>JAHSVA010000009.1:20000000-22400000 GCA_019915185.1 Eucalyptus camaldulensis
TTATTACGGTGATACATGTTTCATAGCCATTATATATAATCAACTGTGCACAAATGTTTATTAAATTGTTCTTAATGGAATTATTTTCCGAAAACCACGATCACGGAAAATATATTTTGAATGTTCCGAGCACTAAAACATTTTTTAATCCAACTGGAATTTTTCACATCTTTTCCTACATATCATTAATCGATGTAGGAATTTCTTAATGGCACATTCTCTCTCTCTCTCTCTCTCTCTCTCTCTCTCTCTCTCTCTCTCTCTCTCTCTCTCTCTCTCTCTCTCTCTCTCTCTCTCTCTCTCTCTTCTCTCTCTCTCTCTCTCTCAAAGTTTTTTTATATGTCATTGGATCTTAAACATTTTTATGGTGACATATAGATATTTTGATGATCGAAAGGTTTGATTGTATAAATCAAGCATATTGAGGACTTAATTGCATCGAAAAAATTGAGAAGCGGAATTGAAAAGCTCTATTAGTAAAAAGACTAAATTAGTCATTATGTAATATGGTTTTGGAAAACAGAGGGATTTGAATTTGTTAAAGCTCTTCGAGCACTATTTTTGGTAATTGATGTTATGTAGATACAGAAGAAAAAAAGTGAAAATATCAAAGCGGACCATCTGATGGGCCGACAAAGTTTTCGGAGGTTTAACTTGTACTCTAGCAGCCCAACCCTTTTTAAGAAACAAAACTGGCTCGGGTTATTGAGGTAATCAAGGAGGCACGTTTGGGCAGGCTCGTTTAATCGTTTCGAAATGACATGAATGCCTTATCATGTACGATGCTCCCCTTAATATCTTCATAAATCTCGTCGTTGATCTATACAAATAAGGCATATGTCAATGCTGAAACTCCAAGAGAAACGCTATAGGCATAAAAGATTTTACCTGTTTTGAAATTCTTAGGCCCGTCTAAAATCGTGGAAACTCTTTATCGCAGCTCCCAAGATCAATCATGAGTTATTTAACTGATTGCTAGATGGTCACATATAACTATCTTATGAGATGGCTACATAATGGGCTCTCCCAAACCTTATCGACCTAACTTGATTTCTCATTTATAGGATAAAGATCTCATGAGTATCATAACTTCCGTACACTTGAGTGCTATAATTTGTATGTCATGACTTCTATTAATATTCCCTCAAGTATCATACTTTTTATTGCTTGAGTGTCATAAACATTTTTAAAACTTTCATTATAAGTGTCCTGTCACATCGGATTTTCAACACTTGTAATGAACGTCTTCAAAAAATTATGAGATTGTCATTTCCTCTAAACCCAAAACTAACCTCGAATTTCATTATTCATTGTTAGGAACATCATTAAGCTATCATAAGCCCCAAGAAAATGGAAGCAAGACATACGACAACAATTATCAGATGAGCTTATCCTGTGCTCAGTATTGAAATGACCCACATATCAATTTTCAGTGGTTGGAATTAAGGACTTCATAATCTGCCAGCTATAGAAGGGTACGACCATCTCTTGTATGATTGCGACTAAATTGCTCCTCAGAATGGTAAAACACGCCAGAGCCTTCCTACAAGAGCGATTTTGATGTTTCCGCTGATCTAATCTAATTATCTCCTATCAAACAATATCGTTCTGAATGAAAATAAAGGAATTTATAATGTTTGATATGTGAAAATTATATTTGATTAAATGGGAACACTTTAAAAGTTGTTTTCTCATTTATATAAAAGTGTTTTGTAAGCTCTATTTCATCGATATTATAAGTACATGCCATTGACACGTAACATATGAATGAGAGACATATGATTCTAAGTCGAGTTCAATGCAAATATTCTGTTATACTTGGAATTGTGCACAAATTCGATGTGATCTTTGGAGTCCACACTTCCTTTGATCTTTTTATATATGGGAATAAAAGGTGCCAATAAAGAAGATAAAGAAGTACAACGGATGTGAGAGAGAGTGAGAGAGAGTGAGAAAGATTTATCGAAACAAATGCGAAAATTAAAAGAAGAAAAGAAAATGGAGAAAAAGTTTTTTCAAGAAAAAGCTGTCACACTTCATTACCTCCGAATCTCTTATTAATTTCAGAATTTGGACTAGAACCACTTCCCTCTCATTAAGTAGATAACGAGTTGAAGAGAAAAGTCTAGTAACGAATTGAAAGGTGACCCAACCCAATTTAAGATTTAATAAAAGCTAGCTAGGGCGGTTGAGGCAGTGAAGAGCATATAAAGACAGGCTTGTCAGGTACTTCTAAAATGACATGAATCCTTTATGTAGTACCAGAAAATATTAGGTGGTGTTAATAGCCATGTCCATAGAGACCCCACCACCAACCACTGCAAGCTCGCAATGGCCTTGCCCAATTGAAAATTGGATTTGTTTTTTTTTCCCTTTTAGAATTTCTTTCTTTCTTTTTTTTTGTGGGGGGGGGGGGGGGGGGAGGGGTGGTTGTCATATTGAGTTTCTTACTAAAGGGGTTTTGCTTGTTCTGGTTTTGAATTGGCGAGAAAAATCGGACTTTTCTTAGGCATTTTAGAATGTTGTGGAATTAAAAAGGAAGGTTTCGATGTGTATTTTGATTTCTTCCTTCGATGGTTATTCTGTCCCCAACAGCATGAATATTTACTTTAACTTATAAAATTGACTCTGTCATGCTAGTTTGATTTTGATTTGAGTTTTGATATATCTTTTTGCTAGAATTAAATTTTCTCCATATGAAGCTGATAAAAGCTTTTGAATTTGACACAAGATGAGTATAACTTGTCTTGTGCAACACCAGAAATTGATTTATGAGAAATTCTATGATTGTTATGAGCTAACTGAGCATATATATATATATATATATATATATATATATATATATATATTATTGAAAAATCACTCTTTGTGAAATATTGGTATTTTATTTATTTTTGCTATATGAGATGTACATATGGAAGAAGGGCGTTGAATATTAAAAAGGAGATCTCAAGTAAGAAATTAGGATTATCCCAAAAGTAAAACTTATATATCTATCATCACGTCAAATATGTGAAGTCCATACCAAAAACACTTTAAATGCACTCAATTCAATATGTGGATGGCAACCATGCAATTCAATTCCCACGTTTTTCATGGCACATACCTAAACACTTTTTGTCTTTACCTGGTGCACAAAAAGGCGATGCACTCCTCACTTGGGCACCTCCCAAACACTCTTCCCACATTAATTTGATTGGTTTGAATTAGTCGCCTTCGATTAATTCAACATTTTTTACGATATTTTTGTGAATATATCCAAGTACTTATCAATTGAAGCTTGTTGTAAAATTAAAGCGAAAACTCGCTAAATCTTGAGATCAAATCAACATGAGATCACCAGAATAATAAAGAAACACTAGATATTTATGTGGTTCAGTCTGAATATCGATATCTATTTCATTGGGAGAGTTAAGAGCAAATATTAGTCTTGTGACTAATCTAAAAATTATAGAGTAACAATAGCTTACAAGCTCAAATATTTTTCATACCTAAATCACACACGAGCCCAAAATGTTCATGAATAACATAGCGGGAAAAGTATCAAAATAGTCCTAAACATTTTGCATTGGTACCAATTCAGTCATAAACTTTTTAATTGGACCAATTTAGTCATAAACATTTTCATTGGTACCAATTCAATCCATCCAACTAATTTAAGCCAGAAATTGTTGATGTGGTCGTCGACGGTCATATGTGGCGCCACATGGACAAAATTTATAATTTTTAACATTTTTTTCATATTTTTTAATTTTTTTCTTTTTTTCTTTTCTTTTTCTTTTCTCCTTACCCTTAGTTGGCCCAGTTGACCATCACCAGCCACTGGCGGGGACCACCGCGCCCTCGCCGGCCACAAGCAAGGGCATTGGCCCTTGCTCGCCACGAGTGAGGGTTGTTGCGCCCTTGCTGGCCAACGGGCAAGGACTTCGACCCTTGCCCGGATCTGGGCGAGGGCCGACGCCCTCGCCTGTGGTCGACGCCCTCGCCTGTGGCCGAGGAGGGCACAGAGGCCCTCGCCGGCCAATGGGCAAGGGTTTCAGCCCTCGCCTAGATCTGGGCGGGGGCCGATGCCCTTGCCTGTGGCCGACGAGGGCGCGATGGCCCTCGCCAGTGGCCGGCGAGAGCGCGGGGCCCCTCGTCCCGACCATCCCATGGCCAGCGATGGTCGGCCGGTCAACGACCTCGCCGGCCAAGGGTAAGGAGAAAAGAAAAAAAAAAAGAGAAAAAATAAAGGAAAAATAATTTAAAAAATATCAAAAAATTATAAAATTTGTCAACGTGGCACCACATATGATCGTCGGCAGCTACGTCAGCAATTTCCGACTTCAATTAGCTGAATGGATTGAATTAGTACCAATGTGAAAATATTTAGTAATAAATTGGTCCAATTAAAAAGTTTAGGATTGAATTGATATCAATGCAAAAGGTTTAGGACTATTTTGGTACTTTTCCCATAACATAGCTCGATCCCTCTTTCTTTCCTCCCGCGATATGCTCGGGCTCTTCCTCCTCTGTAATTTCTTCTTTCCTTTCGTGCTCAATCTGCACTTCCCGTTCAACTTGATTCATTCCTTCTAATCTCCATTGCTCTCTAGCTGATACCTCATTTTCCTTTCAGTAATCCTTCCTATCCCTCGGATTGGCTTACATGTGAAGTTTTCTAGGTCAACTGAATCATCGAGGCCTTCTTTCTTCCTGTCCCGAGTTTTTTCCCATCTCCATATGGCTGTAGTTCATCTTGTCTGGGTTGAATTTGCTTGTATAACGCTGTCGGTCTTCAATTTTGGACATGCAACACCTGGGTCTTAATTCTGCACAGGGTTTCACGCATTTGTAAGTTTTATGGCAATAGAAAGAATGTAGCTCCTCGCGCATTGCTGCGCTATGTCAAAGACTAGGACGACTATGCTCAAAACAAGAATTGGAAGTTTGGGATGATGTACCTTCCACGGACAAGCTAAAAGAGTGTCGCCTCATCCTAGTGGATAATATTTTTACCAATCCTACTGTCAATCTTCCTGCTTTCCAAATTGCAATGAAGAAAGCGTGGCGTTTAGACCAGGTTGATATTTCCCTTTGTGATGGTGGCCTGTATATAGTCAAATTTCGGTCACAAACAGAAAAACATAGAGTACTTGCTAGGAGTCCGTGGCTGTTCTCAGGACATTTGTTTCATTTCCAACCATGGTAACCTAATACGCCATTACACTGCAATGAGTTCTCCCACTGTGCCTTCTGGATGCATGTCATAGGATTACCTCTGGAGTGGAACACAGAACACATCTTGCGTAAGGCAGTTAAGAAGGTAGGTCGTGTAATTGAAGTCAAACCAGATACTTCTGGGAGGGTTCGGATAGAACTTGATTTGAAAGAAGCTTTCAGGATGGGGAAGCTAATTCGTATTGAAGGGAAGACATTATGGTTAGATTTTCACTATGAGCAACTCTCACATTTCTGCTATTTGTGCGGGAAGCTAGAACACTATGCGACAGCTTGTAAAGAATATCCTTATGAGGAAGATAAACACAATGGTTTATCGAAACTGGCCTATGGTCACTAGTTGCGTGCGGAGGTTCAATAACATAGGCCGTATTGGGACACATTCTATAATCCACAGGAACTTATGGAGCAGATGGATGAAGCTGTATCTAAAACTCCCCCTACCATGCAATTGCCAATCCTAGCCCTACCTCCCATTGTGCCAGATTCAGTAGCTCCAGCAACGACCCCTGTCATCCCCTCAAGATCCTCCTCTATGATGGAAATAGTCAATCCAGCTCCAAGGACTACTAGCCTGGTACTTGCAATGGAAAAATTGAAGAGTGTTCAGACTCCTTCCTTGGAGATTCGTAAGGAAAAAAAAAAAAGCCAAAAATTCTGAAAATGAATAATGCTATGGGATCAGGCAAGAAACAAAAGAGATACTCTCCGTATGAGACTAGAGCTGGCTACTCATCAGATCTGGATGAGACTCAACTCATGGACACCCCTGTTTATGCTGCAAATGAGGCAACACATTGGGCATTAATGGCTAGGCCCAAATAGCCACCACATCTCAAATGAAACTCGTAAGTTAGAACCGTCAGGAGTTGGGCAACCCTCTGACAGTTCAAGCCCTAAAGGCCGTTTTGGCCAAAAAAAAGCCCGAAATAGTTTTCTTAATGGAAGCTAAGAATGTAGTGTCAGTTTTAAGTAGATTACAATGTCGGTTTCATTTTCCACACTCCTTGATAAGGGATCAAGTGGGCCTGGCTGGTGGTCTAGCTATTTTTTGGATTGAGCTTTATGATTTAACTATTTTGAAGTCAGCGGAGAATTATTTTGATCTGCTTTGCTATGATATATCTGCAACTACTTCTATGCACATCACCTGTTTGCATGCTCCCTCTACTTATCAGGCTAGACAAGAGCTTTGGGATAGAATCAGGGATACTAGTGCTGTAAATACCTTTCCTTGGGTGTGCGTGGGGGACTTTAATGAGATCCTCTACCCCTGGGAAAAAGTGGGCAAGAGACCAGCTATATACTCTCGCCTAGCATCCTTTCGAGCAGTGATTAGTGCTTGCTCTTTACTAGAGTTGGAAAGCAAAGGGTGCGAATTTACCTGGTCTAATAACAAAACAAGGGCTGACCTGGTAAATGAGAGATTGGATCGAGTCTTTTGCTCTTTGGAATGGCGATTGTTGTATACTACTGCAAAAGTGCTAGCCCTTCCTGCTTTAGGTTCAGATCACTGCCCTCTTTTGCTAAACACATCTTCGAGGCCCGTCAAGCGAAAGAAGACTTTTACTTATGAAGCTTTCTGGAATCAAGATCAACAGTGCAAAGAAGTAATTCAAAATTCGTGAAATATATCCAGCGTAGACAAAGCCACTATGGTATCAAAATTGCAGGCAGTTTCTCACGAATTAGCAAGCTGGAGTAAATCAAAGTTTAGTAACGATCATCTTCGTATACTTCATTTACAACACCAGCTACATACTATCATGAACAGAAAATACTATCAAAGTAATGATAAAGAGCTGGCCCATTCAATCCGAGAATAAATTCAAAAAATATGGCATTAAGAGGAGCAGTTCTGGGCTATGCGTTCTTGCATCAACTAGCTACGATGGGGGGATAAAAATTCAAAATTTTTCCATGCTAATACTGTACAACGAAGACAAAGAAACAAAATCTATATGTTAAAAGATGAACTCCAGAACTAGTAAAGGGAGCCAGAACAATTAAAGGAGCTGACATTGGGTTTCTTTTCCAATTTATATCAATCAGTCGGCTATCGCGACTTTGGCCCCTTTTTAAAACAATACCCTGAAGTTGTAACTACAAACATAAATGATCATCTGCTAAGAACAGTAACGGAAGAGGAGGTATACTAGGCTACTTTTCAGCTGGGTGCTTCAAAGGCTCCAGGGCCCGATGGTCTTAATGGCCTCTTCTTTCAGCAGCACTGGGAAATTATCACAGCAGATGTCATTAAAACAGTTCGAGACTTCTTCACTTCAGGTATCATGCCTCGTTCTCTAAATATAACAATAATTGCGTCGGTTCTTAAGGTTCATCATCCAGAAAGCATTGATCGGTACAGACCAATAAGTCTTTGTAATTTCGCTTATAAAATCATTTCCAAAGTTATGGCCAATAGACTTAACCTTGGCTTCCTAACTTGATATCCAAAGAACAGGCATCATTTGTTGCGGACAGGTAGATACAAGACAACATAATGGTGGTCCAAGAAGTGCTTCATCAATTTAAAGTGCGAAAGAGCAAGAAAAAGTTCAATCTTCTTTTAAAAACTAATATGCAAAAAGCGTATGACAGGGTCGAATGGGATTTCCTCCAAGCCTACATGCTGCAGCTGGGTTTCAATGACAGATGGGTAAAGTTGGTAATGGCTTGCATTACAACAACCTCCCTAAGTGTTCGTTTCAATGGGAACAACTTGCTTATTTCCAACCATCTCGAGGACTTAGAGAAGGTGACCCCTTATCTCCATATATTTTTATTTTACTCGCAAATGTGCTCTCAATTCTCATTACTCAAGCTGTGGAAATGGGTCATTTACAAGGAATTAAGTTTAATAGAGCCTGCCCCACTTTATCCCATCTATTCTTCGTTGATGACTCTATTTTCTTCCTAAAAGCAACAGTCTCTAAATGCCAAAATCTTGCAAATATTCTAAACCAGTATTGTTTAGCTACGGGTCAGATTATAAATAGGAATAAGTCTGGTTTGTATTTCAGCAAAAACTGCCCATTGTCTCTACAACAAAATTTAGCAAGTGAATTCAGAATGCCTCTGATGAATTGTTATGGGAAGTACCTGGGAATCCCTTCAGACTGGGGGCGATCAAAACGGGAGATGTTTTCCTGGATTTTGGCCAAGGTAAATGCCAAATTAGATGGCTAGAAGGAACGACTGTTATCAAAGAGTGGAAAGGAAATCCTTTTGAAATCAGTTATACAGGCATTACCTCAGTATGCCATGTCGATCTTCAAGCTCCCCCTGTCATTATATAGATTAATAGAAAATAAGATATCAGTGTTTTGGTGGAGCAATAATAATGGCAATACAGGAATTCATTGGCGAAATTGGACATCTTTAAAACTCTCAAAAGACTCTGGAGGAATGGGATTTAGAGACCTTGTCAGTTTTAACAAAGCAATGCTTGGTAAGCAAGCCTGGCGTTTGTTTCAACAACCTAACGCTCTAAGGAGTCAGCTTTTCAAGGGATTGTATTTCAGGAATTCATCATTTCAGTGTGCACAAGCAGGAAATCATCCTTCATGGGGTTGGCAGAGTATTTTAAAAGGAAGAGAAACCATTCTTCCACGACTTCGATGGTTAGTTGGGGATGGCTCCCAAATTAATATAAGAGAAGACAATTGGCTATCTATGGGTAAATTAGGAGGCACAGCTACTCATGGCGAACTGGTTTTAGTGGCTGATCTCATTGATAACTCTCATAACATGTGGAATTCAACTCTTATCTCCAATCTATTTGACTCTCAGGTCAGTGAAGAGATTTTAAAAATTCCTATTAACCCTTTACTTCTTACTGACCAACTGGTATGGATTGTTAACTCCTCTGGTGTTTATTCAGTAAAAAGCAGTTACCATCTTTTGTCTTCACACCTAAATACCCAACTTAGTGTGGCTTCAACTTCTTATCAGAACCCCATTAAGTTATGGCGAAAGATTTGGCATATGAAAACCGCTCCTAAAATTCGAGTGTTTATGTGGTTAGCTTGTCAGAATGCCCTTGCTACTAAAGCAAACCTTTTTCACAAACATATCTCACCCATTCCAATCCACAGCCTATGCACTCAAAACATGCTAGAGACTGTAGAACATCTAATTTTCTTTTGCACGTGGAGTAGAGAGATATGGACTCATCCTCAGATCAGGGTTCAGATCTTACCTACTTCAGTGCAGCGTTTTGATGCTTTGGTCGCAACCAGAGCCACTGATTCGAAGGCCTTCCATGAATTTGAGGTGCTTGCCAATTTGTTGTGGCAGATCTGGCGTCAGCGAAACAATTTCATCTTTAGAAACCAAAGTCCAGACCCCATCCAAGCAGTGGAGGATGCCCTTGGATAGAGCCGGATCTATAAGGTTGTCAACCCAACTCCTCATCGCTTTCCAATCTCATCCCTTAGCCCAGATCAACGATGGCAACCTCATGACAAAGGCCGTTTAAAATGCAATATCAATGGTGCTTTTCAATCAGAGGGTTTAGAAGGCTCAATGGCTTGTATTTGCAGAAATCACAACGGAATTCTCACTGATGTTTTTACCTGAAGCTTTTCAGCTCAATTGGCTTTCTAGGCGGAGCTTTATGCTCTGATTTTGTCGATTCAACATTTGATCCAGCATGGGCTTCACCAGGAACAACTAATAGTGGAATCGGACTTCTTACAGTTGGTGGAGATGGTTGTGGAGAAGAAGCTGCCGCCATGGACGGAACGCCACCTTTTTGCTAAAGTCGAAGAACTGCTATCTCAGTGCCCTAATCTCTCTCTCAAGCACTGCCGCGGACAAGCTAATGCAGCTGCATATTAGGCCGCAAAAGCCCACCGGAATCACGGCCCAGTCCGCAATTGGAACCTTTACCCTCCTTTAATGTTGCAAGATATAGTGTACGGTGATGCTTTAGCATCTGGATGTTTATTTTCTCTAATATAATATTTCAGCAGTTTCGACCAAAAAAAAAAAAAAAGAACTCCTAGAACATGGCTCCAACAGGTATTCAGTCAAGAATTCTAGTCCATCTCATCCAATTTGGATTGGGTCTCACACACCAGCTCAAACTCGAGATGTCATTTAAAAGAGCTCATAAATGCTCACGGTTAATTATGCTTAAGTGATCTGAAACTAGAGAAATAAAAAAATAAAACCCACACTAATATTTAGTTTCATGTAGAAACTTAACTTTGATCTGAGTTCTAATATATCTTTTTGTTTAAATTAATTTGATTTTTAAATTTCACACGAGATGATTTTAACTTATCTTATGTGTCATTTGAAGTTAAATATATGATAAGTTATATAATTGTCATGAGCTAACCATTCACGGATATCACTAGAACATTACTCATTATGAAATTTTTTTCCCCACAAGTGACATATATATAAAAGGACGTCAAGTACTAAAAATGACATCTCAAATAAGAAATTCGGCATGTCCCAAACATAGGAGGTACAAATTATTATCAAATGCCACAACAAATATCAAATATACGAAGTTTATGCCTCAATTGGCATTACATGTACTCGATTCCAACGGGCCTTTTAAATTAGGCAGACACCTTGTGAGATTCATCAACCTCGTGCTTTACGCGTGCATGCAATTCATTTCCTCCGGCTTTTACGGGACATGCTTAAACTGGTTTTGTCTTTACCGAGTGCACCAAAGGCGACTTATATATACATGGTCTGTCCAGTAATACCACTTCAACTCGAAGCATTGAGGTTGGACAACCCCAAACTTCATACACTCTTCCCATTCTCCCTACTCCCCCCGCCCCGCCGCCCCGCCAACACCCCCCCCCCCTTCCTTCTCTCCCCATGAATACTCCTCTCCTCTGTCCCAGGACAGAAATTTGTGGAACCCCTGAAACATGCCGAATCATGTTACCGTTGCCACCCCCACTGCACCCGGACGAGACCAAGTGGATTGTCCACGTCGACAAGAGCCTCAAATGCGTGCCCGACGACAGGCAACATTACTGGAGGAATCCGTCCATCTACAGGGTCCCCGCCTTCATCGCCAACCTCAACCGGAAGGCCTACCAGCCGCAGGTTGTCTCTTTCGGCCCCTACCACTACGGTGAGGTCCACCTCCGCCAAATGGAGGAACACAAGCACCGCGTGCTCCTCCACTTCCTCGAGCGGTCGGGGAAGACCCTCAAGCGCTTCCTTTTCTCCTTGAGAAAGATGGCGCGGGACCTTGAGGAGATGTACGACACGCTAGACCCGATGTGGAAGGAGGGCGGAGGGGGCCGGTTCCTGGAGCTGATGATGATGGACGGTTGCTTCATGCTCGAGATCATGAGAACCACGATAGAGGAGAAGCATGGCTACGCGCCCAACGACCCCATCTTCAGCGCCTCCAGGCTGGCATACTTAAAGCCATACATAAGACGAGACATGCTGATGCTGGAGAATCAGCTGCCGATGCTAGTGCTGTATGAGCTGGTCGCCATCGAGAACGATTACGTGAAGGTTAGTTTCCTAGGCTTCGTATGACAACGCTTCTTGGTTGGGAAAGTTTTTTTTTTCAGAAATAGTTATTTTCTATTTCTATTCCACGGAACAATTTCTAAGTAAAAGAATCTATTTGGTAACTACACAAAATTTCTACTCTTGAAATAGAAAAAGAATAAAAATGCGTTTGGTAACGTAACAGTTTTTTTTTTGTATTTATTCGTTTTTTATTCTTGCTTACGGATCACCAACCGGCCGCCGCCCGTTGTTGCCGACTGTCGCCGCTGATCACCGCCGCACAGGCAGCCAGCGACCAGCGATCGTCAGCGGCTGATGGGCTGTGCAGCGGCGGTCAGCGATGACAGTCGGTGGCTGGCGATCGTGCAACGGCAGCAACTAGTAGTGCCAGCCGCCTGGTGGCGGCGACCGACCGGCTGGTGACCAACGATCGGCAGGGTGGCGATCAGCGGTGGCTCCGGATGGTTGGAGGTGGCCGCGGCAAGAGAGAGGAATAAAAGAAAAAAAAAATTAGCTTATTTCTAAAAATTGTTCTCGGGAACAAAAAACAACTTTTTTTTTACTTTTCGTTTTTGTTCCTAAACCATTCCCAGGCTAATTTTCTATTCCTGGAAACAAAAAAACAACTTGACATTTTGTTCTTTTTTTTGTTTCAAGGAACAAAATAACAAAAATCTTGAGGAACAGAAACGTTATCATGCGCTACCTTAGATTTCGCTCCCTTGTTAGAGAGGTTATTGCATACACGCAAACCGCTGTGCTATGTTCACCTAATAGTACATCTTGGTGATCTCACATCAACCTCACGTAGGATCCACCAAATTTAATTCTCCAAAAATGTTGGATGCATGGTTCGAGGTCAATCAACAATTTCTTTATTAAATCTATCAATAAGAGAAAAAAGGAAAAGGGAAAAATCTACCAAATGTCTCTTAACTAATTATAAGAAGTATATCAAATATTGCACTAACAAATAAATCCTAACTAATGATGTTTGATATATCAAATATTAAACAAATAGGAAAGAAAACTTTTAGCAATCCTTCTCTAATACTTCCTCTCAAGTAGGTGCATGGAGGTCACGTATGCCCAACGTGCTAACGAGAAATGTATACCAATCGTGACTTAATGTCTTGGTAAAAATGTTTGCCAATTAAAGTCTAGTGGGTACATGCTCGATTTTAATGGCCCTGGACTGTGTTCTCTAGAACAAAGTGGCCATCAATCCTAATATGCGTTGTTCAATTGTGAAATACCGGGTTTGCTGCAATGTGTGAGGCAGCATGGCTATTGCAATAAAGACCCATCGGTTTGTCGTACAATAATCTAAGGGAGGCAAGTAAGTGTGTAACCAAATCAATTCACTAGTGGTAGTTGCCATAGCATGATATTCAACTTCAGCAGAATATCAAGAAACGGTGATGTGCTTCTTGGTTCTCCAAGACACTGGACAACCACTGAGCATGACAAAGTAACAAGTCATCGAATGCCGAGTGATCGGGCAACTCGCCCAATCAAAATCACTAAAGGCAGCCAAGCGAAATGAAGTCGAGAATGGTAACAAAATCTCTTGTCCTGGGTTTTTCTTGAGATATTTAAAAACTTGTGTAGCGGAATTCCAATGCTACTCCTTCGGATGTTGCATCAACTGAAAAAACTATGTGGACGAAATAACATAATTTAGGTCGACTGCTATGATAAAAATTAACAAAGATTTTGTAAATCTCTAATTTTTCCTTCATCAAATAGATCCAAATTGCTCAACTATAATTATCGTCGGCACAAATTTTACACAAGGCATTGCTTAACGCAAAAGGAAAAGGGAAAATTTACAAATATTATTTAACTAATTATACGAGAATTGTTATGCTAACTTATAAATCCTTACTAACGATAACAGATACACTGTAAGGAAAGTAAATCTTTAGCCAATCTTTTCTAATAATCACCTCTATGGGAGACTTCGACGCGACACAATCTTGTATCCAATGCTCTGACTTTACTGGAACAACACAGGACGACGAATACGTCAACAAGCTCGTCCTCAAGTTCTGCTCCCCCAGCATGGGCATCACAAGGATGGGCATGGGCAAATGCCTGCATGTCGTGGACGTCTTCAGGAAGGGCCAGCTGACGGACACCGCGAAGGTCCGGTACGAGCCAGAACATGTGGAGCTTGAGGCTGCTGTGGAGACTGAGCAGATAATCCGATCGGCCACCGAGCTCAACGAGACCGGGATCCAGTTCAAGAAGAGCCGGACCAACAGTCTCAAGGACATCTCCTTTGCCAGAGGGGTCCTGAGCCTCCCCGTTATCAAGGTGACTGACACCACCGAGTCCGTGTTCCTCAACCTCATGACTTTCGAGCGCTTGCACATCGAGGCTGGGAACGAGATCACAGCCTACATCACCTTCATGGACAACATCATCAACAGTGAACAGGATGTTGCGCTGCTTCATGCCCAAGGCATCATCCAGAATGGCGTTGGAAGTGACAAGGCAGTCGCCAAGCTAATCAACTCTCTGTGCAAGGAAGTGCCACTCACATCCAACAAAAGCCTTGATGTTGTGCAAAAGAACATCAGTAAGTACTGCGCGAAGCGCTGGCACAAGTGGAGGGCTAATCTCAACCATACCTACTTCAAGAGTCCTTGGACTATTTTGTCTCTCATCGCCGCCTTCTTCCTCTTCGCGCTCACTGCAGTGCAGACAGTATATTCCGTGCTCAGCTACAATTGAACCCTCCCGTTGCCTAATAATTTCTTTTTTCCATCTTTAAGTTCTTCTCCTAATGGCTGATGCTTGATGATTATCTCTCGATTGGTTGTTGATTGTTGTCGTGAATGATTTTCCTCCTATTTCCAGTCGTGCTTATTTCCCTCTCTATATGTTTCAAACGATGGACATTTGGCTGTTTATATATCATTATCAGATGATGATTCTCTTGTTTCAGTCTTCTTCATTTTTGTCCAATTTGGATAGGTATTCTGACGGATGATCAAGTTTTAGGCAAATGAAATCTTCCATTAAAACATTTTCTTCTTGATTAAATTTTGTTGAAGTTGTTCCAGAAAAACCAAGACTCTGCAAGTTTCTAGATCTATTGTAAGTAGTTAAAGTATGTGGTTCTAGCTTAGTTGGTGGTAGTTAGAAGTAATGGCTAAAAATCTGTCCAACATGAAATATAAAGCAAATTTCTCTGTTTGTGACGGAGATTCTTAGTAGAAGAGTCAATTAGGAAGGACTATAAAAAGGCTTCATGCTCGTTCATTCATGTCCAGATCAACTACAGCTCCACAAATCCCTTGTACCAAACATTTTGATAATACAAACAGCTCCAAAAGCTCCTTCCTTTGTTCCTTTGTCAAGTAAATCCCAGACATACACACTTGCTCATTAAAACCAAAACCTAACAGTGGTATTAGAGACTCGTTCGGTTGCTATTGGACATGAGTCCTATCTACCAATAAGGTCGCAGATGCGCTAAGTCAAAAGTCATCAATTGTGCAAATGATGGTTCAAGAGTAGACTCTACCCGAAGGAGTTTTAGATTTGAATTTCAAGTTTGAAATAAGCCACCTTTCAGTCTTTTGGCTATCCTCAGAATTGAACTGGAAGTGCAGGTGAAGATTAAGACGTTGCAATCATTAGACCTTGAAATCTAGAAGATTCTACAAGAAGACATAGAAAAGAGGAAAACGGATATTCAAGTAACTGAGGATGGAATATTAAAGTTTCGTGGACGATTATGCGTGCCCAATAATGTGGAGCTTAGGGAAGAAATCTTGTTGGAAGCCCATCATAGTGGTTATAATATTCAGTTAGGCAGCACAAAGATGTTTCGGAATCTACGCCAATAATATTGGTAGAACGGTATAAAGGTAGATATCACCAAGCTTATCGCCAATTGTTTAACATGTCAGCAAGTGAAGGCTCAACATTGCAAGCTTGGCGAACTTTTGCAACCTCTGGAGATTGCCAAATGGAAATGGGAACATATTACGATAGATTTTGTGATAAGATTGCCGAGAAGTCAGTGGGGTAACAATTCCATCTGGGTCATGGTTAAGAGGTTGACAAAGTTTGCACAATTCATCACCATACGAAGGGACTTTGCCTTAGACAGATATGCTGAATTGTACGTGCAATAGATAGTTTATCTTCATAGAGTGCTAGTAACGATCACGTCAGATCGAGATCCTAAGTTTACGGCGGCTTTTGGAAAAGTCTGCAAACTGCCTTAGGAATGAAGTTACAGTACAACACAGCCTATCATCTGCAGATGGATGGCCAATCTAAAAGGACTATTCAAATGCTCAAGGATATGCTGTGAGCTTGCGTATTAAACTTTAAGGGAAATTAGGAGGAACAACTTCATTTGGTTGAGTTCACCTACAACAATAGCCATCAGCAGAGCATCAAGATGGCAACATTTGAAGTGTTGTATGACAAGGTTGCAGAACTCCTATTTGTTAGGACAAAGTTGAAGAACGCAAGATTACGGGTCTTGAGTTAGTTCAGTAGTTAGTGGACGCCGTCAAAGTCATTCAAGAAAAGCTTAGGATAGGCCAAAGCCATCAAAAGAGTTATGCAGATAAACGACATAGGCTTTTAGAGTTTCAAGTAGGCAAACACGTTGTTCTCAAAGTGTCACCGATGCCAGGAACTTCGCATTTTGGCAAAAAGGAAAAGCTAAGTCCAAGGTACGTTGGTCCCTTTGAGATTTTGGAGCGAATTGAGACTTTAGCATATCATATCACCTTGCCATTGAGACTCGCTCAAGTATATGATGTCTTTCACATGTCGATATTGAGGAGGTATGAACCTGATCCGACCCACGTGCTAAATTTTGAAGAAATAGACGTGGATGAAAGGGTATCGTACATGGAGAGGCCAATTTGGATAGTGGATCAAAATGAGCAAATGCCAACACAACGGAATGGAGGGAGTCATGTGGGAAAGCGAAGAGATGATGAGGTATTAGCATCCCCACCTTTTTGAGGAAGTCTTGTAATATTTCAAATTTCGAGGACAAAATTTTTGTAAGAGGGAAAGAGTTGTGATATTTCGAAATTTGACCCTTTTCAAAATATATGAAGTGGTTATTTCATCAATGAGCTTAAGGTTAATTTACTTTGAACTGATCATTTATGAGTTAACTAATTTATTAGATGAGGCCGTAAATGGTTAAAACGCGAAAGAGTAGAGAATTCAGTCAGAGATCGACCACTCAATCATAAGGATCGACAATTGTCAATATTACACTGTTATAAATCAATTAGCGAATGGATTAATGGAAGTACGTAGACAATTTGCGGGTGGTTCCACACAATTACGATACTCGTGTCAGACGACGATAAACCTATTTTCTATCGATCTTGTACTCATGATACATAGTTGAACTCTCGCGATTACATGACAACCAAAGGTCATCCACGATTTGAAGTGAGGTACAAACGTAGATCGAAAATTATCGATCACAAGTCAATTGCGCAAAAACCTCTAAAAGCCATCTGATAATTTATGTCGTACTAAAGTCGCATTTGATCAATTTTAACCATAAAATTTAATTCAATTTCGGAAATCAAACTTTTGAGGATTTCCAAACCCATACATTGGACATCCCCTCTTTTGTTTGTCAAATTTTCAGCAAGTTCAAAATTTTCAGAAAAAGAATTATAAGACAAAAATTGGAAACCGGAAAGGGAACCAGGCCTAAGGGAAAAATTAGAAAGTTTGGACAAAAAGTAAATGAAATGTCCAAAGGCAAAAGAAATAAAGGAAAGGAGGAGAGGATTTTAGGGGATTTTGTTGGATTTATCAATGATAAAGATTTTGGAAAAATCTTGGGAAATCTCCTCTCTCTCCCCCCCCCCCTCATTTCCCCCTTGGACGGCTGAACCTCCTTCCTCCTGCTCTCTCTCTCTCTCTCATTTTGCTTCTCCTTCTTCATCTTCATCTTCTTTATTCTTCCTTGGATGACCACCATCACCGCCCTCATCACCACTGTCCACCACTACCTCCATCTCCACCGCCCAAGCCAAGCCCAAGCTTGGTCGTACGTTTTGAGGAGTTACCGCCGCCGCGCCGACTTCATTGTCGCTTGTCCACGCCATCACTGTTCCTCACGTTGTCGCTCACTGACCTCACCACTGCCACAAGCCACCACCAAACACTCCTCCCTCCTTAGCCAAGCCGTGGGTCTCAAGTGTCAAGCTACCACCATTCGTGTCTCCACTCAAGCCATGAGACCTGAGTTCTCGTTGCTGTCACACTGCCGTTGTCGCGAGCTCCCCATCGCTAGAAAACTAGTGAGTTAATTCATAATCCTTGATTAGGAAGTTAATTACCTTTATAGGTAGATTTAGTTAGGGCTAATGGTAGTAGTGGCCTTTAATGATGGTTTAGCCCTAACTAAGGTTAATGATGGATTAGATTAAGGTTAATAAAGGTTACTCTTAACTAAGGATGGCTAGTTTAATTAATCATGTTCAGGTTAATTAAGTGTGGTTAGTTTAATTAATTATAATTGCCTAAATTAATATTAATTATTTAATTAATTGTGATTAGTCTAATTAAACGTAATTAGTTTAATTAATTGCAATCAATATTAGTTAATCACTATTAGACTAATTAACAACGATTAGTATTAATTAATTATAGTTATTTTAATTAATTGTAGTTCATCGTAATTAATTGTGATTAGTGTAATTAATAGCTATTAGCTTAATTAATCGCATTTAACACTAATTAATCATGATAGTGGAAATTAATGATGGATTAGTCGTTAAGTAGAATTTTACGCTTGTTTTACTGGATGAATATGTGCCATGATGTTGATTGCCCAAATCATGATTTTAATGTTTATTTGACAAGAAAATGGCAAATTTTGAGGTGTCGTGTTTGGACCTCATGTTTTATATGTTAAATGGGACAATGGGATTTTAAAATTAAAGCGTGCAAATTTTGGTGAGTTAATTTTAAGTACAAGATTACATTCAATTATGTTACTGAAATTTTAAATGTAAAGATTTTATGAGGTTTGTTATCTAAGTACAAACTCTATGGTAGATTAAAATTGGCTTGAATCTTGGCGTGCTTGTGTGGTCATTTAATTGAACTCGTCGGCGTACTTGTGTGGTTACTTAATTGAACTTGTCACCCAACAGGAGTTTGAGGACAATGCCTAATGTTTATTGGATGCCCAATGGGGGTCAAGATGCTGAGTTGCAGTTGAGGCTGGACCAATGCTCCTTTATGAAATTCCATCTAGGCGGGGATTTTAGACAATGCCGTTCCCGATAGGACAGGACGATCCCAGTCATGCTGGAAGACCATTAACTCGTGTGTTTGTGGCATTGCACTTGATTATGAGGTAAAACTATGAGGCACGGTATGGGACAAATCAGAACAGGTTTTACTTTATAATTGGGACCTGTGTAGATGCATGGTGCATGAGAGTTATGTGTTCTAGTTATTGATTATACTTGTTGAATGATAATGTCATATGTGATGTACTAATATGCAGGAGTGTGCCAAGGCGAGACAAGATTGTATATCGCTGTATGTTTAGACTGCCTCCAAAACGAATTTGCATCCTAATTAGGGCTTAGGCTGGTAAGTCGCTGAAATTTATATCTTACCCCATTATTATTAATTATTTTTCGGGCTCGTAATATGGAGAACCATCATATTAGGTTCAAGGTCCCTATGGAGACGAAAAGTTGGCATCGCGTTAGAGAAGTTTAAGATAACTTTAGACCCCTACAGGTTTTTGGAATGGTTTGTAAATATGAAACTTCCTGAGTTAAACAAACATATAAAACAAAGTAGCATTTTGGAAGTGTCACCATTGTATTGCTTTACTGTCCCTATTCTTTACTGATTGACTGTTGTTTATATAAATTGCTTATGCATGGGTTTAATTAAAAGAGAAAAAGGATGAATCAGCGACACGTCTTGGAACGTTGCACTTTAATCGATAGTTGAGGAATGTTCATGCACTCGGGGGTTCAGGGTGTGACAATAGGAGTCTAGTTACTGTGCAACTGGAATAAGATTACAACAACCAATTCTCTGAGTTCAAATCCAAATAGGATAAGTGTGCTGGGCTTTAATCCAACAAATTCCGTTTAACAAACCGATCTCGTCCTCTAATTAGATTAGTTTCGTATACTTGATCGAATTGTTTTTGTTTGTGGCTCAAACTCATACTATAATTTGACAACATACTAAAAGAAGAGTTTATGACGCAACAAAGGCACGCATCATTAGACTTCAATCTCTTCAAAATGCTAAAATAAACAATTATGAGACCCTCAAACAATAATGTGGAAGATTAAGAGGGCACTTAAATTACACAAGGGCTTAAGGAGATGATACCAGGGTAGAAGAAAAATTATTTGTGACACTTATTAGAGAGTACAATATCATTGTCGACTCTGTAGAAGAATTGAAGGTTTTAAAAACCATGTTTGTGAGTGAATTAATTGACTCTTTGGGGGCGTATAAAAAAAAAAGACTAATGCTACGAGATGAAGATTGTAGCCAAAACAGAGCACAATAAAGCATATACACGAATCTCACGAAAAAACTCTCTCTCAAGGATTTTTTTTAGTTCAATCGTCAGTGATCCTTCTCCATCGCTCCTCAGATGTTGTCACCATCATCGATTGACCCCGTCCGTTGCTTCCAAGTCTTGTCGGCTGTGCCTCTCTTCTCCCTCCCTTCTTTTATGTGAGTGTTCAAAGCTCCTCATGCTTGCTCGGTCCTTCTTTGCCGGCACCAATCTCGCTTGATGTTTTCCTTCAAACCCAACGATATCTTTCCAACCTTAAGTACTCAAGAACAAGGCTACCATTCAAACCATGACATCTGCTTCCAAATTGTCAAACAAAGCTTGAATGAGAGAGAGAGAACAATATAGGAAAAGAGATAAAATTGCTTTAAAGCGGCAGCATTTTGTGATTAAAGGCCAACTCATCATCACAAGGATTTTTTATAATGAAAAAAATACTTAGGCATTAAAATTTAGGGTCCATTCATTTTGTGAAAAATATCATGTTTTTGGAAAATATTTTCTAGGAAGTCATTTTCCAAAAAAATAACTATATTTTTTGTGTTAAATTGAAACCTAAAAAAATGAGTGAAAAATATTTTTCATTGTCCGTTATCTAAATTGATTTTTTTAAAGAAAAATTACCAAAAAAAACTAAATTTCAATATTTTTAATTGACCAAAAAAATTTAATTTTAATTTATATATATATATTTAAAAATAATTTTTAAAATCAAATTTTTTTTATTTTTAATTTTCTTTTTTTTTCCTTTCTTTTTCTTTTCCTCCCATCTTCTTCCTCCTCCTTCCTCCACCACCGCGTGCATTGACATGGCTAGCTGCCCGGCGATCGACCAAAACACAATCGCCAGATTCGACAAGCTCGAGGCTCAGCCGATCCAAGTGAGCCGCGAGCTTGTTGGCCAACTGACAAGGCTTGCCTAGATCAGCTGAGCCTTGAGCTCGCCAACCTTAGCAGAGCTTAAGCTTACTTGGATCAAGTGAGCCATGACCTCGCCAACCCAATACATGGAAGCTCGAGCTCCGCCGAGGCCAGCAAGTCCACAGCTTGCCAAATCCGATGAGCTTGAGCCTCGCCCTAACCGGATTTGGCCTTAGGCAAGGCTGGAGTTGGCCTATGGCCTGCAACCGACCATGGAAGAAGAAAAAGAAAAGGGAAGAAAAGGAAAAATAATTAAAAACTCGATTTAAAAAAAAAGAAAAAGGAAAAAGAAAACATAAAAATAAAGAAGAAGAGGGAAAACAAAGAAAATTAAAAACAATTCTAATTAAAAAAGAAGAAGAAAAAGAAGAAGAAGAAGAAGAAGCAGGAGGAGGAAGAGGAGGAGGAGGAAGAAGAAGTGAGGGCTTATAGGGATGTGAGTTTCTCTTAGTCTAGAAAGAATTTTTTCCTTTCATGAAAATGTTTTCCTTAAGCAATTCATTTTCCATGGAACGAATATTAGAAAATTCGGAAAACGTTTTCTCAGGAGTTACTTTTCGTAAAATGAACAAAGTCTTAATGAAAAGGCCACATTATATTTTTTTGTTGGAATTTCTCGTCGATGGCACTTTAAGATTTCGTTTTTTTTTTTTTTTTCTGATTCCACACTTAAGTAAACCGATGAAAATATTTAGCAATGAAGTGAGTACCGTACGAAACTTTTAGCACTTTTAGTATCTTATGCCTCCATAATTTAGTTTGATGCAATTGCTCTCCCGCAATAGATTCAGGAAAATCCGTGGGGGTTTACACCGTGGACATACAAAGTATCAAAACACAGACCACCCTCTTGTGATTCTTGAACAAAACAAAGTACTTACATAAATTACTGTGGTGTTTACTCTTGCGTGATGTGATTCTTTTCTTTTTGCCTCCATGTATGGAACAATTTTATTCTCCTCCCTCTTTAGTCGTGCTTCAGGAAAGGTGGTCCACATAATTAACGTGGACCCCCAGAAATGGTTGCGCACTCGATTACTCCTATAAGATTAAGATCTAAAGAGTTGTCTTAATGAGACAGAATTATGTACTGGGTCAATTGATGTGTTTTGCTTGTTTACGAGTATATACCCAAAATCCTAAAATGAGCCTTCTGGGCTTGTCCAAGATGGGCTTTATCCTTCAGCATTTGCAACAAAAGGGCTCAACAAAAAGCGTTTTGATCTTCCTTTCCTTGAGGAACAGTTGACCCTGACCATGACCAACAAAAGGGCTCAACAGCTCATGCCTATGATCGTGTACTATAAAGCTGTCTTTGGTGGGATTTTTTTGTCGAATAAAATAATGGTCGGATAAGATATTGATGGGATTTGTTATATGGTGTCTATTCTTTAGTAAATATCCGGATATAACATAGATAATAAGAGAACTGCTCTATTGACGAAGAAATCTGCTGCTCTAAAGCACTGTTAACGAAAATTTCGCCTTCATGCCGCACAGCGAAGACATCCCCCAGATCAGGGGCCCCGCGACTTCCGCGACAGTTCTCCGTGGAGTCCAAGAAGCAGTCGCGAGAGAGGAAAAAATGATAAAAGATTGAAAAAAGGGGTCTTTCAGGGGAAGGTGGCTCGGTTCTTCTCCCTCGATCCACCATTGCCATACGTCACTGCAACTTCAAATTTCACCGAGCCTTGCCTTCTTGTCATCACTACAACACCGTCATATTCCTTTTCCCCCACTTTTTTTAAATGACTTTCATCGACAATGCCAAAATTTGTAAACTCAACACCAAACAAGCCAGAAAGTCACGCATACCTCCATCCTCATATACCTTCATTTCTTTCCCCTTTGTTTTCTCTCTAATCCACTTTCTTTTTCCTTATGTGTATGTTGTCCTTATGGATATATTATGTATTCATCATCACTACAATATTCACAATCTATGTCTTTATGCAGACAAAGCATCTAAAAAATCTCCCACATCTAGACAACACATGGTTACAGTTATGATGAATGGTTTTGACTCAACCAATATTAATTAAAAAAAAAAACTGGATATATGTTGATGGATAATCTAAATGAAAGAAACCAGTGCGATTAACTATATCATTAGATGTAGATAATCCCATATTTATGTCGTTAATCCACAAGGTTTTGGCTTTCTCCTTTATATGATTTATTAATAAATATTACAATTTATTTTGGGTTTGATAATAATAGAACTCGACGAGTTGAAATTTATTTACTTAAAGTGGATCCTCTCAAAAAGGTAAAAAACAAAAATACATCGTGACCAGAAAAATAGCCTCGGTTATATTGGAAGCAAAAGACAGATGTGATTATTTAGATGTTGATGCAATCCGAAACTGACCATTTCTCACTTCTCCACCCGCCACAAAAATAAATAAATAATCAACAAAAAATTTTACTAAAGAGAAAAAAATGAAATGAGACCATCTTTTTCTTTTTATTCAGATAAGAAATCTTTTTTCCGTTGTGCATGATCTCCATTAGATTTTAATGAATCACATGCCATTTAATCAACTTTAATAGCGAAAAACACAACCTTTTGAAAGGCATAAGTTACCATGACATATTTTTGTCAGTATTGATTGAGATCTTACTAACTATCTAATTATACACAGTTCAAAGATTATCATCATATTAATGAAATTTGCCACACTTTAGGATAGTTATTACAGTTATTTGAATTGTATCTACTAATGCATATCTTCAGTTACCAACGTGATATAAATTTCCACCATTCTTTTATAATCTCGAAGTCCTAATGTACAATGTCGATGAATAGTTTATCAAAATAAATTGAAATCAACAACTAATTGTCCTGCAGAATGCATATAAAAGTGAAACTTATTGCCCTAACTGAACTAATGAGCCTGTCATGAAAAGGTGAAATGTAACATGCTTTGTTTGAACAATGATCAACTCAGTTTCAAAGCCGTGCATGTTTGTTTGGATTTAAAATGAAGTAAAAAAATTTCTTTACATTTCCGCCAGAATTTAGAATACTGTTTAAACTTCAAAAAATTATTAAAACAATACATGTGAGTCTATGCGTTAGTATTTGAGTACTATGCAAGTTTCAGAAGTTCAGGATTTAAAAAGAAGTTAAAATGCTCAAACTGTAAAATTCAAATTTAGCAAAAAAGTTATAAAAAAAATATAAAAAAAAAAGTCGTTCCAGACACACTAATAATAAAGGAGACATATCAACGTAGATCTAGAACTTCTTATTAGTTACCCAGTACAATACACAAATTCAAAGTTAACTACCCAAAATACTCAAAATCAACTAATACTCAGACCACCCAAACGTTAAACAAGATGCTAAATAAGTTTGTAAGGAGGAGCAACTTGGTCTTTTTTTATATAGGGTTTTGCTTAGAGGTATGTGAATAGTATTTGCATAAATAAAGATTTTAAGGAGTTATTGGGACAACAGAAGAGAATGATCCAATATGATATCAATATAAGCACCGTTTTACAAAATTGAACAACAAACACGTTGATTTTATAGAAGAAATGATGCAACAAACTTTGACTAGCTACTTGAGTTTGTGTACGATGTATTATATAAAGGGATGAGATTTGAGTTTCCACATCAAGTTATGCAATATCAACCAACAAATTTGAGAAGATATATTGTGCGAGACGACCCCTTTTATTTTTTAACCATTGACAACCCTTTTATTGCCTCATGCTGACTCCTTGAAGCCTGTAGTTTTTTTTTTTTTTTTTTTTGATCTGAAATATAGAAAATTCATTCAAGTAGGAAGGTTAAGTGGACCCATAAAATGGGCTTCAGTACATAAAAGGTCTAAAAGATACTTAGAAGGTGAAACAACCCAATTTGAAGATAAAGAATTGCGTCCATGGGCTTTGGTGACCCAGTCCGCGATCAAATTAGCCTCTCTTCTACAGTATTGGATGGGGGAGCTTCGGGAATAAAGGGAGCAGTTCAGCACGCTCAGCCAACCACAGACGTATCTCCCACGAAGTCAAACTTGGGTTTAGAATTGCATCTACCAGTGTTAAGCAGTCTGACTCGATTATTACATTCTCTTTCTCTCTCCTCCTCGGCAAAAGGTGCTTTAGGGTTTCTATTAAAGCTTGTGCCTCCACTTGCAGGGGTGAACTGGCGCGGACAGATCTAGAGAATCCCTCAACGAGTCTTCCTTGGCTGTCGTGTTTCAGTATCATTTTTGACAGACGGAAGGACGAGGTTCCTTCTGTCACGCCTTGTCGTTGCCGTTGAGAAACGTATAACTGGGACCAAAATCAGTCTAAACACAGGCACGAGACGATGAAAACACAAAAAGGAGACATGCGAATAGAAACTAGCATCATACACCGGACATATCCTTGGCCGTCGAGATAGTTACGGAAGAAGCAATGGATTTTACCAGCTCACAAGTCCAAACACAAACGAGGCCAGTATGGCCCCAAGGATTCTAAAGAGACAGAAAGACCTGTCCCTTAAGATCCACAAACAGCCTTCAAATGAATTAAAGAATATATGGCAAGTTTTTCCACCTCCCAGCATCATATCCTCAGATCAAATCTCTTATCAATAGATTCAACCACCATTTCTAATGCCAAAGAGCTGCAAAATTTGAGGATTGAAAAAATACGAGCAACTTAGTTAACTTAAAGGATTCACAAAATATTCCAATTAATCAATACATACTTAATGATTCCACGAAGGAACTCAGGGTAAATCTCCCTGGAACTTCACCTTGTTAGATTTCAAATGATATCAGAGAATTGTAGCTCCACTATCGTCACTATCGTCACAGACAAAGCACACAGCATTCGGCATCACAAGATCAATTTTTCCCATCAAATGGCTAATGTTGACACTTAAATTTTGACGACTCATTTAGTTATTTATTGCATTAAAAAATTAGAGGCTAATTTTATCTTTGAAAAAATAGTTAATTGCATAGCATATAGTTTTAGGTGCATTTATTTTTAATTTGCATTTATATTGGGCCGGTGACGGATGGGTTCGAATTAATAATTCAGAAACTTTAATTTGATAAGTCTAGCTAAATCCACGAAGAGAGCAAATCTTTGTGAGATTTCAATTTAAAAGTAAATATTACGTTTGAAAAAAAAAAATTGGTAAAGTAATCACTGCATACTCAATGATTCCACAACTTCACCTTATTTGGAAAAGAAATCTTCGTGCATATGGTTTTGAAAAATTAAAAAATCCTATCCTCTGACCTATAAATAAGTTAATTCGCGTAGAGTATTGGGGCCACACGTATTGAATACACGGCCACATACACAGGGCCCTTCTCTTCGTTCGAAAAAAAAAACTCTTTTGTCGGGCTGCTTTCCTTCGTTCCTAGGAAAAGCAGCACAAGAAAAAGAAAAAGAGAAAAGTCAAAAGGTCAGCAGTGGAAGACAGAGAAGAGACGTGAAGGGGACGGGCGAACAGAGAGAGAAAAAAAAAGAGAAAAAAAAGAAAAGAAAAGGGGGCGCGACTGTTCATCTTCCTCGCGGGGCTGCCCTTGCCCGCGCCGGCACCACCTCCACCAGCTACCTCCGCGTCTCCGCCGCTGTCGCTCCGCCGCCGCCGCTCTGCCGGCGTCCTGCCAATCGCCGGAGATCCCCCTCATCCGCGAGCTTGCGCCGGCCCGCGACGTCTCAGCAACTCGCGACCCAGCGACCCACCTGCGGATCCCGAGTCGCCGGTCGCTACCGCCGCGCCAGCATCGCCGTGCCCCGCCTGCGAGCCCCTGCGACGACGCTGCTACCGCCATATCTGCCTCGCCTGCAACCAGAAGCCAGAAGCCACCGTTCCTGCCGCGATTCCGTCCTCAGGCCGTCCGATTGTAGCTGCCGGTCGCTGGGCTTCCGACTCTGACCCACGACGCTTCTGCTGCTGTCTCCGCCTCTGCTCCGACGACCCGACGTCCCTGCTCAACCCGACGCCCTGCTGCCCGGAGCCGAATCCTGCGACCCGACGTTCCTGACCGCCGCGCCTCACGCCCGAACGCTGCCCCCGTTGCCCGCACCGGACGTGCTGCTCGCCACTGTGCCCTCGCCGGAGACCCTCGCCGGTGACTCCCCTCGCCGGAGCTCCGAACGGTGGCCAAGATTTCTTTTTTTTAAAAAGGAAAAAAAATCAGATTAGGTATATTTGTTTTATTTTATAAGGCAAGTTTATCTTTTTTTTTTTTATTTCTTGTTTACTTATTTGAAATATTCCCCTAAGCGTAATTAGAAATTCTGATATATTACCTGATTCGCAACCGTGTCTAAGTTTTTTATTTCATCTATAAGGCTTTAAATGAAATAATTAATCAGGCGAGAATAAAATTGATATTTTGATCTTTAAGGCTTAATATCAATTTATCGGTTTTACTAGCGAAATATTATCCATTGATCTGAACAATATGTGATATTTTTGATGATTTTGAATGGTCTGTCTTGTCTTGATTGTTTTATTTATCTTGAAATATGTTTGAATTAAAATATTTCATGCTTTAGAGTTATTTGCATATTTAGACTAAACATTTTATTTATCTTGAATTTTCGAAATAAAAAAGAAATAAAAAAACATAAATTTAGGTTGTTAGTTTTTTGTTTCATTAGCTTAAATTGCATGTTTAATTATTTGACTTTTTTTTTTAATTTCGAAATTAATTATAAAAAAAAAAAAAAAAAAACCATGCGTATGTCATGTAGGATTAAGGCATCCTTTGCACGTCATTGCACGTTAGGATAAAATTGCATATTTCATTTTAAGTTTAGATTGATTTAGATAAACTGCATTTTAGGTTAGAGATTGCTAAATTAAGATAATATCTTGGTTTAAATTAGGGTTTAGCCTAACCTAATCCTTAATATAAGTTGGATAGAATCTTAATCTAGCTAGATAATTTTCACATTTTCCTAATTTCGAATTTCATAACAAAATACAAAAAAGTCTTTGGATAAATTAATTACATTCTTAGGATAGATTGCACATTTATTAAGAAAACACAAAATATTATGTGCATATCATTTAGAATCATTTCATGGAAGTGCATGTCATTTAGTGATTATTGCTAGGTCCATTTAATTAGAAATTGCATGTTATTAGAATTTAGGTCATTTAGTTATATTGCATTGCATAAAGTATATTCTCATTAATTAAATGAAAACAAAAAGAAATTGCGTGTTAATTATAAATCATATCTATGATTGATTATGTGAATTTTAATATAACCACACAGAAACTTTCGTTGCTACAATGTAAGTCTCGTAATTTATTCATTGCTTTCTTGATATTAAATTGGTAGTTTGCGCACTCGCATGAACACCTTACATGTTAGGAAAATAGATTTAAAATCAATTCAAGCTGCCTGCAAAAACATTTTTGAAAATAAAAGAAATTGTACTGAAAGGGCATTAAAGAAGTCTGGTGTAATCAAGTCCCCGTACCCAAAGTCACTGGTTTTTAGGAGTAAAATAATTTTCCATTTATTTTACTTAGGTATCTAATCGACCTACCATAGACTGATTAGTAACGACTCCTAAATAAATCCATTTGCATGTTAAGAAATTTTCACTAAGTCCCGAATTGATATGGGCTTGAGAGACCCCGAGCTAAGTCCAGGCTTAGTAATCCATTAACCAAATCTTAAGTGGTACATCCAAAAAATTTGGTCGCGACAGCTGACATTAGGAACTCAAAGTACTTGCAATCCACAACTCTCACCACAATTGGATTGTAAAGCAAAGTTCTACTAGCTAGCCAACTAGGTCCCTCTACTGTCAAGTATTGACTAATGGCCGACTTAGTTGGAGTGCAAAGCCAAGGGATGGTTTAGAAAGAAAAACAAAATTCCCAGAAGTAAGTCCACAAGGAGGAGCTTCTTACAACGTCACAAATGGGGGTAGCTCACTCGTCTATTGAGGTGTTTGGTTAGGCATTCCCAATGGGTTTTGGGCCCCCAAAGCCCCTTCAGGGGAAATTTTGGATATTTGGCAAAACTTTTGAATACTATTTTACAAAATGTGGGCATTCCAAATGCTCAAAGCCCAATGCTGGGGTAGGGCAGCTTTGAGCATTCGGCATTTTCCCAATGCAAGCTCTACTGTTCACACGTCGTTCATCTTCTTCCCCATGACTTCTTCGAGTTCTCCGCCGCCGCCTCCATTGTCAATGCCGCCTCCGCCTCCGTCATCGACGCTGCCTCCGCCTCCGCCGTCGACGCCTTCCTCTTCTGCGACAAATCCATCCCCTTCGACAAGCGCGAGTAACATCGCATCGACTCCTTCGACTTGCGAGAACCAAGCCTTAGGTCGCTAGATCTAGCCATCGAAGGCCAGATCTGGTGGTCCGAAGGCCAAATCTGGCCATTGGCCTTCACCCCCCCTCGACCAACCCAACAACCCTCCCGCCCCGCCGTTCTGGGACGCCCTCGGCTTCGTGTTCTCCACCGACCGCCGCCGCCTCCGCCTCCACCTCCACTGTCGACGTCTTCCTCTTCTGCGGCAGATCCATCCCCTTCGACGAGCGCGAGCAGCACCGCGTCAACTCCCTACTTCTGCGCTCTGACTCCTTCGGCTCGCAAGAATCAGGCCGCCGGATTTGATTTTCAGATTTTTTTTTTAAAATTAAAAGCAAAAGCCCATTTGTAATAAGTTTTGACAAACGATATTTTTACACAAGCCACTTTCCAATGCGTAATTTGCCAAACGTCCGAGCATTCCCAAAAACCCATTTACCCTAAAGATATTTGCATTTGGTCAAGGGCATTTCTCCAAAGCTGAACCAAACGAGCCTTATATCCTCTTCTCCGTCGGCTTCCGCCTCTTCACTACACTCCATTATATCAAAAGGACAACTATTTGACGGAGGCAGAGGAGCCACTGTCCCGCCGCAATTTTTCCTGCTGCACATATGCCTTACGAAGAAATATGCATGGGGAAGTCGGTCACTTTTTCCTCTGACCCGGCCATTTGTTCATCCGCGTCTTCATCCATCCCTTCTTCGTCACCATAGTCGTCTTCGCTGCTACCATTGTTCTCATTGGTCATTGGACCAATTGGCCTCAACATTATGCCGATATGGCCAGACTCAAGTTCACCAAGCCTCACTGACCTTTGGTGAGCTCCTTGATTGGAGGCGATAAATGCTTGTAGCCGATTTCATATGAAATGGGTGGAAGTATTTGAGTTTCACACAAGATGGTTACAACCCGTCTTATGTGCCATCTAAAGTTATTTATCATAAAGTTATATGATTGGCGTGAGCAAATCATATACACATAATATCATTACGTCACTATTAATGGCAACTTTTTTTTCTTTTCCTCGGTGCGATGTATGCATGAAAAAAGTGCATCCAGTACTAAACTTGAGACTCGAATAAGAGATTTGGAATATCTCAAATATATAATGAAAAATTACAACAAACATGAAGTACTATTTTAAATCTAGTGTCACCTCAGATGCAAAATCGGTGTCCAAATTGGCATTATAGGTATTCAATCAATAGGAGCCCTTCGATTAAGAGAGACGCACGGGAGATTCATGGAATTCACAGGCTAATACACGATCAGGGGATCACGGGCGTTGCGTGCATGAAATTCGAATCCTCGTGCCCAAAAAGTGAGTGACATGAACATGGCTTGTCCCGTAATTCATCTTGAACTTGAAGCATTAATTGGGCTTGGGCCCCCCCAACTTTTATCCCCCAGCCCTCCTCACTCTTCCATTCTCTCCCTCTCCCCATAAATTCACTTTTCAGCTTAAGAAAAAAAGGCAAGAGCATAAGACCCTCCAGAACAGAAACTTGAGGAACCTGTGAAACTTGCGGAACTACGCCTCCTATGGAACCGGACGAGTCCGACTCGATTGCCCCACTTGACGAGAGCCTCCAGTTCATGCCCTCCAACGACGAGGAACAACTGCACTGGAAGATGCGGTCCATCTACAGGGTCCCTGCCCACCTCACCGCCCTCAACCGTGAGGCCTACCAGCCGCAAGTTGTCTCCTTCGGCCCCTACCACCACGGCAATAAACGCTTCCTCCCCATGGAGGAACGCAAGCACCGTGCGGTCCGACACTTCCTCAAGCGGTCCGGGAAGCCTATCAAGTGCTTCTTCGAGTCCCTGAGGGAGGTGGCATGGGACCTCGAGAAGAGCTACGACGCACTGGACCTGAAGTGGAAGGCAAGCAGCGGCGAGGGTGCGGCACGCCAGTTCCTGGAGCTGTTGATAACTGATGGCTGCTTCATGCTCGAGATCCTCAGGTTCAAAACCGGACAGGTGGACGACTACGCGCACAACGACCCCATCTTCAGTGATCACGGGAAGGTCCACGTAATGCAGTACATTCGTCAGGATATGCTGATGCTAGAGAATCAGCTTCCGATGCTAGAGCTGAATCGGCTGGTGGCTGTCGAGAGCAATGGCAAGAAGGTTACTTTCTTAGATTTCGGTCGGTTGTAAGACAAGAAAATATTGCAAGTAGGCAAACCGTCATACTATATGCACCTAACGGTACATCTTTGTGATCTCACATGAACCCTACGATGGATCCACCAAATCTAATGCTCTAGATACATTGATCGCACGGTTCACAATCAATCAATAATTTGATTAGTAAATCTATCACTGAAACTTCATTTATTTCCCTTTTTCGCAAGTAGTATCAATACGACCACAATCTCATTTTCAATGTACTGACTTCACTCCAACAACACAGGACTACAAATTCGTCAACAGGCTCCTCCTCAAGTTCTTAACGTTCCACAGCAAGGGCATCACAAGGTTGGGCAAATGCCTGCACGTCCTGGACGTTTTCAGGAACAGCATGCTAATGGAGCGCGAGAAGAAGGACGAGGAGGGTACTTTCTTAGATTTCATTCTGTCGTAAGAGATGCTATTGCAAGTATGCTAACCGTCGTACTATGGGCACCTAACGGTACATCTTGGTCATCTCACCCCACGAGGGATCCACCGAATCTAATGCTCCCAATGCACTGGATGCACGGTTCTAGATCAATCGACAATTTGATGATTAAATCTATCACCGCCATAGGAAGCTATACTTTTTCCCCCTTTTACTCAAGTAGTATCGATCCAACCACAATCTCAGATTCAATGTACTGACTTCACTCCAACAACACAGGACGACAAATCCGTCAACAAGTTCATCCTTAAGTTCTGCTCCCCCAGCAAGGGCATCACATGGATGGGCAAATGTCTGCACGTCCTGGACGTTGTCAGGAACAACATGCTGATAAAGCTCAAGAAGAAGGACGAGGTGAAGAGGGAGGACAGTGGGGAGATTATACGATTGGCCTCAGCCACCGAGCTCAGCGAGCATGGGATCAAGTTCAAGAGGAGCAAGACCGACAGCATCAAGGACATTGTTGGTGTTTTTGTGCGGAAGCGTGTGTGTGTGTGCAAGTGTTATGTAAAAAAAAATGGAACACAAGGCAAGGGGGGAATGGGAAAAAAAGGCTTTTATTTAGAAAGTGTTTTATTACAAAGGAGTGTGTGTAGTTTTCTCGGCTACCAGGAACAACAAACATCCAACTCCTATTTATAGGCGTGAGCACCGCCTTCCTCCACCGACATCTAGTACAAAAACCAATATAAAATTACAAGTTTCCTTTTTTATCTCCTGCTTGTGCGCGGCTTGTTCCGCATCTTCTGGAGTCTTCTCCATTTTTCTGCATTATTCTATTCTCTACAACTCAGCCACTTTTGTTGACTTTTCTTCCAAGATTTTCATGCACAAATGTCCCATGCACGAGACTTCTCTAGGTTGTTCTCCTTCAGCCGTTATTCTTGACTTTTCTTTTGCTTTTTGCTGCCCACGTACCAAAAAATTCTTCAGCCTTTGAGAGTCTTCTAGGCTTGCTTTTTGCCGGTTTGTTTCCGCCAACTTTTTCTCCAGTGTAGTCTAGAATTTTTCTAAAAAATGGATCACTTTTTTAACACTCCTCCTTGATCCATTTTTGTGTTACTCCAAATATTACTCGTAATGTCTCAAACTTGGCTCGCGATAGTGCTTTAGTGAAGATGTCGGCTACTTGTTCCTCAGTTTTGCAATATTTTAGCTCAATCTCCTTGTTATTCTGCGCCTCTCGTATGAAGTGATATTTGATGTCGATATGTTTGGTTCTTTCATGGAATACTGGATTCTTTGATATAGCGATTGCGGACTTATTGTCGCAAAGTATCGGAGTTGATTCCGTTTGTGCTTCTCCAATGTCTTCTAAAATTCTTCGAAGCCATATTGCATGACTAGTAGTTGTAGCAGCCGCAATATATTCTGCTTCAGCAGTGGATTGTGCCACTGAGTCTTGTTTTTTTGATGTCCATGAAAATATTCCAGAATCTAATGTGAATGCATAACCAGTGGTGCTCCTCCTGTCATCAGATGATCCTGCCTAATCGCTATCAGTATAACCGATCAACTTAGTTGTTGCGCTAGGTCGGTACCAAATACCATAATCTATAGTTCCTCGTAAATATCTTAGAATTCTCTTGGCTGCTCCAAAATGAATTTGGCTTGGACTCTGCATAAATCGTGATAGTAAACTTGTCGCGTACATAATATCTGGTCGTGTAGCAGTAAGATATAGTAGACTCCCAATTAGGCTTCTATAGAGTGAAGCATCTATTTTTTCTGCTCCATCTTCCTTCAATAATTTTTCATTTGTCATGAGCGGGGTTGAAACTGCTTTGCAATAGTTCATCTTGAATTTCTTTAGGAGGTTTTCGGTATATTTCTTTTGCGAGATGAAAATTCCTTTATCTTGATTAACTTCAATACCGAGGAAATAGTTCATCAAGCCCAAGTCCGTCATTTCAAATGTCTTCATCATTTCTTCTTTAAATTCTCGGATCATTGTCTCATTGTTTCCTGTATATATGAGATCATCTACATATAAAGAGACAATGAGAGTGTCGGACTTACCTTGGGTCTTGATGTAGAGTGTCGGCTCACTCATACTCCTCCTGAATCCTTGTTTGATGAAGTACTCATCGATTCTACTATTCCACGCACGTGGTGCTTGTTTTAACCCGTATAGGGCCTTCTTAAGCTTTAAGACTTTTTCTTCATTGCCTTTGACAATAAAGCCTTCTGGTTGAGCTACATAAATTTCTTCTTGAAGATATCCATTTAGGAACGCCGACTTCACATCTAGTTGATAAATCTTCCATTCTTTTTGTGCCGCTAAAGCTATAAGTGCTCGAATAGTATCAAGGCGGGCGACGGGAGCAAAAGTTTCAGTATAGTCAATACTTGGTTGTTACAGGTATTCTTTCGCCACAAGCCTTGCTTTATGCTTTTGGATTGATCCATCCGCGTTGAGCTTCGTCTTGTAGACCCACTTGACACCAATGATCTCTTTGTCTTTGGGTCGATCAACAAGTTCCCAAGTTTCATTTTTCTCGATCATCTTGATCTCTTCCTCCATAGCTTTTATCCAGACTTCTTCTTTGGATGCTTGTTCGTAGTTTTCAGGTTCTAAAATAGCAAAGTTGCATGTGTCGTAAATTCTTCTAAGGGCTTTTACCCTTAGTACTGGAGAATCTGGAGTAGACTCTTCTTGTGTTGCTCTTGGAGAGCTTGGTGGAGTTATATCGTGAGTGGTGGAATCCGGTACTACTCCTTCTTCTTGTGACGTTGTCTCCTCTTGAGTAGGTAGTATGTCTGGCAAGGTTATGTACTTCTTCTCAATCTTCTCGTCCTCCCAATTCCAGGCAGCATTTTCGTCGAACTCGATGTCTCGACTAATCATTAACTTTTTAGTTCTTAGGTTGTAAATTCGATAGCCTTTTGATTGGTCACTGTATCCAAGAAATATTCCTTTTTCTGTTTTTTCATCTAGTTTACTCCTTTTTTGAGCAAGGATGTGGACGTAGCAAATGCATCCAAACACTTTGAGATGCTTTGCTGAAGGCTTCCGTCCGCTCCATGCTTCGACTGGAGTTTTATTTTGAACTGCTTTAGTTGGACACCTGTTTAGTAGGTATACAGCAGTATAAACTGCTTCTGCCCAGAAAGTGTTGGGAAGGCCTTTCTCTTTTAGCATAGACCTTGCCATCTCCATGAAGGTTCTATTTTTTCTTTCAACTACTCCATTTTGTTCTGGGGCGTAGCTAACAGTTAGTTGATGATGGACTCCTTCATCTTCGCAAAATTTATTAAACTCCTTTGAATTGTATTCTGTGCCTCTGTCACTTCTTAGGATTTTGATTCTTTGGCCACTTTGATTCTCGACGTGGTTCTTGAATTTTCTGAAGATAGAGAAAACCTCAGATCTTTCTCGAAGAAAGTATACCCACGTCATTCTTGTATAATCATCAATGAATAGGATGAAATATTTATTTTGACTAGGTGTAGGTGTCCTCATCGGACCGCACACATCCGTGTGGACAAGTTCCAATGGCTCCTTAGCTTTCCATGAAACTCCAGATGGGAAGGACTGTCTATGTTGTTTTCCAAGAAGACAGCCTTCACAAACATCTGAAATTTCTGTGATGGCTGGAAAATCTCTCATCATATTTTTTTGATGGAGAATTTTTAGTCCAGCAAAATTGAAGTGGCCAAATCTTCGATGCCATAACCATGAATCATCAAGTTGAGCTTTCATGGCTATATCTTTGACATATTTCCATTGAATAGGAAAATTGTTATTTTTCATCCTAACAGAGGCAATGATATTTTTATATTTATCATAGATAATGCAAGTATCTCTATTAAAATATAGAGAATACCCACTTTGTATCATTTGACCCACACTTAAGAGATTTTGTGCAAGACGAGGGACTAGATATACATTACGTATATATTTTGGGCCTTTATTCGTTTCCACGGCGATGGTGCCTTTTCCTTTGACATCTACTAATGCACCATTGCCCAATTTTACTTGAGATTTCACCGACTTATCGATATGAGTGAATATAGTTTCGTCTCCTGTCATGTGATTGCTACACCCACTATCGATGTACCATGTTTCATTTTTATTGTCATTTTCCGCTTGGCCTGCGTAGAATGTATTCTCTTCACTTTCTTTTTTTTCTACATAGTTTGCTCGATTATTTATTTTCGAGCGACAATCTTTTTCTAGGTGGCCATATCTTTTACAAAAGCGGCATTGTTTTTTACTGGATATATGTTGATGGATAATCTAAATGAAAGAAATCAGTGCGATTAACTATATCATTAGATGTAGATAATCCCATATTTATGTCGTTAATCCACAAGGTTTTGGCTTTCTCCTTTATATGATTTATTAATAAATATTACAATTTATTTTGGGTTTGATAATAATAGAACTCGACGAGTTGAAATTTATTTACTTAAAGTGGATCCTCTCATAAAGGTAAAAAAAAAAAACAAACAAAAAAACAAAAATACATCGTGACCAGAAAAATAGCCACGGTTATATTGGAAGCAAAAGACAGATGTGATTATTTAGATGTTGATGCAATCCGAAACTGACCATTTCTCACTTCTCCACCCGCCACAAAAATAAATAAAAAATCAACAAAAAATTTTACTAAAAGAGAAAAAAATGAGATGAGACCATCTTTTTCTTTTTCTTCAAATTATCATTTCACTGTTGCCGGAGCTAGAAAGTTCGACTTAACTGCATGAAGAATAATTCAGTTGATTAAATTTACTGCTAGTCAAATCAAACAGAAGAAACTATCATTAAAGTGATTTAAATTCAAGTTGAGGAAGTCTTCTTCTTCTTCTTCTTCTTCTTCTCCGTTTGGACACGTGATTATGAATTGTCATTCTCATCGACTCCATGATGGTTTAGAGGGAAAAAGCACATCAAGAATGGAATCCCCTCCTTACCATGTGCGATCGGATGGAGCCAAATCTACAATAGTTGGTCAGCCGGCAATTTCCCCCTGTTATAGGTGGTCGTCAGTGCGAAACATGAGACCACAATACAAAAGAAAATTATATTCATCCATGATAGTGCTTGTCTTCTTATTTTGTCGACTGTATGACATCGATTTCTAGGCATCATAAACTCAGTGCACTATGATTAGCTTATTGATCTATAATTAAGTACGAATTGGATGGACCATAACAATGAGGTTAAGGCTTCGGATATGGAATATTGTGATAAAATAAGACAGGTAGTTGACTTGACAATATGGTCTTTGTCCTTTAAGAAAGAGACCTAAAGGGATTGGATTTCTGTTGCACACACATGATCAAAACCATTATCCCAGATTCAGATAAGAAATCTTTTTTCCGTTGTGCATGATCTCCATTAGATTTTAATGAATCACATGCCATTTAATCAACTTTAATAGCGAAAAACACAACCTTTTGAAAGGCATAAGTTACCATGACATATTTTTGTCAGTATTGATTGAGATCTTACTAACTATCTAATTATACACAGTTCAAAGATTATCATCATATTAATGAAATTTGCCACACTTTAGGATAGTTACTACAGTTATTTGAATTGTATCTACTAATGCATATCTGCAGTTACCAACGTGATATAAATTTCGACCATTCTTTTATAATCTCGAAGTCCTAATGTACAATGTCGATGAATAGTTTATCAAAATAAATTGAAATCAACAACTAATTGTCCTGCAGAATGCATATAAAAGTGAAACCTATTGCCCTAACTGAACTAATGAGCCTGTCATGAAAAGGTGAAATGTAACATGCTTTGTTTGAACAATGATCAACTCAGTTTCAAAGCCGTGCATGTTTGTTTGGATTTAAAATGAAGTAAAAAAATTTCTTTACATTTCCGCCAGAATTTAGAATATTGTTTAAACTTCAAAAAATTATTAAAACAATAAATGTGAGTCTATGCGTTAGTATTTGAGTACTATGCAAGTTTCAGAATTTCAGGATTTAAAAAGAAGTTAAAATGCTCAAACTGTAAAATTCAAATTTAGCAAAAAAGTTATAAAAAAAAATAATAAAAGTCGTTCCAGACACACTAATAATAAAGGAGACATATCAACGTAGATCTAGAACTTCTTATTAGTTACCCAGTACAATACACAAATTCAAAGTTAACTACCCAAAATACTCAAAATCAACTAATACTCAGACCACCCAAACGTTAAACAAGATGCTAAATAAGTTTGTAAGGAGGAGCAACTTGGTCTTTTTACATAGGGTTTTGCTTAGAGGTATGTGAATAGTATTTGCATAAATAATGATTTTAAGGAGTTATTGGGACAACAGAAGAGAAGGATCCAATATGATATCACTATAAGCACCGTATTACAAAATTGAACAACAAACACGTTGATTTATAGAAGAAATGATGCAACAAACTTTGACTAGCTACTTGAGTTTGTGTACGATGTATTATATAAAGGGATGAGATTTGAGTTTCCACATCAAGTTATGCAACATCAACCAACAAATTTGAGTAGATATAATATGTGAGACGACCCCTTTTATTTTTTTAACCATTGACAACCCCTTTTATTGCCTCATGCTGACTCCTTGAGGCCTGTAGTTTTTTTTTTTTTTTTTTTTTTTTGGTCTGAAATATAGAAAATTCATTCAAGTAGGAAGGTTAAGTGGACCCATAAAATGGGCTTCAGTACATAAAAGGTCTAAAAGATACTTAGAAGGTGAAACAACCCAATTTGAAGATAAAGAGTTGCGTCCATGGGCTTTGGTGAGCCAGTCCGCGATCAAATTAGCCTCTCTTCTACAGTATTGGATGGGGGAGCTTCGGGAATAAAGGGCGCAGTTCAGCACGCTCAGCCAATCACAGACGTATCTCCCACGAAGTCAAACTTGGATTTAGAACTGCATCTACCAGTGTTAAGCAGTCTGACTCAATTATTAGATTCTCTTTCTCTCTCCTCCTCTGCAAAAGGGGCTTTAGGGTTTCTATTAAAGCTTGTGCCTCCACTTGCAGGGGTGAACTGGCGCGGACAGATCTAGAGAATCCCTCAACGAGTCTTCCTTGGCTGTCGTGTTTCAGTATCATTTTTGACAGACGGAAGGACGAGGTTCCTTCTGTCACGCCTTGTCGTTGCCGTTGAGAAACGTATAACTGGGACCAAAATCAGTCTAAACACAGGCACGAGACGATGAAAACACAAAAAGGAGACATGCGAATAGAAACTAGCATCATACACCGGACATATCCTTGGCCGTCGAGCTAGTTACGGAAGAAGCAATGGATTTCACCAGCTCACAAGTCCAAACACAAACGAGGCCAGTATGGCCCCAGGGATTCTAAAGAGACAGAAAGATCTGTCCCTTAAAATCCACAAACAGCCTTCAAATTAATTAAAGCATATATGGCAAGTTTTTCCACCTCCCAGCATCATATCCTCAGATCAAATCTCTTATCAATAGATTCAACCACCATTTCTAATGCCGAAGAGTTGCAAAATCTGAGGATTGAAAAAATACGAGCAACTTAGGGCCTGTTTGTTAATATTCTTTGTTTCTGTTTATAAACAAAATTTCTGTTTTTTTGTTCCAGGAAACAAAAAAAGAACAGAAACGCGTTTGTTTACGTTTTTGTTCCAAATTTATTTTTTTGTTCCCAAGAATACATTTGGAATAGAAACAAGAAACAAAACAAAAAAAAAAAACGTGTTTCTTGTTTCTGGAACAATTTTTAAGAACAAATTTTCTCTCTCCTCTCTTTTTTTTTTTTCTTCTTTTCTTTTTTTTTTCTTTGGCCGGCGACCTTGTCGGCCCCTGGCGAGGCCAAGCATCACCAGCCCCTGGCGAGGTCGACCTCACCGTCGCGGGGCAAGGCTAAGCGAGCTCAGGCTCACCCAGATCCGGCGAGCCTGAGCTCACCTAGCCACCGGCGAGGCCGAGCATCATCGGCCCCTAGCGAGGTCGGCCTCGCTGGCGCGAGGCAAGGCTAGGCGAGCTCGGGCTCGCCGGATCTGGGCGAGCTCGGGCTCGCCGGATCTGGGCGAGCCCAAGCTCGCCTCGCCGTGGCTGGGCGAGGCTGCCGGCCCTCGTCGGCTGGTGGCCGACCATGGCCGAGGCCGGCGACCAGCTAAAAGAAGAAAAAAATAAATAAATAAAATAAAATAAAATAAAAATATTAAAAAATTAAAAGAAACAAAAAAAGAATATAAATTTACCAAACGCGTTTCTGTTCATTTTTTTATTCCCGGAACAAGTTTACGAAACGCGTTTTTTTATTCAAAGATTGTTCCCCGGAACAGAAACACTTTTTTCGATTTATGTTCCCTGAAACAATTTTTAAACAGAAATATTATCAAACACGCCCTTAGTTAACTTAAAGGATCCACAAAACATTCCAATTAATCAATACATACTCGATGATTCCACGAAGGAACTCAGGGTAAATCTTCTTGGAACTTTTCACCTCGTTAGATTCCAAATGATATCTTGAAGGTAAATAAAAAATGAAAATTCACCTCGAGAGAATTGTAGCTCCACTATCGTCACAGACAGAGCACACAGCATTCGGCCTCACAAGATCAATTTCTCCCACCCAATGGCTGACATTAGCAACTCAGAGTACTCGCAATCCACAACTTTCACCACGAGTATTGGATTGTAAAGCAAAGTTCTACAAGCTAGCCAACTAGGTCCCCCTACTGTCAAGTATTGACTAACAGCCGACTCAGTTGGAGTGTAAGGCCAAAGGATGGTTTAGAAAGAAAAGCAAAATTCCCAGAAGTGAGTCCATAAGGTGGAGCTTCTTACAACGTCACAAATGGGGGTAGCTCACTCGTCCATATCCTCTTCTCCGTCGGCTTCCGCCTCTTCACTACACTCCATTATATCAGAAGGACAACCATCCGACGGAGGCAGAGGAGCCATTGTCCCGCCGCAGTTTTTCCTGCTGCACATATACCTCACGAAGAAATACGCATGGGGAAGTCGGTCACTTTTTCCTCTGACCCGGCCATTTGTTCATCCGCGTCTTCATCCATCCCTTCTTCGTCACCTTCGTCGTCTTCGCTGCTACCATTGTTCTCATTGGTCATTGAACCAATTGGCCTCGACCTTATGCCGATCTGGCCAGACTCAAGTTCACCGAGCCTCATTGACCTTTGGTGAGCTCTTCTTGATTGGAGGCGATAAATGCTTTTAGCCGATTTCATATGAAACAAGTGGAAGTATTTGAGTTTCACACAAGATGGTTACAACCCGTCTTATGTGCCATCTAAAGTTAATTAACAAAAAGTTATATGATTGACGTAAGCAAATCGTACACACATAATATCATTACGTCATTATTTGTGGCAACGTTTTTTTTCTTTTCCTCGGTGCGATGTATGCATGAAAAAAAGTGCATCCAGTACTAAACTTGAGACTCGAATAAGAGATTTGGAATATCTCAAATATATAATGAAAAATTACAACAAAAATGAAGTACTATTTTAAATCTAGTGTCACGTCAAAGATGCAAAATCGGTGTCCAAATCGGCATTACAGGTATTCAATCAATAGGAGCCCTTCAATTAAGAGAGATGCACGGGAGATTCATCGAATTCTCAGGCTAATACACGATCAGGGGATCACGGGCGTTGCGTGCATGAAATTCGAATCCTCGTGCCCAAAAAGTGAGTGACATGAACATGGCTTGTCCCGTAATTCATCTTGAACTTGAAGCATTAATTGGGCTTGCGCGCCCCCCCCCCCCCCCCCCCTAACTTTTATCCCCCAGCCCTCGTCACTCTTCCATTCTCTCCCTCTCCCCATAAATTCACTTTTCACCTTAAGAAAAAAAGGCAAGAGCATAAGACCCTCCAGAGCAGAAACTTGAGGAACCTGTGAAACTTGCGGAACTACGCCTCCTATGGAACCGGACGAGTCTGACTCGATTGCCCTACTTGACGAGAGCCTCCAGTTCATGCCCTCCAACGACGAGGAAAAACCGCACTGGAAGATGCGGTCCATCTACAGGGTCCCTGCCCACCTCACCGCCCTCAACCGTGAGGCCTACCAGCCGCAAGTTGTCTCCTTCGGTCCCTACCACCACGGCAAGGACCAACTCCTCCCCATGGAGGAACACAAGCACCGTGCGGTCCGCCACATCCTCAAGCGGTCCAAGAAGCCTATGGAACACTTCTTCAAGTGCCTGAGGGAGGTGGCGTCGGACCTCGAGGAGAGCTACGATGCACTGGATCCGATGTGGAAGGCAGGCAGCGGTGAGGGCGTAGCACCCCTGTACCAGCTAGGTACAAAATATGGTAGTCAATCGTCAAGTCAAGTAGCAATTTGCCCGACCTTCATCACAAAAGGCATACAACTCTATAGTTAACTTGGACAAGATCTGCATTTCTCAATTTATTGTGCCACTGACATAGCGCAAAATGTGCTTCACAATTTGAAAATGAGTCACGGTAGACCAATGCGTGAATTGAGATATAAAATTGACCGCATATGAAAGATCTAGATGTGTGATGGTGAGATATTAAAGAGCTCCGACAATACTTTGATATAACATGGGATTCAAACATAATTTTGCATTTGAGAGAACGAATGCGAGTGGCTATAGGCGTGGATCTTGGCTTGCAAACATCTATTTTAGCACATTCAAGAATTGACAAAGCATATGTGGTTGGAACCAATAAAGACTATCAAATAATATTCTAACCTCCACAACCAAAAAGTAATACACTGGCTCTATTTCCTTTATTGTGAATTCACTACTCAATGAAGAAATAAATCCATCAAGCAAGTTTGGATCATTGCTAATGACAATCATATCGTCCACGAAGGATCTACGATGCTGCAAAAGAAACCAAATGCTAAAAGAAACAAGCTAAAATGATCAAACCATGCTTTTGATGGTTGCTTGATTCTACACAAAGCTCTCTCAAGCTTGCAAACATAATTCAAGTTTTTTGGTCCTCAAAACAAGGCGGTTGCTCCATATAAATAGACTGTGATAAAAATAAATATATATTAAAAATAAAAAAATTTGACCAAAAATATATTAAAAATGAAAAACAACAAATGGGGAGTAGATTAAAAAGAAAAAATCAAAGCCCTCTTGCATCAATCGTACACTCTCACTACTCTCCCTCCTATACATCCGAAAAGACCCTCTTTTTATCTAATTTATAGATATGAGAAACAAATTTTTCATTGGATCCTCAGAAAAATATGCATCCACAGGAAAAGCAAAAAAAAAAAAAAAACAAAACAAATGTTGATATACCAACAATGCTAATTTATAATAACTTTTCTAATATAACTAAATACGTTGTATCACATAATGGGATGAGATGCCCATACTTTTTAAGTTTATACATTGAGTTATGCAATATCAATTTTACAAACTTCAATCATCAAATTGATTTGAAATGCATGTGTTTGTCATGTTTGGTGCATGAGGACCTATAAACTGCATAATGACTCGTTTGCAGTCTCACAGTCTGTTCAATAGATTTTAAGGCTATTGTTAAACTTGGATTACGGTCTTTGCCTATTTTGTCTAATTGTAACATCAGTAATGCACACAAATCTGTCTATACAATGTAGGGATTTTGATATTTATTCTAGACATTCCATTACCATTAACACACCCCTCATTATATGCAAGGCAACCCCTTCATCGTCTCATGCCGACTCTTAAAGTCGGTAGTTGTTTTGGAATCATTTTCGACAGATGAGAGGACAAAGGGTCTCCTTCTTGTTGGAGAAATCCTCTTGAAGTGTTTTGAAGTTGACAAAACGTTTCTATCAGTCTAGTCTGAAGGCTTGCAGAGTCTGCTATTTAAAGTCTGAAGACCTCCGGACAGCCAGACTCAAGACTCAAAGTCTATCCTCATTGATAGTTTCTAATCCGTTGAAGAAAGACTATCCAGAACTGAAAGGATGTGACCTTATCGTTTGGAGAAGATCTTTTGGTTGAATATGACATGACGGAATCCTTTATTTGATCATAATTGATTCGAAGATTAAGGATCCAATGATTGGCAAAATATACTTGGAAGGTTCTACTTATGGAAACCGAGATCCTGATTATATGGGCGAACAGGATTGATGGGCTATTGACATGTTCCTTTAATAGCTCGAATGATCTTCCTAATTGATTCTATCCAACGGGTAGATTGGAGGAATTCCTTTGGTAAGTGCCAATGGGTATGATGGCATGAAGGAGTATATAAGGAAGACGTTCCAGTTGTTCGAGAGGGTGCACGATAGAAGAATTCCAAAGTCTGAAGCTTATTGTTCTTAGTCAATTCATTTGTTGAGCAAAATCTTGTAAACAAAAGAGAGTCTATATTCGTGAAAAAGCTTGAGGAAGTGTGGTAGAACATCTACACTGTGGAATCAAGGAAAAGCTATGCTGTAACTTCTCTTTTGTTCATAGTGAAATCCAGCCGGTGGGTTGTCAGTGCGGAAGAGTGGACGTAAGCTTGAAATAAGCCGAACCACTATAAATCTTGTGTTCAATTTTCTCTTCCCTAACCTTTACTTTATTTTGATTGTATTTTCCTTTCTATCGTTTGCCTAGAATCGCTTCCGTATCTCGAGAAATTATTTGTGCACCTATTCACCCCACTCCAGGTGCTTATACTAGCTATCTCACTTCTGTCTCGTCCCATCGTTGCTGTTGAAAAATATATCAAGAAACATATATCTGGGACCAAAATCAGTCTCTACACAGACTCGAGACTATGGATAAAGCAGGATCGGGACACGCAGGTAGAATGACGTTCCTTGTATGGATGAGATTAGGGACATGAGGCAAGTTGAGCTCGGATTCGAGAAACTAGCGTCATACACCGGATGTATCTTTGGCCATCAAACTAGTTATCTAAGAGGTGGAGAAATTCACCAGCTCACGAGTCAAAACACAACCAGCCTACATAGCCCCCAAGGATGCCAGGAGACTCGCGGAAAAAACTTGTCCCTTAAGAACCACGAAAAGCCTTCAGTCTGTTATTAGCAGTACGTTATTAAGGAAAGAAACCGCACACGATGCACAATCGAATCAAAGCAAATATGGCAAGCTTTTCACCTCCCCAACATCATTTGGTTGGGAAATCACATGCCCCAATATCAGATCAAATTATCATCAACAGGTTCAACAACCTTTCCTAATGTCAAAGAGCTGCAAAATCCGTAGATTGAAAATATAAGCAGGTCGACTTGAAGGGATCCACAGAACATGCAAGTTTATTGATACGCATACTTGATTTCGTGAAGGAACTCATGGTAAAACTTCCCGGAACTTCACTCATCAGATTATATGCGACGTCCTATATGTAAATAAAGAAAGAAAAATTCACCTCAAGAGAGTAGTGGCTTGAGCACAGTCACAGAGTACATGGCGTTCGGCCCTACAAGGTCAATTTTTTCCCTCAAATTGGGTAACATTAGAAACTCAGAGCACTCGGAATCCACAACCTTCACCAAAAGAAGATTGGATTGTAAAGCAAAGTTATACAAGCTAGCCAACCATAGGTCTCTCTGCTGTTAAGTATAGCTGACTAGGTCGGAGAGCAAGGCCAAAGGATGTATTAGAAAGAAAACCAAAATTCCCGGAAGTGAGTCCAAGAGGAGTTTCTTACAACATCACAAATGCGGAGAGATCACTCGTCCATATCCTCTTCTCCGTCGGCTTCCGCCTCTTCATCCTCCCTCCTGAGCTGACCCCATACGTTACACTCCATTATATCGGAAGGACGGATGGAGGCAGAGGGGCCATTGTCCCGCCGCAGTTTTTCCTGTTGCACATATACCTAATGAGGAAATACGCATGGGGGAAGTCGGTCTATTTATCCTCTGCAATACCCACCTCCCACCTGCTCATTAGTTCATTGGCATCCTCATCCATCCCTTCATCGTCACCATTGTCGTCTTCGCTGCTATCATGGTTCTCATTCTGGTCATCGGACCAATTGGCCTCGACCTTGCGCCGATCTAGCCAAATTCAAGCTCACCGAGCCTTGTTGACCTCTAGTGAAGGTTCAGGTAACTGGAATCCGGTGAGCTCAACCTTGCCTATGGCAGGCGATCGGCTGAAAGAGAAGCAAAAGGAAAAATAAAAATAAAAAACAATTAAAATTTTCGATTTAAAAAAATAAAAATAAAACATTATCAAAAGGAGTGCACTGAGGTCCATATCAAACATGAAAAATGTTTTCTAGATTGTTTTCACGTTTCAGCCAAATACTGGAAAATATTGTTATTCTTCTAAAAAAATAACTTCTTAAAAAGCACTTTTTAGATATGTCAAAAAAAAAATTAAGTTTATTTTTGGATTTCAGCCAAACAAAGCCAATGTAAGATTGACTCAATCTATTACAATAAGTAGGTAATCACTTCTTCATTTGCACTACATTTAAATGGTCTCACAATTGCAACTCATGAGTGGTAGATACACTTAAAATAGATAAACCCAGGATGCATTTGACTCGTGCTCCTAAATTTTATCTCTTTTTTTTCTCCCCTTCTTGTGCCCTAATGCTAATGAATTTACTTTATATCTTTTACACCCCAACTTCGCAAAGATTCTTCTCAGAGCAAAAGTAGTGTGCCTTTAATCAGTTCTTTTTTTAATCGGTCTTTGAGCAAGAAAGGAATGTGCCCCTGTTGACTTATTTGGGACTAAAACTGAATGTGGTGCCCGCGCGAAAGGGACCTGGAATGAGGTCATCAATATGCGTAATTAGGGCTTAACCAACTCATCAAAATGACGTATTAATCTAACCGGGTGATGGAATTAGTCACTTTTGGATTTAATCGTCCTTGCAATATATTTGAGTTTAGAGTTTCCCAATTATTGCAGTTATAAACGATCCAAGTGCTTCTTGATTGGTGCTCATAAGTAATAATGATGGATTCGAGCTCTTCTCAATGGGAGCTCATAAATGCTTGCAAATCACAAGTGAAAGTATTTGAGTTTCATACAAGATGGTTACAATCCTCTTATGTGCCATCTGAAGTTAATTAACAAGAAGTTATATGATTGTCATGAGCTAACCGTCCACACATAATATCATTACATCATTATACAGGCGATGTATGCATAAAAAAAATTGCATCAAGTACTAAATATGAGACTCAAGTAAAAGATTTGGAATATCTCAAATATATAATATAAAAAGTTACAAAAAAAAAGTACTATTTTAAATCCAGCGTGACATCAAATATGCAAAGCCGGTGTCCAAATTGTCATTACATGTATTCAATCCATAGGATTCCTTCGACTTAGGGAGACACTCGGGCGTTGCGTGCGTGAAATTCCAAACCTCGTGCGTAAAAAGTGAGCCACACGTACATGGCTTGTCCCGTGATGGCCCAGCTTCCAACCCCCAACAACCCCGGGGCCCCGCGGGCGCCCGCCGCGCCGCCGCGGCCCCCCCACCCGGCGGGGTGCGAAGTCGTCGACCCCGAGTCAATGCAAAGCAAGACCTTCAAAAACCTCACTCCTCTCCTTCCCAAACCTCCGATTCCCAGCTCTTCTGATCCTCGATCATCGTCCTTGCCGCGTCGAATTAGGTTCTGATCGGCGAATCGAGCGTGGCGTGGTTAGTCTACAGCTCCACGTCTCCGATGATTTGAGCTCCAGGCTTGAGGGCGTCAGAATTGTCGAAGCCTCCGGTCACGATCATTTTCGGTCGTTCTGGTCAGGTATGTGCCGCTTTAGCTCCTTGGCGTCCTCGTATGAGATCTTTGGATCAACTGACGTTTGTTTCAGCTGGACTCATTGGCTCATTGGTTCGCGGATTCCGCAGTAGCTTAAGTTTCATTGTTCGGGCCTGTATCGACTGCGATGATATGGTTTTGTTTGATCGGTTATGATTAGGCATAAGGATGATCCGTGCTCTGCTTTTCTAGAGAAATATGTTCGATTCCGTGATCAGTCGAACCCCGAGGGAGTCTCTACTGTCGGATAACTGAGCTTGTTCTTTGCATTTTTAGCATGCCTTAAGTGCCTCTTCTGAAGTGACATTGAGCTTTGTATAATACTTGCTCTCAACCAACTTTGAGTAGGCTATAGATATTGTTTTCTGCAGAAAGGCAATTTAGTTGTCCTTTGAATGCTCGTGAAGCAGCGGTTCCATCACCTGGCCGTGGGATTGGGCCTGTCACGGTCGAACAAAAACTTGCGGAGCCTGTGAAACTTGTGGAACCATGGCTCCTATGGAACTGGACGAGTCCAACTCGATTGCCCCGCTTGAGGAGAGCCTCCTCTTCATGCCCTCAGACGACGAGGAGCGACGGCGCTGGAAGAAACGGTCCATCTACAGGGTCCCTGCCCGCATCACCGCCCTCGACCGCGAGGTCTGCCAGCCTCAAGTTGTCTCCTTCGGCCCCTACCACCACGGCAAGGACTGCCTATTCCCCATGGAGGAACACAAGCGCCGCGCGGTCCTACACTTCCTCAAGCGGTCCAAGAAGCCTATCGAGCCCTTCTTCGAGTCCCTGAGGGAGGTAGCATGGGACCTCGAGGAGAGCTATGATGCGCTGGACCCGAAGTGGAAGGCAGCCAGCGGCGAGGGTGCGGCACGCCGGTTCCTGGAGCTGTTGATAACTGATGGCTGCTTCATGCTCGAGATCCTGAGGTTCAAAGCTGAGGAGGTGGACGACTACGCGCCCAACGACCCCATCTTCAGTGACCACGGGAGCGTCCACATAATGTTAGACATTTACAAGGATATGCTGATGCTGGAGAATCAGCTTCCGATGCTAGTGCTGGATCGGCTGGTGGCTGTGGAGAGCGATGGCAAGAAGGTTTCTTTCTTAGATTTCGGTCGGTTGTAAGACGAGAAAATATTGCAAGCACGCAAACCGCCGTACTTTGTGCACCTAACAGTACATCTTTGTGATCTCACATGAACCCTACAATGGATCCACCGAATCTAATGCTCTAAAAGCATTGATTGCACGGTTCACGATCAACCGATAATTTGATTAGTAAATCTATCACCGAAACTTCATTTATTTCCCTTTTCGCAAGTAGTATCAATACGACCACAATCTCAGATTCAATGTACTGACTTCACTCCAACAACACAGGATGACGAATTGGTCAGTAAGCTCTTCCTCAAGTTCTTCTCGTTCCCCACCAAGGGCATCACAAGGATAGGCAAATGCCTGCACTTCCTGGACGTTTTCAGGAACAGCATGCTGATGGAGCCTGAGAAGAAGGATGAGGAGGTTACTTTCTTAGAATTCAGTCTGTCGTAAGAGATGCTATTGCAAGTATGCTAACCGCCGTACTATGGGCACCTAACAGTACATCTTGGTCATCTCACCCCACGAGGGATCCACCGATTCTAATGCTCCCAATGCACTGGATGCACGGTTCTAGAACAATCGACAATTTGATGATTAAATCTATCACCGCCATAGGAAGCTATATTTTTTTCCCCTTTTACTCAAGTAGTATTGATCCAACCACAATCTCAGATTCAATGTACTGACTTCACTCCATCAACACAGGACGGCGAATCTGTCAACAGGTTCATGCTCAAGTTCTGCTCCCCAAGCAAGGGCATCACATGGATGGGCAAATGCCTGCACGTCCTAGACGTTGTCAGGAACAGCATGCTGATGGAACTCAAGAAGGAGGACGAGGTGAAGAGGGAGGACAGTGAGGAGATTATACAATTGGCCTCGGCCACCGAGCTCAGCCAGCATGGGATCAAGTTCAAGAGGAGTAAGACCGACAGCATCAAGGACATCTCCTTTGCGGGTGGGGTCCTGACGCTTCCCAAGATCCGGGTGGATGAAATCACCATGTCCTATTTCCTCAACCTCACGGCGTTCGAGTACCTCCATGTCGGGACTGAAAACGAGGTCATGTCCTACATCTACTGCATGGACCAAATAATCAACAACGGGCAGGATGTCGCGCTGCTCCGCGCCAAGGGTATCATCATGAATTATATGGAGAGCGATGAGGCGGTAGCCGAGATGTTCAACTCGCTGGGCAAGGTTGTGGGGATCAACCTCAGCGCCAGCCTCACAGACGTGATCAAGAAGGTCAACAAGTACCGCAATAAGCACTGGAACAGGTGGAGGGCTAATCTCATCCACCACTACTTGAGGAATCCTTGGGTTGCATTGTCTCTCATTGCTGCCGTCTTCCTCTTTACGCTCACCATAATTCAAACTATATATTCCGTGCTCGGCTACTACAAATGAACACTTTGCCTCTCAGTACAATAATGTACTGTCTTTTTTTCCACTTTTTTTGGTTTTTCTCCTGATGATGGATGCTCGATCATCGTCTCTTGATCGGTTTGGGTTGTTATGAATGATTTTCCTCCTGCTTTCAGTCATGTTCATATCCCTTTTCAATGTTTTGAGTAATGGACATTTTTATTTTAACATTATCAAATGACGATTCTCTTGTTTCATTCTACTTCATGTTTGTCCAATTTGAATCAGGTAGGGTGAAGAATGATCAAGTTCTAGACAAATGAAATCTACCTTTGCAACATTTCTTCTTGATTGAATTTGTTAAGTTACAGTGAATTTAAGGGTGTGTTTGTTTCACAAAATACATTTTCGGGGAAAACATTTTCCTCATTTTTCGGCGTTTGGTTCACTCAGGAAAATGAGTAAACGAAAAACGTTTTCCTAATCAACAGAAAATGTTTTCCTAACAAAGCTTAAATTCTAGAAAATGATTTCCTCTTTGAAAGGACCGGAAAACGTTTTCCGAATCTACCAAAGTCTAGATTTGATGCTTGGTTTACAAACAATTATACTTATAAAAATATATTTTTAAATTTTTATAATTCTTTTTAAAATATTTTAAAAAAAATCGAATTTTTAGTTTTTTAATATAATTTTTATTTATTTTTTAAAAATATATTTTTTAATTTTTTATCATTATTTTTTCTCTTTTCTCTTTTCTTTTTTCTTCTTCTTCGGCCAGCCGCTAGCCACGACGACGGCCGGCGACCGGCCACAGGCGAGATCAAGCTCGTCGATGTCGGGCGAGGCTCGATCTCGTCAATCCGGCAAGGCCGAGGCCCCGCCCGATGCTGGCGAGCTCGAGCCTCCCTAGTCGTTGGCGAGGCTGAGCCTTACCAGATCTGGTGAGGCTTGAGGTCGTCGGCATCAGGTGAGACTTGATCTCGCCAACATCGGGCGAGGCTCGATCTTGCCAATCTGGCGAGGCCGAGGCCTCGCCCAAAGCCGGTGAGCTCGAGCCTCGCTAATCGTTGGCGAGGCCGAGCCTCGAGCTCGCCAACGTCGGGCAAGGCTCGATCTCGCCTGGCCTGTCGCCGACCAGCAACCGACTGTCACCCTGCCGGCCACCAGCTAAGGAAGGAATAAAAAGAAAGAAAAATAATTGAAATATGAAAAATAATTATAATTTCGATTTTTATTAAAAAAAAGTATTTTTATAAAGTTAAAAAAGGTCATGAACTCAACAAATTAATTTGGAAGTAAGGGGCACACTATTGTCAATTGTTAGGTCAAACGTCATTCAATCTTTTTTCAAATGTGATCCAAACACCAGAAAATGCTTTTAATCACATATTACCAAACAAAGGAAAATTAACCATTTTCCTGGAAAATGATTTCCCGGAAAACATTTTCCAAAAACGTTACCTTTTCCGTGAAACAAACACACCCTAAGTTAGAAAACAAATATGACCTTCAAAATCATCTCTAATCACTATTTGCTTCAAACATCCTAAAAGAACCAAGGTGTCTAATGTTGATACCTAAATTTTGATTAAAAATTTATGATAAAAATTGCATAAAAAAATCAGAGACCAACTGGACCTTAACAAAAAGGATTTTCGCACCACCTAGCTCTTAGTTTTATTTTACCATATTTTCGGATTAAAAAAAAAAAAAAAGAGTGAGACCTGCGCAGGTTGGGGCTTCGCGCCCAGCCCCTCCTTTTTTCCCTTCCGCGTGGGCTCGGGCCTCCCCCCTCACGGCCCGGCCCGGCCCTCTCGTTCATCTTCTTCCTCCTACCTTCCTCGCGCTGCACGCCACGCGCGTACGGCAACCTATAGAGCAAGAGGGGCAGAGGACGGCAATGCATGTGGAGCAGCGCGAGGACCGGCGGGAGACCCGGACGGATGGGCGGGCGCCTTCCATGCGGTAGAGGAGGCGACCTAGCTAGAGCTGCCTCGCCTGGTGGGACGCCGGTTCGGCCGGGGGAGGACGGTCGGAGCGCCGAAGACCGACTATCGAGGAGCCACCGCCGACCGGCTCCCCTTGGCCTATAAATAAGGCGTCGTGCGGAGGCCAAAAAGACACACACAGAGAGAGACACAGAAGTAGCGAGCTCCGACCCCCCCGAGAGTCATCAGGGGCGTCCGAGTGACCGAATCCGAGAGAGAGAGAGAGAGAGCGATTTGAGTTTGAGAGCTGTGAGCGAGGGTCGAGGACAAGATCTGAACTGTAAGAGAGGGAGGAGAGATTTGAGGGGAAAAAGGAAAAAGTCCAGATCCGAGGCAGAGAGAGGGTCGCGAGGACCCGGCCTCGCCGCCGCGTGCAGCACTGGCTGCTTGGCCCGATGCCACCGCCGTGCAGCCACCGACGATGAGGCCTGCTCTCGTCTCTCCCGTAGCCGCCCGCGCCTATAGCCGTTGCCTTTCTGTCCCACGACGACCCAACCGTCCACTGGGCTCGACCGAGCCCCTGCATCGTCGAACCCGCCGTCGCCTCTTCTCTCGATCCAGCGCCCGGTGACTTCCCAGCCGCCCCCATCGGCGCCGTAGAGAGACAGAGAAGAAGAGAGGCGAGAGTCGGGTCAGATCCCGGTCGGGCGCGGGTCATAATCGGATAGGGCTTTCGCCGCTAGGAGGGAGAAACGGGCTGGGCTTGTGTTTTTTTTACTTTGTTTTGGGTCTCGGCCAAATTCGCGGGCCAGGCCTCGCCTTTCATTTCCTTCGCGGCTGAAGGGCATGGTTGGGCTGGGCCCATTCGTGGAAACCAGCCCAGCCAGAGGCCTGTGCTGCTCGCCCGGGCCAAGTTCGACCGGGTCGGACGCGGAGTTCCGACTCGGATCCGTTTTTAGAATATGATATATTTTTATTTTAATATTAAAAAATATTTTAGTAAAAAATAGAAAAATCCAAAAAATGATTCACACTTTAAAAAAAAAAAGGAAAAACCCAGAAATATTTTATATTTCCCAAAAAAATCAGAAAAACAAAAAATAATCTTCAAAAAAATCAAAAAAAAAGCTTTAAAATAGCCTTTAAGTGGTTTTTCTTAAAATATGTGAAAATACTTAACAAAAAAAAGAAAAAAAAGAAAAAAAAATTGTTTCAATTCTTGGAAGTAAATATTGGCTAATTCCAATTGCGCCCTTATGATGCATAGATTTCTATTTCCTTAATCTAATTAGGAATTGAATCCTAAAATTCATAATTAATACAAAATGCTGCATAAATGCTTTAATTGATATTTAAATAAGATTAGGTACAAGACATTAATGGTTAAGTAATGTAATTAAGTCTCTAATCCTAATTACTCTGGTTGCGCTGAAATGAAGTATATCTCCATATATTTCATTTGGGTTTCTAATTGACCAACCTCAAATCAATTAATGGCGACTTCATAATGAAATTAACTTGCAAGTTAAAAACTCGAATCATAAGTCATGAATTGTTGGGTTTGAGAGAGCCCGCACTAAGCCTTATGCTTAGCGAGCCATTAACCTCCGCCCTCACTAGCACATAAGAGGCCACTTAAAAGGGAGGTCACAACATTTTATTGTCAATCTCAATGTATAATTTGTTAAAATGATTTCCACTATATTAAAGATATTACAAAGCATTACACATTATAAGGAAACATACAGTAATATAAATAATAAAGCTGTAAATCCCTTGATTTTAATATATTCGAGAATATGCTTGTGATTTTCATTAACATTTCCATATTCTTCTCTCTTGATTGATAAATCAGTGCCTTAACTCCCTTTCAAATTGGGAATGGGACAATCCCAAATTCTCAATTTGCGACATAAGTTTCCAAATGTGTTTTTGGAATAATACCTTTGTGAAGAGATTAACAATTTGATACACAAACAAAACATACTTATAGTCACAAGAATTCCACAAGCCACTTTTTCTCGTACATAATGATAATCTAATTCAATATGTTTAGTTCTTGCATATAACACAAGATTAATTAACATATGAATTGCACTTATATTATCACAAAATAATATTGATGGACTTAAGAGATGAATACCTAAATCTCTTAAAAGGAGAGATATCCAAACAATCTCAGCTATTATCAATGCAATTGCATGATACTCAATATTGGCACTAGATCGAGCAACCATTCGTTGCTTCTTAGCACTCCATAATATACAGTTACTACAAATACAAAATATTGTAGTCCATCGTCAAGTCAAGCAGCGATTTGCCCAATCTTCATCACAAAAGTCATACAACTCTATAGTTAACTTGGACAAGATCCGCATTCCTTGATCTATTATGCTACTGACATAGTGCAAAATGTGCTTCACAATTTGAAAATGAGTCACGGTAGGCCAATGTGTGAATTAAGATATAAAACTGACCGCATATGAAATATCTAGATGTGTGATGGTGAGATATTAAAGAGTTCTGACAATACTTTGATATAACATGGGATCCGAAAATAATTTCGCATTTGAGAGAATGAGTCCGAGTGGCTATAGGAGTGGATCTTGGCTTGCAACCATCCATTTGAGCACATTCAAGAATTGACAAAGCATACGTGGTTGGCACAAATAAAGACTATCAAAAAATATTCTAACCTCCACAACCAAAAAGTACTGTAATGGCTCTCTATCCTTCATTGTAAATTCACTACTCAATGAAGAAATAAATCCATCAAGCAAGTTTGGATCATTATTAATGACAATCATATCGTCCACAAATAAAAGTAGAGCTATAATGCGACGATCTGATTTTTGAATGAAAGACGAAGGATCTACAATGCTTTAAAAGAAACCAAATGCTAAAAGAAACGAGCTAAAATAATCAAACCACGCTTTTGATGCTTGCTTGATTCCACACAAAGCTCTCTCAAGTTTGCAAATATAAAACAGGTTTTTTTGTCCTCAAAACAAGGCAATTGCTCCGTATAAGCAAATTGTGACAGAAATAAATATCTATATTAAAATTATAAAAAAAAAAATTGACCAAAAAAATATTAAAAATGAAAAACAACAAACGGGGAGTAGATTAAAAAGAAAAAAAAAATTAAGCCCACTTGCGTCAATCGTACACTCTCACTACTCTCCTTCCTATACATCCAAAAAGTCCCTCTTTTTATCTAATTTGTAGATATGTGAAACAAATTTTCCATTGGACCCTCAGAAAAATATGCATCCACGGGAAAAAAAAATTAAATAAATAAATGTTGATATACTGACAATGCTAATTTATAATAACTTTTGTAATATAACTAAGTACGATGTATTACATAATGGGATGAGATGCCCATACTTTTTAAGTTTCTACATTGAGTCATGCAATATCAATTTTGCAGACTTTAATCATCAAATTGATTTGAAATGCCTGTGTCTGTCATGTTTGGTGCATGAGGACCTATAAACTGCATAATGACTCGTCTGTAGGCTCACACTCTATTCAATGGATATTAAGGCTATTGTTAAACTTGGATAACGGTCTTTGCCTGTTTGTCTAATTGCAACATCGGTAATGCACACAGAGCTGTCTGTACAATGTAGGAATTTTTATATTTATTCTAGACATTCCATTACCATTAATTAGCACACCCCTCATTATATGCAAGGCAACCCCTTCATTGTCTCATGCCAGACTCTTAAAGTCTATAGTTGTTTCGGAATCATTTTCGACAGACGAGAGGACAAAGAGTCTCCTTCTGTCTCGGCTCGTCGTCGCTGTTGAAAAACAGACCAAGAAACATATATCTGGGACAAAAATCAGTCTCTACACAGACTCGAGACGATGGAAAAAGCAAAAACGGGAAACACGAGTAGAATGCCATTCCTTGTATGGGTGAGATTAGGGACATGAGGCAAGTTGAGCTTGGATTAGAGACACTAGCATCATACACCGGATGTAGCTTTGTCCAACTAGTTATCGAAGAGGTGGAAAAATTCACCAGCTCACAAGTCAAAACACAACCAGGCCACATAGCCCCCAAGGATGCCAAGAGACTCACGGAAAAAACCTGTCCCTTAAGAACCACCAACAGCCTTCAGTCCGTTATTAGTAGCACGTTATTAAGGAAAGAAACCGCACACGCTGCACGGTCAAATCAAAGCAAATATGGCAAGTTCTTCACGTCCCCAACATCATTTGGTTGGGACATCACATGCCCCGATATCAGATCAAATTGTTTATCAACAGATTCAACCACCTTTCCTAATGCCAAAGAGCTGCAAAATCCGAAGATTGAAAATATGAGCAACTTCGTCGACTTGATGGGATCCACAGAACATGCAAGTTTGTCGATACACATACTCAATATCACAAAGGAACTAATGACAAAACTTCCCTGAACTTCACTTATCAGATTTTACACGACGTCCTATGTTTAGATAAAGAAAGAAAATTCACCTCCAGAGAGCAGTAGCTCCACCGTAATCACAGAGCACACAGCATGCGGCACTACAAGGTCAATTTTTTTCCCTCGAATGGGGCAACATTAGAAACTCAGAGCAGTCGCAATCACAACCTTCACCAAAGGAAGATTGGATTGTATAGCAAATTTCTGCAAGTTAGCCAACTAGGTCCCTCTGCTATTAAGTATTGAGTAGCAGCTGACTCGGTTGGATAGCAAGGCCAAAGGATGGATCAGAAAGAAAAACAAAATTCTTGGAGGTGAGTCCATAAGGAGAAGAGCTTCTTACAACATCGCAAATGGGGGGAGCTCACTCGTCCATATCCTCTTCCCCATCGGCTTCCGCCTCTTCATCCTCCCTCCTGAGCTGACCACATACATTACACTCCATTATATCAGAAGGAGCATCATCTGACGACAGAGGCAGAGGAGCCAATGTCCCGCCGCAGTTTTTCCTGTTGCACATATACCTGACGAAGAAATATGCATGGGGGAAGTCCGTCTCTTTCTCCTCTGCAATACCCACCTCCGACCCGCTCATTTGTTCATCGGCATCCTCATCCATCCCTTCACCGTCACCATCATCGTCTTCACCGATATCATCGTGCTTGTTCTCATCATCGGACCAATTGGCCTCGACCTTGCACCGATCGCAGTCACAGGCGAACCCGTAGTCTTCCATCAACCTCTTCTGCCTATTCGCATAATTCAAGTTGACAGGAAAATAACTCAGGCAGATCTCCCTCCCTTGAGGGACATCATGGATCATCCGCACGATTATATCAGTATTGCCATCAGAAGCAGAGTCCACATAGTCAAATCTACAAGCATTTGGCAGGCAATCGTGGTTGAAGAAAGAAGCTCTTGGATACATACCGTAAGCTCTCACCGATCTCTCCCCATCCACCTCGCCCCCACCCCGCGACGAAACCGGCTCCATCAAACCGAAAGCGTTGAGCTTGTCCTTCGACAGCAAGGCCACGATCATTTCAAGAGAAAACCCCAGAGGAAAAGGCGAACCCGGAGGAGGGGGAGGACAAACCGAGGCGAGCAGCGAATGCAGGAACCGCGCGGCCGAGACGGTGTCGTCGGCGTGCGCCTCGCGGCCCTGGAGAGAGAGCAGCAGCTGGAAATTGGAGGGAGAGACGGTGGCCAGATTGCAAGCGGCGATCAGGAACCGAGCCTGGACGTGGCGCTCGACAGGCTGGCCGTCGAGCAAGCGGGAAGCGACCAGGCGGGACAGCGCCTGGCAGACCCAGGGGGTGTGCGACGTCGCGGCGGCGGCGGCGAGGCAGCCGGGGCCGCAGAACGCGTGGCGGCCGCACGCAGGGCACGGGGCGGCTGGCGGCGAGGAGGACGGAGGCAAGATTCTGAAGCAGTGGTCGCAGTAACAAGCAGCTGAAGAAGAAGAAGAAGAAGAAGAAGGAGGTGGTGGTGGTTTGGTGAGGGGAAGAGCGGAGTAGAGAAGAATAGGAGAGTCCCTGAGGACGATTTGGCCGCCGCGCAGGGGCCGAGCCGCCACCAGGGCCCGCCCTCTGCCGTCGATCTCGGCGAGGTTCAGCAGCGAAGCTGCTCCGTCCGCCATTTCCCGAGCTCTGTTTGAGCAAGCTTTAGGGTTTCTTCTTTCCGGGTCAAGTGCCCGCGAAATTCTTTTTTGTTTCCTTCGCCAGCCCAGGAAAAATGGGAAATCGCAAATAGTGAACTTCTGTTTGGGGTCCCTCGCGGCTTGCGGGTTTCGCTTAATATGAATCTAACTAAATCGAGGGGCCAAAATGGAAATTGATTTGAATCATTTTTTTTTTCTCGAAAGAAAGTTTCATCATTTGTCATAATCAAACATGATAAGAACATAAAAAATTTCCAAGCAAAACAACTCACAAAAGAGCCACAAGACAAAAACGAAACAAAACCTAAGAAACAAAATAATATGGCTTATAGCTATAAACATGCTGTCATCCTAAAAGATTGGATCTATTACAGTATTAAAAAACAATTTGTGATCACCAAAATCATCAGTAATTGGCACACACCAAGATCTTCCCATCCAAAAACTAGTATGGCATCCTCAACACCATTGCTATACAAAAACGACCCTAATAATATTTTGAATCACCACAAATCTAACACCTCTAAGAAACTCCTAGAAGTAGATTAGAACGAGAAATAAAAGCTCTCATATTCAAATCTACACCTAAATCAAGAGAGAAGAGAGTACACCAAATCCAAAAATCATAAAACCATGTCCTGAGCATCCTACTAGCTAGATTGGTGACAATTTTCCCACAAATTTTGTAGTTACAAGTAGATTTTTTTTTGTCAATAACTATAAGTAAGGGTGTAAGTGGTTCAGTTCAATTCAATTTTTTTTTTCAAAACAAACCAAAAAAAAAAATTGAACTAAATTGAAAGCCCAGTTCAATTCAATTTAGTTTTGTTCGGTTTTCAGTTTTTACTTTTGTTTTTGTTTTTTTTTTCCTACATGCACCCATTTTTATAAATTTTTTATTCTTATAAAAAATTGATTTCTAAATTATTTTTATTGTTTTATTTTGTTTTCCTTTTCCTTCTTTTTCTTCTTCTTCTTCATTGGTCGGTCGTTGATGTCAGCGACCGGCAACTGGCCAGCTAGTGAGCTTGAGCCTCGCCAGCCTATGACAAGGCTCAAGCCTTGCTTAGGTGACTAGATTTGGTAGGACTCGAGCTCACTGACGTCAAATGAGTTTGGCCTCATCTAGTCAAGCAAGGTGGAGCTAACGTCCTCAAGCCTTGCCAGCCTGTGGCGAGGCTCCGAATTGCCTTTGGCTGGTTGCCAACTACCACTATGGCAGGAGATCACCCAATGATGAATAAGAAAAAGAAAGAAAAGAAATAAAAAAAATAATTTTTTAATGAAATAAAAGGAAAAAAATTAGATTTTATTTGTTTGGTTTATTTAACCAAACTGATAAAAATGGAACTGGTTAAAAAAAAGTTGGTTTTTTATGAAAATCGAATCGAAAAAAACTGAACTTTTCGGTTTGATTTTTGACACTCCTAGCTCTAAGCAGATTTATTCATGACAACGAGCGAAAAAAGATTGTCATATTAGACCAAGAGGAAGAAAAAAAAGAAAAGAAAATTGAGGCCCAAAAAAGAAAAGTATAGCAAAGTAGGCTAAAGTTTAGAGTCTGCAGGTGCAATTTTTTAAGAGGAAGGACTTTTTTTTGGGAGATAGAAATTTGCCAAGAGAAAGAGATTAGGGTTGGGTCTATCTTGTTTGAAACATTTACAGAGCATTTCTTTCATGGAAAGTAAATGTTATGGAATAAATTTTCCTAAAAATTAATCATTGTATCACTTACAAAGATGAAAGAATGAAAAATAATTCTGTCATTTACAAAAATACTTATATATAAAATATTTTTTATAAATTAATTATTTTAAGCTTTGACAAAAATAAAATAATTATTTCAAGTGTGATAATTTTTTTAACAATGTTTTTCAAATCATTTATTTTTCGCGAAAACAAGGTAGTCTAAGTTAGTTCAATTCGAAACAAATAGATTATCATCAGAGAAGAGATAAATCTTCTTGAATTAATTTCATTGATTAATCATATGCTCATCGAATTTCAAATTAGATATGTGACACCGCAAGTAGAAGTATCCATATGAATTATTTCAAATAGGTGAGATATCCCTTTCCATGTTTGAATTCGTAGATCCTTTTCAATCGCACTTTTAGACTTCTAGTGTATCTATTCAAAATATCGACCTTGCCTAACTTTTCTAATCAAGTACTTTAAATCTAATTACTTGAAATCAATGTATTATCCAGAATTAGAGGTTGACAACAATAAACTGTTTGGAACCATTTATTTTTTGCTAATAATCTTAAAAATGAAGGTCGCAATTAGATCTCGAGTGATGAGAAATCTCAACATGAACACCTTCACCCGAGCTTGTAACTTGAAAACTCTTGTAAACTTACGATAGACGCAATTAGTCAAATTACAAGTTTAGAGACTTGATTAAAGAAGAAAATTCAAAGATTCGACTCGAAAACACAAATGGCCAAGCTAATAAATTCAAAGTAATCATTCTAATTTCATTTATGCATTACACTCTAATAAGACGCAGATGTTCATAGTTCCACGAATCGAAAGTTTAATTTTTAAACAAAATCAAATCACAAAGCTTATAATAGAAAGTCCCCGCGCTCTATGAAATACTCGATAGTTAGAAGTCAATAATTCTCTTGATATAAAGTTTTTGACTGTTCAAAAGATTTCGCAAACGAGCATTTGTTAAGTAATAAAATTGCGGAAATTTTAGAGCTTCAAATATATGGGTTGTGTCATGTAATATGCAGAAGAAAGGAATAAGAAATTTTGTATCTATTGATGTGTGTAATGAAGAGCACATCCACATGTTTACAGGCTTTATAATATTACTATCTAAGATAATAAATTAATCAAGATATATGCACTGTCAAAGAAAAATTTGGTATAAAATATCTAATTATTTCATGCACCAAAATATCTCTAATATTGAAAATTAGTTTGGAGGAATCTCTAATTCTCTCTAATGGATGGGATTGAGATTACTGACAACGAAAGAAAGTTGGGAACAAAAAATATTCACCTTGCCCTTGTCAAGGCAAAATAGCAAACAAGATTATGGTCTATTTGATTCGGCTTTAGAAAAATAATTTTAAAACAATATAAATAATTTTGGGATAAATAAGTTTTTCGAAATGTTATGTTGTTTAATAAATTAAATATGGTGGAGTTCAATCGTTGTTAGCCCACCTCACTTGAGGTTACGCGATCTCAAGAGTCGCTTGGATCACACAATCGAGGCGATGCTTGAAGTCATGCCACCAAGGGCATCCTCAAGCAGCATTGCTTGGGTAGTAAGAATCGGGTGATGCCTGGGTTGCAATTTTTCATTTCGGGCGACTTAGGCAATGCTTAAGGTCGCACCCCGACGGTGGTCGCCGGAGATACATGACCCCTTAGGTGATAGTTGTCACTCTCCAACTCTTTTATGTAAATTGAAAAAAATGAATAGCAAACATCAACGTTGTTAAGACTTATATTATCAATAATATTGAAAGCCCAAAATAAGTGAATAGCTGATTTAGGCTTTCAACTTTCACAATACTAATATTTGATTAATGGGTTCCAAAAACACTCATCGCACATCTCATATTTTCTTACGAATCTTATTTGCTCGGGCCGTGAATCAAACTGGAGACGTTATCCTTTTTTTGTCTGCTTCGACCGTTCTCAGATTTTTTATTTTTTGTGGGGTGGGGGGTCGCGTTGGAACTCGTGTCAAACTAGGATTCTGTGGAGTCTTGTGTCGTTTACATCATCGTATCAGCTGCCCCCCCAGCCGGTTATCTGTCACGCATTCGCCTTAACCATGGTTAAAAGTGAAAACCGGGGTTAGGGTTTCCGCTATAAAAGCCGCCCTCTTGCCTCCGCCCCCATTATTATAATCGGAACGCTCGAGAACCGGAGGAAAAGAAAACGCTCGTGCCATCGTCCTCGCGACCTCTCGTCCTCATAAATCTCCCAGGTTATCGCCTTTTCCTGTATAAATATTATTTTTTTATTCTGTGTGTGTTGTGATTCTCCGCGTTCTTTGGATCGATCTCGTTGTTCTGAATTCGTGTTCGTAGGATTTGTGGCGTTTCGTGTTGTGGGTTTTTTGTTTCCTATGTTGCTTGGGGTGGCGGCGAGCCCGTGTTTTGTGGTTCGGTGATTTCGGGATTGCCCATCTTGTTGTCTGTCGGGGGTTTTGCGTGTTTCTTCCTGATCAATTGGGTCATTGGGTATTCTATGTCGATCTTGTTGTTTTGAATTCGTGTTTGTAGGATTCGCAGATTTTTGTGTTTCGTGTTTTTTCGTCCATGTTGCTTTGGGTGGCAGCGAGCCCGTGTTTTCGATCTTGTTGTTTTGAATTCGTGTTTGTAGGATTCGCAGATTTTTGTGTTTCGTGTTTTTTCGTCCATGTTGCTTTGGGTGGCAGCGAGCCCGTGTTTTGTTATTTGATAATTTTTGGGATTGCCCACCTTGTGGTCTGTCGAGGGTTTTGTGGGTTTGTTCCTGATCAATTGGGTTATTGGATATTCTATGTCGATCTTGTTGTTCTGAATTTGTGTTCGTAGGATTCGTAGAGTTTCATGTTCTGTGTGTTTTGTTTTTCCCATGTTGCTTGGGAGGCTGGTGACTCCGTGTTTTGTTGTTCGATGCCCATCTTGTTGTCTGTCGAGGGTTTTGTACGTTCATTCTTCATCAATTGGGTCATTGGGTATTCTATGTCGATCTTGTTGTTTTGAATTTGTGTTCATAGGATTCGTAGAGTTTGGTGTTTTGTGTTTTTATTTTTCTTATGTTGCTTGGGAGGACGGTGAGCCTGTGTTTTGTTGTTAGATGATTTTCGGGATTGCCCATCTTTTTGTCTGTCGAGGGTTTTGTGGGTTCATTCCTAATCAATTGGGTGATTGGGTATTCTATGTCAATCTTGTTGTTCTGAATTTGTGTTCGTAGGATTTGTAAAGTTTCGTGTTTTGTGTTTTTTTCTATGTTGCTTGGGTTGGTGGTGAGCCTGTGTTTTGTTATTAGATGATTTTCAGGATTGCCCATCTTGTTGTCTGTCGGGGGTTTTGTGGGTTTGTTCCTGATCAATTGGATATTATCTGTCGATCTTGTTGTTCTGAATTCATGTTTGTAGGATTCACAGAGTTTCGTGTTTTGTGTTTTTTTTCTCCGTTGCTTAGGGTGGCAGTGAGCCTGTGTTTTGTTGTTCAATGATTTTCAGGATTGCCCATCTTGTTGTTTGTCGAGGGTTTTGTGGGTATGTTCATGATCAATTGGGTCATTAGGTATTCTCCGTCGATCTTGTTGTTCTGAATTCGTGTTCATAGGATTCTTAGAGTTTTATGTTTCATGTTTTTTTTCTATGTTGCTTAGGGCGGCAGTGAGCCCATGTTTTGTTGTTCAATAATTTTCAGAATTGCCCATCTTATTGTTTGTGGAGGGTTTTGTGGGTTCATTTATGATCAATTGGGTCATTGGGTATTCTATGTTGATCTTGATGTTCTGAATTTGTGTTTGTAGGATTTGTAGAGTTTTGTGTTTTGCGTTTTTTTTTTTTTTTTAACCCTTTGTTGCTCAGGGAGGCAGTGAGCTCATGTTTTGTTGTTCAATGATTTTCAGGATTGCCCATCTTGTTGTCTGTTGAGGGCTTTGTGGGTTCATTCATGATCAATTAGGTCATTGGGTATTCAATGTCGATCTTGTTGTTTTGAATTTGTGTTCGTAGGATTTGTAGCGTTTCGTGCTTTTTCTTCCCCCTGTGTTGCTTAGGGTGGCAGCGAACCCGTGTTTTTTTGTTTGATGATTTTCAGGATTGCCCATCGTGTTGTCTGTCAAGGGTTTTGTGGGTTCGTTCATGATCAGTTGAGCCATTGGGTATTCTATGTCGATCTTGTTGTATTGAATTCGTGTTTGTAGGATTGTAGAGTTTCGCGTTTTGTGTTTTTTCCCCCTTATGTTGCTTAGGTTGGCAGCGAACCCATGTTTTGTTGTTTGATGATTTTCAGGATTGCCCATCTTGTTGTCTGGTGAGGGTTTTGTGGGTTCATTCATGATCAAGTGGGCCATTGGATATTACATGTCGATGGAAATTTTTTTTTATGTCTGATGACTGTGATTTTCCCATATGATGAAAAATTGTTCTTTTACCTGATCGACTTTTTTTTTTATAGAGAAGATCTGTAAATTTGATGTGATATGCCAAGAAAGATGGGAAATTATCCGTCTGTTTGAGTCTGTTATGTTATGGTTATGCTCCTTTGTTTTGTCGTCGGTATACGAGTGCTCAGTTGTTTAGAATATGTTGTTTTTTCCCTGAATTATCATAGAATAGTGCTAGTTGAGCCTTTGGGTACCTGTTTTATTCGTGGTGTGTTTTGTGGTGTTAATCGATTGATCAGAAGATGGTTATGATTGTTCAGTTTTCTCAACTGGGGGAGTTGATCAATTGGAAGATGTATGTTATGTGTTCGACGTCTTAAATGAATGTGGATGTATTAGAAGTTGTTGGTTTTCACTGAATGATTGCTGGTTGTAATGATGTAATGCTTGGTTTTATGGAGTTGATGGATTGTTATTTTCAGGTCGCTTGGCTACTTTTGCTGTGAGCTTTTGAACGTAGGGATGGCTGATGGTCATGAGACTGACAAGAACATCGAGATATGGAAGATCAAGAAATTGATCAAGGCTTTGGAAGCTGCAAGAGGCAATGGCACAAGCATGATTTCTCTGATCATGCCTCCTCGTGATCAAATCTCTCGAGTTACAAAAATGCTTGGCGATGAGTTTGGTACTGCATCGAACATCAAGAGCAGGGTGAATCGACAATCTGTGCTCGGCGCGATCACGTCCGCTCAGCAGAGGCTCAAGCTTTACAACAAGGTTCCTCCTAATGGGCTTGTGCTATACACTGGCACAATTGTCACTGAAGATGGAAAGGAGAAGAAGGTGACCATCGATTTTGAGCCTTTCAGGCCCATCAATGCATCTCTTTACCTGTGCGACAACAAGTTCCATACTGAAGCTCTGAATGAACTCTTAGAATCTGATGATAAGTTCGGTTTCATTGTCATGGATGGTAATGGAACTCTCTTTGGGACTCTGAGTGGTAATACGAGGGAGGTGCTTCACAAATTCAGTGTGGACCTGCCGAAGAAGCATGGAAGAGGTGGGCAGTCAGCTCTTCGTTTTGCTCGTCTTCGAATGGAGAAGCGCCACAACTATGTGAGGAAGACGGCTGAGCTAGCCACACAGTTTTTCATTAATCCATCAACTAGCCAGCCCAATGTTTCAGGACTTATCCTGGCTGGATCAGCAGACTTCAAAACTGAGTTGAGTCAATCTGACATGTTTGATCCTCGTCTTCAGGCCAAGATACTGAATGTTGTTGATGTTTCTTATGGTGGTGAGAATGGTTTCAACCAGGCCATTGAGTTGTCTTCAGAGATATTGGCCAACGTGAAGTTCATTCAGGAAAAGCGCTTGATTGGTAAATACTTTGAGGAGATAAGCCAGGATACTGGAAAATACGTTTTCGGTGTGGATGACACGCTGAAAGTACTGGAGATGGGTGCTGTTGAAATACTGATTGTGTGGGAGAACCTGGATATCAATAGGTACACACTGAAAAACACCACTACTGGTGAGATTATCACCAAGCACTTGAACAAAGAGCAAGAGCTTAACCAGGAAAACTTCAGGAATCCTGACAACGCAGCTGAGCTTGAGGTTCAGGAGAAAATGTCGCTCCTGGAGTGGTTTGCTAATGAATATAAGCAATTTGGTTGCACTCTCGAGTTTGTCACAAACAAGTCGCAAGAGGGATCTCAGTTCTGTAGAGGTTTTGGTGGGATTGGGGGGATTCTCCGTTACCAGCTCGATGTCCGATCTTTTGATGAGGTCTCTGATGAGGGTGAATATTATGATGACTCTGAATAGCAATCAATAAACTCTCCCCCACGGCTGGTGCAGGAGGATGGGGCGAGTTGCCTGCACCAGTGCGCGAGCTCTCGCGCTATATGCTACTGCTTTGGCGCTGCACGAAAGAAGATTTATGCAACCCCTAGCCAAGGTTCCCTGTCTCTTCCCTAGATTTTTTTATTGGACCTCCCATTTTGATTTGTTTGTGGACACTTTGCCTCTAGTTTCTTTTCAGGTGTTTTTCATTCTAGGTAGTTCCTGTGTAATGGCTGCTAACGATATGTTTTTGTTCTAGGTGGGGGCATATTGCTTGGAGAGCACGCGGAAATTGCAATGGGTTAAATCTACTGCCTTCTATCGGAAGGAGAAGCATATGCTCTACTGGATTAAGCTTAAGTCTGGACTGTAAGGGAGTACCTTTGCTGATTCAGATGCTGCTGCTTGGGTGGACCTTATATGGTCTGGTTATTTCTCTACTTCTGTTTTGCAAGGAGCTATTAGCTTTTCTATCAACCCAGTATGAACTTAAGAGTGGTCCCACTCGTTATAATAACTAGTTGTTGCTACTGTAATGTTCTGGTCTTACGTGACCACGTGTGATGGATCTTCATGTGGTGCAGCTACTCTCACTTGAGTGGTGGATTTTCAAGTCATGTTGCTACTATTACTAGTCTGTTTGCATTTGGGTTGAATATATTGCGTTGCTATATATACTTTGATAATCTGATTGTGTGATTTGCATTGGTTGTTTTTGGCTATAGATAGATATCATCTAGACAGGAACGTTCTTGGTTCCATAAGTGTGATGACTGATGGGCAGATGGCATCAGCTATGGGCGGGGTTATTGCTTTATTGAGGTTTTGAATGCTTATCTATCAATGTTGTTCATAAGGTGAGGAATCATAGGTGGTACTGTGACCTTGGGTTTGCAAATCTCTTCTTGTTGGGATAGCAAGCTTGTTGTCCCGAGTACAAGAGCACAGCATAGCAGTTCTAAATTTGGCACGACAGGAAACATGGGACGGTCTTGATATGCGGTGATTTATGTTTGGTGCTTCTAGATTCTCATTTTAGTGGTCTACATTGAATTCAGTGACTTGTGGCACAAAGCACATCAGCTCGTTAGTGAGTTATTTAGATACCATGACTTCGAATTGTTCAATGGATGTGTGCCGGTTTAACCATATAATCTCATGGGAATACTTCTCGATCCAACATGTGGGAGCGTGTGGTTTAGCTTTTTTGCGGCTTCGACAATCCTAGGTAGACCTTATTGTAGTCGTCGAAATTAGTAAAAGTTGAAACGAAAGCTATACTGAGTACATTTTTATTGATCTAGAAGCGTAGCAGTATATAGCACCAAGCTCTGGCGGCATGAAATGGTTGGGACAGATCCACGAGGTTATCAATTGCCTAGCAAAAATTCCTGATTGGCAACAATTTATTACAATGTATCTTGTTTGTCTTTTTTGATTGTTCTATGCTTTTTTGAAAACCTAAGAATCGACGGAACTTGCATTATTCTGTGTTACTTTGGTGCACATCATGTGGAGCAGTGGGGCTCTGCCGTTCTTCAAAACTGAAAGATGCGTTAGTCGCTGTAGTTGCTGATATCTCGCTCTGGTGCAACAAATCAGAGCTCGACTGAGACGTCGGCACAAACGTCACCACTCTAGGCACGACAGAATACGAAGTCGAACCATATTTTAGTCCGTGCTTCCATGATTTCGCCGATTCCTTCGGAGCCGCGTCATCCATTTTCCTAACTGGAATAGCACGACCTTGCTAGTGACCTGTAAAGTCAGCCCGGAAGCTATCAACACACCTCCCACCACCAGCCATTTCAAGGGATCCCTTTTCCGTGTATCCTTCGATTTCTCATTCTTGTGGACTTCCAAAGAAGGAGCCGGAACTGCCATCGGCCCACACTCGGTGGTCTTGCACGCCAGGATGGCATAAGATGATCGAGGCGCGCCGCTGGCTCGAGCAAGATTGTAAGCCTGAACTGCGGCCTCCATTTTCTTTACAAGGCCCCACATTGCCGCCCTGGCACATATCTTAATTAACTCCTTCGGTAGACCGTTGTCCTCGAAATGGAAGAAGATCACCTCTGACGCGGGCTGTTGCTGCCTGTTCCCTGATTCTACTGGAAGAATCATAGACATTGTCAGCACCAAAACCTCCCCTCGTGTAACCTATGAGAGGATATCAGTGGTAATTGAAAGAGGAAAGAAGTACCTGGATTTATGCACCAACTAGAATAATAGAGCTCTACTCTTCGCGTATTTCTGCGACTCGGTAGAGACGGATATGTCATTCCCTGTATTGATAGAAACTCGCCTTTAGTCTCCAGACGAACTTCATCAACGGTAAAGATCCAACAGATGTCATGCACGTCGGTTCTTGGTTCCCCATCCTAAAGTAGCAAGAATGACCTTCTCGCGTGGGCGGAAGTTACAACTAAAATGCATTTGGACGGCCCGATAACTTATCTATACCAAAATTGGCTCTAAGAAGATGGTTCCGGAATTCAAGCGAACGTTTTACCTTTGTCACGAAGTAGTAGCTGGATTCAGATTGCCAAATGCGACGGATGATGACGTACTCTCGCTCCGTGCGGATCAGCGGTAACTACCCACCCAAATCTGTATATTAGCTCCTAGAGGGGAATAGTTGAATGTACTGCTATAATGATTCAGTACCTTTCTTATCCAGTGAACAACCATGGTTCCAGTTCGTGGGCAGACGTGTAAAGTCCTGCAGTAGACTAGCATCTTTTCCCACTTGAGACGGAATTCGTCGTCCCAGAAGAAGTCCCTCAGTAAGTCGGGCGAGATGTCCGTGAAAACTGTTCTCGTGCGATACTGTGTCGGGCCAACCTGAAATAAGAGCAATAACAACAATTTGGACGATGAAGGCGACCGTCACGCGTGGCAGTGCGAGACTATCAACCAGAACCCCTCGTTACCAAAAAAAAATTGGGGGTAGAAGTAGAATGGCTTCGCAAAAAACTTCTTTAGTTTCCCAGTTTTCAATCTGCATGAAAGAGAGATCTAGGTGCTACAGAAATTGTCCCAGAGACCATGTATCCGATGCTGCGAATGCAAAAACGATTGCACAGTTTCCCAGCACTGAATTACGCAGGAGGTCTAAGAAATCTCCATGAACATGTGACTAACTGCTTCCAAGAATTTAAGGCAAGGTAGGGCAGTTGGTTCGAAGATTGTCGTTCGACACGGTAGTTTGAGAGGATGAGCATCAATCTAAGATGATCAGATTATTAGACAAGAAGATGAACTTTACCGGTGGGTCTCTGAACCAAGCTTGGTATGTCAGGGTTTGAGTTGGTCTTTCCATCATCAGCTGCCATGGCGGACCGCCATCGGACTCCGTTACGTAAGACATCAGTTCCTTCAGATCAGTTTCGTCTAAGGCTGCATCTGCACCATTTTTTTCTTGAATCAGATGCCATCGGGATAGAGCTATATAGTTAAAGTACAAGGAAAAAGCTGTGACCGTGACCGATAAATATCGCGGGGACATCACAGTAAGGGATGAGAAAACTGTGCTCCCTATTTCCAACAAATGCGAAAATTCTCGCAATTTCTCCTATCAAACTCAGTGGAATACCTACTTGGCACAAGGTCGGAGGTGGCATCATCGAGCATCTCTGGATGGTTTTCGACATTGTCGGGTTCGGATGAGCGATGAAAAATTCTGTTTAGGACCGAACGTAGCTGACGAGGAGCAAAGGCAATCCCCACCCAGAGAAGCCTCCCGCCGTAGACGCGAGGGAAGCGAATTCTCCATGGACTCCACATCCAAAGATAAGAGCAATGGTTATAATTTCTAGTGGAGAGCAATCCAAGGAGAACAAAAGCCAACGCCAGCACTAGATTTCGTCCCGAAAAGACGGAAGATAAAGCAGGAATGTCTTCCAGATCGATCTTGCCAAACGAATGGTTCGCCATCGTCTCCAAACTTCTTCAGCCTGCTGCAATATTATCCGTCACCGGGGTTCACATTTTCCTGTTTCAAAGCGAAGCGCACCTTGTGTGATGTCCCAGGAAGGAAGAAAGGAATGTCCACGTCCCCACTCTTCTTTCTTTATGTTGCACTATGCCATCCAGCATTTTTCCAAGGCGACAGGTTTCCACTCGTGCCTTTGTTTATTGGGAAGTCCTTGTAGACGACCTTGTTGTTTTATTGGGAAGTCCTTGTAGACGACCTTGTAAACAACAATTCCTTTGTTTGATTCACGGCTATTTGAGGGACAACGTTCCAACCGTAGTTTCTGTCTCGGACGGGAAGCACGATGTGGGTTTCTTGATTAGTATTTATCGTGTCACGTTGATCACATGACGTTTCATGATTTCAGGATTGGATAACTCCAGTTGTCTTACCTCCGAAACCCGAAACCAACCCGTTTCGGACATTCCATGCCGGCTATAGATGTTACCCTTGGACCAAGGGCCTTGGTAATGACAAAAAGCAGAAACAAGCCGCCCTGATTATCAATATGTGATTAAGTTGATATGCTATAAAAGATATTAAATTGTTATCTCTCACTTGCCATTCGCTCTACCACGATATATTTCACTCAGTTCCCCTCACAAGTAGTAAAAGCTATAGCTATTTGCCCACTCTTCCAAGCAACTGATCTTGTCAGTGAAATTTATCAGTCAAAATCCGCGTGAAGACAACGAAGCAAATTGGCAATTCTGCTGGTACCAATTTATCTTCACAGCCCAAAGATCGCATTGCCATTGTTCTCTCCTCATTTACCAAAATCAAAACAAATGAATAGAACGATTGGAGGAGCCCCTGTTGGGAATAACTTTGTATAACAAAGAGAGAAATGTGATCGAGAGGATTAGGTCCAATCAGTAAACACCAACTCAAAGAGAGAGAGAGAGACTACGGATCAAGCAAAAGACGCTCTCTTCCTTTCCATGAGAATGATACTTATCCGCAAACAAAAGCTTAGGCAATTATCGTGCACAAAAAAAATATTCATCTAAAATTCCTTAAAACTACCAGAAAATGGCTCTAGAGGTGAATATCTAATAGAGACAGGGAGGATTCATCCTACTGGCAAACTGGGAGAGATATTAAAGTACAAATTGGGTTCAGTTCTAACCAACAGATGAAAAGGGAAAACATATTCGCCCCTGCCATAATTAATTATACATGCACAACATCCAGCACTCTCCCAGATCACTGGCTCCTTCCATTCCAAGGCTGATGATGAACTGTCCGATAAACCAACCACTTGGAACCTCCTATTCCTGAAAGAGGATGAAATAAAGACATACTTAGTAATTGCTCTGCTCCAAGATATCCCAAACAAAAGACTAGGACTATGAAAGCAAACCAAAATACTCGCAAGAACAAGTAGAAAGAATTGCAACAAAAAGGATTCCAACCCATCACCTAAATGGTGAACGAACAAAGTATGTCTTAAAACTAATGAGTTACATACAGTTACCACCGTATTGTTGACATGTCGAAGAACTCGATTACAAAATTAACTCCAAAACATGTCATTCATCCAGCGATAATTGTGAAAAGATTTATCTACACTGATGGACCTAATAATAATCCAATTTTTATTGTCAAGTACACTTGGTGAACTCACTATGTTGAGCAGATATCTGAACTAATGATTGTCAAGTTTAGTCAACCATTTAGGACTCCAGGTGGTTCAAGCCTAATTGTCTTGCCAACATTCTATATTTTAGATACTTGTAGATAAATTACATGCTTAACGGGTTTTGGCTTTTATGTGCCTTGTATTTTAGGTATCTGAGATGGTCCAAATACCTATTTAAATGGCAAAGTGAACTTTTTCAGTATTTTTGATCCTCAAGCACAACTTTGAGATCAACCCAAGCACAAAACTTGTGTAGCTTTCCATCATTGACTCAAAATTTAGTTGTGAATTAACTTCTAACTCCATTTAAGCTAAGTTTGAGTACAAAATTATGGACTTGATTTAGCTTGATGAACTCTTGGTATGCCTACTTTGTTGCACCCAGTCATTAGATGCTCCAGCTTAGCAAATGGGCCGCAACAACCAGTTCATTTCAAATTTATGCAATTTAAGTACTAATGGTAGAAATTGAAATTTTTTAAATGAAGAAAATGGCTGAGAAAGTCATATAAATGCTGAAAAGTCTTGATTTTGCCAAGAGCTGTAGCATAAGAGAGAGCAGAAGAGAGAGACAGGAATTTAGGATACAGGCAGCTATCCGCATGCAAAGATATTTGAGTAATACCTGATCCATGGGCGCAGGTTCATTGTCTGTTTGCTCCTCTACATTCTTCAGTTCAACATCAGCTTCCTCTTGATTAGTAGAACTCATTTCTTCATCTCTTTCCTTGACACTTCCAGCCCCAGTAACAACCTCCGGTATTTTCAGATCTGCTGGAAGCTGACCCGACTTCAGAGCCTGCTCATTCCAATAATAAGCGCTGCATTATATTAGACACAAAACAAAGGCATACATAATGGAAAGGTGCACAACTTTAATAAAGAAAAATCTAAGCACCTTTTCAAGTCTGGCAACCTCTTCAAGGGTCTGTGAATTCACTATGGCCGCCTGCAAGAGAGAACAAAAATCAAACTATGTACAATCCCCAGCTTAATAAAAGAAGAACATGGTTCCCATTTGCAGAAACCATTTTGATGGAACAGATCAATTATCTAACTCGAATGCATAAGAGAGAACAAAAATCAAACTATGTACGATCCCCAGCTTAATAAAAGAAAACACAGTTCCCATTTGCAGAAACCATTTTGATGGAACAGATCAATTATCTAACTCGAATGCATTGGCACAGTATAGTTGCATCTAGCATTCGACATGATAGCAAATGGACAATCAAGAGCTCTTCAGAACAAATGATCCAGAAAAGCTGCTCTATTACTAAACACAGGGAATTCTCTAAAGAGAGTTATTTATTTTTCTCTGAAGTTTGAACTCTCCATAACAATACAACTAAGATTGCTCAGGAGGAAGTCGGTAGTAAATCTCTGCTGTAGATCTTCCTTTTCCTAATAGGGTCCTAAAGCTATTGACTTCTTAAATAGGCCTCTCCAATGCAATTCTCCAATGTCAGAAGAAGTTCATGGGCCTCACTTTTACTTTTTGAAGAATTGATGATCAATTAATATAACTCACAAGGATTCAACGTGGAAATTCGAATTGAATTACTTTAGCTTTGTAAGTTGTGGTTGTCAGTTGTGTTAATCAGGACGCATCAATTTGTCAATGAAGAAATTCACTTATCAGGTTTATGGAAATTTGCACTAGAGAGACGAATCAGAAAATGGTTGACAAGCTTGGGAACCAACTAATAGCTCAACAACCAAATTGATTCAAAGAGACAGGTTTATAGACCTAAAATGACACTGTTACCAAAACTCTCTGTTCCAATTCTGGAAGATTCTCCTCACTGACTAGTCAGGGAAGTGTTAATCACCAATGCAGAAGAAAAAGAAAACAAATCTAACTGAAAGATAGCACATGAAACCAGATCTAACCCTAGATCCAGTTTTTTCAATGAGGTACTCAATAAACAATTTCAAAGCAAAAAATTTAGTTAAAACTCTCAACAAAATTGAAATATCTATCACTCATCTTAAAGGAAAGAAAAAAGAAAATTGCACAAACACTGGAAGTTCATGCAAAGTAAAGGCAATACCTTTATAGCAATGATTTGCTCCGGTGTAGGGGCAACAACTTTTGGAGCCTGCTGTTCTTCGGTGGGTTCAGAAACCTTTTGTACCTCTCCCGGCATAAACGTCTTTGTCGATTCCTTTTTAGCTTCCTCTTCGACTTCTTTAGATGAAAATAGCTGTTCTGCTTCTAGTCTCTCCTATCATCCAGGAAAATTAATAATAAATCTACTATTTTCTCTTTGAAACTAGATATAAAATAATTAGACTCAACTACAAGAATGAGTAGAAGTAGAATACGAAACCAGTTATTTGGAGCAAAAAATTATTCAAACCCTGGAAAAGGACAGATCAATGCAGTTGAAATTCAAACAAATGCAATAATTGAGGATCTGCTTGTTTACACTTGAGCAAAAGTGAAATGTACTCTTTTGCTCTCACAAATCTAAAATATCATTCAAACTCCAGAAAATTATAAAAAAGTTATATGTGAATCTTCATATCAATATTTGGTTGTCTTGAAAATTTCAGAAGTTTCGGATTTAGAAAAAGTCAAAGTGCATGAGGTACAAGATTTAGATTAAGCACAAAACGAAAGGTAAAAATCAATCCAAACAGGCTCTAAGACTTCCGACACAACTTTAAAAAAGAAGAAGAATAATTTAATATCTAAATGTAGACTATAAAACCATTACTTTGGAGCAAAGATTCATTCAAACTCTGGAAAATGATAGATAAACCCAGAAGAAGACAAGGTGTATTTTACAAATGTTGTGTGGGAACAATGAACAATAGCAACCAAAGAAAAGCTAAAAATTTCTCTCTTCTATGTATAGACTCAAAACGATATCAAAGTAAACAAAAGTTCAGCACAATACTTTCCAGTCAATGACCTCAAAAAGGCACTGACAGTTGGGCAAGGAGGGCAGGAGGACCATTTTGCACTGATTTTGTGAGTGAAAGAGGACGCAAGATAAGTCAAACAGCAATTAGATGAAAATAGATATTTTTCTTCTGATATTCCCCTATAATGCAGAACATTATTAACAATCTGTATTTTAGATTCTTTCCAAAACTAGAAATACAGAAACAAATTGTGTTTTAGATTCTTTCTAAAACAAATAGAATCATTACTTTCAGCTATTGAACTGCAATTTAATTGAGCAGAATGTTTTGGTCAAAAAAATTGAGCAGAGAGGCATTCAAACAGGAAAAGGACAGGTAAACATGGAGAGGTAGAAAAACTTATTTAAAGGATGTGCTGTTGAAACACTGAATAACAAAACCCACGAAACACAGATAAAATTTCTCCCTGCTCTGTATAGACAGAAAATGATATCGAAGAAAGTATATATTCACCACAATGGTTCCTGTGCAACAACCTAAGGATTGTTTTGTATTGATGCTGTGTGTAAAAGAGGATGCTGAATCAATTTATCAATGATTATGCCATGAACATGGAGCTTTGGCCTCTTTAGGGCTTCTTTGGCATCTTGCCAGTAGTGAATACACGCATTTAAGATATTTGATCTACCCTGCTTTTTTCTTTTCTTTATCAGAGGAGTTCTTCCCCTTTTGTTTTGCAGTAATTGACCAACTAGAACGACTGCCTGCATACAAGATTTCAACATGTACATTTTAACCTTAATCACAGATGAACAGACCACTTAGTGAAGTCCATTGAAAGATTCCATAGTAACTGTACCCTATTAACTACCAAGAAAACAAACCAATAATAAGGTATAATTTCGTCATGTTAGTTTGGAATATAATTTGAAAAATGATTTTAATTTGCCAGGAAGCATGAAATGAGGCCTAACGGATGGTTTAAAGTCACCCCAAAGTCCATCCAAGCAGCTTCTAAGGCTCTGCAATGCTAAATCTATGTAAGAAAAGAATGACTGAGGATAGAAGCATCATCAGATAATGCTTTTTCGCTCTGGCAGGTAGCATTCAGTCTATAACTATTATGCACTTCCAAACATGAAGAGAAAAGGCATGCCAGGAAAGAATACAAATTGCAAATGGTCAACAAACCTTGCTTTTTACTTTCCTGAAATCCAGCACCCGAAGCGATTTTAGTTTGTGAATCACATACAACCTATAATTGGGTTTCTTTGTGACATTATTATCCAACAAACCAAGATATTGGAGCCTTGGAAGGGATGCAAGAGGATCAATCTCAGCCAAGTTGACCAATCTGTTGTTTGTAAGAATCAGCGTGTGCAACTTCGGTAAGAACTCTGCCAAGGAAATGAAGAGGTAATGTGAACTTTTGGCTAAACAAAAGAGATGTCGAACAATCAGCTGATTGCCATTATTACCTCCGATATTGGGGTTGATGCGAGTAATTCTATTGTTATTTATAAGCAAAGTACCCAACCGATTAAGGTATGGAAAGTTTTCCAGCTTAACGATCTCATTGTCGGACAAATCAATAGTGTCAAATTGGTCCTGCACCAAATAAAAGCATGAAGCTGCTCTTCCTAAGATATGCCACATACATTATTTGATTAAGTGCATCAGCATACTAGTAATATAAAATTAAGAGAAAACCATGTAATGACAAATAGCAAACAATGAAAACTAATGTCTTTGTTTTACCATATCACAACCTCTGTGTTGTATGTGTGTGTGTGTGTGTGAGAGAGAGAGAGAGATGACGAGAATTCCATTGTATGGTCTAGATCCTTTTGATGAAGTTAGAAATTACAGGAGTCGGCAGGTTCTGAGCAATGATTGACCAGATAATAAGCAGTATACTATCAAAGGTGTCTCTCCACTTGACAAAACAAATAACACATAAGCTCCATCAAACAACAGTGAACAAGATGCTCTAAGTGTCAAGAGAGTTTCACTAACAATGCACCAGATTGTCATCAACGTGTGCATCTTGCAATTGCTGAGTTTAAAATAAGACACCAGATGGAGGAATTATTAGGCACTCCCAGCTCATGTTAGCCCATTTCACATGAGCCGTTGTATCATGCAGGTCCCACATGCTCCCAAGCTATGTTAGCCCAATCCGCAAATCAAGCATAATGGGCATTGGGCTAACCTAAGCCGGGAGTGCCCAAAAATTAACCCCACTAGACGCTTTTCCTGAGCATAACATGAATAATAGGTCACCAAGAACTCCACTCAAGAAACACTAAATTCTCCTAACATCTCATGCTTGCAACTCACATTAGCAAAAAAACATCAAAACCCCAATACCCCACAATCACATACGCATAAAACCCCTTCTTTGCAGCATAAACGATAACCAGCCTCCTCATTGCGTCCAATCATTCCTAACAAGACTCCCAAAACTTGGCAACCAACCAGGGGCACTCACGCATTCATTCTCAGCACGCGAAACCCTAATTACAAAAAAAGAACAAGAGAACGAACCTCAGTGGCCCCCAAGTTCTCGATCACCGCAATTTTGTTACCTAATCACAGAAAAAACAAAAAAACACCACGAACGAAACCTCGGTCACCGACCCATCGAAAACATCCCCCGCGCTCGCGCGAAGCTGCCGGGGTAAAGGGACGCTTAGGGGCGGAAAACGGTGGCACGCGGAGTTACCTCGGAGGTCGAGCTCCCGCTCCTTGATGGCGTTGAAGAAGTGGGGGCTCTTCCAGATCAAGTCCGCCGACAGCCTCACCATCTTCGCGAGGCCCCCTCAAAGCTCGATTGCAGCAGCTCCTCCTTCTCCTCGCACGAATTCCTGCTGCTGCTGCAAAGGAAGTGAATGCGCTCGAAGAAGCAGAAGCTCAAGCAGCTGTGGTTCTTCTCAGCAGCAGCAGCAATGGAGGGAACCAGAACAACCCACGCCGATTTGCTTCTGCGCTTTGGGTTTTTGACCTATTTACGGCCCATGGGCCGGTCTTCGTGGCGGACGGATCCGGCCTTCTATTGGGCCGGCCCGGGCTCTGGCTTGGAGAGCCGTTCCCATGGTTTGGTTTGATTGGGTATGAGAAGAATTTCAATCCAAATTTAACCTTCAGCCCCACGTGATGTAATAGTTTAGTTCCTTAGTAAATTGAAGTTGTAATTAAATGCTATTAATTCATCATTTTTATACTATTTATTTTCCCATAATCTATACAAAAAAATTCAAATTTATTGCATCAAAACACAATTCTTGCTGTAGAGTCTAAATGAATTGGTTTTATATCATAAATACAGAACAGCCAAACTAATTCAGCTACAAAAGAAAGGAATCGCTTTGTGATTGCTGTTTGTCTGGCATTGTTTCTCACTAAAAGTATCGACTTTAGAATTGCAGTAGAAAAAGGGTTCTAATTGATACGTTTTCATTAGAGTAGTGTGATTTAATATTTAATTACTCTAATAGTTTTTTATTCACTGTATATGTAATATTGGATACAAGTATCTCTTTATAAATTGGGTCGTGCTCGTCACGTTTTCAATTAGGATTTGGGCACAATCCCCTTTTGTAAGATCAATAGAGAAAATGAAACTAGTTACTGGGCATACGCTTGGTGCAAACATATATTGGTAAACACACTTTAAATATGTATTGTAGATTACGTGACGGAAAAATGATGTGTTTTCTGGGCATATCTCTATATATGTATATGCAATGTAAATAACAAGAATGTTAATGGTAGGTTTTGAGATGTGGGTATGGTTATTTTGACACGAGGATTAAAGTTCAAGATGATATTATAATTTTCCCTTCATATGGATAACTCAACTTAGTAAAAGATTGGAATTACCATGTTAAAGAAATATTATTATTACGTTAATTGCTAGGAGTGAGCATGATCCGGGTGGGCGGTTCCCACCTTAGAATAGGAACTGCAATGATTGATTTCAAAAAATTGGAACCAAGACCCGCTCATTAGTTCTATGGATCCATTCGAGAATTAAACTGCCGGTCCGGTTTGGTTCCTAAATGGATCTATAGAACTAGTCCACAATCCCTATAAAGCTTGTTCGGCCTTATATTAGGGTTAAATTGCAATTCATTTATTTTGATTAAGAATTCAAAACTACAAGGCAAAATGAATAAATAATACTCGATAGCTAAAAACCTAATTTATTTAAAAGTTATGGTGTGATCCTCTTAAGGTTTTCCAACACCAGAAACAATGGAGAATTACTCCACAATAAAAGTCATAACCTCACAAAAGTTAAAACATTAATCGCTTGATTCATCTATTTTCAAGGTCAATCTAATTTAATCTTGGATGGCTAAGAAAATACTTAATTATACTCTTAAAATGAGCCATTGGCTCTTATGGACATCTCCGGTTCTCTCCTTCCTCTACGTTTGTTTATTTTCTTTATGTTGAGAAAGCAAGTAAATAAATTATAAAATAATAAAGAAAAGTAGGGAGTTAATCATATTACACACTCAAGAGACAAAATTAGTCAATAATGTCAATAACTACATAAACATTCATAAACATATGTGTACATATATATTTGGTCAAAAAACTACAAAATAATTAAGTAATTGGAAATCGGACCAATATTTTTATGTAGTTAATGTCAATAACTACATAAACATATGAGTACATATACATCGATTTGGTCTGGGTGGTGGATGGGCGACTCCACGTCTAGAATTGGAAACCGGACCAATACTCACTAATTCTACCAAATTGAAATCAGGAATTGGACTGACTCTCATGGGAATCGCCGGTTTTGGTATAGTCCGGTCCAGTTAGGTTCCGGGCAGTCCAATTGATTCCCAATTCTTTTGCCCACCCCTATCCATTACCAATATAAGAAAAGTACTTACACAATCTTCATAGGATGGATGCTAAATACATTTAAAGTTAGTATTGTGAACGAATTCTTCCATATGCCAATCATTTAACTTTCAGGGTGTGTGAATTATTTTTTATAACAGTAGTGAGAAAATATTCAATGGCTTAATATTACCATGTCAGCATATCATGTGGTGTTATGTCGAACGAAGGCTCGTTCGTGACTTGGAGGCGGAGAAAGATGGCACAGCCGGGAGAGGGCAACGATTTGGAGATGGGGAGCTGAGAGGGTGGTGTAGTGGCTCGTTAGTTGGATGAGGGCTCAGTGGTTTGTTAGGGAGAGAGAGGGGGCATAGTCGACGGTGTCGGGTGAATAGAGAGAGAGTCGGGTGAGAGAGAGAGAGAGAGAGAGAGAGAGAGAGAGAGAGAGAGAGAGAGAGAGAGAATGCAGGATGAACCAGAGCCGGAGGGGCAACGTAGTGGTTCGTTGGTTGAATGAAGGCTCGGTAGGAGAGAGAAGGGGCGGTGAAGAGAGACTAGGGAGGGAGACAGAGAGAGAGCACGCAGGGGAGAGGAGTCCCCGTTCGATTTAAAATAGTTTGACATTTAGGCCTCATTTTGGACATTGCAACCTAATGGCTTTTCTTATTTATTGCGTTGACACATCTTGTGTTGTCAATATTTTTCTCATTGACATGTGTCTACTGATTCCATGTCAATAGTTAATGTGGAATCTAAGTAAAAAGATTAAAAATGTCTTTTCTCTACAGCCCTCTCTTCACCTTCTTCCTCCTTAGTCCATAGCTGCTTGCCCTCCGCCCCTCCTCCTCCGTTGGCGATGGTAGAGTGATCGGCGCCTTGATTAGGTTGACCCCTGCCATGTCCAAGTCAAGCGTGACCGGATTCCTCTGTTTTCTCTGTCTCATCTTTCTTTAGATCTCGAGATATGGCCGACCACAATAACAGATTGGGAATTCAACCATCACCGCTCGTAGCCATGGATGAGCTGCTGTCGCTAGAGCCCATGGTTTAGAAGTCCGATTGCAACCTACGATGCTCGTGGATTACCATTGTCCCCTCCGTCATGCTTGTAGTCGACTCCGTCTTCCTTTGCCGTCGCCCATGGTCAGCTCGTGGTCAGCCCCGTCCATGGCCAAGCCACCCCTCCATCGTCACAGCGGCTCATGGTCGTGCCTGTCCATATCTGCCTTGGAGTCATCCCCCCAGATCTAGTCATGTCCATGGCTCGTGAGGAGGCTTGTCCATAGATTTAGCGGCCATAGACGGTTAGTTCAAGATCCTGATGGCCAAGAACTACAAGCTCAAACAGCCAAAGAAAAAAAAAAGAGCAATAGATGGTAGGGAAAACGGTATAGTTTGAATGCAGCCATAGATGAGACGACCGAAACTTGAACGCAACCATGGACAAGCAGCGTCATGGATGGGCAAACCACAAAGGCGATGGAGAGGGTTGGTCGCGGGACAACGGTCATCTTGGACGTGGCACCATCGGAGGGAGGTAGGGAGGTTGGGCTCAAGGTGGCTGGAGATGGAGGAAGTGTAAATGAGAGAGAAAAAAATGAGGTGAATTGGGATTTTTTATTTTGTCAAATTAAATCCACATTAGTATATATATGTGTCGATTTGTAATTGGTTCACATGTTGCAAACCTATTTTCTCGATAACAAGTAACAACATATCTAATAAAGGAAATGAAACCAAAAGGAAATGTGTGCAGCTAAAGTGGGAAAATTCCGATTATTACCTTAAAGTATCCTCCTTTTTTTTTTTTTTTTAAATTAATAGAAGGCCCTTGTTTCTGACTTTATTTCAAATGAAACCCTATATTTGACAATATATATCAATTAGCCTCTACCGCCTAATGCCGGTGGCAATAGTCGCTGGCCAAGGTGCACAAGCATCTCACATGCACGAATTTGGAGGCATTTTTGTCCAAAATCATAAACCCATATATCGAGAGAGAAGGGGGAGAGAGAGGCAAAGCGGAGCCTAGGCAGCTATTCCTCAATGAGTTCAGACGAACTCATAGTGGCCACGTCCAATCACATGCACTCAGAAAAGGAGTGAATTCGAGGAATTGGCCTTATTCCGAATACTAGATCAAATGCCGTAATTGATCTTGGTCCCATGGTCAAATCTTCAAAACTAGAGCTAATGCAAGAGAAATAACTCGTCTCTTACTAGTAGGTGAAAGCCACTATAATCATGGCATGACTTCATATTTCAAGAATTGAGATCTACAAAATCTTAAGAAAAATAACAAATTGAACCACAACCCAACTTGAAGACATTAGTGTAGTAAATGCTCTGAGGCTTTAAGATTCAGTATTTATATTATGACAACATCGATCAAAGTGAGTTCGTTCAAGTGATGGACGTTAGATCTTCGTTAGTGCTTGAGTGCCACCACTGTTATCCTCCAATCCCCATACTTCTCTCTCTCTCTCTCCCCTCCTTTTTCTCTCTCTATCTCACCTCAGCCGGCCACTTTTTCCACCGGCGATGAACGCGGAGGGGCAAATCGACATAAGCCAGTCGAGTGTAGGGGTTCATTTGAGACGAAATCAAAGTACATGGGGTCATTTGCGAAAATAATTCCACCTCAGGGACTCAATTGAAATTTTCTCGCAAGAGGGGGTAGGTAGGTAAACGGTCCAGTGCAGCAAGCAAGCTACCGCGCCAACTGTCGCCATGACTACACTTACCCCAGGTCCGTCTCCCATCTCCCCACACAGCCACCCTCTCCGTCGCGTCTCGCCGGAACCGATCACGCCGCCGCCGCCGCTCCAATGGCACTGCGGATCAGCTCCTCCGCCCTCCTACCGAAGAGCTCGCCATCTCCGTCTGCCGGAGCCGACGACGGTGGCTCCGTGAGGCCGGCCTCCTTCGTCGATCTGAGGCCGCGCGCACCAGCCGGGCTCCGCCTCCGCGGCTTCGTCCGCGCGGGCGGCAACAGCAACTCCACGAACTGCAACGGCGGCGGCGGCGGCGGCGGCGGCCAGAAGAAAGGATCGGTGCCGAGCTCCAACTACGTGGTGCCGCTGGACAAGTCGGTGTCGGCGTCCTACTCCTCGTGCATAACCCGCCCCCTCGCCGAGATCCTCCGGGACCTCAACAAGAAGATCCCCGACAACATCATCAAGTCGCTCCCGAATGCTCCCGACGGCGATCCCGATCACGACGCCGATCAGGCCTCCAATCACATTCCCTGGTACAGTTTCGTCCTTCGTTTCGCATCGAGATGGTTCGCCATGTCGACAGCGTGCTTGTATATCCGATGACGGAACGTTGATCTGGTCTGATTTGTTTTTCCCTTCGGATGATTTTCGATTCTGTCTTTTAGGTTCCATGCGAACCGGATGTTGAGCTTCTACGCCCCCGGTATCTTCAATTCCTCAGCTCTCTCTCTCTCTCTCTCTCTCTCTCTCTCTCTCTCTCTCTCTCTCGCTCTCTGTGAAAATTGATGAATTTCTGTTTTCTGTATCATTTGAGTGTTGCATGAGCCTGCATTGCGCGGTTGATTACGTCTTTGCTTGTTAATCTGAGCTCTCTGGTTTCTGCTTGTGGTCTATCGAGTTCGATTGGACAGAAATGTTTGTGCTCCATTGCAAACCCTTGGCTTGTTGAAAAATTGCTTCTTGCTTCCTGATTTATGATCATAAACTGTGCACATGATCCCATCTTCTGTGTTGAAGCTCTTGCATTTTGATCAATGCATTTCAGCCACATCGCATTCTAAACCTTACTTGCAAAATCCTTATGTTATTCCAATTACTGGGTTATTTGTTTCTTTTCTGTGAAGACTTCATAGGGGCCTTGCCAGTTATTCTTATGGTCGGTATTGTTTAGCACTTTCGGATCATCTAAGACACCTGTGATCTCATTGGTGGAAGTATTCAGTATCATCGGAACAGTTATTCAGCAAGCATTTTCACTAATCAGCTAGGAACCATCAGTAGACTTTATTTGGATATATACGAGGTCTACTTCTGGATTAATCTCTCATTGCATTGTTGATAACTCAAAAGCACTGCATTTCACTCCTTGTTGACTATTCTCTGGATTTCCTTTTGGCCACTAGCTATTCTCTTGATTTGATGCCTGCATGAAATGGAAACATGAGTTTCTGCACGTCTCTTCAGATATTCACTACTAGTTTCCACAGGTTGGTGTGGAGAAATACGCGACGTTATATTCTCAGACAATGGAAGTGTAACCGTGGTGTATCGGGTCACAGTACGAGGATCGGATGGAGAGGTGGGCTTTCTCTTTAAAATGTTTACACGTGGCTTGCATATCCTGCAATTTGTCTGTTTTGCATGTTTGCAGCATAAATGTGCTGTTCCCTCAATTAATATGGGTTTTCATACTCTCGTTCATTTCCAATCATGAATATTACTAGTGTAATCTAAGAAAAATCAAATTGCAGTATTATTTGATTTAGCAAGACCTTGTGTTTGGATGACTTACCCTTTGACCTGATATCACTGGCTACTGAGTTTTAGGATTGGTTTATTATGAAATGTGGATGTAGTGTATGCTTGAGCAACTCAAAATTACTGTGTCTCACAAATGTTAGAAATAAATGTGTCTATTGTAGAGTCGAAATGATTGGCAAATATATTGTGGTTCTCTGGTTATATTAAGCCTTTAATGATGGATTTGAATATGTTTTACAGGAGGTATATGTGGTAAATACCTCATATGGAGACAATCACATCATTGCATCGTGCTTATCAGTGGTTTGTGATTGGCATAAGGTAGAGATTAGTAACTAAGGAGAAAGATTTGTGATAAATCATTATGAGCAGCAGGTATAATGCAAACTGTGGAAGGGAGAGGAACGGTGAGAAGAAATATAGTAGCTTGTTTGCTGTTTACTGTACTTATGGCTGTGAACATGAAAGATGGGAGAGAAGAACTTTGTTGCTCTTCATTCATAGTCAAACAACGGAAATAGAAGTCTTCTAGGTCAAAATCTTTAAGGAGTGCTGCGCCTTTCATTACAGGAAGGACAACTAAAGGTTTATGATTGACAGAAGTTAATTTTTTTGACAAAAAGAAAGAATGATAAATATTATGCACATCTGAGCAAACGAATGATAAATATTATGTCATCCAGATTGGTGAGGCACCAGTGATTCTAAATAGCATGATTTCATATGGTCCTGAATGTTGGGAAAACCACCATATGCATACAGCAAAATATCAGCTGGACGTGAGAATCATCATATATGCCATGGAAAATTTTCTAATCACTAGTTCTGTTGTAAAGCGAATTGGTTGAATATACCTCTGTCATCCATCCACAGCTGTAACTGACCCTACTTCAACAGGCGCACCGGGAGGCAACTGGGACAGTATCACCTGCCGTTGGTCACGATGCAGATCCAGTTGCTGTGGCAGAGGAAATGGCTTTCTGCAAAGCATGTGCTCGATTTGGACTTGGTTTGTATTTATACCATGAAGTATAGACGTTAGAGATCATACATGGATCTACTCTGCTCACTCAACCGAGAAGTAGGGTGGTGACAATGGAAATAAACAAGTGATGTCACTCCGTATAGACATATGAACGTAGCTTTGGATTGTTGCAATATACTAAGTCGAATATTTTTTTGTTGATTATAATTTATGTTGTTTCATTTCACAAAGATGAGCATATTCAGTTTAAGGGCACATTTAGAACTGCAAAAAACTTCCAAGGAAGTATTGGGAAGGTCATGTTCTGACCAACATTGACTTTACCTCACCCTTTTTTTTTCAGTCCATGCATTTAACTCATGCTTTTTTTCTCAAGCAGACAAGAACGCTGCTTTCAACATCTATTGAATGATTCAGGGTAACAAGAAACATAGTCCTTACATATTAAGCACAAGAGAGAGGCAAAACTTGATCGAGTCGGCGATAATTTGAAAAAGGAGAGGCGCTCAATAATCTTAGGAGAAACAATTTAGTTTTCACGAGATCATCAATGAGATTAACTCTAAAGTTGAATCGTTGGTTCAGACCTCATGATTGAATGATGTCGTCTTACTTTGCTTAAAGATGTTGAACTCTTATTCTGAGTTCAAAGCTTTTGAGGAGGAAATCGTTCTACTGTATAGCTTGTTAATCTCAGCATTGAAAGCACTTGGGCACTCGTTCTTTTCATTGCATCTTAGGGAGTTAAGTCATCTTTTATTAAGTGATAAAAACATAAGGATGGTAGATTCTCGACACTAATTTTTGTTTTCGGCTTTAACCCTTTTCCACACTGCCCGAGCAAGTCCACGATTTCCGGTTCAGTATTGAATAATGGTGATGATAATAATGATAAGAGGAAACTTGGATTTTCATCTCATTTATCTTCAACTTATTGAAAATAAGGGAACAATAAAAACATTCAGGGGGCATGTATCATGACTTTCGAGAAAGCCATTTTCATTTCGTTGATATTCGTTGAATTTAGCGAGAGAGATATGCGGTTTGGAAATTAAGGAATGGGAAATTTTTGCTAATAAGAAGATTGGGTGGAAATTAGTCCTCGGTGGCAATGAATGAAATTCAGGATAAGTCAGGCGATAGATATTTTTCTTAGCAGTGCGTTTACTGTTGACCAGGATTGATTGCTCACATGCCCAGAATTAGTGATTGGCCTAGTTTGTATTTTTTTTATTATGTGCACCGTAAATCCTAAAATTTATTGTGAAAATGCAATTAAATCCTAAAATTTACAAAAAAGCGCAATCAAATCATAAAACTTATCAAATTAATGCAATTGACTCATTCTATTAACACCATCAATCTGTCTAACAGAAAATACTAATGTGGCATTTTAAAATTACTTAATTTTCCTATGTGGCATTTTTAAATCACTATTTGTTTTAAATCTTATTTAAATAGTAGCAAAAAACTAAAAAAAAAGGTAGAAAATTGGGAAAAAAACAGTTGTAAGGATCATGGCTGCCCTTGCCACCATAAATAAGGGCAGCAGGCCATTGATGTCGCCACCCCTATCATCGGAAAGGGTTGGCGGGGGTTGGCGGGGCTTCGGCCAAGGCCGATGACCCTTATCGATGGTAGGCGAGGGCTCATCGACCCTTGCTCAGATTTGCGCAAATTTACCACATGTTTATTAATTTGGAGTTTTTAGTGACCTTAAAATAAATTTAAGATAAATTTATTATAAATATATCAATTTGGAATTTTTTGTGATAATATTATTCTTTTTTTCCCTTATTTATCTTTTAACTATCTTCCTCCACTCCTACCGACCAAAAAAAAGGGAAAAAAAAATTCCTCCGCTCCTCATGATCCCGATCCCAAACCACCGTCGGATTGGTCAAATGAAGACCATTGGTAAAAAAAAGCAACCGCATCCGACTAGGCGGGCTCAGTGGCGACGCATCTTGCCCCACTTGCCTTGGAGGATGCTGCCCCCCAAATTACCTTCATGAGAACAAGAAAAAAGAAACTATATTTCAGTAACGTGAAGCGTGGAGGGCACGAGCGCAACCTGTCTCTTTAATCTGATGATTTTTTTTTAACATATAAAAAAAAATCATACACCATTTTCTAATTTCTCGATTCGATTAATAGCTTGAGGACCGTGACCGCTTGAGATTATTTTTAAAGTGGGAACATAAGAACGTGAGTGACATCAGTTGCATTCAAATTAAGCACTTAATTACTCAATAAATCCTTTTTATGCAAGACTAATGAAATCATAGACCTTATTGTAAAATAAAGTTCTCGTAAATCTCTCAATGAAAATGAGCGATCAAAGAAGGTAAATTTAATTGGGCTAGCCAAAACTACAATACTATTTCTCCTAGGCCAGTTATGTCATGTAAAAGAGCATCGACTTTAACTTTAATCTCCATTCAGGTCCACATAGATTTTCGTCTTGCACTTTATTAATCTCATTAAAAGGCACAAACTTTCAGTTAGTATCTAAATCTAGCCCTCATGAAGTTTCAATCGAACGACGCCATCAAAGATTCGTTGTGCCACACGTATTTGGTGACCTGTAACTATCGCCATCGTACCGATTTAGGAATTCGAATAGCTTTGAACCGAGTAGAAGGAAACGCGAGCACTTTTAAGTTTGAACATTGGTGAACAAAATCGAAATGGACTGAAGAAATGACTTACCCAAGTCTAGCGAGACACGGACGAGTGGTTCACCGGATTCGAGCAATGGATGGAAACTGGGAAAATTGGAACCATAAAGTCGTGATCGGTGGCGTTTGAAAATAATGGAAGCTCTCAGAATATGTGCAATCCTTCCATGTCAACACAGCCTTGCACCGTCATGTTATGACATCCAAGCCAAGATTGTTTGAGACCCAAGCTAAAATTGGCGCCTTTTTACTAGGAAAAAAAAATAATATTTCTGCGCCGAAATTGAAGCCGAGCTAAATTCGATGTTTTATACGAGGCAACAATAAAAATGAAAAGCTTGAGTCAGAATTGAAACCCAAGCTAGAGTTGATGTTTTCCCGTTGTGATGTATGCCTTAGATGCTTACAGTTCTATCCATTTGAAGAATTTGGCACTACATAGATCCACAACGAGACGCTTTTAGCCGCTAACAATGGCAACTTCTCCAAATATTTTAAATTTCTCTTTAAGACTATGGGACTCTTTTAGGCAATTAAGCCAGAAAAAAGGATGTGATGATGTACTCTTTAACTGCAATCTGCGCCCTCTAGGCAGCAACCTAAAGCCAAGTTTTGCAAGGCATTCGATTACAACAAATCCGTTGTCACCTTCAACCCCGAGCCTCCAAAGGTCAGGCGGTGTTTTTTTTTTTTTCCTGGGTGTCCTCATAGCTGCTAGGCAAACTAGAGCAGCATCGAAGGGACACCAGTCCTTGCTTCCAAGCAATAACATGACAAAACGTCCATTCTTTCTGTCTTGTGCTGAATCTTTCCATGACGCGATGGGTAAGCTGATGAAAGTAATAGTTTATTTTGTCCACATGGTTAACCAACATCTCAAGGTGTAAATGAGTTGTCTACAAACTCCATCTTTCACTTCTCATTAGCCAGAGGCAAGCCAGTCTTTGTGATTCTTTCAAACTTCTACTCAGGAAGAACTCCGTAAGAACGCGCGATATTGACTCGGAACATTCCAATAGGGAGGTACCGGACAATTTGGAAAGAGGGGTTTGGTCTTGGCGGGTAAAAGGGGTTGTACACCTACGAGATAAGCTTGTTGGACTCGATCTCACCAAGCGACGGCGAGACTCAGGTTGAAGAGGCTCAGCCTCGCCGAGGGTTAGCGAGGCTCGTTAGAGGCCTATGACCAGTTAGAGGAAGAAGAAGAAGAAAAGAAAAAAAGAGAGAAAAATATAGTAAAATTATTAAAAAATTAAAAGAAATTATAAATCACAACAAAATTTGAGGTCGTACAAAATGCATTTATATTCTGAAAATATAAATTTTGTGCAATTACCAAACGTCTTTGAATGCTCAGAAATTTATTTAAGGAATGAAATCGGAATAAACCATTTTTGAGTAAAAATTATTTTTAGAAACAAAATGGTTACCAAATACATGCTTAATAAAAAAAAAGTGATCTTATTCTTCTTCAACCTTTCAATCAAAATCGTCTTAAATGGAGAATGAGGGAGGGTTTTTCATTATACTTCGAAAAAAACAAGTAAGTATTCTGGACATTTTAATAGTAGAGGTTTCAAAGCCTATATCCTTATCCTTCTTTGGACAGAAAAACCTAAAATTGTTATTAATAAAGGAAGTCAACAGGATGACAGTGTTGAGAAATGTCTGAGTGAGAAGGGCGCATATTGATGGATCGTGTGCGTATTCCGGTTAAGGCAATTTCAAGTCAACACGACACGCACGAAATCCACGTATTCTCCACCCAACATCAGCTTTTTATTAAATTGGTGTCCATGCCACTTGCATTTCAATTAACTATTGAAAGTATGACAATAAACATATTAAAACATAAAAGAGATCTAATTGAACTATTTGAAAGTTCCGATTTGACATTGCATGTTAGCCAAAAGTGATTTAATGGAACCTACTGATAATTCAAGTAGGGCAGTGCATATTGATAAACGTTCACAAACTAGTAGCATCATTATCTCTTTTAGTAATACAGGCTAAATTTTGTTTGCATCTTGATTTGAAGAAGGCAAGAGATGTTGATCCAATGCATTTTACAAATTCACTTCCCAATTGCTCTATAAAATGTTGGAATTAATTGGGAAATGAGATCTCCCCAGGAGCCTTCCCATAATTATTTCTGGTGCCACGCTGCCAAGCTGTAAACATTGCACTATTCTCGTAATGTCCGTAGCGAAGTTGGCTCTGTAGTGAAAACTACAAATCGCCTGGTTGGAATTAGTAAGAAATAAGAAGTTATTCAAAAGTGGATCTTCAATATTATTAAGAACCGGACACAATAACACATGAAAAATAACTTCAAAACTTACCATCTCTAGTGAATGCTCCAAATTTCCTCACATTGAAATTGCGAAGTTGCTCTAAACTGACCGTAGAAAGTGGCATTTCTGGTGGTACTTGAACACAAAGCTCACGCGAGACTTGTCCCATGGTCGGTCGAAACTGTGGATCAGAGTGCAAGCATGCAAACGCTAATTTGGCGATTAAGACCAAATTTTGCGCATCTTGAAGATGAATCCTAGAGAGTGAGAGACGTTGGTCAAGCACATCCTTCAACAGCATTGGCGATCCAGTTTGGCTAGAGTATGAACAATCCTGTAGTACAAGGTCTCCTGGATGCTTTCCCATGATTGTCTCTAATGCGACAATTCCGAAGCTATATACATCGCATTTTTCGGTAGGAATCATAGAATAAGCCAATTCTGCAAATGGGAAATTCACTTTATTTTTATCTTTATAACCTCAATCATAGGTTTTAATCAAGTTCACATAATTGCTTCCCATGACATGACGGTTACAAGTACAAATGCCCGCTCAATCTTCACTCATAACACTGATTTGATACGGGAGTTTATATTTCGGTGAAGTTTCGAAGGTTTTGTTCGACGAATAAAGTACATGCATCATTTAGGTAACACGAACTTAACATCCTTGAAATGAATCGATTATGATATTTTTTTTTTTTCATTTGCCAATTCTTCCTTATTGGGGAAATCCAAAAGCTTTCTGATCAACATTGAACTTGAAAGCCTTATACGAGTAAGCAAATTTTTCATAAGAGGATTAAATAACTGGAGACATGCAGTAAACAAGTAAAAGTTCAATTATAAATGGAATGTCTGACATAGAATGCCTTTAAAATTGAGAAAATTACGAAGTACCTAGAGCAATATACCCAATGGTGCCAGCAATAGTTGTCCAGTTTGATGAATCGGGCCTCAATAGTCTTGCAGTGCCAAAATCAGAAACATGGGCCTCATAATCACGATCCAATAGAATGTTGTTATTGGTCAAGTCTCGATGAATCACTGGAGGTGAAGATTCATGATGCATATAAGATAATGCATTGGCAACTCCTCGGACCACATTCACTCTCTTGTCCCATTGAAATTCGGTTGCCCTTTCATCATCATTCAAAGTTGTTCTCAAGCTTCCTCTTTCCATGTATTCGTACACCAAAAAACAACGTTGGGTATAAGAGCAAAACCCATAAAATTTCACAATGTTGCGATGGCGTAAATTTATTAAGGCTTGAATTTCCCTTTCAAATGCTATCAAATCAATGACCTCACTATCATCCTGAGATGATAAGGTTTGCTTGACAGCAACCATTTGACCTTCGGATATCTCAGCTTTATAAATAATTCCATATGCTCCTTCACCCACATAGTACTTGGAGTCGAATCCTTCTGTGGCCTCGACAATTCGGTCATAAAAAACTTTGCCATCATAACTCCAAATACCCATGAAAGCCAAATCATTGGCTTGTTCATTATTCTCTCTCCTAATATTTCTTCTTCGATGATGAACAATAATTACAAGAACTATCAAAGTGCAAGAGAGAAGGATAAACCCTGAGAAAGAGAGAATGAGGATAACTGTAATTCTAGCTTCAAAGTGTTGATTGTGTTTCTTGCTCCTGGTGGCATTGCATTTTGGTAAACCAACAACATTTCCACAGAGCCCTTTGTTATGCTGAATTGCTCCAAATGGAGTCTCATTGAAAGCTTTGACATTCGGGAGAGGACCTTCTAGGTTATTGTAGGATAAATCGATGGAAGTTAAGGCCGACATAACACCAAACGTATGTGGAATAAAACCTAAAAGGCTATTGTGGGAGATATTTAGAACTCACAGCATTCTCAACTGTCCTAGGCCTCCCGGTATGTTTCTTGTCAACAAATTATGACTCAAGTCAAGAACCTCTAGGAATTGTGCATTGCCTACCTTAGAAGGAATGCTTCCCCAAAATTTGTTTCTACTCAAGTTCAAACTCAATAAGCTTTTGCATGAGACTATCAGCACCGGTATTGATCCGCTCAAATTATTTAATGCCAAGTTTAGATGTGCCAAATGGGATAAAAGTCCAATCTCAGTTGGAACATTTCCTATTATAGTGTTGCTGCTTAGATCGAGTTCAAACAACAACATCAAGCTTCCGAATTCTCTAGGAATCTCTCCGCTTAAACAATTGAAAGAAAGGTCTAGTGCTTGTAACTGAGCCATCCTTCCAAGTATTGCAGGTATCTCCCTAGAAATTTGGTTGTTTGATATTCTTAAGCTCGTCAAATTAGGACAATGCTCCCATTTCCAGGAAAGTTCGCCGTTCAAATGATTGTGGCTCAAGTCCACATAATTTAGATGCGGATACATTCCGAAAGCTTCTGTTATTTTTCCAGTAAGTTGGTTTCCTTCTAGCCTTAATCTAATTAACGTGCTACAGTTTTGTAAGCTTGTTGGAATGGGACCCGGGAACCGATTATTGAAAACATGGAAATATTGTAATGACCTCCCAAGGCATACATCTTGTGGCAGTACCCCCTCAAATTCATTATTAGAAAGAAGCAGTACCCTCAAGCGTGTTAACCTATTAAATCCAGAAGGCAAGGATCCATTGAATTATTGGCAACAAGGTTTAACATGGTCAAATTGAGCAAGTTTCCAATTGATGCAGGGATTGGACCAGTCAAACTATTATTAAATACCATCAATACTCTAAGAGATATTAAATTTCCCAACTCTTGTGGAATCGAACCTGAAAGATGATTTGAGCTAAAATACAATCTTTTGAGATGTATCAATCTCCCCATTTCTGGAGGGATCGAACCTGAGATTCTATTTACATGGAGCCAAAGATAAGACAAACTTGTTATGTTTTCAATGGAACGAGGAATTGAACCGATGAGAACGTTGTATGATAGGCCAAGTTCAATAAGAGAAGTGAGCCTCCCGATTTCTGAATGTATGGGTCCCGAAAGTCCATTTTCCGATAAGTGAAGACCCTTCAAATTCCTCAAGTCACTTATCTCTCTCGGAATGGAACCATTAAAGTTATTTGCACATAGATACAAATAATGAAGACTTTGGAGCATGCCTATACTTGGAGGAATGTCCCCAGACAGTTCATTGACACAAAGATCAAGAAAGTTGAGTTTGGAGAGGTTACCGATACTCGAGGGGATGGAGCCATAGATTGAGTTATTGCCAAGTTCAAAGTTAACCACACTAGTTAAGCACGAGAAGTCAAGGCCGTCCAGAGTTCCTCTCAAACCAAGGGAGGAAAGACTTAGATGGGCGATGGCTCCGTGATCCTTGCAAGTGACACCAGCAAAGCGGCAAGGATTGCTGCCATGCCACGAAGATAGGAGAGATTGACTATGGTTGTCAAGAGTAGACTTCCAATTGAGGAGAGCCTCTGCTTCATCCTTATGGCCAGCTGTGTCGATGGTGAAAATTGAAGTAGAGGAAGCATAAACGCCTGCACCATGAAATAAAGGGGTGCCAGCCAAGAAGAGTGAGAAGAAGAAGAAGAAGAAGACGCCTGAAGGAGACTGGTTGGACATTAGTAAGCAGAAAACCATGATTTGGTGAATGGTTGGTTTTTGGGAGGTGAGATAGTTCAGGTCTACATATTGCTAACTGAGATTGATGACATGCTTATAGATGGAACATCATCCTTGAAGTCTATCGAGGCCAATGCCTTTTACAGCTGTACAGAGGCCAATGCCTTTTATAGCTGTACAGCTTTTTTCGGCAAATGGGTCCTTTCGTGAACAATTTCTTTTGTCATTGATGATGTATTGCAAGATAAAATCTCGTCCTTTTTCAATCAGTTTAGCGTGCGCCACATTTTTACTGTAAGACATGCATGATTGACTGACTTTTCCAAGTCTTCATTGAAATTAACATTCAAGCAAATTCGTGGAAGATGCCTTCGTCATTTCCCTGAACCACGCCCGGGTTGGTTCTCGGGGAAGGCTTCACGGGGATCAGAAGTGGGACTCCTTTCCCTCGAAGGGTGTGGCCGGGGTATCCCAATGGGGAAACTATCCCATACTACTCCCTCTCACTTGCCTTAAATGGCTTGTGAAGGGGAGTCCTCTTGGAATTTCCATTTCAGGAGGGAACCTTTTAAGGACTTGTTCAGGTCCAAGACCACTAGTTATTCAGGTCGATTCGGGAGCATTCCCATCTTGCTCAGGTCTTTCAGTTGATGCCAGAACATTGATTAAGATTTGAAAGTCGATTTTCGTTCTATGATGGAATCGGATTTTCTTTTAAATGACAAAAGTCAGAATTTTAGGAGAAAACGCATAAGCTTGCACATTATTTCTATTCAGTCGCTGCTTTTGACGGATGACATTCAAGAAAGTTCGTTGGATAATACCATTTTCTGAGAGTCTCGTGATTCTTATCATCCTCACAAAGAGTTGATACCGGACAGCACAAGACGGAAGTGGTAGAGGAATTCAACATATGAAGCTTGGTCTGATTAGAGCTGTCCACGGTAAATATTTGAGGCGTGGTGCTATTGGTTAATTTATGGCGCGGTAAAGAAAAGAAATCTACGACTATGTGCTATTGACTAGAACCGTCCACGGTAAATTATCTGTAAACTGTCGTAAACCAAACTTGACAAAGGTAAGCTAGGGACATCTCTCTCCTCGCTAGGGCCTCTCTTCTCCCCCTCATCTTCACATAGCTTTCTTCTTCGACCTCTACGAAGGAGAGGGTTTGAGTGAGATCTCTCATTCCCCTCCCTTTTTTTCCTTTTTCTTTTGCTGATTTGGTTCTTTATTTTCTTTTTCTTGCTTTTCTCATGTTTTGAGGAATTTTTCTCTTCTGATATAGTCTAGATCTAGAAGTTTTTCTCTCCCATTTCAAGGAGGTTTTTATCCCAATCTAGTCTAGATTTGGAGTTTTTTGCATGCATGTTTATGGGGTTTCACTTCCCTTGTGTTTCATTGGTGTAAAAATCTAGTTGCGAAAGTAACTAGAGGAGTTTCGTGAAAGTTTTGCTCTCAGATATGGTAGATCTATCCATGTTTAACCTCGCCGAACATAAGCATGCACCATCAAAAGGCTAAGTGATTGCTACTAATGGAGAACTTGGTGTGTACTCATTATTGAAGATGGATATAGCGATCAGCCATCGATTTTGACCCCCTAACCTTATTATGATGATTCATCTTTTTATTTGAAGATTGTTTTGTTTTGGATTTGTCTAGGATTTGTCTAGGATTTGTCTTGATTTGCAGTTAGGCTGCGTTTCTTTATTATATATCCATGGAAATGAATGGAATGTTTTCTTTTATCAAAAAAAGAAAAAAGAAAAAGAAACTCGACAAAGGTGTGCTATACGTTCTAACAGACTATCATAAATCTATGCAAGTCGATGTAATCATGAAATATACAACTTCACAACATTTTGCTCTTGCTATTGACAGGTCGTGGTTGGCCAACTCGTCCTCATCACAATTACAATGACTCCCAACATGCGACGTTTTGTTCTTTTGCTATGACCGGCCGACATAACCAAAGGTGTTGGTCAAATATGTCAAAACGCTAAATATGAATGGGTTGTCGTAATCGAAGGTGTTGATCAAACTATTTTGGCTGTGGCCGGACCTCGTAATCGAAGGTGCTGGTCTAATCACACTGATTCCCAAGGCGTGGTGAAGTCCGATTATGCAAGTCAATTAAAAAATGGTGTTGGTCAGCAGAGTTTTATTTCACCAAGAGATGCTAGGGCTCTACAAGTTTTTTGGTGTGAATATGGACGGGTTGTTTTCTTCGTGTTTTATGTCGTATATACGGTGCAAATGTAATATCTGAGCTCTTAATGGCGAGTGGCATGGCGTCGTTAATTTGAGGTCTTACGCGGTTGTGATCAAAAGTACACACATAGGTAATTGAATGAGAGAGGAGTTTCTTTCATCATTGTCGGACCTAAATAAACATAATTGTAGCAATTAAAACCTTAAAGAAAGAAAGTGTAAAATAGTTTTTAAACCCAAGTAAGTGGCCAGTCAATCCATATTGCACGAAAAATTAATGGAGAAAGGTCACAAGCGGCAACTTTATTTTTCACTTAGGCTCCATTCGTTTCGCGGAAAATATCATGTTTCCGGAAAATATATTCCTGAAAGTCATTTTCCAGGAAAATGACTATATTTTCCGGTGTTCGGCCAAAATCTAAAATTTGAATGGAAAATATTTTCCACAATTCGTTAGCTCATTTAATTGTTTGGGAAAATTTATCAAAAATTGAATTTTAATAGTTTTAAATGACCAAAAAAAATTATTTTATTTATTTATATTTTTTTAAAATAATTTTTTAATTATTTATATTTTTAAAAATCGAAATTTTTATTATTTATTATTTATTATTTATTATTCTTTTCCTTCCTTCTTCCTCCTTCCTCTGCTGTCGCCTCCTTCCTCCTCCTTCTTCCTCCTCCTTTCGCCATCACCACCTCCTTCCTGCCTGACGATGGCCGGCTGCCTAGTGGCCGACCAAGACTCGGTGGCCAGATCTAGCGAGCTCGAGGCTCAGCCGATCTCACTCGAGCTCGCCGGATTTGGCGACAGAGCTCGAGCTGGCCTAGATCAGGAGCCCGAGCTCTGCTGCTAGATCCGGCGAGCCGCGAGCTCCGCCACCAGATCCGCAACCTCACCGCACGACGAGTGGCCTGGACGGCGGGCTCCCCACGAGCCTCCCGGCGCCGCCGCGGTGCTCCCTCTTGAGTCGGATCCTCCCGAGCGGCTTCGAACCGTCGGGGAAGTGGAGCGCCGCGGTGGCGGCGGCGCCCCGGCCGGAGCAGGCGGGCAGGAGCGGCCAGGGAGGGCGGAGAATGAGGGATGCTTCGCCCATCGTTGGCGTCGAAGGAGGAGGAGGAGATCAGAAACCCTAAGCTTTTGTGAGAGAGTGCAGAAATGAGAAGGAAAAGGCAACGCGAGAGAGCGCAGAAATGAGAAGGAAAAGGCAGCGCGAGAGGCCAGGAAAATGTTTTCCTCAATGTCAAGAGAGAATTTTCCGTTGACCGGAAAATGTTTTCCTTGACCATGTATTTTCCGTCCACCCGAACACCGGAAATCCAGGAAAATATTTTCCTGGAAGTTGTTTTCCGCGAAACGAACGGAGCATTAGTCTTCTCCTTGCCCCTCGTACGGCCATTAGGACGGACAAGTGAAACTCGTTTGAAGCAAAATAGGGGGGAGAATCGCTGAATTGCAGCATGCGTCATCTTGGGTGCTGACCTTGGTGTCATAACTTGGTGATAGAGGTCTCAAGAAGAGTGAGACTTCATTTAAGATACATTCAAGGAATTTGGAGTTGGTATGGGCAAGCTTCTGTCCAGACTTCAGGCAACCTGTGGGCTATCGTGGCGGGAAAATTTAATGTGCGTTGGTCACTAATTAAGGTGGTTGAATTAAATATCTAAGGTAGTTGAACTAAATATCTGAGGTGGTTGAAAATTTAATGTGCGTTGTCCAGACTTCAAGCTTCTGTCCAGACTTCGACTCAAACGGACGTTTTAAAGCTTGAAAATATCTGAGGTGGTTGAATTAAATTGATTTTGTTGCAGTTCAGACTTTTCAATTTGTGATTAGACAAATTGAAAATTTCTTAGTTTAAAGTCGGTTAATCTTCTCATTACGATGTCAATTAAACATGGCTTAAAGGTGCTTATTTGGCATTTAAAGAAGTGAGAATGGATTTTGGCTTAGAGACATGAAATCTGAACAGTTTTACCGGTTTAATGACTCCATAAGTTTGAATGATCAACTTGTGCCTAGTGATTGTGGAAACGAGGTGGATCCAATTCTCGTTATGATATAGTCCTTTTGTTATATTTGTCATGGAATGGTTATTGGTGTACTGTTCACGTGGATTTGATCATCAAAATGACTTTGCTAATTACACACGAACCGGCTTAAGTCAATGTAGTAAATGTTATGTATCCAGTGGAACTGGAATGGAATAAACCGCACTAGCAAGCACTGGACTGATTGAATATTTGGGTACATGTTATTTAGGCCATGAACATTGTTACCGGACATCGGCCATGGCCTATCTCGCTCCATGAGCAACGCCGCTATTAAGGGAGACTGAACTGGGACTTCAATCAGTACTTTTATCGACCCGGGAGTTGGATCCGTTACTATTATCATATTGAAGACATGGCTAGGCATATTATTATTCGCCTATAGGTGATGACTCTTGTATGAGATTAGTCACTGGCGAGTAAGTCGACTATACCGACCCATTTGTGTATATTCAGTGAGCTACTATATGATACTTACACATTACGCTATGTCCGTTGTGTTGACTCTATTGTATAATTGGCATTGAATGTTGGACTCGCTTTAGTGAATCTATGGATAATTTGTGGCCCTTTGAGCTTGGAATCTATAAATGCTAAAGGGGTCCCGTTTAGATTTTCTGCTTTGTGCTTGGAAGTTTCATTTACTGAGCTAGTGGTTGCTCAATCCTTATTTATACTTTTTTGGGAAAAGTATTAGAAAAGTCCTAAATCTTTTATATTAATATCAATCTAGTTCTAAATCTTTTATGGGTGTCAATTTAGTCCTAAACCTTTTATTGATGCAAATTTAGTTTTAAAGTTTTTGATTTGGTTCCAATTTAGTCATTTTGACTAATCTTGGCTGGATATTATTGATGTAAACGCTGGTCGGCTAATGTGGCACAACTGGTGTTGACGTGTATAAATTTTAATATTTCGATATTTTTTCAAATTATTTATATATTTTCTTTTCTTTTCCCTTTCCTTTTTTTCCCCTCCTCCTCCTTCCTTTGGTCGGTTGTCGATTGGGTGACTACCTAGAGATGAGGGCTAGTGAGGTTGAGGTCAACCTCGCTAGCGGTTGTGGGGGTGGCCTCGTGCTAGGCTGGCAAGGGTTGAGCTTCACCAGAGGCCGCAAGGTTGTGCTTATAAGGGCTCGAGTCCTCGTCGATGGCTGGGCGAGACTTGACCTCGCCCAAGCTGGGGAGGTCGAGCCTTGCTCATGGTTACCAAGGCTGGACCCTCGTTAGATCTGGTGAGGGCGAGCCTCCTTGCCTAGCATAAGATCGCCCTTGAGGCTACTTGCAGGGGCTTGCTAGAGGCTGGCGAGGTTGATCGTAACCTCACTGTCAATTGGTTGGAGGAAGGATGGGGAGAGGAGAAAAAAGAAAAGGAAAACGAAAAAAAAAGAAATAAATAATTCCAAAAAATATTAAATATTATTAAAAATTATTCATATCAGCGTTGGTTGTGCCATGTTAGTCAACCAACATTCACATTAGCAATATCCGGTCAAAATTAGCCAAAATAACTAAATTGGCATTAGGTCAAAAGTTCTAAGACTAAATTGGTACAAAGTCAAAAAATTTCGGGGTAAATTAACATCAATATAAAGTTTATGACTAAATTAACACTAAGACAAAATGTTTAAAACTAAATTGGCACCAATATAAGGTTTATAACTAAATTGACATAAATGTTTATGATTTTTTTTTTTTACACTTTTTCATATATTTTTTAGGTTGGATTGAGACGTCTGCTGGTAGAGTTGTGATCTTGAAGAGGATCTAATTTTTTCTAGCTTATTGCTGTAAAAATTATTGGAAAAGATGGAAAATAAGGATAAATATCTGAAACGGCATTATCGTTTAGGACAATTTCGTCCATCGGAGTTCAAAGCTTGATGCAACCGGCTCTAGCGGTTATTCCAATGATACAATAGATCTAATTCCAACAAGGGATTCTTCTTTAGGCGATTACGCCCTAAAAAAAAATGGGATCATGCACTACTGCAATTTGCGCCATAGGCCGAAACCTAAAACCCAGTTTTGCAAGCCATTCACTCACCCCACAAGACGCATGTCAATCACAGCAATCCCCCGTCACCTTCAACCCAAGCCTCAAAAGGTTAGGCAGTACATTTTTCTGGGTGTTCTCATATCCGCTAAGACAAATTAGAGCAGCATCTAAGGACGGCTTGTCCTTGCTTCCAAGCAATATCAATGATATAAACGTCCATCCCGCCTCGTTTTTGGCAATAAGGGAAGGATTTGTTTCTGTCCCTTTGTCGAATCTTTCCACGACCCCATGGATAAGCTGATGAAATTAATAGCTTATTTGGTCTATATTGTCAACCAACATCTCAAGGAGTAAACGTACTCCGTCTACAAACTCAATGGCTCACTTCGCATTAGGTAGAGGCAAGCCAGTCTTTGTAATTTCTTTCAAAATTCCGCTCAGGAAGAACTCCATAAGAACACAAGACATCGACTCCAACGTTCCTAGAGTGAGGAGCTGGACAATTTGGAGACAGGACCTTGGTTTCGCCACGTAAAAAGGGATTGTACAACTACAAGAGAAGCTAGTCCAGCAAGGGGGGTATACTCAAACTTTACACATGCTTCTTATTATAAGTTTCGTCACCGACATAGTATGATACAATTTTCAGTAATAGGGTAGAAACCGAAAACAGAACACCCAGGGTTATTTTGTACCAGAAACATCAAACTCTACTCATATAGAGTTTTCAGCAGGCCGAGGATGGTATGCCCGGCGCCTCAGCTGTGACTCTGGAGTAGGCTGCTGTAAGAAGATCTTGGTAGGGTCATTGGGATCCACATATCTGCAAAATCAACAGCAGATGGTTAGCACTTCATCCCTCAATTCTATCATCAGCTTCAATCGAAAAATAAAGAATTCCGTCATATGCTAACATACTGAGCCAATCACAAGCATATCAGGCCACATTAAAAGACATGGACCAACATCTCTTTTGCAAATGCAATTGCTCTACGTATCCCCTAGTCACTCAATATAACGAGCCCACCCGGGTTCTGTCTCTCTTGCTCTTAAATTATTTTCTATAAAGCAGAGTACTAGCACTTACGCATGTCTCATCATCTCATCAACCGGAGTTCCTGCTGCTTGTAAAGGATCCACATGTGGCGCACTTTCAGAGTTAACATGCTGATTGTATTGCCTCACAGAGGATATCAAGTTGAAGAAGAGCGGCACGAAGGTCCCACATCCACCCTCCTTGAACAATATCTTAAAAGTATGAGTGGAAAAAAGTGCCCCGTGCTGGTTATCTGGTACCACCTGGGGTCATTAATAAAAGATGAGTGTCCAAATTCATAGTGAATAATGATAATCACAAATTGTATACTTACAGGCTCCACAAAGCCAGATATGTTGTTGCAGAAAAATATTGGTTGATTGAACTTCTCACCATTGACATATAGCTGCAGAGTGAAGCAACGAAAGTGGTAAGATGAATAATATTAAGTTACGAAAATAATGCAGAAAAGTCATATTGTCCACCAGAAACTCCACTTTGACTTGAAATCACAAGAACATCCAATGATCATTAAATAAAAGGAAACAAATGACAAAACGGTCCTCAATCAGGAAAACAAAACAGAAAGCGGAAGTAGTCCAGCCCTTTTTTAGCATACAATTTGGGTACACAAATACTAAACTATTTATTGTCAATTGAGGGTATCAACAAATACATAGGCCATTGCTTCACCCTGTACAAAATCATCCAGAGACTCATTTTCCATGATAACAAAATTTCAACAAACGATAAAATCATTCACATAGTCCAGCCTCTGAGTCCACTGTAGGTGCTGTTCACTCTTTTTTGCAGTTACATCATATTTTATCATTTGTATGTTTTATATGGTCATCAAACAAAAATATATTTTTCACCGAAAAAGATTATTTTGTACATGAAACATGAATGCCTCATATGAGAAAGTACTTATTCGTTTTGTTTTGGTCATCAGAACTCTTGTTATGATAAAACATTATCAATTGAATCAGGCTTCTGGTTAGCCAATGTTATCTGTGTCAAGTCTACACCTGCACCAAACCACAGAAAACAGCTACAAGCAAATACAGAGTACAGCCAACATTTTCCACCACAAGTGAATTCCTAATTCCCATCAACCAAGTAACTCGAACTCTCACAACAAAGTACATGAGATAGTTCAAAACAATTTCTCTGATGTTTATCCTGAGCAAAGCAACGTGATCATCAAAACTATATATATATATATAGACACACAAACACACACATGCAGAAGTTTTGACCAAAAATGCAATAGCTACCAAACTATTATGTGGCCAGAGTAATGGCTATCGGAGAGACATCTATCTGCATCGAAGTACAAATGCCCTACAGAGACTGGCTGGATAATATAGGATGGAACAAGTCTGGCATTAGATCCATGGATCTAATGAACTTTGCAGCCCTAAAAAGAATGAAACTATTCCATTGATTTGAAATATTCTCTAAGAGCCACTTGACATATTTCCCTATGGAAATAGCCCTCAATATATATTTAATTTGACATTTTCTCAGAAAGAAATGATAAAAGCAAAAGTAACTGCCCCCCCCCCCCCCCCCTCCCCCAAACAATAAAAGAGTAAAACAATAGTAACCTTCCACAAGTTTACTTGAATCTTCAAATACTGCTAGGTGGAAACAATTGAATACACCATCTTGGAGGTAAAAAAACCAAGCTTAGCTTCAAGACACAATAGTTACATAACCTACTATGTGTCAAAATGCCCAACATTTTCTGATTAAGAAAATTAGTTCAAAAGCCCTCTCTTCACATGGACTGAACCAATATGGAAATTACACAAAGAAGCTGCAAAACCAGACATTCATGCTAGCACAAAATGTTCCACCAATAAATCAATATACCAAATGGGACGAACAAATATCCATGCTATTACATATGAAAAGAGTATAACAGTGAAATTACAGACCAGGGGTATGTCGAAGGCGGTGAGACTCCCAACAGGCTTGCTTGCAACAAAGACCATCCGTATGTTGGACAAGTAGATAGTTCCTCTTGCTTTCACACGACCCCCTTGGGATCTAATGACAATGGATCCAAAAGAACAGTCATTAATCTGTCTGACACAATGTCTAAAAAACCTTCAATTGCTAAGAGCAAACTTTTTGTTTCCTTTGAACACGTACATTCCAATAACATGATCTTAAACGTGCAAATGACAGCAGTTTTCAGTTAATGACAAATGACAAATCACACTGGCAATATCATCAACCCAACTTAGATTGAATAAAAAATATAAAGCAACCCCTGATACAATCTGGCCATTGATTTCCCATGCAAACCTTCATATATGCTAAAGTCTACAATAAACCCAGGAGACCACACACAGATCATGCCAATCTTTGCAACTTCCAGATGCACTGAGCATCCTTCGTCATCGATTCATGCCTTCTTCAAATGCGTCCCAGTCCTCAATCCTATTCTATTTTTAAGAACTTCCACATCCAAATAATAAATGTTTCTTACTTAGATTAACCAATCTGTTCTCAAAAGATTAGGAACCATTCTCGACTCAAACCCTATCCTCCAACGCAATTTACAAGACCTAAAGACAAATTTATCATAACCACCTCCTCCCAATCCCACCACGCCATCCAACGCCTAACCCGCAAAATTTCCTCCGGCAAGGCGAATTTCACTACACCCAGAAACAAAAGGCCTCTCTTTTCTGGCCATAGCATCGTCAAGCAAGACGCTTTCCGATCCACGCCCAATCGATCCACCAAACTTCAATTCGCAAGACGAACATAAACCCATTAAAACCCATTCCTTTCAGCCTCGTGGGCAGAAAGGGTTTCGAACAACGAAAGCAAATTCTCGGCGGAAAATCTTCCGATCGCGAACAAGCGTCGGGATCGGATGATTTACCCGGAAATCTTATCGACCTCGAACTCGACGCCGTCTCGGGCCAGGACGAACATCTCGTTGACGAAGGGAACGGGCATGCCGTTCGGGAACAGCTGAGGGTTGAGAGCCATTGCGCCTTTTCCCTTCGCAGTCAGCCGCGGAGGAGGAGGGTAATCAGATCAAATTCCAAGGCCTGCACAGACTCTGGACGAAGAAGAAGAGAAGAGAAGAAAGAGAAAAGAGGCGTGGGAACGAGTCGGTGATGCCCGGGAACATTCTAGGAACGGTATTTTTACAACCTTCCCGAAAAAAGTTTGCGAATTTTCGACCAATTGCCCTCATTTTTTTTTTTTTCAATTCAATGTATCGAATATTGCTCCTTTTATATCGAGTTATATTTCACAAAAAATTTGAAATTCATATATTTACGATAAATTTAAGGTGACATATTTCCACTCAATTTAGGCTCAGACAATCCTTTTTCCTGCTTAACTTACAGAAATACCCTCCCCTTTCTGTTCAATTTATTGTTTCTTTTCTTATTGGGCTAATACACGAAATTTCCTTTACTTCTACCATCCATCATATCAGTGCATCAATTTCACAATACAAATGCTCCGTTGTACTCAATAAATGCATCATGTTATCAATTTTCCTAGATGTTGTTAATTTACATATATGGTCTCATACTTTCAATCGCGAGATTTTTTATTTATAATAGTTTATGAACACATAATTAATTATCTCTTTTTAACAAGCTATAATGAACGAAACTATAACTCAAAGTCAAAATTACAATTCATTTAATTATTTATCAAAAATGGGAAAGAAAACTTGATCAAAATATGAAAAGAGGTTATTTTTTGGGAAGCATGATCAAATGTCAAACATGTTCATATTTAGTTCATACATAAATATCAACAAAATATAAGCACATAAAAGGAAAAAGAAAAGAAACTTCAATCGTAAATTCAATCTCATATCAAGTGGATTAAAACTTTAACATATGTTTAAAATTTTCTTCCAAAAAAATCCGACGTGACTTTGAAAGTGAAGAAGGTGTAAACAAATTATCAACCCTCATCTTGCAATTCTTATTAAAACATAAAAAGGTCAATAGAAAGCACAAACTAGCGATATTTAACTTTATAAAACTAGAAACTTATTTTGGAAAAATACCCACAATATCAACATTAGCGAGATAATTAGATTGAATTTTAATTATCAACTTTGAAGTAAAGCTTCCCTCAAACTATCTCATAAAAAATAGGCAATTAATTGCTATTTATACATTGTTAAAACTAGAAATTTCTAAGATTCTATGTAAAGTTTGTGATTAAAAACATGAGATCATAAATTAAAATTGACAACCTTTCTCTAGGCAAAGTGAAAATAGAATGTATGATAAGATAATATATTGTTAGGTGAAATTTGACATTTATATTGTGAAGCTAATATGATAAGAGAGATGATAGAAATAAAATACAATTTTGTGGGTTATAAATAGCATAATAAAAGAATAAACAATAAATTGAAGAGAGAGGGAAAGAGGAGGGTATTTCAATAAGTTCACGGGAAAAAAATATGTTCTAGCCAAAATAGAGGTGAAAATAGTGCTGTCCTAAATTTATCACCCTCGATTGTGGATCCAATATTCTATTAATTGCTGACATGAAAATGCATTTGGCAAACAACTCTAATGATCAACATATGACGTAAATTTGAAGTGGAAATTCAACATAAGCGAGTCTCTTAGACGTCATCTCAGGAAAGTTAGATGCGAAAGTCAAATATGAAGAAAATGAGTCGAGATAGGTGAATCAACTAAAATCTACTATTATGCACGATACTTGGTACGTTTTACTATGAAGCTACACGTCTCACTAGTAACTTTCTGAGCGGTTGAAAAGGAGAATCAAACAAATAGAAAAGAAAAATAGAAATTTAAGTAAATTCCTCTATCATTCTAAAAAAAAAAAACCAAAACTAAAAAAATGAAACCTATTTAAAAATTACATAATTGCTTTGTTGCAGGATATACATATACAAATTAAATGAAGAATTACCATAAAAAATGAACCATCCCATTTAAGTCCACAATCTTCTAACATTTTACAGCGTTAAATTGAATTAACTCCTTAAAGTTTCCGATATCATACAATTTTCATTTTGTATGTACTATAAAGAGACAATGAACTTTTTTAAGACCAATTAATTTTCAATTGACAATTCAAATTATAAATTTAATAGGAGAAATAAAAGTAAAATCGATATTCAACTTAGTTAACTTGTTGGGTCAAAAAAAAAAAAACTTAGTTAACTTGTAAATAATAAGTTTTTGCTGAGGTGATGGCCACTGTTATGGAGAAACCACCATAGGTTTTTTTTTTTTTTTTTTTAAACTACCGAGCACCCATGTTTCCGCATCAGAGATGGTAGATCAAGATTGTTGAACATAGTACATGGCACGTTTTTAATTACTATCCCACTATCAAAATAAAAGTATAATTTTTTTTTTCAACATTTGCCACTTGACTTGTGCATATTGTCTATATTTTCTTTTTCTTCATCATAATTAGCTCGATAATTTGTTTTCAACCAACAATTTTGTTCTACATGCCTATTTCTTTTACATAAGGGCCATTGTGATTTATCTAGAAACCAACAATCCTTTTCTAATTGATTTATATTCTTGCAAATACTGTAAGGTAGATTTCTTTTCCCCCTTCGAAGATGTTTCTCGTCCTCTTTTATTTTTCCACGAGTTCCTTGTAGCCTTTTTAGATTTAAGAGATCGCACATTTATTGTAGACCAAAAGTCACTTTCAATGGAATCTTTGTAATATAACATTAGTCTTTTCTTATACACCTAGAGATCTAATTAATTCACTCACTAATATGATTTTTAAATCCTTAAGATTCTTCTATAGAGGTGACACTGGTATTGTTTTCTCCATTAAGTGTCACAAATATTTTTTCTATTTCCCTAATATCATCTCCATAAGTCCTCATCTGATTTACTCATCCTTTATTCTTGTTATAGATAAAGCCAAATATTTGTTTTTAGGGGCTTTTTTGTCTTTTCTATTAGATTTCCTTTTAGGTTAAAAGTGGTACCTATATACTAACGATGGCAGAACCCTAGCTGTCAAGACGTTGAAAAAGGAAATAGAGAGGCAAGAAAAAGAGAGAAGAAAAAAGTGAGTTTTTTTCTTTATGAGAGTTCTCAATCTCTTTGTGCCCTGATCTTGAGAGAAGATCGTCGTTGTATTCTAACTTTTTCCGAAGTCTAGTGGATTCGCAGAGTGCCTCTGCGCAAAGACGTTACCCAAGTTTGGGTGAACTTTGATAACAAATTTTCTGGCGTGTTCATCTGATTATGCTCTTTTATTACTATATTCTGTTTGGTGAATTGTTTGCGAGCATTATTTTTCTGGAATCGACGTGCGATTTCATAACAACTAGTATCAGAGCCTAGGTTGGCTAATTGAGAACATCGAGGGTTTTTCGGTGACGTTCGATTGAAAGCAAACAGGATGGCAGAAGATAAAATCAGAATCGATAAGTTCAATGGGGCGGATTTCGGATGGTGGAAACTACAAATAGAGGATTATCTTTATCAAAAAGATCTCTATGCACTACTTGAGGGTTGGAAACCCGAGATGGCGGAAGTGGATCCGACAGCAGAAGCCAGATGGAAAATTCTTGATCGAAAGGCGTTAGGTGTGATTCGTCTAGGGTTGACAAAAAAGACAGGGTATCACATTGCGAAAGCAAAAACTGCAAAAGAAGCCATGGATATTCTAACAAATATTTTTGAGAAGCCATCCACATCAAATCAGGTATTTTTGCTGAAGAAACTGGTTAATATGAAGTTATTTGATAGAGGTTCTGTGGCAGAGCATATTAATAGTTTCACGCAGGTCACTGGTGGAATCCGCAGGCATAAATTTAGATATGAAGCTTCAAGCTTTATTATTTTTATGCTCTCTTCCAGAAAGCTACAATACCGCAGTGCAGGGAATTTCGAGCACCATGAAGGATGATTTAACTCTTGATGATGTTGTGAGTAGTATCATGGATGAAGAGATGCGAAGGAAAGTCTCAGGTGGAGATAATTTTTCTGCATCTACATCTTCAACGGCACTTGTAGTGGAGAACCGTGGAAGAAGTAAAAGTAGAGGAAATTTCAGCTGTCGTGTCAGATCACAATCAAGGGGTAAGAGACAGGTTGCAAAAGATGAGTGTTGGTTTTGTCACAAAACCGGACACCGGAGGTTTCAGTGTGAAGCCTACAAAAAGAAGTAGCAAGATGAGAATCAAGGTGCTAATATAGTTAGCGATAAATCTTTGCTAGATAACTTGTGTTTGTTTGCAGGGTTTGACTTGACAACAGATAAATGGTTTATTGATTCTGGCGCTTCTTTTCATTGCACCTCGCAAAGAGACATATTTGATGATTATGCTAGTGGAGATTTTGGACAAGTGGTTGTGGGAAACGGCCACATGTGTCCAATTGTTGGGAAAGGAACCGTGACTGTGAGCATCTCAGGTGGAGGACGTCTAGTTTTGCGTGAAACTAGGCATATTCCGAAATTAAAGAAAAATCTGATTTCAACCAGTAAACTTGACCAAGAAGGTTTGGTAATAACCTTTGGCTGCGGAGAGTGGAAGATAATCTCAGGGGTAAGAGTAGTAGCAAAGGGAAAGCATACGGGTACACTTTACCTTCTCCAAGGAGACAATATCAGTGATATGGTTGCAACTACAATGGCTACATGTAATTTATCTACTCTTTGGCATTATCATTTAGGACATCTTGGTGAAAAATGTGTAAAGCAGTTACACTCGAGGAAATTACTTCCGGGTTTACAAAAATTTGGGTTAGATTTTTGTGAAAGTTGCATTTATGGAAAACAGAAGACTGTTAGTTTTCAATTGAATGGGTGACAAAATAAAGGCCAGAAGCTAGAGTTGGTTCATACTGATGTATGGGGACCTGCTCAAGAACTCTCTTATGGTGGTAAGAGATATTTTGTCACATTCATTGATGATGCAACAAGAAAGACTTGGGTCTATGCTCTTAAAGAAAAATCAGAAGTATTTGGGATGTTCAGGATGTGGAAGACCATGGTAGAAAAAGAAACAGGTTATCAGATTAAAGCTTTGAAATCTGATAATGGTGGTGAATACACAAGTAAAGAATTTGCAAATTATTTGAGCCGAGAAGGCATACGCTAAAAACTGTTCCTAGAACTCTTCAAGAGAACGGTGTAGCTGAAAGAATGAACAGAACTATTCTAGAACGTGCGAGATGCATGAGACTACACGCGGGTCTCCCGCTACACTTATGGGCCGCTACAGTTGATGCAGCTGTTTATCTTATCAACAGAAGTCCATCTAGTGCGTTGGATGGAGAAATACCACAAGAGCGGTGGTCAGGTAAGAAGATTAATTATTCACGTCTAAAGGTGTTTGGTTGTATTGCATATGCTTTAATTGACAGGGAGGATAGAAAAAAGCTTGATGCTAAGTCCCAGAAGTGCGTCTTTATCGGATACGGTGGCGACGAGTATGGCTATAGACTTTGGGATTATGAGAATAACAAAGTCATCCGCAGTCGCAATGTGGTATTCCATGAAGAAAATATGTATAAGGATCATCAGACAGAGAAAGAGCATGAGAAGGTAGTACAACCAGAGTATGTTGAATTAGACATAATGCCCATGAAAATGTTTCCAGTAGATCAAAGTTCACCTGAAAGAGAGGTTCAAGATGAGCCTATTATTAGTGAAGAGGTAGTTCAAGAAGAACGCAGTGATTTGGAGCAAACAAATAACCCTGAAGTACCTGTCTTAAGAAGGTCTACACGTGTGAGAAAGCCAAAGGTAATTTTTGATCCATAAGTTAATACTGTTTTGAGCCATGTCTTATATACAGATTCGGGAGAACCGGAGACTTACGATGAGGCAAAGGCAGACACGTCTCACTTGTAGTGGGAGTGTGCTATGAAAGACGAGATGAGCTCGTTACTTTAGAACAAAACTTGGGAGTTGACAAAGTTGCCCATAGGTAAAAAAGCTTTATTAAACAAATGGGTGTACAGGGTTAAGAATGAAGGATATGGTAGTATTAGATACAAGGCGAGACTTGTAGTCAAGGGCTTTTCTAAAAAAGAAGGGATCGACTACTCCGAAATATTTTCACCTGTAGTGAAAATGACATCAATTAGAGTTCTGCTGAGTACAGTTGCAGTGGAGGATCTTCATCTTGAGCAGTTAGACGTAAAAACAACGTTTTTACATGGTGACTTAGATGAATAACTATACATGGCACAACCTAAAGGTTTTGAAGTCAAAGGTAAGGAGCACATGGTATGTCGCTTGAAGAAAAGCTTGTATGGCTTGAAACAAGCTCCGTGGCAATGGTACCTAAAAGTTGATGGTTTCATGCAAAAAAAAAAAAAAAAAAAAGGATTTGCACACTGTGAGTCTGATCACTGTGTTTATTTTCGCAAATATGATGATGGTGACATTGTGTATCTGTCTTTATATGTGGATGACATGCTGGTGGCTAGTTCCAATATGAAGAGAATCGTAGAAGTGAAAAAGATGTTATCATCACAGTTTGCTATGAAAGACTTGGGAGAGGCCAAGAATATTTTAGGCATGAAAATCATCAAGGACAGGAAAAACAAGAAATTATGGTTGTCGCAGGAAGACTATGTGAACAAGGTGTTAAAGAGATTTAACATGGACAAGGCAAAACCGGTTACAAATCCTCTAGCGAGTCACTTCAAACTTTCCAAGGACATGTGTCCAAGCACTCAAGCTTTGAAAGATAAGATGGCGGTAGTTCCATATGCATCAGCAGTAGGGAGTTTGATGTATGCCATGGTGAGCACGAGACTAGACATTACACAAGCAATGGGAGTTGTGAGTCGATATATGCAGAACCCAAGTAGAGAGCATTGGAATGCAGTTAAATGGATATTGAGATATCTAGCAGGTACTTCCAATTACTCACTTTGTTATGGTGGTACATCTCTAGAGTTGCAGGGTTATGTAGATGCAGATCATTCGAGTGATCGAGATAGTGGTAAGAGTACCACTGGATATGTCTTTACAGTTGCAGGTACAGCAGTGAGTTGGGTATCTCAACTACAAAAGATAGTGGCTTTATCGACGATAGAGGCAGAATATGTAGCGATTACAGAAGCCTCCAAGGAAATCATGTGGTTACAAAATTATATGGAGGAGTTACATTGAAAACAGCCAGTCAATATACTGTGGAGTGATAGTCAAAGTGCAATGCACTTAGCAAATAATGCAGCTTATCATTCAAGAACTAGACATATCAAGAAGCGTTATCACTTTATCAGGTCAACATTGAAAGATAATGAATTAAAGCTACAAAAGATTAATGGCTCGAAGAATCCAGCTGACGTGATGACCAAGGTAGTAGACAGAGAGAAGCATATTTTCTGTACTACTACCATTGGTATTACTCCATGTTGATTGATGAGGAGTATCGCAGAGGCACAAGTTTTTTAACTACTATTTTTTGAAGAAGATGGATGCAAAGTTACTTGGTGCTTTGGTATATTTGTTTTCAAGTGGGAGATAGTTATAGATAAAGCCAAATATTTGTTTTTATGGGCTTTTTTTGTCTTTTCTATTAGATTTCCTTTTAGGTTAAAAGTGGTACCTATATACTAACGATGGCAAAACTCTAGCCATCAAGATGCTGAAAAAGGAAATAGAGAGGCAAGAAAAAGAGAGAAGAAAAAAGTGAGTTTTTTCTTGATGAGAGTTCTCAATCTCTTTGTGCCCTGATCTTGAGAGAAGATTGTCGTTGTATTTTAACTTTTTCCGAAGTCTAGTGGATTCGCAGAGTGCCTCTGCGCGGAGACGTAGCCCAAGTTTGGGTGAACTTCGATAACAAATTTTCTGGCGTGTTCATCTGATTCTGCTCTTTTATTACTATATTCTGTCTGGTGAATTGTTTGCGAGCATTATTTTTCTGGAATCGACGTGCGATTTCGTAACAATTCTTACACGTTATTGTTTGAGGATCTCATAATTGTTTATCGTAGCATTTTGAAGAGATTGAAATCTAATGGTTTGTGCCTTTGTTGTGTCTTGAAACTCTTCTTTTAGTATGTTCTTAAATTATGTTATGAGTTTCAGTCATATATGAAACCCGATTTGATTGGATTAAAGCCCAGCAGACTTATCCTATATGGGTTAAAACTCAGAGAGTTGCTTATTGTAATTTTTATCCAAGCTGCACGTTAACTGGACTCCTTACAGCCAAACTCGTCTTTTAGTATGTATTTGTAGTTGCTCAGCCGGAAGCTTGACCTTCCTACTCCACGATCTCGCATAAATCTTGTGCCATTGAGAAAGTAGACCTTTTAATGCTCCAGTAAATTTAGTTATTTCCATTGAAAGTAGAACGGTAATGCGATAGAGTTGGGCATAGTTTTGGTATCGGATATTTGGGTGGCTGATTTGAGTAGCGTGTTTTTGTACAAAAAACGAAAAATATTGGAGAAAATTGTAGTTTGTGTATTTCTACTTTTGTACATGTATTACAAGCCTAGCTATAATACAAGAAGGGTGTACAATAGGAAAGTGTATGCAAACTAACGTTTTCTATTTTATATTCCGAATATCTAATCTTACAAAATTGACCGAATTAATTAACCAGCAATTAGAATGATCAGAATCAAATCATATCTGCTGCTCTAATACTCTCCCTCAAGCTGGGGAGTGCATGAACGTCAACAACTTATGCTTGAAAAAATAAAGAGATCACGAGGAACGACTTTTGTGAATAGGTCTGTGAGCTGGGAATGGCTGGGGACATGAAGAGGTCAAAGTGTGCCATCCTAAATTTTTTCACAAATAAGATGGCAATTAATCTCAATGTGTTTGGTATACTTGTGGATAACTAAATTAGTAGCAATGTGGATAGTGGCTTGGTTGTCGCAAAAAAGCTTGGCAGTGGACAACGGATGGCAATATCAGTGAGAAGCATGCGAAGCCTTGTAATCTCACAAGCTGCAGATACCATGGCCCTATATTCAGCCTTGGTTGAAGACCGAGCAATAGTGTGCTATTTCTTAGAACGCCAAGAAATAGGGCAAGAGCCAGGGAGCATATAGTAACCAGAAACTGAACGATGTGTGGATGAACATGCAGCCGAATCAGAATCAGTATATCCTTCTAATGCAAGGGATGAGTTAGTCGAAAAAAATATTCCAAAACCTAGATTAGATTTTAAATACCAAACCATTCCAAGTGCAGCTTACTGATGATCATCATGTGGAGCATGCATAAACTAGCTGAGCTTCTGAACAGGAAATAGAATATCCGAGTGAGTAGTAATAAGGTATAAAAGGCATCTAATTAAGCGATGATAAGAGCCGGATCGGCTAGCTCGGGGGATTTACTGAACCGAAGGTTCGGTTCCATGGGTGTGTCAATGGGATGCCCACCAATGAGACCGGTATCAGAAATAATGTTGAGGGCATATTTCCTTTGAAAGAGATAAATGCCTTTTTTTGATCAAGAAACTTCTATGCCCAGGAAATATTTAAGAGGACCTAAGTCCTTGATGCAGTACCTCATCATCCCTTGTGATCACCAAATCATCAACATAAACAAGAACTGCAGTAATAAGGGAACCACATGTAGCCGTGAATAAAGAGTAATCCGCCTTAGACTGAGTGAAACCAACATTAAGTAAAATGGATGAGCAAAATTTACTTTTAACAGGACAAAAATCACAAAAAACAAGCAAAACAGTACACAACTTAGCCAAATCCAAAATGCTCAAGGAGGCACCTATGGCCTCCGCCACAGGCACCCAGCCACTAAGACGCTCGTCTTGCAAAGACGAGTCCGAATATATGTTCAAAATCAAGTTCAACGGATAAAATTGCTTAAAACAGATGAAATGCAATAGTTTGAGTTCTAGACTATGCAAGCTCCGATACCAAATGTTGGTTGTCGAAGTGATGTCCCAGGATCGACATAGCTAGAAACTCATATATATTGAAGGAGAAGACGGAGATTTGCGTACTTGATTTGGAATCTATCGTTCTTTATGCAGAATGACAATGATCCGATGCTTAGACGACGAGCCGACACTCAAATTCTTCTTCTCTATCGCCCTCGGATCTTGACTTGATGAGACCACACCTTATAACTTGCCTTATGCGAGGTGATAGTATATTTGTGGAAGTAAGGAGGTTAGAGAAGGGACTTTAGCGCTATATATAGAGTTTTTAGGTCAGGCTCTCTCATCACAAGCTTGGATCCAACTCGGCCCATACAAGTCAAATCCATATTCGACTATTAAGAAATTATGTCTTATCTTATTAGACTAACCTTATAAAATGGTAAATTACAATATTAATTAATATAATCCACATAGGGAAAACTCTTATAGAGAATCCATTGAGAGAAGGAGAGTGAAGAGGGTGAGAGTGCGCGAAAAGTTTGGGGCTATCCAAGCCCATTGCTAGTACGATAAGGTGCTTTCTTACCATTCATCAAAGAAAAGAAGGACAAACAAGATAGGCATATTAATGCTACCTTACTATTTTAAGATTTAGGCATATCAATGCTATTTTACTATTTTAATATTTCTAATACCGGACAAGAATTTGAAGAGAATAAAGGTTTATAGAGTAAGCACATTAACTTCAAGACCATGACTCGTCTAAAAAACATTATAACTCATCCTCATAAACGAGTTAATTAAATTTTAATAAACAAATTTATCTGAGTTGTAAAGTCTAATTTATTTTTTTGGTCTGATTCGTAAAGTCTATTAAATATGGGTTTTTAAATGGGTCTAGGCTTTTGTCCATATCCAATCCATCTAAGTACGGAACTATAGTTCGCCACAAGATGGGGCCCAATGTGACCCCTCTCCACTCCCAGCAATTAAAAGAAAAAGGGCAGTCGTTTTGAGAACGTGACAAGTCTGGATGGGCCCCTCCTCCCACGTGCGAAAGTTCTTCAAATCTCTTTATTCTTATCTCATATGAGTCATTATATTAGTATTGTATAGAAATAGGTCAAAATGGGTTAAATTAATCAATTTTTTGATCGAACCAATTTCGACTCGATTTACCGATTTGACAAGCCCATGTATAAATCACTTTTTGTGCATAACCTAAAGAGAAAATGTGTTTAAGCATATCCTATGGAAGCCATAGGGAAATGAATTGTATACACACAAAGCATGACATCTCGCCAGATTTTTTATTTGATGTCTCATTTTTAGTGCTCGACACCCTTCTCTTGTATATAAATCACTTGTAGGGAAAAAAAACTTCACTATGAGTAACGTTCTGGTAGTATTTATGGACGGTTAGCTCAGACAATCATATAACTTCTCATAAATTAAATTTAGATGGCAAACAAAACAGGTTGTAATCATCTTGTGTAAAATTAAAAAATGTCCACTGATTTCAAATGGAGAAAAATTCGTTGGAGCAAAAACATATATTTAAATTCAAATCAAAGCCAAATCATAGAGGCAAAGTCAACTTTCTAAGTTAAACTAAATATTAATGTGGGTTTTATTTTATTTTATTTTACTTTAGCCTCATATCATTTAAACGTAATTGGATGCGCACATTTATAAGCTCCAATTAAGAGTTCTCTTAAAAGATGTTTCAATTTTAGCCCGTATATGAGATCCGACTCGAATTGGATGAGGAGGAGTTGAATTCTTGATTGATTACCCATTGGAGTCATGCCGTAGGAGTTCAACCAAGATAGGGTTGTCACTTTACTTTATCTAAAGACAGTAGGAGTGATGCTACTGTTGTTTGGCTGTGTAAAGAGAAGGATTCAATTTTTTCTTGATTTTAAACTGCATAAAAGAAATAGAAAGGGACCAAAACATTAGAGGTCTTCCTTTAAGTATTGTAAACACTCAAACTTGTGAGTGATTGTTACTTTGTAATTTTTGAATTGATCATTGGAATTTTCATTGTTGGCTTTTATCGTGGTGTAGGGATCGATATTCAAATTGAATCACGTAAATATCCAGTATTCTCTATTGTTCATCATATATTTCTTTGGTGATTTCATGTTGATTTAATCGTAAGATCTAGTGAGTTTTTGCATTTATTTTATAAGAATCTCAAATTGAGGAGTACTTGGTCTGTCGTGGTTGCTACAATTAATAAATAGTTAACACAAAAATCTCATAAAAGATGTTGACTTAAACAAAAGTGGATAATTCCATAAACCAATCAAATTAATATATAATCTTGTGGATCAATTTTCCATAAACCATTCAAGCTTAAAGATGTGAGAGGAAGTGAATTGAGAGAGAGAGAGAGAGAGATGGGTAGAGTGTTTGGTGGCGTCCAAGTGAGGAGATGGGAAGAGTGTTTGGTGGTGTCCAAGAGAGGAGTGCGTCACTTTTTGTGGCCCAGGTAGAGACAAAAAAGTGTTTAGGTAATGTCCATAAAAATGTGGGAATTAAATTGCATGCACGCCATCCACATAATTTTACGACATGAGCCTAAGGATTTAATGAATCTCTCAACTATTCCCTCTCTCCCTCCCTCCCTCTCTCTCCCTACATATATATAAATATATATTTATATCATGCAACAAATAATAATAATAATAATAATAATAATAATAATAATAATAATAATAATAATAATAATAATAATAATAATAATAATAATAATAATAATAATAATAATAATAATAATATTTCACAAAGAGTGACTTCCGTTAATATATATGCTCGCTAAAATGACAATGTATAACTTCTCATAAATTAACTTCAAGGGGCACACAAGTCAAGTTAAAATCATCTTGTGTTAAATTCAATAACTTCCATTGGCTTCATATGGGGAAAGATTTATTCTAGCAAAAAGATATATTAAATCTCCAATCAAAGTCAAACTAGCATTGCAAAGTCAATTTTATAAGTTAAACTAAATATTGGTGTTATTAGGAAGGGAATCACCATCAAAAGAAGAAATCAAAATGCACATCAAAACCTCCCTTTTTTTTTTAAAAAAAATTCCGCAACCATCTAAAATGCCTAAGAAAAGTCAGATTTTTCTCACAAATTCAGAACCTGCACAAGCAAAGCTCCAATGGGAAGAAACTCAAGATAACCCCTACCCTAACTACACCAGGGAAAAAAGGAAACAAATCCAATTCATAATCGGGCAGGGTCGGCATGAGGTTGCTGTGGTTGGTGGTGGGGGCTTCGTGGGTATGGCTATTGATATTGTCAAGAAGAAAGGATGATGAAGAAGAAGAGAAATGCAAAGTGCAGGAGAGAGAGACAAGAGACTGAAAGTGGGCCACCATCTCTTCCTTTCAAGTTTCTGCCATGGTTACAAACTTTGGAATCTCATTTACCCTCTAACATTTATGTGCCCGACTTTGTTGCAATACGACCTAATGATACTAAATATATCCTTTGGAAAACCCAAGTACTCTAACTAATTGAAAGTTAGGATTTGTAGGGATTTCCACTGGGTGCCACCATTGCCCCATCAGAGATGGTAGATCAAGATTGTTGAACATAGTTCATTGCACATCTGTGATTACTACACCATTACCGATATAACATGTATAATTTTTTCCGACATTTGCCACTTGGCTTGCGTTGAACATATTGTTTGTGCTTTCTTTTTCTTCAACATAATTACCTCGATAATTTGTTTCAAACCAACACTTTTTTTTTCCTATGTGGCTATGTATTTTACATGAGGGCTATTGTGATTTATCTAGAAGTCATACTTTATAATTGATTTATTTTTCTTGCAAATAACGCTCCTTCTCTTTTATTTTTCCACAACCTCCTTGTAGCATTTTAGATTTATGAGACAACATATTTATTGTAGAGTGAATGTCACTTTCAATGGAATCTTCATCAAATAGCTTTAGTCTTTTTTCATACGCCTCCAGAGAGCTAATTTATTTACTCACTAACATCATTTTCCTTAGATTCTTCTATAATGGTGACAATAGGATTGTATTCTCTAATAAGCGTCACAATTATTTTTTTTCTACTACCCTAATATCAACTCCATGATCCCTCATTTGATTTACTCACCCGTTTAATCTTCCACATTATTTTATGAGGGTCCCAAAATTGTTTATCGTAGCATTTTGAAGAGACTAATGGTTTATGTTTTGTTGCATCTTGAAACTCTTCTTTTAATATGGTCTTACAAGTTTGAGTTCGTGTATGAAACCCGATTTGAGTGGAAGATGCTTATTGGATTCAAGCCCAGCACACTTTACCCTATTTGGATTAGAACTCAGAGAGTAGGCTGTTGTATCCTTATCCAAGCCGCCCATTAACTGGAACTCCTTGTAGCCAAACTAAAAAAAAGGAGCTCATATGTATATGTTGGTGCTCGTCGGAAGAGTAAAGGGAGAAACATGGATTTGCGTGGGGCTGAGTGTGCCGTTGACTCCTTCAAGCCATAAAGTGGAGTTCTCTCTTTACTTGGTAGTACAAAGGAAATTAAACATCGGGTGAAGTTTGTGCTGAGAATCTGTCATCCAATTGAGGCATTTTCCTGGTGAAGATTGATGAGTGTATCAAGTTTTCAGTGATTTGTCTATCCAGCAATTACGTTAGGCTAAATACTATGGGTTCAGTATAATCTTGGACAGGGAAACACTTGAGCATTGTGAGCAATTATAACTCTGCAATTCTTCAATTGATTAACTGTTATTTGCAGCTAACCCTCCCTGTGGAGTGGCTGCTGATGGCTGGACAGAATCGTGGAAATTTTTCCTTAATGTTTCTTTTTTTTATTTCTCTAGTGATATCGTTCTCTCACAATACTTAATATCATACATCGTTTAGCTTCCTCATTATTTTAGAACACACGTCTTTACATTTTTTGCTCCAATGGTTTGCGGAAATATTGTTTCCGAGAGTGCTTCTTGAATGACATACGGAGCCCTTGCAATTTTCTTTAGATGGTTTGCCGGAAGCTTGTTCCTTCCTGCGGAGCCGCATATCCTTTCTCCACAATATTTTGAAAATCTTGCGCCATGTTGAGTTGGCCATTGTTTTGGCATTGGTTATTTGGGTGCGTGATTTTAGTAGCGGGTTAATAGGACTTATGCCCAATACCAATCAAGTGAGGCTTTAATCCCACTGTTAGCTTTTAGTGTTAATGTGCATGCGTGTATGTTTGTGGGGATTTACTCAGCAAAGGAACAAGGAAGGAGCTTTTGGAGCTTCTTGGATTATCAAAATGTTTGGTACAAGGGATTTATGGAGCTGTAGTTGGTCTGAACATGAATGAACGAGCATGAAGCCTTTTTATAGTCCTTCCTAATCGACCCTTGTGTTAAGAATCTCTGTCACGAACAGAGAAATTTGCTTCATATTTCATGTTGGACAGATTTTTAGCCATTACTTCTAACTACCGCCAACAAAGCTAAAACTTCTTAAAGTACTTAACCATAGATCTAGAAACTTGTACTGTCTTGGATTTTCTGGATAAGTTGACCACAACTTCAACAAAATTTAATCAAAAAGAAATTGTTGAAATGGAGGATTTAATTTGCCTAAAACTTGATCATCCTTTAGACTACCAATCCAAATTGGACAAAAATGAAGAAGACTGAAACAAGAGAATCATCATCTGATAACTATATATAAACAGCCAAATGTCCATCATTCAAAACATTTAGAGAGGGAAATAAGCACGACTGAAAACGGGAGGAAAACCATTCATGACAACAATCCTCAACCGATTGACAGATAATAATCGAGCACAGCCACAAGGAGAAAAACTCAAAAATGGAAAATAGAAAGTAGGGTTCAATAGTAGGTGAGCACGACAAAAATGGTCTGAATTATGGTGAGTGCGAAGAGGAAGATGGCGGCAATGACAGACAATGAACTCCAAGGACTACTGAAGTAGGTGTGACTGAGATTAGCCCTCCACCTGTTCCAGGGCTTCTCGCAGTACTCACTGATTTTCTTCTGCACGGCGTCAAGGGTGCTGTGGGGTCCGACCGCCACTTCCCTGCACAGCGAGTTGAATAGTTCAGCGACTGCATTATCACACCCGATGGCATTCTGGATGATGCCTTGGGCGTGGAGGAGCGCGACATCCTGCTCATTGTTGATGATGTTGTCCATGAACTTGGTGTAGGATGTGATCTCGTTCTCAGTCCCAATGTGTAAGCGCTCGAAAGTCATGAGGTTGAGGAACTCGGACTCGGTGGTGTCATCCACCATGATAGCGGGGAGCTTTAGGACCCCTCTGGCAAAGGAGATGTCCTTGAGACTGCAGGTCAGGCTCTTCCTGAACTGGATACCGGTATTCTTGAGCTCGGTAGCCGACCTGATTATCTCATGCTGGACCTCCGTGGATTTCTTCGGTAGGCACTTCCTGAAGGCGTCTACGACATGCCCCATCCCCGGGATGCACGTGTCGAGGGAGCTTTTGTCACCCTGCGTTGTTGGAGTAAAGCCATTGAATACAAGATTGTTGTCGTGTCGATACTACTTGCTTGGAGGAAAAAAAGAAAAAAAGAAAAAAAAAAATCTCCCATAGAGGTGGTCTCTAGAAAAGATTGTCACCTCGCCAGCCTCAGGCCCCACATTTTTTTTCTTATGCTGGACCTTCTTGGGCTCCCTCAGCCGGCCTTTCCTGAAGACGTCCACGACGTGCAGGCATCTGCCCATCTCCGTGATGCTCGTGTCGAGAGAGTAGAAACTGAGGACGAGGTTGTTGGTCCTGTTGATATATTCATCACGCTGCGTTGTCGGAGTGAAGTCAGTGGCATTGAATTCGAGATCGTTGTCTTGTTGATGTACTGTTAGGGGAACCTAGTGCGGGGGTTTGCGTGCTTGCAATGACCTCTCTAAAGATGGAGTGAAATTAAAGAAACTAACCTCCTCGCCATTGCTGTCGACGGCGACCAGTTGATACAGCACTAGCATCGGCAGCTGATTCTCCAGCATCAGCATGTCCCGTCTTATGTACGGCGTTATGTATTCCAGCCTGTGGAAGCTGAAGATGGGGTCATTAGGCGCGTAGTCATTGTTCTCCTTCCCTATCGTGGCAGCCCTCATGATCTCAAGCATGAAGCAGCCGTCCTTCATCATCAGCTCCAGGAACTGGTCCTCGCTGCCCTCTCCCCACTCTTGGCTCAGCGCATCGTAGCTCTCCTTGAGGTCCCACACTGCCTCCCTCAGGGACTCGAAAAAGGGCTCAAGGGACTTCCCAGACCGCTCGAGGAAGCGGTTGCGCGCACGGTCCTTGTGTTCCTCCATGGGGAGGAGGTGCTTCTCACCATGGTGGTAGGGGCCGAAAGAGACGACGTGTGGCTGGTAGGCCTTGGGGTTGAGGTCGGTGATGAAGGCGGGGAGCCTGTAGATGCATGGATTCTTCAGGTACGCTTGCTCGTCGGAGGGCATGCACTCCGAGTTCCTGTCGACCGTGACCTTCCAGAACCCCGTCGACGCTGGCTCCAGGTCGGGTGGCAAAGCGAACGCGGTTGAGGGAGCTTTAGAGGTTCCACGAGTTTCTGTTCCGGGTGAAAGAAGAGGGTAATCCATGGAGAGGAGGAGAAAGAGAGAGAGAATGGGAAGAGCGTGTGAAGTCTGGGGCTATCTAAGCCGAGTGCCGGTAGGATAAGGTGCTTTTGTGCCGTTCGTAATATAAAAGGAAGACAAACAAGATTACATGGTTGGGACAGAAGTATATCAATGTCATCTTGTCGTTTTAAAATCTCTAACATTGAAAAGGAATTTGAAGAGAAAAAAGTCGACAGGGTAAGGACATTAACTTCAAGACCACGACTTATCTAAAGAAACATTAACTTCATCATCATAACTCATACTCAAATATGAGTTAATTAAATTTTAATCAATAAATTTTATAGATTTGAGTTGTAAAGTCTAATTAAATATGGATTTTTAAATGGGTCTAGACTTTTGTCCATATCCAACCAATCTGAGCAGGGAACCATGGTCCACCACAAGATGGGGCCCAATCTGACCATCTCACTCCCAGCAACGGAACTAAAAGAAAGGGGCAGTGGTTTCGTAACTAGTCTGGGTGGGCCCCACCTCACACGTGTGAAAAGTGTTCAAATCTCTGGGAAAGAAATTGTCGTTCATTCTTATTTCCTATTGGGAACAACCCCAATATAGATTGTATTTCCTAAATTATCCATACAAAAGTTCGAGCTCAGAAAATACACACAAATCGCAAAATACACACAAACAACAATTTAAGGCAAAAAAATTGCTAAAATGGATCTCAATTCAGGTCAGGTACAAATTCCATATTAGTGATTATATTAGTATTGCATAAAACTGAGTGAAAATAAGTTAAATTAATCAATTTTCGATCAAACCGTTTTCGACTCAATTTATTCGTTTTATGGACCCATGTATAAATCGCTTTTTGTGCATGAGGTAAAGAGAAAACGCGTTAAGCATGTCCCTCGGAAGCTTTAGGGAAATGAATTGTATGCATACAAAGCATAACATCTTGTGATCATATCCGAATCTTTGAATTCAATGAATTTCACAAGTGATTGTCTAAATTAAAAGGCTTATTTGAATGGAGAATGCTAATTGAGGTACGAACTTCGCGTATTGATATTTGACGTGACACTAGATCTATAATAGTATTTTTTTTTAAAATTTTATTTGGTAATAATTGTTACTTCGTATGCTCGGGGATACGCCGGATTTCTTATTTGCTGTCTCATTTTTAGTATTCGACACCCTTCTCCTATATATACCACTTGCAGGGAAAAAAATTCACAATGAGTAATGTACCAGTAATATGCACGGTTAGATTAGAACAATCATATAACTTCTCATAAATTAAATTTAGATGGCACACAAGACAAGTTGTTATCATCTTGTGTGAAATTCAAAGATGTCCACCAGTTTCAGATGGAGAAAAATTAGTTTAAGTAAAAAGATTTATTTGAATTCAAATCAAAGTCAAATAAAAGAGGCAAAGCCAAGTTTCCAAGTTAAACGAAATATTAATGTGATTTTTTTTTAAGATTATGATCATTTAAATGTAATTGAATGGTCGCATTTATGAGCTCCAATTAAGAGTTCTCTTAAAAGATGTTTCTAGTTTGAACTCATATACGAGACCCGACCTGAATTGGATGAGAGGGATTAAAATTCTTGACTAATTACCTCTTGGAGTCATGCCGTAGGAGTTCAACCAAGATAAGGTTGTTACTATACTTTATCTAATTTCTTTGGATCCGAGATTGATTAATCAAGAGATTGACTCCTTTAAAGACGGTACAAGCTATGTAAAGAGATGGGTTCAATTTTTTCTTGACATTAAGCTATATAAAAGAAATGGAAATGACTAAAACAGTAGGGGTCTTACTTTTGAGCATTGGAAAAACTTAAGTTTGTGAGTGATTGTTACTCTATAATTTTTAGATTAATTAGTGGAATATTTGCCACTAGCTTTTCTCGTGGTATAGGTATCATACTTGGATTGAACTAAGTAAATATCCGGTGTTTTCTATTATTCCTCATATATTTCTCTAGCAATTTTATGTTAATTTCATTGTAAGATCTGGTGAATTTTTTTGTATTTATTTGATAAGAATCACCAATTAAGGAGTACTTAAATCTATTGTGGTTGCTATAATTAATAAATAATAAACACAAAAATCTAATAAAAGATGTTGACTTAATCCAAAAGCGGCTAACTCTATAAAGCAATCAAATTAATATATAATTTTGTGGATCAATTTTCTATAAACCAATCAAGCTGAAACATGTGAGAGGAGGTGAACTTAGAGAGAGAGAGAGAGAGAGGAGTGTTTGGTGGCGTTGAAGTGAGGAGATGGGGGAGAGAGAGGTGAACTTAGAGAGAGAGAGAGAGAGAGAGAGAGAGAGAGAGGAGTGTTTGGTGGCGTTGAAGTGAGGAGATGGGGAGAGAGAGGTGAACTTAGAGAGAGAGAGAGAGAGAGAGAGAGAGAGAGAGAGAGAGAGTGTTTGGTGGCGTTGAAGTGAGGAGATGGGGAGAGAGAGAGAGAGAGAGAGAGAGAGAGAGAGAGAGAACTGTTTGGTGGCGTTGAAGTGAGGAGATGGGAAGAATGTTTGGTGGTGTCCAAGAGAGGAGTGTGTCACTTTTTGTCACTATTTGTGGCCTAGGTAAAGACAAAAAGTGTTTAGGTAATGTCCCATGTATAACGTGGAAATTGAATTGCATTGCTCACCATCTGCATAATTTTATAACTGTGTATGGGCCTTAGGATTTAATGAATGCCCTGAGTGTTTGTCTCAACTAAAATGGTTGTATTGAATTGAATGCATTTAATGTGATTTTGGTACAAACTACACCTATTTGATGTGACATTATATTTGTAACTTTTACCATTAAGATGATATAAATTTCTTAGTTGGCGTCTCATTTTTTGTACTTATCGCCCCTCTTTTATATATATACACACACATGCACACACACATACATATCATGCGACAAAAAGAAGACTATATTTCACAAAGAGTAACTTTCCAATAATATATATGCTCAGTTAGCCCGTGACAATCATATAACTTCTCATAAATTAACTTTAGATCGCACACAAATCAATTTATAATCATTTTGCATCAAACTCAATTGATTCTTGCAAAAAGATATAGTCAATCTCCAATTAAAGTCAAACTAGTATGGCAAAGTGAATTTTATAAGTTAAACTAAATATTGGTACTGTTGGGAAAGGAATCACCATCCAATGAAGAAATCAAAATGCGCATGAAGACCTCCCTTTTTAATTCTACAACCATCTAAAAAGTCTAACAAAAATTAGATTTTTCTCACCAATTTAGAACCAGACTAAGCAAAACTCCAATAAAAAGAGACTCAAGACGACCCCTCCCCTAACTCCACAAGGTAAAAAACAAAAACGAATCCAATTCACGACCGGGCAAGGCCAACATGAGTTTGCGGTGGTTGGTGCCGGGGGCTCCATGGGCATGGCTACTGACTGTGGTAGTGGCACTAGCTAAAAGGAAGAAAGGATGAAGAAGAAGAGAAATGCAAGGTAGAATAGAGAGACAAGAGACTGATAATGGGCCACCATCTAAGCACATGGCAATCAATGAGGGGGTAGAGCGTGACTCACGTAAAAGATTCAACTCCACCTAATATTTTCTTGTACTAGATAAAGGATCCATGTTATTTTGAAAGGAATGAGTCTGCTTATCTAAATCTACTCTTACTTCAACCACGCAAGCTAGCTTTTATTATATCTTAAATTAGGTTGGGTCACCTTTTGCCCTGTTACAAGATTTTTCTCTTCAACCTGTTATCTAATTAATAGAGTGAAGTGGTTCTAGTCCACGCACAATTCAAAGTATAATAGAATATCTACATTGAATTCGACTTAGAATGATATATCTCTCATTCATATTTTACATTACAATGGCATCTATTTATTATATCGACGAAATAGAGCTTATGAAACACTTTCATTGAAATGAGAAAAACCAACTCTCAAAGTGTTCCTATTTAATCGAACGAAATTCTCACATATCAAACATTATAAGTTTCCTTAATTTCATTCAAAACGATATTATTTCGCAAGCGATGGTTAGATAGGATCAGTGGGAAACCTCATAATCACTTCGGTAGGATGGCTCCTGCGCGTTTCACCATTTGAGGAACAGTTCAATAGCAATAAAACGGATGACGCCATGCCCTTCTACTAGTTGTTATCATATATCATGCTTCCATTTTATCGGGGCTTATGATAGCTGGATTATGTTCCCAATAATTAAATTCGAGGACAGTTTTGAGTTTAGCAAAGAAGATAATCCCAATTTTTTTTAAAAGCGTCCCGCAAGTATTGAAAATCCTCGCAAGTATTAAAAATCCGATGTGACATGACACTTGTGATGGAAGTTCTTTAAAAATTTATATTATAATACTCAAGTGATCGATTGAAAATGATAACACTTAAATGAATATTATCTAAAAGTTATGATATTCAATTATGACATTCATTGAATCCTTATTCCGAAAATGAGAAATTAAATTGCGGTTGGTAAAAATTGGGAGAGCCCTAACAAAGCATAAGAGCCATTTCAAAAGAGAGTTATACATGCCTGCCTAGCGATCAATTAAATCTCTTAGGATTCACTTTGGGAGAGTTGCGATACAAAGTTTACACAATTTCATACAGGTTAAATAACTTCAAATGAGATAAAATATTTTATTCCTGCGGTGTTTCATTTGGCATTCCAACATCGCTATAATTATTAAGCACTTAAACAATAAACTCAAAAATCTCACAAAAGATGTTGACTTAATCCGAAAGTGACTAATTTAAACCAATCAAATTAATGTGGAAAGAGTGTCTGGGGTTGCCAGTGAGGAGTGTGTCAATTTTCTGGGCACCCGATAAACACAAAATGTGTTTAGGTATGTTTCACGACAAACGAGGAATTGAATTGCATGCACATATAAATTGAATTGAGTGCATGTAATGTGATTTGGGAACGGATTTCAAATATTTGATGTGACATATAAATTTCTTAGTTGAGGTCTCCCTTTTAGTACTCAACACCCGCATGTATGTGTGGGTCACATCTCATGTAGCGAAAAGAGAAAACAATATTTCACAAAGAATGACTTTCCAATTATATATATGCTCAATTAGTTCAAAAAATCTTGTAACTTCTCCCATATTTTACTTGAATATCTAACCAACTACTAATAAATCAGTGGCGGCTCCATTATAAACTAAATTGCACGTGTAATCTATGTAATTAAAATCCCAAAGTTGTGATTAGTATGAGCTTGGGAAAGTCCGTGCTGAGCGATTGTACTATCACTTTAATGAGTTGCCATTTGTACCAGCTTATTAGTTTATTAGCTTACGTTGGTGGTTCGCCTTTGGGAATGTCACAACATCGACTAAGGATAAAGGACTTTAAGAGAGAAAAAATTCACCACCAAGACCTAAAAGAACATCACCATCCGAGAATAAAGAACTTTGAGTTCATCACCAATGGAATTGGATATAGAATTGGAGATAGATATTCACTCACTTGAGAAAAATCTCCCTTATTCATCAAATTCAAGTCTTCTTTGTATAAAATAAGATAGCACCTTGATTTTAAGAGGGACTCTTCTAAGCAAACAAAAATGACTTATAATTCCAAGAAATCGTGATGACTATGGACAGTTATCTAATTATGACTCTTGAAACCATCGTACTCATAAAAACCAAGACTCGAAGCCACAACACAATTAAAACGCATAATAGCTAGGACTTGATACTTGATAACTAGAACTAAAGGCATTTAACTAAAACCAAATGCATAGTAATAAGGATTAGATCCTTCAAATTCATCCACCAACCCAGAAGCCGAATAACCATCATGGAAGATCAATCAACAGCGATGGTAATAGACTAAAACAATCTCTTGTTGCTAGGTAGTCGATTAGCAGCCTCAAAGTTGACAACAAACTTGTAAATTGATTCTTATAGAATCGATGTATTTAACTTGAACCTATTGAATCAAATTGTATCAGAAATCAGCCTTTGCTTGCAGGAGTAAGCATTTGGGTTGGATCAATTGGTGAGGTCCGAATTGAGGTTGAAATTAATTACACTGTGATATTGCTTACGTTATAAAAGATTAAATTTGCTGCTGATTTGCTACCAAACGGGCAGGAAAAACAAGAAAAAAAAAATCTCAATTTGACGGTATTAGCTAGAATGGGTAAACAAAAAATTTGATTGTGCAATCAAAAAGTTAAGAGGACTTGATTACAAAAGAGAAGACCAAACTTTACAAACGCTGACACTTAGAGAACTAAATCTGTTACTTTACCCTCCAAATGTCTAACGATTCGTCTTGCAGATTACATCGACGACATTATAGTCCAATTTCTTTAGAATTCACACATCTTTAATAAAATTACTGTTTGAAACCTGCAAGTGCGCTACAAATCAGCTGCAGAAGCATCTTCGTTAGGTTGCAAGAGGACACCGTTGCCCTCATATGCCGAAGTTTGCAATTTGCAAATGCGTTTTCAGTCTGCATTTAGCCTACAGATAGATTCATAGAGAGATGAGAGATTAGTCTCTGTGCCCTAAGTTAAAGCTCTTTGATTGCCATTGAATCTAAAACAGTGAAGGACTTGGTGTCAATGATTACTTAGCCAAGATTCGCTTTACAGCCACTCATTTAGTGAATGGTAGATCCTGTTCTGCGCAGCAGCAACTCAGCTTCGAAGGTAATGGAAGCGAAATGGGGAAGGACAAAGAAAACGTAAGCCCTTTTATTTTCAGGTTTCACCTTATTACAGTTTGAGGCTAAATTTAGTTAATACACACTCTGAGTTCCATGGGTCGGGTTTGCTGCAACCGAATGATGCATAGTTCGGACAACATATGCCCATGAAAATCTTCCAAGGAAACTCGAAAGTCGAAACGCGGATCCCTGGAATGCCATAACTTTGCAGAAATGGACACTTAAGTGTCATAATTTAAAAAAGGTACACTTAAGTGCCAAAATCGGAGCAAAATGGCTCACTTGAGTGCCAATCTGGCCAAAATCTAGCCAAATTGCATACGTGACATTTTTCCAGCAAAGTAAGTGCAAAACGATGCCGTTTTGCATGCTGACATGGCCAAATAATGCAAAAACAACGTCGTTTTAGGCTGACGTGGTAAAAATAATATAAAAATAAATTAAATTAAATATAGTTAAAATATTTTAAAATTAAAAAATTTAAAAAAATTGGCGGGCTCGGCGATCCTGGCCAACCCTCCCCCACCTTTCGGCGACGGCGGGGAGGCGGCGGCAGCGAGGGCTCAACCCTTAGCCGCCGGCTGCCTTCTTCCTCCTCCTTTTCAATTTTTTTTATAATTATTTTATAAATAAATAAATATTATATTATTATTTTGTTTTAAATTTAATTTAATTAATTTTTATATTACATTAAAATTCAAATTATGCCAAAACAATGTCGTTTTGGCCGATTTAAGGGTTCTATTTTGGCCAACACCCGAAACGACATCGTTTGGGGTGAATTAGAGCTGACTCAGCTCTACAACAAGCCACCTTGGCGAAGTCACGTATGATTTCCGGCTGGCTTCGCCAGATGTGACATTCAGGTGTCTCACTTTTTTTCAAATGTGGTACTTAAGTGTACCTTTTGTAAGTTATGGTACTTAAGTGTCTCTTTGGACAAAATTATGGCACTTGTAGTATACTTTTCTCCCCAAAAGTCTATCCGAAGATGGCATGAGCATACAACATCTTTATTCCCACATACTCAAGCAGATTGAAGGCAAAATCTGCGCGTCACTCAACGTTTGGCTGGGCCCTTCCCTTCTTGGTTTCCTGAATTATTTGTTTCCATTTCGCTGCCAAAGAGCCCACGTAGAATCGTGAGATATTTGGGGAACCTTTGTTTTTCAACATTAACGTGTATTTCTGCACAGATTAAGACATCAAAGCTGTTTGCTTGAATTTCAGTGGATAGCAACAACCAGAAGAATTCTCTGCGGCAGTCTTGTGTCCTCATCTAATATCGAGCAGACCTGAAGAGAAACTTCACAATTCTATCTTCCAAATCTAAGGCACACATGCATCTAGGACGATGTGTCCACCACTTCATGTGTGTTAATTTCGTACTATCGTCAATGAAATTTGCATCAAGTTTCCCTAGACTTCTCAGCACTCCAAGGAAAATAATTCAGAATCTAGAATTGTAAAATAAATCTTTGGATACTTCTCATATCAAAGTCCCCACAAGATCTATGATGTACACGTACATAAATTTACGTCTCAAGTTGCATTAGGAAGAAAGCTTTCTCAAGCAATGTGAAGATGGCTCTTTGCCTATGCATCATGTACGCTGCATCCCACGACTCTAAGAAATAAGATAGTACTCTAAAGAAAATGTACTTTTCGGGGGAATGATATGAGGACAAGTACTTTCTGCCCCGTTTATACTATCATCGTCACTAAAGGATAGGAAAGACCAGGACCTCACTACACAACATCCCAAACAAATGCTATTACATACTCCCGCTAGCTTTCGGACAGCACATCACAAACATATCACATGATTCCAAGAACCCTCGCCTTAAACCAAAGTGGCGACTCCATGATATGCCCAAGTTCCTGTCTTTCAAATCAGGTTTTCAGTTGAACATGAATAACTCCTAAAACATCCAAAAGGAGTCATATTAGCAACAAATATATCCGGACGAGCTGAGCGTGCCCGAGTAGTAAATTGTAAATGGCCAGATCTATTATCATTTCCTGATATACAAAACCGCCATAATCAATTCAAATACCTCGCTAAACGATCACAAAAAATTTATGGGACCGAGATTAAGTACAAAGTCTCATGACGAAACAGAGAGCTTGTTCAAGAAGGCTTACGACTGAGGCAATCCTCCAGATTTTTTTAAAGTTTGCGGCGCCTCCGCTCCTTGAACAGAAATCTCCCGTCCTTGCGTTCTTTATACCTTGAATAATGAGACTCGCATTTTTCCCGAGCCTTCTGCCCGAGTGGATCTGGAAACAAAGAGGAACCATGCCACGCGTTTACCCAACTGAGAATTTTAAAAGGAAAATCCAAGAAAAAACACTTAGCAGACCAACTCACAGCTAAAGCACTCAAAAGAAACAACGAAACTACCTGCGGATTTCCTCAAACTATGCTTTGGTTTAGCTATGATCAAGTAATTGGCACAGAAAAAAATGGGAAATTGAACGTAGCACATCAGAATCGAGTAGCGGTCGCTCAATTGAGTTGAAACAGCGCCATTAATATCAGCTCTACCACAAGTAAAATAACAAAGAAGAAAGTGAAGTGGAACAAAAGAATAACCTTGCTCAACTGGCCAAACTCTAAGGGCATGCATTACAACATTTCTGTTTCTCTATTTCTCTATTTTTCTATTCATGTTCCTTGAAATAGGTTTGGAGCAGAAATCCATTTGATAACGCAATTTCATTTTTCTATTTCTGAAATAGATTTATATTGCAGAAATAGATTTGGAGTAGAAATCAAAAGTTAAAATTTTTAGTTTTTCTATTTTTGGAACAGAAATGAAAAATTAAAACTTTGCTCGCTGTTTACTCTTGTTACTGCCCATTGCTCGCCGCCTGTAGGATGCTAGATGCCCACCGCCCGTTGCGGTCACTACCCGCCTACCACAGGCCCCAACCACCAACCATCATCCATCGAATGCCAGCTGCCAGCCACCAGACTCTAGTTGCTCGTCACCGACCGTTGGATGCCAGATGCTCGCCAATCGTTGGTTGCTCATCGCCAACCGTTGTACACCGAAGGCCCATTATTGACCAACGGACATCCGCCACCAACTGCTTGCTGCTTGCTATTGGCCATCGAATTTCGGCCACTAATCGCCGCTTGCTGAACTCTAGCCGTTGGCCACCCGCCATTAGCTGCCAGTTGCCGAACTTTGGACTCTGGACATTGAACACCGAGCGTCAAACTTCAGATGTTGGACATTGGCCACCGGCTAATCAGATGTCAAACGCCAAACTTCGGATGTCGGATGTCGAATGCCTACCACTGATTGTTGGATGCTAGATGCTGGAAGCTAGACTTCAGACGTCGGAGACTGGCCACCGGATGTCGGACTCCAGACTTCGACTGCTTGCTGTCAGTTGTCGATCCTTGGCCGCCAGATGCCGAACGTCGAACTTCGAACTCCAGCCGCCTACCGCCGATCGCCAGCCATCACTACTCCTAGAAATCAAAATTTTATTCTTTTATCAAATTAATTTTATTCTAGAAATAAACATTTTAAATCATTATCAAATGCATTTTTTTATTTAAAATTTTATTTTTGGAATAAAAATTGATTTTTATTCTAGAAATTTGCATTTTAAGTGATTAAGTCATTGAGAAACAAGAAGGCGTTGAAAATAGAAGGAGCAAGGCTCCTGCTTTATAGAACTTGGCCGTAGGACTAGACAGATACAAGAAGCTAACCGTGCGTTAATGACTAGACAGACCGGGGTTGATCGGCCTTTTCGTGGGGCCCACGTGGACATTAATGGTGATTGGATTTTATAAGGGTTACAGTTGGCACCAAAAGCTTGTACAACTAAAAATCTTAAATTTACGTGTTATAGCATAAATAAATAAAAATAAAAACCTTGAATATCAAGTGACGATTATATCTTAAATAAAATTAACATAAATAATATATCATATATATAAATTTAGATTTTTTCGTGACATAAAAAAGGATTTTTAATAATAAAAAAAATAATTTTAAGGTATTTAACCTAAAAAGTTTTTATAGTACTTGCCCAAAAGAAATTAAAAAAGCTGAAAAATCAAGCAGAAAAATGCAAACTTTCCCTAGGCAGTCCTTTGATAATTCTAGCGCAGCGTTCCCCTTCGACATTCTTCCTTTCTCTTCCTTCAGGATGATTGCATTTGGTTTGGCCGTTACACAAAAGCAAAGCACTTAAAGTTAAAAAAACAGTTTCGTTAAAATGAAATAACACTCTTTATTTGCTTTTATAGACATCTAAATATAAACGACCCATTTAATCAGTCATCAAATCAGAAAATTAGATATTGAACTTGATCCTTAAACAAACATATTAATATTGCATGATCTTGCATCTGCACTCTACATTGCATTTAGGCATTACGCAACACGTCTATTGGATAAATTAATTTTGATATGTTTAGTTGTAAATTGGATTCGAATTGGTCCGACAATATAAATGAACTAGCACTGAGACCCCAAAACTCATTCGAACCTCGCAAGCCTGATCCCTTTTAATGGCCGCGCCTTGCTTGATAAGCTCAAGATTGCACGTAATGAAGAAATTACCATCCGGCGATTTTTGGGAAGTGAGGTCTTAAGGAAAGAAATTGGCAAAAAGGTGGCAAACACATTCAATCAGCACCCAAAAAGGAAAATGAAATAAATTTCGCTTTCCAACTTGCAAACCCACAATCGAAATTGATTCAAGAATTTGCTGGAGAGTTGAATAGATGGGAGAAAGAAGGAAATAAAATAAAGAAAGAGACAATATAAACAAAGAGATAAAAAAAGAATTGTGCGTCTGGAATAGCGCATCTTTAGGCAATTTTTGGATCCTCAATCTCGGCGTTTATAAAGAGAGGAACATATCAATGCTCAAGGGACAGAAAATTGGTCCATCACAGTCGCACTCACGAATTCTTCCTGGTCGTAATTAAGACCAAACGCATGACACACTCCCAAGAGCACTGTAAGTTCCCAAGCTCTCCTCCCTTTCTCTTAGCATTCTTGATAAGAATAATGGAGCTCATATAAAGAGACTCACATTGCCGAGTTGTATAACACATGCTGGGTAAACCTTCCATTTGTCACTAACTAGTTTGTGATTTTTTTGCAGTATTAATCCAATTTAATGAATAACTAACAGATAATAAATTCGTCACAAATGTATCAATTTAAAGTTTGAACTAGTTTAAGGTAAATTTATTACGAGTACACTAATTTTGAGTTTTCCGTGATATTAATTATTTTTCAAATGTGTTTCCAAAAATAGTCACCTAACACTTCAATATTTGCTCAAGGATCTTTAGAGCCTTAAAGCCCATATCAAAGCCCAACCAAATGCAGCCTTAGCTTGAGCTACATCTTCATAATCTTCGCCATTGCTGTGGTGTTGAAAAGTGGATGTATCATTCATCCCCACAAGAGAAATCGAGAGGAGGGATTCAATAGCAAAGAGCACGAAATCTGAAGGCCGTGTTTGGTAGTCATTTACAAAGTCACTCGGTGTTCTTTTTTCTAATCAAAGTCCCCGAACTTCCTACACCAACGGAAATAATTATACCATGGTACTTTCATTGCAGGTTCATTTTCCCCGATGGAAGAAAGTTCTTAGAAAGTAAAGTATAAAAGAAAAAAAAAAACCGATATTGCAAAGTATACTGTCACACCCCAAAAAAACACAAAGAATGGGGACGACACAGCCGTCCTTCCACACGAAAGACGCAGCCTCAACACAACCAACAACCTGATATAATCTTTTATATATATATCAAACTATATATACATATCAGATAGACCAACAGATTGGTTGTAACATCAGAGTTTCTCAGATAGACCAACAGATTGGTTGTAACATCAGAGTTTCTATAATCCATCAAAAAGAAATATAAAATTAGAACTCAGACAATCCAACCATTAGCAAGGAATATGTACACCATTTCCTTGATCATACCCAAAAATAGAACTCCCCAAAAAGTTTCCCACCGACGGCGCACTCGCTCTATTCGCCGCTAATTGAGGAACCTGAAAAGATTAAAGGAGGAGTGGAATGAGCAACAATAGCTCAGTGAGTAGTACATATCTTCTAAGCAGATCGAACAACCACTATGAATGTATACAAAGCAATACCAAACCTTATAATGCCAACTTAATATATAAAATGCATATCAAATCATATAAAAGTTATTTGATATCATCAAAGCTTCATATTAATATGAAAAATTCATTTAAATCACCATCAAAAGTCAAGTATCAATGGTCAAGTCCATTGAATAATCTCTCCATCAAATACCACATATAGAATCTCCATCAAATATTGCATATCAATGGTCCATCCATTGATTAATCTATTGCTCAATATTCCACCATGGTCACGACACAACGCCTTGTGACAAGGCGACCAAGTTTTTCCCCCTTGGCAAGATCTCCACCTACAAAGCCGATGGGTGGGCCCAGAAGGATATCTTAAACCTGGTATGCATACCCCAAAAACCCCGCACTGGGTTCACGGTCATATTGAGCATAAATAACCATCCTCAAATACTAGAAATACAATTCAGAAATCAATATTTTAAACCAAATAAATAACATTTGCAACATAACCCATCATCCATTTCATATCAATTTCTCAAAACATTATAAACCTTTCCATAAATCAATCGCAAAGCAATTTCATATATATATTTCTTCACTTACTTTGTATAACACGCTTTTCAAACATTTAAAATCAACTAAAGAGTAGCAATTGCTCGATCTGGCTTTTATGCATAAAAATGCTCTCCTCAATTCAATGTATATATATTTACCTCAAGACATGAATTTTTATAAAACCAAAGAAGATATAGTACCACTCATCTCGTCGCCTACGACCAAACGACGAACGATACTCGTATTGTCGAACTCAAGGCTCTATCAAATAATCGAGGAATAATGTTAAAATCTAATAAAACTCCTATCTTAACTACGAAATGACTAACTTATGCCTTAACTCTAACAAAAGGACTTCTACGCGCTAACAAATCACATAACTAAAGCAATTGCTCAAGTCGTTTGCAACACGGAGATTAAATGCAACACTTGATCATGCCTTAATTTCCTCCTCCGAACCCCGATCCAAACAAATTTTTAGTTAATAGAGAGCCCTTGACACATATAATAAGAATCCCAACTTCACCGTCCCAAAATCAAGCCGAAAGATGACAAAATACGGCGCCAAAGCTGCTGGATGCGTACTGTTCACTACGTGCGGGAAACTTTGAAATTTTGTTTCAACAACCCACAAGCTCAAATCATGATCCGTAAAATCCCATGGCCCCACAACACCCTAAAGTATCATTCCCACAAAAATACACGGCTCAACGACTCCAAAATCGGACTTCGCCACTTGATTTTCCAACAATTCCGAATTTGAGCCCTAAACTCATAAATAACTTCAATTGGACGAACGAGAGGCCTAATCTTTTACCGGGTGCTGCGTTACGGAGTAGAGTCGGCTTGGCGAAGCATCCATGGCGTGCACGTGCCAAAACCCCCCTTCCTTTCTTTCCCTTTCTCTTCTTCTTCTTCTTCTTCTTCTTTTCTTTCTTTTCTTTCTGGTGCCTGAACGTGGGCTTTCTTCCTTTTTATCTCTTCCCTTTTCTTTTTGTTTTCTTTTTTTTTTTCTTTCTTTCTTTATCTCTCTCTCTCTCTTCTCTTTTCCCTCTCTCCCGAAGACTCTCGATTCCTCTCTCTTTGCTGCAGTTTCTACCTTTTCTTTTCTTCTTTGACTGTTCAACATTTCTTTCCTTCTTTTGGGGCCCACCAGCCTACTATTACATATACTAAGCATAGCTTACAAAAATTGTCATATGGATCAACATAACCAATTGCCAATTCCGGCCTGAAGAGAGCAACGTGACAGATGGGCCTCTAAACATGCACATGCCACCTTCAAGATTCACTAAAAGTATGCCACATCACTTCTGCTAAAAGTATGCTACATCACTTTCGCTAAAATTATGCCACATCACCTGGTGCGCCAATTTGTGAACTGGTATCAATATAAGTAGCATTATTCATTTTGAGCGGTTTAGAGAGTTAACTTACGGATGAAGCAAACTCATTTTACATATGGCATACTCATCTCTTTCCTTTATAGTACCATTATAAGAAAGTGTGGGATTAAGTGATTCAAAAAACCAATCGCCTTTTTACGACATGGAAGAGGTATGATATCATAGGTTTTGTTCAAGAGCTTGTAATTTCAAAGACATTGCCTCCCTCCATTTGGGAGATTGACACGCGAAGTCATAGGTGGTGTGTTCCCCCATACCTCGGATAACGCTAGTTCGAATTTAGTCAACATCGTTTTAATGGGTGATAATTACTACAGCTGCTCATGAGCCATGACCATTGCTCAATCCGCAAGGAATAAAATGGGTTTCATCATGGGAGATAATCTGAAACCCGAATCAACTAACACATATGCCCCATGGGTTTGAGTCAACAGCATGATATTATCATGGATCCTGAATTCCATCCATCAAAATCTTGTCTTTACTGTTTTGTACACGGAATTTGTTGCGGAAGTATAGGCTGATCTGCATGAACGTTTGTTACCGTCTGATGGTCCTTGCATATTTCGCCTCGAGCAGAAAATATGCGCTCTTGAATAAGGTGAAGATGACATCACTAGGTATTACAATAATTTGCAGCATTATTGGGATGAGCTGAACAATTTGGAACCCTTGCCGAATGCTCTTGCCAGGCAAAGACATTGTTTGTGATGCAACTTGAGAATCGATGTCTTTATCAATTCTTAATGGGTTTAAACCCGAGGTATTCTAATGTGGTCAGTCAAGTTCTGCTCATGAATCCGTTGCCCACTGTTGCACGAGCTTACTCACTTATTCTTCAAGACAAATCTCAACGCCATGTTCACTTGACTCGTACCTCCACCAAGAACACACTGTTGACATATGACTCCATGCGAAACATCCCGCCTCAAAGGGACTCGCCACTCTCGACTCGATCCCTTAAGCACACCAAGACAGCTTCTGCTCACCTTGCAGAATGCGGGCCTCCATCACATGCTCGTGAACGTTGTGCCCATTGCAGTATACCAGGCCATTCCCGTGATGTTTGCTTCCGCCTCCATGGATTTCCTGCTAATTATAAGGGACAACGTCATGACCAGCCCCATAGTAAGCCCTCGGACAGCAAGCCTGCCAGTAGTCCCGAGAACTCCTCTTCGGCGTCTCCCGTGCCATTCACCGGTAAGCAATATAAACAAATCATGCGTTTACTCCAAGCGGTAAACATTTCCAAGGCAAATCTCACAGGCACTGTTCTCGACTTAAATTCTAATTCATTAAATTCTTGCACTTGGGTTATTGACACCAGAGCCATGAATCACATTACACATAACCCTGAATCACTTCAATATGCACAAGCATACCCGAAACCTCTTCCCGCTGTTGGCATACCTAATGGGGTTGGAGTTCTCGTCACTTCACACACGGCTCGGTATCTCTGACGTCAACCCTCACCCTTATTGATGTTCTTTGTGCTCCAACCTTTAAGTTTCATCTCCTATCCATTTAAAAATTACTCAACAATTAAATTACTCAGTTACCTTTTTTTCCCTCTTATTGCTTGTTTGAGGACCTCTCGATGAAGAAGATCATTGGTTGGGGCCTTCAACGTGGTGGTCTCTACAACTTGGAGCTCTCTCCCTAACGTGCCGCATTATCCGCCCACCTGCCTATCCACTGTTCATGGCATGCCCATCTTGGCCACCCATGGAGGAAGAACGGACCGTCGGTCTGTTCATGAGCCAATGTGTGGCTGGAGGATTCCTCAGTTTAGGAGCTTTGTTCTGACATGATAACTAGTCAAAAAAAAAAAAAAAAAAAAAAACGACGGTGCTCAGGAAAAATCAATCAAAGCAAGCCGAAAGCAAACTAACGAAGGAGGATCAGTCCGAAGGAGAAGCGAATGGACGGCTAGTGGCAACAGGCCAATATCAGATGACCGAAGGCAAGAGACAAGCTCAATGATCATCGCACTATGATACCATGTTTCTAATCAGAAAACGAAAAATATTGGGGAATATTGTATTGTGTATATCTCTACTTTTGTACATGCACTACAAGCCTATTTATAATACAAGAAGGATGTACAATAGGAAAGAGTATACAAAATACCGTTTCCTATTCTATATTCCGAATATCTAATCTTACGGATTGACCGGATCAATTTACCTGCAATTAAAATAATCATAATCAAATCATATTTCCTACTCTAATATAGCAAGTGGATAGGACTCACGCCCAGTACCAACCAAATGAGACTCTGATACTACTGTTACTCTTAGGCTACGTTTGGCCGTCCGGATTTCTAATCGGGATAGGATTGGATAGGATAGGATGTGAAATCCTGGGATTTTTTTATATCCCGTCTAGTGTTTGGTAAATCGCAATATTAAAATCGGATATGTTCACATCATGTATATATATATTTTTTTATATAAACGGCATATTATTATAAATGAACCTATATGTTCGTAAGTGAAGATGGTGAAAATATCTCGTAACACTATTCCTTAATTTATTTATTTTTTTATTTTATTTTATTTTTCCTCTTTTTTTATATTATTTTCATTATTATTTCTTTTTTTCCCTTTCATCATTCTTTAACAAAAATTTACCAAATAGTAAACTGTACTAACATATTTAAAATACAAAAATACCTAAAATATATAATAAATATAAATATTTAATTTATAGATTGAATGTTTATTATAAAAAAGAATTAAAATTGAATATATAATTTAAAATAAGATTAATTAAATTTTTATTTTTATTTTTATTTTCTTAAATTAGAATTCAAATATTATTTATAATGAAATATAATTTCAATTTTGTTAATTTAATAAATTTGTTATTCAAGAAAAATAATTTTCCTATTATGGACATTAGAAATCCTATCCACCTTTATCCCACCTCCCCCATGGGATAATTTTATCCTGTCTATATCCCCCTTATATCCGACTTTATCCTATCCTGAGTGAGTACCAAACATAGGATTGGATAAATTATATCCTATCCCGAATTTTATCCCGACTGCCAAACGCAGCCTTAGTGTTAATGTGCAAGCGTGTATGTTTGTGAGATTTTCTCAGCAAAGGATTAAAGGAAGGAGCTTTTGGAGCTTGTTGAATTATCAAATGTTGGGTACAAGGGATTTATGTAGCTGTAGTTGATCTGAACATGAATGAACGAGCATGAAGCCTCTTTGTGTCTCGACCTCCTCTTTTTGGCATTCGATATGTGCGGGCGTCGACGGAAACTAATGGCTTGGCTAGATCTATTAGGCTTAGCCCAGGCTCTCCCAAACCCACCAATCCATGAGCTCCTTGTACCCTTTTAAATTTATGTGACCACATATTTATTTCCGACTGAAAATCACTCTCAATGGAATCTTCATCAAATAGCATTAGTCTTTTTTCATACGCCTCCATAGAGCTAATTTATTCACTGACTAACATGTTTTTTAAATCCTTAGGTTCTTCTATAGAGGTGACAATAGGATTATATTCTCTAATAAGTTTCACAAATATTTTTTCTACTACCTTGATATTAACTCCATAAGCCCTCATTTGATTTACTCATCCATTTAATCTTCCGCATTATTGTTTGAGAGTCCCATAACTGTTTATTGTCGCATTTTGAAGAGACTAAAATCTAATGATTTGTGCCTTTGTTGCATCTTGAAACTCTTCTTTTAATATGTTCTAAATTATGTTATGACTTCGAGCCGTATATGAAATCCGATTTGATTGGAAGATGTTTATATGATTCAAGGCCAGCGCACTTACCCTATTTGGATTAGAACTCAAAGAGTAGGCTGTTGTATTCTTATCCGAGCCGCCCATTAACTGGAACTCCTTATAGCCAAAAAAAAAAAAAAAAGGAGCTCGTATGTATAATTGTATATGTTGGTGCTTGCCGGAAGAGAAAAGGGAGAAACATGGATTTGCGTGGGGCTGAGTGTGCCGTTGACTTCTTCAAGCCATAAAGTGGAGTTCTTTTTTCCTTGGTAGTACGAAGGAGATTAAACATCGGGTGAAGTTTGTGCAGAGAATCTGTCATCCAATTGAGGCACTTTCCTGGTGAAGATTGATGAGTGTTTCAAGTTTTCGGTGATTTGTTTATCCAGCAATTACGTTAGGCTAAATATTATGGGTTCCAATATAATCTTGGACAGGAAAATATTTGAGCATTGTGAACAATTGTAACTCTATAATTCTTCAATTGATTAACTGTTATTTGCAGCTAACCTCCCTATGGAGTGGCTGCTGATGGCCGGACTGAATCGTGGAAATTTTTCGTTGTTGTTTCTCGTTTTATTTCTCTGATGATTTCATTCTCTTGCAATATTTAAAATCATACATCCTTTAGCTTCCTCGTTATCATATATATATATATATATATATATGCCGGAAGCTTGTTCCTTCCTATGGACCCGCATATCCTTTCTCCGCAATGTCGTGTAAATCTTGTGCTGTCAAGAAAGTAATCATTTTAATGCTCCAGTAAATATAGTTATTTTCATCAAAAGTAGGAACGTTAGTGAGATAGAGTTGTCCATCGTTTAGATATCGGATATTCGGGTGGGTGATTTAGTAGCTGGTGGATAGGACTTACACCCAATGCCAGTCAAATGACGCTCTAATACCACTGTTAGCTTTTAGTGTTAATGTGCAAGCGCATATGTTTGTGGGGATTTACTCAGCAAAGGAACACGGAAGGAGCTTGTGAAGCTTGTTGTATTATCGAAATGTTTGGTACGAGGGATTAATGGAGCTGTAAGTTGATCTGGACATGAATGAACGAGCATGAAGCCTTTTTATAGTCCTTCCTAATCGATTCTTGTGTTAGGAATCTCTGTCACCAACAGAGAAATTTGCTTCATATTTCATGTTGGACAGATTATTAGCCATTACTTCTAACTACCACCAACCAAGCTAGAACCCCTTACTTAAAGTGCTTACAATAGATCTAGAAACTTGTAGTGTGTTGGCTTTTCTGGATAAGTCGACCACAGCTTCAACAATATTTAATCAAAAATAAAACGTTGAAATGGAAGATTTAATTTGCTAAAAAACTCGATCATCTTCAGACTACCTATCCAAATTGGACAAAAATGAAGAAGACTGAAACGAGAATCATCATCTGATAATGATATATAAACAGCCGAACGTCCATCGTTCAAAACATTTAGAGAGGGAAATAAGCACGACTGAAAGTAGGAGGAAAACCATTCATGAGAACAAGCCTCGACCAATCGACAGATAATAATCGAGTATCAGCCATAGGAAAAAAACCCAAAAAACGGAAGGGTTCAATAGTAGGTGAGCACGATAAATATGGTCTGAATTATGGTGAGTGCGAAGAGGAAGATGGCGGCAATGAGAGACAATGCACTCCAAGGACTACCGAAGTAGGTGTGTCTAAGATTAGCCCTCCACCTGTTCCAGGGCTTCTCGCAGTACTCACTGATTTTCTTCTGCACGGCATCAAGGCTGCTGTTGGGTCCGACCGTGACTTCCTTGCACAGCGAGTTGAATAGGTCAGCGACTGCATCGTCGCAACCAATAGAATTCTGGATGATGCCTTGGGCATGGAGCAGCGCGACATCCCGCTCATTGTTGATGATGTTGTCCATGAATTTGGTGTAGGATGTGATCTCGTTCCCAGTCCCGATGTGCAAGCGCTCGAAAGTCATGAGATTGAGGAGCTCGGACTTGGTGGTGTCATCCACCATGATAGCGGGGAGCTTCAGGACCCCTCTGGCAAAGGAGATGTCCTTGAGACTGCTGGTCAGGCTCTTCTTGAACTGGATACCGGTCTCCTTGAGCTCGGTGGCCGACCGGATTATCCCGTGCTGGACCTCCTTGGTCTTCTTCGGTAGGCACTTCCTGAAGACGTCCACGACATGCCCCATCCCCGGGATGCATGTGTCGAGGGAGCTTTTGTCACCCTGCGTTGTTGCAGTAAAGCCAGCGCATTGAATACGAGATTGTTGTCGTGTCGATACTACTTGCTTGGTGGAAAAAAAGAAAAATATCTCCCATAGACGTGGTCCCTAGAAAAGATTATCACCTCGCCAGCCTCAGGCCCCACATTTATTTTCTTGTGCTGGACCTTTTGGGGCTCCCTCAGCCGGCCTTTCCTGAAGACGTCCACGACATGCAGGCATCTGCCCATCCCCGTGATGCTCGTGTCGAGGGAGTAGAAACTGAGGACGAGGTTGTTGGTCTTGTTGATGTATTCATCACGCTGCGTTGTTGGAGTGAAGTCAGTGGCATTGAATTCGAGATCGTTGTCTTGTTGGTGTACTGTTAGGGGAACATAGACGGGGGTTTGCGTGCTTGGAATGACCTCTCTAACGATGGAGTGAAATATAAGAAACTAACCTCCTCACCATTGCTCTCGACAGCGACCAGTTGATACAGCACTAGCATAGGCAGCTGATTCTCCAGCATCAGCATGTCCTGTCTTACATACGGCGTTATGTATGCCAGCCTGTGGGTGCTGAAGATGGGGTCATTGGGCGGGTAGTCATTCTTTTCCTTCTCTGCCGTGGTGGCCCTCATGATCTCGAGCATGAAGCAGCCGTCCCTGATCATCAGCTCCAGGAAATGGTCCCCCCTGTCCTCCTTCCACTTTCCATTCAGCGCATCGTAGCTCTCCTTGAGGTCCCGTGCCGCATCCCTCAAGGACTCGAAGAAGGGCTCAAGGGACTTCCCGGACCGCTCAAGGAAGCGGTCGCACGCACGGTGCTTGTGTTCCTCCATAGGGACGAGGTGGTCCTCGCCATGGTGGTAGGGGCCAAAAGAGACGACGTGTGGCTGGTAGGCATCGGAGTTGAGCTTGGTGATGAAGGCGGGGAGCCTGTAGATGCACGGATTCTTCTGGTACCGTTGCTCGTCGGAGGGCATGCAGTCCAGGTTCCTGTCGACTGTGACCATCCAGCACCCCGTCAACCTCGGCTCCGGGTCGGGTGGCAAGGCAAACTTGGTTGAGGGAGATTCAGAGGTTCCACAAATTTCTGTTCCGGGTGAGAGAAGAGGAGAATCCATGGAGAGAAAGAGAGAGAGAGAGAATGGGAAGAGTGTGTGAAGCCTGGGGCTATCCAAACCAATGCTGGTAGGATAAGGCGCTTTCTTACCATTCGTGAGATAAAAGAAAGACAAAAAAAGATTATATTGTTGACGATATGGGAATATCAATAATATCTTATCATTATAAGATCTCTAATGAATTTGAAGTGAAAAAATCTATGAACTTCAAGACCATGACACATCTAAAAAAGCATTAACTTCATCATCATAACTCATCCTCAAATATGAGTTAATTAATCAATAATTTTTATGGATTTGAGTTTTAAAGTCCAATTAAATATGGGTTTTTAAATGTGTCTAGGCTTTTGTCCATATCCAACCCATCTAAGCACGGAACTACAGTCCACCACAAGATGGGGCCCAATCTGACCCTCTCAGTCCCAGCAATCAAAATAAAGGGACAGTCGTTTCGAGAACGTGACAAGTCTGGGTGGGCCCCTCCTCCCACGTGTGAAAAGTCTTCAAATCTCTGGGACAGAAATTGTCGTTCATTCTTGTTTCCTATTGGGAACAACCCCAATATTTATTGTATTTCCTGAATTATCCGTGCAAAAGTTCGAGCTCAGAAAATACACACAAATCGCAAAATACACACAACCAACAATTGAAGGCGAAAAAATTGCTAAAGTGGATCTCAAATCAGGCGGGTACCAATTTCATATGAGTGATTATATTAATATTGCATAAAACTAAATCAAAACGGGTTAAATTAATCAATTTTTGGTCGAATCGTTTTCGACTCAATTTATGAGTTTGATGGGTCATGTATAAATAACTTTTTATGCATGAGGTAAAGAGAACGTGTTTAAGCATGTCCCCTCGAAGCCGTAGGGAAATGAATTGTATGCACATAAAGCATGACATCTCGTGATCGTATCCGAACCTTTGAATTCGATGAATTTCACAAGTGTCTACCTAAATTAAAAGGGTTGTTTGAATGGAGAATGATAATTGAGGTACGAACTTCGCATATTAATGTTTGATGTGACATTAGATTTATAATAGTATTTTTTTTGTTTTATTTGGTAATAATTTTTACCTTGTATGCTTGGGATATGCTAGATTTCTTATTTGATATATCATATTTAGTACTCGACACCCTTCTCCCATATATACACCACTTGTAGGGAAAAAATTTCACAATGAGTAACATTCTAGTAATATTTATGCACGGTTAGTTCCGAATAATCATATAACTTCTCATAAATTAAATTTAGATGGCACACAAGACAGGTTGTAATCATTTTGTGTGAAATTAAAAAATGTCCACCAATTTCAAATGGAGAAAAATTAGTTTAAGCAAAACGATTTATTTGAATTCAAATAGAGGCAAAGTTAAATTTCCAAGGTAAACAAAATATTAATGTGGGCTTTATTATTTTTTTTTTTATAGATTCTAATCATTTAAATGTAATTGAATGCGCGCATTTATGAGCTCCAATTAAGAGTTCTCTTAAAAGATGTTTCTAGTCTAAACCCACACACGAGACCCTGACCCGAATTGGATGAGGGGGACCAAAATTCTTGATTATATACCTATTCGAGTCATGCCATAGGAATTTAACCAAGATAGGGTTGTTACTATACTTTATCTAATTTCTTTGGATCCGATATTGATCAATCAAGAGATTGACTGCTCAAAAGACGGTACAAGTGACACTACTGTTGATTGGCCATGTAAAGAGAAGGGTTCAATTTTTTCTTGACTTTATGATGTAAAAAGAAATGGAAAGGACCAAAACAATAGGGATCTTGCTTTTAAGTATTGGAAACACTCAAACTCATGAGCGATTGTTACTATGTAATTTTTGAATTGATTACTGGAATTTTACTGCTGGTTTTTCCCGTGGTGTAGGTGTCGATACTCAGATCAAACTACATAAATATCTAGTGTTCTCTATTATTCCTCATATATTTCTCTGGCAATTTTATATTGATTTAATTGTAAGATCTGGTGAGTCTTTTGTATTTATTTTATAAGAAGCTCCAATTAAGGAGTATTTGGATCTATTGTGATTGTTATAATTAATAAATAGTAAACAAAAAAATCTCATAAAAGATGTTGACTTAATCCGAAAGTGGCTAATTCCAGAAACCGATCAAATTAATATACAATTTTGTGATCAGTTTTCCATAAAACAATCAGGGTGAAATATGTGAGAGGAGGTGAACTTAGAGAGAGAGAGGGAGGGGGGGGGGGGGGGGGGCGGTGTTTGGTGGTGTCGCAGTGAGAAGATAGTAAGAACGTTTGGTGGTGTACATTTGGTGGTGTCCAATAGAGGAGTGTGTCACTTTTTGTGGTCTAGGTAGAGACAAAAAATGTTTAGGTAATGTCCCATGAAAAATGTGGGAATCGAATTGCATGCACACCATCCACATCATCATACGACACGGGCCTTAGGATTTAATGAATCTCCCCACTGTCTGCCTATACTATAATGCTCATATTGAATTGAGTGGTTGTAATGTGACTTGGGTATGGATTTCGCCTTTTTTAATTGCTGAAGGACTTCACCTCTTTGATGTGACATTTATATTTTTACCTTTGGGATGATCTAAATTTCTTTCTCAGGGTCTCCTTTTAGTACTCAACACTCCTCTCTCTCTCTCTCTCCATACATACATACATACATACATACATACATACATACATATATATATATATATATATATATTCCATGCAACAACAAAAAAATAACATTTCATAAAGAGTGCTTTCCAATAACAACGAAGAAATCAAAATGCACATCAAAACTTCCCTTTTTAATTCCACAAGCATCTAAAATGCCAAAGAAAAATCAGATTTTTCTCACAAATTCAAAAGCAAAACTCCAATGGGAAGAAACTTAAGATGACCCGTCCCTTAACTCCACCAAGGAAAAAAGAAAACAAATCCAATTTACAATCGAGCAAGGCCAACATGAGGTTGCGGTGGTTGGTGGTGGGGGCTCCGTGGGCATGGCTATTGATAGTGGCACAGGCATTCGGTAAAAGGAAGAAAGGATGATGAAGAAGAAGAGAAATGTAAGGCGCAGAAGAGAGAGACAAGAGACTAAAATTGGCCACCATCTAAGCACATGGAATCAATGAGTGGGGCAAAGCATGACTCACGTGAAGATTCAACACCACCTAATAATTTCTTGACTAGATAAAGAATTGATGTCATATTGTAAGCACTCGACAAGCTTGTCTAAATCCGCTCTTAATTATCTCAGCTCACAACTCAAATTACGAATTTATTAGGAGTAATTGAAGTAAAGTAGATATTCGACTTAGTTAACTTGTAAATAATTAGTTTTTGCTAAGGTGACGGCCACTGTTATGGAGAAAGTACTATCCGTATGTATGTATGTATGTATGTATGTATGTATGTATGTATGTATGTATAATGAGGAGAAGGTCATCCTAGCAATATAGGATCTAAAAAGGTGTACTTAGAGAACACAACTTAAATAAAATCTTGTATGGTATCTTTATATAGCTATCGATTCTTCATCTATTTAATTTGTGCTCGGTAAAGAAAACCGTTCCTCAAGGGCATTATAACTCACAATGACATTTGCACGTGTCTTCCTTTCAAGTTTTTGCCACGGCTACAAACTCTGTAATCTCATATACCCTCTAACGTTTATGTGCCCGACTTTGTTGCGTTAAGACCTAATAATATTAAATATATCCTTTGAGAAACCCGAGTACTTTCACTAATTGAAATTCAGGATTCGCTGGGATTTCCATCCAGCGTCACCGTTGCCCCACCAAAGATGGTAGATCAAGATTGTCAAACATAGTTCATCGTGCGTCTGTGATTACTACACCACTATCAATATAACATGTATAATATTTTCTGACTTTTGCCCCTTGGCTTGCATTGAACATATTGTCCGTGTTTTCTTTTTCTTTAACATAATTAGCTCGATAATTTGTTTCCAACCAACAATTTTTTCCCATGTGCCTATGTCTTTTACATGAGGGCTATTGTGATCTATCTACAAACCAATAACCTTTTTTCTAATCGATTTATTTTCTTGTAGATAACGCAGGGTATTTTTTTATTTTTTATTTTTTTGCTTTGAAGAGGTTTCTCCTCCTCTTTTATTTTTCCACGAGCTCCTTGTACCCTTTTAGATTTATGAGACCAGATATTTATTTCAGACTGAAAATCACTCTCAACGGAATCTTCATCAAATAGCATTAGTCTTTTTTCATACGCCTCCATAGAGCTAATTTATTCACTGACTAACATGTTTTTTTTAAATCCTTAGATTCTTCTATAGAGGTGACAATAGGATTATATTCTCTAATAAGCGTCACAAATATTTTTTCTACTACCTTGATATTACTCATCCATTTAATCTTCCGCATTATTCTTTGAGAGTCCCATAATCGTTTATTGTAGCATTTTGAAGAGATTGAAATCTAATGATTTGTGCTTTTGTTGTGTCTTGAAACTCTTCTTTTAATATGTTTTAAATTATGTTACAAGTTTTAGCCGTATCTGAAATCCGATTTGATTGGAAGATGCTTATTGGATTAAATGTTAGATGCGAAAAGCGCAATTCCACAATCTCCATAGCTAGAACAATAGTACTTATAATCGAGTAGAAAATTAACACATCTATTTTAGAATCCATCAATCTTGATGTGGAAGAGGAAAAGTGACAGTCGTCCTCTATTGCTCTCTATAGCTTTGACTCAATGAGATGGCTCTCACTCTTTAGCATTAGGTGAACGCTCATTTGTGAAGATAATTGTAAGAGTTGGGATCAGAGGAGAGACTTTAATATTATTTATAGAGTTTTCTACCTAGACCCTCTCATTACGAGCTAGGCTTAACTTAATCGACACTAACCAGCCTCTTATTAGACTAATTAAAATACATTTTATCTCACCTTAGACCAACTTTGTAAAACAGTAAATTACAATATCAATTAATATAGCCCATATTAGGAAAACTCTTACATTAAAGCTCAGCACATTTATCCTATTTGGATTAGAACTCAGAGAGTTGGTTGTTGTAATCATCCCCAAGCCGTCCATTAACTGGAACTCCTTACAGCCAAACAATAAAAAAGGATTTCGTATGCATACGTTGGAGCTTGTCGGAAGAGAAGAGAAAAAGTATTGTGTGGGGCTGTGTGCTGTTGGCTTCTTCAAGCCTTAAAGTGGAGTTCTCTTTTCCTTAGTAGTACAAAGGAGATCTAAACATCGGGTGAAGTTCGTGCAGAGAATCAGTCATCCAATTGAGGCATTTTCTTCGTGAGGACACAAGTGTTTCAAATTTTCGGTCACTTGTTTATCGAGCAATTACATTTAGTGGCTCCCCCCTTCCCTCATCCTATTCTTTCGTGTCTACTGAAGCTTCCTTGGATTGGGGGATTAATTGATTGGATGAGGCTCAATACTATGGGTTTGAGTATAATCTTGGATGGGAAAACACTTGAGCTTTATGAGCGATTGTAACTCTGTAATTCTCCGATTGATAATTACCTAATTATTTGCAGTTAACTATTCTCGTGGACTGACCGCTGATGGTCTGACCAAATCGTGCAATTTTTTCGTTATTGTTGCTCGTTTTATTTCTCTGCTGATTTCATTCTCTCGCGTTATTTAATTGCATGCATTCTTCGGCTTCTGCATTATCTTAGAACACATGTCTTTGTGGTTTTTGCTCTAGTGGTTTGCGGAAATATTGTTTTCAAAAGTGCTTGTTGGATGACATACAGGGCCCTTGCAACTTTTTGTGGATGCTCTGCTGGAAGCTTGTGTCTTCATACGGAGCCACATATCCTTTCTCCATGATCTTGCATAAATCTTGTGCCGTCAAGAAAGTAATCATTTAATGCTTTAGTAAATAAATATAGTTATTTTCATCGAAAATAGGAACAATAATGAGTAGAGTTGGCCATTGTTTTGGTGTCGGATATATGGTGGGTGACTTTAGTAGCGGGTGGATAGGACTCACGCTCAATGCCAACCGAATGAGGCCCTCGTACAGCTGTTAGCTTATAGTGTTAATGTGGAAGTGTGTATGTTTGTGGGGATTTACTCAGCAGAGGAACAAGGAATGAGCTTTTGGAGCTTGTTTTGTATCAAAATGTTTCGTGCAAGGGATATATGGAGCTGTAGTTGGTCTAAACATGAATAAACAAACAGGAAGCCTTTTCATGGTTCTTCCTAATCGACTCTTCTGCTAAGAATCTCTGTCACAAACAAAGAAATTTGCTTCATTTTACATGTTGGACGGGTTTTTTGCCATTACTTCTAACTACTACCAACTAAGCTAGAAAAACACAAACTTCAACCACGTAATATAGTTCAACAAACTTGTGAAGTCTTGGCTTTTCTGGATAAATTGACCACAACTTCAACAAAATCTAATAAAAAAGAAAATGTTGGAATGGAAGATTTCATTTGCCTAGAACGTGATCGTCCTTCCGAATACCCATCCAAAATGGACAAAAATGAAAAAGACTGAAACAAGAGAATCATCATCTGATAATGATATATAAACAGCCAAATGTCCATCGTTCATGACATTTAGGGAGGGAAAAAAGCACGACTGAAAACAGGAGGAAAACCATTGATGACAACAATCAACAGCCAATCAACAGATAAATATCGAGCATCAGGCATTAGGAGAAACAACCAAAAATGGAAAAAAAGAAATCATTGTGCATGGTATCTGAGCACGGTGTACACGGCCTGCATTATAGTGAGAGCGAAGAGGAAGAGGGCGGCGGTGAGAGACAATATAGTCCAAGGACTCCTGAAGTAGGTGCGCTTGAGATTAGCCCTCCACTTGTTACGGCGCTTCTTGCAGTGCTCGCTGATCTTCTGTTGCACGTCGTCGAGGTTTCTGTTGGCTGGGAGCGTCACGTCCGTGCACAGAGAGTTGAATAGCTTGGCGACTGCCTTGTCACTTCCGAAATCATTCTGGATGATGCCTTCTGTGTGGAGCAGGGCGACATCCTGCCTATCGTTGATGATTTTGTCCATGAAGGTGACGTAGGATGTGACCTCGTTCCCAGCGTTGATGTGCAAGCGCTCGAACGTCATGATGTTGAGGAACATGGACTCGGTGGTGTCATCCACCTTGATGACTGGGAGCTTCAGGACCCCTTCAGCAAAGGAGATGTCCTTGAGGCTTTTGGTCTTGCTTTTCTTGAACTTGATCCCGGCCTCGTTGAGCTCAGTGGCTGACCGGATTATTGTCTCGGTCTCCACATTTGTCCCTGCGTGCTGGGCCTTCTTGGGTTCCATCAATAGGCCTTCCCTGAAGACGTCCATGACATGGAGGCGTCTGCCCAACCCCGTGAACTTTTTAGTTTCATGGAGGAAGTGGAATTTTCCAATGAGCTCGTTGACGTCATCCTGCGTTGTTGGAGTAAAGTCAGTGCATTGAATACGAGAGTGTTGTTGTGTCGTTACCACCGACATAAAAGGAAAAAAAAAAGGAGTCTCTTATTGAAGTGATAGATTTAATAATTAAATTGTTAATTGATCTCGAACTGTGCATGCTAAACATTTAAAACATTAAATTTAATGGATTTCGTGTGAGGTCTATCGAAGATAATCAGTGCACTAATCTCTCTAATGACAGAGGGAAATCAAAGAAACTAACCTCCTTGCCATCGTTCGCGATGGCAACCAGCTGATACAGCACTAGCATCGGCAGCTGATTCTCCAGCAGCAGCATGTCCCGTCTTATATATGGCATTATGTATGCTAGCCTGTGGGTGCTGAAGATGGGGTCATTGGGCGCGTAGTCATTCTTTATTTTCTGTGTCGTGGTGGCACCCATGATCTCGAGCATGAAGCAGCCGTCCGTGATCATCAGCTCCAGGAACTTGCCCCCCGTTCCCTCCTTCCACTTCTGGTCCAGATTGTCGTAGCTGTCCTCGAGCTCATGCGCCACCTTCCTCAGAGAGTCGAAGACGTACTTGAGGGACTTCCCGGACCGCTTCAGGAAGTGGAGGAGCGCGCGGTGCTTGTGCTCCTCCATTGGACGGAGGTCGACCTCGTCATAGTGATAGGGGCCGAAAGAGACAACCTGCGGCTGGTAGGCCTTGGGGTTGAGGACGGTGATGGAGGGGGGGACCTTGTAGATGGACGGAGACTTCCAGCACTGTTGCTCGTCTATGGGCATGCAGTTGAGGTTCTCGTTGACATGAACGATCCAGTTGGTCTCGTTCGGGTCCAGTTGGGGCGGCGAGGGTAACATGTTTCGGGGCTTTCAGAGATCCCACAAGTTTCTGTTCTGGGTGAGAGAAAGAGAGAGAGAGAATGGGAAGAGTGTGCGTGCAGTTTGGGGTTGTCCAAGTCCAATGCTGGTCACTTGTGCATAAATAGAGGTGTGGAAATGGATCTCGACCAATTTTGTAACTCATAAAATGAGTTGGATCATATGTGTTAATTAAATTTTAATAGTTTTTTTTTAGAAATTGAGTTGTAAAGTCTAATTGAATAATGAATATGGATTTTAAATGGTCGGGGTTATTTATTTATTTATTTATATCCATCGGAAGAGTGTTTGGCGGTGTCCAGGGGAGGTGGGGTGTCGCTTTTTGTGCCCCAAGTAAAGACAAAAAGAGTTTAGCTAATGGGAAGGGTGCTTGGTGGTGTCCCTATGGGAAGAGTATTTGGTGGTGTCCAAGCGAGAGGGGTGTCGCTTTTTGTGTCCCAAGTAAAGACAAAAGGTGTTTAGATAACGGTGGTATGCAAGTTGGGTTTTTTTTTTTTTTTTGGGCGGGGGTTGGTTGTCTCTTACTGTCGCCCAGATAAAGACAAAAAGTGTTTAGGTAATGTCCTATGAAAAACGTGGGAATTGAATGCACGCCATCCACACAATCTTATGGCTATGTAGGAGCCTTAGGATTTATTAAATCTCCCAAGTATGAGCCTCGGCTAAAATGCTCATATTAAATTGAGTGCATGCAATGTGATCTAGGTATAGACTTCACCTACTTGACGTGATATTTGATATATAATTTTTACCTTTAGAACGATCTAAATTTCTAACTTGGGGTCCTCCTTATTGGTACTCAATGCCCCTCTTATATATTATGTGTATTGCCAAAAAAAAAAAAAAACTATTTCATAGAGAATGACTTTCAAATAATATATTCTTGGTTAGCTCATGGCAATCTTATAACTTCTCATAAATTAACTTCAGGTGTTAAACAAGTCAGTCAAGTTATAATTATCTTGTGTCAAATTCAAAAACTTCCACTATCTTCGTATGGAGAAAAATTGATTCTAGCAAAAAGATACATTAAATTTCAAATCAAAGTCAAATTAGTATTGCAAAATCAATTTTATGAGTTAAACTAAATATTGGAGCTGCTGGGAAGGGAATCACCATCCAATGAAGAAATCAAAATGCAAATCAAAACCTCCCTTTTTAATTTCGCAACCATCTAAAACGCCTAAGAAAAGTCAGATTTTTCTCACCAATTCAAAACCAAAACAAGCAAAACTCTAATAGGAAGAAACTCAAGCTAACCCCTCCCCTACCTCCATCAGGGAAGAAAGAAAACAAATCCAATTCACAATCAGCTAAGGCCAACATGAGGTTGCGGAGTTTGGTGGTGGGGGCTCCATGGGTATAGCTATTGACAGTGGTAGTGGCCAAAAGGAAGAAAGGAAGAAAGAAAAAGAAAAATGCAAGGCACATGAGAGAGAGACAAGAGACTAAAAGTGTGCCAGTATCAAGCATATGGTGATCAATGAGTAGGTAGAGCGTGACTCATGTGAAGATTCAACACCACCTAATATTTTCCTATACTAGATAAAGGATTCAAGGCATTTTGATATGACCTCAAAAGCTTGTATAAATCTACTCGTGATTATTACCTCAATCTCCCTAACTAACTTTTATTATTTTAATTTGGGTCGGGTCACCTTTCGCTCCATTACTAGTTTATTCTTATCGACCTGTTATCTAATTAATGAGAGCAAAGTGATCCTAGTCCAAATTCCAATCTATATATTTCTTACCTTTACCAAAAAAAAAAAAAAACTTTTCCACCATTTTCTTTCAACAACTCTCTCTCTCTCTCTTTCTCCCCCACTATACTTGTTTGCGTTATGTCCCCTAACTCTTTATTCTCATATATAGAAAAGTCAAAGAAGGGCAGACTCAAAACATCACATCAAAATCGTGCACAATTTGACATATAATAGCATATCTACACCGAACTCAACTTAGAATGATATGTCTCTCATTCATATCTTATATTACAATTGGCGACAAAATAGAGCTTACAAAACACTTTCATTGAAACGAGAAAACCAGCTTTTAAAGTGTCTCTATTTAATCAAACAAAATTTTCACATATCCAACATTATAAATTCCCTTAATTTTATTCAAAACGATGTTATTTCGCAAGCGATAGTTCGATTGGATAAGCAGAAAGATAGGAATCGCTCCTGTAGGAAGGCTCTAGCGTGTCTCACCATATGAGGGGCAATTCAATTGCAATCATACGAGAGACGCCATGCCCTTCTATAGCTGGCAGATTACGAAGTCCTTAATTCCAATCACTAAAAATTGACTTGTGGGCTATTTTAATACCGAGCACGTGATGAGCCGTTGTCTACTAATTGTTATCATATATCATGCTTCCATTTTCTTGATTCCCACATACACAAGCAGACTGAAGGCAAATTCTGCGCGTCACTCAACGTATGGCTAGGCCTTTCACTTCTTGGTTTCCTGCATTATTTGTTTCAATTCCACTGCAAAAGAGGCCACGGAGAATTGTGAGATATTTGGGGAATCTCTGTTTCTCAACATTAACGGGTATTTCTACACAAATTAAGACATCAAAGATGTTTGCTTGGATTTCAATGGACAGCAACTACCAGAAGAATTCTCTGTGGCAGTCTTGCGTCCTCATCTAATATGGAGCAGACCTGAAGAGAAACTTCACAATTCTATCTTCCAAATCTAAGGCACACATGCATCTAGGACACACCGTCTACTACTTCATGTCTGTTAATTTCGTACTATTGTCAATGGAAATTTGCATCAAGTTATCCTAGAATTCTTAGCACTTACAAGGAAAATAAGTTCAGAATCTAGAATTGTAAAATGAATGTTTGGATACTTCTCATATTAAAGTCCCCACAAGATCTATGATGTACACGTACATAAATTTACGTCTCGAGTTGCATTAGGAAGAAAGCTTGCTCAAGCATGTGAAGACGGTGCTTTACCTATAAATCATGCGCGCTGCATCCCACGACTCTTAACACATAAGATAATACTCTAAGGAAAATGTACTTTTCAGGGGAATCATATGAGGACAAGTACTTTCCGCCCTATTCATGCTATCATCGTCACTAAAGAATAGGAAAGAGCAGGACCTCACTATATACAACATTCAAAACAAATGCTATTACATACTCCCACTAGCTTTCTTACAGCACGTCACAAACATACTACATGATTCCAAGAACCCTCGCATCAAACCAAAGTGACGACTCCATGATATGCACAAGTTCCTCTCTTTCGAACCACGTTTTTAGTTGAACACGAATAACTCGTAAAACATCCAAAAGGGGGTCGTATTAGCAACAGATATATCTAGACTAGCCGAGCATGCCACACTAGCAAATTGCAAGTGGCCAGATTTATTATCATTTCCTGATATACAAAACCGCCATCATCAATTCAAATACCTCGCTGAACGATCACCAAAAAATTATGGGAACCAGATTAAGTACAAAGTCTCATGACGAAACAGAAAGAGCTTGCTCAAGAAGGCTTAGAATTGACGAAGGCAATCTTCCATATCTTTTTTATTTTTGGAGCACTTCCACTTCGTGAGAAAGGTTCTCCCCTCGATGCATTCGTTATACCTTCAAACATAAGACCCGGATTCTTTTCGAGCATACCGCATCATCGTGCTGCGTGGAGCTGGAAACAAAGAGGAACCATACGACGCCTTTACCCAACCGAAAAATTCGAAAGGAAAATGCCAAAAAAAAAAAAAACTTAGCACACGAGGAAAAAAAAAAACACTCAGCATCTCGTCTTATCCCTATTGATCGACTAGGGGGAAAAGGACACTTAGCAGACTAACTTACAGCTAAAGCGCTCAAAAGAAACAACAAAACTGCCTGTGGATTTCCTGAAACTATGCTTTGGTCTAGCTATGATCAAATAATTGGCACAGAAAAAATGGAAAATTGAACGCAGCGCATCAGAAGTGAGTAGCGGTCGCTCAATTGAGTTGAATCATCGCCATTAACATCACCTCTACCACAAGTAAAATAACAAATAAGAAAGTGAAGTGGAACTAAAGAAGAACCTTTACCGTGGACTAAGGGTACAAAATCGAAGGAGGAGCAAGGTCTCCTGCTTTATAGAAATTGGCCATGGGACTAGACAAATACAAGAAGCTAACTGCGAGTTAATGACAAAGGGCGTGCTTGATAATATTTCTGTTCCGGAGAACAATTTTTTATCATGAATGATTTTTTCTGATTATGTTTTCAGGAACAATTTCTGAACAAAAGAACGTACTTGGTAACTCCTCAAAATGATTATTCCCGGGATAAAAATGTGTTTGGTAGGATTCTTAAATATTTTAATTTCTTTTAATTTTTAATAATTTTCTTATATTTTCTCTTTTCTCTTTTTTCTTTTTCCTTTTCTCTTTGGCCAGTTGCCAGCCACCAGGGCGAGGTCCAATGAGCTCGCCGAAGGCTAGCCCGGCCACAGCGAGGCTCAGCCTCACTAGATCAAGGCGAGGCCGAACCTCGCCTGTGGCTAGGTGAGCCTCAGCTTCTCTGTTGGCCAAGCGAGCTTAGCCTCTATCACGCCCGAACCCCGAGACACGTGAACAACCCACCATGGTCATGTAAATCCGACATTCCTAGGTAGTGTCGCCGACCCCATCGAATTATTATGCGCATGCGAAACGTGTTAAGAAACCCTTGACAAAACATACGAGATAGGACAGCAGGAAAATTAATTCAAAATCAAACCAACATACTTTCATATATCATCAATCCAGGGTTTACATACACCAACAGGATCCAGAGACTATATGCACCAAAAATGAGTCAGGGACTATGTGCGTCAAAAAGGGTCAGTCTGCACACTAGGGATCGGTCCACAAAAAAAAAAAAAAAGAACAATCCTATAACTATTGGCCGGACTCGTTCGACGATCCCACATCTTCAGGTTCTGTTACCCAAGAGGCCAGGGGCGATGCGTTGATCACTCCACTGTCGGGAAGATCCGCCACGCCTTCACCCAAAATGGCGTCCATCATAGTCAATAGAATGTCCATGCTATCCAGTGGGCTAACCCTAACGCCATCGGCCCCAGAATGAACCAAGCCCTAAACATATAAGGTACTCTAGCATCCACAGTCACCTGGACCCAGACAATGGACCTAACCAACTAATAGACCCAAGGACTTCTAGGGTCAGGAGCACTCTATGTCGTCTGGTGAATCTTCGTCGGCATGCCACTCTTCTTTGAGGGTACTGCCATCTATGGCCCTATAATATTTTCCCCAAACCGGGATGGGATTTTCTAAACAAAATCCATATTTTCCACAATCAACACTCAATTTGCATTAACCACTCATCAATTTCAAATTCTAAATATATAGTAGCGATCAGCACGAAATTCTGAGCAATTGAGATCAAAAATAATTTTCGAGTTTTTTTTTAAATTTTCGGAATATAATATATTATTAAATAATCTAATAATTTCGAAACATTTATTTAAATCAGAAACAAATCCTTTTAAGTCACATCAAGGCTTATATTAAAATAAACCTACTTAACCTTTAAACTAAACATACTTTACCTTAATTAATCACCTTAATCTAATCCACAACTAAATAAACTAATCTAACCACCAAATCTCAATCAACCTAAGCTAAACACACTTAAGGCATCATTAAACTGCTAATCAAGGTTTAGTGAGCTAAACTCACCGGAATTGCTTTCCGATGAGTCTCTGGCGAAGAGCACGACGATGCCGTCGACAAACCTACACGGATCAACACCAAATGAGAACCAAAAGGCGACCAAATCAAGCCTTGAAGAACCGGATCTTGCTGGAACTTCCAGCCACTGACCAAGGTCGGAGGAAGGTGGCACAGCGGTCGGTCAGATGCAAAACCGGCGGAAGAGAGAGGCGACAGCTCGAGTAACAATCGGCGATGGTTCGGGCGGAGGAACGGTGGCGATGGAGACTTCGGCGAGGTGTTGCGACGTCGAGCAGTAGCTGTGGGACGGCGGTTGACGGCTGGAACTCCCGGGTGAAGACGGCAAGCGGACGAGCTAACCGGCGAAGCAGCATGCGAGCCTTCTCACGTGGACGGGCGACGACCGCGACAGCTCCAGCGAATGGCGATGGCTGCAACGAATGAGCAAGTGAAGGGCGTCGGGCTGGCTGTCGCATGGTGCAAATACTCTCTCTCTCTCTCTCTCTCTCCTCCAAGTTCAAATGAAGAAGATGATGGGGACAAGGGGGAAGTGACACCCCACCTTTCCAAGAGCCAATCCCCACCATCCACTTGTCATCATCCTATACACTCTTGCCCCACACCATGACATCACTTGTGATGTCACAATCCACTAACTCTAACCTCCCACAACTTTAGTCCAATAGGTTCAATTTCATTTTCCGCTGGGGATAGAATTTTGTGTGTTAATTTCTTCAATTCTCTTCAATTCTCTTTCAATTGAGTCCAATTAAAGTCCATAAATTAATCCAATGATCCTAATAAGATTTGTGACACACCATGAATTCCAATTTCAAGATTCGATCTCAATTTCACGGTTAATTTCACTTTGGCACAATACTAGTGCGTCCTGATCTACCTAGTAGCTTTTAGAAATTTTCATGCATTTGACATTTGTTGATCAATTCAAGCCACAATGTACATTTTTGACACATTGGCAACTTTCGGTTGTCGAGGTAATCTCAAGGTTTCAAATACGGGCACAGGGTACCCAATTGACAAAAAAGTCGGTCCCGTGCCGATCGACAAGAATTGTGCGATCTGGTGGAATCACCCACACCCAATTACATGCCTCTGTTGAGTCGACCTATCTCCAGTCTCTAATTGATTTTTATTTGTGCCATAATGACCCTTGCAGATTAGCTCGGTCGAAAGGTCGCTTCCTGATCAAATTCTCGAGTCTGATGCATTAGAATCTCTTAGCGGCTTCACCTGATAGACTAGTTTTCACATGAGTGGCCGACTCAAGGAAAAGGAACTATATGCGTGCCAACAAAATGTCCGTCTCAATTTATTGAAAATAGAATTGGAAAATTGGGATGTCACAACTCTTCCCCTCTTATAAAAATTTCGTCCTCGAAATTTAAACCATTACACATTTGCAGTAAAAAGGTGAGGGTACAAATCTCTCATCGAATCTTCCGCTTCCCAAGTTGCTCCTTCAGTGCCGTGGTGTTGCTAGACCATTTTGACCAACAGAATGGTCTTGGTGTGCAAAACCTGCTCCTTGCGATCCACAATCTGAACCGGTCTTTCAATGTATGACACCTTGTCATTGACGTCTAATTCCTCAAAATTTAGAACGTGTGTCGGATCAGGTTCATACTTCCTTAACATTGACACGTGAAAGACGTCATGCACTTGTGTCAACCTCGGCGATAGTGCAAGAAGATACGCCAGAGTCCCTATTCTTTCCAAAATCTCAAAGGGACCTACATACCTCGGACTCAGCTTCCCCTTTTTGCCAAAGCGGGAAGTACCTCTCATCGGCGACACCTTCAAAAAGACGTGCTCACCAACTTGGAACTCCAATGGCCTTCGACGCTTATCGACATAACTTTTCTGACGGCTCTAAGCGGTCTTTAATCCGTTTTTGATAACTGCAGCTGCCTCCACTGACTGCTGAACCAACTCTGGACCGGTGATTTTTCTTTCCCCGACTTCATCCTAACACACCAGTGTTTTGCATGCTCTGCCATACAATGCTTCAAAAGGAGCTATCTGAATACTCTGTTGATAACTATTGTTGTAGGCAAACTCGACCAGGTGAAGCTGTTCCTCCTAGCTTCCTTTGAAGTCCAAGACGCAAGCTCGCAGCATGTCCTCGAGAGTTTGAATTGTCCTCTCAGATTGGCCATCAGTCTGCAGGTGATAGGCCGTACTGTACTGCAGCTTCGTTCCTAAAGCGGATTGCAAGCTCTTCCAAAAAGCAGCGATGAACCTCAGGTCTCTGTCTGAAGTAATTGTAACTGGCACTCCATGCATACGGACTATCTGACGTACATACAGATCTGCGAGTCTATCCAAACTCAAGTCCCTTCGAACTGCAATGAAGTGAGCCGACTTTGTCAACCTGTCGACTACTACCGAAATCGAATCATTCCCTCTCTGGCTCCTCGGTAGTCTCGTCACGAAGTCCATCGTGATATGCTCCCACTTCCATTTTGGGATCTTAAGGGGTTGCAGAAGTCCTCCTGGTTTGCAATGCTGAGCTTTCACCTGCTAACATGTCAAACAATTAGCGACATGCTTGGCAATGCCACACCACTAGTAGTGTCGACGCAGATTCTGATACATCTTGGTACTACCAAGATGAATGCTGTAGCTACTACGATACGCTTATAATAAAATCTCCCCTCTAAACTCCATATCGTTAGGTATAACCAATTGTCCTTGGAACCTCAATGTTCCATCCTCAGAAGTTTGCAAGTCAACTTTCCTTTTCTCCACATCCTCTTGCAGGATTTTATGAACATCCAGATCCGTCTGCTGAAGCATTCTGATTATGACCTGTACTTCCGGCTCAATTATAAGGGTGGCCATAAGATTTGAAAGGTGGCCCACCTCGAATTTGAAATTTGAATCTCGTGCTCTCTCAATTAGACCACATTCCTTGAGTACCATCTGAGCAACTGAAGACTTCCTACTCAATGCATCGGTGACCTTGTTCGCCTTTCCGAGGTGATACAAAATCTCACAGTCATAGTCCTTTAAGAGCTCCATCCATCAACGTTGTCTCATATTCAACTCCTTATGAGAGAATAAGTACTTGAGACTCTGATGGTCAGTGAAGATTTGGAATCTTTGTCCGCACAGATAATGCCTCCAAATCTTCAGGGCAAAGGTGATCGCTGCAAGTTCTAAGTCATGCGTCGGATAATTCAACTTGTGAGGTCTCAACTGACGAGACGTATATACAACAACCCTACCATGCTGTATCAATATGCAACCCAATCCTTTAAACGACGCATCACTGTAGATCTCAAACCCTCTCGGACCAGATGGAATAGTAAGCACAGGTGCAGTAGTTAGCTTCTGCTAAAGCTCTTGGAAACTACTATCGCACTTATCCGTCCACACAAATTTTTCTTCCTTCTTCAGCAGTCTCGTCATCGGCGATGCTAACCTTGAAAACCTTTCTACAAACCGTTTGTAATACCCTGCTAAACCCAGAAAACTTCTGATTTCTATCACTATCGTCAGTCTCGGCTAGTTGATCACTGCTTCAATCTTGGCTGGATCCACTGAGATTCCCTCTCCGGAGATGACATGACCTAGGAAAGCCATACGAGTTAGCCAAAACTCGCACTTACTAAACTTGGCGTACAGCTCGTGCTCTCTCAAAGTCCGAAGCACTATCCTTAAGTGCCTTTCATGATCCTCAGTACTCTTTGAATACACCAGGATGTTGTCGATGAAAACAATTACAAACTAATCTAAGTACTCTCTGAACACCCAATTCATCAGGTCCATGAAAGCAGCTGGGGCGTTTGTCAACCTAAACGGCATTACAGTAAACTCATAATGGCCGTATCGGGTGCGAAACGCTGACTTCGGTATGTCTTCCTTCTTGATCCTTAACTGATGATACCCTGTCCTCAAGTCGATCTTAGAAAATATCGACGCTCCCTGAAGCTGATCAAACAAGTCATCAATCCTCGATAATGGATACTTGTTCTTAATCGTCACCTAATTGAGTTGACGATAGTTGATGCACAAGCGTAAGGAACCATCCTTCTTCTTTACGAACAGAACTGGCGCTCCTCAAGGTGATGCACTAGGACGAATAAATCCTTTATCCAACAACTCTTCCATCTGCACCTTAAGTTCCTTAAGTTCTGATAAGGCCATTCGATAAGGAGCTTTAGAGATTGGCTCTGTCCTGGGGGCTTATTCAATCACAAACTCTATCTCTATCTCTCTCTCTAGCGGCAAACCTGATAACTCTTTCGAGAACACGTTCGGGAACTCTCGCACCACTGTGATATCTTTGATCTACAACTCCTCCACTGTCGTGTCCACGATAGTCGCCAGGTAACCTTGGCAACCTTTACCTAGCAAGCGAGTTGCTTCGAGCGATGAGATTAAGGAAACCGAGGGTCCTCCTCAACTCCCAATAAATTCGAAACTCTCACCCCCTAATGGGTTAAACTGAGTTGCCTTGCGATAACAGTCCATTTTAGTTCGTTGCTTGATGAGCCAGTCCATACCAATTATCACGTCAAAATCAAACATGGCTAGAACTATCAAGTCTATCCTCCCCTCTCGCTCACCAATCACTAATTTGCAACCAAGACAACCTACTGTAGCTAACACCTTATCATTCAATGGCGTAGATATGCTAATCACAGACTCCAACAACTCAGGGATTAATTCTACCAACTTAACATATGTTTTAGCTATAAATGAACGAGAAGCTCCAGGATCAAATAAAGCATAAGCAGGTTGGTCGTTCAGTAAGACCATACCTGTGATCACGTTAGGCGCTTCCTCCGTCTGTTCTTTGGTGATTGCATAAGCCCTTCCTTGAGCTGGAGGTCGGTTCAATCCACCCTGCGGCATGATCAGCGGCGTGATTCCTCTGTTCTGACCCAATGGCGGCGGCAGCGGCAACTAACGCTGTCCCATCTGATTCCTGGGGCAATTCCTAGATATATGACCCTGCTGGCCACACTCATAACAGACACCTATCCTAGAGGGACATGGGGCTGAACCATGTCGCCTTCCACATGAACGACACACTCCATGATGGTTCAGCAATGGTTTCCCTATCTCACCCTTCCTGTTGAGTGGAACAGGATATCTTCCTCCAAACATCAACCTCTTCCCAAACCGATTACCTTCTCTGTTCGAATTAAACCGTGATCTAGATGCGGCAGCTCTCTCATTCTGGTCTTTCTCAATCAGCTAGGCCCGCTTATAAAGGTCCTTGTACTCCTTCAGATCTAATGGTACCAAAAAGCTCCTCACCTCCGATCGGAGCCCATCTCTAAACCTTCGAGCTCGGTTTGACGGTCTCTGAACTAACTCAGGGGCATACTGCGATAGCTTAGCAAACTTCGCTTCATACTAATCGACTGTCATCGTACCTTGACGAAGGCGCTGAAACTCCACCATCTTCACATCTCTAGCACAATTAGAAAAGTACTTCTCATTGAAGACCTCAAGAAAAGCATTCCACTCTGGAGCTACACCTTCAGGGAACACTATCCCTTTATTAGTCTTCCACCATGTAGCTACGATTCCTCTCAAATGATAGGCTGCTAGAATGACCTTCTTTGCTTCAGTGCATATCAGTAACTCAAAGGCATTCTCTAACTCCTGAACCCACAGTGCTGCAGCTTCGGGATCTTCCACTCCTGTGAACGTTGGCGAATTCAACCTCAGGAAATGTTGTACCAACTTCTGCCTAGGCCTCCCAGCGGCCATATTCTCAAGTGGAATTTCAACAGGATCCACTTCAGGTTCGACGACCGGTATGGTGGTAGTAGGTGCGGTGGCAGGAGCGACAGCAACTGCGGCGGTAGCAGCGGCATTGGTGACATTAGCAGCATTGGTGGCAGTGGCGGTAGTAGCAGCTGAAGTGGCGGCCTGCTAATCTAGTCTATCACCCATCAACTCAAGCATCTGCATGATTCCAACAAACCTTGGATCCTCAGGAGCTACTGTATCATCTGGAGGCGAGGTTGCACCACTTGCACTGGCCTCAACCTGCGCTCTTCCCTGGGCACCTTGGGCACCGACTCTCATCGGCGGCCCACCCTGAAACACGGGGCCTACTGCTCTGTTCTTAGCAGCTCTCGGCACTCGGTCACTCATGCTACAGGCCCAATATAGATGCCTATTTGCAAATTCCAATACCACATTAGAATCCGAGTGACCTCACAACAAGTTAACAAACAACTAACAATCACTTGCATCAGTATAATAAAAGCCTTTCCTACCAACTATCCCATGACTCCCACGCCCCTTATCACTCATACATGAACCATGCTTTGATACCACTTAAACGGGATTGTCACGCCTCGAACCCCGATACATGTGAACAACCCGCCATGGTCATGTAAATGCGACATTCCCAGGTAGTGTCGCCGACTCCATTGAATTATTATGCGCATGCGGAACGTGCTAAGAAACCCCTGACAAAACATACGGGATAGGACAGTAGGAAAATTAATTCAAAATCAAACCAACATACTTTCATATATCATCAATCTAGGGTTTACATATACCAACAGGATCTAGAGACTATATGCACCAAAAATGGGTCAGGGACTATGTGCGTTAAAAAGGGTCAGTCTGCATACTAAGGATCGGTCCTCAAAAAAAAAAAAAAAAGAACAGTCTTATAACTATTGGTCGGACTCATTAGACGATCCCACATCCTTAGGTTCTGTCACCCAAGAGGCCGAGGGCGATGCGTTGATCACTCCACCGTCGGGAAGATCCGTCACGCCTTCACCCAAAATGGCGTCCGCCACAGTCAATGGAATGTCCATGCTATCCAGTGGGCCAACCCTAACGCCATCAGCTCCAGAACGAAACCAAGCCCTAAACATATAAGGTACTATGGCATCCACGGTCACCTGAACCTAGACAATAGACCTAACCAACTGATAGACCTAAGGACTTCCAGGATCAGGAGCACTCTGCGTCATCTGGTGAATCTCCGTTGGCATGCCACTCTTCTCCGAGGGTACCGCCATCTATGGCCCTGTAATATTTTCCCCAAATCGGGATCAGACTTTGTCTCAGCAAGTTCACCCCTCTTAAACCCTATTAGAAAGAAAATACGCTCAAGAGTGGTCTAGCCACACAACACAGAAGACTTTCCTCGCCTTCCTGCCTTCCTACAGGTTAGTACAATTCATATCACTCAAACACAAGTAATAATAGGAACTTAAACCATCGGAACACAATCAATTTCACTTAATTTCGTAATCACAACAAGCATTCCAAATTATTATTCACTGTCACACAAGGGTATAGCCTAGTCACAGTTTGGTTATTTACTGACATATAGCCAGGCATCGTCTCCCCACCTTGGAGCGTAGCTTCGTCATTACATCGACGGTGTTCCCGAAGGAGCATGGGCCTAGAATCAACTGCGACCCGCATCCGTTGTATGGGGCATCCCATATAGAAGCAATTCCAGCTTAATAGCTCAAGACAATTCCTCTTAATTATCATACAACAACTCATAATCAACCCAAGGCACTTTGCACATCACTCACATACCCCAATTACAATATTAATATTTAAAAATTCAATTTCGATGCCAAACCCAACATTTAAGATTTTCTAAACAAGATCCAAATTTTCCACAATCAACACTCAATTTGCATTAACCACTCATCAATTTCAAATTCTAAATATACAGCAACGATCGGCATGAAATTCTGAGCAATTAGGATCAAAAATAATTTTTCGAGTTTTTCTTTTAATTTTCGAAATATAATATATTATTAAATAATCCAATAATTTCGAAACATTTATTTAAATTAGAAACAAATCCTTTTAAGTCACATCAAGGCTTATATTAAAATAAACCTACTTAACCTTTAAACTAAACATACTTTACCTTAATTAATCATCTTAATCTAATCCATAACTAAATAAACTAATCTAACCACCAAATCTCAATCAACCTAAGCTAAACACACTTAAGGCATCATTAACCCACTAATCAAGGTTTAGTGAGCTAAACTCACCAGAATTGCTTTCCGACGAGTCTCCGGCGAAGAGCACGACGATGTCGGCGACAAACCTGCATGGATCAACACCAAATGAGAACCAAAAGGCGACCAAATCAAGCCTTGAAGAACCGGATCTTGCTAGAACTTCCAGCCACTGACCAAGCTTGGAGGAAGGCGGCACGGCGATCGGTCAGACGCAAAACCGGCGGAAGAGAGAGGCGGCAGCTCGAGCAAAAGCTGGCAGTGGTTCAGGGGGAGGAACGGCAGCGATGGAGACTTTGGCGAGGTGTTGCGACGTCGAGCAGCAGCTACGGGACGGTGGTCGACGGCTAGAACTCGCGGGCGAAGACGGCAAGCGGACGAGCTAACCGGCGGAGCAGCATGCGGGCCTCCTCACGCGGACGGGCGACGACCGCGACGGCTCTGGCTCCGATGACGGATGCGACGAACGAGCGAGCGAAGGGTGTCAGGCTGGCTGTCGCACGGTGCGGCTTCTCTCTCTCTCTCTCTCCTCCAAGTTCAAATGAAGAAGATGATGGGGACAAGGGGGAAGTGACACCCCACCTTTCCAAGAGCCAATCCCCACCATCCACTTGTCATCATCCTATACACTCTTGCCCCACACCATGAAATCACTTGTGATGTCACAATCCATTAACTCTAACCTCCCACAACTTTAGTCCAATAGGTTCAATTTCATTTTCTGCCGGAGCATAAAATCTTGTGTGCTAATTTCTTCAATTCCATTCAATTCTCTTCCATTAAAGTCCATAAATTAATCCAATGATCCTAATAAGATTTGTGACACACCATGACTTCCAATTTCAAGATTCGATCTCAATTTCACGGTTAATTTCATTTTGGCACAATACTAGCGCATCCTGATCTACCGGGTAGCTTTTAGAAATTTTCATGGATTTGACATATGGTTGATCAATTCAAGCCACAATGTATATCTTTGACACATTGGCAACTTTCGGTTGTCAGGGTAATTTCAAGGTTTCAAATACGGGCATAGGGTACCCAATCGACAGAAAAGTCGGTCCAGTGCCGATCGACAAGAATTGTACGATCTGGTGGAATCACCCACACCCAATCACATGCCTCTATCGAGTCGACTTATCTTCGGTCTCTAATCTATTTTTATTTATGCCGTAATGACCCTTGTAGATTAGCTCGGTCGAAAGGTCGCTTCCTAATCAAATTCTCGAGTTTGATGTATTAGAATCTCTTAGCAGCTTCACCTGATAGACTAGTTTTCACATGAGTGGCTAACTCAAGGAAAATGAACTATATGCGTGCCAATGAAATTGCCGTCTCGATTTATTGAAAATAGAATTGGAAAATCTGGATGTCACAACCTCGCTTGATTTGGGTGAGGTTGACCTCGCTCGATTTGGGCAAGGTTGATCTTGCCCAACCAAGGAGAGGTTGATCTCGCCTAACCAAGGCAAGGCCGAGCCTTACCCAGCCACGACAAGGCTCAGGCCAACGAGCCTCGGCGTCGCTAGGGGCCAACACGCTTCGGTGAGGTCGTTAACCCTCATATGGCCGGTCGTTGGTGCCAACCATAGCCAAGGCTGGCAACCGGCCAAAAGGAAGAAGAAGACAAGAAAAGAAAAGAAGAGAGCAAAGAAGAAAAAATAAGTTCTTTGTTTTTGTTCTTTCGATTCTTAGGAATTGTTCTTGGGAATAAGAAATTACTTTTTTATACTTCTTATTTTTGTCCCAAATCTATTCTCGGGAACAAAAACTTTATTAAATAGATTTCTATTCCTTTTTCATGCCTTGGACCAAAAGAATACAAATAATTGTTCCGGGGAACAAAATTTTTTATATCAAATAGGGTCTAAACAGATCGAGAGTTTATTGACCTTTTTGTAGGGCTCACGTGGGCATTATTGGTGAGTGGACTTTACTGTCGTTAAGTTGGCACCAAAGGCTTGGTGGCTTGTGCCAATATGACTAAAGGTGTGTGTAACAAAATTTATATTTCTCTATTTATATTTTTATTTTTTTGTTCCTCTAAAAATATTTGAAACAGAAATTTGTTTGGTAACATAATTTTATTTTTCTAATTCTGGAACATATTTATATTCCAAAAATAAATTTGGAGCAGAAATCATAAGCTAAAACTTTTCATTTTTATATTTTTGGAAGAAAAATGAAAAATGAGAACTCTTCTTATCGTTCACTCCCATTATCACCCACCGCCCATGGGACGCTAAACATTCGCCGCTGACCGCCGGATGCCCGCCGCCGGTTGTCGGATGCCAAGCGCCAACCACTGGTTGTTGAATGCCGGCTACCCGCCACATGCCACCCCCTAGAAATAGGAATTTTATTTTGTTATCAAATGAATTTCTATTCCAGAAAAAAAAAATTAAGTCGTTATCAAACCCGTTTCTTTGCTCAAAAACTCGTCAGGGGACACAAATTTTGTCATGCACACCCTAACAATTCTAAATTTACTCTTTTCTTTATTAACCCTCAAGATAGAAACCACAGCATCCTATAACCTATATATCTTACTTATAAAGGTCAACGCACATTACAATCCAAATTTGCATTCAAGTGAGGCCACACAGTTTGAGAATGCCGTTGGTGCTGAACTTTCAGTATTCCTACCTGAACTTGATTGGTTCCCATATCCACTACAACAGCTCCCGGTTTTAGCCAACTGCCACGGATTAAATTGGGCATCCCCACATCAGCAATCACAATGTCGGCTTCTCTTGTAATCTGTTCTGGATTTTTGGTGAAAGAATGTACTGTGCTGACTGTCGCATGGTGCCTCTAGCAGAGGAATATATTAGAAGAGCACAATATGGAGAGCACCTCAAACAACCAGAGAAATGCCGAAAAAGGCATGCTTACCTGCAATAGCAAAGAAGTGGGTAACCCGACGATCTTGCTTCTCCCGACTACCACAGCTCTCTTTCCCATGATCTCCACACCAGATCTCAACAACAACTCAATACAACTCTTAGGAGCACAATGAATAAAAAGTGGCTCCCTTCCTTTCATGGCAAGGTTTCCCATATTGAGGGGATGGAAGCCATCCACGTCTTTCTCTGGGCTCACAAAATTGATGATTCTCTCCTCATCCACATGCTGGGCAAACATCACATAAGGTGGCATAATTGTAAATATTTCCTCACAAGATGTGTTAAAAGAATGGTAATATCTCATTGAATTTTTTCTAGTAGATGAGGAGCTCTAGTCATTGCATCATCATCCACACCAGAAAATTAATAAGTATAGTATTGGAAACAAATTATGTACAGGTTACACTATTGAATTACTCTATGGAATGTGTCGGAACATAGCAAATGTTCCATTGGCAACAATGAATTAAGCAGACTTGTTTGATACAGATTACCCAAGAGATTCAAAAGAGAAATGGGAATGAAGCATAAGTCTAGCTGTAGAAATTACTTGTGGCAAAGGGAGTTGCACAATAATACCATTAACTGATGGGTTATTATTTAATCTGGAAACAACACGCAGAACTTCTTCTTCTGTACATTCTTCAGGTAACTCCTCTACATAGGTTGTTATCCCAAATTCTTCACAAGCTTTTAACTTGACACGAATAAAAGTTCGGGAATCCCTTCTTCTGCCAACCAACACAATAGCCAATCCTGGGGATTTTACAATGGTTTCCTTCATTCTGCAAATTTCATTGGCTATTCCTGCTCTAATAGCTCTTGCAATAGACTTCCCGTTTATTACATTAGCAGTTTGCCCATTGGCTGCTTCAAGTAAAAATCACAAAACAGGTTAGTGTGCTATGCACAAGGTAAATGAAGCAAGCAAAGAAGCAAGTAATCCTGCTCAAACACCGTATATAGAGCTACAAGAAAACAAGCTACCAAAAGTCCACAGGTAGAATAATCAACCTTACAACTTGGATTGCATGGAATTCCTAATTCTCAAAAGAGTTCTATAGAAACCATCCCCAACCATCTCACTGAAATCTTTAGTGCTTTTGGAGAGTGACTCCAGTTACGAAAAAGTCCATCAGATCCAAGGAAGCATTTTTGTGGTCCTTCGTATGTCTGATGCACACGAAAGCACAGTAAAAAGATGATTTTCGAAAGTAGTCCTACGCCTGCTTTCGCTTCTGCTTTTCCTACATATGAACAGATTAATTTTATCCCCAACAAGTTTTATATGCAGAAGTCACAAAAGTTACCGAGGAAAGTTGTGTCTCAGCTTCACTCAAGAAGAACCCAACCTTTTTCTAGTACCAAAAAGAAAAACCCGTCATTTTTTTCGCAGGATTCAACAACTTACAGTCAACACTGGATTCACCATTCTACTTCGTAGGATCGCTAATGAATCCGAAACACGACGAAGACGACGACAGCTAAACCTCACGATCAAAACTACGACGTCGAAAGCCAAAACACCCGAACCCAAAAACCGCTTCAAGGCAATCAGCATGCTGCCGAACGAAACGTGGAGAACAAGTCTCCGACAACGGAAAAGCAGAGGCAACGTGCAGAGGACACTCACGTCAACCCTCGAAGCGACCCCAACAGACTCGAGTAACACGCGTTTCACACGCCCGAGAGCAAGTCCAGGCTCATCGCCACAGGTGGCAAAAAGGGTGGCGGGCCCGTCGCGGGAAGGACGATACCTGAAGACTGGGAATGGAAGGCGCTGGAGCTGGGGCCGGGCACCATCCAAACGTCGGGGAGGTTCGGGCCGAGCAGCTTCAAATTCGAAGAAAGCGAAGACGAAGAAGGCGATGATGGAGACGTCGACCAGTGGAGGGTCTTCCTTCCCAGCGACCGCCAGCTCGCCGCCCACAGGCCTCGCATTGTGTGCGCGCTCTAGGATAGGCGTCGCCGGCCGGCTCGCTCAACCACTGAATGCGTCGGATAACTTGGGATGGGCGTCGCAGGTTCTTCTTCGCAATTTCTAAAGTTCCAACCTTTATGACGGGAACCTCCGGATCCTGAAGGAAGTCGGCAATTTTTAGCTCCATCCTTTTCCCAAAAAAATCCCACAAAAAATCTCAAAACCCTTTTTCATGAACACCATTATTCTGAACTTTTTTTCGACTTAAGGATATTCCGAACTTGCATCGATGATCGAAAAATGCTATCTATCCATCTGGCCATTTGAAATCCGGCGTGGCAGCTCGTGTGACCATTAAAACTCTGACGTGACTATATGTGTGTGTTCGTTACCGTCTCAAATTCGTTAATTTGATACTATCCAGAAATATTATCATGTCAGACTCTAACAATTACCATAAACAAAGTCTAACAAAAGGTTTTATTGGGTAAATGGTACAAGCTTAAGATTATTGATAAGATAAAATAAAAATTAGATATTATTGTCCTTCGAGAAAAATGTATAGGATTTTTTGTGAGCAATTTACTAATTTTAAGCATCTCAATCAGGGACGAGGTGGATGCCGTTTCACAGTAATGACTCTTGGGGCAGTTTAAGGAAGATGAAACCAGAAATAAACATGCGTGAGGTTTTTCTTCTGTTGAAAGTCACCAGTAGCCTGACTCTGAAAGGTCCAATATATGCATGGTTAGAATTCCTTCCATAGATGCAGAAGCTCATCCGACCAGAAGGCCACTGCACCAGAAACACATCCGCGATTCAATAACTTTTTCTCTCTGTTTGTCGATGACCGTCGCTACAATGTCAAAATTTTTCATTTAACCAGAGGCTTCTGAGCTATGAAAAACCATACTTCTAAGTTTGGAGAGAGGGAGAGAGAGTTCATGTGGAGCAAGGATATCTAAAACTTGAACAGCTTATGGTGAACTTTCAACACTAGTCGACATGTCAATGATATTCTAGTGCCGGTCCTATGAATACATTTGCCATTGCCACTGCTCACAGCTTCATCTCCTTCTTCCGAAACTGATGGTGGCTGAGGCCCGACAGCTTCACATTCGTTCACGGCCTGGACATGGGAAAAGGAAATCATAAGACTAAACTGGCATATACCATTTTACTGCCGAATCAGGACAGCTGTAAAATGGTACTTTGGACATTTTCTTAACGGATAGAAAGTATATCCACTACTAAATCCCATATCTGTGGTCAAGTGACCCACCCTGGCTAATAATCTTACCCCGTCATACTGATGTATCGAACTATCTCTTATGCCGTGTAGATAACCTGCAGTGCAGGTATACATTGTCAGATTTTTCAACAAGGAAGCAAGATGAGAAAATTAAACACACAATAAGAATTGTATCAATTAGGCACTCACTGGAGTATGCATCATCCTTAAATATCAACAAACTGCGAGGCATCAACACAATAGAAAAGGGACGATGGTTATTTAACCATTTGTCAGTCCCCGAGTCAGAAGCCCCATTAAGCTTGTTATCCTCACAACCATCGCTAGATGTATCAGGGGACGTCCTCAAACTGGAATGAGGGACAAAGTACATTGTTGTAAGGCCTACTAAAGGGCCAGAAAAAGGCCCTGTTGTAGGCTCAAGTGCAAGGACGGGGATTGGAACGGGCAAAACAGTAATAACAACAACTGAGTCCACTGTTGAGCAAACGAGAAAAAAAATATCTTGTAAGTTGTACATCGCTGTGTTTGTCTTTTATGAACTGAAATTTAAATTTGTTATGTGTTTCTCAGGTGAGAAGACGAGCAACTGCACAAGTTGCAGAGGTTGCTCCCCCAATTGTTGTTATTGAAAATGATGCACCACAACGAATAAGAGGAGCTCTTGGAAAAAAATTAAGGTAATATGGTTATGGGATTTACACAAATGAACATACTGGAATGACTATTTTGAAAGTAAGATTTGTAGATCTCATGCATTTAATTTGTTATACTTCAATTCATTTGGTTGACAATATCGCTATATTCTTGTAGCCTAGGAGAACTTCAGAGGTACTTCTTTCTCAAGGTGGGCCAACTCAAGAATCAATGACGCAACCAAAGAAGAGTGCTCCAAAGAAGAAGACAATGGGTATAGCTGCAAAACAACCATCCAAAAAGAACCCAACACCAGTTCTATCTCAACCAACGATTGTGAGCAATAGTGATGATATAGACCAACACATGATACATGCTAGAACAAAAATAGCTACTATCAAGAACAATGAAAATGAGGTGACAGAAAGCCCAGTTAAATGACTTGCACATCCAATTCGAAAGAGTGCTCGGATTATGAATCAATTCAAAGCTCCAATAGGAAAAGGAGATCGGAGTGTTATCCATATTGACTTATGGGAGGGTGCTAGACATAATCTCTTTTTATGTAATGTTAGACATGGTCACTTTTTATGTTTTCTTTTTTTAGAAGGGTGCTGGATATTATATCATTGATGGTAGTTGCTGCCTACATATTGCCATTGTTTTTTTTTTTTTTTTAAGAGGATGCTGAACCTTCAGTGATTGGGGAGTGAAGTTAGACATGTTTTTCTTTTGTAAACAATCAATTAATGTCAATGGCAATAGCTGTTTCTGTTTTTGTTATTTTCTCTTGTGTTGGCTTCGGCTAGTAATGTTAGCAAGGCAGTTATCAGTTATGCTGTATATTTTTTTGTTGTTGATGTAATGTTCTTATGAGGTTAATATTATTTTTAGATGTGTGCATATACTGTTGCTGGTTGAAGTTGTGAATGCTAATGAATTTGTTGGGTTCTGACTATGTGTGCTGGTGCAAGAACAAGATGCAATTTTGAGTGCTAGTGCATCTTGTTGCATCAACACTTTTATGGGCTGGTGCAAGAAGATGCACCAGCAACCCAACTGGTGCAACAAGATGCAAGATGCAGCACGACTGGTGCAAGTCAAGTGACATTTGAAACTAATATGTTCTTTTTTAAAAAACTTATGCAACACAAGTGATCACTTTGTAATCGCGATTGACACTTAAATAATCACTTTTATATATAAAAAAAAATTGGCACTCAAGTGATCACTATTTACAACTTATGGCATTGAAATGATCAATTGTGAATTTGCTACCATCCCTTAATTTCGCCATGGTTTGCAGTTGCAGCAAACTGGCAAATCGGCAAACCGGCAAACCATTACCAAATAAAAAATGCAGCAAACTATTATATCTCAAGCAAAAAATAACCAAAATAAACATTGACAATACACAACTAAACAATAAAACTTTTAAGTGCTCACAACTAATGCATTCCAAAAGCACCTTCCATTTTGCCATGGTTTGCAATTACAGTAAACCAACAAACCATTACCAAATAAGAAATGCAGCAAACCATTATATTTGAAATAAAAACTAACCAAAACAAACATTGACAATACACAACTAAACAACAAAACTTTTAAGTACTCACAACTAATGCATTCCAACCGCAACCTTCCATTTTTACCATAAATTACAATAAAACCTTCTGCTCCATACAAAAATTGCAGCAAAGCAAAAACACATTTTACTACCATTTCCACTTCTTCGACTATGGTAGACATACAAACTTATTATCATTACTTCACTTCACATTTGAATAAACTACACAAGAGAATAACAACATAATCAATGCTTGATAAAAGTTTCTTTCAATTTTCAGCCTTGAAACCTCCCTCTTCAAATGGTCGACCAGAGATATTAAACCATTCATTTGAACTTGCATTGAGTCAACATCCTCTAACTCGTCCATTAATGTAGGTGGAGGATGATGTCAGCCTTCAAGTAACTCCAAGATCACCTATGTCGCTCGATTAGAGAATTTCCTATCAACCCATTTGAAATATTTGCACTTCGAGCCTTCTCTATATCTGTCGCACACATGGAATCTTCTCCTGGGATTCAACCGAATTCAAGATGTTCTTCTCAGACTCGATAACCCACAATAACAGTAACAATCACCATCTAATTCGCTTTTTTTTTTTAATAGGAATGTGAGTCATTGCTAAAGCTTCTGCCCTACATTTGCAAGAGCGAGCTGATAATTTTGGGAGAAAATCGAAGTATGCACTCGAATTAGTTGAATTGGGGATTTAGGGTTTTCAACTTCTAGTTCTGGTCGAATTTGGGGATTTAGGGTTTCTTATTTGGTGGAAAAGACATTAAACAGCGTCGTTTTGTTGTTTGTATGCTAATTGTATTCTCCGGCGATCCACGTTGGCTTAAAAAATTAATAAAAAATTTCCACGTCGGATTTCCGGCCAACCAGATTGGTATTGGCACTGAAATGATCGTTTTTCAAAATTTTTGGCATTTAAGTGATCCAACGAAAACTTTTGGCACCAAAGTGAGCGCCATACACAACTTTTGGCACTAATAATATACTTCCCTCAATTATAATGATAGTATTCCGATTATCAAGCAATGAGGATAATAGAATAAAAGCACATAATTCATCTTCAAAGTCAATCTCAACTTAACTCAATTGATTAACGATCACATTGAATTCATTAATATGATTTGCAATTGATACACCTTCACTCATCTTAAAGTTAAATAGACGTCGCATCAAACAAAACCTTATTGATCGCGAAGGGCTTCTCATACATATCCGATATGGCTTTCATCAAACCTGCAATGGCCTTCTTCTTCATGACGTTCAATGCGATGTTATGAGCCAACATTAGTTGAATAACACCCATAGCTTGTCTATCCAATAGATCCTAGTCAGTTTACTTCATCGTCTCTGGTTTCTCCCATGACAGGGGGAAGTGCAATTTCATCTAGTAAAGATAATCTTCAATCTATATCTTCTAGAAATCAAAATATTTCCTATCAAATTTGTCGATTCATACTTTTCCTTTTTATGTTGCTATTGATTCACTTCAACTCAGTCAAGTTTGGCTCCGATACTAATTGTTGCGGAAAGTACACAATCGAACAATAAAATGGATAGAACAAAGAAAATAAATCGAACACTTGATTTACGTGGTTCAGTCAAAATGACCTACATCCACAAGATGAGTAGCAACGAATTCCACTATAGATCAAGCGATAAATGGAAATTACAATCACATTCAAGTCACTCAAACACTCACAGTATTTCCCAAGTCCTAGTTACATCAATATCTCACGCAATGTTTAACCCCACAATTCCTCACAAAATAGTCTCTTAATCTTAGGAAGGAATCATACACAAATTCTTGCCTCAAGAATTTAATTGACTTCAACACATAAAATCTCTCGATGTAATTGCATGACAAAACCAACACCAAGCACTCATGTGAACATCGGCGCTTTAAAACTCTTTATGTCAACTACTTCAGTGACCCTTGGATATCTTCAGTGTGTAATTCACAAGCAGAAGCTCCTCTTTGATGCACTTCATGAAGAACATCCCCTTCTTATATATGAGAAGAATTAAATTCAAAATAGGAAACCTTCTCCAACTAAGAAAACCATTCAATTAGAAAATCTATACAAAATAGGAAACTTTCTTTTTCGAACTCAAACTCGAGACATATATTTAACATGGACTATCTTTAGACTTGACTGTTAATGCGATAGCCCGGTCCACTGCATCAAAGATAATTTCACAGTATTTTGTAATAATGATATGTGTAAAAGAAAGGAAACGGCTTAGTTGGCCGTTTTCAGTCAAATGATGGAGTGACGATCAGCTTAGGACCATACACTTTCAATGGAAAGCCACCCCCCCACCTTTTTATGTTTTCTTATTGCAAGCTTAAATTGAGAGATAAAATTGTAAAAGGGCCCACCAATCAATTTTCATGAATACGATGAAAGGAAAAATAAATTAGATACCAAAATATAAATAATTACAAGTAAAAAATATTATCACCTACTAAAAAGAAATTGTTAATGTCATTATATAGATCTATCAAATTTAAAAGAAGGAAAAACATTTGAAATGGTGGCGTCCTCAACCGGTTTCATTTTTACTCTTTTTTTTTCTTTTTTCCAAGATTTGTATGATTATTTATTGTAAGTTCAAATTGAGAAACAAATCAAAGTAATGATATTCACACAATAAGAAACAAATCCTATAGTACTATTCAAATAATAAGAAATAAATAAAGAATTCAGTTGCAACTTTTTAAATAGTGAATATTATTCTCTGTCCAAGGAAAAAAATTATGTTAATATTGTTCCCAAATAAAAAAAATTAATAACTCAAAAAATAAGAATGTAATTATCTTTTTTTTTTTTTTTTTTTTTTTTTTGCAGAATGTGTAATTATCTTGTATGCTTTGAACTTTTATTGTTGTATGATTTTGTAATTGAATAAGTCATAACTGTGGAGAAAGTGTCACGACCCGAACCCCGGGCACATGCACATCCCTCAATGGTCGATTTTAAAGTTTGCAATATCTCAGGAACTGTTGCCGACCCATTCATTTAATTTGCACATGCGGAAACGTAAAACAATCTCCATACAACAAAGCAGTGGGATAGAAATGTCGAATAATATTTTTCACAAGCCAAACCTACTACATTACAGTACTTATGTAAATAGACCAGTTTAACACCCCAAGATCTGATACAAAAGTGAAGTTATTCTGCTACTCACTAGCTAAGCTTCTATCTTTTAGTTTGGGGTTCACTATTATACTACCATACTTCTCGATATCTCTGGGGTGAGCTGTCACCCTACATCCAGTCTTGATGGAAAACCCATCATCACTTGGAAGGAGATAGCGAGAGTCCTATTCTTCCTTTACTTCGACCGACTGTACACGACCCGGCCTTCCTCCATTTAGGGACCTGAAAAATGTTAGCCCACTAAGGGGTGAGATCACATCTCAGCGAGTAAATCCTCTAAATCCAGAGTAGGAGAAGGGTACACTCAACATGCAATCTAATCACTTTTCTCACACTTTTTTAATACCAGTACCTTCCTGCATGTTAGTGTCAATCAAATCATACATGAGATATCGAGATCATATATTATCAGAATACTTTTAACATGTACATATGTAAGGACATAAATGTCACATAATTACACGGGCCCCCAATTACCAAACTAAACCGTTATGGCACGTCCCATACCGCACCACACAGTTCCGTCTTTTAATTAGATCCCTCACTTTCACCCATTCATGTGTCACAAATGATTTCAATGCTCAGATAACAGTCTTCCGGTATAACCGGGCATTTCATGTGTCACAAATAGTTTCAATGCATAGATAACAGTTTTCTGGCATAACCGGGCATTTCATGTGCCACAAATGATTTCAATGCATAGATAACAGTCTTCCGGCATAACCGGGCATCGCCTCGCACCGTTGAACGCGGCATCGTCTACATCTAGACGGCATTTCATATAGAAGCATCGGTCCAGCCTCCACTGCGACCAACATCCGTTGACGTGGGGCATTCTCGAAGGAGCATCGCCCGACCCCAAAGGCTTGTGGCGGAATCATGTCATGAATGCATATGATCAATGTCACACTTCAATAATCAGTTACACATAGCATTCACAGTCTCAATTAAGCAATTTCATGGCAAGAATACTTCAAAACAAGCATACACTTTTACTAACCCGAATTGACAGGAAACAGTCCAATTATGCTCTTCCAAATTCGAAGTCAGAAACCCACTCATATGAGCCCGAAAAATTCTCAAATTTGAACACGTGCTAGAAAATACAAAAAAACGTTTTTTTTTATGAGGGCATCAAGATCCAGATCCCTCTGGATTCGGCCCAGAAATTCTTTCTATCTAGTACAAAAATCGGGTCCAGTTCCAGAGAGCTTGACTTATCGAAATCAGTTCGTTTTTGGGTCGAAATCTAGTCTGTTTGATTTGAAATTCAAGTATGTTAAACTAAAAGTTATAACGAACAATTTTTATGAAAAAACCGATTGGAAATTCGACCTCTAAAGGTCAGTAATAGCCCTCTGAATCATAACAGGTCAGGAGTTACAAAACTGTCCGAATTACTGTTCCGAGGATGACATTATTAAAATCGTCATATTTTTAATTTATAAAAATTTTGAGAAAAATATATGTTATTATTTAGGATATATAAAGCATTTCTTTGCAACAAAATTTCTTCAAAATCGTAACACACAGTTGTCTACGAAATTAGCAAAACACACACGTCTTGGAAACTGTTTCAGAAATCAGCTATTGTTCTAGTCCGAATCTTCTTCCACACGTTTGTCTTGCTCTCTAAACCCTATCTAAGCTTTTCTATGGCCATCATAACATCCCTAACCAACATCTATCCATATATATAACGTCATCTACATATTTTTAACTTGTACGAATTCCTAATAGAGGTACTCAACCCCTAGTCCAGATTTAGAAGACGACTCACATATTCACAGCTAACAGCAACTCTCGTTGGTATTTGGACAGCAACATGGAGACCGGCCTTGAGCCTCTCGGTGATGGTGTTGAGCTGAAACCACAGAGGAATGTGCTGTGGTGCGATGGCAATAGCAACACATGAACTTATAAATTTTTTGGTAGATGAAACTAAATATGGAGTTTGGTCGGTTGTGCGGCTCTTGTGCGGGTGAGGGGGTTTTTCCTCACTCGAACTATACGACCTATATATAAAAACCATGGTGGTAGGCGGTCGACGTTTATGTGGGTCCAAGAATTTTTGGTAACATCACGTTCACACCTTGCCTTGTTTTGTTTCTTAGTCTCCGATTTGTTGTTCAAGAGGGAGTAGAAACGGAAGTAGCACGTTCAAGGGAAGAGAAAGCAACAGCTTGTACTTTGAAAGAGACAAAGGAGAAGAATAAAATAAGAGGAAGAAAGGAAAAGGTGGAAGCTACCATCGTAAAATACAGCAGACATTCATGCGTGGGTAAAGGGTGGGAAGGACAGAGGAAATTGATTGGAAGTTTCACTGAAGTTTCCTTCAGCTTTTGGCCTATTTTTCCATGGAAATTTTGGCCACATATCACCATCATAGGCCCCACAAAGTTTTCCAACGTTGTATCTTCTAATTGAGATGAAAGAAAAGGTTAGAATTCATGTAAACTGCTGAATCCGAATTTTGAAGTTGATTCTCGTAGCTTTTTCCCATGGAGATTGAGTTCCTTTCCCTATCAAGTGGCCCCTCTATCTTTTCCAAGTCCATCTCCATTAAATACCAAGGAAATTGAAGTAAAGTTGTAGAAGAGAGGGATTCCTACGAATTTCCTTTTGAGGAGACTTCTCTTCTTTCTTTTTTTAATTACCAATCTAACATCTAATTCAATAGGGTCAACTCCCTTAGTAACAACTTATAATACCTCTTAAATTGCTTCACATTAGAGGCCTTAAAATCCTACTTAAAATGTGGCAATTCCCTTGCTCTTTTAATTTGCTGATCTTGCACATTTCGTGAACAATTCCCATCATCAATAAATTTTGAGAAGATGCAACAATGTCCTTGGGATGAATTGTGACACGTGACAATTCTTAATTTCTGTAATCGACATCATTTCCTTGGTTAATTTCAGTCAAAATGTGATTTTAGCGCAACTTAAACTATCGGTTAGTTTTGAGGAATTTTCAGTGCAACTGACCCGTGGTCGATTATTCCCGAGCCATAATGTACATCTTCGATGCATTGACGACTCTCGATTGTCGTGAAAAACCTCAAGGTTTCAATTACGAGCACAGGGTACCAAAACAACAGAAAAATCGGTTTAGTGCCAATCGACGAGAATTCTGTAATTAGATGGAATCACCCAAGCCTAATTTTATCTCTATCAAATCGACCTATTTCCGATTTCTGATAGATTTTCGACTGTGCTGAAATGATCCTTGTAGACTAACACGGTCGAGCAGTCGATTTATGGTCGAATTCTCATGTATGTTGCATCAAAATCCTTTAATAACTTTCCCGATTAGTATAGGCTTGTCGACGAAAAGCTTGATTCATTTAATTGAAAACAGAAGCGGAAAATCAGACTGTCATAGAAAGGTTCATTAATCTCTACTTTTCTTATTGCAAGAAAGTCAGAGGCATTCATTGTTGTTGAATTTTAGTTTGTATCCATATATTTTAGACATATAATTCTTAATTTTTCCTTGACATCTCGTTCAAACGGATGGAGTTCGAATTGAAAGCAACTTCGCCAATGAAAATAATGATGATAATGAAGATGAGATGATCAATGCAACCGAAGATGCTAATTATGAAAGCGTCACGATACTGGACAACGTGAAAATCAAACCTCGCATAGGTATGGAGTTTAATTTTTATGATGAGGTTTATGCATTTTATAACAATTATGCTAAAGAAGCGGGATTTGGCATTAGAATGTTAAACTTGTACACACACGCAAAAAAAAAAAAAAAAAAAGAAAGGCAGTGATGAAAAATGTGGTGCAGTACTTTGTTTGCAATTGTCAAGAGTACAAGATCGAAAAGGAGTCGGTTAAGTCAAGACCCGGAAAAAGATTCGGTTGTCCAGCAATGGTTAGAATATAAATAGTTGGGCCTCATAAGCGGGAAATAACCAAAGTTGTACTCGATTATAATCATTTTACAACTCCTCAAGGCACTAGACTCTTTACATAATACGGGAATATTGACTCCAGAACAAAAAAGAAAAATCAAGTTGCATTGTAAAATTATTTATATTTTGATATCTAATTTATTTTTTCTTTCATCATATTCATGAAAATTGATTGTCTTGGCTCTCTTACGATTTTATCTCTCAATTTAAACTTGCAATAAGAAAATTAAAAAAATTAAAAAGGGTAAAAGATAGGAACTCGTTGAAAAGGTTTGTGCTCCTTAGCTGACCGTTGACGGAAGCTGTCACTCCGTCAACGGTCAGCTAAGCCGTACCCTAAAAGAAATTAGCATGTGACATGATAATACATTTCCAAATTTACCAAAGATCCATGTGTCGTCAATCAAAAGCTGTCTATTGACAAGCTCCTCAACCGGGGGCGTTATCCTACTCAAGCTGGTTGAGGTGCCCGTGGCAAGTAGGTAAGAGGTGTTTCCACCAATGAGAGTCGTGCTCGGTAATCTCCTAATGGGGCATCCAATAGGACTGCGTTTCTTTTTCTAACGTATCGGTGCATGCATGCCTCATGACCCCAAGTTGCAAGTGAATATTTTTCTTCCACACTTTGAGGGGAATACCGACGATTGCAAACCAAAGGTCCAAGTGTCATCAATCAAAAGTGGTCCATTGAAATTAATTGTGGGACTTAGACTTGGATTCATATGTGGACGAAGACCCAGCTGCAAGTCTTGGTCTTCTTGTATTGTAGCCATGACTCCGTCAACCACGGGCATCCTCTTAGTATTTCTTCTAGAATAAGAAGCTAATTTCCAATAATTATCGTCTGAATACGAGTCAATCCTGTATATGCCTTCAAAAATCGACCTCGCCTCGAGGCTAGGGAGGCTCCCTCGAGGCTTGTGGTGGTTGGGCAAGGCTCGACCTCGCCTAGATCTAGTGAAGCTGAGCCTTGCCTAGTCAAGGCGAGGCTCCCTCGAGGTGGCCAGCCCTTATTTGGCCGGTCGTTGGCCGGCAACCGACTAGAGGAAGGAGAAGAAAAAGAAAAAAGAAAAAGAAAAGTGTAATAAAATTATTGATAAATTAAAAAAAAATTCTAAGTCACAAAAATATAGGAGGTCATACCAAATGCATTTCTCTCTTAGGAATAGAAATTTTATATAATTACTAAACACGTTCAATTACTTTGAAATTGTTCCGGGGAACAAAAATAGAAAAAAAGTGTTACCAAATACACCTTTATTTTCTGTGGAAACTGTTTTTCCTATATGAATTTGAAGTGCCCAAAAGGAAAATGAGGATACAAAATACTTAGTAGCAATGTATATACTGGGCCCCGCTAGGATGGGGTCCATTGGTCGTATCCAGACCTCGTGATATTAATATACTGCGAGCAGGCATATCTTCCTCACACTTCTATCTTCAACCATCTCCCCTGCTTGATCACTATGGGAAGATTAACTACAGCGTTCTCGTTTTCTTTGCTTGCTTCTGTAGCTTTAGGATTTGTCCTTTTGGTTCAAGCCCAGCAAAATCCAGGTATCTCTCTCTCTCTCTCTCTCTCTCACACACACACAGAGGAAGACAAAGCTGGCAAGTTCATACTTGTGAAGGAATTATGAAGGCTTGATGCGTGTCATTTCTTTGTCTAGCTCTCGTACTTCTTGTTCTAGGACAAGACAATCCGGTTCTCTCTCTCTCTCTCATATTTCATTTGGTTTCAAGAAATTTATATAAACTAGAATTGCTTGCTTGCAACCAAAACTATTACGGGAAGCAATTTTGAACTTTACGTATATTTCATCAGTTTTTCCGATAACCAATATGATTTTATTTCATATGCACAGAACATATCAAGTCGGTTTTCCTTTCGATGCGTGGTTTGATATAACATCGATTTTTTCTCTGCAATGTTTTTATCATGTTTGTTGATTAACCATTTAAGATAAGGTCATTAAACTAAACAAAAGCTAATATTATAGGCTTCTTACTTTTAATTATTTGATACCGGATAAATGAGGCATGTCACATGTAAAGTGGCCTTCTTTCTTCTTATTTAAATTATAGTCCCCCGCCTAGCATAAAGAGAGTAATTCACCACTTTATGAAGTTTCGCACTTATTACAAAATCTCTCAAGAGGTTTACTTATAAATAAATCAATTTCAAAGAACAATGTTCTCGAGAAAAACTCAACCATTTTTTTTTTGTTATTTCTAACAATAGATTTTATAAGCATCAATTATGGCGCACCGAATTATTACCACTATAATATTCTCAACATATCCTACAAGGCTGATACTGAACTTGTAGACTCCGGATAGGTCATGCAAGTCCCTAGTAATCTCATCTACAACAACATGCAACAATTGAAGAACTTGAGCAACTTTCCTAATGGTACTAGGAATCGCTACTCTTCAACCACAGCAAGGCAAGAATAGAAAGTACTTGATTAGGGCAACCTTTAACTATGGGAATTAGGATAATAAAGGAATGGCCCCGGCTGGGCCACGGTGAACTCGCCAAGCTACACGTGGAGCAAAATCGTTATGTTGCCCCAAGAGACTACATACAAGTGAACTTGTAGACTCCGGATAGGTCATGCAAGTCCCTAGTAATCTCATCTACAACAACATGCAACAATTGAAGAACTTGAGAAACTTTCCTAATGGTACTAGGAATTGCTACTCTTCAACCACAACAAGGCAAGAATAGAAAGTACTTGATTAGGGCAACCATTAACTATGGGAATTAGGATAATAAAGGAATGGCCCCGGCTGGGCCACGGTGAACTCGCCAAGCTAAACGTGGAGCAAAATCGTTATGTTGCCCCAAGAGACTACATACAATGCCTAGTGAATAAGGGTACATGGTTGAAATTTAAAAAAAGAAGAAAAAAGAATAAGGGTCCAGGAACACCTTTCCTCTCTCTCTCTCTCTCTCTCTCTCTCTCTCTCTCTCTATCTCTCTCTCTCTCTCTCTCTCTCTCTCTCTCTCTCTCTCTCTCTCTCTGTGTCTGAAACGGAGATGATTTTGATATGCCATGAAAGACCCTCAAGATGTTGCATGTCTTGATTGGTTGTCTAGCTCTAGGAGTCATCGCTCGCAGGCAACAAAATCTAGGTTCTCTCCCTCGTCTCTCTCGCGTGCGCGCATGGTGATGATTCAATTGTGAAGAGTTGAGACACAAGGAAACGGTACTCAAGAGAAGGGCACAATGAGGATTCAATGTTTACCTATCTTTTCTTTCCGTTAGCCATCGACCTTTCAAGCAGAAGACTAAATGTAGTCGTGCTCCATTTTGATTTCAGAATTGAGCGCCTGGTATTTAGGCAGAGTAGAGGTCAAGAAGCTTTCACGGTTTCAGAGCGACGCAGAGCAATCTCTTGAGCTAAAATTTAGCAATTTAGCAAAGTAAAGGATGTTCAAGATTCTCTAGGAGAAATTTACGAATATTAGGCTCCGTATTTTGCTGAAAATAGATGATTTGAAAATTATTCTAAAAATAATTGCTTGTATTGCTTGAAATAATTAATCAATGAAAAATATCTTTATTATCAATAATAATATATATCTAAATATTTTCGTAAAGGATGGAAATATTTTTTTAATTATTTTTTATAAGTAGTATAAACGATCATTTCGGAAAATTGTTATCCAAATAATTTATTGTACTCTAAACAAACGCACCCCCCGTGTAGCATCCTCTGGCTCAGATGATATCTCTGTTTCCAAGCTTTTCACAGGTGCCTTTACCATCAAATTGTCCATCAAAACTTCTTTTTAACTTACAATTCCCAGCCCAATTATTACTGACGTAATTTTCGTTGCTGAAATATCCATCTAGTTGATACGGTTGTAAAAAGGTTAGATAAGGAAATTTAAGGGACATCGTAAAGAATCAAAAAAAAAAAAATTGAACGCTGTTTATATTTCAAATTAATAAATAGTGAAGGGTAAGTGACTTTCTCTGATTTCACCTTGACATAGGTTTCATAAGCATCGATTGCGGGATACCTAATGATTACTATGATGATCAGCTCAAGATATACTACAAGGCCGATGCTGAGTTTGTAGATTCCGGAACAAACATGCCGGTGTCCACCCAAACCAACTACGAACAACAATCAAAGAATCTTAGGATCTTCCCCACTGGAGAAAGGAATTGTTACACATTAAAGCCAAATGAAGGAAAGGGCAACACATATTTGGTCAGGGCTTCATTTTGGTATGGGGATTATGATGGCAAGAATCAAATCCCGGTATTTGACCTCCATATTGATGTTAACTATTGGACCACGGTGAACTCTTCATCTTGGAGATATGAAGAGATTATATACACTCCTTCAAGAGACTATATACAAGTTTGCTTGGTGAATACCGGCTCAGGAGTTCCATTCTTATCAGCTCTCGATTTGCGGTTGCTGGATAACTCGACTTACCAACTCGACGCTGGTGCACTTGTGACCCGCTGGAGATATAATTTAGGGAGCATGAATACATACAGGTAATTTTCTTTGTAATTGTCCATGATATTCAGACGTTGACCACATTGATCGGTCAGTAAATGACGTGTTAGCGTGTTCCCATTTTACTAAACATATGTTTTTGCATTATGCAACAACATGAACATTAGAAAACATGTTATTCCCAAATCAATTTGTGTCGGCTTGTTCATCATCTTGCACTTACTGTTATGATCATTTGATTGGCATTGGCATATATAGGCATCCACAAGATGTATATGATCGCATCTGGACTGATAAGACTTATAGTGACGGTTGGTCTTCAGTCAGCAACACGACAGCCATCGTGACAAGTACAAGCGATGATGCCTTTAAAGTTCCACCTGAAGTTTTGATGACCGCCACACAAACACAAAATGTCACTGATCCTTTGACTTTGATTTGGCCCTCAATAAACTCCACTAATGCTTGGTCTGTATACTTTCACTTTGTGGAATTGCAACTGCAAGAGAACCATATCCGAGAACTCACGGCATATGTACTAGATGAACCCGTGAAAACCATCATGCTCGAGAACCTAAAGCCGGTGACCATAGCCTCAACTCTCATGGCTGGAAGATCTTTGGATTTGAGTATTAAAGCGACAACCCGCTCTACTCTGCCACCTCTCCTCAATGCTGTCGAGATTTTCACTGTGGCACAACTTCGAAGTTCACCTACTTTTCTCGATGACTGTATGTATATATCTATGCTCCACTTATTTTTTCTTTTTTTCAATTCTCTTTGATTTCCTTATGACTGTAGCCCTTTACGTGGTAGTTTAGTCAATGCTATGTATGATGTCAAGAGAACATATGGGGTGATCAGAACTAGCTGGCAAGGTGATCCATGTGTTCCTAAACAATACTCATGGAGCGGACTCCATTGTACCTATGATAGTCCTCCAAGAATCGTCTCGTTGTAAGTCCACGACTACATATTTCCTCTGAAAACATGCTGTATACGAACCCCACAAGTCTCAAAAGATAAGTTTTCTCAACAACAACTACAGTACAGATTGGTAATACATCATGCGACCGAGGAAATGATTTCCAAAATCAAGTCTATATTAAAGCCTCCTATGGTAAAAGTTTTAACCGGTGGGATTTTACTCTCATAAATTTAGCTGCATTTGTGCAGGAACCTGAGCTCTAGTGGACTCAAAGGACAGATAGACTCATTGATCTCCAATTTGACAGCAGTCATATCCCTGTATGCACAGTAGATTTTCTTTCGTATTGCTTACTTAATTTGCACAGAGAGAGAATGGACAACACTAAGCCCAAAAAAAGCGACACACTTGTTTATCATTAGCATGATGTTCATTATCTACCTTGTCCTGTTTTATGCATTTTAAAAAGTATATGCTTATGAAGTTTCTTAGTACTTTTTTGGCTGAATTTCAGGGATTTATCCAACAATTCGTTAACTGGGTCCGTGCCTGAGTTTTTATCGCAAATGCCAAGCTTGAAAGTTCTGTGAGTCACTGAGCTTTTAACAGAAAGATTATCTGTGGTTATCTAGCTCAAGTAAATGGCTGTCAACTTCTGATCATGAATACTTGCAGGAATTTAAGCGGAAACAACTTGAATGGCTCTGTTCCTCAAACTCTCTTGAAGAAGAAGGGGTTGCTACTAAGGTTCGCTCATTGCCAGACCATTGCAATAGTACATTTAATCACTTATTATTGTCTATACAATCTGCTTCTTCTTTCTGTACGTTTCTGCTCACTGAAAAAATAAAAACGATGGAAGTGGTACTTGCTTTTTTAGTTTTCTGTTTGATCGATTAATGCATGTAATACATACAGAGAGTGGGATATCCATGAATTCATGGGCTAATCTTTCGGCTGTGACATGTACTATCGACATTTTGTTACAGCCTAGATGGAAATCCAAATCTTTGCCAATCAGACAATTGTCCGACCAGCAATGTGCAGCCAAAGAGAAAGGGCGTCTCTATTGCTCCAATCATCGCATCAGTTGCAGCTGTTCTGGTCTTGATTTTATTGGGAGCTCTTGCAGTATCGTGGATAATCAGAAGAAGACAAATCCAAAGTAACTCTTTTGCATATTGCATGTGCAAGGAAAATCAAAAGTTTTACATGTGATTTTGTCAGTCCAGATTTGAACCCCTAACTGGTTTAACTGATCCAATTGCTCGCGGCCCTTTCCACAATTGGGCCCGGGAAAAGTGAGCATGACACACCAACTTGATCTCACTCCAGTAATCACGTTTCTATGTCGTCACCGTTTCATGTTCAAAAACTTCGCACGCGTTATTGGTTAATGATATCATAATTGTAACGAGGCTTACCCACAAGAGTAAAAAAGTCATTTCTGGGTATACTTCGTTTGGTTGAGGTAACTTGCTTCACTCGTTTTGGTTTGTTGTCCACGACCCTTTTTTAGAATTAAGTCATTACATGCTTTTTCAAAATAGTTCTGTTTGCAGTGAAGGCATATAATATCAGACTGAAGATCATGACCGGATAACTCTACTCAGGTTACTTAATTACCTTTTCATTTCTCCAGACGTTACTACCACTACTACGACTACCAACTCTACTAGAGGATCTATTGGGACATTCAGGTTGTCAAAAAATCAACCTTTTACAGCTACTGAGGTTACAAGAATTACTGATGACTTTAGAACAGTAATCGGAGAGGGAGGATTTGGGAAAGTTTACTTGGGCAAACTTGATGATGGCACTGAAGTCGCAGTAAAAATATTATCTCAATCATCAAAGCAAGGTTACAAGGAGTTTCACGCGGAGGTTCGAAAATTTAGTGCAACTAGAATGAATGTCACGTTTTCAATTTTTTGGGTGTTCCACTCATGACAAGCTCTAAAACCTTGAGGTGCAGGCACAACTCCTGATGGTCGTTCACCATAAAAATCTGGTTTCACTCATTGGATATTGCGAAGAATATGAAAGCATGGCGCTGATATATGAATTCATGTTCAATGGAAATGTTCGGCAATATTTGTCAGGTTTGCCTGATATTTCCTTCTTCAAATTCTAACTAGATAAAGCATTGCTTAGACTCTCACTATATGACAGCACGACACGTGTCAAGTTATATTTTATCTCAACTTTGTTCTTTGATAATTCAGGCGTTTGGATTAATCTGTCAAGTTAGGTAGTCATTAATAGCACATTGGAAATAAAAATTAACTTTCTCAGCGAATGAATAAGATGGTGAACAGGATTTTATATCTTTCGTGATTGGAATACTTCCTTAATCCTCTACTTTCAAGCAGCACAAAACGCGAATGTTTTAAGTTGGAGCCAGAGACTACAAATCGCAATTGATGCAGCTCAAGGTACATAAAGTAGATTGATGAAATCTTTGTTCACATTTCCCCAAGTTGAGCAACACATGACATTTCTTTTTCTTTTTTGCCGTTGGTGCAGGGTTGGAGTACCTACACAATGGGTGCAAACCCCCCATTGTCCATAGGGATTTAAAGACGCCCAATATTTTACTAGACAAAAACATGCAAGCGAAGATTGCTGATTTTGGATTATCGAAGGCATTTGTAACAGGGCTTGAGTCTCATATTTCAACTCACCCAGCAGGAACGCCTGGTTATCTCGATCCAGAGTAGGCAACTCGAACTGACGACTCTGAATACAAATACTATTCAATTTAGGAAGCAGAATAACTGTACTAATATAGACCATCGCGAGAGGCCCATACGTTTTATTCATACGTGTTTATGTTGATATGTAGATATGTTTTTGAAAGGCAGTTTCAGCTATTATTGTACTGATCAAAGCAACAATTCCTTTTGAATCTCAGGTTTCATTCATCTGGAAATCGGGGCAAGAAGAGCGATGTGTACAGCTTTGGTGTAGTTTTATTCGAGTTAATCACAGGCCACCCGCCCATTCTAAGAAGTCCAGAGGGCAGCAGCATGCACATACTTCACTGGGTGACTCCACTCATAGAAAGAGGGGACATCCAGAGCGTTGTCGATCCGAGGTTGAATGGCCAATTCAGCATCAATTCTGCATGGAAAGCAGTGGAAATAGCCATGTCGTGCGTACCAACGATAGCGGTCCAAAGGCCAGACATAGACCGTGTTCTGTCGGAACTGAAAGAATGCTTGACGGCAGAGATCAGTTCAGGAAGAAGACAAGGAATGGGAAATAATAAGAGACAAAGTGAGTCTTTTAATATTACCTTAATTGACGTTGATAGCACTCCGAGTGCTCGTTAAACCATACTTCGTCTATAGAGGTTATCATGTCCACCTTCCTGGTAAAGTTGATTATTGGATCGAACAGATTTGAAAACTTATGTACAAAGTCTGCGCTTGTGACTTTAAACTGCGAGTGCTTTATATTGTGGTTGTTGCTTTTATAGCTTTGTGAATAAATAAGTGAATGGTGAGTTCAATTCACACTTTGGCCCCTCTTTACAAGGCTACCAACTGTACGGCTATCAAGACGTTGATAGCTAGCCTTGCTCAGTTATCCTTGTGAACCCCTGTATAATGAAGCAGAGGAAAGAAGAATTTCTTTCATTGTGATACTATCTGTTTTACAAACCCAGTCATCTTTTGACAATCTTTGCCAACCACAACCGCCTAAGTACTAGCCACCTGGCCATAATGAGAAGCCCGAAGAGCAGCCCTCACGTCATCCAATCGGCGTCGCCTCTGGTCGAGCAAGAGGATATAGTGAGCATCATGGATCAGAGGCTACAAGGGCGGTTCAGCACCTCATCCACTTGGAAACTAGTCAAGGCAGCAATGCCGTGCTTGGCCATGACTGCGAATGAGAGGCTGGACATGAAACCGCATGCTGTGGGAGCTGAAGGAATGCTCGACTCTTTCTAGGCAAAGAACCTGATGGACCAAGGAATTATGTTCTGCTTCACCCTTCACGATCGCTGCGGATTTCCTGAAACTATGCTTTGGTTTAGCTATGATCAAGTAATTGGCACAGAAAAAGTGGAAAATTGAATGTAGCGCATCAGAATCGAGTGATGGTCGCTCGATTGACTTGAATCATCACCATTAATATCAGCTCTACCACAAGTAAAATAACAAATAAGAAATTGGAGTGGAACAAAAGAAGAACCTTTCTCGACTCTAGGTTGGCGAGTCATTGAGAAACAAGAAGGCCTTGAAAATCGGAGGAAGAGCAAGGTCTCCTGCTTCATAGAACTTGGCCATAGGACTAGACAGGTACAAGTTTTTTTTTTTTTTCTTATGACCCGGGAACCGCTGTTGGCCAGCAGCCTAGACGTAAACCCGGAGCGAACTGAGCCACCACCACAGACCCAGCCACGTTAGAGTCGCACGAACGCAATGCCTCTAGGATTCGAACCCCTCCCCTTCGTGAGGGGGAGAGGACCCGAAGCCAGCTGCGTCACCACGAGCGGTGGTAACATTAAGGCTACGTTGGTCACCTAGATTTCTAACAAATATAGGATTGAATAAGACATGATATGAAATCCAAGATAATTTATTATACCATATCCACTATTTGGTGATTGTAATAATAAAGTTAGATATATTCACATCATACGATATATATTGTTAGGTATAAATGGCATATAAATAAATAAATAAATAAATAAATAAACCATAAAGTTTGTGAATGGAGATGGTTGAAATCTCTTGCAACACTCTTGTCTACTTCATTTTCATATACCTTTTTATTTTATTTTCCACTCTTTTTTAATTAATTTCTTTTTTTTTATTTCTTTCTTTCCCTTCCATCATTCTCTAATAAAATTTTATTAAATAGAAAACTATACTAATATACCTAAAATACGAAAACACCTAAAATATGTAATAAATACATATGTATATATTGAGTTTATATTATAAGATAAAATTAAATTCGAATATATAAATAAAAATAAGATTAAATTTTAAAAACTAAAATTTTATTTTTTTGATCTTTTGAATTTCTTATATTAGAATTTAAATATTATTTATGTTGAAATATAATTTTAAATTTGTTAATTTAAAAATTTTATTATTTCAGAAAAATAACTTTCCTTTTTATAAATATTAGAAATCATATTCACTTTTATCACATCTCCTCCATAGAATAATTTTATCTGGTCTATATCCTTCTTATATCCAATTTTGTCCTATTTTAAGTAGACATCAATCGTAGAATATGATAAATTTTATTTTATCATGATTGTCAAACGCAACCTAATGGTGATTGGAGTATAAGGTCATAGTTGGCACTGAAAGCTTATGCCATGGAGACTACAAATCTTAAATTTACTCATTATGAGAATCTCAAATATCAATGTGACAAATATGTCTTAAGTGAAATTGAAATAATATATATGTATAAATTTACACAAAAAAATATTTTTAATAACACAAAAATAAATTTAAGGTATTTTTGAGCATAAGTACTCACCCAAAAGAATTTTTTTAAAAAAAAAGAAAAAGAAAAATCAAGTAGAAAAATGGGAGCACACTCGAGGTAGTCCTCTCTCTTGGCATTCTCAATAAGAATAATTGTGGCTCATATCAAGAGACTCACATTGTTGAGTTATATGACACATACGGTTGGCAAGTCAACCTTCCATTTATTACTTACCAAATTATGATTTTTTTTCGTTATATTAATCTAATTTAACATAAACTAATGGAGAGTAAATTTGTTACAATTATATCAATTTAGGGTTTAAATTAGTTTGGAGTAAATTTGTTACAAATGCATCAATTTTGGATTTTTCATGATATCAACCATTTTCCAAATGTGCTCCCAAAAATGGTCACCCAACGCTTCAGCATTTGCCCAAGATCTTTAGAGCCTTAAAGTCCATATCAAAGCCCACCAAACGCAGCCTCAGCTTGAACTACATCTTCAGAATCTTCGCCATTGCTGTGATGTTGAGAAGCGGATATATCATTCATCCCCACAAGAGAAATCGAGAGGAGGGATTCAATAGCAAAGAGCACGAAATCTGGAGGCGTATTTGGCACAGTCATCTACAAAGTCACTCGGTATACTTTTTTTTACCAATCAAAGTCACCAAACTTCCCACACCAACGAAAATAATTATACCATGCTACTTTCATTGCAGGTTCATTTTCCCCGATGGAAGGAAGTTCTTAGAAAGTAAAGAAAAGTATTAAAAAAAAAAAACGATATTGCAAAGTATAGTAAGAATAGCTTACCGAAATTGTCATACTAATTGACTTAACAGATTTTCAATTCCAGCCCGAAGAGAGCGACATGACAGATGAACCTCTAAACATGCGTGCGCCATCTTCAAGATCCACCAAAAGTATGCCACATCACCTAGTGCACCAATTTGTGAAACAGTATCAGTATAAGTAGCATTATTCATTTTGAGCGGTTCAAATAATCAACTTACAAATAAAGCAAACTCATTCTACATATGACATACTCATCTCTTTTCTTTATATTACCATTATACGAAAGTGTGGGATTAAGTGCTTCGAGAAGCCAGGATCTAATTGGTGAAATATAGAACTGCAGAAAAGAAGAAAACTGTAGATTCTTGCAAAGATTGTCATTGACAAAGAGAGATTGGCAAGGAAAAATGAAAACACCTTTGCCTTCACAAAAATTACACCAGGGGACCAACCTCAGTTTTCATATGAACTCGAATGCACACTTAGCAGAGTTGAGAGTATTAGACAGAAGCATAGCAATTGTCATAGGTCCCACACCTCCTGGCATGGGAGTAATGGCCGAGACAACTTTGATTGCTTATTCATAGCAAACGTCTCCTGTCATGCCCCGATCCTCAAGCACGCACACATCCCTTACTTTTGGTCGATTTTTAAATGCGATATCCCAGGATTATGTATCGCTGATCCTTTCATTTATATATGCACATGCGGAAGCAATTATAAATCCCCAGACAATAAAACAATGGGATAGAAAAGCAGGCCTTATATTTTCCTTACTGAAAATTCACAACTACATCATTTTACATGCATCTCATAGTATTCTACAATACTATATATACACAACTCTGGTCTAACATCTATTCACATCTATTCACAGGGTTGTACTTGGGTTTATCCTCGGGGTACTCCTCCACGTACTCCTCTTCGAGTTCCTCAACAGGGATCTCCTCATCAGATTCATGCTCTTTAGGCTCCTTATCTAGGTCCTGAAATGGTTATTCAATAACCACTGAGACAACGTCTCAGCAAGTTCTATCCCCTAAGACCCAATTAGTAAACTAATACACCTTAGGGCTGCCTATGCACAACATGAGTCAGATGACTTACCTTGGTCTTAGGTTCCACCTGCATATAAGCACAGATTAAATAGGCACCCAAGCAATCACATTACAGATCAAAGCATCGATCAGATCGACCTAGCCGATTACACACCAAGAAGACCACTCATGGTCATCTCCATTCAATCATTCAATTCACAACATCAAATCAAGGCAATGATCAATCACATTAAATCACACTCAGATCGAATCATCAATCAATCGACCTAGTCGATTACAAGTCAGTTGAATCATTTCTAGGTCATTCACTCCATCCCACATAACCTTCAATAGTACACTTAGTTACAGAGCTCCATCAATGCTCTCGGGCATCGCTTTCGCCAAGGTGACATAAGTAATAGACGGTCTACGTGCGTTCTTTAAGGCACCGTTTTCGCACGGTGATGTACTTTATCACCGAACCACGCCTGTCTATACTTTGTACTTGATCAGTCTCAGCCAATAGAATTCTCAGTTAGCTCTCACCACTTTCTCCACTTACAGCTCAACAAGGTAGGACAAATGCTAACTAGCCATACTCGGCCATTTACCGATCAATAATTCAATTTCACTCAATTTCAATCAATTTAGGGTAAATCCCTAAAATATCAATATTTATTTAATTCCATACAACGTAGAGCTCAAATAAATAAACGGACTATGCCACGACAATCAGCATGAAATTCCGGTCTTCGGTCACCTCAGCCTTAATTTCCGAAAAATAATTAAATAATTAATTAATTTCGAAAATTAATTAATAAATATTAAAATTCAATTTAGCTCAAAATAAAGCCCGAATAAATAAATGGACTTCACCACGGTCATCAGCATAATATTCCGGTCATTGACCATCCAAGTTGAATTTTCAGAAAATAAATAATTAATTAATTTAATTCCGACAAACAAATAAATAAGCACAATAATTCCAATTTAGCACAATATGAAGCTCAATTAAATAAACGGACTATGCCACGATCATCAGCATAAAATCTCAGTCACTGGTCATCCCAGTTGAATTTCCAGAAAATAAATAATTAAATAATTAATTTCGAAAATTAATATTTAATTCCTAAAAATTCCAATTAGGCCCGAATCGCCTAATTAACACCCGATAAAGGACGGGAAAAATCCCAAGAAGCATCCAATAAATACTACAGGCAATTCTCTATCTAATTACACTAATCACACAACTAATATGCAAAGCAATTAACTAATAATCACTAATCAATTCTAATCTAATCACCTAATTACACTTAATTAACACTAATCAACCTTTAAGTATAATTAGCGCACTAAGAAGGAATTAGTGAGTAAAACTCACTCAAAACGACGGGCTCGACGCGAGGATCGACTTTCCTCAAAGCGGGCTGAGCATCCGGGCTCGGGAAGGCGGCCAAAACGGGCCAAACGTCCGCTGCCATACCCATTTCTGCACTCTCTGTGCACTGTTGGTTGGAGGCGAAGGAGGGCGGATCCGGGGCTGGTTGGGGTCGAGAATGGGCGGAGGAGCTAAACAAGACCTAGGCGGGGCTTCACGGTGGCCGGAGGAGGTCGGGTGGTGGCCGGAGGCAGCTGAACGAGACTGAACAGACGCGGCAGGAGCTGGACAGCAGCTCTGGAATAGCGAGCTGGGCGAGAGAGCGACCAAGGCGCGTAGAGGGCAACCGGCGAGCAGTGGAGCATGCAAGCGGGGCAAGTAGCGACGGCAGCTCCGGTTATCTTCTCTTGGCGCTGCTGTTCTGCTGTCTTCGGACACATCGAGCGGGAGGTGGAAGAGAGAGGGCGAAGCTGTGCACGGGCAGCAGGACGGCGGACGGCGGACGGCGGCGACTCCGGCTTCGGTTGCTTGCTGCATTAGAGCCGAGAGGAATCGCTGCTTCGGCCTGCTGGTTCGCTGGTCTTCAGCTTCCATGGAGTTTTGAAGAAAAAGAAGAAGATGGGGAAGGAGTTCGGTCGACAAAGGAGAGAGAGGAGGAAGAAGAAATCAATTTCCCCTCTTCCTCTCACACACTCTCTCTCTTAGGTCATCACACATGGGCCACCGTGACATCATGTGATGTCACCTTCCATTCACCATTTCTTGACAATTATACCCCTTCAAGAAGCATTTAGGTAGGCCAAAGTATGGGGTAGAGGTGGCATAGGAATTTTGCTAAGTTTTCTTCCCAAATTGAACCTTAATCCCACTTGAATCAAATCAATTTGACCCCCACAATTTCATTCAATATTTCATCGATCAAATTGGTACATTTTCTTATCAGTATAGCCCACTTGCATCCCAATTTCACAATCCCTGGCTTCAACTGAACAAAAACGGCCCTATTTATCCAGTCGAAATTAGAACTCAAAAAATCTGGATGTCACAACTCTTCCCCTCTTATAAAAATTCCGTCCTCGAAATTTAAACTTTTACCAATCCTTATACAAAAGGTGGGGCTATTGTCGTTTCATTGAGTCTCACTACTCCATGCTAATCCTTCGGTCTCCTGGTGTTGTCCGACCCTTTTGACTAAGGAGATCATCTTGATACACAAACTCTGCTCTTTCTGAACCAACAACTGAACTGAGCTTCTCACATAAGACACTCTGTCATCCACATCTGATCTCTTTTTCTTGACTCTCTAATGAACGTTCGAAGCTCAACGACTGAAAATTTCTGATAATTCTAAGCAGTCTTTACTCTGACACTGATCTGACAACTACAAACACTGATTACTGAGCTGACTCTGGCCTGAAATCTTTCTTCACTTTCTTTTCACCACTGAAATTTTGAACCCTCTGTTATCCACTGCTTAAGAAAGAACCCTCTGAAAACTTTGCTAAATTTATAATCTCTAATCTAGATTCAAAATATAATTCATCCCCGGCACTCCATGCCGGCGAATTATATGATGTACACACACTTCGGTATACCCACTCTGTGACAAGACAGAATCTTCAATTTCTGAAATCGAACTTAGATTGGCGGTTAATTTCACTCCGACACGCTTTTAGTGTGACCTAGACTACTGGGTAGTGTCAGAGCTTTTTAGGACAAATGATCCGTGGCCGATTTTCTTCGAGCCACAATGAACCCACTCGACCCATTGGTGACTATCGATTGTCGTCAAAATCTCAAAGATTCAAATACGGACAAAGGGTACCAAAACAACAGTAAAGTCAAATTAGTGCCAGTCGACGAGAGTTTTCCAATTTAGTGGGGTCACCCACAATTGGTCACTCATCTCAGTCGAACCAACCTATCTCTGATCTTAATTCGATTTTTAAATGTGCCGTAATGATCTCTAAAGATAAGCACGGTCGAGAAATCGATTCCTGGTCGAATTCTTAGTCTATTTGCCTTAAAGTCCTTAATAACTCACCCAGCTAGTCTAGTTATCTCATGAGTGGCCAACTTAGAGAAAAACACTATAATCGCGTCGATGAAATGCCCAATTTATCTAATCAAAATCAGAGCCTGAAATCTGGATGTTACACACTCAAAACAAGATCTATTCGTACTGTACCAAAGTGGACCAACTCCATCTATCGATCAACCACTATTCTCAAATGGTATCAGTAATCCCCTGAATCCTTAGTAAGCTCGTCACAATGTTCCATTGTGATATATTTCCATTCCCACTTGGGACTCTCAAGTGATGGTAAAATCTTCCGGGTTTGCATTACAGAACTTCCACTTACTGACACCTCTGACACTTGCAACCTACTCAGCAGTATCTATCTTCATATCAGTCTGCCAATCTAGCTGATGCTGATTCCGCTCCATCTTGAATTGTTTGATCAAAAACCGCAACTTCTACAATGAATTTTTGACAATGTTTCTTACCTGAGTGCTATAATATCAAGTACACTCATTCACTCTCAAAACTTGAGTGTTCCATCCTCAGAAGTCTGAAAGTTAGTCTCTTTCTTACCTGTATCCCTTTTCAGGATCCCCTAAACATCTCTATCTATCAACTAGGCGCTAAATCCAACTTGAACATCTGGTTCAATTTTGAGGGCAACTATAAAATTCAAAAGGTAGTCTACCTCAAATTTGAAGATAGAATTTCGAACCCTTTTTAAGTAAAGTCTATACTTTAGTCAGTCTGGGCACAATTGAAGACTCTCGGCTCAACACATTGATGACTCATTTCGTTCCTCCAAGGTGATACTCGACATCACCATTATAGTCCTACCGAAATTCTAATTCACGACGCCGTTTTATATCCAACTTATTGGTCTCAACTGGCAGGATGGTTATACAGCAATCTTCTCATGTTGTATCAATACGTACCCAGTTCTCTGCAAGACACATCACTAAAGATTTCATGCTTTCTAGAGCCAATTGAAAATTTTAGCACAAGTACGATAGTCAGTTCTTACTTAAGCTCTAGAAACTATCCTCATACTTGTCTATGCTGATGAATTTCTCTTCTTTCTTAAGAGGTCAACCTCACGATGATGCTGATGCTGAAAATTCTTTCACAAACCTTCTGTAGTAATCTGTCCAATCCCCACAGCTTCTGATCTCTGACATTGATGTCGGTCTCGGTCCATTAACAACTGATTCGATCTTGGCTGGGTCCATGAAGATTCCTTAACCTGTAATCACATGACCATTCTTAGGGCCTCTCGTGACCCTTAGCACTTAATGAATACCCTAGAATGTCACTACACCACACGATCACCATTGATCTAGGTATTCTTTGAACACTTGGTTTGTCAAATCTATGACAGTGGCTGGAGCGTTCGTCAAATCAAATGGCTTTACATTATTCTCACAAGGGCTAAATCAAGTGCGAAATGTTGTCTTCAGTATAACCTCCTTCCTGGTTCTCAACTGACAATAACCTGTCCTCAAGTCGATCTTTGAAGACATCAATACTCTTTATAGCAAGTTACCCAATTCGTCAATCTTTGACAATGAACACTTATCCTTGATTGTCACTTGATTGAGTCAACTATAGTTGATGCATAATTGCAATGAACTATCTTTCTTTCTTTCTCACTATGAGGCCGATGTTTCCCTTAGGTAATGCATTGATATGCATGAATTCCACATTCATCAATTCTCACATCTGCACCATTGGTTCTATAAATTCAGACAACAACAACTAGTAAGAAACTTTAGAGAATGGTTCTGTTCTAGTTGTTAGCTCAATCGTAATTCATTTTCTTTCTCTGGTGACAGTCTGATAATCCTTCTGGCAACACTTCTAGGAATTCTTGGACTACTGAGGAGTCATCAATCTTCAATTCTTCAATCTATCTTATTTTTGACAATCGCCAAGTAACCTAGGCAACCTCTATCTAACAAACGAATTGCCTCAAGTGACAAGGTTAAAGAAGTCAAGAACCCTTCTCGACTCTCAATAAAACTTGGCACTTCTACCTGCTCTTGGAATAAACTAGGTTACTCCACTATAACAATTCATCACCACGAAATGCTCTAGAATCAATTCTTTCTACACTTGACGAATAAGTTGTACACCAACAGCCAATCAAGTACAACTCTAGTCAATGGTTCTTTTCCTACAGCCTTAACAACAATTAAAATTCCACACTTGTATTCCCAACACTCTCTGGCACCATTTTGATGAAATCACCTCAAAACATCCTTCCATTGAATAAAGCATGGTCAATTCTATTCTTGTTCCTTTTGCCATCCTAATGGCATCTTATCTGCAGTATCAGTATCAATGCTCCCTTGGACTCACATTGATAGACTTTCACCCGACAGCCGTACTGACTACCATCATAGCCCGTTTTAGCCAATCTAAAACACATGATCAATCCATGCCTTTCTTCCATACTTTTGGCACTTACCTGGTGAGTCTTCTACCTCTTGTCAAGTGCTAGGAAGCACTATTTCTTGTACCAGAGACCTATCCCAGAAATTCCACAGTGCGTTCTATGGTGCACTTGTTCTTAACTGTCTTATCGACGATGACAGTAGTAACCCTTGTCGAGATTCCATCTACTAATGCGGATACACCATAAATCATTGTTCGTGCTGGCGACACTTACCACAATTTCCTGTCCTCAAAATACACGAGACTGATTCATACCATCTTCCATAGAACAACATGTTCCATTAATCTGAATGCTGACTTGACTAAGCCACCTTTCCTATTGGGTGGAATAGAATACCATTCTCTAAACATCAGTCTTTACCCTGACCGAATTCCCAATCTGTTTGCACTGAATCTTGATTCAAATATTGAAATCTATTCCCTGACTATCCTTCCAGGTTGGACCTCAGCAAAGGTAGCAACAGCAACAACTTGATTTTGATCTTACCGGCTCATCCAGATCCCAAAGAACACTTGCATCAGAAAAATCTTATCGGACTTAGTATCATTCAACGCTGCTACACTAGTACCAACCTGCAGAAACTCTTACACTCGAGCTGGCCAGAGTCAACACTCTACCTTCCGAATCCACAACGATTAAAAGCAAGCGATTCACACATGACAAACAATTCTACCAATCAGCTATCAAAGACATGCACTAGTCATGAATTTAAAGGTCTTTCCTACTACTATCCCATAGGTCATCGCACCTTATCACTCAAATACCTAACCATTGCTTTGATACCACAAAATGAGGATGTCACGCCCCGATCCTCAAGCACGCACAAATCCCTTATTTTTGGTCGATTTTTAAATGCGATATCCCAGGATTATGTATCGCCGACCCTTTCATTTATATATGCACATGCGAAAGCAATTATAAATCCCCAGACAATAAAACAATGGGATAGAAAAGCAGGCCTTACATTTTCCTTACTGAAAATTCACAACTACATCATTTTACATGCATCTTATAGTATTATACAATACTATATATACGCAACTCTAGTCTAACGTCTATTCACATGCAAACAAGGTCTGACAAGATAGGACAGGATCTCGGTCCTCATTCGGGTCATACTTGGGTTTATCCTCGGGGTACTCCTCCACATACTCCTCTTCGGGTTCCTCAACAGGGATCTCCTCATCAAATTCATGCTTCTTAGGCTCCTTATCCAGGTCCTGAAATGGTTATTCAATAATCACTGAGACAACGTCTCAGCAAGTTCTATCCCCTAAGACCCGATTAGTAAACTAATACACCTTAGGGCTGCCTATGCACAACATGAGTCAGATGACTTACTTTGGTCTTAGGTTCCACCTACATATTAGCACAGATCAAATAGGCACCCAAGCAATCACATCACATATCGAAGCATCGATCAGATCGACCTAGCCGATTACACACCAAGAAGACCACTCATGGTCATCTCCATTCAATCATTCAATTCACAACATCAAATCAAGGCAATGATCAATCACATTAAATCACACTCAGATCGAATCATCAATCAATCGACCTAGTCGATTACAAGTCAGTCGAATCATTTCTAGGTCATTCACTCCATCACACATAACCTTCAATAGTACACTTAGTCACAGAGCTCCATCAATGCTCTCGGGCGTCGCTTTCGCCAAGGTGACATAAGTAACAGACGATCTACGTGCGTTCTTTAAGGCGCCGTTTTCGCACGGTGATGTACTTTATTACTGAATCATGCCTGTCCATACTTCGTACTTGATCAGTCTCAGCCAATAGAATTCTCAGTTAGCTCTCACCACTTCTCCACTTACAGCTCAACAAGGTAGTACAAAAGCTAACTAGCCATACTCGGCCATTTACCAATCAATAATTCAATTTCACTCAATTTCAATCAATTTAGGGTAAATCCCTAAAATATCACAATTTATTTAATTCCATACAACATAGAGCTCAAATAAATAAACGGACTATGCCACGACAATCAGCACAAAAATCCGGTCGTCGGTCACCTCAGCATTAATTTCCGAAAAATAATTAAATAATTAAATAATTTCGAAAATTAATTAATAAATATTAAATTCAATTTAGCTCAAAATAAAGCCCGATTAAATAAACGTACTTCACCACAGTCATCAGCATAATATTCCAGTCATTGACCATCCAAGTTGAATTTTTAGAAAATAAATAATTAATTAATTTAATTCCAACAAATAAATAAATAAACACAATAATTCCAATTTAGCACAATATGAAGCTCAATTAAATAAACGGACTGCGCCATGATCATCAGCATAAAATCCTGGTCACTGGCCATCCCAGTTGAGTTTTCGGAAAATAAATAATTAAATAATTAATTTCGAAAATTAATATTTAATTCCTAAAAATTCCAATTAGGCCCAAATCGCCTAATTAACACCCGATAAGGGACAGGAAAAATCCCAAGAAGCATCCAATAAATATTACAGGCAATTCTCTATCTAATTACACTAATCACACAACTAATATGCAAAGCAATTAACTAATAATCACTAATCAATTCTAATCTAACCACCTAATTACACTTAATTAACACTAATCAACCTTAAGTATAATTAGCGCACTAAGAAGGCATTAGTGAGTAAAACTCACTCAAAACGACGCGCTCGATGCGAGGATCGACTTTCTTCAAAGCTGGCCGAGCATCCGGGCTCAGGAAGGCGGCCAAAACGGGCCAAACGTCCGCTGCCATACCCATTTCTGCACTCTCTGTGCACTGCTGGTTGGAGGCGAAGGAGGGTGGATCCGAGGCTGGTTGGGGTCAGGAATGGGCGGAGGAGCTAAACAAGACCTAGGCAGGGCTTCACGGTGGCTGGAGGAGGTCGGGTGGTGGCCGGAGGCGGCTGAACGAGACTGAACAGAGGCGGCAGGAGCTGGACAGCAGCTCTGGAACAGCGAGCTGGGCGAGAGAGCGACCAAGGCGCATGGAGGGCAACCGGCGAGCGGCGGAGCACGCGAGCGGGGCGAGTAGTGACGGCAGCTCCAATTATCTTCTCTCGGCGCTGCTGTTCTGCTGTCTTCGGACAGATCGAGCAGGAGGAGGAAGAGAGAGGGTGAAGCTGTGCACGGGTAGCAGGACGGCGGACGGCGGCGACTCCGGCTCCGGTTGCTTGCTGCATCGGAGCAGAGAGGAATCGCTGCTTCGGCCTGCTGGTTCGCTGGTCTTCAGCTTCCATGGAGTTTTGAAGAAAAAGAAGAAGATGGGGAAGGAGTTCGGTCGACAAAGGAGAGAGAGGAGGAAGAAGAAATCAATTTCCCCTCTTCCTCTCACACACTCTCTCTCTTAGGTCATCACACATGGGCCACCGTGACATCATGTGATGTCACCTTCCATTCACCATTTCTTGACAATTATACCCCTTCAAGAAGCATTTAGGTAGGCCAAAGTATGGGGTAGAGGTGGCATAGGAATTTTGCTAAGTTTTCTTCCCAAATTGAACCTTAATCCCACTTGAATCAAATCAATTTGACCCCCACAATTTCATTCAATATTTCATCGATCAAATTGGTACATTTTCTTATCAGTATAGCCCACTTGCATCCCAATTTCACAATCCCTGGCTTCAACTGAACAAAAACGGCCCTATTTATCCAGTCGAAATTAGAACTCAAAATATCTGGATGTCACATCTCCCATGATGCGGAAACCTTGATCAACGCCAGGATCCTGGACATTCCAAACTCTTAATTCAAAGTCAAACTTAGAAGAAACACGTAAAGCTTCTCTGACAATCGCTCAAAATGGAAATGGAGCAGAGCAAGCTAGTTCTTTCGAGTGGGACTGAGGAACTATCATTCGTTCTCAGAAAACCACCTGTTAAATGACCTCTTCTACCATAGCAGCTACTTAAATGGGATCATCAGCATTGATGAGCATTTATACATCAAACCTAAGTGGGAGTTGAAGTTCACCTCTGTCAGAGTGAGGACCTTACAGTTCTGAATTTATTTGCTAATTTTAGCGACCATGAATCAAAGCTTTCATAGAGTAATCCTGCAATAGACTTTCATCTTCTATGGCTTTGCCCTCTGTCAATCCTTGATTGTTCACTCATCATTTCTCTTCTGAAAGACCCACCTTTTTTGAAGCCTTCCCCCTCAAACATCACTTTCCTGAGCATAGTGCAGTGTATCTACATATATGCATTGAGTAGATCACAGATGCAAGACACCCTAAAACAATAAAAAGCAAAATGGCAAAGACCACCCTAATTTTCCATAGTTACACCTTGGCAGCCTCCAACTATAGATCCTACACTCTGCACCCCCAAATTTCAAGACTTCCCATGATATATCTTGAGATTTCAAAAAGAGCTAATCTTTGCACCCTCCAGTTTCCATACTTTTTTTGAATGGAGTTAAGCTTTAAGGTAGAAAGTCTAAGCTCGCGACACCTTATGACACAAAGTGTAGGGTAGAGGTTATGAGTGCCAACCAAGAGAAAGCCTAGTGTAATTTTTTCATTGTCCCTCATAAAGAGAGTCCTGCCCCTGCTTTTCCAATTTTTTCAACAGAAAAGATCGAGACCATAGCATCCTATAACCTATATCTTACTTATAAAGGTCAACGCACATTACAATGCAAACTTGCATTCAAATGAGGCCATACAGTTTGATAATGCCATTGGTGCTGAACTTTCAGTGTTTCTACCTGAACTTGAGTGGTCCCCATATCCACTACAACAGCTCCCGGTTTTAGCCAACTGCCACAGATTAAATTGGGTATCCCCACATCGGCAATCACAATGTCGGCTTCACTTGTAATCTGTTCTGGATTTTTGGTGAAAGAATGTACTGTGGTGACTGTTGCATGGTGCCTCTACCAGAGGAATTTCTTATAAGAGGATGATATTGAGAGCATCTTAAACAACCAGAAACCATGGAAAAGGGCTTACCTGCAATAGCAAAGAAGTGGAGCACAAGGAATAAAAAGTGTGGTGACTGTTGCATGGTGCCTCTCCCGACTACGACAGCTCTCTTTCCCATGATTTCCACACGAGACCTCAACAACAACTCAATACAACTCTTAGGAGCACAAGGAATAAAAAGTGTGGTGACTGTTGCATGGTGCCTCTCCCGACTACGACAGCTCTCTTTCCCATGATTTCCACACGAGACCTCAACAACAACTCAATACAACTCTTAGGAGCACAAGGAATAAAAAGTGGCTCCCTTCCTTTCATGGCAAGATTTCCCATATTGAGGGGATGGAAGCCATCCACGTCTTTCTCTGGGCTCACGAAATTGACGATTCTCTACTCAACCACATGCTGGGCAAACATCACATTGAGGTGGCATAATGGTAAATATGTCCTTACAAGATGTGTTAAATGAAATAATGCACGGTAATATGTTGTTGAAATTTTTCAAGTCAATGAGGAGCTCTAGTCATTGCATCATCCTCCACAATGGAAGATTAAAAGATATAGTATTGAAAAACGATTATGTACAGGTTACACCATTCAATTACTCTACAGAATGTGTCGGAACATGCGAAGGTTCCATTGGCAACTATGCATTAGCAGACTTATTTGATACGGATTACCCAAGAGATTCAAAAGAGAAATGGGAATGAAGCATAAGTCTAGCTGTAGAAATTACTTGTGGTAAAGGGAGTTGCACAATAATACCATTAACTGATGGGTTGTTATTTAATCTGGAAACAACACGCAGAACTTCATCTTCTGTACATTCTTCAGGTAACTCCTCTACATAGGTCGTTATCCCAACTTCTTCACAAGCTTTTAACTTGACACGAATAAAAGTTCGTGAATCCCTTCTTCCGCCAACCAACACAATAGCCAATCCCGGGGATTTTACAATGGTTTCCTTCATTCTGCAAATTTCATTGGCTATTCCTGCTTCACTCAAGAAGAACCCAACCTTTTTCTAATACAAAGAAGATAAACCCATCATTTTTTTTTTTTTTTTTTGCAGGATTCAACCACTTACAGTCGGCACTGGATTCACCATTATACTTCATAGTATCGCAAATGAATCTGAAACACAAGGACGACGACGACAGCTGCACCTCACGATCAAAACTATGACGTCGAAAGCCACAACGCCCAAACCCAAAAACCGCTTCAAGGCAATCAGCATGCTGCCGAACGAAACATGGAGAACAAGTCTCCGACACCGGAAAAGCAGAGGCAACGTGCAGACGACACTCACGTCAATCCTCGAAGCGACCCCAACAGACTCGAGTAACACGCGTTTCACACGCCCGAGAGCAAGTCCAGGCTCTTCTTCGCAATTTCTAAAGTTCCAACCTTTATGACGGGGACCTCCAGATCCTGAAGGAAGTCGGCAATTTTTAGCTCTATTCTTTTCCCAGAAAAATCCCACAAAAAATCTCAAAACCCTTTTTCATGAGCACCATTATTCTAATTTTTTTTTTCGACTCACGGATATTAAAAAATGCTCTCAAAAATCTGACGTGATCAAAAAATGCTTTCAAGAGCTTGCATCGATGATCAAAAAATGCTTTCCATCCATCTGGCCGTTAAAATTTGACGTGACAACTTGCGTGACGATTAAAAATCTGACGTGGTTATATGTGTGTTTGTTACCTTCTCAAATTCATTAATTTGATATTATCTAAAACTACTATCATGTTTTAACAATAACCATAACAAAGTCTAACAAAAGATCTTATTGGGTAAATGGTATAAGTTTAAGATTATTGGTGAGACAAAACAAAATTAGGTATTAATGTCCATCGAGAAAAATGTACAGGATATTTTGTGAGATTATTCTTCTTTTCCCAATGACCGACAGATCCTTAATTCAATTCCTACCCTAAAAAAATATTATCAAACTTCTAATCATGAGTACTAGCAGGAATTTAAGCGGAAACAACTTGAACGGCTCTGTTCCTCGAACTCTCTTGAAGAAGAAGGCAGATGGAACGTTGCTACCAAGGTTCGCTCATTTCCATACAGTTGTAATATTACATTTGATCGCTTATTATTGTCTATATAATCTGCTTCTTCTTTCTATACGTTTTCGCTCACTGAAGAATGAAAAAGATGGAAGTGGTACTTGCTTTTTTAGTTTTCTGTTTGATCGACTTATGCATGTAATACATACAGAGGGTGGAATATCCATGAATTCATGGGCTAATCTTTCGGTTGTCACATGTACCATCGACGTTTTTTCAGACAGCTTAGATGGAAAACCAAATCTTTGCCAATCCGACAATTGTCCGACCGGCAATATGCAGCCAAAGAAAAGGGGCATCTCTATTGCTCCAATCATAGCATCAGTTGCTGCTGTTCTGGTCTTGATCTTATCAGGAGCTCTTGCAATATTGTGGATAATCAGAAGAAGACAAATCCAAAGTAACTCTTTTGCATATTGCATGTGCAAGGAAAACCAAAAGTTTTACATGTGATTTTGTCAGTCCAGATTTGAACTCCAAAAGGGTTTAGCTGGTCCAATTGCTCGTGGCCTTGCCGCAATTGGGCATGGGAAAAGTGAACATGACACACCAACTTGATCTCACTCGAGTAATCACGTTTCTATGTCATCACCGTTTCATGTTCAAAAACTTTGTACACATTGTTGGTTAATGATATCATAATTGCAACATGGCTTACCCACAAGTGTAAATAAAGTCATTTCTGGTTATACTTCATTTGGTTAAGGTAACTTGCTTCACTCTTTCTGGTTTGTTTTCCACGACACGATCTTCTCTTACAATAAGTAAGTACGTACTTCTTCAAAATAGTTCTGTTTGCAGTGAAGGCATATAAGATCAGACTGAAGATCATGACTCAATAACTCTGTTCAGGTTACTTAATTACCTTCTCATTTCTCCAGATGTTACTACTAGTACTACTACTACGACTACCAACTCTACTAGAGGATCTATTGGGACATTCAAAAAATTGACCTTTTACATCTACTGAGGTTACAAGAATTACCAATAACTTTAGAACAGTAACTGGAGAGGGAGGATTTGGGAAAATTTACTCTGGCAAACTTCATGAGGGCACTGAAGATGCAGTAAAAATGTCATCTCAATCATCAAAGCTAGGCTACAAGGAGTTTCACGCAGAGATTAGAAAATTTATTGCAACTAGAATCAACGTCATGTTTTCGATTTTTTGGGTGTTCACTCATGGCAAGCTCTGAAACCTTGATGTGCAGGTGCAGCTCCTGATGGTCATTCACTATACAAATCTGGTTTCACTTATCAGATATTGCGAAGAATATGAAAACACAGCACTGATTTATGAATTTATGTTCAATGGAAATGTTCAGCAACATTTGTCAGGTTTGCCTGATATTTCCTTCTCCAAATTCTAACCAGGTAAAGCATTGCTTAGACTCTCGATATATGACAGAACAACGTGTGTTGAGTTATATTTTATCTCAACTCTGTTCTTTGACAGTTCAGGCCTTTGGATTAATCGGTCAAGTCACGTAGTCATTAAGAGCACACTGGAAATAAAAATTAAACTTTCTCAATGAATGAATAAGATGGTGAACAGGATTTTATATCTTTCATGATTGGAATACTTCCTTAATCCTCTACTTTCAAGCAGCACAAAACCAGAATGTTTTGAGTTGGAGCCAGAGACTTCAAATCGTAATCCATGCAGCTCAAGGTACATAAAGTAGATTGATGAAATCTTTGTTCACATTTCCTCAAGTTAAGCAGCACAATACATTTCATGAAGTTTTCCTTTTTTGCTGGTGGTGCGGGGTTGAAGTAACTGCACAATGGTTGCAAAACCCCCCATTGTCCATAGAGATTTAAAGACGCCCAACATTTTACTAAACAAAAACATGCAAGCGAAGATTGCTGATTTTGGATTTTTGAAGGCATTTGTAACAAAGCTTCAGTCTCATATTTCGACTTGCCCAGCAGGAACGCCTAGTTATCTTGATCTGGAGTAAGCAACTTGAACCGACAACTCTGAATACAAATACTGTTCCACTTAGGAAGCAGAATAACCGTACTAATATAGACCATCGCGAGAGGCCTATACATTTTATTCGTACATGTTTATGTTGGATACACATATGTAGGTGCGATTTTGAAAGGCAATTTCAGCTATCATTTTACTGATCAAAGCAACGATTCCTTTTGAATCTGAAGTTTCATTCATCTGGAAACTTGGGCAAGAAGAGCTATGTGTACAGCTTTGGTGTAGTTTTATTCGAGTTAATCACAGGCCACCCAGCCATTAGAAGAAGTCCAGAGGGCAGCAGCATGCACATACTTCACTGGGAGACTCTACTCATAGAAAGAGGGGACATCCAGAGCCTTGTCGATCCAAGGTAAATGGCCAATTCAGCATCAATTCTGCATGAAAAACGGTGGAGATAGCCATGTTGTGTGTGCCGACGATAGTGGTCCAACGGCCAGACATAGACCGTGTTCTGTTGGAACTAAAAGAATGCTTGACGGCAGAGATCAGTTCAGGAAGAAGTGAAGGAATGGGAAATAGTAAGAGACGAAGTGAGTAATTTGAGATGACCTTAATTGACATTGATAGCGCTCCGAGTGCTCGTTAACCATACTTTGTCTATAAAGGTTATCATGTCCACCTTCCTTGTAAAGTTGATTATTGGATCGAAAAGATTTGAAAACTTACGAACAAAGTCTGCCCTTGTGACTTTAAATTGAGAGTGTTGTGTATTGGGGTTGTTGCTTTTATAGCTTGGTGAATAAATGAGCGAATGGTGAGTTCAATTGACTCTTTGGCCCCTCTTTACAAGGCTCCAAACTGTACAGCCATCAAGACGTTGATAGCTAGCCTTGGTCAGTTATCCATGTGAACCCCTGTATAATGAAGCAGAGGAAAAATGAATTTCTTTCATTGTGATACTATCTGTTTTATAAACCCAGTCATCTTTTGACAATCTTTGCCAACCACAACCACCTAACTACTAGCCACCTGGCCATATCAGTGTCGCCTTTCATCAAACAAGAGGATATAGAGAGCATCACGGATCAGAGGCTACAAGGGCGGTTCAGCACCGCATCCGCTTGGAAACTAGTCGAGGCAGCAATGCCGTGCTTGGCCGTGACTACGAACGAGAGGCTGAACATGAACCTGCATGCTGTTGGAGCTGAAGGAATGCTCGACTCTTTTTAGGCGAGGTACTTGATGGACCAAGGGATTATGTTCTGCTTCAACCTTCACGATCGCTGCTTATGATTTGGATAAATGCCTGTGAAAAAGTCCCACGAGACAGTGCTTATTGTGCTCCAAAACCTCCCTTTGGGTTTTGTAATTGCGGACGATGTGATTTTCTTTGATGATATGATAGCATTTCAATGTTTTGCATGTACCACATCCGCCTATGAACTCAGTGAGAGACGATATTGAAGAAAGGAAACTGCTGCTTTGCACTGAAAGGACAAAAATTACTTTATATCTATCGGCCGAGTAATCTAACGAATCTTTTAGCACATGTCATTTAAACTAGTAAGGCCCTGTTTATTACCGTTCTTTTTTTCTGTTCATGAACAAAAATCCTATTTTATTGTTCCAAAAACAAAAAAAGAATAGAAACGCGTTTGTTTGCGTTTTTATTCCAAATCTATTTTTTTGTTCCTAGGAACACATTGGGAACAGAAACGAGAAACAAGAAAAACATGTTTCTTGTTTCTGGAAGAATTTCTAAGAACAAATTTTCTCTCTCCTCTCTTTTTCTTCTCTTTTTTTTCTTCTTTTCTTTTTCTTTTTTCTTCGGCCGGTCACCGGCCTCGGCCATGGCCGGCAATCGACCGTTGAGGGCCAGCGACGTCGTCGAGGTTTGGCGACCCCTCCAGAGCGTCGCCAGTCCCTGGCAAGGCTCGGCCTCACCTTGGCTGGGCGAGCTTGGGCTAGCCCAGATCTGGCAAGCCTGAGCTCGCCTAGCCACTAGCGAGGCTCGCGGGCCTAGCGGTGGCCCGACGAGGCCGAGCCTCGCTGGTGGCTGCGCAAGCTCGAGCTCGCCCAAATTCGACGAGCCCAAGCTCGCCCAGCCAAGGCGAGGCCGAGCCTCGCCGGCGTGGGGCAAGGCTGGGTGAGCTCGAGCTCGCCAGATGTGGGTGAGCTCGAGAGCCAAGGCGAGGCTGAGCCTCGCCCAACCACAGCGAGGCTCGGCCTCACCGGGGGCCGACAAGCCTCGCTGTGGCTGGGCAAGGCCGCCGGCCCTTGTCTGCCGGTCGCCGACCATGGTTGAGGCCAGCGACCAGCCAAAAGAAGAAAAAAGAAAAATAAGAAAAATAAAATAAAAATATTAAAAAATTAAAAAGAAACAAAAAAAGAAAACAAATTTACCAAACCTATTTCTTTTCATTTTTTATTCCTGGAACAAGTTTACCAAACGCCTTCTTCTATTCAAAAATTGTTCCTTGGAGCAGAAATAGTTTTTATTTTTGTTCACTGGAACAATTTTTGAACAAAAATGTTACCAAACGCGCCCTAAATGTGTGCACGTCTTGTGTGTTCCCAAAAGAAAAATAAAAGAACTCTCTAAGGGCCTGCATATTTGTGTTCATTTTTTTTGTTCATGAACACAAAACCCGTTTTTTCATTCTGAGGAATAAAAAAAAAGCAAAAACGCATTTGTTTGCGTTTTTGTTACAAATCTATTTTTTTTGTTCTCGAGAACACATTTGAAACAAAAACAAAAACAAAAAAAAAAAAACCTTGTTTCTTGTTTCTGGAACAATTTTTAAGAACAAATTTTCTCTCTCCTATTTTTTTCTTCTATTTTTTTTCTTCTTTTCTTCTTCTTTTTTCTTTGGCTGGTCGCCGGCCTCGGCCATGGCTAGTGATTGACCATCGAGGGCTAGTGACCTCGCCGAAGAGTCGCCGGCCCTCGGTGAGACCGAGCTTCGCCAGCCCCTGGCGAGGCTAACCTCGTGCTGGCTGGCAAGGCTCGGCCTCCCCTTGGTTGGGCGAGCTCGGGCTCGCCTAGATCCGACGAGGTCGAGCTCGCCCAGCCAAGGCGAGGCCGAGCCTTGCCTGTGCCAGCGAGGCTGAGGTCACCCAGCCACCAACGAGGCTCGGCCTCGCCGGGCCACCGCCAGGTGATCGGTGGCTGGGCGAGCTCGACCTTGCCGGGGGCCGGTGAGCCTCGCCATGGCTGGGGCAAGGCTGCCGGCCCTCATCGGGCAGGTCACCGACCATGACCGAGGCCGGCGACATGCCCAAAGAAGAAAAAAAAAAAGAAAAAAGAAAGAAAGAAAGGAAAGATAAAATAAAAACATTAAAAAATTAAAAGAAACAAAAAAAAAAAAGAACACAACTTTACCACACATGTTTTGGTTCTTTTTTTATTCCTGTAACAAGTTTACCAAACACATTTTTCTATTTTTGTTCCCTGAAATAATTTTTGAACAGAAATACAAACAAATGCACCTTATGTATTAAGTCAAGCCACCTAATGAATTCAAAAGAATCTACAATGATATTGTTTCAATATAGAATGAAAGAGAAATATGGGGCAATATTTGCTCTGATACCTTGATGTGTAGGCGCAACTCCTGTTGGCCGTTCATCGTAGAAATCTAGCTTCACTTATTTGATATTGCAAATAACTTGAAAACATGGCAGTGATTCACATATTCATGCCCAATTGAAATGTTCACCCACATTAGTCCGGTTTGTCTGATGTTCCTTTTTGCAAATTCTTGCCAGATCAAGTATCTCTTAGACTCTCCATATGTGACAGCACAACATACGTTGAAATATTTTTTTCTCCACGTTCTTTGATAGTTCAGGCTTTTGCATTAATTGGTCAAGTTACATATTCATTAATAGCACCATGGCGATAAAATTAACTTTCTCAGCGGATGAGGATAATAGCGAACAGGATTTTACATCTTTCTTGTTTTTGAAACTCCTTATTTCTCTACTCCCCAGCAGCACACAACCCTAATGTTTTGAGCTGGAGCCAAAGGCTATAAATCGCAAACGATGCAGCTCAAGGTACATAAACTCGTTTGACGAAAACCTTTGCTCACATTTCCACGAGTTGAGCTACACAACACATTTCATTAAGTTTTCTCTGTTGGTGGTGCAGGGTTGTGAATATCTGCATTATGGCTGCAAACCTCCCATTATCGGTGCTTGTGATTCTCCATTCGATGGAGGCGGGGGCCGTCGTGGTGGTAGGGGCCGAGAGACGACCTCTGGCTGGTGGCGTGGTGGGGCGTGGGGTTAAGGTCTGTGATGGAGGCGGGAACCCTGTGGATAGACGGATTCTTCCAGTACTGTTGCCCGGCGGTGGGCGTGCACTTGAGGTTCTCGTTGACATGAACGATCCGGTTGGTCTCGCTCGGGTCCAGTGCGAAAAGTCTTCGAATCTCCTGGACAAAATCGTTATTTATTCTTTTTTCCTATTAGGAACAACCCCAATATAGATAGTATTTCCTGAATTATCCGTAGTAAAGTTAAAGCTCGCAAAATACAAACAAACAACAATCTAAAGTGAAAAAATTGCCAAAATGGATCTCGGGTTGGGTTGGGTATGGGTCTCGTATCAATTGTTATGTTAGTATTACAAAAGATTTGAGTCAAAACGGATTAAATTGATCAATTTAGGTTGAACCATTTTCAACCCAATTTACCTGTTTAAAAGCCCCATGTATAAATCACTTTTCTTGCATGAGGTAAAGAGAGAACGTGTTTAAGCATATCCCATGGAAGCCATAGGAAATGAATTGTGTGCAATAAAGCATGACATCTCGCCATCGTGTACAAGCCTTTGAATTCGATGAACTTCACAATTGTCTGCCTAAATTAGAAGGGTTGTTTGAATTGAGTACACGTAATGCTAATTGAGGTATGAACTTCACATATTTGATATTTGATGTGACATTAGATTTATAAAAGTATTTTTCATTTTATTTGGTAATAATTTTTACCTCGTATGTTTGTGATATGCCAGATTTAATATTTGATGTCTCATTTTTGTTACCGGATGCCCTTCTCCTGTATATACATTTTTCGTAGGGAAAAAACTTTACAATGAGTAACATTCCGGTAATATTTATGTATAGTTAACTCATCACAATCATATAACTTTTCATAAATTAAATCTAGATGGCACCCAAGACGGGTTGCAATGAAATTCAAAAATGTCCACCGATTTCAAATGGAGAAAAATTAGTTTAAGCAGAAAGATATATTTGAACTCAAATCAAAGTCAAATCATAGAGGCAAAGTCAAGTTTTTGAGTTAAACAAAATATTAATGTGGGTTTTTTTTTTTTTAAGCTTCATATCATTTAAGCATAATTGATTGCACGTATTTATGAGCTCCAATCAAGAGTTCTCTTGAAAGGTGTCTCTAATTTGAGTCCATGTATAAGATCTGACCTGAATTGGATGAGGCGGACTGGAATTCTTAACTAAATACCTATTGGAGTCATGCCCTAGGAGTTCAGGCAAGATAAGGGTTGTTTCTTTACTTTTCTTAATTTCTTTGGAGCGGTGACAATTACGTAAAGATCCAGGATTCATCAATCAAGAGATTGACTCCTCTAAAAGGCCGCTGCTAAGGCGTACAAGCGACGCTACTGTTGATTGGCCATATAAAGAGAATTGTTCAATTTCTTCTTGATTTTAAGCTGCATAGAAAAAAATAGAAAAGGACAAAAACAATAGAGGTCTTCCTTTTAAGTATTGAAAACACTCAAACTTACACGCAATTGTTACTCTGTAATTCTTGGATTGATCAGTGGAATTTTCTCTAGCTAGCCTTTCCTGTGGTGTAGGTATCGATACTCTGATCAAAATACTTAAATATTTGGTATTCCCTATCATTTCTTGTATATCTCTCTGATAATTTCATATTGATTTAATTGTAAGATTCGGTGAGTTTCTGCATTTATTTAATAAGAAGCTCCAATCGAAGAGTACTTGAATCTCTTGTTATTGTTATAATTAATAGATAGTAGACACAAAAACCTCATAAAAGACATTGACTTAATCCTAAAGTGGCTAATTTCATTAACCAATTAAATTAATGCATTGTGTTGTGGATCAATTTTTCATAAACCATCAAGCTGAAAGATGTGATAGGTGGGGGAATTTATAGCGAGAGAGAAATGAGAAGAGTGTGTGGTGGCGTGTGGTGGTGCCCAGGTGAGGATGTGTCACTTCCTTGTACCCTTGGTAAACATAAAGGTGTTTAGGTAATGTCCCATGAATAACTTGAGAATCGAATTACATTGCCCACCGTCCACATATTTGACTACATGTCATGTGATTTTGGCATGGGTCTCCCATATTCGACATGGTATTAGATTTATAATTCTTACCTTTGAGATCATCAGAATTTCTTACTTTAGTTCTCCCTTTTAGTACTCAAGGCCCTTCTTTTGAATATACATATTCATATAGCGAAAAATATATATTTGACAAGGAATGATTTTCCGATAATATATATATGCTCGGTTAACTCATGGCAATCATATAATTTCTCATTAGTCAATTTCAGGTGGTGAACAAGACAAATTATAATCATCTTATGTCAAATTCAAAAAATTTATTGGTTTCATATGGAGAAAAAAAATTATTCTAGCAAAAAGATAAATTAAAACTCAAATAAAAGTCAAACTACTATGGCCTCATCTAGACCTCCCTTTTTAATTCCACAACCATTTAAAAATTCTAAGAAAGTCAAAATTTTCTCATCAATTCAGAACCAGATCGAGCAAAACTCCAATAGTAAGAAATTCTAGATGACCCCTCCCTAACTCCATAAGGGAAAATAGAAAACAAATCAAATTCACAATCGTGCAAGGCCAACATGAGGCTGCAGTTGGTTGGTAGTGGGGGCTCCGTGGGCTTGGCTATTGATAGTGCAGTGTAGTGGTTAAAAGGAAGAAAGGAGGAAGAAGAAAAGGAGAAATGCAAGGCACAGAAGAGAGAGACAAGAGACTAAAAGTGAGCCACCATCTAGGCACGTGGCGATCGATGAGCAGGATAGAGAATGACTCACATGAAGATTCAACGCCACCTAATATTTTCTCAGATTCATGTCATTTTGAAAGCACTCGACAAGCTTGTCTTAATTTGCTGTTAAATATCTCAATTGACAATTCAAATTACAAATTTATTAGGGAAAAGTAAAGAAAAGTCAATATTCGACTTAGTTAACTTGTAAAAGAATAATTTTTACTGAGGTGACGGCCACTGTTATAGAGAAAGCACCATCAGTTCATACACACACATACATATAATGAGGAGAACGTCATTCTAGCAATATAGGATCTTAATAGGCGTACTTTGAGAACAACATAAATAAATTCTCTTATAGTTTTTTTTATATAGCTATGGATTCTTCGTCTACTTAATTTCTGCTCAATAATGAAAGTTGTCCCTCAAGGGCATTAGAGCTTACCAGGGCATTGCAGTTCTCTTCCTTTCAAGTTGCTACCATGGCTACAAACTCTAAAATATCATCTACCCTCTAACGTTTATGTGCCCAACATTGTTGCATTAAGACCTGATGATACAAAATATACCCTTCGGGAAACCCAAGTACTTTCACTAATTGAAAGTCCAGATTGGTTGGGATTTTCCACCGGGCGCCACTGTTGCTCCACCTGAAATGGTCGATCAAGAGTGTTGGACATAGTTCATCACGTATTTGTGATTGCTACACCGCTATCAATATAACATGTATAATAATTTTCTACATTTGCCACTTGGCTTGCATTGAACATACTGTATGTATATTCTTTTTCTTCAACATAATTATCTCGATAATTTGTTTTCAACCAACAATGTTTTTCTATGTGGCTATATCTTTTACATGAGGGATATTGTGATTTATTTAGGAAACCAGCAATCTTTTTCTAATTGATTTATTTTATTGCAAAAACTGCAGGGTAGATTTTTTTCCCCCTTCGAAGAGGTTTCTTCTCCTCTTTTATTTTTCCACAAGCTCCTTGTACCTTAGATTTATGAGACCCCGCATTTATTTTAGACTAAAAGTCACTTTTAATGGAATTTTTATCATATAGCATTAATCTTTTTCATCCTCCTAATCTTCCACATTATTGTTTGAGGGTCTCATTATTGTTTATTTTAGCATTTTGAAGACACTGAAATCTAATGGTTTATGCCTTTATTGCGTCTTGAAACTCTTCTTTTAGTGTGTTCTAAAATTATATATCTAAAATTATATTATGAGTTTGAGCCGTATATGAAATCCGATTTGATTGGAAGATGCCTGTTGGATTAAAAACCAGCACATTTATCCTATTTAGATTAGGACGTAGAGAGTTGGTTGCTGTAATCTTATCCAAGCCGTCCATCAACTGGAACTCGTTAGAGCCAAAAAAAAAAAAGGAGTTCGTTTATGTTGGTGCTAGTCAGAAGAGAAGAGAGACACATGGGTTTGTGTCGGCTGTGTGTGCCGTTGACTTCTTCAAGCCTTAAAGTGGAGCTCTCTTTTTCGTTGGCGGTACAAAGGAGATGGGAACATCGGGTGAAGTTTGTGAAGAAAATCCTTCATCCAATTGAGGCATTTTCTTCGTGAAGACACGAGTGTTTCAAGTTTCCGATGATTTGTTCATCGAGCAATTACCTGAGGTGAAAAACTATGGATTTGAGTATAATCTTGCAAAAGGAAAATACTTGAATGTTACAAACGATTGTAGGTCTATAATTCTTCAATTGATTACCTGATTATCTGCAGCTGACCCTTCCTTCCTGTGAAGTAGCTGCTAATGGTCGGATTATATTGTGTAAATTTTTCCTTACTATTCCTCGTTTTATTTTTCTGGTGATTTCGTTCTCTCGCGTTATTTCATTGCATACATTCTTTGGTTTATGCATTATCTTAGAACACGTCTTTGTGATTTTTGCTCCAATGGTTCATGCGAATATTGTTTCCAATAGTGCTTGTTGGATGACATACACGGCCCTTGCAATTTTTTGTAGTTGCTTTGCCCAGAAGCTTGCACCTTCCTACGGAGCCGCATATCCTTTGTCTACGATGTGGCATAAGTCTTGTGCCACCAAAAAGTAATCATTTTAATGCTCCAATAAATATATTTATTTTCTTAGGAAGTAGCAATGGTAGTGAGATAGAGTTGGCCATTGTTTTTAGGGGTGAGCGTGGTTTCCGGATAGAACTAGAAACCAGATAACCAAACCGGTTCCCAGTTCCAAGGGGGAAGGTTCCAATTCCCGGTTCTACTCTCTCCTCTCGATGACTCGACACCGCTAGCCGCTCTCAACATCGCTCCCCCCCCTCCCCCCCGACTGCGTTGGACGCCTCAATCGTAGGTCCAATCTCTTGTCGTTTCTGCTCTTCACTTTTAAATTTAATCTAACATTTTAGCTGCTTTATTTGGTCAATTTCTAAGTCGTGGGAGTGTCATCCTTGCCTGCCTTGATCCAAGTACATACATAGTGAGGGAAGGGGACTCTGTCAATGAGATGATGTTCATTATACGTGGACGACTGGAAATGGTGGGAGGAGTGGATTTTATAACAGAGGATTCTTGAAAGAGGGTGACTTTTGTGGAGAGGAACTTCTGACCTGTGCATTGGACCCTAAAGCAGGTTCCAATTTGCCTTTGTCAACTCGGACTATGAGCGCTTTGACAGAGGTGGAGGCATTTGCGTTGGAAGCAAAAGAGTTGGAGTGTCATGCTTGTGTGTTCTGATCCAAGGATTGTAAATTTGTAACTGTTTGCTTAGAAGCTCTAGAGATTATTCTGAAGGTTGGGGAAGCAGAGAAGGAACAGGGCAATATTGGGGATAATGTCTATGCCTAGATGAGACGTATTGCCAGTTCAATGTCGGATATGCAATTTTTGATTTTCCATATTTTCTGGTTGTGAATCCAAAGCTTGTGTTGATAGGATTAAAAATGGAATCATTTACTTGCCCGTTCAGGGAGGAAAATGTAAGGAAAGTTAAACCGGCAAAAATGGAATCATTTACTTGCCCATTCAGGGGAAGACATAGTCACTTGTTTTTCACTAGGGTGCACGGTTTGGGCACAAATGTTTTCAGATCTAACAGTGCCCAAGACCTCATTGTTTAAAGCTAAACTGGCAAAAAGGAGTGGATCGACAGTCTCACATCATTTGTTTTATGTTAATTTAGATGAACACGTATATAGAAAGAAGTAGAAGAAGAAAAATCCACCCATATTGGCACAAGTATATATGCTGATTCTGTTCCTTTTACCTATGACAATAACTTACTTGTATCTGTGAATTTTGACAGGAAACCTTATGTCCTTGCATGTGAACCGAAGTACAGCTCTGTCATGGTGAGTTCACGAACATTTATCTTGCATTATTTGGCTGGTCTAATGGCATTGTGCTAAGCAGCAACCCAAACAAATGAGAAAGTACAATTGCTCATTATGATCTAATTGCAGGTCATGGTTGTGCTCATTATTCTGGCAATAATTTTCTCTCAACCCTCTGCAAGCAATAACTAATGTGAGTTCTATTAGCATAATATGCTTGACCTATGATTGATCCAAACTTCTCTTATCATTGTCCAACCACTTTTATTCCTTGTTTTTTCAGATGGAGCTGTGACTCATGGAGCTGTTACTCATGGAGCTGTAGTTCATCTGAACATGAATGAACCAGCATGAAGCCTTTTTATAGTCGTTCCTAATCGACTCTTGTGCTAAGAATTTTTGTGACAAACAGAGAAATTTGCTTCATATTTCATGTTGGACAGATTTGTAGCCATTACTTCTAATCACCACCAACTTAGCTAGAACCACTTATTTAAACTACTTACAATAAATCTAGAAACTTGTAGAGTCTTGGCTTTTCTGGATTAATTAACCACTAACTTTAAGAAAATTTAATCAAGAAGAAGTGGGTGCAATGGAACAAGATAATTATCATCTAATAATGATATATAAACTGCCAAATGTCCATCATTTTTTTTTTTCGGTAAAAGTACGAATTATATTGATTTTGCCATCCCATCGTTCATAACATTTAGAGAGGGCATTAAGCACAACTGAAAACAGGAGGAAAATCATTTATGACAACAACCAACAGCCAATGAACAGATAATTATCAAGCATCAGCCATTAGGAGAAACGCCCAAAAATGGCAAAAAGAAATTATTATGCAGAGGCAACGGGAGGGTTCAATAGTAGCTGAGCAGGGTGTATACGGTCTGAATTATGGTGAGTGCGAAGAGGAAGAAGGCAGCAATAGAGACAATATGGTCCAAGGACTCTTGAAGTAGTTGTGATTGAGATTAGCCCTCCATATGTTCCAGCGCCTCTTGCAGTGCTTGCTGATCTTCTGTTGCACGTCATCGAGATTTTTGTTAAATGGGAGCGTCACGTCCGTGCACAGAGTTGAATAAATCTGCGACTGCCTTGTCGCTTCCGAAATTATTCTAGATGATGCCTTCGGTGTGGAGCAGGGCGACATCCTCCTCATTGTTGATGATTTTGTCCATGAAGGCGACGTAGGATGTGACCTCGTTCCCAGCGTTGATGTGCAAGCGCTCGAACGTCATGACGTTGAGGAACATGGACTCGGTGGTGTCGTCCACCATGAAAAGTGGGAGCTTCAGGACCCCCCCACGAAAGGAGATATCCTTGAGGCTTCTGGTCTTGCTTTTCTCGAACTTGATCCCGGCCTCGCTGAACTCATTGGCTGACCGGATTATCGGCTCGGCCTCCTCAGAGCGTCCTTGAGGCCGTGGGTCTTGCTCTTTCCGTACGTCCTCTGCCTCCTCGGGCCCCATCAGCAGGCCTTGCCTGAAGACGTCCATGACATGCAGGCAACTGTCTAACCCCTTGAACTCTTTTTTTTCATGGGGGAAGCAGAACTTTCCGATGAGCTCGTTGACGTTATCCTGCTTGGTTGGAGTAAAGTCAGCGCATTGAATACGTGTTATGTCGATACTTCCCTCGTAAAAAGGGGGAAAAAAGGAGTCTATTATTGAGGTGATAGATTTAATAATTAAATTGTTAATTCATCTCGAACCGTGCATCCTAAACATTTGGAACATTAAATTTAATGGATTTTACGTGAGATCTATCAGAAATAATCAAGATGAATTGTTAGGTGAACATAGTACAGCTGTTTCCACCCGTGTAATAATCTCTCTAGTGACTAACTGAAATCGAAGAAACTAACCTCCTTGCCATCGTTCGCGATGGCAACCAGCTGATACAGCACTAGCAGCGGCAGCTGATTCTCCAGCAGCAGCATGTCCCGTTTTATATACGGGGCTATGTATTCCAGCCTGTGGATGCTGAAGATGGGTTCATCGGGCGCATAGCCATTATTCTTCTCCCTACTTGTCACAGTCCTCATGACCTCGAGCATGAAGCAGCCGTCCGTGATCATCAGCTCCAGGAACTTGCCCCCCGTACCCTCCTTCCACTTCTTCTGGTCCAGCTTGTCGTAGCTGTCCTCGAGCTTATGCACCACCTCCCTCAGGGACTCAAAGAAGCGCTTGAGGGACTTCCCGGACCGATTCAGGAAGTGGAGGAGTGCGCGGTACTTGTGCTCCTCCATTGGACGGAGGTGGACCTCGTCGTAGTGATAGGGGCCGAAAGAGACAACCTGCGGTTGGTAGGCCTCCCAGTTGAGGCGGGTGATGGAGGGGGGAACCTTGTAGATGGACGGAGACTTCCAGCACTGTTGCTCGTCTCTGGACATGCAGTTGAGGTTCTCGTTGACATGAACGATCCAGTTAGTCTCGTTCGGGTCCAGTGGGGGCGGCGAGGGTAACATGGTTCGGGGAGTTTCAGAGGTTCCGCAAGTTTCTGTTCAGGGCGAGAAAAGAGGAGAATCCGTCGGCAGAGGGAGAGAGAGAGAGAGAGAGAGAGAGAGAGAGAGAGAGAGAGAGAGAGAATGGGAATAGCGTGCGTGAAGTTTGGGGTTGTCCAAGCCCAATGCTGTTCACGTATGTATAAATAGAATTTGGCAATGGGTCTTGACCATTTTGCAACTCATATAAAATGAGTTGGATCATGCATGAGTTAATTAAATTTTAATAAAAAAAATTATGAATTTGAATTGTAATGTCTAATTGAATATGGGTTTTAAATGGTCCAGGCTTTTTTTATCCATATCCAACCCATCTACGCACGGGACTATAATCCACCACAAGGCGGGCCGCAATCTGACCCTCTCACTCCCAGCAATAAAAGAAAGGGGCCGTCCTTTGGAGAACGTGACAAGTCTGAGTGGGCCCCTCCTCCCACGTGCGAAGAGTCTTCGAATCTCCGGGGACAAAAATTGTCGTTCATTCTTATTTCCCATTAGAAACAACCTCAATATAGATCGTATTTCCTGAATTATCCATACAAAGTTCGCGCTCACAAAACACACAAACAACAACTTAAGGTGAAAATTTTGCTAAAATGGATCTCGGTCGTGTAGGATACGGGTCTCTATGAGTCAATATATGAATATTACATAGATATGGATCAAAACAAATTGAATTGATCAATTTAAGTCGAACCATTTTCGACCCGATTTACCTATTTGACGAGCCCATGTATTAATCACTTTTTGTCCACGAGGTAAAGAGAAAATATGTTTAAGCATGTCCCATGAAAGCCGTATGAAATAAGCATGACATCTTGCGATTGTGTCTGAGCCTTTGAGTTTGATGAATTTCACAAGTATCTGCCTAAATTAAAAGGGTTGTTGAATTGAGTATATGTAGGCCCCATTTGGTTCGACGTTCTAAATGGATTTTGGGACTCTAAAGTCCCTTGACCAAATATAAATAGCGTTTGGTTCTTTTTTGCTCAACTTTGGGGATATATAATTGCATATCTAAAAGGCTTTAAGGACTTTTAGCCCAAAGCAAGTCTAGAGGTTCTTGAAGAAATTGCATTCTCGGAATACAAGTCTTGGCCCTCATTCACTATTCACCTTCTTCATTATTTGCACAGAGAAGCCGATTAGAGGCCTATGACTACTAGCCAAGGGGGTCATGCGCGCCAACAACCGCAACTTGGGTTGCATGACCTTGGGTATCACTTGGGTCGCGTGACCTAGGTGATTGTTGGCCTGAGTTGCGCAACCCAGGTAGTGGTTATCAAGTGGTCATGACCTAAGTAGCACTGACACCGATATGTAACACGATACAACATGACACGTTGACATATCGTTTCTCAGAAAACAGAAAATTATGACACGTCGGGATACGTTGTATATTAAATGTACATTTTTATATATACATAATAAATTATTATTTTTGTGATTATTTTAATCAAATTTGCTTGATTCAAATTCACAAATGAATAAATAATTATAATAATTCTATAATGAATTTACACTAAAAATATCAATCCACCATTTTTTTATTATCATTCATTGTTTCAATTTGATAAATTCAACTCCATTCCAATAACCATAAAACTTAGAGGAAAAAATAAAATAAGTAATCCATATTATGTACTCGCGTGCTAGATGTGTCGGAAGAGAAGAGAAAAAAAAAAAACTTAAGGTGAATTGTGTATTCTGAGAAGTGAGAGTCATAAGAAAAGAAAATACTAAGTTTTTCTTCTTTCCTCATTTATTATTTTTGTTATTATTTTCATTTTTTCGCACACACACACACACACACACACACACACACACACACACACACATATATATATATTGACCTTGTGTGTTGAAAACTTGTATGTTGGAATTTCAACTCCAGTGTCGAAGAGTGTCGAAAAAGTTGATCAGGTTTTAGATTTTTCGACACGTATTTGATCGAGTGTCAAAGAGTATTTAAAAGTGTTGGACATGTGTCGAAGTGTTTAACACGATAGGAAAACTCTTGGAGAGTGTCAGTGCTTCCTAGGTTGTGACCCTCAGGCAATCGTCTTGACCTCAAGCGATGACGCTTGGGTTGTAGCAACCTAGGCATCGGTTGCCTAGGTTTGTATGACCCAAGTGATGCCACTTGAGGTCACCCAAACTTAGGCAAGGCTATCCGAAGGCTAAATGACCAAATCTGGCCATCGGCGATTGGCCATTAGTTGTTTTAGCCATTGATGGCTGAACTCCACATAAAGAAATTAAATTTTTTTTAAATTAGGAAAATTCCTTTTTAAAATGTAATTTTTACTGAACAATATTTAAGCCAAAGGTGTTTTCCAATGCACTTTAAAATTACAATTCATCAAATGCTATTTGTATTTCAGAAAACTCCTTTATCTTAAAGGTATACCAAAACCAAACCAACTAGGACCTAATGCTAATTGTGGTATGAACTTCGCATATATGATATTTGATGTGACACTAGATTTATAATAGTATTTTTTGTTTTGTTTTATTTAGTATTAATTCTTACCTTGTATGTTTGGGATATGCTAGATTTCTTATTTGATGTCTCATTTTTAGTACTCGATGCCCTACTTCAATATATACATCACTTGTAGGCAAAAAAAAAAAAAAAAAAAAACTTCACAATGAGTAATGTTCTGGTAATATTTATGCACGATTAGCTCATGACAATCATATAACTTCTCATAAATGAACTTTAGATGGTACAAAGATAGGTTGTAATCATCTTGTGTGAAATTCAAGAATGTACATTGGTTTCTAATGGAAAAAAGTTAGTTTACACAAAGAGATATATTTGAATTCAAATCAAAGTCAAATCATAGAGGCAGAGTCAAATTTCGAAGTTAAAACTAAGTATTAAGGTTGGTTTTATTTTTTTATTTTTTTATTTAGATCATTTAAGCGTAATTGACTGCATGCATTTATTTTTACGGAATAAGAGTTCTTTCAAAAGATATCTCGAGTTTGAGCCATTGTACAAGACCTAACCAAAATTGGATGGGGGGAGCCAAATTCTTGATTGAATACCTATTGGAGTCATTCCATAGGAGTCAACCGAAATAGGATTGTTACTTTACTTTATCTAATTTTTCTGGATCCAAGATTGATTAATGAAGAGATTAACTCCTCTAAAGACCATACAAGTGACGCTACTATTGATTGGCCGTATAAAGAGAAGGATTCTATTTTTTTCTTGATTTTAAGCCGCATAAATGAAATAGAAAACAATGACAACAGTAGAAATCTTCCTTTTTAAGTATTGGAAACACTCAAGCTTATGAGCAATTATTACTCTATAATTCTTAGATTAATCAATTGAATTTTCCCTGCTGGCTTTTCTTGTGGTATGGGTATCGATACTTAGTTTGAATCATGTAAATATCCGGTGTTATCTATTGTTTCTTGTATATTTCATTGGTGAGTTTTTGCAATTATTTTCTAAGAAGCTCCAATCGAGGAGTACTTGGATCTGTTGTAATTGCTATAATTAATAGAGAGAGATTGGAAGAGTGTTTGGTGTTGTCCAAGTGAGGAGTGTGTCACTTTCTATGCCCTGGGTAAAGACAAAAAGTGTTCAGATAATGTTCCATGAATAATGTGGGAATGAAATTGCATGCACGACATTCACATAATCTTATGACCGCGTATGAGCCTCAAGATTTAATGAATCTCCCGAGTGTCTTTTTCTTTTTTCTTTTTTGGTCAAGAATCTCTTGAGTGTCTACTTCCACTAAAATGCTCATATTGCATTGAGTGGATGTAACATGATTTGGGTAGACATCTAAGAAGCACCTGTGACATCCTGAAATTCGACCCCGTTTCGATAAAGTGAAATGGGCATTTCGTCGACGTGCCTATGGCCCTTTTTCTCTGAGCTGATCACTCACGAGTTAACTAACCTATTGGGTGAAGCCATTAAGGGATGTATCAGCTGTAAAATCCCTAAAAGCTACCTAATTGGTTGGATTGGACTAAAATCACGTTTGATCGATTTTTAGCCATGAAATTGAACTCGATTTCGGGAATCGAATTTTAAGCGCGCCATAATTCTTATTTTTATGATTTTGTCTCATCGCTCGTCAATTTATTGACGGGTCCGAAATTTCAATAAAGAAATTATCGGAAGAAAATTGAAGACAAAAAAGAAAATAGAAAGGAAAAGGAAAAGAGAAAAGGAAAATTGAATTAAATATCTATGTATTTTCTTTTCCTTTTTCCTCTCTCTCCCTCTCTTTTCTTTTCTATCTTTTTCTTTCTTTTCTCTCTCTCCTCTCCCCTTTTCCCCCCTTCGTGCGATTCCCCCTCCCCAACCGACTCTCTCTCTCTCTCTCTCTCTCTTCTTTGATTGGTCAATGCATATCCTCTCCTCTCTCTTCTCTCTCTCCTCTCTCTTCTCTCTCTCTTCTTCCCCCCACGTGACCGCTTTCTTCCTCTTTCTTCTCTCCTATTCGTGCGAACAAAAAAACCAGAAGCTCGACCAGAAGCTGCAGCTCCGTCGCCGCCCGTCCCGCTGCCGCACCACTGCTCGCACGCCCGTGACGGCCGCTTGCCCGACGCTGCGCGCGCCCAGGCGTGCTTCCCTGAGCGAATCCGCTTGGCCCAGCCCTGTTTCGCCCCTGTTCCGCCCTGACCAGCCCCCGTCCGACCACCTCCGGCCACCGCCCAGCCCCGCCGAACCTCCCCCGCGTCCCCCTTGCCCTCCGCCGGCTTCCCCTCGCCGCCCTAGCCGTCGGACCAGCCTCGATCGGCCCCGTCCAGCAAACCCGCGAGTGGGTTTCCAGCCCCTTTCGGGCTCGTTTTGGGCCGTTTCCGGGCCCCGAACCCGAGGCCCACTTTGGAGTTTGTTGTTCCTCGCGTCGCCCCCGTCGGATTGATCCGATTTGCGGGTGATTTGGTGAGTAATATCACTAATCCAGGATTAGTTGGCTAATTATGCTTAAGGTTGGTTTAGTTTTAATTAATTATGTTTAGGTTGTTAGATTAGAATAAATTAGCAATTATTAGTCAATTGTGATGCGATTTAGATAAATTGATTGTGCAATTAACAAGTAGACGTGGTCTACTAATTATTGGAAGTGTCTCGGGATTTTTCCCGACCCTTAGTGGGCTCAAATTAGGCTTTTTGAGCATAAGTGGAATTTTTAGTATTTAAATATTAATTTTCGTAATTAAATTAAATAATTATTTATTTTTCGAAAATTCAACTGAGATGGCTCGGGACCGGAATATTATGCTAATGACTGTGGTGAAGTCCGTTTATTTAATCGGGCTTTATTTTGAGCTAAATTGAATTTTTAATATTAATTATTTAATTTTCGAAATTAATTAATTAATTAATTAATTTTCGGAAATTAAGATTTTGATGGCCGACGTCCGAAATCTCGTGCTGATCATCGTGGCATAGTCCGTTTATTTATTTGAGCTCCACGTTGTATGGAATTGAATAAATTGTGATATTTTAGGGATTTACCCTAATTTGATTGGAATCGAGTGAGATTGAATCATTAATTGGTGAATGGCCAAGTATATTTATTCAGCATTTATAGTGCTTTGTTGGATTGTAAAGTGAGTAGAATGGTGAGAGTGAATCAGAAGTACTTTGGGATCGAACCGATTAGACACGGTGTATGGACCTACGTGGTTCGGTGATTGGGACATCATTGGCGAAAACGGCGCCTTAAAGAACGCACGTATCGGTCTAGTACATACATTATTGTGGACCTACATGGTTCGGTGATTGCGATATCACTGGTGAAAACAACGCCTTAAAGAACGCACGTATCGGTCTAGTACTCATATTGTTATAGGCATGTATGGTTAAGTTATTAAGGACATCACTGGCGAAAACGGCGCCTTAAAGAACGCATACACTTGTCTATTAAATATATTGTTATAGGCATGTGTGGTTCGGTGATTATGGGACTCACTGGCGAAAACGGCGCCTTAAAGAACGCACACAATTGTCTATTGAGTACATGGTTATAGGCATGTGTGGTTCGGTGACTATGGATGTCACTGGCGAAAACGGTGCCTTAAAGAACGCACGCAATTGTCTAGTGGATAAATCACTTTGGCAAACTTGGCGCCCGAGAGTATTGACTTAGAATGGTCCGTCTGACATGTAATCGACTAGATCGATTGATCATTGCCTTGAGTCTGATGTTGTAAATTGATTGACTGAATGGAAATGACCGTGAGTGGTCTTGTTGGCATATAATCGACTAGGTCGATTTGATCGATGCTTCGATCGGTGATATGATTGCTTGGGTGCCTATTATGAATTGTACTGACTTGCAGGTGGGATCTGAGGCCAAGGTAAGTCCTCTGCCCTGTGCGTGTTTAGGCAGCCTATAGTATAATAGTTTACTAATCGGGCTTAGTGGGGTAGAACTTGTTGAGACGTAGTCTCATCCCAGTTTGGGGAAATCATTTCAGGACCCCGCTAAAAAGCTGAGGAGGAAGAGTCGGAGAAGGATTTTTGGGAGAAGAAGATAATCCTGAGAGGGGCCTTGAGTACGGCCCAGATGGACTAAGATTCTATCTTCTTTGATATCTCCATTTTGATGTGAATAGAGTTTAGAATAAAAAGTTGTGAAGTGTTCTGGTTTGTGTTTTGTATAAAGGTTTGGTTATAAATTTCCATATGAAAAATATGGCCCTGCTTTTCTATCCCATCGTTTTATTGTCTGGGGATTTTAACTGCTTCCGCATGTGCTTAAAAATGAAAGGGTCGGCGATACATTGTCCTGGGATATCGCATTACAAAATCGACCAAGTCAGACGGATGTCTGCGTGCCTGAGGATCAGGGCGTGACATCCAGTTTAAGTGGTATTAGAGAGAGGTTGAAGATTGGACTGATAAGGAGCGTTGACCATGGGATAGTTAGTAGGAAAGGCCTTTAAATTCATGCTGGTGCATGTCTGTGTTAGCTGAGTGCTAAAATTGTTTGTTGTTTGGATCGCTCTGTTTCTAATTCGATGTTGAATTGGAAATAGATGTTAGTTGAGTAAAGCTACACCATGAGCGATCAGGAGGCGAGAACTCCTGCAAAGAGGACTAGTAGGGCCGTTATTTGGGGTAGAGCTCCGACTCGTGTCGGAACCCGAGGCAGACGTGGTCGAGCGCCAACACAGGCTAGCGCGAGTGGAGTGAATCCACCTGTCGTAGATGTTGGGGTAGTAGCCCCTAATGATCCCAGAGTGGATGGGATCTTGCGTGTTCTGGAAGTGATGGGTACCAGAATGAATTAGCAAGCTGCGACAGTTGAAGCCGCCGCTCAGGCCGCCGCTCAGGCCACCGCTAATGCCATAGCTGCCGCCGCTACTCAGGCCGCTCCTGCTGCCGCACCTGCAGTCGCACCTGCCATAGTTCCTCCTGAAGTGAACGTTGAAGGCCAGCCAGGAGTAGTGGTTGCAGAAAGACCAATAAGTATGTTAGTGGGGCACTTTCGAAGGCTAGATCCACCAAGGTTTACCGGTACTGGAGACCCTGAGGCTGCATCACAATGGGTACAAGATATGGAGAAAGTGTTCGCAGTTCTGATGTGTAATGAAGAAGAAAATGTGATACTAGCTGTGTATCAACTTCAAGATAATGCCAACATTTGGTGGAAAGCCACTAAGGATGCTGTGTTCCCAGAAGGAGTACCAAGGGTGTGGAACACCTTCCTCAAAGCTTTTAATGATCAATATTTTTCGAGTGCCGCTCGAGAGTTGAAGATGGAGGAGTTCCAACGCCTTCGCCAAGGATCGATGACTGTCGATCAGTATGGGGTTAAGTTCGCTGAACTATCTCAGTATGCCGCGAGATTGATCGAGGACCCCGAGGAGAAAGCTCGGAGATTTAGGAATGGTCTTCGTACAGAATTGAAACAACCTCTATTACCATTGGATTTGGTAGATTATCGTGAAGTCTACCGTCGGGCTCAGATGATAGAGAAAGGTATATCGGAGCAAGCAGCCTCATCTGGATCGAGGTTTAGCTCGCACAAAGACAACATCCACCAAGGAAAGAGGCCGATGTTTGGAAATAGATTCCAAGGCCCGCCCAGCAAGAAAAGTGGATTTAATAGGTCGGTACCCAATAGTGTTGGTGCATGTCGCTTCTGTGGGAGAAGACATGGGGCAGGATCGTGCCCAGCTAGGATGGGTGCATGCTTCGAATGCGGCCAACAGGGCCACATAGCCAGATTTTGTCCGAAAAAGCAAAGAGGACAACCTTAGTTGCCGCCGCCACCACCGATGAGACAGATAGGAGGGTATGCCCCTCAGAATACACTGCAAGGAGCGTCAATATTCTCGAAGATCGATTTGAGGACAGGATACCATCAGTTGAGGATTCGGAAAGAGGATATTCCTAAGTCAGCATTTCGTACCCGGTACGGGCATTACGAGTTCACAGTGATGCCGTTTGGATTGACGAATGCTCCAGCTGCCTTTATGGATTTGATGAATAGAGTGTTCAAGGAATATCTAGATCAATTTGTGATCATGTTTATAGATGATATCCTGGTCTATTTGAGAAGTAATGAAGAGCACGAGAATCATCTGAGATTAGTGCTTCAGACCTTAAGAACACATAAGCTATATGCTAAGTTTAGCAAATGCGAGTTTTGGCTTACTTGTGTTGTGTTCTTAGGTCATGTGATTTCCAGAGAAGGAATCTCCGTCGACCCGAGCAAGATAGAAGCCGTGATCAAGTGGCCGAGACCGACATCAGTGACAGAGATCAGAAGTTTTCTGGGGTTAGCAGGTTATTACAGACAGTTTGTGGATGGATTCTCATCGATAGCGTCACCTCTGACAAAGCTCACGAAGAAAAATGAGAAATTCATATGGACAGACAAGTGCGAGTGTAGTTTCCAAGAGCTGAAGGAAAAGCTGACTACCGCACCTGTGTTGACGATTCCATTTGGTCCTGGAGGATTCGAGATCTATAGTGATGCGTCATTTAGGGGATTGGGTTGCGTGTTGATGCAACATGGCAGAGTTGTTGCATACGCTTCCCGGCAGTTGAGACCTCATGAATTGAATTATCCGACGCATGACTTAGAACTCGCAGCCATCATATATGCGTTGAAGATTTGAAGGCACTACTTGTGTGGGGAAAAGTTTCAGATCTTCACGGATTATCAGAGTCTCAAGTATTTGTTCTCTCAGAAGGAGTTGAACATGAGACAACGGCGATGGATGGAATTGCTGAAAGACTACGACTGTGATATTCTATATCACTCGGGAAAGGCGAACAAGGTCGCTGATGCATTGAGTCGGAAGTCTTCAGTGGCACGGATCTTGGTTAAGGAGTGGAACTTAATCGAGAGAGCTCGAGATTTGGAATTCAAATTTGAGGTAGGCCACCTCTCAAGTTTTATGGCCACCCTCAGAATTGAGCCGGATGTCCAGGTCAGAATCAAGCAACTCCAACCGACAGATCCAGATGTACAGAGAATTCTCCAAGAGGATACTGACAAAAGAAAAGCTAATTTTCAAGTTTCTGATGATGGGGTACTGAGGCTTCGTGGACGTTTGGTTGTGCCTGACGATATAGAGCTTAGAGAAGAAATTTTATCTGAAGCACATCGTAGCAATTACAGCGTTCATCTTGGAAGCACTAAGATGTATCAGAATTTGCATCAACACTATTGGTGGTCAGGTGTGAAGGTGGACATCGCCAAGCATGTGGCCAAGTGTATGACTTGTCAGCAAGTAAAAGCCCAGCATTGCAAGCCGGGAGGATTTCTGCAACCTCTCGCGATCCCAGAGTGGAAATGGGAGCATATCACGATGGACTTCGTGACTGGATTACCAAGGAGTCAAAGGGGAAATGATTCGATTTGGGTAGTAATCGACAGGCTGAGAAAGTCGGCTCACTTCATTGCAGTTCGAAAGGACCTAAGTCTGGATAGACACGCAGACCTGTATGTACGTCAAGTGGTTCGTATGCATGGAGTGCCAGTTACGATAACATCTAATAGAGACCTAAGGTTTACTGCTGCTTTTTGGAAGAGCTTGCAGAGTGCTTTAGGTACAAAGCTTCAGTATAGTACGGCATATCATCCTCAGACGGATGGCGAGTCGGAAAGGACGATTCAGACTCTTGAAGACATGCTGAGAGCGTGTGTAATAGACTTCAAAGGAAGCTGGGAAGATCAGCTTCATTTGGTGGAATTCGCCTACAACAATAGTTATCAGCAGAGTATCAAGATGGCTTCATTTGAAGCATTGTATGGCAGAGCATGCAGAACTTCAGTGTGTTGGGATGAAGTCGGAGAAAGGAAGATAACAGGCCCAGAGTTGGTTAAGCAATCAGTAGATGCCGTGGCAGTGATTAGAGACAGATTGAAGACAGCGCAGAGCAGGCAGAAAAGTTATGCAGATAAGCGCCGAAGGTTTTTGGAATTCCAAGTTGGTGATCACGTTTTTTTGAAAGTGTCACCAATGAGGGGAACTTCGTGCTTTGGTAAGAAAGGCAAACTGAGTCCGAGGTACGTAGGTCCGTTTGAGATTCTTGAAAGAATCGGAAACCTAGCGTATCGTCTTGCGTTGCCGCCAAAATTGGCGCAAGTGCATGACATCTTTCACATGTCGATGTTAAGGAAGTACCAGCCTGACCCGACCCACGTGCTCAATTTTGAGGAATTGGACGTGGATGACCGTGTGTCATACGTTGAAAGCCCGGTCCAGATTGTCGATCATAAAGAGCAAGTTCTGCGTACAAAGACCATCCCATTGGTCAAAGTGGTCTGGCAACACCACGGCATTGAAGGAGCGACTTGGGAGACTGAAGAATCGATGAGACAGTTGTACCCCCGCCTTTTTGAACAAAGTGTAATGGTTTAAATTTCGAGGACGAAATTTTTATAAGAGGGAAAGAGTTGTGACATCCTGAAATTCGACCTCGTTTCGATAAAGTGAAATGGGCATTTCGTCGACATGCCTATGGCCCTTTTTCTCTGAGCTGATCACTCACAAGTTAACTAACCTATTGGGTGAAGCCGTTAAGGGATGTATCAGCTGTAAAATCCCTAAAAGCTACCTAATTGGTTGGATTGGACTAAAATCACGTTTGATCGATTTTTAACCATGAAATTGAACTTGATTTAGGGAATCGAATTTTAAGCGCGCCATAATTCTTATTTTTAGGATCCTGTCTCATCGCTCGTCAATTTATTGACGGGTCCGAAATTTCAATAAAGAAATTATCGGAAGAAAATTGAAGACCAAAAAGAAAATAGAAAGGAAAAGGAAAAGAGAAAAGGAAAATTGAATTAAATATCTATGTATTTTCTTTTCCTTTTTCCTCTCTCTCCCTCTCTTTTCTTTTCTTTCTTTTTCTTTCTTTTCTCTCTCTCCTCTCCCCTTTTCCCCCCTTCGTGCGATTCTCCCTCCCCAACCGACTCTCTCTCTCTCTCTCTTCTTTGACTGGTCAATGCATATCCTCTCCTCTCTCTCCTCTCTCTTCTCTCTCTCTCTTCTTCCCCCCACGTGACCGCTTTCTTCCTCTTTCTTCTCTCCTGTTCGTGCGAACAAAAAAACCAGAAGCTCGACCAGAAGCTGCAGCTCCGTCGCCGCCCGTCCCGCCGCCACATCGCCGCTCGCACGCCCGCGACGGCCGCTCGCCCGACGCCGCGCGCGCCCAGGCGTGCTTCCCCGAGCGAATCCGCTCGGCCCAGCCCTGTTTCGCCCCTGTTCCACCCCAACCAGCCCCCGTCCGACCACCTCCGGCCACCGCCCAGCCCCGCCGGACCTCCCCCGCGTCCCCCTCGCCCTCCGCCGGCTTCCCCTCGCCGCCCTAGCCGCCGGACCAGCCTCGATCAGCCCCGTCCAGCAAACCCGCGAGTGGGTTTCCAGCCCCTTTCGGGCTTGTTTTGGGCCGTTTCCGGGCCCCGAACCCGAGGCCCGCTTTGGAGTTTGTCGTTCCTCGCGTCGCCCCCGTCGGATTGATCTGATTTGCGGGTGATTTGGTGAGTAATCTCACTAATCCAAGATTAGTTGGCTAATTATGCTTAAGGTTGGTTTAGTTTTAATTAATTATGTTTAGGTTGTTAGATTAGAATAAATTAGCAATTATTAGTCAATTGTGATGCGATTTAGATAAATTGATTGTGCAATTAACAAGTAGACGTGGTCTACTAATTATTGGAAGTGTCTCGGGATTTTTCCCGACCCTTAGTGGGCTCCAATTAGGCTTTTTGAGCATAAGTGGAATTTTTAGTATTTAAATATTAATTTTCGGAATTAAATTAAATAATTATTTATTTTTCGAAAATTCAACTGAGATGGCTCGGGACCGGAATATTATGCTGATGACTGTGGTGAAGTCCGTTTATTTAATCGGGCTTTATTTTGAGCTAAATTGAATTTTTAATATTAATTATTTAATTTTCGAAATTAATTAATTAATTAATTATTTTTCGGAAATTAAGATTTTGATGGCCGACGATCGAAATCTCGTGCTGATCATCGTGGCGCAGTCTGTTTATTTATTTGAACTCCACGTTGTATGGAATTGAATAAATTGTGATATTTTAGGGATTTACCCTAATTTGATTGGAATCGAGTGAGATTGAATCATTGATTGGTGAATGGCCAAGTATATTTATTCAGCATTTATAGTGCTTTGTTGGGTTGTAAAGTGAGTAGAATGGTGAGAGTGAATCAGAAGTACTTTGGGATCGAACCGATCAAACACGGTGTATGGCCCTACGTGGTTCGGTGATTGGGACATCATTGGCAAAAACAACGCCTTAAAGAACGTACGTATCGGTCTAGTACTCATATTGTTATAGGCATGTATGGTTCGGTGATTAAGGACATCACTGGTGAAAACGGCGCCTTAAAGAACGCATACACTTGTCTATGAAATATATTGTTATAGGCATGTGTGGTTCGGTGATTATGGGGCTCACTGGCGAAAACGGCGCCTTAAAGAACGCACACAATTGTCTATTGAGTACATGGTTATAGGCATGTGTGGTTCGGTGACTATGGATGTCACTGGCGAAAACGGTGCCTTAAAGAACGCACGCAATTGTCTAGTGGATAAATCACTTTGGCAAACTTGGCGCCCGAGAGTATTGACTTAGAATGGTCCGTCTGACATGTAATCGACTAGATCGATTGATCATTGCCTTGAGTCTGATGTTGTAAATTGATTGACTGAATGGAAATGACCGTGAGTGGTCTTGTTGGCATATAATCGACTAGGTCGATTTGATCGATGCTTCGATCGGTGATATGATTGCTTGGGTGCCTATTATGAATTGTACTGACTTGCAGGTGGGATCTGAGGCCAAGGTAAGTCCTCTGCCCTGTGCGTGTTTAGGCAGCCTATAGTATAATAGTTTACTAATCGGGCTTAGTGGGGTAGAACTTGTTGAGACGTAGTCTCATCCCAGTTTGGGGAAATCATTTCAGGACCCCGCTAAAAAGCTGAGGAGGAAGAGTCGGAGAAGGATTTTTGGGAGAAGAAGATAATCCTGAGAGGGGCCTTGAGTACGGCCCAGATGGACTAAGATTCTATCTTCTTTGATATCTCCATTTTGATGTGAATAGAGTTTAGAATAAAAAGTTGTGAAGTGTTCTGGTTTGTGTTTTGTATAAAGGTTTGGTTATAAATTTCCATATGAAAAATATGGCCCTGCTTTTCTATCCCATCGTTTTATTGTCTGGGGATTTTAACTACTTCCGCATGTGCTTAAAAATGAAAGGGTCGGCGATACATTGTCCTGGGATATCGCATTATAAAATCGACCAAGTCAGACGGATGTCTGCGTGCCTGAGGATCGGGGCGTGACGGCACCGATACTCTCTGGAAGCCTTTATATCATGTAGGATACTTTGATATATGTTCGATACTTAGTCAACAGGTATAAATAAATTTGATACCTAGTCAACTCTTCCAACGAACGAATCTAGAATTTCAACATGTGAGTTCAAAATTCCAACACATGATTCCAACATGCATGGGGTCAATTTTTAAAATTGTCAATAAATGAGGGGTCAAAATGTAAATATACAAAAAATAAAATAAAAATTAAAAAAATCAATAGTGAAAGAAGAAAAACCTAATCTTCTGTTTTCTTCTAACTCTCACTTTCCATGACACATAATTCATCCCCAAGTTCCCTTTTTTTAGACACGATTTGACATTTAACTCTAAAATGTGGATTACTTATATTTCCTCATCATTAGAATGGAGTTAAATTTGTCAAATTGAAATAATGAATGACATTAACAAATGGTGGATTAATGTTTTTAGCGTAAATTTATTCTACACTCTTTTTCATTATTTATTTATTTGTGAATTTCAAATTTAATTTGGGGGCTAATTCCTTAAAAAAAACCCCAAACTTTAGGTCTATTCTCAAATCTGCCATAAACTTTTTTTATGTCTTAGAAAAAATCTCAAACTTTAGGTTTAGTCCCAAATTTATCCTCAACTTTTTTTGTGTCTTAGAGAAAGTCCGAAATTTTAGGTCTAGTCTCAATTCTACCACGAACGTTTTTTGTCTCAGAAAAAACCCCAAACCCAAAACTCCAAATTTTAAGTCTAATCCCAAATCTATCTTAATTGTTTTTGTCAAAAAGAAAATCATTAATTTTTACTCTAGTTCTAAATCTGCCCCTGTTAGACCTCTATCCAAAAGTCGTGGTTAGTCCTCCTTAGTTTTTATATCCTAGAACTATTTTATTTTGAAGATAATTTTTCATGTCGCCTTGCCGATGTGGACTAGACCTAATTTGATTAAAATAATCATAAAAATGATAATTTATCATGTATATATAAAGATATGCATTTAATGTACAATGTATCCCAACGTGTCAAAGTTCTCTATTTTTTTAGAAATGACATGTCAACATTTTGTGTTGTGCCCCATGTCTCGTGTCCGTGTCGGTGTCAGTGTCGGTGTTAGTGCTACTTAGATAGCCACTTCACTTATTTGACGTGACATTAAATTTATAATTTTTTTACCTTTGGGATTAGATAATTCTTACTTGGGGTCTCCTTTTTAATACTCAATGCTCCTCTTCCATATGTGTGTGTGTCTATATATATGCAAAAAAAAAAAAAAATTGTTTCACAAAGAGTGACTTTCCAATAATATACATGCTCTATTAGCTCATGGCAAATATATAACTTCTCATAAATTAACTTCAAGTCGCATGCAAGTCTAGTTGTAATTATCTTGTGTCAAATTCAAAAATTTCCATTGGCTTCATATGGACTACAACTAATTGTAGCAAAAAGATATATTAAACCTCAGATTGAAGTCACATCAATATTGCAAAGTCAATTTTATAAGTTAAACTGAGTATTGCTGCAGCAAGGAAAGGAATCACCATCCAATGAAGAAATCAAAGGCGCATCACAACCTCCTTTTTAATTCCACAACCATCTCAAATGCCTAAGAATTGTTAGATTTTTCTCACCAATTCATAACAAGAACAAGCAAAACTCCAATAGGAAGAAACTCAAGATGATGCCTCCCCTAACTCCACAAGGGAAAAAAATAAAACAAATCCAATTCACAATCGGGTAAGGCCAACATGAGGTTGCAGTGTTTGGCGTTGGGGACTTCACGGGCATGGCTATTGACAGTGGCAGTGGCCAAAAGGAAGAAATGAAGAAGAAGAAGAAGAAGAAGAAGAAGAGAAATGCAAGGCAAAGAAGAGAGAGACAAGACTTTGAAAGTGGACCACCGTCAAGGCACATGGTGATCAATTAGGGGGATGGAGAGTGACTCACATAAAGATTCAACACCACCTAATATTTTCTCATATTAGATAAAAGATTCATGTCATTTTAAAAGGACTCCACAAGCTTGTCTAAATCCGCTCTTAATTAGCTTAACCACCCTAGCTAGCTTTTATTAAATCTTAAATTGGATTGGGTCACATTTTGCTCTGTTACTAGGTTTTTTTTCTTTGACCTATGATCTACTTAACGAGAGTGAAGCGGTTCTAGTCCAAAATCTAAATTTAATATGACATATTCGAAAATAACAAAGTTCAATAACTTTTTAATTTTTTTCTCAAAACTACTTTTCCTTCATTTTCTTTTCCTCTTTTAATTTTCCCCTTTCCTTTCAACATCTCTCTCCCTCCCTCCCTCCCTCCCTCCCTCCCCTCCACTATACTTGTTTATATTCTTTACCCTCACTTTTTATTCCCATATATAAAAAGGTCAAAAAAAGTGTGGACTCAAAAGATCACATCGAAGTCGTGCACAATTCAAGTACACTAGAATAACAGCATTGAACTCGACTTGGAATGATATGTCTATCATTTATATTTTACATTACAATGGCCTCTAATCATCATATTAATGAAATAGAGCTTATGCAACTTTCATTGAAATGAGAAAAATCAACTTTTGAAGTTCCCTATTTATAAACAAAATTTTCACATATCAAACATCATAAATTCCCTTAATTTCATTCAAAAAGATACTATTTCACAAGTAATAGTTAGATTGGATCAATAGAAACATCACAATTGCCCCTCTAAGAAGACTCTGGTGTGTCTCACCATATGAGCGGCATATCAATTGCAATCATACGAGAGATGCCGCCCCCTTTTATAGTTGGCAAATTACGAAGTCCTTAATTCCAACCACGGAAAATTGACTTGTGGATCATTTCAATACCGAGCGGGTGATGAACCCTTGTCTACTATTTGTTATCATATATCGTGCTTCTATTTTCTTGGGGCATATGATAGCTGGATTATATTCCCAACAATGAAATCTAAGGACAATTTTGGGTTTATAGAAGATGATGATCCTACAATTTTTTAACGATGTTCCCCACAAGTGTTGAAAATCTGATGTGTCATCACATTTGTGATGAAAGTTTTTTTTAAAAATTTATAACACTCAAGTGATTGATTGAAAGTTATAACACTCAAGTAAATGTTATTTAAAAGTCATGGCACTCAAGTGATTAGAAAAACAAATTATGGTACTCAAGTGATTGATATATGAAAATTCTGACACTTGTCAAATCCTTATCCTAAAAAAGAAAAATCAAGTTGCAGTCGATAAGACTTGGGTACATATGTCGGCCTAGCAATCTCATAATAAGAGAGTTACATGTGCTGGCCTAGCAATTAGTTAAATCCTCGGGAATTACTTTGGTTGAGTCGCGATTGAGAGATTTCACAATCAGACGGGCCAAAGAATTTCAAAAGAGATAAAATATTTTATTCATACGGCATTTCTCTTGGCATTCTACCACTGCTATGATTGTTAAACACTTAAAAAGTAGACACAAAAATCTCATAGAAGATGTTGACATATTCCGAAGGCGACTAATTCAAACCTCTCAAATAAATGTGGGAAGAGTGTTTGGGGGTGCCCAAGTGAGGAGTGGGTCACTTTTGTTGCACGTAGTTAAGAGCCCATGTCTACTGATTGTTGTCATATATCACACTTCCATTTTCTTGGAACATATGGTAGCTGGATTATGTTCCCAATAATGAAATCGGAGGACAATTATGGTTTTAGAGAAGATGATAATCCCATAATTTTTTAAAGACATTCCCGCGAATCTGATGTGGCATCACACTTGTGTTGTGAGTTTTTTTTTAAAATTTATGACACTCAAGTAATCAATTGAAAGTTACAACACTGAAGTGAATGTTATCTAAAAGTCATGGCACTCAAGTGATTGGAAAACCTAGTTATGGTATTCAAGTGATTGTTGTGCAAAAATTATGACACTTATTGAATCTTTGTCCCAAAAATGAGAAATCAAGTTGCAGTATGTAAGACTTGGGAGAGGCTGTTACACAGTGTAAGAGCCATCTCATAAAAGAGTTATACGTGCTTGCCTAGCAATTAGTTAAATCCCTCAGGATTTACTTCGGGCGAGTCGCGATAGAGAGTTTTCACAATTTCAGAGAGGCCAAAAAATTTCAAAAGAGATAAAATATTTTATGCATACAGCGCTTCTCTCAGCGTTCCCGCACTACTATGATTAATAAACACTTAAACAGTATACTCAAGAATCTCATAAAAGTTGTTGGCATATTACGAAAGTGACTAATTCAAACAAATCAAATCAATGTGGGAGAAGTGTTTGGGGTGGCCCAAATGAGGAGTGGGTCATTGCTTTTTGCACCAAGTAAAGATAAAAAGTGTTTTAGGTAATGTCCTACAAAAAAAACGGGAGAATCGACTCGCATGCATGCCATCTGCATAATCTTACAACCGTGTACGTGCCTAAGGATATAATGAATCATCTCCCAAGTGGCTGCTAAGTTAAACGCTCGTATTGAATTCAGTGCATGTGATGTGATTTGGTTGTGGACATCACATGTTTGGCATCACATTGGATTTATAATTTGTACCTTTGGGATGATCTAAATTTCTTACTTTGGATCTCCATTTTAGTACTCAGTGCCCTTCATCCATGTATACATCTCATGTAGCGAAAAAGAGATCACTAATTCACAAAGAGATTTTCCTTCAATTTATATGGTCGGTTAGCTCATGGCAATCATTGATTCTCATAAATAAATTTCATGTGGTGAGTAAGACAACTTATAATCATCTTGTGCCAAGTTCAAAACTTTTACTTGCTTCATATGGAGAAAAATTGATTTTAGCAAAAAGATAAATTAAATCTCAAATCAATGTCAAACTAGCATTGCAAAGTTGATTTTATAAGTTAAACTAAATATTTGTGCTGCTGGGAAGGGAATTACCATCCAATGAAGAAATCCAAATGAGCATCAAAACCTCCCTTTTTAATTCCACAACCATCTAAAATGCCTAAGAAAAGTCAGATTTTTCTCACCAATTTAGAATCATGACAAGCAAAACTCTAATTGGAACGAACTCAAGATAACCCCTCCCAGTATCCGCACATGAAAAGAGAAAACAAATCCAATTCACGATCGGCCAAGGCCAACACGAGGGTTTGGTGGTGGGGGCTCTGTGGGCATGGCTATCGGCAATGACAATGGCTAAAAGGAAGGAAGAAGAAGAAGACGAGAAATGCAAAACATAGAAGAGAGAGACAAGAGATGGGAAGTAGGCCACCATCCAGGCATGTGACAATCACAATCAATGAATGGAGTAGATCGTGATTGACGTGCAATGCCATCTAATTTTCTCTCGGACTAGATAAAGTGTTCATGTCATTTTGAAAGAACTCAACAAACCTATCTAAATATGCTCTTAATTACCTCAACCACCCACACTACCTTTTATTAAATCTCAAATTTGGTTGAGTCACCCTTCGCTTCATTACCGGATTCTCTTCGACATGTTATCTAAACTTCGAAATTAATTTTACATATTCGAAGATAACAAAGTATAACAACTTTTAAATTTTTCTCAAAACAACTTTTCCTCCATTTTATTTTATTCTTTTAATTTTTCCTTCTCTTTCAACAACTCTCTCTCTCTCTCTCTCTCTGTGCAATACTTCTTTATGTTCTTTCCCCTAACTTTTATTCCCATATATTAAAAGGTAAAAGGAAGTGCAAACTCAAAAGATTAGATCTATCTAAATATGCTCTTAATCACCTTTACCACCTTAACTACCTTTTATTAAATCTCAAATTGGGTTGAGTCACCTTTTGCTTCATTACAAGATTCCCTTCAATTGCTATCTAAAATTCAAAATTAATTAGACATATTCGAGGATAACAGGGAAAATCTCAAATAAGGACCTAAAGTGTCCTCACTTTCTTAAAAGAGGACCTAAAGTGGAGTATGTTTCAAATAAGGACACAAAGTAGTTATTTAATATCAAGGAAGGAATTGACTTGTCAACCGGTGAACAGATGCATCTCTGATACTTATTCTGGTGACCAAGTCAAGGGTATTTTCGTCCCAAAAAATTTATTTTTTCATTTTCCTTTTCCCCTGTTCATCTTCTTCCTCATCTTACCCATGCTTGTCCCTATTCACCATCTTCTTCATCATTGCAAGCGACGACATGGGCGTAACAATGTCTTCTTACATTCAGCAATGAACATGAAGATCAGAGCTCAAGCAAGCGAAAAAGCCTAAGCACAAGCCGACATAAGCTCCGATTAAGCTCACCATCACTTCAGATCGCTCACCTTGAGAAAGCAATCGAAGAAGACAACTTTGCAATCTTGCTATCAGCGAGTGCGCCAACGCCCGCCTCGCTGCAGAGCTCCACAACCGAGTCCACCGCTCTCAAATGAGTCTTGACACAGCAATTGAATGGCCAAATGCAGACCTTGGTGTTGCTCCCGAGACACTCCAACAATGGCAATGCGTCTTGCTCGATGACGCTCGTTGTCCCTTTGTCCTCGTTCGAATCGGCCTCCGACGCCGATAAAGGTCGACGACCGTCATCAAACCCTCGTCGTCCACTGGTAAGGGCCAGCAAGGCCACCCTCGCCAGATCCGGCAAGAGTCGGCCTACAAGACCTCGCTTGCAGCTAGCAAGGCCTCAATGACCCTTGCCCATTGTCGGTGATGGGTGTTGAGCCCTCGCTGGCCACATGCAAGGCCAACCCTCGCCGACCCTTCCGCAATTCCGATGTTCTTGATCTAGGCAATGCATATTGATGAAGAAGATGATGAATAGGGACAAGCATGGATGGGATAAGGAAGAAGATGAACAGGGGAAAAGGAAAACGAAGAAAGTATTTTTTTGGATGAAAATACTGTCACGCCCCGAACCCCAGGCAAGCGCACATCCCATTGCGGTGGATCAAATGCGACATTCCCAAGTAGTGTCGCCGACCCCATCATATCTTTAATGCACATGCGGAAGCATATTATGAAACCCCTGACAATAAAATACGGGATAGAAAAGCAGGAAACAAAATCACAACATAACACTTTCATAATTCAATAGAATTACAAACAGAGGTCTACGACCAACAGTCTACAAAAGACTGGCTCTTAAAAGGAATTGTCATACAATCTACAAGTCGGACACATTCTCCAATCCTCATGACTTCACCTCTACAACTCCTCAAAGTCAACCAAAGCTATCTAGCCGCTCCGTTCACCAGGGACCTGAAATTTTAATCCCACAACCAGGATGAGACGATGTCTCAGCAAGTTCAACCCCCTAAACCCCTATTAGAAAGAAAATACGCCCCGGGTGGCCTAGCCACATCACACAGAAGACTTACCTCGCATTAGCCTTCATCTGCAGGTTAAGATAATTTATATAATTCAACCACGTACAATTATGATAACCAAACAACCATGCCACAATCACATCATCAGAACAATTCAACCACTTGAATCGTCTCAGCGATCAATCGACTTGGCCGATTACATGTCAATTCAACAAATCAATCATTACTCTTAATCACGGCCGCACCCGGCATAATTAGAATCAGTGGCATCACAGCCCCTCTCGGCACGACCTTTAAAAAGGTGGTAGATTACGGCCCGGCTGGGCGCGACCTTTAATAGGTGGCATATCACGGCCCCACTGGGCGCGACCTCTAATTGGTGGCATATCACGGCCCCACTGGGTGCGACCTCTAATAGGTGGCATATCACGGCCCCACTGGGCGTGACCTCTATCAGGTGGCATATCACGGCCCCACTGGGTGCGACCTCTAATAGGTGGCATATCACGGCCCCACTGGGCGCGACCTCTATCAGGTGGCATATCACAGCCCCACTGGGTGCGACCTCTATCAGGTGGCATATCACGGCTCCACTAGGTGCGACCTCTATCAGGTGGCATATCACGGCCCCACTGGGCGCGACCTCTAATAGGTGGCATATCACGGCCCCACTGGGTGTGACCTCTAATAGGTGGCATATCACAGCCGATCGCCCATCAATTTTCACACTTGGGACTTTATAAAGAATCCATATTTATCACAATCACACTCAATTTGCCACATCCATTCATCAAATTCAAATTCTAAATGCACAACAGCGATTGGCACGAAATTCTGAGCAAATAAGGTCCCAATGAAAATTTTCGGAATTTAATAGATAATTAAATTTATTCCGAAAATTCATTAAATAATAATATCCATAGTTTTCGAAATCCACACTCAATTTATAATATCCAATCATCAATTTCAAAATCCGAATGTACCGTAGCGACCGGCACGAAATTTTGAGCAACCGGGGTCAAAAATAATTTTTCTGATTTTTTTTATAAATAATAATATTTTAATAATTTCGAATTATAATATAATATTATATTTTCCAAAATTTCGAAGCACTTAAATGATTCAAAACTAAAATCATTTTATGTCACATCAAGGCTTAACTTTAAATAACTTCTTTTAACCTTTAATTTAAACACACTTTAACATAAACCAACATCTTAATCCAATTTATAATTAAATGCACTAATCCACACACCTAAACTTACTTAATTTAAACTAAGCACACTTAGGGCATCATTAACACTCTAATCAAGATTTAGTGAGTTAAACTCACCGGATTAGCGAGCCGAACGAGCCAAAACGACGAGGACGACGCGAGAATCGACTTTCCTCAAGGCAGGCCGAGCATCCGGGCTCGGGAAGGCGGCCAAAATGGGCCAACATGGGCTGCCATACCCATTTTCTGCAGCTTCTGATCATGGGCGGAGGAGGGCTGATCCGAGCCTAATCGGGCGGAGGAACGACAAGGGAGAGGGACGGTAGCTCGGGCAGCCAACGGCGGGGTCTCACGATGGCTAGAGGCGGCGGAGGGAGCTTCGGCGATTCCTGCACGAGCTGGACAGTAGCTCGGGATGTCGGCCAAACCAGGGACGATGCGGCTGAAGGCGGAGACGCGCGGGCGGCACTCGACGGCGACGACTTTAGCTCCGGTTGCCTGCTACGGCGGTGAGCTCGGCTGGTCCCGGTCAGTTGCTGCACGAGAACTCAGATCTGCTAGGGAGCGGGCGACGGTGGCGTGGCCGGCGGTGAGCTGGGCTAAGGCGGAGTGGCGAGCTGGTCGGTTGCGCAGGAGAGCAGGTGACGGTGGCGTGGCCGGCGAGCAGCTTGGCGGCGGCGACGATGAGCGGACAGGCAAAGGCGTGAGGTCCGACGGCTTCTCCGGCTTCGCTGGTGCTGGGTTTCAAATGGCAAGAAGAAATCGGGGAGAGAGGGAGCCGACGGGAGGAGGAAGAAGAGAGGGAGGAGAGAGAAGGAGGGGGGCCATTTTCTTTTTCTTTTTTTCTTTTTCTTTAATCCACAAAAAGGCCCACCATGACCTCATGCATGACATCACACTCCACTATCTCCCACAACCTTATTCCAATAGGTCCATTTTGTTTTTCCGCCGGGGCATGAAACTTTGTACATCAATTCCTTCAATTCCAATCAATTCTCTCCCAATTGAATTAAATTGAAGTCCATAAAATTAATCCAATGTCACCACACTTCAATTCACATCTTCATTTATCTGTAGAGCCAACTTAAGTCTCAAAAGCAAGACCAAAGGTGGGCTTACTAATTTATCGAGCCAAAATAGCCATTATCTGATTTAATTTCTGAAAAACTTTGATTACATGAAAAATCTTCTAAAGATAAGCCAATGATCCGGAAATGATTTGTGACACATCTAGACTTCTAATTTCAGAATTCGATCTTAATCTCACGATTAATTTCACTTTAGCACAATACAAGCGTGGCCCAACCTACCGAGTAGCCTTTAGAAATTTTCATGCATTTGACGTGTGGTTGATCATCTCAAGCCACAATGTACATCTTTGAAACATTGGCAACTTTCAGTTGTCGGGGTAATCTCAAGGTCTCAAATACGAATACAGGGTACCCAATCGATATAAAAGTCGGTCCAGTGCCGATCGACAAGAATTGTGTGATCCGGTGGGATCACCCACACTCGATCACATGCCCTTGTCGAGTCAACCTATCTCCGATCTCTAATCGATTTTTAATTGTGCCGTAATGACTCTTGCAGATTAGCTCGGTCGAAAGGTCGCTTCCTGGTCAAATTCTCGAGTCTGATGCATTAGAAACTCTTAACGGCTTCACCCGATAGACTAGTTTTCACATGAGTGGCCGACTCAAGGAACAGAACTATATACGTGCCAACGAAATGCCCGTCTCAATTTATTGAAATAGGATCGGAAAATCGGGATGTCACAAATACCCCTGATTGAGTCATCGAAATACGCATCGAAGATGCATCTATTCACCGGCTAGTGAGTCAGATTCCTTCTTTGAGACTAAATGGTTAATTTGGATCTTTATTTGAGACAAACTCCATTACAGGTCCTCTTTTGAGGAAAGGTAGGCACTTTAGGTCCCTATTTGAGATTTTCCCAGGATAACAACGGACAACGACTTTTAAATTTTTCACAAAACAACTTTCCTCCATTTTCTTTTCTTCTTTTAATTTTTCCTTTTCTTTCAACAGCTCTCTCTCTCTCTCTCTCTCTCTGTGCAATACTTCTTTATGTTTTTCCCCTAAATTTTCATTCTTATATATAAAAAGGTAAAAGAAAGTGCATACTCAAAAGATCACATCGAAGTCGTGCCCCTAAATTTTTATTCTTATATATACAAGGTAAAACAAAGTACAGACTCAAAAGATCACATTGAAATCGTGCATGATTCGGAGTATGATAGAACATCTTAATTCAACTTAGAATGATATGTCTCTCATTCATAAATTCCATTACAATGGCCTCTATTTATTATATCAATTAAATAGAGCTTAGGAAACACTTTCATTGAAATGAGAAACTTTTAAAGTGTCCATATTTACGAACAAAATTTTCACATATCAAACTTTACAAATTCTTTTAATTTTATTTGATAATCTATTAATTTCGCAAGCGATAGTTAGATTGGATGAGCAAAAACATCATCATCGCTCTTGTAGGAAAGGTCTAGTGTGTCTCACCATATGAGGGGCAGTTCATTCACAATCATACGAGAGACACCGTCCCCTTCTATATCTGGCAGATTACGAAGTCCTTAATTCCAACCGCTGAAAATTGACTTGCCTGTCATTTCAATATCGAGAGCCCTTATCTACTAATTGTTGCACATACATGCTTCCATTTTCTTGGGGCATATGACAGCTGGATTACGTTGTCAATAATGAAATATGAGGAAAATTTAGGGTTTAGAGAAGATGATCATCACATAATTTTTTAAAGACGTTCCCCTGTGGCATCACACTTACGGTGAAAGTTTTTAAAAATTTATAACACTCAAGTGATCGACGTAAAGTGATAATACTGAAGTTTATATTATTTAAAGTCATGGCACTGAAGTGATTGTCAAAACAAGTTATGGTACTCAAGTGATTGTTGTATGAAAATTCTAACATGCGTCAAATCCTCATCCCAAAAATGAGAAATCAAGTTGCAATTGCTAAGACTTGGGAAAGTCTGTTATGCAGTGTAAGAGCCATCTCATAACAGAGTTATACACGCCCACCTAACAATTAGTTAAATCCCTTGGGATTCATTTGGGGCGAGTCACAATAGAGAGTTTTCACAGTTTCAGACGGGCCAAAGAATTTCAAAAGAGATAAAATATTTTATTCATGCAGTGTTTCTCTTGGCATTCTAGCATTGCTATGATTAATAAACACTTAAAAAGTAAACACAAAAATCTCAAAAAAGATGTTGACATATTCCAAAAGCAACTAATTCAAACCAATCAAATTAATGTGGGAAGAGTGTTTTGGGGTGCCCAACTGAGGAATTGCTCACTTTTTTTCCACTAGGTAAGTCAAAATTGTTTAGATAACGTCCTATGAAAAACGTGGGAGTTGAATTATGTGACATCCAGAATTTTCAGTATTGTTTTCTATTAAATTAATCGGGCATTTCATTGACGTGTCTATAGGGTTGTTCTCAGAGCTGATCACTCTCGAGATAACTAGGCTAGCTGGGTAAGCCATTAAAGAATATTAAGGCAATAGACTTGAGAATTCGACCAGGAAACGGCTTCTCGACCGTGTCCATCTTTAGAGGTCATTACTGCACAGTTAAAGATCGAACTGAGATCAGAGATAGGTCGGTTCGACTGAGATGTGTGGCCGATCGTGGGTGACTCCACTAAATTGGAAAATTCTCGTCGACCGGCACTAATTTGATTTTCTGTCGTTTTGGTACCCTGTGTTGGTAATCGAGCCCTCGAGATTTTCACGACAATTGAGAGTCGCCAATGTGTCGAGTGGGTTCATTGTGGCTCGAAGAAAATCGACCACGAGTCAATTGCCTTAAAAAGTTCTGAAAACTACCCGGTAGTCTAGGTCACACTAAAAGCACGCCGGAGTGAAATTAACCGTCGATTTGAGTCATATTTCAGAAATCGAAAGTTCAGTGATGTCACAAGCTATTTTAGGAGCATCGACTCAGTCTCAGAAGATTTTCGGAGGTCCCGAGATTTTTACGGAAATTGGGTTCGGACGTCGTGGAAGTTTTGACGGAAATTCAGATTGGCTAAATTAAGGGAAAATTGGATTTTCAAGCTGAGCCGTTGTGTGTCAGGGATTTATAGAAAATCATGTGGGATTTTTCTACGTCGAAATTGGACCTCAATTTGGGAATTTATTGGAGAAATTGAAGTTCAAATGGTAAAATTCGTAGCCCCCTCCCTCCTAGCCATTTTTGACCAATTGGAAAGTCTTGAAGAGTGTCTTGGTGGATCCTTGGAAGCCATGAGATTATACTTGGCTTAGAATAGCTTTGAAAGATATTTTGCAAAAGATCCAACCAAGTGGAGCCCAACTCTTCCTCATCCTCTCCATCTAGCTGCCGTGAACTACTTCTCTCTCTCCCTTCTCATTTTCCTTCGTGCGACAACCTCCCTTTTTTGCTTTCCATTACCGCTGCTTGAAGATCGATAGACCAGCTGCACTGAAGACCGAAGCCGCGTCCTCCACTGGGATTTGTCGGCAACAAATCAATTCCCATCTTCATCGGTCAATCTCCAGCGAAACAGCCCCTCATCCGTGCAAAGATCCGTCGCCAACAACACCTGCAAGCTGCCAGACGTCTTCCACTTCTTCGGTCAACATTCTTCTCCACGTTGAAGACTCCACGAAGACCCCACTCACCGAAGCTCTCTTCTCCTCTCCACGCGTCCATGGCCTGCAACTCCACGGTCAACAAAAGCAGGTTCTCTCCACCTTGTTGACCACCGAATGAAACCACCGGGGAAGCCAGCATCCGTCCGCGAGAATTTGTCCCTTCTCCACCAAGGTTGGTCGGCCACTCACGCCACCCATCCCCAGCTCCGTTTCTGCTTCAATCTTGCCGCGCCAACCTCAAACGAAGGAGCTCCCTTCGTCCGCGTCTCCAGCCACGACATCCAGCGAGTTTCGTGAGCCCACCTCCATCAAACACGGCCCAGCATCCAGCCCACGCAAGTTCAGTTTCAGTTAGTTTTTGGAGGCCCATCTTCACAGCAATTTTGGCCCATCAGCTTGTAAGTTCCAGCATCAGTTTAGCCCAAGTTCAAGCCCAGTCCAATTCTGTCCTAGTCTTGAAGCCCAGCATCAATTGGATTGGAAAGCCCAGCAATTTCAAATTTTTGGGCCCAGCAAAGTCAGGCCCAATTCAGTTTTATTTCAAGCCCAGTTTTTGAAGCCCGCGGAGCCAAGCCCAAGCCTAGAAATTTCTGCAAGCTTGCGAGGCTTTTAGGCCCGGTCCGTGTGTTTGTCATCGCCGCCGAAAGTTCGGCTTTTCGGCCGCCGTCGCGTCGCCGTTGCGGTGATTCGATCTCCGCTTTTGTCAAGTGAGTTTTACTCACTAATGCTTTATTAATTTGCTAATTATGTCTTAGGGTTGGTTAGATTTAATTACATGCACTTAGGTGGTTAGATTAGGTTAGAGTAATTAATTTAGTGACTTAATGATGCATGTTAGGTGGTTAGACCTAGTTATTAGCAAGTACAAATATTTGGTGATTTATTGAATGCATCTCGGGATTTTTCCCGACCCGTTTCGGGTTCCAATAAGGCAATATGGGCCTAAATTGGATTTTTAATGTTTATTTATTTATTTTCGAAATTAATTATTTAATTAATTATTTTTCCGGAAATTCAACCGGGATGGCCGGTGACCGGAATTTCGTGCCGATTGTCGTGGTGCAGACCGTTTATTTATTTGAGCTCTACGTTGTGTGGAATTGAATTAATTGTGGAATTTTAGGAATTGTCCTAAATTGTTTGTAAATGAATATTTGATTGGTGCTTGGCCGAGTATGGGTATATAGCGCCAGTACGTTGATGGGCTATATAGCAGAGAGAATGATGAGAGACAACTGAGAATGTTATTGGTGAGACCAATCAGGTACGATATTATTGGACATACGTGGTTCGGTGATTGGAAGTATCACTGGCGAAAACGGCGCCTTAAAGAACGCACGATGTTGTCTATAGCCGATGTCACCTTGGCGAAAACGGCGCCCTTGAGAAGACACGTGGTTCGGTGATCAAGGTTATCACTGGTGAAAACGGCGCCTTAAAGAACGCACGGTGTCGGTGATCGGTATGTCATTGGCGAAAACGACGCCCGAGAAACACATGTGATTTGGTGAATGAGTACACCACTGAGAAAGCGTGGTACGAGTGGGAATGACCGAGAGAGGGTCTAATCGACATGTAATCGACTTAGTCGATTGGCCAATGTTTGATCGTATGTCGTGAATTGTTTGAATATCTGTGTTTAACCTTGAATTGCAGGTTGGAACTGAGGCTAAGGTAAGTCCTCTGACTCGTGTTGTGCTTAGGCAACCGGATGGCGTATTAGTTTATTAATCGAGTCTTAGTGGGTAGGACTCGCTGAGACGTGGTCTCATTGGTTATTGAATAACCATTTCAGGACCCTGAGGAAAAGCCGAGGAAGGAGAAGCTGAGGAAGGAGAAAGTATTTTGAAGTAGAAGATGATCCAGAGAGGGATCTTGAATATAAACCGGATGTGGATTGAGATCCCATCCCTTTTGTGCACCTTGTCTTAGTGTAGATAGGTGTGAGACTTTTATGCTGTAAATAATATTGTAAATATACCATGAGTGGTGATGTTAATGAAAGTGTGGTTGTGAATTTCAATATGAAAAATATGGCCTACTTTCCTATCCCATTATTTTATTGTCTGGGGATTTATAACTGCTTCCGCATGTGCTTAATAAAAAGAAAGGGTCGGCGATACATAGTCCTGGGATATCGCATTCTAAAATCGACCAAGTAGAAGGATGTGCACGCGTCCGAGGATCGGGGCGTGACATCCCCTTTTTGTGGTATCAGAGCGAAGTTCAAGATTGGAGTGATAAGGAGCGTTGACCATGGGATAGTTAGTAGGAAAGGCCTTTAAATTCATGCTGGTGCATGTTTGTGTTAGCTGAGTGCTAAAATTGGTTGTTGTTTGAATCGCTCTGTTTCTAATTCAGTGTTGAATTGGAAGCAGGTGTCAGTTCTTTAAAACGACACTATGAGCGATCAGGAGCCGAGGACTCCTGCTAAGAGGGCCAGTAGGGCCGTGACTCGGGGAAGAGCACCGACTAGAGTCGGTACCCGAGGAGGCCGTGGTCGAGCGCCAGCACAGGCTAGCGCGAGTGGAATGATTCCACCTGTTACCAATGCTAGAGAAGCACCACCTCCCGTTGGTGCGGGGGTAGCAGCCCCGGGTGAGCAAGGGACTGTTGGAATAAACCAGGCTCTAGATGCTATGCGTGAGATGATGGGGCAACAGGCCCGAGATCAGACTGCCGCCTTTACTGCCGCTGTTGGAGCCGCCGCCACTGCCGCTGCCAATGCTGCCGTTGCTGCCGCTGTACCTGTCGCTGCACCTGCCGCAGCCCAAGCTGAAGGTCCACCCGGAATAGTGGTTGGGAACAGACCAATTCATCAGTTGGTAGAACAATTTATGAAGTTGAATCCGCCTCAGTTTACCGGGATCGGAGACCCTGAAGCTGCTGCTTCATGGATCAAGAAATTGGAGAAAGCTTTCGCACTGCTAATGTGCAATGAGACTGAAAAGGTACTACTCGCAACTTACCAGCTGGATGGAGTTGCGGATACTTGGTGGAAGACAACCCGAGAAACCATATTCCCGGAAGGCGTTGTTCCAGAGTGGAACACCTTTCGAGAAGCTTTTAATGTTAAATATTTCTCAGAAACTGCCAAAGAAGTGAAGATGGCAGAATTTCAACGTCTTCGCCAGGGTTCCCTAACGGTCGATCAATATGAAGCGAAGTTCGCTGAACTTTCGCAGTATGCTCCTGAATTAATTGCGAATCCAGTAAACCGAGCGAGGAGGTTTAGAGAAGGATTCAAGCCAGACTTAAGAAGTACATTGGTTTCCCTGAACTTGAGGACTTATAATGATCTTTATGAGAGAGCCCAAATGATCGAGAAAGATCAGAATGACAGAGCTGCCTTGTCGGGGTCGAGATTTAACTCTAATCGAGAGAATATTCGTCAGGGAAAAAGACCCATGCCAGGAAGTAGATCTCGTGCCTCACCTTTCAAGAGGAGCGGATTCAATAGACAGATGTCCAATAACACGGGTATATGTCGCTTTTGTGGAAGGCGACACGGGACAGCTCCATGCCCAGCCAGGACAGGAGCCTGTTTCGAGTGTGGCCAACAGGGCCACATCGCAAGGTATTGTCCCAAGAAGCAAAAAGGACAACCGCAATTGCCACCGCCACCACCGAGAGGACAGATAAGAGGGTATGCCCCTCAGAATGTGCCGCAAGGAGGACAGCAGAGACCTCCAGCTCAAGGCACTGTGTATGCAATTACACAAGGTCAAGCAGAAGCTGCGCCCAACGTGATAACAGGTATGGTTTCGCTCAACGACCAACCTGCTTATGCTTTGTTTGATCCGGGAGCAACTCACTCATTTATTGCTGAGCAGTATGTTAAGTTGATAGGAGTCAGTCCTATATTATTGGAGTCGGCAATATGCATATCTACACCCTTGAAAGATAAATTTATTACTGCTTTGGGTTGTTCGGGGTGCAAGTTAGTGATTGGTGAGCGAGAGGGGAAAATAGATCTTTTAGTCCTAGCCATGTATGACTTTGATTTAATAATTGGCATGGACTGGCTCACCAAGCAAAGAGCTAAAATGGACTGTTATCGTAAAACGATTCAGTTTGACCCGATAGAAGGTGATAGCTTCGAGTTTGTAGGAAGTCGGGGAGGACCCTCGATTGTCCTAATCTCGTCGCAAGAGACAACTCGTCTGTTAGACGAGGGTTGTCAAGGTTACCTGGCAACTGTCGTAGATACGACAGTTGAAGAACTGAAAGTGGAAGACATTCCAGTAGTTCAAGAATTTCCAGATGTCTTTCCGAAGGAATTGCCAGGTTTACCGCCAGAAAGAGAGATTGAATTTGTGATTGAACTAGCACCGGGGACAGAGCCGATCTCAAAGGCACCGTACAGAATGGCATTGACAGAATTGAAAGAATTGAAAGTACAGATGCAGGAATTATTAGACAAAGGATTTATTCGTCCTAGCGCATCACCTTGGGGAGCACCAGTTTTGTTTGTAAAGAAGAAAGATGGTTCATTGCGGTTGTGCATTGATTATAGACAACTCAACCAGGTGACCATTAAGAATAAGTATCCACTCCCAAGGATTGATGATCTGTTCGATCAGTTACAAGGAGCATCAATGTTCTCGAAGATTGATTTGAGAACGGGATATCATCAACTGAGAATTAAGAAAGAGGATATTCCTAAGTCAGCATTTCGTACTCGGTATGGTCACTATGAGTTTACAGTGATGCCATTCGGGTTGACGAATGCTCCAGCTGCCTTTATGGATATGATGAACCGAATATTCAAGGAATATCTAGATCAGTTTGTGATTGTGTTCATTGATGATATCTTGGTCTATTCGAGAAGTGACGAAGAGCACGAGAATCATCTAAGATTAGTGCTCCAGACCTTAAGGACGCATCAGTTGTATGCTAAGTTTAGCAAATGCGAGTTTTGGTTGACTCGTGTCGCGTTCTTAGGTCATGTGATTTCTAGAGAAGGAATCTCCGTTGACCCGAGCAAGATAGAAGCCGTGATCAATTGGCAAAGACCGACATCAGTGACAGAAATCAGAAGTTTTCTGGGATTGGCAGGTTATTACAGACGGTTTGTAGAAGGTTTCTCAGCGTTAGCATCGCCTCTAACTAAGCTCACGAAGAAAGACGAGAAGTTCATATGGACAGACAAGTGCGAGCGTAGTTTTCAAGAGCTGAAAGAAAAGCTGACTACCGCACCGGTACTGACAATTCCATCTGGTCCTGGAGGATTCGAGATTTATAGTGATGCGTCATTCAAGGGGTTAGGTTGCGTGCTGATGCAACATGGTAGGGTTGTTGCGTACGCCTCCCGTCAGTTGAGACCTCATGAATTGAACTATCCGACGCATGACTTAGAGCTCGCCGCGATAATCTTTGCCCTGAAGATTTGGAGGCATTACTTGTGCGGGGAAAAGTTTCAAATCTTCACGGACCACCAAAGTCTCAAGTATTTATTCTCTCAAAAGGAGTTGAACATGAGACAGCGCAGATGGATGGAATTGCTGAAAGACTACGACTGTGACATTCTGTATCACCCAGGAAAGGCGAACAAGGTCGCCGATGCTTTAAGTCGAAAGTCTTCAGTGGCTCATATACTGATTAAGGAGTGGAACTTAATCGAGAGAGCTCGGGATTCGGTATTCAAATTTGAGGTAGGCCACCTCTCGAGTTTTATGGCCACCCTCAGAATTGAACCGGGTGTCCAAGTTAGAATCAAACAACTCCAACCGACAGACCCAGATGTACAGAGAATTCTTCAGGAAGACGCAGAGAAAAGAAAGGCTGATTTTCAGATTTCTGATGACGGGACACTAAGATTCCAAGGACGATTGGTTGTACCTGATGATGTAGAGCTTAGAGAAGAAATCTTATCTGAAGCACATCGTAGCAATTACAGCATTCATCCTGGAAGCACTAAGATGTATCAGAATCTACGTCAACATTATTGGTGGTCAGGTATGAAGGCGGATATCGCCAAACATGTGGCCAAGTGTTTGACATGTCAACAAGTAAAAGCTCAGCATTGCAAGCCAGGAGGACTCCTGCAACCTCTCGCGATTCCAGAATGGAAATGGGAGCATATCACGATGGATTTCGTGACTGGACTACCAAGGAGTCAGAGAGGGAATGATTCGATCTGGGTAGTAGTTGACAGACTGACAAAGTCGGCACACTTCATTGCAGTTCGAAAGGACCTCAGTTTGGATAGGCACGCAGATCTATATGTGCGCCAAGTGGTTCGAATGCATGGAGTGCCGGTTACGATAACATCTGATAGAGACCCGAGATTTACTGCTGCATTTTGGAAGAGCTTGCAGAGTGCCCTTGGTACAAAGCTTCAGTACAGTACGGCATATCATCCTCAGACGGATGGCCAGTCCGAGAGGACAATTCAGACCCTTGAGGACATGCTGAGAGCATGTGTTATAGACTTCAAAGGAAGTTGGGAAGATCAGCTTCATTTGGTAGAATTCGCCTACAACAACAGTTATCAGCAGAGTATTCAGATGGCTCCATTTGAAGCGCTGTATGGCAGAGCATGCAGAACACCAGTATGTTGGGATGAAGTCGGGGAAAGAAAGATAACAGGCCCAGAGTTGGTTCAGCAGTCAGTAGATGCCGTGACAGTGATCAGAGACAGATTAAAGACAGCGCAGAGCAGACAGAAGAGTTATGCAGATAAGCGTCGAAGGTCTTTGGAATTCCAAGTTGGTGATCACGTTTTTCTGAAGGTGTCACCAATGAGGGGAACTTCGCGCTTTGGTAAGAAAGGCAAACTGAGTCCGAGGTACGTAGGTCCATTTGAGATTCTTGAGAGAATCGGGACCTTAGCGTATCGTCTTGCGTTGCCGCCAAGATTGGCGCAAGTGCATGACGTCTTTCACGTGTCGATGTTAAGGAAGTATGAGCCTGACCCGACTCACGTACTCAATTTTGAAGAATTGGACGTGGATGACCGTGTGTCATACGTTGAAAGACCGGCCCAAATTGTCGATCGCAAAGAGCAAGTTCTGCGTACAAAGACTATTCCCTTAGTCAAAGTGGTCTGGCAACACCACGGTACAGAAGGAGCGACATGGGAGACTGAGGAGGCAATGAGAGAGTTGTACCCCCACCTTTTTGATCAAGTTTTGTAAGGTTTAAATTTCGAGGACGAAATTTTTATAAGAGGGGAAGAGTTGTGACATCCAGAATTTTCAGCATTGTTTTCTATTAAATTAATCGGGCATTTCATTGACGTGTCTATAGGGTTGTTCTCAGAGCTGATCACTCTCGAGATAACTAGGCTAGCTGGGTAAGCCATTAAAGAATATTAAGGCAATAGACTTGAGAATTCGACCAGGAAACGGCTTCTCGACCGTGTCCATCTTTAGAGGTCATTACTGCACAGTTAAAGATCGAACTGAGATCAGAGATAGGTCGGTTCGACTGAGATGTGTGGCCGATCGTGGGTGACTCCACTAAATTGGAAAATTCTCGTCGACCGGCACTAATTTGATTTTCTGTCGTTTTGGTACCCTGTGTTGGTAATCGAGCCCTCGAGATTTTCACGACAATTGAGAGTCGCCAATGTGTCGAGTGGGTTCATTGTGGCTCGAAGAAAATCGACCACGAGTCAATTGCCTTAAAAAGTTCTGTAAACTACCCGGTAGTCTAGGTCACACTAAAAGCACGCCGGAGTGAAATTAACCGTCGATTTGAGTCATATTTCAGAAATCGAAAGTTCAGTGATGTCACAAGCTATTTTAGGAGCATCGACTCAGTCTCAGAAGATTTTCGGAGGTCCCGAGATTTTTACGGAAATTGGGTTCGGACGTCGTGGAAGTTTTGACGGAAATTCAGATTGGCTAAATTAAGGGAAAATTGGATTTTCAAGCTGAGCCGTTGTGTGTCAGGGATTTATAGAAAATCATGTGGGATTTTTCTACGTCGAAATTGGACCTCAATTTGGGAATTTATTGGAGAAATTGAAGTTCAAATGGTAAAATTCGTAGCCCCCTCCCTCCTAGCCATTTTTGACCAATTGGAAAGTCTTGAAGAGTGTCTTGGTGGATCCTTGGAAGCCATGAGATTATACTTGGCTTAGAATAGCTTTGAAAGATATTTTGCAAAAGATCCAACCAAGTGGAGCCCAACTCTTCCTCATCCTCTCCATCTAGCTGCCGTGAACTACTTCTCTCTCTCCCTTCTCATTTTCCTTCGTGCGACAACCTCCCTTTTTTGCTTTCCATTACCGCTGCTTGAAGATCGATAGACCAGCTGCACTGAAGACCGAAGCCGCGTCCTCCACTGGGATTTGTCGGCAACAAATCAATTCCCATCTTCATCGGTCAATCTCCAGCGAAACAGCCCCTCATCCGTGCAAAGATCCGTCGCCAACAACACCTGCAAGCTGCCAGACGTCTTCCACTTCTTCGGTCAACATTCTTCTCCACGTTGAAGACTCCACGAAGACCCCACTCACCGAAGCTCTCTTCTCCTCTCCACGCGTCCATGGCCTGCAACTCCACGGTCAACAAAAGCAGGTTCTCTCCACCTTGTTGACCACCGAATGAAACCACCGGGGAAGCCAGCATCCGTCCGCGAGAATTTGTCCCTTCTCCACCAAGGTTGGTCGGCCACTCACGCCACCCATCCCCAGCTCCGTTTCTGCTTCAATCTTGCCGCGCCAACCTCAAACGAAGGAGCTCCCTTCGTCCGCGTCTCCAGCCACGACATCCAGCGAGTTTCGTGAGCCCACCTCCATCAAACACGGCCCAGCATCCAGCCCACGCAAGTTCAGTTTCAGTTAGTTTTTGGAGGCCCATCTTCACAGCAATTTTGGCCCATCAGCTTGTAAGTTCCAGCATCAGTTTAGCCCAAGTTCAAGCCCAGTCCAATTCTGTCCTAGTCTTGAAGCCCAGCATCAATTGGATTGGAAAGCCCAGCAATTTCAAATTTTTGGGCCCAGCAAAGTCAGGCCCAATTCAGTTTTATTTCAAGCCCAGTTTTTGAAGCCCGCGGAGCCAAGCCCAAGCCTAGAAATTTCTGCAAGCTTGCGAGGCTTTTAGGCCCGGTCCGTGTGTTTGTCATCGCCGCCGAAAGTTCGGCTTTTCGGCCGCCGTCGCGTCGCCGTTGCGGTGATTCGATCTCCGCTTTTGTCAAGTGAGTTTTACTCACTAATGCTTTATTAATTTGCTAATTATGTCTTAGGGTTGGTTAGATTTAATTACATGCACTTAGGTGGTTAGATTAGGTTAGAGTAATTAATTTAGTGACTTAATGATGCATGTTAGGTGGTTAGACCTAGTTATTAGCAAGTACAAATATTTGGTGATTTATTGAATGCATCTCGGGATTTTTCCCGACCCGTTTCGGGTTCCAATAAGGCAATATGGGCCTAAATTGGATTTTTAATGTTTATTTATTTATTTTCGAAATTAATTATTTAATTAATTATTTTTCCGGAAATTCAACCGGGATGGCCGGTGACCGGAATTTCGTGCCGATTGTCGTGGTGCAGACCGTTTATTTATTTGAGCTCTACGTTGTGTGGAATTGAATTAATTGTGGAATTTTAGGAATTGTCCTAAATTGTTTGTAAATGAATATTTGATTGGTGCTTGGCCGAGTATGGGTATATAGTGCCAGTACGTTGATGGGCTATATAGCAGAGAGAATGATGAGAGACAACTGAGAATGTTATTGGTGAGACCAATCAGGTACGATATTATTGGACATACGTGGTTCGGTGATTGGAAGTATCACTGGCGAAAACGGCGCCTTAAAGAACGCACAATGTTGTCTATAGCCGATGTCACCTTGGCGAAAACGGCGCCCTTGAGAAGACACGTGGTTCGGTGATCAAGGTTATCACTGGTGAAAACGGCGCCTTAAAGAACGCACGGTGTCGGTGATCGGTATGTCATTGGCGAAAACGACGCCCGAGAAACACATGTGATTTGGTGAATGAGTACACCACTGAGAAAGCGTGGTACGAGTGGGAATGACCGAGAGAGGGTCTAATCGACATGTAATCGACTTAGTCGATTGGCCAATGTTTGATCGTATGTCGTGAATTGTTTGAATATCTGTGTTTAACCTTGAATTGCAGGTTGGAACTGAGGCTAAGGTAAGTCCTCTGACTCGTGTTGTGCTTAGGCAACCGGATGGCGTATTAGTTTATTAATCGAGTCTTAGTGGGTAGGACTCGCTGAGACGTGGTCTCATTGGTTATTGAATAACCATTTCAGGACCCTGAGGAAAAGCCGAGGAAGGAGAAGCTGAGGAAGGAGAAAGTATTTTGAAGTAGAAGATGATCCAGAGAGGGATCTTGAATATAAACCGGATGTGGATTGAGATCCCATCCCTTTTGTGCACCTTGTCTTAGTGTAGATAGGTGTGAGACTTTTATGCTGTAAATAATATTGTAAATATACCATGAGTGGTGATGTTAATGAAAGTGTGGTTGTGAATTTCAATATGAAAAATATGGCCTACTTTCCTATCCCATTATTTTATTGTCTGGGGATTTATAACTGCTTCCGCATGTGCTTAATAAAAAGAAAGGGTCGGCGATACATAGTCCTGGGATATCGCATTCTAAAATCGACCAAGTAGAAGGATGTGCACGCGTCCGAGGATCGGGGCGTGACAAATTACATGCATGCCATCCGCATAATCTCACGACCATATACGTACCTTGAGATATAACGAATCCTCTCTCAAGTGGCTCCCTAAGCTAAATGCTCGTATTGAATTCAGTGCATGTGATGTGATTTGAGTGCGGACTTCACATGTTTGGCGTCACATTGGATTTATAATTTGTGCCTTTGGGATGATCTAAATTACTTACTTGAGATCTCCATTTTAGTACTCAATGTCCTTCATCCGTGTATACATCTTATGTAGTGAAAAAGAGAACATTAATTCACAAAGAGATTTTCCTTCAATTTATATGGTCAGTTAGCTCATGGCAATCATAGATTCTCATAAATCAATTTCAAGTGATGAGTAAGACAACTTATAATCATCGTGTGTCAAGTTGAAAACTTTTACTTGCTTCGTATTGAGAAAAAATGATTTTCACAAAAAGATAAATTAAATCTCAAATCAATGTCAAACTAGCATTGCAAAGTCCATTTTATAAGTTAAACTAAATATTGGTGCTGCTGGGAAGGGAATCGCCATCCAATGAAAAAATCCAAATGCCCATCAAAGTCTCCCTTTTTAATTCCACAACCATTAAAATGCCTAAGAAAAGTCAGATTTTTCTCATCAATTCAGAACCATGACAAGCAAAACTCTAATCAGAAGGAACTCAAGATGACCACTCCCGGTACTCCGCAAATGAAAAGAGAAAACAAATCCAATTCATGATTGAGCAAGGCCAACACGAGGTGGCAGTGTTTGGTGGGGGGGGGGGGGGTTTCCATGGGCATGGGTATCGACAATGACAATGGCTAAAAAGAAGGAAGGAAGAAGAAGACGAGAAATGCAAGGCATAGAAGAGAGAGACCAGAGATGGGAAGGGGGCCACCATCCAAGCACGTGACAATTAATGAATTGCGTAGATCGTGACTGACGTGAAGATTCAACGCCATCTAATTTTCTCTCAGACTAGATAAAGGATTCATGTCATTTTGAAAGAACTCAAAAAACCTATCTAAATATGCTCTTAATTACCTCAACCACCCTAACTACCTTTTGTTAAATCTCAAATTGGGTTGAGTCGCCTTTTGCTTCATCACCAGATTCTCTTCGACATGTTATCTAAATTTCAAACAATTTTTAAATTTTTCTCAAAATAACTTTTCCTCCATATTATTTTCTTCTGTTAATTTTTCCTTTTCTTTCAACAACTTTCTCTCTCTCTCTCTCTCTCTCTCTCTCTCTCTCTCTGCAATACTTCTTTATGTTCTTTCCCCTAACTTTTATAACTATATATAAAACGGTAAAAGAAAGTGCAGACTCAAAAGATCAGACAAATCTAAATATGCTCTTAATTGCCTTAACCACCCTAACTACATTTTATTAAATCTCAAATTGAGTCACCTTTCACTTCATTACCAGATTCTCTTCGACTTCTATCTAAATTTCGATATTAATTAGACATATTTGAGGATAACGAAGCACAACAACTTTTAAATTTTTCTCAAAACAACTTTTCTCCATTTTCTTTTCTTCTTTTAATTTTTCCTTTTCTTTCGACATCTCTCTCTCTCTCTCTCTCTCTCTCTCTCTCTCTCTCTCTCTCTGCAATACTTCTTTATGTTCATTCCCCTAACTTTTATTCCCATATATAAAAAGGTAAAAGAAAGTGCAGACTCAAAAGATCACATCGAAATCGTGCACGATTCGGAGTATGATAGATTATCTTAATTCGACTTAGAATGATGTATCTCATTCATATTTTACATTACAATGGCCTCTATTTATTATATTAGTGAAATAGAGCTTGTACAACACTTTCATTGAAATGAGAAAAATCAACTTTTAAAGTGTCCCTATTTACGAACAAAATTTTCACATATCAAACTTTATAAATTCTCTTAATTCCATTCGATAATATATTATTTCGCAAGCAATACTTAGATTGGATGAGCAAAAACATCATAATCGCTCCTAGAGGAAAGCTCTAGTGTGTCTCACCATATGAAGGGCAATTCATTCGCGATCATACGGGAGACACCGTCCCCTTCTATATCTGGCTGATTACGAAGTCCTTAATTCGAACCGCTGAAAATTGACTTGCCTTTCATTTCAATATCGAGTGCATGGTGAGCCCTCGTCTACTAATTGTTGCACATATCGTGCTTCCATTTTCTTGGGACATATGATAGCTGGATTATGTTGCCAATAATGAAATATGAGGACAATTTAGGGTTTAGAGAAGATGATCATCACATAATTTTTTAAAGACGTTCCCCGCAAGTGTTAAAAATCCGATGTGGCATCACACTTACAGTGAAAGTTTTTAAAAATTTATAACACTCAAGTGATCGATGTAAAGTGATAATACTGAAGTTTATATTATTTAAAAGTCATGGCCTGAAGTGATTGTCAAAACAAGTTTTGGTATTTAAGTGATTGTTGTATGAAAATTCTAACATGCGTCGAATCCTCATCCCAAAAATGATTCATGTTCCAATTGCTAAGACTTGGGAAAGCCCGTTATGCAGTGTAAGAGACACCTCATAAGAGAGTTATACATGCCCACCTAACAATTAGTTAAATCCCTTGGGATTCATTTGGGGTGAGTCACGATAGAGAGTTTTCACCATTTCAGACGGGCCAAAGAATTTCAAAAGAGATAAAATATTTTATTCATGCAGTGTTTCTCTTGGCATTCCAGCACATCTATGATTAATAAACACTTAAAAAGAAAACACAAAAATCTCATAAAAGATGTTTTTTTTTTTTTTTGGTAAGAACCGTCTCTTAAGCAAACCAATCAAATTAATGTGTGATGAGTGTTTAGGGGTGCCCAACTAAGGAATTGCTCACATTTTTTCCACTAGGTAAGTCAAAAATTGTTTAGGTAATGTCCTATGAAAAACGTGGGAATTGAATTACATGCATGCCATCCGCATAATCTCACGACCATGTACGCGCCTTGGGATATAACGAATCCTCTCTCAAGTGGCTCCCTAAACTAAATGCTGCGACCGCCCCCTACATATTTGATACCTTCTCCGAAAAAGAAACTTGTAAGACCGAAACCATTCGTAATTCCATCAATTAGTCGTCTATCCAACTAATACAAATCCTAGTGAACCTAAAAAAAGGATAAAGGCCCAGCAGAAATTACTTATTTTTCGCGTATTGAATTCAGTGCATGTGATGTGATTTGAGAGCGGACTTCACATGTTTGGGGTCACATTGGATTTATAATTCTTGCCTTTGGGATGATCTAAATTACTTGGGATCTCCATTTTAGCACTCAGTGCCCTTCATCTGTGTATACATCTTATAGAGCGAAAAAGAGAACATTAATTCACAAAGAGATTTTCCTTCAATTTATATGGTCAGTTAGCTCATGACAATCATAGATTCTCATAAATCAATTTCAGGTGATGAGTAAGACAACTTATAATCATCGTGTGTCAAGTTGAAAACTTTTACTTGCTTCATATCGAGAAAAAATGATTTTCGCAAAAAGATAAATTAAATCTCAAATCAATGTCAAACTAGTATTGCAAAGTCCATTTTATAAGTTAAACTGAATATTGGTGCTGCTGGGAAGGGAATCGCCATCCAATGAAGAAATTCAAATGCCCATCAAAATCTCCCGTTTTAATTCCACAACCATTTAAAATGCCTAAGAAAAGTCAGATTTTTCTCACCAATTCATAACCGTGACAAGCAAAACTCCAATCGGAAGGAACTCAAGATGACCACTCTCGGTACTCCGCAAATGAAAAGAGAAAACAAATCCAATTCACGATTGAGCAAGGCCAACACGAGGTCGCATTGTTTGGTTGGGGGGGGGGGGGGGGGGGGGGGGAGGTTCCATGGGCATGGGTATCGACAATGACAATGGCTAAAAAGAAGGAAGGAAGAAAGAAGAAAGAGAAATGCAAGGCATAGAAGAGAGAGACAAGAGATGGGAAGTAGGCCACCATCCTGGCACGTGACGTTCAATGAATCGCGTAGATCATGACTGACGTGAACATTCTATGCCATCTACTTTTCTCTCTCTCTCTCTCCCTCTCTCTCTCTCTCTCTGCGGCGCAATACTTCTTTTATGTTCTTTCTCCTAACTTTTATTCCTATATATAAAAAGGTAAAAGAAAGTGCAGACTCAAAAGATTAAGACCTATCTTAATATGCTCTTAATTGCCTCAACTACGCTAACTACCTTTTATTAAATCTCAAATTCGGTTGAGTCACCTTTCGCTTCATTACCAGATTCTCTTCGACTTCTATCTAAATTTCAATATTAATTAGACATATTCGAGGATAACGAAGTACGACTTTTAAATTTTCTTTTCCTCTTTTAATTTTTCCTTTTCCTTCAACATCTCTCTCTCTTGCACGATTTGGAGTATGATAGAATATTTTAATTCGACTTAGAATGACGTCTCTCATTCATATTTTACATTACAATGGCCTCTATTTTTTATATCAGCGAAATAGAGCTTGTGCAACAATTTCATCGAAATGAGAAAAATCAATTTTTAAAGTTTCCCTATTTACGAACAAAATTTTCACATATCAAACTTTATAAATTCTCTTAATTTCATTAAAAAAGATTTTATTTTGCAAGCGATACTTAGATTGGATGAGCAAAAACATCATAATCGCTCCTGTAGGAAAGCTCTAATGTGTCTCGCCATATGAGGGGCAGTTCATTCGCAATCATACGGGAGACACCGTCCCCTTCTATATATGGCAGATTACGAAGTCCTTATTTCCAACCACTGAAAATTAACTTGCCATTCATTTCAATATCGAGCGCGTGGTGAGCCCTTGTCTACTAATTGTTGCACATATCATGCTTCCATTTTCTTGGGGCATATGACAGCTAGATTACATTGCCAATAATGAAATATGAGGACAATTTAGGGTTTAGAGAAGATGATCATCACATAATTTTTTAAAGACGTTCCCCTGTGGCGTCACACTTACGGTGAAAGTTTTTAAAAATTTATAACACTCAATTGATCGACCTAAAGTGATAATACTGAAGTTTATATTATTTAAAAGTCATGGCACTGAAATGATTGTCAAAACAAGTTATGGTACTCAAATGATTGTTGTATGAAAATTACAACACGCATCAAATCCTCATCCCAAAAATCAGAAATCAAGTTGCAATTGCTAAGACTTGGGAAAGCCCGTTATGTAGTGTAAGAGCCATCTCATAAGAGAGTTATATGCGCCCACCTAACAATAAGTTAAACCCCTTGGGATTCATTTGGGGCGAGTCGCAATGGAGAGTTTTCACAGTTTCAAATGGGCCAAAGAATTTCAAAAGACAAAATATTTTATTCATGCGGTGCTCACTTTTTTGGGATATAACAAATCCTCTCTCAAGTGGCTCCCTAAGCATAAAATTGTTTATGTAATGTCCTATGAAAAACGTGGGAATCGAATTACATGCATGCCATCCGCATAATCTCACGAACATGTACGTGCCTTGGGATATAACAAATCCTCTCTCAAGTGGCTCCCTAAGCTAAATGCTCGTATTGAATTTAGTGCATGTGATGTGATTTGAGTGCGGACTTCACATGTCTGGCATCACATTAGATTTATCATTTGTACATTTGGGAAGATCTAAATTTCTTACTTGGGATCTCCATTTTAGTACGTAGTGCCCAACCTCCGTGCATACATCTCATGTAGCAAAAAAGAGAATTATAATTTGCAGAGAGATTTTTCATCAATATATATGGTCGATTAGCTCATGACAATCATAAATTCTCATAAATCAATTTTAGGTGGCGAATTAGACAAGTTATAATCATCTTGTTTCAAATTCAAAACTTTACTCGCTTCACATGGAGAAAAACTGATTCTAGCTAAAAGACAAATTAAATATCAAATCAAGGTCAAACTAGTATTGCAAATTCCATTTTATAAGTTGAACTAAATATTTGTGCTGCTAGGAAGGGAATTGCCATCCAATGAAGAAATCAAAATACACATCAAAACCTCTCTTTTTAATTCTACAATCATCTAAGATGCCTAAGAAAAGTCATATTTTTTCACCGAATTAGAACCATAACAAGCAAAACTATCATAGAAGAAACTCAACATGATCCCTCCCATAACTCCACAAATGGAAAAAGAAAACAAATTCACAATCGGTCAAGGCCAACATGTGACACCCCGAACCCTTCGCAGGTCGTCACCAGCGCCGGTGTTACATCTTTTACCATCTTTATCTCTTGGCTAAATTAAGCCTTGCCAGATTTCAGGCATTTTTTTTTTTAAGCGGTCCCATGCGCGACTCATAGCGGAAGCAAAATTCACATCGTCATCTATCTCCCTTCTAACCCATGATACAAATACACACTAGCTAAACATCATGATTTTATAAACAAACGTCGACACATTATTTACATATATTTTCAAGATGGGACTACTCTCGGGTCGGTACATAACAAGGAAAAGCTAGGACTCAGCCATGTCCAGCCTAAAACCTCAAAAAGAGACCTCGACCCTCAATATCATGCGAGCACAAAAACCCCCCATCGAAAGTGTCAACTATCTACATCAAAAAGAGATCCAGCTCCTACTCATCGCGTGCAGGTCTCACACCCAACCTGGTGCATCAGGTGGTGGCGGCGGCAGCATCCCTCGCATCGCTCCATCCCGTCGAATGTGCACAGACAGGAACTCTTGTATGACAGGGCCCCCAGCCAGGCCGATATCATACATAACTAAGCATGGCACTTGGATAAACGTCAATCCGAGCACAGAGGGACAATCTATCTCCGTACACTCCACCTCAACATCAGACAGTAGACCGTAAAATACCCCACGCGAAACAGCAGGTAGCGGCATAGTACTAATCTGAAATGTTATCCCCAAAATGGGTGAGTACAACCACTCAGCAGATAGGGAAATCCAATAACATTCCAATGCATCATGCATATCACCACACGTTGCAAGCATCACCTACCTTGAAATCATGCGTATCATGCATCATCACATCATATATATATCATCATCATCATGGCATACCACATTATCATTAACCATGCATCACCATGCATATCACATCATCACTAGCCATGCATCACCATGCATATCACATCATACCATCATTAGCCATGCATCACCATGCATATCACATCATCACTAGCCATGCATCACCATGCATATCACGTCATACCATCATTAGCCATGCATCACCATGCATATCATATCATCATTAGCCATGCATCACCATGCATATCACATCATACCATCATTAGCCATGCATCACCATGCATATCATATCATCATTAGCCATGCATCACCATGCATATCACGTCATACCATCATTAGCCATGCATCACCATGCATATCATATCATCATTAGCCATGCATCACCATGCATATCACATCATACCATCATTAGCCATGCATCACCATGCATATCATATCATCATTAGCCATGCATCACCATGCATATCACATCATCACTAGCCATGCATCACCATGCATATCACGTCATAGATCAATTTCCACTTTTACATATCAATTGATCCCCACATTATCTTTTCTCAAATCATCAAATTCACCATCATCACCATCCCTTCGGGCAGAAACCTCCGACAGGGATCCCGGTATCCCAGCCATCTCATGGCCACTGGGCTTCCGGCCCCCCACATTCCGTGCATCTCGCATCTCAACTAGCATCACGAGGCATTCCCTTCGGGCAGAAACCTCCGACAGGGCTTCCGGCCTTTACCCTTCTAACCGGGGATCTCGCACCCCAATCCTGGCATCGCGAGTCACTCCCTTCGAGCAGAAACCTCCGACAGGGCTTCCGGCCCCCCACATTCTGGGCATCCTGAAACTCCCAGGGAATCTCTGGAATTACGCCACTCGGCCACCAGACATCATCCTCCGCCACAACCTCTTACTCACATACCACTTTCCACTTTTTATCATCCTTTTTATCTTATTATTTCATGGCATATGATTCACACACACGCATCATGATTAATAATCATACATGCATCAATGCCATATAACAATATATCATAATTCATGATCATACATGCATCAATGTCATATAGCAATGCATCATAATTCATGATCATTCATACATCAGTGCCATATAACAATACATCATAATTCATGATCATACATGTATCAATGTCATATAGCAATGCATCATAATTCAATGGAATACATGGCTAATAAAATAATCCATTTTATTATTATTATATTATTATATTATTATATTATTATATTATTATATTATTAATTTATTATTATTTTTTATAAATAAACATTTCATTTAATATTTATGATTTTCCCAAAATCATAATATTTAAACAATCACTAAACAATTAGAATCACAATTTTATGCAAAATTCATGGCCAATTTGCATTTTACATAATTTCCCGAATTTCCACAAAATACACACAATATTCGGATAATGGCCAGATTACACGGTTTTCGAATTAATTCAATTAAAATACTCATATGACCTCCGAAAATTCCAAAATTTTACAGGGTGATATCCAACACATTTTCGTGCATTTTTCATGAATAACACTAAGCCAAATTATTTTTAGATTAATTTATACAACTCCATGAAGCTTCCGGAACCTCTACCGTTTCGTCCAGAACGTACATCACCGAAAAACTTAGGTTTGACCCATCAAATCTCTTTCGTTTCCTCTTAAATTCGAGTATGTTATGTATCAATGTGTCCTTTACAAGTTTCATGAAGAGATCTAGGTTAAATAACCAAAGTATGATCCTCTTTTAAGTCCTTGAAATCTCGGGTGTCTCGGTATACTTCAACAGAACCAAACGTCTCAAAGATCCAGCCGATTAACTAGGCTATACTTGTTCATTTCTCTTAAAATTTGAGTATGTTATAGTTTAGGATGTTACCAACAACTTTCATGAAGACAACAAAGTTAGATCTCCAACAGAAATCAACATGCAACCAAGAAATCATCAAGAGGTCAGTAGGAAATTCGCAGATCTGAAGTCTCCGTATAACAGAGCTTTTGACCCCTCATATCACCTTCGTTTTCCATGAAATTCGAGTATGTCATACTACAAGATGTTATCTTCAACTTTCATGAAGACACCGAAGCCAAAATCACACTCTAAATACACATGCAAGCTCGAATAAGAAACTGTCTACCACAAACCGAACGGAAACAGCCACATAACATGAACACATTCAACCCTTACTTCGGTATTTCGCCCAAATCACCCCTAAAACCGAACATGCAACCATCAAAACAACATGCAAGAGAAGTTAACGACCCCCACTTGCCTCCAAGATGAACGAACATCAACAAACAACGGCGTACGGCGGCGTAGGACGGTCGGACAAGGCGGACGTACGGCGGACGGGCGGCTCCCTCCTTCCTCTTCCTCTCGGCCTCTCTTCCGCTCAAGCTCTCTCTCTCGCACACTATCTCGGCCAAATGAAGAAAACGGCCACTCTCTCTCCTAATCCCCTTTTTATATCCCCTCAATTGCAATGATTAACTCACCTCAACCATGGCCAATGCATGAGGGCTTGTCTTGCCACTTGTAATTCTTGTTTTTAAATTTGAATTTCAATGGGCTTGGGCTTAGGCCCAACCGGCCATTTCTTCTTGGGCTGGTTGAACTCCCCTCTTGGGCCCAATGGGCCGACTAGCTTGGCCCACCAAGCTTTAGGCTAATGGGCCCAAGGCCCATTTCGAATTTTATCCCCTTTTTTTCCCTTTGTTTTTTTTTGAATTCCTTCCTATAAATATTTCTAAATTCAAATTTCGTCTTGGCCAAAGTCTTGGAATATTTCTAATTATTGAAATTTAAATCATATGGCCAAGCATTAACTAATTAAATTTAAATTTCCACAACACAAGCAAAATTCATCAAATTAAAGGACAAATTGGCTAAAGCATAAGCCATAAAATTCTACCACCTAATTAAAGACATTTAACACACCTTAAGGCTTGGCTTTGAAATTCTGGGATGCCACAATTCTCCCCTCCTTAGAGAATTTCGTCCTCGAAATTCAAGCACTACTCGTGCCTTCTTGAAATAAATAAGGGTACTTTTCCCTCATCTGATCCTCACTTTCCCATGTGGCTTCCTCCACATCATGATGTCGCCATAACACCTTAACCAATGGGATCTTTTTGGTCCTAAGAATTTGCTCCTTTCGATCTAATATCTACACAGGCTCTTCAATATACCTCACTTTCTCATCCATTTTGATGGCTTCATGATCGAGTATGTGACCAGGATCCGGCTGGTACTTCCTCAACATCGATACATGAAATAATTCGTGCAGATTTCCTAACTTAGGAGGTAACGCTAAACGATAAGCCACGTCACCTATTTTCTCAAGTATCTCAAAAGGTTCGACAAATCTAGGGCTTAACTTACCCTTCTTCCCAAATCGAGATATTCCTTTCATTGGAGACACCTTAAGGAATACATGATCTCCTATACTAAATTCCAAAGGCCTCCTACGTCTATCTGCGTAGCCTTTCTGTCTACTCTGAGCCGTTTTAAGCCTCTCTCTAATAACATCAATAGCCTCAGTGGTAACTTGTACCAATTCAGGTCCTGTCAATTTCCTTTCACCTACTTCACTCCAAAAGACAGGAGTCCTACATCTCCTTCCATATAATGCTTCATAAGGAGCCATGCCTATACTTTTCTGAAAACTATTGTTATAGGCAAACTCTACCAAATGCAATTTTTCATCCCAATTTCCTTTGAAATCAATTACACAGGCTCTCAACATATCCTCCAGTATCTGGATTACTCTTTCTGATTGACCATCTGTCTGGGGATGAAAAGCTATACTAAACTGAAGCTTAGATCCTAACGCAATTTGAAGACTTTTCCAAAAATTCGAAGTAAACCTTGAATCTCGATCTGAAGTAATGGTCACTGGAACACCATGTAAGCGTACCACTTGACTTACATACATGTCCGCATACTTATCCATTGGGTAGTCCATGCGAATCGCTAAGAAATGAGCCGACTTAGTCAATCGATCCACTATAACCCAAATTGAATCATGACTACTTGATGTCCTTGGCAATCCTTGCACAAAGTCCATCGTTATATGTTCCCATTTCCATTCAGGAATGTCCAATGGTCTCAAAAGTCCTGCGGGTTTTCAATGTTCCGCTTTTACTTGCTGACACGTCAAACATTGAGAAACGTACTTAGCCGTATCTGCCTTCATACCATTTCACCAAAATTGCTGACGCAAATTTCTATACATCTTTGTACTTCCTGGGTGGATACTATAATTACTCTTATGTGCCTCCGACAAAATTTCCTTCCTCAATTCCTCATTGTTCGGAACACAAAGTCGTCCTTGACATCTGACTATTCCATCATCAGAGATCTGAAATTCTGATCTTTTCCCTAAAGATACAGCATCTTTCTTTTTCAAAATCTCTGGGTCAGATTCTTGCAATACTTTAATTTTCTGGATAATCTCTGGCTCAATCCTTAATGCACTAAGCATACCAGTAAGACAATCCATTTCCAATTTAAATTCGGAATTTGCCACAGATTCCAACAATTCCCATTCTGCCATCCTCAAACTAGCTATTTCTGCGGCCGACTTTCGACTAAGAGCATCTGCTACTCTATTCGCTTTTCCTGGATGATATCTTATCTCACAGTCATAATCCTTCAACAACTCCATCCACCTCCTTTGTCTCATGTTCAATTCCTTTTGTGAGAACAGATACTTCAAACTCCTATGATCCGTGTTGATCTCAAACTTTTCCCCATACAAATAGTGTCTCCATATCTTTAAGGCAAACACTATAGCTGCTAGCTCTAAATCATGCGTCGGGTAATTTAGCTCATGGGGTTTCAATTGTCTGGATACATAGGCTACAACCTTGCCATGCTGCATCAACACACATCCCAATCCTCTATGAGATGCATCACTATACACTATGAAACCATCAGGTCCAGTAGGTATAGTCAGAATTGGAGCTAAAGTCAATTTCCTTTTGAGCTCCTGAAAACTCCTTTCACATTCTCCATTCCACTCAAATTTCACATTCTTTCGGGTCAACTTAGTTAAAGGTCCTGCTAGCCTTGAAAATCCTTCAATGAATCTCCTATAATAACCAGCCAATCCTAAGAAACTTCGTATCTCAGTAGGTGTCGTCGGTCTCGGCCAATTCACTACCATTTCAACTTTTGCCGGGTCTACTGCAATTCCTTTTCCTGACACCACATGTCCTAGAAATATTATTCGGTCCAACCAAAATTCACACTTACTAAACTTAGCATACAACTTATGCTCTCTCAGAGTCTGCAAAACAATTCTCAAATGCTGTTCATGCTCTTTAGGCCCTTTCGAATATTCCAAAATATCATCAATAAACACAATCACAAATTGGTCCAAGTAAGGCTGGAATATCCTATTCATCAAATCCATAAATGCAGCCGAGGCGTTAGTCAATCCAAATGGCATAACAAGGAACTCATAGTGCCCATAACGAGTTCTAAACGCAGTCTTAGGAATGTCCTCCTTCTTAATTCTCAACTGATGATATCCCGACCTCAAATCAATCTTAGAAAAGACCGAACTTCCTTGGAGTTGATCAAATAAATCATCAATTCTAGGCAAAGGATACTTATTTTTAATGGTCACTTGATTCAACTGCCTATAGTCAATACACAAAGGCATTGACCCATCCTTCTTTTTCACAAACAAGACCGGTGCACCCCAAGGTGAAGCACTTGGTCTAATGAATCCTTTATCAAGCAATTCGTGCAGTTGCACTTTCAACTCCAATTCAACTAAGGCCATTTTATACGGGGCTTTTGATATAGGTCCTGTTCCAGGTATTAATTCAATTTCAAATTCAATCTCCCGCTCTGGCGGCAATCCAGGCAATTCCTCAGGAAACACATCTTGAAATTCGTTAACTACACGAACTTCCTCAAGATTAGGCTCCTCCTTGGCATAATCTCTAACTATGGCTAGGTACCCTTGACATCCTCCGTCAAGTAACTTACATGCTTCTACTGCCGAAATAAGAGTTACAGGCAAATGGGTCTGACCTCCTAAGAATTCACAACTAGACTGATCAGGTAGAACAAATTGCACCACTCTTCTATAACAATCCATTCTAGCTCGATACTTACGAAGCCAGTCCATTCCTATAATAACATCAAAATCATACATAGCCATTACAACCAAGTCTATTTCCATATCCTTTCCTCCCATGGATATCTCACAATTTTCACACACCAATGTAGACAATACCATATCCTTTAAAGGCGTGGAAACACAAAGAGGCATCTCAAGCGGCATAACTTCTATCTTATTCAAGCATCTATATCTTTCAAACACAAACGAATGCGTTGCACCTGTGTCAAACAATGCATATGCCTTTTCACCATTAATAAGAATCGTACCTGAGATAACATTCTTGGAAGCTTCCGCTTCCTCCTGGGTAATCGCATACACCCTTCCTTGTGCAGGTGGTCTCTGAGGATTTCCTTGCGGGTTTGACCTAACAGCACTCTGATATCCCTGTCGCACTGAGCCAACACTCACTTGCGACCTCTCTCGCGGGCAATTCCTCCTAAGATGTCCCACTTGTCCACAGCCAAAACATTTCTGTTGTCCAGGCTGATAGGGTGCTTTCCCTATGTTCAGACCACTCCTTGCCCCTCCAAAATTTCCAAAATTACCCTTCTTCTTCACATTCCAGGTCTGACCTTGACCAGGATAAGGTCTCTTCCCCTTCTTCACATCACTAAAATTCAATGGTTTCTTAAATTCCGACCTTTCCCTCAACAGCTCCTGCTCCACTAACTGCGCCTTTTCATAAATCTCATTATAATCTCTTATGTTCAAAGGCACCAACTGCTTTCTAATGTCAGTCCTCAGCCCTTTCAGGAATCTCTTAGCCTTCTCCTCTTGATCCTCAATCAATCTAGGAGCATATCTAGATAATTCAGAAAATCTAGCCTCATACTGATCTACAGTCAACCCCTTTTGTTCTAGCTGAACAAACTCAGTAATCTTCCTATCCTTAGCACAGTCAGAGAAATGCTTCCTATTGAAGGCTCTAACAAACTCCTCCCAATTAACATCAGTACCTGGTGGAAAGATTATACCCTTCGAAGCTCTCCACCAAAACTTCGCATTTCCCTCCAATTGGTACTCTGCTAAGACTATTTTCTCAGCATCAGTGCAGTCCAACAGCCGGAAAATTCTTTCCATCCCATCAATCCATTGCTCTGCCTCCTCAGGACTTCCCATTCCATTAAACTTAAGTGGCTTCAGCTTCAAAAACTGCTCCACTAGTCCCTGAGTACGGCGTTCTGCTTCGGGCTGTTGCTGCGCTTGCCTCTCCATCAGATTTCCAATATTGGCTAATGCCTGCAGGATATCTTCCATTCGGGGTTCAGCCCTTGCAGCAGAGGCTTCAGCCCTCGATGGATGAGCACTTCTAGCTCGCACCATGACTCTCCTACAATTTCCAAGCATTGCCTCAGGAATAAACTGAGACTCACTGCCTCCACTCAAAGCAATTACTATCACTACATACGTAACATATACATGTTACTGGCACTTAAAATAACTCAAAACAAACTACTAGGGATCTACGAGTGAATACCCATCACCCGTTATTCAATTATTTCATTTTAGATCCTATGGTGTGTATTGTCATCATGTTCCTCAATTTCCAAATGAGGCTCCTTATCACTCCACTTATAACCATTCGCTCTGATACCAAAAAGGGCGGCTGTGACACCCCGAACCCTTCGCAGGTCGTCACCAGCGCCGGTGTTACATCTTTTACCATCTTTATCTCTTGGCTAAATTAAGCCTTGCCAGATTTCAGGCATTTTTTTTTTTAAAGCGGTCCCATGCGCGACTCATAGCGGAAGCAAAATTCACATCGTCATCTATCTCCCTTTTAACCCATGATACAAATACACACCAGCTAAACATCATGATTTTATAAACAAACGTCGACACATTATTTACATATATTTTCAAGATGGGACTACTCTCGGGTCGGTACATAACAAGGAAAAGCTAGGACTCAGCCATGTCCAGCCTAAAACCTCAAAAAGAGACCTCGACCCTCAATATCATGCGAGCACAAAAACCCCCCATCGAAAGTGTCGACTATCTACATCAAAAAGAGATCCAGCTCCTACTCATCGCGTGCAGGTCTCACACCCAACCCGGTGCATCAGGTGGTGGCAGCGGCAGCATCCCTCGCATCGCTCCATCCCGTCGAACGTGCACAGACAGGAACTCTTGTATGACAGGGCCCCCAGCCAGGCCGATATCATACATAACTAAGCATCGCACTCAGATAAACGTCAATCCGGGCACAGAGGGACAATCTATCTCCGTACACTCCACCTCAACATCAGACGGTAGACCGTAAAATACCCCACGCGAAACAGCAAGTAGCGGCATAGTGCTAATCTGAAATGTTATCCCCAAAATGGGTGAGTACAACCACTCAGCAGATAGGGAAATCCAATAACATTCCAATGCATCATGCATATCTTCACACGTTGCAAGCATCACCTACCTTGAAATCATGCGTATCATGCATCATCACATCATATATATATCATCATCATCATGGCATACCACATTATCATTAACCATGCATCACCATGCATATCACATCATACCATCATTAGCCATGCATCACCATGCATATCACATCATCACTAGCCATGCATCACCATGCATATCACGTCATACCATCATTAGCCATGCATCACCATGCATATCATATCATCATTAGCCATGCATCACCATGCATATCACATCATACCATCATTAGCCATGCATCACCATGCATATCATATCATCATTAGCCATGCATCACCATGCATATCACGTCATACCATCACTAGCCATGCATCACCATGCATATCATATCATTATTAGCCATGCATCACCATGCATATCACATCATACCATCATTAGCCATGCATCACCATGCATATCATATCATCATTAGCCATGCATCACCATGCATATCACATCATACCATCATTAGCCATGCATCACCATGCATATCACATCATCACTAGCCATGCATCACCATGCATATCACGTCATAGATCAATTTCCACTTTTACTTATCAATTGATCCCCACATTATCTTTTCTCAAATCATCAAATTCACCATCATCACCATCCCTTCGGGCAGAAACCTCCGACAGGGATCCCGGTATCCCAGCCATCTCATGGCCACTGGGCTTCCGGCCCCCCACATTCCGGGCATCTCGCATCTCAACTAGCATCACGAGGCATTCCCTTCGGGCAGAAACCTCCGACAGGGCTTCCGGCCTTTACCCTTCTAACCGGGGATCTCGCACCCCAATCCTAGCATCGCGAGTCACTCCCTTCGGGCAGAAACCTCCGACAGGGCTTCCGGCCCCCCACATTCTGGGCATCCTGAAACTCCCAGGGAATCTCTGGAATTACGCCACTCGGCCACCAGACATCATCCTCCGCCACAACCTCTTACTCACATACCACTTTCCACTTTTTATCATCCTTTTTATCTTATTATTTCATGGCATATGATTCACACACACGCATCATGATTCATAATCATACATGCATCAATGCCATATAACAATACATCATAATTCATGATCATACATGCATCAATGTCATATAGCAATGCATCATAATTCATGATCATTCATACATCAGTGCCATATAACAATACATCATAATTCATGATCATACATGTATCAATGTCATATAGCAATGCATCATAATTCAATGGAATACATGGCTAATAAAATAATCCATTTTATTATTATTATATTATTATATTATTATTTTATTATTTTATTATATTATTAATTTATTATTATTTTTTATAAATAAACATTTCATTTAATATTTATGATTTTCCCAAAATCATAATATTTAAACAATCACTAAACAATTAGAATCACAATTTTATGCAAAATTCATGGCCAATTTGCATTTTACATAATTTCCCGAATTTCCACAAAATACACACAATATTCGGATAATGGCCAGATTACACGGTTTTCGAATTAATTCAATTAAAATACTCATATGACCTCCGAAAATTCCAAAATTTTACAGGGTGATATCCAACACATTTTCGTGCATTTTTCATGAATAACACTAAGCCAAATTATTTTTAGATTAATTTATACAACTCCATGAAGCTTCCGGAACCTCTACCGTTTCGTCCAGAACGTACATCACCGAAAAACTTAGGTTTGACCCATCAAATCTCTTTCGTTTCCTCTTAAATTCGAGTATGTTATGTATCAATGTGTCCTTTACAAGTTTCATGAAGAGATCTAGGTTAAATAACCAAAGTATGATCCTCTTTTAAGTCCTTGAAGTCTCGGGTGTCTCGGTATACTTCAACAGAACCAAACGTCTCAAAGATCCAGCCGATTAACTAGGCTATACTTGTTCATTTCTCTTAAAATTTGAGTATGTTATAGTTTAGGATGTTACCAACAACTTTCATGAAGACAACAAAGTTAGATCTCCAACAGAAATCAACATGCAACCGAGAAATCATCAAGAGGTCAGTAGGAAATTCGCAGATCTGAAGTCTCCGTATAACAGAGCTTTTGACCCCTCATATCACCTTCGTTTTCCATGAAATTCGAGTATGTCATACTACAAGATGTTAGCTTCAACTTTCATGAAGACACCGAAGCCAAAATCACACTCTAAATACACATGCAAGCTCGAATAAGAAACTGTCTACCACAAACCGAACGGAAACAGCCACATAACATGAACACATGCAACCCTTACTTCGGTATTTCGCCCAAGTCACCCCTAAAACCGAACATGCAACCATCAAAACAACATGCAAGAGAAGTTAAGGACCCCCACTTGCCTCCAAGATGAACGAACAGCAACAAACAACGGCGTACGGCGGCGTAGGACGGTCGGACAAGGCGGACGTACGGCGGACGGGCGGCTCCCTCCTTCCTCTTCCTCTCGGCCTCTCTTCCGCTCAAGCTCTCTCTCTCGCACACTCTCTCGGCCAAATGAAGAAAACGGCCACTCTCTCTCCTAATCCCCTTTTTATATCCCCTCAATTGCAATGATTAACTCACCTCAACCATGGCCAATGCATGAGGGCTTTTCTTGCCACTTGTAATTCTTGTTTTTAAATTTGAATTTCAATGGGCTTGGGCTTAGGCCCAACCGGCCATTTCTTCTTGGGCTGGTCGAACTCCCCTCTTGGGCCCAATGGGCCGACTAGCTTGGCCCACCAAGCTTTAGGCTAATGGGCCCAAGGCCCATTTCGAATTTTATCCCCTTTTTTTCCCTTTTTTTTTTGAATTCCTTTCTATAAATATTTCTAAATTCAAATTTCGTCTTGGCCAAAGTCTTGGAATATTTCTAATTATTGAAATTTAAATCATATGGCCAAGCATTAACTAATTAAATTTAAATTTCCACAACACAAGCAAAATTCATCAAATTAAAGGACAAATTGGCTAAAGCATAAGCCATAAAATTCTACCACCTAATTAAAGACATTTAACACACCTTAAGGCTTGGCTTTGAAATTCTGGGATGCCACACAACATGAGGTCATGGTGGTTGGTAATGGGGACTCCTTGGTGAGATAGCTAGTATAAGCACCTAGAAGGGGGTGAATAGGTGCACAAACAATTTCTCGAGATATGGAAGCGATTCTAGGCAAACGATAGGAAAGAAAATACGATCAAAGCGAAGTAAATGATAGGGAAGAGTGAAATGAACACAAGATTTATAATTGTTCGGCTTATTCCAAGCCTACGTCCACTCTTCCGCACTGACAGCCCACCGGCTGGATTTCACTATGAACAAAAGAGAAGTTACAGCACAGCTTTTCCTTGATTCCACAGTGTAGAAGTTCTACCACACTTCCTCAAGGTTTCTCACGAATATAAACTCACTTTTGTTTACATGATTTTGCTCAATAAATGAATTGACTAAGAGCAAGGAGCTTCAAACTTTGGAATTCTTCTATCGTGCACCACCTCAAATAACTGGAACGACTTCCTTATATACTCCTTCATGCCATCATACCCATTGGCACTTACCAAAGGAATTCCTCAAATCTACCCGTTGGACGGAATCAATTAGGAAGATCATTCGAGCTATTAAAGGAACATGTCGATAGCCCATAAATCCTGTTCGCCCATACAATCAGGATCTCGGTTTCCATAAGTAGAACCTTCCAAGTATACTTTGCCAATCATCGGATCCTTAATCTTCGAATCAATTATGATCAAATAAAGAATTCCGTTATATCATATCCAGCCAAGAGATCTTCTCCAGTCGATAAGGCCACATCCTTAATGAAATAGCCAGTTCTGGATAGCCTTTCTTCAACGGATTAGAAACTGTCAATGAGGATAGACTTTGAGTCTTGAGTTTGGCTGTCCGGAGGTCTTCAGACTTTAAATAGCAGAGTCTGCAAGCCTTCAGACTAGACTGATGGAAACGTTTTGTCAACTTCAAAACACTTCAAGATGATTTCTCCAACAATCTCCCCCTTTTTTATGGTGACAAAACTTTCCTGCAGATTTTGGAAAACTTTGACCTACAAAACATTTCTCAAACACATATGCATATCTTATAGAGATAAATGAATAACACTAGAATCTGCAACCACAGAAAATAGGTTAGTCTAGTATGCAATAAAGCCATCCATAAGATATCAATAGTAGTTAATAATAAGCAATCAAATCCAAATCCAAATTTAGTCCACATCCAGACACACACTCATGACTCAAAAGTCAAGTCAAAACAAACCACAAACCAAACAAGCAAATTTAAGTTCAAAGTTTTTCAAGTCTCACAACTCTCCCCCTTTTTGTCAGCATAAAAAATGAGATGAAAATTAAGTCAAGGATTCTTGGGAACACGAACAAGCTGGAAATCTCCCATCGACTGAACGATGCCTTCCAGCCTTTTTAAGTCTTCCTTCAGTTGAGCAACATCCTCACCCTTAGCATTAGCCTGAATCTGAAGGGAAAGGGCTTGGATTTGATCATTTAATGAACCCGAAGAGACTTGTCCTGCATTCTGCAAGTTCTGAACTTCACATCCCAATGCATATATCTGACCTTGCATTTCCAAGAGAATATCATCACTCTGCGAAAGTCTACTGAATTGTCGGTCTGCGTACTGGTGTTAGCACGATCTGATGGAGTAAATGCAGACGATGGTAGATCAGCATAATCACGTAGATTTGGCGAAGAAACCTCATGACCTTCCTCAGGAAACTGAGAGGCATAAATATCCTCTAGATCTACTGGGGATCGACCGACTCCCTCACTGGTTGCAGGATTTGAAGATATTCCTCTTTTCTCTTGGTCTCCCCCTGTGTTCATGCCTTCAGGTGGAGAGTGCTCCTCATGTTCTTCTTCTTCTTGATCTCTTTTCTCTTCTTCTTCTTTTTCAACTCTCTCTTGCTCAGCATTTCTTTCTTCTTCTTCTTCTCTTTCCTCCGTTTCTTTTTCCTCTGCTTCTTTTTCTGCTCTTTCTTCTGTCTGCTGTTCTGACTCTTTCTCTAGAACAGATCGACTGAGATTCTTCAAAGCAAAAATAGTGATGTTTTCCTCATCATCTTCATCATCAACGAGGAGAGCTCTTCTTCTCTTGGATTGAGCATCCATGGGCTCCTTCCCTTTTCCTTTTCCTGCAGAAGAGAATTGATGAGATTTGACTGGAGTCTTCTCCTTAAATTTCTCCAATGCCTTGCTTAGTTCTTTCAGACGCATCTTGGTCACCATTTTCAGTCCTACCACCATATGATCGCATGATCGAGCACAAAGAATTTGCGGAGGCTGAATGTTCAGATGTTTGAATAACTTCGTCACAAGACTCGGATAAGGAAGTTGTCCTCTGTCCTTCATCACAGCTCTATACATGTGGAACATAACAGTGTGAGGAAGAGAAAACCTTTTCCCAATGATGATTGCATACATTAGCTTTGCCTCTGAACTTGAGACATCAGTCTTGGAAGTTGATTTTGGTTTGAGGCAATTGATTACAATTTTGTGCAGCAAGATGTTAAATGCACTCATCCTTGAATAGGAAAATTTTCCCTCTGTTCTCCTGTCCTTAACCAGTTCCAGAGTAGTACGAGCAATAGAAATTTTGATCCGTTGATATCTTCCTCTCTCAACTCCTAACACATCTGCCAGCATATCCATATCCACAACAAAGTCTTGATCTTTGACACTAAAGGAGAATCTATCCGCATCCAAGAAACTAAGATTTGAATAGAAATATGCAGTTAGTTGAGGATAGGCCTCTGTGGTGTCAGAGTAGAATTTCTCAAGTTGAAGATGACCAAACTTTTCCCTTAAGTTCACATTTACAGCATCCAGAAAGTCAAAATCCACACTCCTAGGGTTTATCACCCCATGCTTCAGCAATTTTGAGTATAGATCCATCTGTTCCTTCGATCTAAACAACTCTCCCACTTTTCCTCGATTTTCCACCGCAATTCCCATTCTTGGCTGAAATTCACTATATAATTTGTCATCATCGTTTCCATCCACCGGATTAACTCCCTAATCACGAGGGTCACTTAGGATATTCGCAAGGGATTCTTTTGCCACACCCTTACGAGCAATTCCCAAACTTTCCATTTTTCGCAAAAAGATATATTCATTTTCATATCCTTTGTCCTTAAGAAAATAATCCAAATAGTTTAATGGAGTACCAGTCCCTTTTAAAGCACGATATAGCTTATAAATAAAAGAGGGCCTTTGAACTCTTACAGGATCTGCATCTTCAATGATTTCTTTATTTTAATGATGATCAACATCTTGAGGACTAGATGGAGGAGAATGACACTGTTGAGAATGTTGTGGGCTCTGCTGTTGATTTGGAGACACTTCTTCTTCAGTGAGATCGAAGTGCGTAAGCCCCTCACTCATTCGCCGTGGTCCCCTGCTTGTGATCCTCGATGACTTTCTTGAAGACGACATCTTTCTTAGTCTTTGAAAGATTCCTTGCTTGACTTTCCCAAGAAAGATGACAACTTTTTCGAAGATTAAACAAGAGAAGAAAACAGGAATGGAAGATTGGTGCTTTTTAGGGTTTTTGGAGTTAAGCGAGGAGAAACCGACTGTATATAAGATAGTCGTAAAGAGGGGATGGCAATCGACGTAATGGAAAGTGAAAAGATACCTTTTAAAAAAATAACTGCCTTTCTCGAAAAATTGTCATTTCAAAATAACTTCTTTATCTAAAGGAAACGATGCAATAATCTCGTCAATTAAAGATAGCGGTTGAGTTAACAATAATCAACACAGTTGATGATCGTACCTTTTCAAGATGAGATTAGAGAGAGAATAACTTACGGTCAAAGTCTTGCAGTCAAAGTCTTATATGTCTGAGTCTGAGAGTCTCTAGACTTTAACTTCTTCGAACCTCAAAATGTTGAGTCTGGAACGGATAATTTCAAATTGATTTTTCTCCAAAGGCTTTGTAAATATATCCGCCAATTGATTCTTTGAGTCAACAAACCGAATCGCAATTTCTCCATTTTGAACATGATCTCTAATGAAGTGATGTCGAATCTCTATATGCTTTGCTCTTGAGTGAAGAATTGGATTTTTGGTGAGGGTGATAGTGCTGGTGTTGTCACATTTAATCTTCGTGCATGAATCTTCAATTCCAAAGTTTCTTAGCTGTTGTTTTATCCACAGAATTTGTGAACAGCAACTTCCAAGAGCTACATATTCTGCTTCTGCTGTAGAGAGAGCTACTGTACTTTGCTTTCTTGAAAACCAAGATACTGTCCTGCCTCCAAGTAGTTGACAGGTACCTGAGGTGCTCTTTCTATCAACTTTGCATCCGGCTAAGTCTGCGTCTGAGTACCCAAGAAGAGTAAAGTCTCCCCTTTTAGGATACCAGAGACCGAAGCTTGAAGTTGATGCAATATATTTGATAATACACTTTGCAGCATTTAAATGTGATTCTTTAGGGTCTGCTTGAAATCTGGCAGAAATACAAACACTAAACAAAATGTTAGGTCTAGAAGCAGTAAGATAAATAAGTGAACTGATGATACTCCTGTATAACTTTTGGTCGACTCTCTTTCCTCCTTCATCTTTATCTATCTTCACGGAGCTTGATATTGGTATATCGGCCTTTTTGCAATTGTCCAGTCCAAACTTCTTCACAATATCATTAGCATATTTTTCTTGATGAATAAAAGTTCATTCCTTCAGTTATTTTACTTGAAGTCCAAGGAAGAAGGTTAACTCACCCATCATGCTCATTTCAAATTCATCCAACATAGTCTTAGAGAATTTCTTGCATAGACTTTCATTAGAGGATCCAAAAATAATATCATCGACATATATTTGAACAAATAGAAAACTCTTGCTTTCTCTTTTAATGAAAAGAGTAGTGTCTACTTTACCTTTAACAAATCCATTTTCAATTAAAAACTTACTCAGTCTGTCGTACCAAGCTCGAGGAGCTTGTTTCAAGCTGTATAAAGCCTTTTTGAGTCTGAATACTAAGTCTAGTTTCCTTGGGTCTTCAAACCAAGGTGGTTGTTCAACATAGACTTCCTCTTGGATGAATCCATTTAGGAAGGCACTTTTGAGATCCATTTGGAATAACCTGAAATTCTTATAACAAGCAAAAGCAAGTAATAATCAAATTGCTTCTAACCTTGCTACTGGTGCGTAAGTCTCGTCATAGTCTATCCCTTCTTCTTGTGTGTATCCCTTGGCCACAAGTCTTGCCTTGTTTCTTATGACTTTTCATTTCTCGTTCATCTTGTTCCTGAAAACCCATTTAGCTCCAATAATAGACTTACCTTTTGGTTTAGGAGTCAATTCCCAGACATCATTAATACTGAATTGCCCGAGCTCTTTTTGCATAGCTTCAATCCAACTTTCATCAGATAAAGCTTCTTCTATGCTTTTAGGTTCTATTTCAGAAATAAGAGCCATAGCACTAGACTCTTCGCGGCTTTTGGATCTTGTGAGAATTCCTTCATTGATGTCGCCAATAATAAGATCTTTGGGATGACTAGACTTATGTTTCCAATTGCTGGTTAATTTGTCAGATTGATGGTCACTTCCTTCACTTGAATCTTCAATAGTCACTTGTTGCTAGTCCTTCAAAGTCTGAGCTGTTTTGGATTTTGTAGATTCTAGAGCAGGTTCAGATTCTTCAAGTTGAGTCTGAATGGATTCATTTTGCATAGAGTCTTGGAATTTAACATTCATTGATTCTTCCACTGTTTGAGTCTTCTTGTTGTAGACTCTGTACGATTTGCTTGTGGTTGAATATCCAAGGAAGATGCCTTCATTTGACTTTTCTTCAAACTTACCAACTCGATCATTTGCATTTTTCAGTATAAAACATTTGCATCCAAACACATGAAAATATGAAACAATAGGTTTCTTTTCTTTGAATAGTTCATAGGGAGTTTTTTCCAGAATAGGCCTTAGAAAAACTCTATTTATAATGTAACATGTTGTAAAAACTGCTTTCGCCCAAAAACGTGAAGAGATGTTACTTTCAATTAAAAGAGTTATAGCCATTTCTTGAAGTGATCTATTATTTCTTTCCACAACTCCATTTTGCTCTGGAGTATATGGAGAGGAGAATACATGCTGAAAACCAGATTCATCACAGAATTTTGTAAAATCATGATTTTCAAATTCACCTCCATGATCTGTTCTTATTCTTGAGATAACATACCCTTTTTCATTTTGAACCTTTTTAGCAAACTTTTCAAAGTAAGAGAAGGTTTCAGACTTACTTGCCAAGAAATATACCCAAGTAAATCGTGAGTAATCATCCACAATTACGAGGCAGTATTTCTTACCTCTAATGCTTTGTGTTTTGGTTGGTCCAAAAAGATCCATATGCAGAAGCTGCAGTACATGGTTAGTGGAAACTTGATTTATTGGTTTAAAGGAATTTCTTACCTGTTTTCCCAATATACATGGTATACATAGATCAGACTTTTGGTATGATAAATTGGGTAGACCACGAACAAGCTTCTTTGCTAAGATTTTGGCTATTTGCTTCATGTTGACGTGCCCAAGCTTTCTGTGCCATAAGTTTGCTTCGTCTTGGATTGAGATTAGACATTGTGATTCATCTGGTTTCACATCTAAGAGGTAGATATTTCCATGTCCTCGACCCATGAATGACTGAGTAGAATCTTTACTAATTCTAGAACATATTCCCTCTTGAAAGTTGATTTTGAAACCAGTATCACATAGCTGACTAATATTGAGCAAATTGTAATTGAGCCCTTCCACTAAGGAAACATTGCTGATTGTGAGATTTCCAATCTTTACAGTTCCAAATCCCACAATTTTTCCTTTGTTGTTTCCTCCAAAAGAGACTTTTCCACCATTTACTCGAACAATCTTTATGAAGTAATTTGAGTCTCCTGTCATGTGTCTTGAGCATCCACTATCCAGATACCATTTTACCTTTTTCTTGATGGTGACCTGCATTTAAAAAAGAAACTCAAACCTTCTTTGGTACCCATATTTTCTTGGGTCCATTGGTGTTAGTTTGATATACGGTTTTTGCCCATACATTTTTAACAGGTTTCCAAATCATAGGACATTCTTTTTCAAAATGATCTGCACTATTGCACTTTGAGCATTTAAGAGCATTGCGACCTACTAGTTTTACAGAGATCCTTTTAAAATGACTTTTGTAAGCATCTCTTGTGGGTCTTTGTTTGATTCTTTCCTTTACTTTAGGAAAATCAATTAAAGGAATGGTTTCAGCAGTCATTCCCAAACCAGATTTATTGAAATAAAGTCTTTGAAACAGAAAGAATTTTTTCCAGTTTCTCAGATCCTATAGAAAATCTTTTGGAAATATTTGAGATATCATTTTTCAAGAATGCATTTTCTTTTAAAAGATTTTCTTCACTTTCTTTAAGAGAAGAAGCATTCTTGTCTAAACATTTCACTTTTTCTTTCAAAATATTTTCCTGTTGTTTTAGAGCAGAATTTTCCTTCTTGAGTTTGGAAATTCTTTTAAGAGAAGTCTTAAGACTGAAACACAATTCATAAATATACTTTGAAACCTTAATAGGGATTTTGAAGTTACTTACCTCAAATTCACTTTCTGAGTCTGAATCTGTCTCGGAATTTGAATCTGAATCCGATTGAGCCATCAGACATATATTGGCATATTTATCATCACTTTCTTCACACTCTGTATCACTCCAGGTTTCAGCTTTAAGGGCTTTCTGATACTTTTCAGTTTTTCCTTTCTTCTTCCTCAGAAGAGGACAGTTGGGTCTGATGTGTCCATTTTTCTTGCATTCAAAGCAGACTACATCTTTGTTTGATTCATCATCCTTAACAGACTTAGTCTGTTGCTTTTGAAAACTTTGTTTCTTTAGATTGAATCTTCTTCCTTTTCTGTTCAGCTTTCTGAATCTTCTTATCATGAGAGCAAGTTCCTCATCATCCATATCGTCTTCAGAATCTGTAACATCATAATCATCATTAGATTTTAATGCAATGGATTTCTTACCTTTAGGGTCTTCGTCTTCATTGATTCGCTCCACTTCATAAGACTGAAGACTCCCAACCAACTCATCAACAGATAGTGGCATGATTCTTTAGGTCTCTCTGATTGAGGTCTTTATGTGATTCCAATCCTTGGAGAGTCCACGCAGTAGCTTGTTTACTTTCATAGGATCAAAAATTGGTTGACCTTGGTTTTCAAGACCATTCACGATTTCTGTAAAGCGACTGAACATATCCGTTATAGATTCTCCTGGTTTCATTTTGAAGGCTTCATATTGACCGAGGAGAATGTTGATTCTAGTCTCTTTCATTCGATCGGTTCCTTCATAGGTAATATGTAATCTATCCCAGACTTCTTTAGCTGTAACATAAGAAAATATTCTGTTATATTCAGTAGGAGATAAAGCACAATATAAAGAATAAATTGCTTTTTCATCAAGAGCTTGTCTCTTGATTTTCTCTTCCTTAGTCATTTTGCTAGACTCAACAACATCTTTTCCTCTTTCTGAGACAGATGCAACTTTAGGAATGATTCCTTTTTCTACAACGTCCCATTCCAGAGGATCCTTTGATCTTAGGAATGTTTTCATCTTGTTCTTCCATATGTTGTAATCCTTTCCATCAAAGTAAGGTGGTCTGGTATTGCTTTGCCCTTCTACCAGTCCTGGAGCCAACATACTAGCCATAGATCTTTAACTCTGAAGTACAACACTTCGACAAAAGTGAGTACACAGGCTCTGATACCAATTGAGATAGTTAGTATAAGCACCTAGAGGGGGGTGAATAGGTGCACAAACAATTTCTCGAGATACGGAAGCGATTCTAGGCAAACCATAGGAAAGAAAATACGATCAAAGCAAAGTAAATGATAGGGAAGAGAGAAATGAACACAAGATTTATAGTGATTCGGCTTATTCCAAGCCTATGTCCACTCTTCCGCACTAACAGCCCACCGGCTGGATTTCACTATGAACAAAAGAGAAGTTACAGCATAACTTTTCCTTGATTCCACAGTGTAGAAGTTCTACCACACTTCCTCAAGGTTTCTCACGAATATAGACTCTCTTTTGTTTACACGATTTTGCTCAATAAATGAATTGACTAAGAGCAAGGAGCTTCAGACTTTGAAATTCTTCTATCGTGCACCACCTCGAACAATTGGAACAACTTCCTTATATACTCCTTCATGCCATCATACCCGTTGGCACTTACCAAAGGAATTCCTTCAATCTACCCGTTGGAAGGAATCAATTAGGAAGATTATTCGAGCTATTAAAGGAACATGTTGATAGCCAATCAATCCTATTCGCCCATACAATCAGGATCTCGGTTTCCATAAGTAGAACATTCCAAGTATACTTTGCCAATCATCGGATCCTTAATCTTCGAATCAATTATGATCAAATAAAGAATTCCGTTATATCATATCCAGCCAAGAGATCTTCTCCAGTCAATAAGGCCACATCCTTAATGAAACAACCAGTTCTGGATAACCTTTCTTCAACGGATTAGAAACTGTCAATGAGGATAGACTTTGAGTCTTGAGTCTAGCTGTCTGGAGGTCTTCAGATTTTAAATAGCAGAGTCTGCAAGCCTTCAGACTAGACTGATGGAAACTTGTCAACTTCAAAACACTTCAAGAGGATTTCTCCAACACTTGGGTATGACCATTGATAGTGGCAATGGCTAAAAAAAAGGAAGGAGGAGGAGGAAGAGGAGGAGAATGCAAGGCATAGAAGAGAGAGACAAGTTCGATAGTGGGCCACTATCTTGGCACATGGCAATAAATGAATGAAGTAGATTGTGATTGACGTAAGATTCAACCCCATTTAATATTCTCTCATACTAGATAAAGGATTCATGCTATTTCATTCAAAACGACTTTATTTCACTAGCAATAGTTAGTTGGATCAACGAAAACATCATAATTGCTCTTATAGGAAGGCTCTAGTGTGTCTCGCCATATGAGGGGTCGTTAGTCGTAATTGCATGGGAGATGCTGCCCCACCTGTAGCTAGCAGAGTACGAAATCCTTAATTCCAACAGCTGAAAATTGACCCGTGGGTCATTCCAACATTGAGCATGTGATGAGCCATTTGTCTACTAATTGTCATCATATATCATGCTTCCATTTTCTTGGGGCTTATGATAATTGGATTATCTTCCCAATGAGGACAACTTTGGGTTTAGAGAAGATGATAATCCCATAATGTTTTAAAGACGTTCCCCACAGGTGTTGAAAATTCATCGTGACATCATACTTGAGATGAAATTTTTTGAAAGAATTATAATACTTAAGTGATCTATTGAATGTTATATCGCTCAAGCGAATGTTATCAAAAATCATGACACTCAAGTGATTGGAAAAACAAGTTATGGTATTCAAGTGATTATTGTACGAAAATTATGACACTCGTTGAATCCTTATCCCAAAAATGAAAAATCAAGTTGCAATTGATAAGACTTGGGAGAGGCCGTCACATGGTGTAAGAGCCATCTCATATGGGCCAGCCTAGCAATTAGTTAAATCCCTTGGGATTCACTTGGCTAGAGTCGCAATAGAGAGCTTTCACAATTTTAGACAGGCCAAAGAATTTGAAAAGAGATAAATCTTTTATTCATACGATGTGTCTCTTGGCATTCTAACGTTGCTGATTAATAAATATCTGAATAGTAAACACAAAAATCTCATAAAAGATGTGGAACTAATCCGAAATCGACTAATTCAAACCTATCAAATTAATATGGGAAGAGTGTCTGGGGTTGTCCAGTGAGGAGTGTGTAAATTTTTTTGTGCACTAGATAAAAATAAAAAGTGTTTAGGTATGTCTCATGAAAAACGTGGAAATCGAATTGCATGCATGCCACCATCCACATATTGAATTGAGTGCATGTAATGTTATTTGGGTATGGACTTCCCATATTTGATGTGATATTAAATTTATAACTTTTACCTCTGAAATAATGTAAATTTGTTAGTTGAGATCTCATTTTTAGTACTTAACGCTTGTTTCCTCTCTCTCTCTCTCTCTCTCTCTCTCTCTCTCTCTCTCTCTCTCTATGTTATATGCATCTTGTGTTGCAAAGAGAAAAAACAATATTTCACAGAGAGTGACTCCCACATTTCACTTGAGTTCCAAATTGACTCATAATAAATTAGTGGCAACTCCACTATAATCTAAATCGCATGTCTAATTTATTTAATTAAAATCCCAAATTTGCAATTGATTTGGACTTGGAAGAGTCTGTGCTCAGCAATAGTACTATCACTTTAATGTGTAACCGTTCGTACTAGCTTACTAATCTGTTAGTTTTCTCTTGATGGTTCACCTTTGAAATGGTCGCGACATCAACTAAGGATAAAGGACTTTAATAAAGATGAAGTTCACCAATGGAATTGGATACATAAATGAAGATAAAAATTCTTTCACTTGACCAAAATTTCATGTATTTACCAAATTCAAGTCTCCTTTGTACAAAATAGGATTGCAGCTTGATTTGTAAGCAAACAAAAATGACTTTTAGAATTCTAAGAAATCATAACGACTATGGATAGTTATCTAATAATTACTTTTGAAACCTTCATACTCATCAAAACTAGGACTCGAAACCACAACACAATAAAGACGCATAATAGCTTGGACTTAATGCTGTTAGAGAAAACTCCTTAATTGTTTTGAAACCAACAAAACATTTCCAAAAGTTTAGTCTGAAGAGTTGTAGACTCAAGTACTATAGTCTAAAAAACTTCAGACTCTACCGTCAAATTTTGAAGATAGTTAGACTCTAATCTCAAAGTCTGCCTTCACTAACAGTTTTCAGACCGAAGAATGAAGATTTACTCAAATGCATAATTATCTTCAAGGATTCAATTCGTATGGTTTTTGGAAGACCCTATGGTTGGATATAGCATCTACATGATTGATTATACTTATTGGAATCTACTCTGATTTGAAAATCTTTTGAAAGGTGAAGTATACTTAGAAGGTTTTACTTATGAAAACTAAGATCATGATTGTATGCGCGAGCAGAATTAATGGGCTCTCATCACATTTCTAAAACAAACTTGAGATCTCCTTAATTAATTCAGTCCAACATGTAGATTGAAGGAATTCCTTTGGAAAGTGCCAAAGGTCGTGAAGGCATGAAGAAGTATTTAAGGTAGACTCTCCAATTGTTCGAGTGTGTGTATGAAAGAAAATTTCAAAGTCTAAAGCTTTCCAGTTCTTTGCTATTTCATTTGTCGAGCTTAACTTGTACTCAAAAGAGAGAACAAACACTTGTGAGACCTTGGAAGAGTGTATTAGAGTTTCTACACTATGAAGGACGTGAGACTGTAAAATGTCTTTTGATTCTTAGTGGAATCCAGCCAATACGCTGTCAGTGCAGAATAGTGGACGTAGGTTTTGTTGGAGAAATCTCTCAAGAGTATTTTGAAGCTGACAAAACGTTTCTATCAGTCTAGTCTGGAAACTGTGCAGACCCCTGTACTTAGAGTCTGAAGACTTTCAGATCACCAGACTCAGCACACAAGACTCAAGACTCAAGACTATTCTCATTAACAGTTTCTAATCCAGTGACGAAGGCGATCCAGAGCTAAAGTGTTTGGTTAAGGATTTGGTCTTATCGACTGGAGAAGATCTCTTGGCTGGATTTGATACAACGGATTAATTATTCGAAATCAAGATCGTTTGAAGATCCGATGATTGACGAAATATTCTTGGAAGATTCTATTCTTGGAAACCAAGATCCCGATTGTATGGGTGAACAGGATTGATGGGCTATCGACATGTTCCTTTATATAACTTGAATGATCTTCTTAATTGATTCTGTCCAACGGGAAGATTGGAAGAATTCCTTTGGTAAGTGCCAACGGGTATGATGGCATAAAGGAGTATAAAAAGAAGACGTTCCAGTTATTCTAGTAAGTGCTCAATAGAGAGATTCCAGAGTCTGAAGCTCCTTGATTACTAGTCAATTCATATTGAGCGAAACTGTACACACAAAGAGAGTTTATATTTAGTGATACCTTGAGAGAGTGTGGTAGATATTCTACACCGAGAAATCAAGGAAGAACATTGCTGTAATATCTCTTTGTTCATAGTGGAATCCAGCCAGTGGGCTGTCAGTGCAGAAGAGTGGACGTAGGCTTGAAATAAGCCGAACCACTATAAACCTCGTGTTCAATTTTCTCTTCCCTACTCTCAATCTTACTTTGATCGTTGTTTGTTTATTGATGAGGAAAAATTGTCTCATTTCTATCAACTGTCTAGTATTGTGCGATTATCATTAGAAATTACTCGTTATACCTATTCACCCCCCTCTAGGTACTTATACTAGCCATATCAATTGATATCAAAGCTCGTGTACTCACTTTATTTGAAGTGTTTTACTTCAGAGTAAAAGATCCATGGCTAGTATGCTAGCTCTAGGGCTGGTGGAAGGTCAAAGCAATACCAGACCTCCTTACTTTGATGGAAAGGACTACAACATCTGGAAAAACAAAATGAAAGCATTTCTTCGATCAAAGGATCCTCTAGAATGGGACGTTGTAGAAAAAGGAATCACTCCAAAAGTTGCGTCCGTCTTAGAAAGAGGGAAAGAAACTGTTGAGACCAACGGAATGTCTGAGGAAGAGATAATCAAGAGACAAACTCTTGATGCAAAAGCTATATATTCTTTATATTGTGCCTTGTCACATACTAAATATAACATAATATATTCTTGTGTTACAGCAAAAGAAGTCTGGGATAGGTTACATATCACCTATGAAGGAACCGATCGAGTAAAAGAGACTAGAATCAACATCCTTCTCGGTCAATATGAAGCCTTCAAAATGAGACCTGGAGAATCTATAACTAACATGTTTAGCCGTTTTATAGAAATTGTAAATGGTCTTGAAAATCAAGGACAACCAATTTTTAATCCCATGAAGGTAAACAAGCTACTGCGTGGACTCTCCAAGGATTTGAATCACATAAAGACTTCAATAAGAGAGACGCAAAGAATCATGTCACTATGTGTCGATGAGGTGGTTGGAACTCTTTGGTCTTATGAAGTGGAGCGAATTAACGAAGACGAAGATCCAAAAGGTAAGAAATTCATTGCATTAAAATCAAATGATGATTCTGATGCTACAGATTCTGAAGATGATATGGATGATGAGGAGCTTGCTCTCATGATAAGAAGATTCAGAAAGCTGAATAGAAAAGGAAGAAGATTCAACTTAAAGAAACAAAGCTTTCAAAGACAACAGACCAAGTCTGTTGATGATGATGAATCAAACAAAGATATAGTTTGCTTTGAATGTAAGAAAAAGGGACACATCAGACCCAATTGTCCCCTTCTAAAGAAGAAGAAAGGAAAAGCTGAAAAGCCTCGAAAGGCTCTCAAAGCCGAAATCTGGAGTGATACAGAGTGTGAAGGAAGTGATGATGAATATGCCAATTTGTGTCTGATGGCGCAATCAGACTCAGACTCAAACTCTGAATCAGACTCAGACAGTGAATTTGAGGTAAGTAATTTTAAAATTCCTGTCAAGGTTTCTAAGTATATTGATGAGCTGCATTTTAGTCTTAAGACTTCTCTTAAAAGGATTTCCGAACTTAAAAAAGAAAACGTTATTCTAAAACAACAGGAAAATGTGTTGAAAGAAAGAGTTAAATGTTTAGACATGAATGTTTCTACTCTTAAAGAAAGTGAAGAAAATCTTTTGAAAGAAAATGCTCTTTTAAAAATTGACTCATCAAATATTTCAAAGAAATTTTCAATAGGGTCCGAGAAACTTGAAAAAATTCTTTCAGCTCAAGGACCTTATTTCAATAAATCCGGTTTAGGTATGACTACGGAAACTATTCCCTTGATTGATTTTCCTAAAGTAAAAGAAAGAATCAAGCAAAGACCCTCTAGAGAGGCCTACAAAAATCATTTCAAGAAGGTTTTTGTAAAGTTTGTAGGTCGAAATGCTCTCAGGTGTTCAAAATGCAATAGCCCGGATCACTTTGAAAAAGAGTGTCCTATGGTTTGGAAACTTGTTAAGAAAACATGGGCTAATACTGTTTATCTTACTAACACCAATGGACCCAAGAAAATATGGGTACCAAAGAAAACTTGAGACTCTCTTTTAAATGCAGGTCTCCATCAAAGAAAAGGTAAAGTGGTATCTGGATAGTGGATGCTCAAGACATATGACAGGAGACTCAAATTGCTTTATAAAGCTCGTTCAAGTAAATGGTGGAAAAGTCTCATTTGGAGGAAACACCAAAGGAAGAATTGTGGGATTGGGAACTGTGAAAATTGGAAATCTCACAATAAGTAATGTTTCCCTAGTAGAATGACTCAATTATAATCTTCTCAGCATAAGCCAACTATGTGATACTGGTTTTAAGATCTTCTTTCAAGAAGGAATATGTTCTGGAATCAGTAAAGACTCTACTCAGTCTTTTATGGGTCGAAGGCATGGAAATATCTATCTTCTGGATATGAAACCGGATGAATCGCAATGCTTAATTTCAATTCAAGACGAAGCAAGCTTGTGGCACAGAAAGCTTGGTCACATTAATATGAAGCAGATAGCCAAAATCTCATCAAAGCAGCTTGTTCGTGGTCTACCCAATTTATCATACCAAAAGTCTGATCTATGCACTCCATGTATATTGGGAAAGCAGGTAAGAAATTCATTTAAGCCAATAAATCATGTCTCTACTAATCATGTACTGCAGCTACTGCATATGGATCTCTTCGGACCAACCAGAATCCATAGCATTGGAGGTAAGAAATATTGCCTAGTAATCGTGGACGATTACTCCCGATTTACTTGGGTATATTTCCTTGCAAGTAAGTTCGAAACCTTCTCGTATTTTGAAAAATTTGCTAAAAAGGTTCAAAATGAAAAATGATATGTTATTTCAAGTATAAGAACAGACCATGGAGGTGAATTTGAAAATCAAGATTTTACAAAATTTTGTGATGAATCTGGCTTCAAGCATGTGTTCTCCTCTCCATGCACTCCTCAGCAAAATGGAGTTGTGGAAAGAAAGAATAGATCTCTTCAAGAAATGGCTAGAACTCTTTTAATTGAAAGTAAGATTTCTTCACAATTTTAGGCTGAAGCTGTTTCAACAGCATGCTATATCATAAATAGAGTCTTTTTAAAACCTATTCTAGAGAAAACTCCTTATGAGTTATTCAAATGTAAGAAGCCTATTGTTTCGTACTTTCATGTGTTCGGTTGCAAATGCTTTATATTGAAAATGCAAAAGATCGAGTTGGTAAGTTTGAAGAAAGATCAGATGAAGGCATCTTCCTTGGATATTCTACATCAAGCAAAGCCTACAAAGTCTATAATAAGAAGAGTCTATCAGTGGAGGAATCAATGAATGTCAAATTTCAAGATTCAATGCAAAATGAATCCAATCAGACTCAACATGAAGAATCTGAACCTGCTCCAGACTCTTCAAAGCTTACATCTCAAGAAGCATCTTAGACTCTGGAAGACCAACATCAAGTTGTTCATGAAGATTCAAGTAAAGAAAGAGATCATCAATCAGACAAATCAACCAGCAACTGGAAGCATAAGTCCAGTCATCCCAAAGATCTCATTATTGGCGAAATTAATGAAGGAATTTGCACCAGATCCAAAAGGTGTGAAGAGTCTAGTGCTGTGGCACTTGTTTCTGAAATAGAACCCAAAAGCATAGAAGAAGCTTTATCATATGAAAGCTGGATTGAAGCTATGCAAGAAAAGCTCAGGCAATTCAGTATCAATGATGTCTGGGAATTGACTCCTAAACCAAAAGGTAAAACTGTTATTGGAGCTAAATGGGTTTTCAGGAACAAGATGAACAAGAAAGAAAAAGTCGTAAGAAACAAAGCAAGACTCATGGCCAAGGGATATACACAAGAAGAGGGGATAGACTATGATGAGACCTACGCTCCAGTAGCAAGGTTAGAAGCTATTCGATTATTGCTTGCTTTTTCTTGTTATAAAAATTTCAGGTTATTCCAAATCGACGTCAAAAGTGCATTCCTGAATGGATTTATCCATGAGGAAGTTTATGTGGAACAACCACCAGGGTTTGAAGACCCAAAGAAACCAGACTTAGTCTTCAGACTGAAAAAGGCCTTGTATGGTTTAAAGCAAGCACCTCAAGCTTGGTACGACAGACTAAGTAAGTTTTTAATACATAATGGTTTTGTCAAAGGTCAAGTAGATACTACTCTATTTATCAAAAAGGAAAACAAAAGCTTTCTACTTGTTCAAATATATGTGGATGATATTATTTTTGGATCCTCTAATGAAAGTCTGTGTAAGAAATTCTCTAAGTCTATGCAGGATGAGTTTGAAATGAGTATGATGGGAGAGTTAACATTCTTTCTTGGATTTCAAGTAAAACAATTGAAGGAATGAACTTTTATTCATCAAGAAAATATGCTAATGATCTTGTCAAAAGGTTTGGACTGGAAAAGTGCAAAAAGACCGACATACCAATGTCAAGTTCTTTGAAGATAGACAAAGATGAAGAATGAAAGAAAGTTGATCAAAAGCTGTACAGGAGTATCATCGGTTCACTTCTTTATCTTACTGCCTCTAGACCTGACATTTTGTTGAGTGTGTGCATCGGTGCTAGGTTTCAATCAGACCCTAGAGAATCTCATCTCAGTGCTGCGAAACACATTATTAAATACGTTGCTTCATCTTCAAGCATCGGTCTTTGGTATCCTAAGAAGGGAGACTTTAATCTTCTTGGATATTCAAACGCAGATCTAGCCGGTTGCAAAATTGATAGAAAGAGCACCTCGGGAACTTGCCAATTGCTTGGGAACAGGACAGTGTCTTGGTTTTCAAGGAAACAAAACACTGTGGCTCTCTCTACAACAGAAGCAGAGTATGTAGCTCTTGGAAGTTGTTGTTCGCAAATTCTGTGGATAAAACAACAGCTACAAGACTTTGGAATTGAAGACTCATGCACTAGATGTGACAGCATCAGCGCAATCAATCTTACTAAAAATCCAATCCTTTACTCAAGGGCAAAGCATATAGAGATTCGCCATCACTTCATTAGAGATCATGTACAAAATGGAGAAATCTCGATTCAATTTGTTAAGTCAAAGAGCCAACTAGCGGATATATTCACAAAGCCTTTGGAGAAGAATCAATTCGATATCATCCGTTCCAGACTCAACATTTTGAAGCTTGAGGAAATCAAAGTCTAGAGACTCTCAGACTCTCAGACTCAATCATTCACGGCCATAGACTGTAAGTTGTTTTAATATTCAATCTCGAAAAGGTACGATCTTTCGTTCAGTTATATTTGATTTATCTTTAATTTCCGAGAAAAACGGAATCTTGTCTTTTCAAAAAGATAACCTCTATTTAAAAAGGCAGTTATCGTTTTTTTTTTTAAAAAAGGGACGACTATTCACTTTCCTTTGTGTCGATTAGGTTTTTTCTTTTTTTGACTGGGTTATATACAGTAAGTTGTCTTCTTCGCTTAACTCCAAAACCCTAAAAAGGTATTCTCCTCCCAATCCTGTCTCAATTTAGTGTTCATCTTCGAGAAAGTTGTCATCTTTTCTTGGGAAAGCGAGTCAAGGAATCTTTCAACGACAAGAAATGATGTCTTCTTCTAGAAGGTCTTCAAGAATCGCAAACAGGGGACCACAGAGAATGAGGGAGGGTCCTACCCATTTCGATCTCACCAAGGAAGAAAAGTTACCGAGACAGCAACAGAGCCCGATTCACTCTCAGCCACGTCAATCTCCATTATCTACCCCCACAGAGTGTGGATCAACTACCATAGGAAGAAATAATCGAGGAAGCAGACCTTGTAAGAGTCCAAAAACCCTCTTTTATTTATAAGCTCTATCATGCTTTGAAAAGCATAGGTACACCACTGAACTATGTGGATGCCTTCCTTAAAGACAAAGGGTATAAAAATGAGTATATCTTTTTGCGACGGATGGAGGATTTGGGAATTGCTTCCAAAGGAAAGGCTGAGGAAGCACTTGTGAACATTCCAAGTGACCCTCGTGTAGGGGGATTTAATCCGACTGACGGAAATAACGATGATAAACTGTTTAGAGAATTCCAACCCAGGATGGGTGTTGCTGCGAAAGTGAAGGGAAAAAGAACGGAGTTGTTCAAATCAAAGGAACAGGAGGATCTGTTCTTCAAATTGTTGAAAAGGGGGTTAATAAACCCAGGAGTGTTGATTTTGATTTTCTGGATGCCATCAATGTGAACTTGAATGAGAAGTTCAATCTGCTTCAACTAGAGCAAAGCATATTTCTATTCGAATCTCAGCTTTTTAGATGTGAATAGAATAACCTTCAGTGTTCGAGACCAAGACTATGAGGTAGATGTGGACATGTTGGCAGACATAATTGGAGTTGAAAGGGGACGATATCAACCGATCAAGGTTTCAATCGCTCGTACCACACTAGAACTTGTCAAAGATAGGAGTACATAAGGAAGAGTTACCTACACAAGAATGCATGCCATCAACATCTTACTGCACAAAATCGTGATCAACTGTCTCAGGCCAAAATCAACATCCAAGATAGACGTGTCTAATTCTGAGGCGAAATTGATGTACACGATCAATTCAGGGAAGAAGTTCTCTCTTCCTCACACCATTCTCTTCCACATGTACAGAGCAATGGTGAAGGATAAGGGCCAGTTGCCTTACTCAGGTCTTGTAACTAAGATCTTCAGACACTTGAACATTGAACCTCCACAAACTCTTTGTGTTCGACCATGCGACAAAATGGTGGTGGGTTTGAAAATGCTGACAAAAATGCGTCTGAAAGAGCTTGATAAGGCAATGAAGAAGTTCAAAGTGAAAACTCCAGTTAAATCTCATCCAGTCTCTTCTACATCGAAAAGGAAAGGGAAAGAGCCCATGGGTGCTCCATCTAAAAAGAAAAGAGCTCTAATCTTAGAGGATGAAGATGAAGAGGATGAACTCACTATCTCTGCCTTGGCATTGAAAAGACTTAGTCGTTCTATATCTGAATCAATGGAACAACAGGAGAAAGGAAAAGAAGCAGAGGAACAAGAACAGAGAGAAGCAGAGGAGAAAGAAGAGAAAGAAAAAGAAGAAGAGGAGAAAGAAGTTGAAGAAGAAGAAGAAGCAGTCAAAGAAAAGTCTATAGAAGAAGCTAGAGAGAAAGGCAATCAAGATTTTACTGAGCATGACCATCACTCTTCCCCAAATGAGGCCTTAGAAATAGGGGGAGATGACGAGCAAGGAAGGACTACACCATATCCTGATCACAGTGAATGTGTGAGTCGCAAGCAAATCCAGAAGATATTCAGGCTTCTCAAATGCCTGAGGAAGGACATGATACCTCAACGCCAAATTTGCGCGATTACACCGAAGTTCCATCGTCTGCCTTTACTCCTTCTGATAGAGCAAATGCCAGCACGCAGACGGACAATACCGCAGATTTTCGTCGTATCCTTGATCTTCTTCTGGCAATGCAGGGTAAAATATATGCTTTGGAATGTGAACTTCAAGTCCTGAAGAATTATGGACAAGCGTCTTCTGTTACCCTATCGGATCAAATGCAAGACCTCGCTCATCAAATTCAAGCAAATGCCAAAGGAGTAGAAGTGGCACGTCTACGGGAAGACTTGAAGAGGCTGGAAGGCGTCGTATAGTCGATGGGAGATTTCTAGATTGTGCGCGTTCCCATGCAGACTTGACTCTTTCTCACCTTTTTAATGATGACAAAAAGGGGGAGAATTGCCAGCTTTGAACTTAACTGAACTTTGATTTTTAATTTCAGTTTGTTTGGATATTTATTTTTGAGTATGACTTGGGTGTGGTGGACTTGGTGAACTTGACTGACTTGAGTGTATGGATTTGAAATTGACTGTTGCATTATTTATATCAAGTGTTATTGTATGGCTTTACTCATGAAAGACTAGTTGAGTTATTAATGTTTATGAGATATCCATACTGCTTGAGTAATGTTTTTGCAAGTCAAAGTTGTTCAAATCTACAGGAAAGTTTTGTCACCATCAAAAAGGGGGAGATTGTTGGAGAAATCTCTCAAGAGTGTTTTGAAGCTGACAAAACGTTTCTATCAGTCTAGTCTGGAAACTGTGCAGACCCTTGTACTTAGAGTTTGAAGATTTTCAGATCACCAGACTCAGCACACAAGACTCAAGACTCAAGACTATTCTCATTGACAGTTTAATCCAGTGACGAAGGCGATCTAGAGCTAAAGTGTTTGGTTAAGGATTTGGTCTTATCGACTGGAGAAGATCTCTTGGTTGGATTTGATACAACGGATTAATTATTCGAAATCAAGATCGTTTGAAGATCCGATGATTGACGAAATATTCTTGGAAGGTTCTATTCTTGGAAACCAAGATCCTGATTGTATGGGCGAACAGGATTGATGGGCTATCGACATGTTCCTTTAAATAGCTCGAATGATCTTCTTAATTGATTCTGTCCAATAGGAAGATTGGAAGAATTCCTTTGGTAAGTGCCAACGGGTATGATGGCATAAAGGAGTATAAAAAGAAGACGTTCCAATTATTTTAGTGAGTGCTCGATAGAGAAATTCTAGAGTCTGAAGCTCCTTGATTACTAGTCAATTCATATTGAGCGAAACTGTACACACAAAGAGAGTTTATACTTAGTGATACCTTGAGAGAGTGTGGTAGATATTCTATACCGAGAAATCAAGGAAGAACAGTGTTGTAATATCTCTTTGTTCATAGTGGAATCCAGCCAGTGGGCTGTCAGTGGAGAAGAGTGGACGTAGGCTTGAAATAAGCCGAACCACTATAAACCTCGTGTTCAATTTTCTCTTCCCTACTCTCAGTCTTACTTTGATCGTTGTTTGTTTATTGATGAGGAAAAGTTGTCTCATTTCTATCAACTGTCTAGTATTGTGCGATTATCATTAAAAATTACTTGTTATACCTATTTACCCCCCTCTAGGTACTTATACTAGCCATATCAGGTTTAACCTTAGCCAACCACTATAAATTTTGTGTTATTATTTTCTTCCCTGAACTCTTTTATTCATTCGTAAATATATTTAATTGCTGAACTTGTTTTGGTTCATTACTTTGTAGATTTTAGTTTGAAAGAAAAGGTATTTATAAGCGTTTCTGCAAAAATCTCTTTTAACACCTATTCACCCCCCCTCTAGGTATTGGTACTAGCCCTTTCAAATGCTTTCAAATGCTTGATAACTAGAACTAAAGGCATTTAACTAAGAGCATAAAATCGACAACTAATCCATTGAATAGACAAAGTCCCCATAGAATGGATGTCTTCAACCTTGAACACATCGAATCGAATTGTAGCAGAAATCAGCCTTTGCTTGCAGGAGTAAGCATTTGGGTTGGATCAATCGATGAAATTTGAATTGAGCTTAAGAGTTGTTTAATAGGACTTCATACTCCCGCATCAAATGATCAACCACTTGAATTAAAACGTCAAATTAATTAACGTGATATTGTTTACGTTATAAAAGATGAAATCTGCTGCTGATTTGCTACCAAGTGAGCAGGAAGAGCAAGACAAAAAAAAGTCTCAATATGACGGTATGAGTTAGAATGGGTAAACAAACTGCTTGATCGTACAATCAAAAAAGTTAAGAGTATTTGTTTACAAAATAGAAGACCAAATTGTACAAATGCTGAAACTTAGAGAACTAAATCTATTACTTTACCCACCAAATGTTTAACGATTTATCTTGCATATTCCATTGGCGACATTATAATCCAATTTCTTTAGAATTCACCATCTTTAATAAAATTACCGTTTGAAACCTGCAATTGCTCCTACGAATCAGCTGCAGAAGCGTCTTTGTTGGGTTGCAAGAGGATGTCGATGCCCTCATATGCCGGAGTTTGCAATTTGCAAAGGCGTTTTTAGTCTGCAATTAGCCTACAGATGGATTCATGGAGAGATTAATCTCTGTGCTTTGAGTTAAAGCTCTTCGATTGCCATTGAATCTAAAACAGGGGAGGATTTGGTATCAATGATTATTTAGCCGAGAATCGCTTTACAGCTCTACTCATTCAGTGAATGATACATTCCGTTCTGCGCAGCAGCAACTCGGCCTTGAAGGTAATAGAAGTGAAATGCGGAAGGACAAAGAAAACGTAAGCCCTTTTATTTTCAGGTTGCACCTGATTAATTTTTTAGGCTAGATCTAGTTAATACACATTCTGAGTTCCATAGGTCCGGTTTGCTGCAACCGGATGATATACATGCATCACCAAAGTTCAGACAACATATGCCAATGAAAATCTTCCAAGGAAACCCAAAAGTCTATCTCAAGATGGCATGAGCATACAATTTCTTGATTCCCACATACACAAGAGGTAAAATATGTGCGTCACTCAACGTTTGGCTGGGCCTTTCCCTTCTTGGTTTCCTCCATCAGTTGTTTCAGTTTCGCTGCCAAAGAGGCCACAGAGAATTGTGAGATATTTGAGGAATCTCTGTATTTCAACAGTAACAGGTATCTCTGCACGGATTAAGGCATCAAAGATGTTTGCTTGAATTTCAATGGACAGCAACTACCAGAAGAATTCTCTGTGGCAGTCTTGTGTCCTCATCTAATATCGAGCACACCTGAAGAGAAACTTCACAATTCTATCTTCCAAATCTAAGGCACGCATGCATCTAGGACACACCAGCCACTACTTCATGTCTGTTAATTCCGTACTATTGTCAATGAAATTTGCATCAAGTTTTCCTAGACTTCTGAGCACTTCAAGGGAAGTTACTTCAGAATCTAGAATTGTAAAATAAACCCTTGGATACTTCTCATATCAAAGTCCCCACAAGATCTATGATGTGCACGTGCATAAATTTACATCTCAAGTTGCATTAGGAAGAAAGCTTTCTCAAGCAATGTGAAGATGGCTCTTTGCCTATGCATCCTGTACGCTGCATCCCATGACTCTAACACCTAAGATAATACTCTAAAGAAAATGTACCTTTCGAGGGAATCATATGAGGACAAGTACTTTTTGCCCTGTTCATACTATCATCGTCACTAAAGGATAGGAAAGACCAGGACCTCACTACACAACATCCCAAACAAATGCTATTACATACTCCCGTTAGCTTTTGGACAGCACATCACAAACATATTACATGATTCCAAGAACCCTCGCATCAAACTAAAATGGTGACTCCGTGATATGCCCAAGTTCCTGTCTTTCGAACCACCTTTTCAGTTAAACACAAATAACTCATAAAACATCCGAAAGGGGGTCGTATTAGCAACAAATATATCTGGACTAGCTGAGCATGCCCGAGTAGCAAATTATAAATGGCCAGATTTATTATCATTTCCTGATATGCAAAACCGCCATCATCATCAATTCAAATACCTCGCTAAACGGTCGCCAAAAATTTATGGGAACCAGATTAATTACAGAGTCTCATGGCGAAATAGAAAGAGCTTGTTCACGAAGACTTACAACTGTAGCAATTGTCCCAAACTTCTTTTAGTTTGCGGCACCTCCGCTCCTTGAGCAGAAATTTCCCGCCCTTGCATTCTTCATACATTGAAAGATGAGACTCGCATTCTTCCTGAGCCTTCTGCCCGAGTGGATCTGGAAACAAAGAGGAACCATGCCACGCGTTTACCCAGCCGAGAAACTTAAAAGGAAAATCCAAAGGAAAAACACTTAGCGCAAGAGGGAAAAAAAAAAAAGACACTTAGGGCACGTTTGGTAACGTTTCTGTTAAAAAACTGTTCCATGGAACAAAAATATAAAAAAGTGTTTCTGTTCCGGGAAACAATTTTTGAGCAAAAAGATGTGTTTGGTAAACTTATTCCGGGAATAAAAAATGAATAGAAACACGTTTGGTAAATTTATGTTCTTTTTTCTTTTCTTTTAATTTTTAAATATTTTTATTTTATTTTTCATTTTTTCCTTTCTTTTTTATTTTTTCTTCTTTCAGCTGGTCGTCAGCCTCCGGCGATCGGCCGACGGGGCCAGCAACCTCGCCATCGTTGGGCGACGCTCCAGCAAGGTCGCCAACCCTCAACGGTGTCGCCGGCCCTCGACGGCCGATCGCCGGTCATGGCTGAGGCCGACGACTGGCCAAAGAGAAAAAAAGAAGAAAATAGGAAGAAAAGAGAAGAGAGAGAAGAAGAAACAAGAAACAAAAAATCATTTCTTCAAAATGTTTCTGGAACAAGAAACAATTTTTTTTTGTTTCTCATTTCTGTTCTTTTTTTGTTCCCAGGAACGAAAAAACAAGAAAAGAACAGAAACGCAAACAAAAGTGTTTCTGTTCTTTTTTTGTTCTCGGGAATAAAAAAAACACAAAATCTGTTTTTAAACAGATCCAAGAAATAAAAATATGCAGGGCCTTAGCAGACTAACTTACAGCTAAAGCACTCAAAGGAAACAACGAAACTGCCTGCGGATTTCCTGAAACTATGCTTTGGTTTAGCTATGATCAAGTAATTAGCACAGAAAAAGTGGAAAATTGAACGTAGCGCATCAGAATCGAGTGGCGTTGCTCGATTGAGTTGAATCATCGCCATTAATATCAGCTCTACCAAAAGTAAAATAACATATAAGAAAGTGGAGTGGAACAAAAGAAGAACCTTTCTCGACTAAAGAACGGCGAGTCATAGAGAAACAAGAAGGCCTTGAAAATCGGAGGAGCAAGGTCTCCTGCTTTATAGAACTTGGCCCTAGGACTAGACAGATACAAGAAGCTAACCGCGAGTTAATGACTAGACGGACCGGGAGTTCATTAGCCTTTTCGTGGGGCCCACGTGAACATTACTGGTCATTGAACTTTATAGCGGTGACAGTTGGCGCCGAAAGCTTGTACACCGGCACTGAAAATCTTAAATTTACTCGTGGCATAAAAAAATAAAAAAATCTCGAATATCAATCTGTTAAATATATCTTTAAGTGAAATTGAAATAAATGATATGTATATCTTATATGTATAAATTTATATATATATATATATATGTTTTTTTTTGTGACTCACGATCCATCAGACCTGACTTTCGCTTACGTTCATTGCCAATACACGGCCTGTACAGTGCATGGTGTACCTCGAACCAAGTATCAATATTTAGGGGGAAGCTAGCACAGAACCCTACCATCAGGACCCCCCACTTAAGACATGTTAACAATTAATAAATTTATATTTTTTCATGATACAAAAAAGACTTTTAATGACACAAAAATAAATTTAAGGTATTTTGTGTCATAATTAGCATAATTTGAAATTTTTTTATAGTATTTTCCCTAAAAGAAAAAAAAAAACTGAAAAATCAAGTGGAAAAATGGGAACATACTCTAGGCAGTCCTTCTTTGATAATTATAGCTAAGGGTGAGCATGGTTCGAATTGGGCTGGTCCAACATTTAACCTAGGAATCAACCCATACAGTGTTAGTGCTCAATTTTTGGAACCAAGAACCAACCCTATTGAACCTAGGACCAAGGACCGTAGGTCCAATTTCAAAGTTAACTCGAAACAAATCAATAATTTTTTTTTCATTTTTTGTATTCCTAAAAAGACAAACCTACTATTTAAAATTACATATCCATCAACAATACGTCGTTGATCAATCATAATATAAACACTAGTACATATCCAACATAAATTTAAGATAACATAACAATGAAATTTCACAATTACTAACAGTAACAAAGCATAAAAACAATTAAGACTACTCTTAAAGATAAAGTGTTTCCATCACTGGAGCATGCTATAATTCCCTCACTTTTGATGTGTCTTTGAATCAATTTTCTACTTGGGAAATGGGATGAGATGGGAAGTTTAAGAGCAGAAAATTGTGGGCCATAGTGCTAGTGAAACTTACTAGTAGAATAATTAAATCATAAGAAGTTCAAAACACTTAATATAAACCATCTTGTTAATTAGAGGTGAGCACAGTCTGGGTTAGACTAGTCCCGCACAAGGCGAGGGGTGAGTGGTGAATTGTGAGGCAAGGGGCAAGCAGCACTACAAGGGGTGAGCAGTAAGTTGCGAGGTGAGCAACGAGCAAGGAGGAAGGCAAATAGTGTTGTAAGGGGTGAAAGGCAAGTTGCGAGGCAAGCAATGACTTAGGAGCAAGGCGAGCATCAAGCATTGCTCACGAAGAAGGTTTTTAAATTTTTAATTAGGGCTTTTTTGTTTCTAGTTTACTTGGCAAAGAAAAAAAAAAGAGGATTAAAAAAAGAAGTAGAAGAAGATGACAAAATAGAATGCTAGAGGAGGACATCTCGTCAACGCCATTGATGTTAAGTTAGGGTTATAGACTTTTGAATAAGTAAAGAACAATATATATATATAACATATTACCTACATAATATATCTAATATATATTATATATAATATGTTGGCTAGGGGTCCTAGGACTAAAGACCGATCCAGTCCCCTTGGGAATCAGACCAAGACCAGCAAGGTTTGGCCGATCCAGGGTCGATCCTAGATCAATGCTCACCCCTAATTCTAGCTCAACATTCCTCTTTGACATTCTCGCCTTTCTCTTCCTTCATTATGATTGCATTTGGTTTGGCCTTTACACAAAAGCAAAGCACTTAAAAACAATTTCGACAAAATGCAAATAATAGTCTTTATTTGCTTTTATAGACATATAAATATAAACGGCCCCATTTAATCATTTATCGAATAAGAAAATTAGATATCGAACTCAATTCTTAAACAAACATATTAAAATTGCATAATCTTGCATCTGCACTCTACATTGCATTTAGGCATTACAAAAACACGTTTGTGCTAGATTAAATTATTTTGATAGGTCTAGTTGCAAATTGGATTATAATTGTTTGGACATGACAAATGAACAAGAACTGAGACCCCAAAACTCATTCGAACCTCGCAAGCCTGATCCCTTTTAATGGCCGCCCCTCGCTTGACAAGCTGAAGATTTCAGGTAATGAAGAAATTACCATACGGCCATTTTTGGGAAGTGAGGTCTTAAGGAAAGAAATTGGCAAAATGGTGGCAAACATATTCGATCAGCACCCAAAAAGGAAAATGAAATAAATTTTGGTTTCCAACTTGCAGACGCACAATTGAAATTGATTCAAGAATTTGCTGGAGGTTTGAATAGATGGGAGAAATAAGGAAATAAATTAAAGAGACAAAATAAACAAAGAGATAAGAAAAGATGGAATGTGCGTCTGGAATAGCGCATCTTGAGGCAATTTTCGGATCCTCAGTCTCCGCGGAATATGGCGAGGATTCATTGTTTATAAAGAGAGGAACCTATCAAGGCTTAAGGGAGAGAGGACTTGTCCATCATAGTCGCACTCACGAATACTTCCTGGTCGTGACCAAGACCAAACGCACAACACACTCTCAAGGGCACTGCAAGTTCTGAATCTCTTCTTCCTCTCTTAGCATTCTCAATAAGAATAAGTGTGGCTCATATCAAGAGACTTGCATTGCTGAGTTCTATGACACATGAAGTCGATGGGTGAACCATCCGTTTGTCACTTATCAACTTATGATTTTTTTGTGATATTAATCCAATTTAACGGAAACTAACGGATGCTAAATTTTTCACGAACACATCAATTAGGGTTTAAATTAATTTTGAATAGATTTATTGTAAGTAAATCACTTTTGAGCTTTTCATAATTTTAACTATTTTCCAAGTGTGCTCTCAAAAATAGTCACTCACTGCTTCAGCATTTGCTGAGGATCTCTAAAGCCCTAAAGTCCATATCAAAGCCCAATACCAAATGCAATCCTAATTTAAGTTAACTTTTCCCGAAGGGTTGCAATTGTTCGTTTTCAACTTCTTCCGAAGAGTCGCATTTGTTTATCCGAACAATTTTTCTAAAAAATGTGTTTGTTCATTCTTTGGCAATTTTCACGAAGAGTTGCAAGATTGTTTCATATATATATACTTGTCAATTTTCGGAAGGAAAGTGTGGTCATTTTCGAGTCTTCTTTCTGAAAAATTACAGCCAATTTTTCGATTGTTTCTTAGAGAGACCTTGGAGAAATACTAGAATTGCTATATAGTATTCTCATCCGAGACTTTGTTATATCATGGAGAATTTTTGCCGGTGACCATTAACAACGTTGTGGGGCAAATAAATCTTTAAAGAAAGTGATATCACGCCTCAAAGTCCGAGTTGTTTTACTCAATTCGATTTTATTGTTCAACCCATTTCGAAGCCATATTTTACCAACAGGAGCTTCAGAGGTTCCACAAGTTTCTATTCTAGGTGAGAGAAGAGGAGAATCCATGGAGAGAGAGAGAGAGAGAGAGAGAGAGAGAGAGAGAGAGAATGGGAAGAGTGTGTGAAGCCTGGGGCTATCCAAACCAATGCTGGTAGGATAAGGTGCTTTCTTATCATTCGTGAGATAAAAGAAAGACAAACAAGATTATATCGTTGACGATATGGGAATATCAATAATATCTTATCATTATAAGATATCTAATGAATTTAAAGAGAAAAAATCTATGAACTTCAAGATCATGACACATCTAAAAAAGCATTAACTTTATCATCATAACTCATCCTCAAATATGAGTTAATTAATAAATAATTTTTATGGATTTGAGTTTTAAAGTCCAATTAAATATGGGTTTTTAAATGCGTCTAGGCTTTTGTTCATATCCAACCCATCTAAGCACGGAACTACAGTCCACCACAAGATGGGGCCCAATCTGACCCTCTCACTCCCAGCAATCAAAATAAAGCGGCAGTCGTTTCGAGAACGTGACAAGTCTGGGTGGGCCCCTCCTGCCACGTGTGAAAAGTCTTCAAATCTCTGGGACAGAAATTGTCGTTCATTCTTGTTTCCTATTGGGAACAACCCCAATATTTATTGTATTTCCTGAATTATCCGTGCAAAAGTTCGAGCTCAGAAAATACACACAAATCGCAAAATACACGCAAACAACAATTTAAGGCGAAAATTTGCTAAAGTGGATCTCAAATCAGGCCGGGTACGAATTTCATATGAGTGACTATATTAATATTGCATAAAACTAAATCAAAACGGATTAACTTAATCAATTTTCGGTTGAACCGTTTTCAACTTAAATTATGAGTTTGATGGGTCATGTATAAATCACTTTTTATGCACGAGGTAAAGAGAAAACGTGTTTAAGCATGTCCCCTCGAAGCCGTAGGGAATAGAATTGTATGCATATAAAGTATGACATCTCGCGATCATATCCGAACCTTTGAATTCGATGAATTTCAGAAGTGTCTACCTAAATTAAAAGGGTTGTTTGAATGGAGAATGATAATTGAGGTACGGACTTCGCATATTAATATTTGATGTGACATTAGATTTATAATAGTATTTTTTTGTTTTATTTGGTAATAATTTTTACCTTGTATGCTTGGGATATGCTAGATTTCTTATTTGATATATCATATTTAGTACTTGACACCCTTCTCCCATATATACATCACTTGTAGGGAAAAAATTTCACAATGAGTAACATTCTAGTAATATTTATGCACAGTTAGTTCCGAATAATCATATAACTTCTCATAAATTAAATTTAGATGGCACACAAGACAGGTCGTAATCATTTTGTGTGAAATTAAAAAATGTCCACCAATTTCAAATGGAGAAAAATTAGTTTAAGCAAAACGATTTATTTGAATTCAAATAGAGGCAAAGTTAAGTTTCCAAGGTAAACAAAATATTAATGTGGGCTTTATTATTATTATTTTTATAGATTCTAATCATTTAAATATAATTGAATGCGCGCATTTATGAGCTCCAATTAAGAGTTCTCTTAAAAGATGTTTCCAATTTGAACCCATACACGAGACCCCGACCCGAATTGGATGAGGGGGACCAAAATTCATGATAAATACCTATTCGAATCATGCCATAGGAATTTAACCAAGATAGGGTTGTTACTATACTTTATCTAATTTCTTTGGATCCGATATTGATCAATCAAGAGATTGACTGCTCAAAAGACGGTACAAGTGACACTACTGTTGATTGGCCGTCTAAAGAGAAGGGTTCAATTTTTTCTTGACTTTATGATGTACAAAAGAAATGGAAAAAAAAAAAAAACCACCCGCCGTGATGGCTCAACTGGATAAGCGCTAGACTTCCATCGAGAGGGTCTAATGTTCGAAGCTCTTGCAATGCAAGTTGTAGGAAGGCTAGTTTTGAGTATCTTGGCGACTGACCCAGTGGCACGTGTGTAGTGGATAGCATGTGTCGCCCCCAGTGGTCTACCTCTAGCTGCCGGCCGTGCGGGGTTCCCTGGATCCCAAAAAAAAAAAATGAAAAACAAAATGGAAAGGAACCACTACCCACAACGGCGCAACTGGCTTAAGCTCTCTCCCCCTCATGAAAGGGATGAGTTCGAATCCTAGATGCATCGTTAGGGATTCTTACTTGGAGTACTATGGTGGTGGGTCCTGCACTTGCTCCCTCAGGGTTTGCTCATCGGCTGTTGGCTTACAGGGTTACCTGGGTTACCAAAAAAAAAAAAAATGGAAAGGACCAAAACAATAGGGATCTTGCTTTTAAGTATTGGAAACACTCAAACTCATGATCGATTGTTACTATGTAGTTTTTGAATTGATTAGTGGAATTTTGCTGCTGGCTTTTCCAGTGGTGCAAGTGTCGATACTCAGATCGAACTACATAAATATCTAGTGTTCTCTATTATTCCTCATATATTTCTCTGGCAATTTCATATTGATTTAATTGTAAGATATGATGAGTCTTTTGTATTTATTTTATAAGAAGCTCCAATTAAGGAATATTTGGATCTATTGTGATTGCTATAATTAATAAATAGTAAACAAAAAAATCTCATAAAAGAGGTTGACTTAATCCGAAAGTGGCTAATTCCATTAACCAATCAAATTAATATGCAATTTTGTGATCAATTTTCCATAAACCAATCAGATTAATATACAATTTTGTGATCAATTTTCCATAAACCAATCAAGGTGAAACATGTGAGAGGAGGTGAACTTAGAGAGAGAGAGAGAGAGAGAGAGAGAGAGAGAGAAGGGGAGGGGGGGGGGGGGGGGGGGGAGGAGTGTTTGGTGGTGTCGAAGTGAGAAGATGGTAAGAACGTTTGGTGGTGTCCAATAGAGGAGTGTGTCACTTTTTGTGGCCTAGGTAGAGACAAAAAATGTTTAGGTAATGTCCCATGAAAAACGTGGGAATCGAATTGCATGCACACCATCCACATCATCATACGACACGGGCCTTAGGATTTAATGAATCTTCCCACTGTCTACCTACACTATAATGCTCGTATTGAATTGAGTGCTTGTAATGTGACTTGGGTATGGATTTCACTTTTTTTTTAATTGCCGAAGGACTTCACCTCTTTGATGTGACATTTATAATTTTTACCTTTGGGATGATCTAAATTTCTTACTCAGGGTCTCCTTTTAGTACTCAACACTCCTCTCTCTCTCTCTCTCTCTCTCTCTCTCTCTCTCTCTCTATACATACATACATACATACATACATACATACATATATATATTCCATGCAATAACAAAAAAATAACATTTCATAAAGAGTGCTTTCCAATAATATATATGCTCGCTTAATTCATGACAACCATATTTCTCATAAATTAATTTCAATGGGAGAACAAGTCAAGTTATAACCGTCTTGTATCAAATTCAAAAACTCCCACTAGCTGCATATGGTAAAAAAAAAAAAAAATTTGATTCTAGCAAAAAGATATATTAAATCTCAAATCAAAGTCAAACTAGTCTCGCAAAGTCAATTTTTTATGTTAAACTAAATATTGGTGCTATTGGGAAGCGAATCACCATCCAACGAAGAAATTAAAATGCACATCAAAACTTCCCTTTTTAATTCCACAAGCATAAATCAGATTTTTCTCACAAATTCAAAGGCAAAACTCCAATGGGAAGAAACTTAAGATGACCCGTCCCTTAACTCCACCAAGGAAAAAAGAAAACAAATCCAATTTACAATCGAGCAAGGCCAACATGAGGTTGCGGTGGTTGGTGGTGGGGGCTCTGTGGACATGGCTATTGATAGTGGCTCAAGCATTCAGTAAAAGGAAGAAAGGATGATGAAGAAGAAGAGAAATGTAAGGCGCAGAAGAGAGAGACAAGAGACTAAAATTGGCCACCATCTAAGCACATGGCAATCAATGAGTGGGGCAAAGCATGACTCACATGAAGATTCAACACCACCTAATAATTTCTTTTCTAGATAAAGGATTGATGTCATCTTGTAAGGACTCGCCAAGCTTGTCTAAATCCGCTCTTAATTATCTCAGCTCACAACTCAAATTACAAATTTATTAGGAGTAATTGAAGTAAAGTAGATATTCGACTTAGTTAACTTGTAAATAATTAGTTTTTGCTAAGGTGATGGCCACTATTATGGAGAAAGTACTATATGTATGTATGTATGTATAATGAGGAGAAGGTCATCCTAGCAATATAGGATCTAAAAAGGTGTACTTAGAGAGCACAACTTAAATAAAATCTTTATATAGCTATCGATTCTTCATCTATTTAATTTGTACTCGGTAAAGAAAACCGTTCCTCAAGGGCATTAGAACTCACAATGACATTTGCACGTGTCTTCCTTTCAAGTTTTTGCCACGGCTACAAACTCTATAATCTCATTTACCCTCTAACGTTTATGTGCCCGACTTTGTTGCGTTAAGACCTAATAATATTAAATATATCCTTTGAGAAACCCGAGTACTTTCACTAATTGAAATTCAGGATTCACTGGGATTTCCATCGAGCGTCACCGTTGCCCCACCAAAGATGGTAGATCAAGATTGTCAAACATAGGTCATCATGCGTCTGTGATTACTACACCACTATCAATATAACATGTATAATATTTTCTGACTTTTGCCCATTGGCTTACATTGAACATATTGTCCGTGTTTTCTTTTTCTTTAACATAATTAGCTCGATAATTTGTTTCCAACCAACAATTTTTTTTCCCATGTGCCTATGCCTTTTACATGAGGGCTATTGTGATTTATCTACAAACCAATAACCTTTTCCTAATCGATTTATTTTCTTGTAGATAACGCAGGGTATTTTTTTTTTTTTTTTTTGCTTTGAAGAGGTTTCTCCTCCTCTTTTATTTTTCCACGAGTTCCTTGTACCCTTTTGAGATTATGAGACCACATATTTATTTCAAACTGAAAATCACTCTCAATGGAATCTCCATCTAATAGCACTAGTCTTTTTTCATACGCTTCCATGGAGCTAATTTATTCACTAACTAATATGTTTTTTTAAATCCTTAGATTCTTCTATAGAGGTGACACTAGGATTATATTCTCTAATAAGCATCACAAATATTTTTTCTACTACCTTGATATTAATTCCATAAGCCCTCATTTGATTTACTCATCCATTTAATCTTCCACATTATTGTTGAGAGTCCCATAATTGTTTATTGTAGCATTTTGAAGAGATTGAAATCTAATGGTTTGTGCTTTTGTTGTGTCTTGAAACTCTTCTTTTAATATGTTTTAAATTATGTTACGAGTTCGAGCTGTATATGAAATCCGATTTGATTGGAAGATGCTTATTGGATTAAATGTTAGATGTGAAAAGCGCAATTCTACGATCTCCATAGCTAGAACAATAACACTTATAATCGAGTAGAAAAATTAACACATCTATTATAGAATCCATCAATCTTGACGTGGAAGAGAAAAAGTGACAGTCGTCCTCTATTGCTCTCTATAGCTTTGACTCAATGAGATGGCTCACTCACTCTTTAGCATTAGGTAAATGCTCCTTTGTGAAGATAATTGTAAGAGTTGAGGTTAGAGAAGAGACTTTAATATTATTTATAGAGTTTTCTACTCAAACCCTTTCGTTACAGGCTAAGCTCAACTTGACCAACACTAACCAGTCTCTTATTAGACTAATTAAGAAACCTTCTATCCCACCTTAGACCAACTCTGTAAAACGGTAAATTACAATATCAATTAATATAGCTCACATTAGGAAAACTCTTACATTAAAGCCAAGCACATTTATCCTATTTGGATTAGAACTCAGAGAGTTGGTTGTTGTAATCATCCCCAAGCCGTCCATTAACTGATACTCCTTACAGACAAACAATAAAAAAGGATTTCGTATGCATACGTTGGAGCTCGTCAGAAGAGAAGAGAAAAAGTATGGTGTGGGACTGTGTGCTGTTGACTTCTTCAAGCCTTAAATTGGAGTTCTCTTTTCCTTAATAGTACAAAGGAGATCTGAACATCGGGTGAAGTTTGTGCAGGAATCAGTCATCCAATTGAGGCATTTTCTTCGTGAGGACACAAGCGTTTCAAATTTTCGGTCACTTGTTTATCGAGCAATTACATTTAGTGGCTCCCCCCTTCCCTCATCCTATTCTTTCGTGTCTACTTAAGCTTCCCTGGACCGGGGGATTAATGATTGGATGAGGCTAAATACTACGGGTTTGAGCATAATCTTGGATAGGGAAACACTTGAGCTTTATGAGCGATTGTAACTCTGTAATCCTCCAATTGATAATTACCTAATTATTTGCAGTTAACTCTTCTTGTGGAGTGACCGCTGATGATCTGACCAAATTGTGCAATTTTTTTCTTATTGTTGCTCGTTTTATTTCTCTGCTGATTTCATTCTCTCGCGTTATTTAATTGCATGCATTCTTTGGCTTCCGCATTATCTTAGAACACACGCCTTTGCGGTTTTTGCTCTAGTGGTTCGCAGAAATATTGTTTTCAAAAGTGCTTGTTGGATGACATACAGGGCCCCTGCAACTTTTTGTGGTTGCTCTGCCGGAAGCCTGTGTCTTCATACGGAGCCACATATCCTTTCTCCATGATGTTGCATAAATCTTGTGCCGTCAAGAAAGTAATCATTTTAATGCTTTAGTAAATAAGTATAGTTATTTTCATCGAAAATAGAAATAATAATGAGTAGAGTTGGCCATTGTTTTGGTGTCGGATATATGGTGGGTGACTTCAGTAGCGGGTGGATAGGACTCACGCTCAATGCCAACCGAATGAGGCCCTCGTACAGCTGTTAGCTTATCGTGTTAATGTGGAAGTGTGTATGTTTGTGGGGATTTACTCAGCAGAGGAACAAGGAATGAGCTTTTGGAGCTTGTTTTGTTATCAAAATGTTTTGCGCAAGGGATATATGGAGCTGTAGTTGGATCATACATGTGTTGATTAAATTTTAATAGTTTTTTTTTTTTTTTATGAAATTGAGTTGTAAAGTCTAATTGAATAATGAATAAGGATTTTAAATGGTCGGGGCTTTTTTATTTATATCCATCGGAAGAATGTTGGCGGTGTCCAAGGGAGGTGGGATGTCGCTTTTTGTGCCCCAAGTAAAGACGAAAAGAGTTTTGCTAATGAGAAAAGTGTTTGGTGTTGTCCCCATGGGAAGAGTATTTATTTGGCGGTCTCCCAGTGAGAGGGGTGTCGCTTTTTGTGGCCCAAGTAAAGACCAAAAGTGTTTAGGTAACGGGAAGAGTGTCTCGTGGTATGCAAGTTGGGTTTGGTTTTTTTTTTTTTTTTTTTTGGGGGGGGGGGGGGGGGGGGGGGCAGGGGAGGCGGGTTGTCGCTGTTTGTGGCCTAGGTAAAGACAAAAGGTGTTTAGGTAATGTCCCATGAAAATCGTGAGAATCGAATCATGCACGTGGCCGTGTATGAGCCTTAGGATTTAATGAATCTCCCGAGTATGAGCCTCAGCAAAAATGCTCGTATTGAATTGAGTGCACGCAATGTGATCTGGGTATAAACTTCACCTATTTGACGTGATATTAGATATATGATTTTTACTTTTAGAACGATCTAAATTTCTAACTTTGGATCTCCTTTTTAATACTCAATGCCCCTCTTATATATGTGTGTGTATTGCAATATATATATATATATATATATATATATATATATATATTTCACAAAGAGGGGCTTTCTAATAATATATTCTCGGTTATCTCATGGCAATCTTATAACTTCTCATAAATTAACGTCAAGTGTTAAACAAGTCAAGTCAAGTTATAATTATCTTGTGTCAAATTCAAAAACTTCCACTAGCTTCATATGGATAAAAATTGATTCTAGCCAAAAGATACATTAAATTTCAAATCAAAGTCAAACTAGTATTGCAAAATCAATTTTATGAGTTAAACTAAATATTGGAGCTGCTGGGAAGGGAATCACCATCCAATGAAGAAATCAAAATGCACATCAAAACCCCCCTTTTTAATTTACAACCATCTAAAACGCCTAAGAAAAGTCAGATTTTTTTCACCAATTCGAAACCAAAACAAGCAAAACTCCAATAGGAAGAAACTCAAGTTGACCCCTCCCCTAACTCCTCCACCAGGGAAAAAGAAAACAAATCCAATTCACAATTAGATAAGGCCAACATGAGGTTGCAGAGTTTGGTGGTGGGGGCTCCGTGGGTATAGTTATTGACAGTGGCAGTGGCCAAAAGAATGAAAGGAAGAAAGAAATAGAGAAATGCAAGGCACACAAAAGAGAGACAAGAGATTAAAAGTGGGACACTATCAAGTATATGACGATCAATGAGTAGGGTAGAGTGTGATTCACGTGAAGATTCAACACTACCTAATATTTTCTTGTACTAGACAAAGGATTTATGGAATTTTGATATGATCGCAAAAGCTTGTCTAAATCTACTTATGATTATTACCTCAATCACCCTAACTAGCTTTTATTAAATCTTAAATTGGGTCAGGTCACCTTTCGCTCCGTTACTAGTTTATTCTTTTTGAACTGTTATCTAATTAACGAGAGTAAAGTGGTTCTAGTCCAAATTTCAAACTTAATAAGACATATTCAAAAATAACAAAGTATGACAATTTTTAAATTTTTCTCAAAACAACTTTTCCTCCATTTCTTTCGACAACTCTCTCTCTCTCTCTCTCTCTCTCTCTCTCTCTCTCTCTCTCTCTCTCTCTCTCTCTCCTCCACTATACTTGTTTACGTTCAAAATCATGCACAGTAAGGCTCAAGCCAACGAGCCTCGGCGTCACCAAGGGCCAACGACACTCCGGCGAGGTCACCAGCCCTTGTCTAGTCGGTCGCCAACCCTCATCTGGCCAATCGCCGACGCCAACCATGGCCAATGCTGGCAACCAACCAAAATGAAGAAGAAGAAAAGAAAAGAGAAGAAGAGAGAAGAGAATAAAAAATAATTTCTTTGTTTTTGTTCTTTGATTCTTAAGAATTGTTCCCAGGAATAAGAAATTATTCTTTTCTATTTCTTGTTTTTGTTCCAAATCTATTAGCGGGAACACAATTTTTATCAAGGTTTCTATTCTTTTTTCATGCCCTAGAACAAAAGAATAGAAATACTTGTCACGAAGAACATAAAATTTTACACCAAACAAGGTCTAAACGGACCGGGAGTTGATTGACCTTTTTGTAGGGCCCACGTGAGCATTATTGATGATGTAACTTTACTATGGTTATAGTTGGCACCAAAGGCTTTGTGGCTCGTGCCAATATGACTAAAGGCGCGTATAACAAAATTTCTATTTCTCAATTTTTTTTTTATTTTTTTATTCCTCAAAAAATATTTGAAACAGAATTCCGTTTGGTAACGCAATTTCATTTTTCTATTTCTAGAACATATTTCTATTCCAAAAAATAAATTTGGAAAAGAAATCATAAGCTAAATTTTTTTTATTTTTTTATTTTTGGAACAAAAATGAAAAAATGAGAACTCTTCTTATTGTTCACTCCCATTACTGCCCACCGCTCACCCACTGCCCGTGGGACGTTGGACATCCGCCGTAGACCACCGAATGCCTGCTGCCAATCACGAACGCCGGGCGCCAACCATTGGTCGTTGAACGCCAGTTGCCCGCCCGCTACCCGCCAGCTAGAAATATAAATTTTATTTTATTATCAAATGAATTTCTATTCCAAAACAAAAATTTTGAGTTGTTATCAAATTTGTTTATTTGCTCAAAAACTTGTCCGGAGATACAAATTTTGTCATGCACATCCTAAAAATTCTAAATTTAGTCTTTTCTTTATTAACCCTAAATGAAATTGAAATAAATGATGTGTAAGTTTTTTCATGATCAAAAAAAAAAAAAATTGGAATATATGTGGTAGTGGGCAAGTTTAGGATTTATGGTGATACAAAAATAACTTTAGGATATTTTATATCACAATAAGCATAGTTTGAAGTGGTATTTGCTTCAAAAGAAATTTAAAAAAAAATTGAAAAATAAAGCGGAAAAATGGGAACATATTTTGGGCCGTCCTCCTTTGATATTTCTTTTTTGGTCGGTCTCCTTTGATATTTCTAGCGCAGCATTCCTCTTTGACATTCTCGTCTTTCTCTTCCCTCATTAGGATTGCGTTTGCTTCGACCTTTACACAAAAACAAAGCACTTAAAATAGTTTTGATAAAATGCAAATAATACTCGCTATTTGCTTTTATCAACATCTAAATACAGACGATCCCGTTTAATCATTTATCGAATAAGAAAATTAGATATCACACTCGATCCTTAAATAAACATATTAATATTGCATAATGTATATGCATTCTACATTGCAGTCAGGCATTACAAAAACACGTCCGTGGGTAAATTTATTTTGAATTGATCTAGTTGTAAAATAGATTCGTGTTGGTCCGACATGATAAATGAACTTGAGCTGAGACCTCAAAACTCATTAGAACCTCACAAGCCTGATCCCTTTTAATGGACTCGGCCGCACCTTGCTTGACAAGCTGAAGATTACAAGTAATGAAGAAATGACCGACCATTTTTGAGGAAAAGTGTCAAAAAAGTCCTAAACTTTTTATATTAGTATCAATTTAGTTCTAAACATTTTGATTTTATGTCAATTCAGTCTTTCTAGCTAATTTTGGCCAGATTTTGCTAACCAGGCATTGTCGGCTTACGCACTTACGTGGACAACTGTTTAATAAAATTTTAATATTTTTTTCAAAATTTTTGTTTTTTGTTTTTTTTATTTTATCTTTTTCTTCTTTTTCCTTTTCCTTTTCTTTTTCTTTTTTTCTTTTTTCCTTCTCCTTCTCCTTCTTCCAACCAGTTGCCAGACCTTGGCGATCGGCCAATAGCAACAACCAATGAGGTTGAGATCGACCTCGATGGCCTTTGGCAAGCCTTACCGGCCACTGGCAAGGCTCGAGCCCTCGCTAGTGGCCGGGCAAGGCTTGACCTCACTAGATCTAATGAGGTCGGGCCTCACCAGCCCAGCGCAAGGCCACCCTCGTAGCCTAGGCGACCTCGAGCTAGCCTCGCCGCCCCAGCGCAAACAACCCTCGCGACCTCTAGCAAGTGCTCGAGCCTCGCCGAGTGTCGTCTTTGGCGGGTCGTCAAGGTCCGACAACTGACTTGAAGAAGGAGGAGGAGAAGAAAAAATAAAAAGAAAAAGAATAAAATATAAATCTAAAAGATATTAAAATATTATCAAACTATTCATGTCATTGCCGATCGTGCCACGTCAACCCACCGACACCTCGTCAGCAAAATCCAGCCAAAATTAGTTGGAAATGATTGAATTGGTACTAGTGAAAAGGTTCAAGACTAAATTAGCATTATGAAGATGTTTATGACTAACTTGGCACAAATGCAAAAAGTTTAGAACTTTTTCAACACTTTTTCTGTAACTTTTGGGAAGTGGGGTCGATAGGAAGGAAATTGGCAAAAAGATAGCAACGTATTCTATCAACACCGAAAAAGGAAAAGGAAATAAATTTTGCTTTCCAACTTGCAGACGCACAATCGAAATTTACTCAAGAATTTGCTAGAGATTTGAATAGATGGGAGAAAGAAGGAAATAAAATAAATAAAGAGAATATATATAAAGATGGAAAGTGTGTGTGGAATAGCGCATCTTTAGGCAATTTTCGGTCGTCAATCTCGGGGAAATATGACTAAATTGGCACAAATACAAAAGATTTAGAACTTTTTCAACACTTTTTCTGTAACTGTAAATTTTGGGAAGTGAGATCGTTAGGAAGGAAATTGGCAAAAAGGTAACAACATATTCTATCAGCACCCAAAAAGGAAACCGAAATAAATTTTACTTTCCAACTTGCAGACGCACAATCGAAATTTATTCAAGAATTTACTGGAGATTTGAATAGATGGGAGAAAGAAGGAAATAAAATAAACAAAGAGCATTGTAAGTTCCAAAGCTCTCCTTCCTCTCTCTTAGCATTCTCGATAAGAATAATTGTGGCTCATATCAAGAGACTCGCATTGCTAAATTGATGACACATGCAGTTGATAGGTGAAACTTTGGTTTGTCACTTACTAATTTGTGCTTTTTTTGTGGTATTAATACAATTTAATGAATAATTAATGGAGGATAAATTTATTACAAATAGTCACTCAGCCCTTCAGCATTTGTCTAAAGATATTTAGAGCCTTAAAGCCCATATCAAAGCCCAATCAAATGCAGCCTCAGTTTGAGCTCCATCTTCAGGATCTTTACCATTGCTGTGATGTTGAGAAGCGGATATATAATATTCATCCCCACAAGAGAAATCGAGAGGAGGCATTCAATAGCAAAGAGCATGAAATCTGGAGACCGTCTTTGGTATAGTCATCTACAAAGTCTCTTGGTGTACCTTTTTCTTACCAATCAAAGTCCCCAAACTTCCCACGCCAACGGAAATAATTATATAATGCTACTTTCATTGCAGGTTCATTTTCCCCGATGGAAAGGAAGTTCTTAGAAAGTAAAGAAAAGTTAAAAAGAAAAAAACTAATATTGCAAAGTATACTAAGCATAGCTTACCAAAATTGTCATACTGATCAATATAACAGATTTCGAATTCCGGCCTAAAGAGAGCAACGTGACAAATGGGCCTCTAAACATGTGCACGTCACCTTCAAGATCCGCTAGAAGTATGCTACATCACTCGGTACACCAATTTGTGAACTGTTATCAGTATAAGTAGCATTATTCACTTTGAGCGATTCAGAGAGTCAACTTACGGATGAAGCAAACTCATTTTACATATGGCCTACTCATCTCTTTCCTTTATATTACCATTATAAGAAAGTGTGGGATTAAGTGATTCGAAAAACCAGACTCTGATCAGTGAAATATTGAACTACAGGAGAGATTTTGCAAAGATTGTCATTGACCAATAGAGATTGGCAAGGAAAAATGAAACACCTTTGCCTTTACAAACTCAGCTTTCATATGAATCCGAATGCACGCTTAGCAGAGTCGAGAGTATTAGACAGAAGCATAGGAATTGTCACTGGTCCCACGCCTCCTGGCACAGGAGTAATGGCTGACACAACTTTGATTGCTTCTTCATAGCAAACGTCTCCCGTGATGTGGAAACCTTGATCAATGCCAGGATCCTGGACATTACAAACTCTTATTTCTATGACAGTAAATTGCTCAAAATGGAAACAGAGCAGAGCAAACTAGTTCTTTCAAGTGGGACGGAGGAACAATAATTAGTACCGAGGAAACTAACTGCTAAGTGACCACTTATACCACAGCAGCTACTTACACAAGATTATCGACATTAATGAGCATTTATACATCAACCCTAACTGTGATTTGAAGCTCCCCTCTGTCAGAGTGAGGACCTTACAGTTCTAGATCTATTTGCTAATTTTAGTGACCATGAATCAAAGCTTTCATAAGGAAATCCAGCAAGCAGACTTTACATCTTCTAAGGCTTTGCCCTTTCTCAATCCTTGATTGTTCACTCATCATTTTTTTTTTTTTTTTGATAAAAATTGTTCAGTCATCATTTCTTTTCTGAAAGACCCACTTTTCTTTAAAGCCTTCCCCCTCAAACATCTCTTCCCTGAGCATAGTGCAGCATATCTGCATATATGCATTGAGTAGATCACAGGTACAAGACCACCTCAAACAATAAAAAAAAAAAAGACAAAACCACCCTCAAATTTTCCATAGTTACACCTTGGCAGCCTCTAACTTCAAATCCTACACCTTGCAACCTCTAATTTCAACACCTCCCACGACATATCTTGAGGTTTTAAAAGAGCTAATCTTTGCAGCCTCCAGTTTCCGTACTTTTTGGAATGGTGTTAAACTTCAAGGTAAAAAGTCTAAGCTGATGACACCTTATGACACAAAGTGTGAGGTAGAGGTTGTAAGTGCCAACCAAGAGAAAGCTTAGTGTAATTTTTATAATTTTCCCTAATAAAAAGAGTTCTGCCCCTGCTTTTCCAATTTTTTCAACATGAAAATAGAAACAACAGCATCCTATAACCTATATCTTACTTATAAAGGTCAAAGCACATTACAATCCAAATTTGCATTCAAGTGAAGCCACACAGTTTGAGAACACCATTGGTACTGAAATTTCAGTATTTCAACCTGAACTTGATTGGTCCCCATATCCACTACAACAGCTCCCGGTTTTAGCCAACTGCCACGGATTAAATTGGGTATCCCCACATCAGCTCCGAAAAAGGCATGCTTACCTGCAATAACAAAGAAGTGGGCAACCCAACAATCTTGCTTCTCCCGACTACCACAGCTCTCTTTCCCATGATTTCCACACCAGACCTCAACAGCAACTCAATACAACTCTTAGGAGCACAAGGAATTAAAAGTGGCTCCCTTCCTTTCATGGCAAGGTTTCCCATATTGAGGGGATGGAAGCCATCCACGTCTTTCTCTGGGCTCACAAAATTGATGATTCTCTCCTCATCCACATGCTGGGCAAACATCACATTAGGTGGCATAATTGTAAATATTTTCGTACAAGATGTGTTAAAAGAATGGTAATATCTCATTGAAATTTTTCTAGTAGATGAGGAGCTCTAGTCATTTCATCATCGTCCACATCAGAAAATTAATAAGTATAGTATTGGAAACAAATTACATACAGGTTACACTATTGAATTACTCTATGGAATGTGTCGGAACATAGCAAATGTTCCATTGGCAACAATGAATTAAGCAGACTTGTTTGATACAGATTACCCAAGAGATTCAAAAGAGAAATGGGAATGAAGCATAAGTCTAGCTGTAGAAATTACTTGTGGCAAAGGGAGTTGCACAATAATACCATTAACTGATGGGTTATTATTTAATCTGGAAACAACACGCAGAACTTCTTCTTCTTCTGTACATTCTTCAGGTAACTCCTCTACATAGGTCGTTATCCCAACTTCTTCACAAGCTTTTAACTTGACATGAATAAAAGTTCGTGAATCCCTTCTTCCGCCAACCAACACAATAGCCAATCCCGTGGATTTTACAATGGTTTCCTTCATTCTGCAAATTTCATTGGCTATTCCTGCTCTAATAGCTCTTGCAATAGACTTCCCATTTATTACATTAGCAGTTTGCCCATTGGCTGCTTCAAGTAAAAATCACAAAACAGGTTAGCGTGCTATGCACAAGGTAAATGAAGCAAACAAAGAAGCAAGTAGTCCTGCTCAAACACCTTATATAGAGCTACAAGACAACAAACTACCAAAAGTCCACAGGTAGAATAATCAACCTTACAACTTGCATTGCATGGAATTCCTAATTCTCAAAAGAGTTCTATAGAAACCATCCCAAACCATCTCACTGAAATCTTTAGTGCTTTTGGAGAGTGACTCCTGTTACGAAAAAGTCCATCAGATCCAAGGAAGCATTTTGTGGTCCTTCATATGTCAATGCACACGAAAGCAAAGTAAAAAGATGATTTTCGAAAGTAGTCCTACGCCTGCTTTCGCTTCTGCTTTTCCTACATATGCACAGATTAATTTTATCCCCAACAAGTTTTATATGCAGAAGTCACAAAAGTTACCGGGGAAAGTTGTGTCTCAACTTCACTCAAGAAGAACCCAACCTTTTTCTAATACAGAGAAGATAAACCCATCATTTTTTATTTTATTTTTTTGGCAGGATTCAACAACTTACAGTCGGCACTGGATTCACCATTATACTTCATAGGATCGCTAATGAATCCGAAACACGACGACGACGACAACGACGACAGCTGCACCACACGATCAAAACCACGACGTCGAAAGCCAAAACACCCGAACCCAAAAACCGCTTCAAGGCAATCAGCATGCTGCCGAACGAAACATGGAGAACAAGTCTCCGACAACGGAAAAGCAGAGGGAACGTGCAGAGGACACTCACGTCAACCCTCGAAGCGATCCCAACAGACTCGAGTAACACGCGTTTCACACGCCCGAGAGCAAGTCCAGGCTCATCGTCACAGGTGGCAAAAAGGGTGGCGGGCCGATCGCGGGAAGGACGATACCTGAAGACTGGGAACGGAAGGCGCTGGAGCTGGGGCCGGGCACCATCCAAACGTCGGGGAGGTTCGGGCCACGCAGCTTCAAATTCGAAGACAGCGATGACGAAGAAGGCGATGATGGAGACGTCGACGAGTGGAGGGTCTTCCTTCCCAGCGACCGCCAGCTCGCCGCCCACAGGCCTCGCATTGTGCGTGCTCTAGGATAGGCGTCGCCGGCCGGCTTGCTCGACCACTGAATGCTTCGGATAAATTGGGATGGGCGTCGCAGGTTCTTCGTCGCTCTTCCTAAAGTTCGAACCTTTATTCTAATTGTTAGCTCCATCCTTTTCCCAGAAAAATCCCACAAAAAATCTTAAAACTTTTTTTCATGAGCACCATTATTCTAATTTTTTTTTTCGACTCACGGATATTAAGAGCTTGCGATCCATCTGGCCGTTTGAAATTTGACGTGATAGCTTGCGTGGCCATTAAAAATCTGACGTGATTATACGTGTGTTCATTACCTTCTCGAATTCATTAGCTTGATATTATCTAAAAATATTATCATGTTTTAACAATTACCATAAACAAAGGCTGACGAAAGATCTTATTGAGTAAATGGTACAAGTTTAAAATTATTGGCGAGACAAAAAAAAAAAAGGTATTAATGTCCATCGAGAAAAATTTACAGGATATTTTGTGAGATTATTCTTCTTTTTTCAATGACCGACAGATCCTTAATTCAATTCCTACCCTAAAAAAATATTATCAAACTTCTAATCATGAGGACTAGCAGGAATTTAAGCCGAAACAAACGGCTCTGTTCCTCGAACTCTCTTGAAGAAGAAGGCAGATGGAACGTTGCTATTAAGGTTCGCTCATTTCCGCACTGTTGCAATATTACATTTAATCGCTTATTATTGTCTATACAATCTGCTTCTTCTTTCTATACGTTTCTGCTCACCGAAGAATGAAAAAGATGGAAGTGGTACTTGCTTTTTTAGTTTTCTGTTTGAACGACTTATGCACGTAATACATACAGAGGGTGGGATATCCATGAATTCATGGGCTAATCTTTCGGTTGTGACATGTACCATCGACGTTTTTTTTGACGGCTTAAATGGAAAACCAAATCTTTGCCAATCCGACAATTGTCCGACCGGCAATATGCAGCCAAAGAAAAGGGGCATCTCTATTGCTCCAATCATCGCATCAGTTGCAGCTGTTCTGGCCTTGATTTTATCGGGAGCTCTTGCAGTATTGTGGATAATCAGAAGAAGACAAATCCAAAGTAACTCTTTTGCATATTGCATGTGCAAGGAAAACCAAAAGTTTTACATGTGATTTTGTCAGTCCAGATTTGAACTCCAAAAGGGTTTAGCTGGTCCAATTGCTCGTGGCCTTGCCGCAATTGGGCATGGGAAAAGTGAACACGATGCTCCAACTTGATCTTACTCGCGTAATCACATTTTTATATCGTCACCGTTTCATGTTAAAAAATTTTCCACACATTATTAGTTAATGATATCATAATTGCAACATGGCTTACCTACAAACAGGGGTATTAAAAACCGAATTGAAAATCGAACCAAACTGAATTAAAAACTAAAAACAAATTATCAATTTGATTTTTATCAGTTAACCGAACGGAATCGAACCGAACCCTCGAATCAATAAAATTGAATCATTAACCAAACCCTATATTCTCTCATGTTGGTCGGCTTGGAGGTGCGACGGCGACGGCTACAGTGACAGCGACAGGGACGGCGATGACGGCCGGGACGGCGACCGATTGAGGGACATAGCTCGTTTCTTCTGCAACAAAGCTTGTCTCTCCTTTGTCCCTCTTCCTTCTCACGCTGAAGAATTTGTTGTGGGCACGTGCCCAAGCATGTCCTGCGCAGGCAAATCTCTAATCCCGTCTTCATTGCTCGCTGCCATTTAATTTAATCCCGTGCTTGCATGCCTACGCTTCCTCCTTTTGGGCTGAGGCAGAGAGGGTTTTTGGGGACATGGGCGATGAGAGGGACTTGGTTTCTTGGAGTTCTATGATCTCCTGCTATGCCAATAATCATTGAAGCGGTGGATACGTTCGTTCATATGCTCGAGGATGGGTTTTTCCCTAATGATTATTCTTTCGCGGCGGTTGCTCGGTCTTGCTCGGTCCCGGAGAATGCATCGATTGGTGATATGGTTTTTGGGTTTATTATCAAAAGCGGCTATTGTGGCATCCCAAAAATTCAAAACAAGCTCCAAAGTGTATTAAAGCCCATAATTAGGTAATGAAATTACCTATGGTTTATGCTTTAGCCATTAGTTTTCTCTTAGGACTAAGTACTATATGCTTGTGTTCATGATTCTTTTTATTTATTTGTTAATGAGAATAATCTATTCTTGGCTATGCACCTCATAGACTAAATTCCTATAAATAAAATGTTACAAGATTTTGGCCATAAAGAATTTAAAACTTAAAATCTATAAAAGAAAGAATAAAAGGTGAAACTTGATTTTTTTTATTTATTTAGGTTTGGGCCTTAGGCCCAAGAGTGGATTTTGATGGGCCAAGATGGCCGGCCCATTGAAGCCCACGAAGGGGCTGTCGTCGGCCACAAGGGAGGCCGGCCCAATTGAGGCCCAAGAGGAGTGGCCGGCCCATTTCTTCCAATCCAAGCCCAAGCCCATCTTGCATGTGGCATGCCAAGTGGCCAAAAGAGGCTTGCATGCATTGGTTTGTGGAGAGGCAAGTGATGATTGCTAATGATGGAGATTTGGGGGAACAAAAAGGGGAGAGAGAGAGAGAGAGTGGCCAGTTGGGGTTTCCGTCCTAGCCAAAGGGAGAGAGAGAGTTGCGAGAGAGAGAGAGGGAGTTGCGTGAGAGAGAGTGAGGCAACTATTCTTTGGAAATTTGACTTAGATCCCTTAATGAAAGTTGTAGGGTACCTCTTGAAAGTAAAACATATTCAAATTTCAGAGGAAACAAAGAAGAATAAGTGGGTGAAAACTCGATTTTTCGGAGATAACTACACTGGACGTTTTGGTGCTAGAACCAGAAGCTTCGGACGACTATAGGAAATTATCTAAAACGAATCTGGCCTAGAAGTCTTCATAAAAAATATACTTTAGTGTCTTAACTATAACCTGAAAAAATTTCATAATTTTCGGAGGTCGTTTGGGTATTTTAATCGAATTATTTCAAAAACTGCACATTCTGTTTCTATCCGAAATTGCATGCTGTATTTGTGTGAATTATATCTTTTGTGTGGAACTCTATTGGGCATGTTTTTTTCATGAAAACATTATCTTATTGTCTTGTCTATCACGTTCCTTGATTTCATGATTTTTGAGAATCATATGGATATTTGATTTAAATGTTTTCTAAAATGGTACAACCTGGAATTTAATAAACTTCAAAAAGGCATGATAAATGGACTATTCTAAAATGTACGAATTCCATGAATTTTATTGTTATGAATGATTGTGTCTTGTTGCATGTATGATGATGACTGGAGATGCATGTATGAATCAAAGGATGGAAGTGATTTTGTTTGCCATTACATCATGTGCCATGCTGAGTTGAGACCTAAATTGGTGAACATGAACAATGATAAATGAGGAAACTATTTGAGGCGGTTGATAATGCCCTGGGAGTATCAGGATGCCTAGGATGGAGGGTGCCGGATGCCCGGAATGTATAGAGATACATGGTCGGATGGCCTCGGGAGTTTTGAGATGCCGGAATGGTTGGGTGTCAGAAGTCTCGGAGGTCTTTGCCCGAGGGGATGCCTCATGATGCCAGTGGGGATGCGAGATGCCCGGAATGTGGGGGTGCCGGATGCCTGGTGGCCTTAAATGGCTGAATGCCGGAGGTTTTTCTCGCGATGCCAGGATGGGGTGCGAGTGGCAAAGTATGGGATGAAATTGATGATCCCGAGAAAGCGAGATGTGGTGATCAAATTGAAAGTTAAAAGTGGAAATTGAATCATGCATACATGATATGATATGATGATGATCACCTATGGCATGATGACTTGCATATATGATATGATGATGATCACCTATGGCATGATGACTTGCATATATGATATGATGATGATCACCTGTGGCATGATGACATGTATGTAATATGATTGTGATGAGAATGTATGATGGTATATGCATGGCTTCAAGGTAAGTAGGCTTGGATGCATGAATGACATGCATTATGTTGTGATTGTATTGTATGATGCATTGAGTGGTTATTGGATCATTTACCTGCTGAGTGGTTATACTCACCCCTTCGGGGACCAACATTTTAGATTAGCAGGATGCCACTCCCTGTTGTCACGGGGGGCGTATTTTACGGCCTTCCTTCAAATGTAGAGGTCGAGTGTGTGGAGATCGACTGTCCCATCATTCTTGGACTGACTTTTATTCAAGTGCGCACCTTAGTGATGTACGACGTGGGCTTGGCTAGGGGCCCTGTCATTCTGGAGTTTATATCCGTCCATGTTCGTCGAGACGGAATGATGCGTGGGATGTTGCCGCCGCCACAGCCTGATGCACCGGGATGGGTGTGAGGGCCCATGCGTGAGAAGTAGGAGCTGCAACTTTTTGGGATGATAGCCGACACTAGTTGATGGGAGATCTTGCACAATAGACATAGTGGGTCGAGTGTTTCTTTTTGGGGTTGTGGCCGAGTGTATTTAAAAATCTTGGCCTTTCTTTTGATGTACTGACCCAAGAAAAATCCATCATGAAAAAATGTAAATAAAAGTGTTTGGGCTCTATCTTTTCTTATGATGTTTAGTGGTGTGCAATTGTATCATGGTTGTTGGAGGGAGAGATGGCGAAATTAAATTTTGCTTCTACTAATGAGTCGCGTTGGGACCGTTTTCAAAAAAAGAAAAGAAAAGGAAGTCTATGAACTTCGACGCTTCTTCTAAGAGATGTAATTAGGTGTAGCATTAGGTGCCTGTGGCTCCCTAAGGAGGTTCGAGGTGTCACAGCTATCTTGAGTCTGATATGTGTGTTGGGTGTGCATTGATTGACATGTTTGCAAATGGTAGTGCTGATTTGGTTTCAGCTCGTAAGGTGTTTGAGAAAATGCCAGAGAGGAATGTGGTTGCTTGGACATTGATGATGACAAAATGACTTTATTTACACTTGTGCTGGGTATACTTCGTTTGGTTGAGGTAACTTGCTTTCACTCTTTCTGGTTTGTTTTCCACGACATGGTCTTCTCTTAGAATAAGTCATTACGTACTTCTTCAAAATAGTTCTGTTTGCAGTGAAGGCATATAATATCAGATTGAAGATCATGACCCGATAACTCTACTCAGGTTACTTAATTACCTTTTCATTTCTCCAGATGTTACTACTAGTACTACTACTACGACTACCAACTCTACTAGAGGATCTATTGGGACATTAAGGTTGTCAAAAAATTGACCTTTTACATCTACTGAGGTTACAAGAATTACCGATAACTTTAGAACAATAACTGGAGAGGGAGGATTTGGGAAAATTTACTCTTGCAAACTTGATGATGGCACTGAAATTGCAGTAAAAATGTTATCTCAATCATCAAAGCTAGGCTACAAGGAGTTTCACGCAGAGGTTCGAAAATTTAATGCAACTAGAATCAACGTCATGTTTTCGATTTTTTGGGTGTTCTACTCATGGCAAGCTCTGAAACCTTGATGTGCAGGTGCAGCTCTTGATGGTCATTCACCATAGAAATCTGGTTTCACTTATCAGATATTGCGAAGAATATGAAAACATGCCACTGATTTATGAATTTATGTTCAATGGAAATGTTTAGCAACATTTGTCAGGTTTGCCCGACATTTCCTTCTCCAAATTCTAACCAGATAAAGCATTGCTTAGACTCTCATTATATGACAGAACAACGTGTGTTGAGTTATATTTTATCTCAAATCTGTTCTTTGACAGTTCAGGCCTTTGGATTAATCGGTCAAGTTACGTAGTCATTAAGAGCACACTGGAAATAAAAATTAAACTTTCTCAATGAATGAATAAGATGGTGAACGGGATTTTATATCTTTCATGATTGGAATACTTCCTTAATCCTCTACTTTCAAGCAGCACAAAACCCGAATGTTTTGAGTTGGAGCCAGAGACTACAAATCGCAATCCATGCAGCTCATGGTACATAAAGTAGATTGATGAAATCTTTGTTCACATTTCCACTAGTTGAGCAACACAATACATTTCATGAAGTTTCCTTTTTTGCTGGTGGTGCGGGGTTGGAGTACCTGCACAATGGTTGCAAACCCCCCATTGTCCATAGAGATTTAAAGACGCCCAATATTTTACTAAACAAAAACATGCAAGCGAAGATTGCTGATTTTGGATTATCGAAGGCATTTGTAACAGAGCTTCAGTCTCATATTTTGACTTGCCCAGCGGGAACGCCTAGTTATCTTGATCCGGAGTAAGCAACTTGAACCAACAACTCTGAATACATATACTATTCCACTTAGGAAGCAGAATAACTGTACTAATGTAGGCCATCGCGAGAGGCCTATACATTTTATTCGTACATGTTTATGTTGGATACACGTATGTAGGTGCATTTTTGAAAGGCAATTCCAGCTATCATTTTACTGATCAAAGCAATGATTCCTTTTGAATCTGAAGTTTCATTCATCTGGAAACTTGGGCAAGAAGAGCGATGTGTACAGCTTTGGTGTAGTTTTATTCGACTTAATCACAGGCCACCCAGCCATTCGAAGAAGTCCAGAGGGCAGCAGCATGCACATACTTCACTGGGTGACTCCACTCATAGAAAGAGGGGACATCCAGAGCATTGTCGATCCGAGGTTGAATGGCCAATTCAGCATCAATTCTGCATGGAAAGCAGTGGAAATAGCCATGTCGTGCGTACCAACGATAGCGGTCCAAAGGCCAGACATAGACCGTGTTCTGTCGGAACTAAAAGAATGCTTGACGGCAGAGATCAGTTCAGGAAGAAGACAAGGAGGCAAAAGAACGCTTCAAGTGCCTTAACTTTGCACAAAGGGATACTTAAGTGCCATAACTTACGAAAGGTACACTTAAGTGCCAAAATCGGAGTAAAATGGATCACTTGAGTGCCAATCCGGCCAAAATCCGGCCAAAATGCTAACATGTCAATTTTCCGGCGAAGCAAGTGCGAAACGGCGTCGTTTTAATGCTGATGTGGCCAAAAATTTAATAAAAAATTAATTTAAAACTAAATTTATTTAAATATTTATAAAATATTAAAAATATTTAAATTTTTAAATTTTTAAAAATTTTAAAAACTAAAAATATTAAAAAGATTTAAAAAAATTTAAAAAATTTAAAAATTTAAAAAAAATTTTGAAATTTTTGTAAAAATTTTATAAAAATTTATAAAATTCTATAAAAATTTATAAAATTCTATAAAAAATTATAAAATTCTATAAAAATTGATAAAATATTTAAAAATTAAAAATAAATTAAAAAGAAATTAAAAGTTAAAAAAATAAAAAAATTCAAAAAAATTTAGAAAATTTTAAAAAATTTTAAAAATTTTAGAAAATTAATTAATTTTAATTTAAAAATAAATTTATTTAAAAATTTTAAAAATTAAAAACATTTGCAAAATTAAAAAAGTTACAACAAAATAATTTTAAAAAAAAGAAAAGGGTGCCGATTGAGGGCTGAAATTTTTTGTAAATTTTTTAAATTTTTGTAAATTTCGTAAGTTTTTTAAATTTTTTGTAACTTTCTAAAATTGTTTGTAAATTTTTTGAATTTTTTTGTAAATTTTTTGAATTTTATGTAAATTTTTTAAATTTTATGTAAATTTTGTAAATTTTATGTAAATTTTGTAAATTTTTTTTTATAAATTTTGTAAATTTTTTGTAACTTTCTAAAAATTTTTGCAAATTTTTAAAATTTTGTAAAATTTATTTTTTAAATTTTTTTAAATTTTGTCTAAATTTTTTAAATTTTATGTAAATTTTGTAAAATTTTTGCAATTTTTTGTAATTTTTTTGTAACTTTCTAAATTTTTTTGTAAAATTTTTAAATTTTTTAGTAATTTTTTAATTTTTTTGTAAATTTGTAAATTTTTTTAAAATTTTGTAATTATTTTTTTAATGTTTAAAGTTTCTAAATTTTTTAAAAATTTTTTAAATAAAATTATTTTAAATTTAATTTAAATAATTTTTATATTATTATAAAATTCAAATGATGTCAAAACGACATCGTTTTGGCCGAATTCGAGCTGACTCAGCTCTCCGGTGAGACACATCAGCGAGAAATATTAATATTTTAATGCCACATATGATTTCCGGCCAACTTCGCCGAAGATGGCACTTAGGTGTCCCACTTTTCTTAAAATGTGGCACTTAAGTGTACCTTTTGTAAGTTATGGCACTTAAGTGTCCCTTTGGCCAAAGTTATGGCACTCCAGGGGTCCGCACGTCAGACAAGGAATGGGAAATAGTAAGAGACAAAGTGAGTCTTTTGATATTACCTTAATTGGTGTTGATAGCGCTCCGAGTGCTCGTTAACCATACTTCGTCTATAAAGGTTATTATGTCCACCTTCCTTGTAAAGTTGATTATTGGATCGAACAGATTTGAAAACTTATGTACAAAGTCTGCGCTTGTGACTTTGAACTGCGAGTGCTGCATATTGTGGTTGTTGCTTTTATAGCTTTGTGAATAAATAAGTGAAAGAATGGTGAGTTCAATTCACACTTGGGCCCCTCTTTACAATGCTACAAACTGTACGGCTATCAAGACGTTGATAGCTAGCCTTGCTCAATTATCCATGCGAACCCATGTATAATGAATAAGAGGAAAAATGAATTTTTTTCATTGCGATACTATTTGATTTATAAACCCAGTCATCTTTAGACAATCTTTGCCAACCTCAACCACCTAAGTACTAGCCACCTGACCATAATGAGAAGCCCGAAGAGCAGCACTCACCTCATCCAATCAGTGTCGCCTTTCATCCAACAAGAGGATATAGAGAGCATCATGGATCAGAGGCCACAAGGGCAGTTCAGTGCCGCATCCGCTTGGAGACTAGTCGAGGCAGCAATGCCGTGCTTGGCCATGACTGCGAATGAGAGGCTGAACATGAACCCACGTGCTGTTGGAGCTGAAGGAATGATCGACTCTGTCACGCCCCGATCCTCGGACGCGCGCACATCCTTCTACTTGGTCGATTTTAGAATGCGATATCCTAGGACTATGTATCGCCGACCCTTTCTTTTTATTCAGCACATGCGAAAGCAGTTATAAATCCCCAGACAATTAATTCAATGGGATAGGAAAGCAGGCCATATTTTTCATATTGAAATTCACAACCACACTTTCGTTAACAGCACAACTCATAGTATATTTACAATACTATTTACAGCATAAAAGTCTCACACCTATCTATACCAGGACAGGGTTCACAAAAGGGATGGGATCTCAATCCACATCCGGGTTATATTCAAGATCCCTCTCCGGATCTTCTTCTTCTTCAAAAGTCTTTCTCCCCTTCAGGTTCCCCTTCCTTAGCTTCTCCTCAGGGTCCTGAAATGGTTATTCAATAACCAATGAGACCACGTCTCAGCGAGTCCTACCTACTAAGACTTGATTAATAAACTAATACACCATACGGTTGCCTAAGCACAACACGCGTCAAAGGACTTACCTTAGCCTCAGTTCCAACCTGCAATTCAAGGTTAAACACAGATATTCAAACAATTCATGACATCCGATCAAGCATTAATCAATCGACTAAGTAGAATACATGTCAGTCAGACCATTTCTAGGTCATTTCCACTCATACCACTTTTTCCCAGTGGTGTACTCATTCACCAAATCACATGTGTTTCTCGGGCGTCGTTTTCACTAATGACATACCGATCACCGACACCGTGCATTCTTTAAGGCGCCGTTTTCACCAGTGATAACCTTGATCACCGAACCACGTGTCCTTTCAAGGGCGCCGTTTTCGCCAGTGATACTTCCAATCACCAAACCACGTTTGTCCAATAATATCGTACCTGATTGGTCTCACCATTCTCCCTACTATATAGCCCATCAACGTACTGGCGCTATATATCCATGCTTAGCCATTACCAATCAAATACTCAATAACAAACAATTTATGACAATTCATAAAATTCCACAATAAATTCAATTCCACACAACGTAGAGCTCAAATAAATAAACGGTCTGCACCACGACAATCGGCACGAAATTCCGGTCACCAGCCATCCCGGTTGAATTTCTGGAAAAATAATTAATTAAATAAATAAATTTCGAAAATAAATAAATAAACATTAAAAATCCAATTTAGGCCCATATTGCCTTATTGGAGCCCGAAACGGGTCGGGAAAAATCCCGAGATGCATTCAATAAATAACCAAACATTTCTACTTGCTAATAGCTAGGTCTAACCACCTAACATGCATCCTCAAGTCACTAATTTAATTGTTCTAACCTAATCTAACCACCTAAGTGCATGTAATTAAATCTAACCAACCCTAAGACATAATTAGCAAACTAATAAAGCTTTAGTGAGTAAAACTCACTTGACAAAAGCGGAGACCGAATCACCGCAACGGCGACGCGACGGCGGCCGAAATAGAACTTTCGACGACACCGGCGGACTTGGACCAGGCCTTAAGCTTAGGCCCAACAAATCTCAGCCCAAATTGAGATTTGTTCTTGCTTTTGGGCTGGACCCAAATTGGGTTGGGCTTGCTGAATTTCTGAACTAAAATTACTTGAGCTTCAAATTATGGGCTGGACTTCAATTGATTGCTGGAAACTGGGCCTTGAAAAAGACTGGGCTGTTGGACTCTTGCGGGCTTGAAATGGCCCTCATTTGGACTGAATCTTGCTGGGCCCGAATTGCTGAAAGTGCTGGACTGAAGACATGGCCCAAATCACTAGAGTTTTCTGGGTCGATTGCGGGTGATGGGTTGCGCTTTGCTCGATTCCACGAGCTGGCTTCGTGGATGAAGAGAGAGCAGCTTCAGTCTTCAATTCGGTGGCTTTCTGGACGTGTGATGATGGGGAGTTAAGACCGAAGGGAAGCAAGACTGGCAGACGGTCTTCGTGGGCTTCAATTTCGTGGAGATTGCTAACCGAAGACACTCGTGGACGCGCGGACTGAAGCTTCGTGACTGAAGACGTGTGGGCTGGCATTGCGGACGAGATGCAGTCAACGAAGGGGCTTCGGCGTGGCTTGAAGTTGACTGAGAGAAGTTGGATTGCGGACAGATGGTGCGGATGAGGGGCAGTTTCGCTGGCCTGCCGGTTGCTGACTTTTGGTGGAGGCTGGCGTGAGTGGCCGACCAAACTCGGTGGAGTCGTGGGCTTCCAGCGGTCAATCCATGGCTTCGCTGATTCGCTTGTTGACCGAAGCAGAAAGAGAAGTGGGTAAGTGGCAGCGTGGAGATGGAGCAGCTTCGGTGGATCTTGCGACTTCACGGCAAGAAGATGGATCGAACGAGTTTGGAGTTCGGTTGCGCGGAGATGGGTGTGCAGGCGCGGCTTCTCTGCCCTTGGCTTCGTGCGAGGAAAATGGAGAGATGGGGGAGTGAGTGTAATCGGCTAGAGGGGTGAGAGAAAGAGATGGATAGAGATGAGTGAGAGTTGGGCTCCACTTGGTTGGATATTTCACAAAATATCTTCCAAAATCAATCTTGGCCATGTAAGAATACTTGGCCTTCAATAGGCCATCAAAACACCCTCTTCTAGAAGACCAAGTGGTCCAAAGGTTGTGGCTAGGTGGGGGTACACGAATTTGGGAGAGATGGCTTAACTTGCATAACCATTCTCTCCAAATTGAGGTCCAATTTTGATGTAGAAAAATCCCAAGAAATTTTCTATAAATCTCCGACACACACATGCTCAACCCAAAAGTCAAATTTCCCATTAATTTAGCCAATCTGAACTTCGGCCAAACTCCCACGACGTCCGAACCCAATTTCCGTAAAAATCTCGGGATCTCCGAAAAATCTTCTGAGACTGAGTTGACGTTCCTAAAATAGCTTGTGACATCACTGAACTTTCGATTTCTGAAATCTGACTCAAATCGACGGTTAATTTCACTCCGGCGTGCTTTTAGTGTGACCTAGACTATCGGGTAGTTTTCAGAACTTTTTAAGGCAAATGACCCGTGGTCGATTTTCTTCGAGCCACTATGAACCCACTCGACTCAATGGCGACTTTTGATTGTTGTGAAAATCTCGAGGGCTCGACTACCAACATAGGGTACCAAAACGACAGAAAATCAAATTAGTGCCGGTCGACGAGAATTTTCTAATTCAGTGGTGTCACCCACGATTAGTCATATGTCTCTATCGATCCAGTCTATCTCTGACTTCAAATCGATTTTTAACTGTGCCGTAGTGACCTCTAAAGATGGACACAGTCAAGAAGCCGCTTCCTGGTCGAATTCTCAAGTCTATTGCCTTAATATTATTTAATGGCATACCCAGCTAGTCTAGTTATCTCGAGAGTGATCAGCTCTGAGAACAACCCTATAGACACGTCAATGAAATGCCCGATTAATTTAATAGAAAACAACACTGAAAATCCTGGATGTGACAACTCTTCCCCTCTTATAAAAATTTCGTCCTCGAAATTTAAATCTTTCAAGACTTGATTAAAAAGGTGGGGGTACAATTCTCTCATTGACTCATCAGTCTCCAATGTTGCTCCTTCTGTACCGTGGTGTTGCCAGACCACTTTGACTAAGGGAATAGTCTTTGTACGCAGAACTTGCTCTTTGCGATCAACAATTTGGACCGGTCTTTCGACGTATGACACACGGTCATCCACGTCCAATTCTTCAAAATTGAGTACGTGGGTCGGGTCAGGCTCATACTTCCTTAACATCGACATGTGAAAGACGTCATGCACTTGCGCCAATCTTGGTGGCAACGCAAGACGATACGCTAAGGTCCCGATTCTCTCAAGAATCTCAAATGGACCTACGTACCTCGGACTCAGTTTGCCTTTCTTACCAAAGCGTGAAGTTCCCCTCATTGGTGACACCTTCAGAAAAACGTGATCACCAACTTGGAATTCCAAAGACCTTTGACGCTTATCTGCATAACTCTTCTGCCTGCTCTGCGCTGTCTTTAATCTGTCTCTGATCACTGTCACGGCATCTACTGACTGCTGAACCAACTCTGGGCCTGTTATCTTTCTTTCCCCGACTTCATCCCAACATACTGGTGTTCTGCACGCTCTGCCATACAGTGCTTCAAATGGGGCAATCTGAATACTCTGCTGATAACTGTTGTTATAGGCAAATTCTACAAGATGAAGCTGATCTTCCCAACTTCCTTTGAAGTCTATTACACATGCTCTCAGCATGTCCTCGAGGGTCTGTATTGTCCTCTCGGACTGGCCATCCGTCTGAGGATGATAAGCCGTACTGTACTGAAGCTTTGTACCAAGAGCACTCTGCAAGCTTTTCCAAAAGCAGCAATAAATCTCGGGTCTCTATCATATATTATCGTAACCGGCACTCCATGCATTCGCACCACTTGGCGCACATATAGGTCTGCGTGCCTATCCAAGCTACGGTCCTTTCGAACTGCAATGAAGTGAGCCGACTTTGTCAGTCTATCGACTACCACCCAGATCGAATCATTCCCTCTCTGACTTCTTGGTAGTCCAGTCACGAAATCCATCGTGATATGCTCCCATTTCCATTCTGGAATTGCGAGAGGTTGCAGGAGTCCTCCCGGCTTGCAATGCTGAGCTTTTACTTGTTGACATGTCAAACACTTGGCCACATGTTTGGCGATATCTGCCTTCATACTTGACCACCAATAATGTTGACGTAGATTCTGATACATCTTAGTGCTTCTAGGATGAATGCTGTAACTGCTATGATGTGCTTCAGATAAAATTTCTTCTCTAAGCTCTACATCGTCAGGTACAACCAATCGTCCTTGGAATATTAGTGTCCCGTCATCAGAAATCTGAAAATCAGCCTTTCTTTTCTCTGCGTCTTCCTGAAGAATTCTCTGTACATCTGGGTCTGTCGATTGGAGCTGTTTAATTCTAACTTGGACATCCGGTTCAATTCTGAGGGTGGCCATAAAACTCGAGAGGTGGCCTACCTCAAATTTGAATACCGAATCCCGAGCTCTTTCGATTAAGTTCCACTCCCTAATCAGTATATGAGCCACTGAAGACTTTCGACTTAAAGCATCGGCGACCTTGTTCGCCTTTCCTGGGTGATACAGAATGTCACAGTTGTAGTCTTTCAGCAATTCCATCCATCTGCGCTACCTCATGTTCAACTCCTTTTGAGAGAATAAATACTTGAGACTTTGATGGTCCGTGAAGATTTGAAACTTTTCCCCACACAAGTAATGTCTCCAAATCTTCAGGGCAAAGATAATTGCGGCGAGCTCTAAGTCATGCGTCGGATAGTTCAATTCATGAGGTCTCAACTGACGGAAGGCGTATGCAACAACTCTGCCATGTTGCATCAGCACGCAACCCAACCCCTTGAATGACGCATCACTATAGATTTCGAATCCTCCAGGACTCGATGGAATTGTCAGTACCAGTGCGGTAGTCAGCTTTTCCTTCAACTCTTGAAAACTACGCTCGCACTTGTCTGTCCATATGAACTTCTCGTCTTTCTTCGTGAGCTTAGTTAGAGGCGATGCTAACGTTGAGAAACCTTCTACAAACCGTCTGTAATAACCTGCCAATCCCAGAAAACTTCTGATTTCTGTCACTGATGTCGGTCTCTGCCAATTGATCACGGCTTCTATCTTGCTTGGGTCGACGGAGATTCCTTCTCCGGAAATCACATGACCTAAGAACGCGACACGAGTCAACCAAAACTCGCATTTGCTAAACTTAGCATACAATTGATGCGTCCTTAAAGTCTGGAGCACTAATCTCAGATGATTCTCGTGCTCTTCGTCACTTCTCGAATAGACCAAGATATCATCAATGAACACGATCACAAACTGATCTAGATATTCCTTGGATATTCGGTTCATCATATCCATGAAGGCAGCTGGAGCATTCGTCAACCCGAATGGCATCACTGTGAACTCATAGTGACCATATCGAGTACGAAATGCTGACTTAGGAATATCCTCTTTCTTAATTCTCAGCTGATGATATCCCGTCCTCAAATCAATCTTCGAGAACATTGATGCTCCTTGTAACTGATTGAACAGATCATCAATCCTTGGGAGTGGATACTTATTCTTAATGGTCACTTGGTTGAGTTGTCTATAATCGATGCACAAACGCAATGAACCATCTTTCTTCTTTACAAACAAAACTGGCGCTCCCCAAGGTGATGCTCTAGGACGAATAAATCCTTTGTCTAATAATTCCTGCATCTGTACTTTCAATTCTTTCAATTCTGTCAATGCCATTCTGTATGGTGCCTTTGAGATCGGTTCTGTCCCCGGTGCTAGTTCAATCACAAATTCAATTTCTCTTTCTGGCGGTAGACCTGGCAATTCCTTCGGAAAGACATCTGGAAATTCTTGAACTACTGGAATGTCTTCCACTTTCAGCTCTTCAACTGTCGTATCTACGACAGTTGCCAGGTAACCTTGACAACCCTCATCTAACAGATGAGTTGTCTCTTGCGACGAGATTAGGACAATCAAGGGTCCTCCTCGACTTCCTACAAACTCGAAGCTATCACCTTCTATTGGGTCAAACTGAATCGCTTTACGATAACAGTCCATTTTAGCTCTTTGTTTGGTGAGCCAGTCCATGCCAATTATTAAATCAAAGTCATACATGGCTAGGACTAAAAGATCTATTTTCCCCTCTCGGTCACCAATCACTAACTTGCACCCCGAACAACCCAAAGTAGTAATAACTTTATCTTTCAAGGGTGTAGATATGCACATTGCCAACTCCAATAATATAGGACTAACTCCTATCAACTTAACATACTATTCAGCAATAAATGAGTGAGTTGCTCCCGGATCAAACAAAGCATAAGCAGGTTGGTCGTTGAGCGAAACCATACCTGTTATCATGTTAGGCGCAGCTTCTGCTTGACCTTGTGTGATTGCATACACAGTGCCTTGAGCTGGAGGTCTCTGCTGTCCTCCTTGCGGCACATTCTGAGGGGCATACCCTCTTATCTGTCCTCTCGGTGGTGGTGGCGGCAATTGAGGTGGTCCTCGCTGCTTCTTGGGACAATACCTTGCGATGTGGCCCTATTGGCCGCACTCGAAACAAGCTCCTCTCCTTGCTGGGCACGGAGCTGTCCCGTGTCGCCTTCCACAAAAGCGACATATACCTGTGTTATTGGACATCTGTCTATTGAATCCGCTCCTCTTGAAAGGTGAGGCATGGGATCTACCTCCGGGCATGGATCTCTTTCCCTGACGAATATTCTCTCGATTAGAGTTAAATCTCGACCCCGACAAGGCAGCTCTGTCATTCTGATCTTTCTCGATCATTTGGGCTCTCTCATAAAGATCATTATAAGTCCTCAAGTTCAGGGAAACCAATGTACTTCTTAAGTCTGGCTTGAATCCTTCTCTAAACCTCCTCGCTCGGTTTACTGGATTTGCAATTAATTCAGGAGCATACTGTGAAAGTTCAGCGAACTTCGCCTCATATTGATCGACAGTTAGGGAACCCTGGCGAAGACGTTGAAATTCTGCCATCTTCACCTCCTTGGCAGTTTCTGAGAAATATTTAACATTAAAAGCTTCTAGAAAGGTGTTCCACTCTGGAACAACGCCTTCCGGGAATATGGTTTCTCGGGTTGTCTTCCACCAAGTATCCGCAACTCCATCCAGCTGGTAAGTTGCAAGTAGTACCTTTTCAGTCTCATTGCACACTAGCAGTGTGAAAGCTTTCTCCAATTTCTTGATCCATGAAGTAGCAACTTCTGGGTCTCCGATCCCGGTAAACTGAGGCGGATTCAACTTCAGAAATTGTTCTACCAACTGATGAATTGGTCTGTTCCCGACCACTATTCCGGGTGGACCTTCAGCTTGAGCAGCGACAGGTACAGCGGCAGCATTGGCAGCGGTAGTGGCGGCGGCTCCAACAGCGGCAGTAAAGGCGGCAATCTGATCTCGGGCCTGTTGCCCCATTATCTCCCGCATAGCATCTAGAGCTTGGTTGATTCCGACCAATCCTTGCTCACCCGGGGCTGCTACCCCAGCACCAACAGAAGGTGGTGCTACCCTAGCATCTATAACAGGTGGAATCATTCCACTCGCGCTAGCCTGTGCTGGCGCTCGACCACGGCCTCCTCGGGTACCGACTCTAGTCGGCGCTCTGCCCCGAGTCACGGCCCTACTGGCCCTCTTTGCAGGAGTCCTCGGCTCCTGATCGCTCATAGTGTCGCTTTAAAGAACTGACACCTGCTTCCAATTCAGCACCGAATTAGAAGCAGAGCGATTCAAATAACAAACAATTTTAGCACTCAGCTCACACAGACATGCAACAGCATGAATTTAAAGGCCTTTCCTACTAACTATCCCATGGTCAACGCTCCTTATCACTCTAATCTTAACCTTTGCTCTGATACCACAAAAAGGGGATGTCACGCCCCGATCCTCGGACGCGCGCACATCCTTCTCCTTGGTTGATTTTAGAATGCGATATCCCAGGACTATGTATCGCCGACCCTTTCTTTTTATTCAGCACATGCGGAAGCAGTTATAAATCCCCAGACAATTAATTCAATGGAATAGGAAAGCAGGCCATATTTTTCATATTGAAATTCACAACCACACTTTCGTTAACAGCACAACTCATAGTATATTTACAATACTATTTACAGCATAAAAGTCTCACACCTATCTATACCAGGACAGGGTTCACAAAAGGGATGGGATCTCAATCCACATCCGGGTTATATTCAAGATCCCTCTCTGGATCTTCTTCTTCTTCAAAAGTCTTTCTCCCCTTCAGGTTCCCCTTCCTTAGCTTCTCCTTAGGGTCCTGAAATGGTTATTCAATAACCAATGAGACCACGTCTCAGCGAGTCCTACCCACTAAGACTCGATTAATAAACTAATACACCATACGGTTGCCTAAGCACAACACGCGTCAGAGGACTTACCTTAGCCTCAGTTCCAACCTGCAATTCAAGGTTAAACACAGATATTCAAATAATTCACGACATCCGATCAAGCATTGATCAATCGACTAAGTTGATTACATGTCAGTCAGACCCTTTCTAGGTCATTCCAACTCATACCACTTTTTCCCAGTGGTGTACTCATTTACCAAATCACATGTGTTTCTCAGGCGTCATTTTCGCCAATGACATACCGATCACCAACACCGTGCATTCTTTAAGGCGCCGTTTTCATCAGTGATAACCTTGATCACCGAACCACGTGTCCTTTCAAGGGCGCCGTTTTCGCCAAGGTGACATCGGCTATAGACAATATCGTGCGTTCTTTAAGGCGTCGTTTTCGCTAGTGATACTTCCAATCACCAAACCACGTTTGTCCAATAATATCATACCTGATTGGTCTCACCATTCTCCCTCCTATATAGCCCATCAACGTACTGGCGCTATATATCCATGCTTAGCCATTACCAATCAAATACTCAATAACAAACAATTTAGGACAATTCATAAAATTCCACAATAAATTCAATTCCACACAACGTAGAGCTCAAATAAATAAACGGTCTGCACCACGACAATCGGCACGAAATTCCGGTCACCGGCCATCCCGGTTGAATTTCTGGAAAAATAATTAATTAAATAAATAAATTTCGAAAATAAATAAATAAACATTAAAAATCCAATTTAGGCCCATATTGCCTTATTGGAGCCCGAAACGGGTCGGGAAAAATCCCGAGATGCATTCAATAAATAACCAAACATTTCTACTTGCTAATAGCTAGGTCTAACCACCTAACATGCATCCTCAAGTCACTAATTTAATTGTTCTAACCTAATCTAACCACCTAAGTGCATGTAATTAAATCTAACCAACCCTAAGACATAATTAGCAAACTAATAAAGCTTTAGTGAGTAAAACTCACTTGACAAAAGCGGAGACCGAATCACCGCAACGGCGACGCAACGGCGGCCGAAATAGAACTTTCGACGACACCGGCGGACTTGGACCAGGCCTTAAGCTTAGGCCCAACAAATCTCAGCCCAAATTGAGATTTGTTCTTGCTTTTGGGCTGGACCCAAATTGGGTTGGGCTTGCTGCATTTCTGAACTGAAATTACTTGAGCTTCAAATTATGGGCTGGACTTCAATTGATTGCTGGAAACTGGGCCTTGAAAAAGACTGGGCTGTTGGACTCTTGCGGGCTTGAAATGGCCCTCATTTGGACTGAATCTTGCTGGGCCCGAATTGCTGAAAGTGCTGGACTGAAGACATGGCCCAAATCACTAGAGTTTTCTAGGTCGATTGCGGGTGATGGGTTGCGCTTTGCTCGATTCCACGAGCTGGCTTCATGGATGAAGAGAGAGCAGCTTCAGTCTTCAATTCGGTGGCTTTCTGGACGTGTGATGATGGGGCGTGAAGACTGAAGGGAAGCAAGACTGGCAGACGGTCTTCGTGGGCTTCAATTTCGTGGAGATTGCTAACCGAAGACACTCGTGTACGCGCGGACTGAAGCTTCGTGACTGAAGACGCGTGGGCTGGCATTGCGGACGAGATGCAGTCAACGAAGGGGCTTCGGCGTGGCTTGAAGTTGACTGAGAGAAGTTGGATTGCGGACAGATGGCGCGGATGAGGGGCAGTTTCGCTGGCCTGCCGGTTGCTGACTTTTGGTGGAGGCTGGCGTGAGTGGCCGACCAAACTCGGTGGAGTCGTGGGCTTCCAGCGGTCAATCCATGGCTTCGCTGGTTCACTTGTTGACCGAAGCAGAAAGAGAAGCGGGCAAGTGGCAGCGTGGAGATGGAGCAGCTTCGGTGGATCTTGCGACTTCACGGCAAGAAGATGGACCGAACGAGTTTGGAGTTCGGTTGCGCGAAGATGGGTGTGCAGGCGCAGCTTCTCTGCCCTTGGCTTCGTGCGAGGAAAATGGAGAGATGGGGGAGTGAGTGTAATCGGCTAGAGGGGTGAGAGAAAGAGATGGATAGAGATGAGTGAGAGTTGGGCTCCACTTGGCTGGATATTTCACAAAATATCTTCCAAAATCAATCTTGGCCATGTAAGAATACTTGGCCTTCAATAGGCCATCAAAACACCCTCTTCTAGAAGACCAAGTGGTCCAAAGGTTGTGGCTAGGTGGGGGTACACGAATTTGGGAGAGATGGCTTAACTTGCACAACCATTTTCTCCAAATTGAGGTCCAATTTTGATGTAGAAAAATCCCAAGAAATTTTCTATAAATCTCCGACACACACAGGCTTAACCCAAAAGTCAAATTTCCCATTAATTTAGCCAATCTGAACTTCGGCCAAACTCCCACGACGTCCGAACCCAATTTCCGTAAAAATCTCGGGATCTCCAAAAAATCTTCTGAGACTGAGTTGACGTTCCTAAAATAGCTTGTGACATCACTGAACTTTCGATTTCTGAAATCTGACTCAAATCGACGGTTAATTTCACTCCGGCGTGCTTTTAGTGTGACCTAGACTATCGGGTAGTTTTCAGAACTTTTTAAGGCAAATGACCCGTGGTCGATTTTCTTCGAGCCACTATGAACCCACTCGACTCAATGGCGACTTTTGATTGTTGTGAAAATCTCGAGGGCTCGACTACCAACATAGGGTACCAAAACGACAGAAAATCAAATTAGTGCCGGTCGACGAGAATTTTCTAATTCAGTGGTGTCACCCACGATTAGTCATATATCTCTATCGATCCAGTCTATCTCTGATTTCAAATCGATTTTTAACTGTGCCGTAGTGACCTTTGAAGATGGACACGGTCAAGAAGCCGTTTCCTGGTCGAATTCTCAAGTCTATTGCCTTAATATTCTTTAATGGCATACCCAGCTAGTCTAGTTATCTCGAGAGTGATCAGCTCTGAGAACAACCCTATAGACACGTCAATGAAATGCCCGATTAATTTAATAGAATATAATACTGAAAATCCTGGATGTCACAGACTCTTTTTAGGCAAGGTACCTGATGGATCAAGGGATTATGTTCTGCTTCACCATTCACGATCGCTGCTTATGATTTGGATAAATGCCTCTGAAAAGGTCCCACGAGACAGCGCTTGATGTGCCCCAAAACCTTCCTTTGGGTTTTGTAATTGTGGACGATGCGATTTTCTTTGATGATATGATAGCATTTCAAGGTTTTGCATGTACCACATCTGCCCATGAACTCAGCGAGAGACAATATTGAAGAAAGGAAACTGTTGCTTTGCAATGAAAGGACAAAAATTACTTTATATCTATCGGCCGAGTAATCTAACGAATCTTTTACCACATGTCATGTGAGTTAGTAAATGTGTGCACGTCTTGCGTGTTCCCAAAAAAAAAAAAAAAGAACACTTTAAGTATTAAAAATTAAGCTACTTAATGAATTCATAAGAATCTACATTGATCTTGTTTCAATATAGAACGAAAGAGAAGGGCAATATTTGCTCCGATACCTTGATGCATAGGCGCAACTCTTGATTGCCGTTCATCGTAGAAATCTAGCTTCACTTATCGGACATTGCAAAGAACTTGAAAACATGGCGTTGATTCACAAATTCATGCCCAATTAAAATGTTTGCCCACATTAGTCTAGTTTGATGTTCCTTTTTGCAAATTCTTGCCAGATCAAGTATCTCTTAGATTCTCAATATGTGACAGTACGATATGCATCCAAATATATATTTTTTTCTCAACGTTCTTTGATAGTTCAGGCTTTTGCATTAATCGGTCAAGTTTCATATTCATTAATAGCACCGTGGAGATAAAATTAACTTTCTCAGCGGACAAGGACACTAGTGAGCAGGATTTTACATCTTTCATGTTTTTGAAGCTCCTTATTTCTCTACTCTCCAGCAGCACACAACCCTAATGTTCTGAGCTGGAGCCAAAGGCTGCAAATCGCAAATGATGCAGCTCAAGGTCCATTGAGTTTTCTCTGTTGGTGGTGCAGGGTTGGGGTATCTGCATTAAGACTGCAGACCTCCCATTAGCGCTGCTTGTGTTTCTCTATTCGGTGGAGGCGGGGCCGTCGTGGTGGTAGGGGCCGAAAGAGACGACCTGCGGCTGGTGGGCCTTGGGGTTGAGGTCTGTGATGGAGGCGGGGACCCTGTAGATAGACGGGTTCTTCCAGTACTGTTGCCCGGCGGTGGGCTTGCCCTTGAGGTTCTCGTTGACATGAGCGATCCAGTTGGTCTCGTTCGGGTCCAGTGCAAAAAATCTTCGAATCTCAGGGACAAAAATTATTGTTTATTCTTATTTCCTATTAGGAACAACCTCAATATAGGTACCACTGGCCGTGGTGGCTCCGCTGGATAAGAGCTCCAGTGATCATTCCCCAAAGGTGAGGGGTTCAAAACCCAGTAGAGGCATTTGGTGTCTTAAGTGTGGTACCGAGGTGGTGGGTCTTCCGTTAGCATCACCCCAGGTTTACAAGGTTTCCTGGGTCATAAAAAAAAAAAAACAACCTCAATATAGGTTGGATTTCCTGAATAATCCGGACAAAAGTTCAAGCTCACAAAAGACACACAAACAACAATTTAAGTCGAAAAAAATTTGCTAAAATAGATCTCGGGTCAAGTCGGGTATGGGTCTCATGTGAGTCATTCTATTAGTATTGCAAAGAAATAGGTCAAAACAGATTAAATTGATTAATTTGAGTTAAATAATTTTCAATCGGATTTACCTGTTTGACGGTCTCAGGTACATATAACTTTTTTTGCACAAGGTAAAGAGAAACATGTTTAAGCATGTCCCATGGAAGCCATAGGAAATGAATTGTGTGCACACAAAGCATGACATCTCGTGATAAGCCTTTGAATTTGATGACTTTACAAGTGTTTGCCTAAATTAGAAGGATCATTTGAGAGTACATATAATGCTAATTGAGGTATGAACTTCGCATAGTTGATATTTGACGTGACATTAGATTTATAATAGTACTTTTTGTTTTATTTGGTAATAATTTTTTCCTTGTATGTTTGGGATATGCCGGATTTCTGTTTGATGTCTTGTTTTAGGTACTCAACACCCTTCTCCCGTGTGTGTATATATATATTACTTGTAGGGAAAAAACTTCATAATGAGTTACATTCTAGTAATATTTATGTATGGTTAACTCATGACAATCATATAACTTTTCATAAATTAAATTTAGATGGCACACAAGAGGACATGTTGCAGGAGTTCAGCCGAGAGCAAGGTTGTTACATTACTTTATCTAATTTCTTTTGGGCGATGGCTGTGACATCCTGATTTTTGAGTCTGATTTCGATGAGATGAAATGGGCTTTTCATTGATGTGTCTATAGCCATTTTCTCTGAGTTGGCCACTCACGAGTTAACTAGCCTATTAGGTAAAGCCGTTAAGGAATCTAAATACAATAGACATGAGAATCTGACAAGGAATCGACTGCTCGACCGTGCTAATTTGCAAGGGTCATTACGGCACTGTCAAAATGGATCAGAGACTGGAGATATGTTAATTCGATAGAGATATTAATTGCAAAATTTATGTCAAACGGCACTAGACCGATTTTTCTATCATTTTTGTACCCTGTGTCTGTATTTGAAACCTTGAGATTTTCATGACCATCGAGAGTCGCCAATGTGTCGAAGATGTACATTGTGGCTCGAAAATAATCGACCACAAGTCAATTGCATTAAAAATTCCTAAAAGCTACCTAGTAGATCAGAACACGCTAAAATCACGTCGAATTGAAATTAACCGCGAAATTGAGCTCGATTTTAGAAAGTGAAAGTTCTGCCGTGTCACAATTCATTTTAGGAATGTCGACTCACTTTCTGAAAATTTTTTGAAGATTCCAAGATTTTTACGGAAAATTGATTTGGAAATTGAACAGAAATTCGGACGGGCTCATTTGAAGGGAATTTCGACTTCTAAGCAGAGCTACTGGGTGATGGGAATTTATGGAAATGTGTGGGATTTTCTTCGACGAAATGGGACTTTGATATTTGACATTGGTTGAAGAAATTGGGAAAGAAATTGAAGCTTATTTTAAGGAAATTCGGAGGCTGGTTTGTTGGTTACAATTTTGACATCAAAATGGTAAGAAAAAGATCAGGGGACAAAGCATTGAATGAGTAAGATAATTATCTTTGACTTTCAAAGCTTTGTCTTCTCTCCCTCCCTCCTCTCGCACGTTCATTTCTTTTCTTTTCCTTGGGGCCGTCGCTTTCCCTTCTGTTCTTATCCCTTAGCTGGCCAATACTGACTTTGATTTCTCCCTTGACCCCTTCTCTCTTGCGCCACCGCCTTAGCCGAACAGCTCAGCTGTTACCCTCCTTCGGCTTCTCTCTCAATCTTTTCTCTCCTGTCTCCATTTCCTTTTGTTCCCTCTCCCTTCGAGCGAACCGAAGCAGCATCTTCTGTCTTCTTCTTTCCCCATCGAGGCCTCACGCCAACTGCAGCGCCACGTCCGAACCCCCATCTTCTTCAGTCAACCAACAAAGCTTATTTGACCCCAAAGCCCGACCATTTGGACGCGCCTCACCTGCGAAGCCGAATCCAGCGCCTGCAAGCCCATGCTCTTCAAGTCCGTGAGCTTCAAGCAGCCCATCGAAGACCGAAGCAGCCGTGTCTTTTCTTTCTTTCATCCGAGCCTTCACCTCCTTCGATCCACGCCCAGCAAACGCTGAGCTTGCTGCCCTCTCCTCCACGCGGCCAAGAATTGAGCCGCTACTTTGTTGGCTCATCTCCGCAAACCCAGCCTCGGCGTTGATTCCATCTTCGTCCAGCAACAAATCGAAGACAGCCCTGTCTTCGACCCAATTTCGCTAAGTGCAGCAGCTCGTACAGCAAGTTCGTTGGCTGTTTTCAGCTAGTCCGAGCTCCCGTCAGCCTTGCCGTGAGTCCGGATCTTGGCCGCCGTTGTGCCACCGTCACCGTGAGCTGATTTCAGGCTTAACCGGTGAGTTGCGTCCTAATCCTTTATTAGTGAGCTAATGACACTTAGATGTGTATTAGTTAGCTAATTTGTGGATTAATTATGTTGATTAGATTTAGGATGGCTTAGTTAGATTAAGTATATAGTTAGTATTTAGTTAGTGTAACTAGTTTAGTTAGGTGGATTAGTTAGGAATTAGTTAGTTTATTTAGTTAGTGTACTTAGATTAAATTAAATAGGATGGTTAGATTTAATTGTTAGTTAGATTATTTAGTTTAGTTAATTTAGGTTAATTCAATTAAATTCTTTAAATTTATTTATTTTGTAATTTATTTAATTATTAATTATTTTCCAAAATAACTGGTGATCGGAATTTCGTGCTGATTGCAATGGTGTGTTCAATTTATGCAATTGGATGTTAATTTGTGCAAGTTGAGTGCTGATTGGAATTTTAAGTATTTATTTCCACAATTTGCGAAATTCATTATTTATTCAGAAAATCCCGGGTGTCGGGTTTTAACACCAAAAATGGTTTTATGTACTATATAAACCAGTGAGATTTTAAATTAGAGGACATCAATTTTTCTAATGTGAATTGACCGTGTACCCACACACTACTATCTTATCGTGTATTTCTAATACGAAGAAAATGGGCCAGGTTCACTATTTTAATTGAGACATTTGAGTGCAATGTACAGTGTCCTGGGCCAAGATTGATTGGTCGTGTGTTGGTTAAGAGAAACCGTCCTGGGCTGTTAAGCCGAATGTTACCCATTTATTGGGACTCGGGTCGCAGTAGATTCTGGACCTATGCCCCTTCGGGGAAGTCGTCTAATTGAGAGACGTAGCCATGCTCAAAGGAGGTGAGACGACGCCTGGCAATGCCAGGCGTCCGCCAATATTGGATTTGGCCGTACCCTTGAGGGGCGTAGTTAACAATTGGAAAGCATGATTGTTAAGTTTGATGCACCCAATTATGAGAACAAAACTGTGTGACATGGAATGGGACGTGTCATAATGGTTTGGCCTTATAATTAGGACCCTGGTGATTAATTGAATTGATGAGGTGTTCCGGTTGTTATATGCATTGATTATATGCATTGCGATATGAACTATACTAACGGGCAGGAAAGGAAACTAAGGCGAGGTAAGTCCTCTGTGCCAATTGAGTGGTTGTGTGGTTAGGACACTTCTGAGTGTATTTCCCTCCTAATTGGGGCTTAGACCGTGAACTCGCTAAGATTTATATTTCACCCCGTTGTTGGCTTAAAATTTTCAGGACCGTAGAGGGAGGACTTGGAGCTGAGCTGAGCTGACCTGAAGAGTAGGTCAGATAGGACAGCCTCTTTTTGACAACTAGTCTTTTGGTTATAGACTTGTGTAAAAGACTCAGTATGTTCATAAAGTGTGGTTTGTTTGTGAATGTGATATCCTGCTTTTCTATCCCGAGATAGTTACTGTCAAGGGATTTGTTATTTGCTTCGCATGTGCAATAACAAAAAAAAGGTCGGCGACTCGTCCTAGGAAGTCGCAAAATATTTATTGACCAGAGAGGGATGAGAAGCGCTCTAGGATTGGGGTGTGATAGTGGCACTTATGTAAAGATCCAAGATTGATCAATTGAGAGATTGATTCCTCTAAAAGGCTGTCACTAAGGCCGTACAAGCGATGCTACTGTTGATCATATAAAGAGAAGGGTTCAATTTTTTTTTATTGATTTTATGCCATAAAAAAGAAAATATAAAAGGACGAAAACAATAAAAGTCTTCCTTTTAAGTATTGAAAATGCTCAAACTTGTTAGCGATTGTCACTTTGTAATTATTGGACTGATTAGTGGAATTTTCTCTAGCTGGTTTTTCCTATGGTATAGGTATCAATACTTGGATCGAATCATATAAATATTTTGTATTCTCTATTGCTCCTCATATAATTCTCTTACGATTTCTTGTTGATTTAATTGGAAGATATGGTGAGTTTCTACAATTGTTTTATAAGAAGCTCTAGTTGAAGAATTCTTGAATTTGTTGTGATTGCCATAATTAATAAATAGTAAACACAAAAATCTTATAAAAGATGTTGACTCGACCTGAAAATGGCTAATTCCATGAACAATTGAATTAATATATTATTTTGTGGATCAATTTTCCATAAACCAATCAAGCTGAAAGATGTGACAAGCGGTGAATTTAGAGAGAGAGAGAGAGAGAGAGAGAGAGAGAGAGAGAGAGAGATGGGAAGAGTGTGTGGTGGTGCCCAAGTGAGGATGTGTCACTTCCTTATGCCCCAGTGAAGATAAAAAGTGTTTAGGAAATGTCCCATGAATAACGTGGGAATCGAATTGCATTGCTTGCCATCCACATATTTGAGTACATGTAATGTGGTTTTGGCAAGGACTTCCCATATTTGACATGACATTAGATATATAACTTTTACCTTTTAAATAATCTAAATTTCTTACTCAAGGTCTCCTTTTTAGTACTCAAGGCCCTTCTTTCAAAAATACATGTGATGTAACGAAAAAACATATATTTTACAAAGAGTGATTTTCCGATAAGATATGGCAATCATATAATTTCTCATAAATCAATTTTAGATTATGAACAAGACAAAATTATAATCATCCAATGTCAAATTCAAGAACTTTTATTGATTTCATATTGAGAAAAAAATTATTCTAGCAAAAAGATAAATTAAAACTTAAATCAAAGTCAAACTAGTATGGCAAAGTCAATTTTATAAGTCAAACTAAATATTGCTGCGAAGGGAATTGCTATCTAATGAAAAAATCAAAATGCGCATCAAAACCTCCCTTTTTAATTCCACAACCATTTAAAATGCTTAAGAAAGTCAATTTTTTGTCATCAATTCAGAACCATAACAAAAATTTTTTGTCATCAATTCAGAACCATAACAAACTCCAATAGGAAGAAACTCTATATGACCCCTCCCCTAACTCCACAAAGGGAAATAGAAAACAAATCCAATTCACAATTGCACAAAGCCAACATGAGGCTGCGGTGGTTGGTGGCGGAGGCTTCATGGGCATCGCTATTGACGCTAAAAGGAAGAAATGAACAAGAAGAGGAGGAGAAATGCACTGCAGATTAGAGAGACAAGAGACTAAAAGTGAGCCACCATCTAGGGACATGGTGATCGATAAGCAGGGTAGAGCATGATTCACATGAGGATTCAACACCATCTAATATTTTCCCGTATTAGATAAAGGATTCATGTCATTTTGAAAGCACTCAACAAGTTTGTCTAAATTTGCTCTTAGGTATCTCAACTAAGAACTCAAATTACAAATTTATTAGGAGAAAGTAAATTAAAGTCGATATTCGACTTAGTTAACTTGTAAAAAATTAATTTTTACTGAAGTGACGGCCACTGTTACGGAGAAAGCACCATCAGTTTATACCCACGTATATATAATGAGGAGAAGGCTATTCTGCGATATAGGATCTTAATACCCACGCCCTTAGAGAACAACTTAAATAAATTCTCTTATGGTATTTTTATATAGCTATGGATTCTTCATCTACTTAATTTCTGCTCAGTAAAGAAAATCGTCCCTCAAGGGCAATGGAGCTCACCAGGGCATTGTAATTCTCTCCCTTTCAAGTTGCTATCATGGCTACAAACTCTAAAATATCATTTACCCTCTAGTGTTCATGCGCCCAACATTGTTACATTAAGACCTAATGATACAAAATATTCCCTTTGGGAAACCTGAGTACTTTCACTAACTGAAAGTCGAGATTCGTCGGGATTTTCCACCGGGCGCCACTGTTGCCCCACCGGAAATGGTAGATCAAGATTGTAGGACGTAGTTTTATCGCACATCTATGATTACTACACCACTATCAATAATTTTTTTGACATTTGCCACTTTGGTCGCTGTGAACATATTGTCTGTATTTTCTTTTCCTTCAACATAATTATCTCGGTAATCTGTTTTCGATCAACAATTTTTTTTCTATGTGGCTTATCTTTTACACGAGGGATATTGAGATTTATTTAGGAAACCAACTATCTTTTTTAAATGATTTATTTTATTGCAAATACTGCAGGTTAGATTTTTATTTTTTTCTTTTTAAGAGGTTTCTTCTCCTCCTTTATTTTTCCACAAGCTCCTTGACACGTTTCAGATTTATGAGACCCCGCATTTATTTTAGACCGAAAGTCACTCTCAACGGAAACTTCATCATAAAACATTAGTCTTTTCTCATATGCCTAAGCTAATGAATTCACTCACTAACGTGATTTTTAAATTCTTCTAGAGGGCTGATAATAGGATTGTGTTCCTTAATAAACATCACATCTAAAATTTATACTCCCTGATATCATCTCCATAAGCCCCATTTGATCTACTCGTCATTCTAATCTTCCACATTATTGTTTTTTGGGTAAAGGTTCCACATTATTGTTTGAGGGTATCATAATTGTTTATTTTAATATTTTGAAGAAACTGAAATCTAATGGTTTGTGTCTTTGTTGAGTCTTGAAACTCTTCTTTTAGTATGTTCTTAAATTATTTTATAAGTTTGAGCCATATATGAAGATTTGATTGAAAGATGCTTGTTGGATTAAAACCCAGCAAACTTATACTATTTGGATTGGAACGCGGAGAGTTGGTTGTTGTAATCTTATCCAAGCCGTCCATTAACTGGAACTCCTTACAGCCAATTTATTTATTTATTATTATTATTTTTTAAAGGAGCTCGTATGTTGGTGCTCGTCAAAAGAGGAGAGAAACATGGGTTTGTGTGGGCTGTGTGGGCCGTTGACTTCTTCAAGCCTTAAAGTTGAGTTCTCTTTTCGTTGGGGGAACAAAGGAGATGTGAGCATCGGGTGAAGCTTGTGAAGAGAATCCTTCATCCAATTGAGTCATTTTCTTCGTGAAGATACGAGTGTTTCAAGTTTTCAATGATTTATTTATCGAGCAATTACGTGAGGTGAAATACTATGGGTTTGGGTATAATGTTAAACAGGAAACACTTGAGCATTATGAGTGATTGTAGCTCTATAATTCTCCAATTAATAATTACCTAATTACTTGCAGCTGATCCTTCCCGTGGAGTGGCTGTTGGTGGTCGGTCTGAATAGTGCAAATTTTTCCTTATTGTTGATTGTCTTGTTTCTCTAGTAATTTCGTCCTTTCACGTAATTTAATTACATACATTCTTTGGCTTCCACGTTATCTTAGAATAAGTCTTTGCAGTTTTTGCTCCAATGGTTTGCCGAAATATTGTTTCCACGAGTGATTGTTGGATGACATACAAAGCCCTTGCAACTTTTTGTGCTTGCCCTGCCAGAAGCTTGTACCTTCCTACGGAGCCTTATATCCTTTCTTCACAATGTCGCTTAAATCTTGTGCCATCAAGAACGTAATCATTTTAATGCTTCAGTAAATAAATATAGTTATTTTTGTTGAAAGTAGGAACAATAGTGAGATAGAGTTGGCCATCCTTTTGGTGTTGAATATATGGTGGGGATTTTAGTTGGGGGTGGATAAGACTCACGCTCAATGCCAACCGAATGAGGCCCTGACACCACTGTTGGCTTTTAGTGTTAATGTGGAAGTGTGTATGTTTGTGGGATTTACTCAGCAAAGGAAAAAGGAAGGAGCTTTTGAAGCTTGTTTTATTATCAAAATGTTTTGTGCAAGGGATATATGGAGCTATAGTTGGGCCGAACACGAATGAACGAGCATGAAGCCTTTTTATAGTTCTTCCTCATCGTCTCTTCTGCTAAGAATCTGTCACAAGCAAAGAAATTTGCTTCATTTTACATGTTGGACAGGTTTTTTGCCATTACTTCTAAGTACCACCAACTAAGCCAGAAAACGCCAGACTTTAACTCCGTACCATAGTTCTACAAACTTGTAGAGTCTTGGCTTTTCTGGATAAATTGACCACAACTTCAACAAATAAATCAAAAAGAAAATGTTGGAATGGAAGATTTCATTTTCCTAGAACGTGATCGTCCTTCCGAATACCTATCGAAATTGGACAAAAATGAAAAAGACTGAAACAAGAGAATCATCATCTGATGATCATATATAAACAGCCAAATGTCCATTTTCATAACATTTAGAGAGGGAAATAAGCACGACTTAAACCGGGAGGAAAATCATTGATGACAACAATCAACAGCCAATCAATAGATAATTATCGTGCATTAGGCATTAGGAGTGATGGTTTTATTTATGTAGATGGGCCTAAGTTGGTCCATCTGCCCATGTTGGGCCTGCCTAAGAACCTAGCCCGCAAGATTAGGGCCTATGGATGAAAGGGTGCGTTGAGAGGTTGCATCTTTTGGATGAGATGTTATGTTGAGGGGTTGCGTCCCTTGGAGGAGATGCTTTGAGGGAAAGGAATAAAAAGGATGTACCTTTTGAGGGAACGTACGTGTCGAGACCTCTTTTTTTTGGCGCTCGATTAAGGGCGGACACCTTGCGGAGGCTAATGGCTTGGCTGAAATTAATTATGCCCGGACTCTCCCAATTCACCAATTCACAACTTTAATAGTCTAAGTTTTTAACCTGTAAATCAATTTTTAAAATCGAGTCGCCACTAATCGATTTGGGATGGGTTGATTAGAAACCCAAGCGAAGTATCGGGATAAATACTCACTCCTGTGCAACCAGAGAAATTAGGATCAGGAACTTGATTACACTAGTTAATCACTAATGTCCTTTCGGTACCTAATCTTGTTTAAATCTTGAGGTTTTTTGGATGTTCGAAGGATTTTCCATGCATGTTTGGGAGAAAAAACATTTTTGAGTCTTTTTCGAATTTTTTGGACATAAAAAGGATTTTTTTTTGGATTTTTTGGTATTTTTGGAAAAATACAAGTCTTTTTGGCTTTTTCATGAATTTTTGGCTTTTTTTTTTATTTTTGGCATTTTTTGGAAAATATGGAATATTTTTTATTTTTTTGGAAAATAAAATATTTTTTAATATTTTTCAATATTTTTTGGTTTTTTTGGAAATTAAATCATTTATTTATTTAAAATATTTTTTAAAATAAAAATTTAAAAAGCCGACCCGAACGTGGACGGGCACGTGTTGCGGGCCCGACTCGGATTTTTTTGTCTTTCTTTTTATTTTATTTTATTGAAATGGCGTCGTGGCCAAGCGTTTGGAGATGCTCGGCCCGGACCGACGACCTCGACTTGACAACCCGCTCGTCTCGGCGAATCCCTACCCGACTTGGCTTCGACACTTGACCCATCCTCTAGTCGCCCCTAGATCGCGAACCCTACCCGATTTTCCAGGTCCGGATTTGTTTTGCGACCCGGAAAATCGCAAACCCTAGGGTTTGCAAATCCGCAATGCCAGGGACGGAAACTGAGGCATTATGGCGGTGACGACGGCTATGGTGGCGACAACAACGACGATGGCGACTATGATGATGACGACGACGACGGAATGGCGTTGCGATGAATGGCAGGGACGACGGCGACGGGCTTTTTTTTTTTACCTTTTCTTGAACGGAGGCAATGATGGCGACGGCATGGGTCGATTTACGATAGCAGCGGCCACGGTGAGCAATGACGAAGTTGGAGGGTTTGATTTGCGACGGTGAAGACCACGGCGAACAACGACGGCGACAACGAGACCTGGGCCTGGTCAAATCTAGCCGGAACACCCTCTCTCTCACTCGGGTTCGCCCTTTGAGCTCCTCGAAATCTCTCGAGGACCCCTCCGAGCTCCCCGAAATCTCTCCGGGACCCCTCCGAGCTCACCACACTATGGTCGGCCCTGCACTTGAGCTCCCCGAAGTCTCTTAGGGGACCTTGAGCTTCAGCTGGTCTCTCTCTCTCCCTGTGATCTCTACTTCCGGCGGGGCTCAGATCTACGGCCACGAGTCCTCGGACCCCCCTAAAGTCTCTCAGTGGGGTGCCTGAAGTCTGCAACCTCGATCCTTCTCCCTCTCTCTGTCTATTCGTCTCCGTGTCTTCTTTGTTGTCGACATCGGGGGCTATTTATAGGCGAGGGGGTGGCCGGTCGATGGAATTTCGATCACCGGTCCCCTTCGCGTGCCGAGCGGCCCTCGACAGCCGAACCGGTGTCCCATCCAACGCCAGTTGCTCACCACACGTACCCATCTGACGCCAGTTGCCCCCTGCTCCATATGCGCTACTATTCCTCCCTTCTACTCCGGCGTCGCGCGCGTCCTCTTCTCCGGCGCGTGCTGCTTATCCGGTTGGGGAAGAAAACAGGGGAGGAAGAAGACAAGGGAGAAGGGGCTAGGCTAAGCCACGCGGCTGGGCCTCGTGGACCTACGCGAAGGAAAAGAAAAGAGGAGAAGGGCTGGCCTAGCCCTTGTGGCCGTTGGCTTTGTTTTTCTTTTTGTTTTTTCTTTGCTTTTGTTTGTTTTGTTATCCAAAAAAGGCAAAATAAATAATAAAAAACTTAATTAATTAAAAAAACAAAATTTAGGCATCAACAACTGCCCTTCTTTGAAGGTGAGTTCGTAGAGGTTGCATTCAAAGATAGACTGATGCCTAAATTTTATCCATGCACGTGCAACAGATTATATTTTATCTGGGACTTATTATTCTATGCGGAAAAAGAGCAATATAACTTTACATATACTAAGACAGATAAGAAGATACCTGTAGTTACTTACCGGGAGTGAGTGAGATAGGGTGTGAACCACGAGTTTGGCAAGTATCAAGGCGTCATCTTACCTGGTGATATGAGGAGGTTGCTTTTCCAAGACTTGAACCATTCTTCGGTTGCTTGTTAAAACAATCAATAATTTGTTTAGGACTCGAACCTCTCTTCAGTTGCCTTGACGGGAAATTGCATTTCCAGGATCCGAACCATTCTTTGGTCACCTGTTAGAGCAATAAGTGATTTGCCTCGGACTTGAACCTTTCTTTAGTCGCCGTGACGGTAAAATGCTATTCCAAGACCCGAACCATTCTTCGGTCGCCCATTAGAGCAATAAGTGATTTGCCTCGGACCAAAACCTTTCTTCGGTCACCGTGACGATAAAATGCTTTTCCAGGGCCCAAACCATTCTTCGCTCGCCTGTCAGAGTAGTAAGTGGTTTGTCTCGGACTCATACCTTTCTTCCGTCGCCGTGACAGGAGATGCGCCGACCTTTCTTAGGGCATTTATTTGTGGGGGTGTCTGACCTCTGTCAAAGACACCGGTTAGTACCCAACCATTCTCAGGACATCTATTTTGTGGGGGTGTCTGACCTCTGTCAAAGACACCAGTTGGTACCCTACCTTTCTCGGAGATGCGCCGACCTTTCTCAGGGCATCTATTTTGTGGGGGTGTCTGACCTCTGTTAAAAGACACCAGTTGGAACCCGACCTTTCTCGGGAGGATGTGCTGACCTTTCTCAGGGCATCAATTCTAGAAGATACCTAGACATTCACAGGCATATCAAAGAGTACCTGGATATTCACAAGTACTAACCTGAAGGGTATTTGGGCCTTTGCAGGCATCAAAAGGGGCATTTGGCTTATCATAGGCATTGGAGGGGTACTTGGATGATCATAAGTACGAATTCTTGAAGGATACCTGGATGTTCACAAGCATCGAAGGGGTACCTGATAATTGGAAATATCGAGGACATACCTTGGGTATTTATGAAGGCATCTCATTTCTTGGTAATAGGAATATTGAGGATGTACCTTGGATATTTGTGAAGGTCTCTCACCTCCTGGTGAAAAGGGAATATCGAGGTCGTACCTTGCATATTCGTGAAGGTCTCTCACCTCCCGGTAGTGGGACTATCGAGGACGTGCCTTGGATATTTATGAAGGTTTCTCACCTCCTGGTAATTGGGAATATCAAGGGCGTACCTAAGATATTTGTGAAGGCATCTCACCTTCTTGGAAATTGGGAATATCAAGGACATACCTCGCATATTTGTGATGGCCTCCTGCCTCTTGGTAATAAGAATATGAATGTAGCACAAGGCTTACATGGATGGCCGCAGGCACGCAAGTGTACAAAGTAGAGGAATATTTGCATGAACACAAGTATTTAATGATATGATCAGGGACCACTCAACTGGTCTAAGTGTAGGAAAGCATACCTAGGTAACCACAGGCGCACAATGTAGTGGAATGCTTGAACAACTACTATTATTTGGGGACAACTCGGGCAAGTTGAGTGTCATGAAAAGGGAGGACTTGGATGGCGGTGGGTACTTGACGATATGGGGATACCTAAACAGCAGTAGGTATTCAAAGATAAAGGGATACTTGGTCAGTCATAAGTATTAGTACTCTGAGGACAACTTGAACAGGTCGAGTGTTAGGGAAAGGGAGTATTCAAACGGTGGCCGATACTCAAAGACAATGGGGATACCTAGACAATAGTAGGTATTCAACGATAAAAGGGATACTTGGTCAATTACAAGTATCAATACTCTGGGGACAACTCAACCAGGTCGAGTGTTGATAAGAGGGAGTACGCGACAAGTGGTGGGTACTCAAAAACAAGGGGATACTTAGACAGTTGCAAGCACCCGAACTGTGGCATCCCAAAATTCAAAGTTGAGCTTGTGTTTATGAAATTTTAAATTTGATAGATTAATGATGACAATCTATGCTTGGCCATGCACTATATAAATTAAATAAAAATGTCACAAGACTTTGGCCATGTGGAAATTTAAATTTAAAAAAATTTATGGAAGAGATTATAAAAAAAAAAGGGAAAAGTTAATTTTTAGGTTGGGCCTTAGGCCCATTGGCCGAAGCCTTGATGGGCCAAGCTAGTTGGCCTAATAGGAGCCTGCGGATGGGGGCTGTTGCCGACCCAAGAGGAGGCCCAAGAAGAAGGTGGCCGGCCCATGCATGGGTCTTGCCAAGTGGCAAGAAGGAGCTCATGCATTGGCCATTGGTGAGGCAATCTCATGATTGCAAATGATGAGGTTTAGGGGAAATAAAAGGGAAGAGAGAGAGAGAGGGGTGGCCGGTTCATTCGCCCAAGAGAGAGAGAGAGAGAGAGAGATTGTGCGAGAGAGATGGAGAGCGGCTGAGAGAGAGAGGAGAAGCCGAGGAAGGAGTCGCCATCACTCGCCGTCCGTCCGCCGTGTTCGCCGCCGTGTGCCGCCGTTTGTGTGGTCTAGAGGCAAGTTGGAGTCCTCTAGCTGCTCTTGCATGTGTGTTTGTTACATGTATGGTTGATATAGTGTCGATTTTGGGTGATTAGGTGAGGAAAACCGAAGTATGGATGGATTGTTCTTGGGTGGTATGGCTGTTTTCGCTTGAACAGTTTGAGTCAGAATGTTGTGTGAGCTTGCATGCATGTTTGGAGTCCTATTTTGGCTTCAATTTCTTCATGAAAGTTGTAGCTAACATCTTGAACTACAACATACTAAAATTTCGTGGAAAATTATGGAGATTTGAAGGGTTGAACTCTCATCCTACGGAGACCCCAGATCTGGAAAGATTTTACTGACCTCTTGTTGGATTTGTGGTTGCATGTTGAGTTGTGCTAAGAATCTTTCTTCGATATCTTCATGAAAGTTAGGGGACATCTTAAACTACAACATACTCAAATTTGAAGTGAAATGAACAAGTATAGCCTAGTAAATCGACTAGATCTTGAAGACGGTAATTCTGGAGATGTATTACAGGACACCCGAGACTTCATGGACCTAAATGTCGACTATAATCTGGATATTTGACTTGGATCTCTTCATGAAACTTGTAGAGAATATCTTGATGTAGAACATATCCAAATTTCAGAGGAAAAGAAGAAGAGTAGGTAGGTGAAAACTCAGTATTTCGGAGAAGCATGTACTGGACGATTCAGTAATGGATCCAGAAGCTTCGAGAGACTGTAGAAATTTATCTAAAAAGAATCTGACTTGGAAGTCTTCATGAAAGATGTACTAAAATTTCGTAATTTTTGGAGGTCTTATGGATATTTTAATCGAATTTCTTCAAAAACTGTGCATTCTGATTTCATTCGAAAATGACATGCCATTTTGTGAGAATTGTGAAATTGTGTGAAATTCTATTTGGCCATGTATTTCGCATGAAATTAGTATCCTATTGTCTTGTTTATCACTTGCCTTAATTTTATGATTTTTGAGATTATATAAATAATTAAATTTAATATTTTTAAAAATGGCACAAGCTGGAAATTAAATAAAAATAAAAAATAATAAAAAGGGCATGATAAATGGATTATTTTAATTGGCATAAATTCCATGAATTTTATTTTATAAACAATTGCACCATGTTGTATGTGTGATGAGGTCTTGATGTATGCATGACATTGAATTGACATACATGTATGAATTCCATACCAAGTATGACTTGTTTGATGTCACGTCATATGCCATGCTAAATTAAGACCGAAATTGGTGAATATGAATAATGTTAAATGAGGAGATGGTTGTGGTGGATGATGATGCCCGGATTGTATTGAGATATAAGGCCGGATGACCCTGGGAGATTCAGGATGCCTGGAATGTGGGGGGCCGGAAGCCCTGTTGGAGGTTTTTGCCCAAGGGGAATGCCTCGCGATGCCAGGATTGGGGTGCGGGATGCCCGGCCAGGGAGTGTAAATGCCGGAAGCCCTGTTGGAGGTCTTTGCCCGAGGGGAATGCCTCGTGATGCCAGTTGGGATGCGAGATGCCCGGAATGTGGGGGGCCGAATGCCCGATGAGCTGGAATGGCTGAATGCCGGAGGTTTTTCTCGCATGGGATGCGAGGTTATAATATGAGATGAAATTGATGATCTGAGGAAGGATGATGTGGTGATCAAATTGAAAGTTAAAAGTGGAAATCAAAGCATGATGATGATATGCATGATGATGATGATGATGATGATGATGATGATGATGATGATGATATATGATATGGCATGATGATGATGATGATATATGATATGGCATGATGATGACGATGATGATGATGATGATGATGATATGTGATATGGCATGGTGACATGTGTGATATGATGATGCCATGATGATGATGACATGTGTGATATGATGATGTCATGATGATGATGACATGTGTGATGTGATGATGTCATGATGATGATGACATGTATATGATTATGATAATGATGCATGATGGTATGCGCATGGATTCAAGGTAAGTAACGCTTGCAATGCATGTATAATTTGCATGATGCATTGAGTGGTTGTTGGATTCCTTTACCTGCTGAGTGGTTGTACTCACCCCTTTTGGGGACCAACATTTCAGATTAGCAGCATGCCATTCCCTACTGTCACGCGGGGTGTATTTTACGGTCTTTCATCCGATGTCGAGGTTGAGTGCGAGGAGTTTGGCTGTCCTTCTGTGCCTAGATTGACGTATATATGAGTGCGGTGTTTTGTCATGTACGATATAGGCCTGGATGTGGGCCCGATTGTCCAGGAGTTCATCTCCATTCACGTTTGTCGCGACGGGGTGATGAGAGGGATGTTGCCACTGCCACCGCCTGATGCACCAAATTGGGTGTGAGGCCCGTGCGTGACGAGTAGGAGTTGGATCTTTTTGGGATAGTTAGCTGACACTGATGATGGGGGTTATGCACGTGAGATGTAGAGGGTCGAGGGTTCTTTTTGGGGTTTTAGGCCGGACATGGCTGAGTCCTGGCTTTTCCTTTTTGATGTATCGACCCAAAAGAAGTCCCATCTTGAAAATATATGTAAATAAAGTGTCGTGTCTTGTCTATAAAATCATGATGAGTAGTGGTGTGTATTTGTATCATGGTTGCTAGGGGGAGAGATTGTGATGTTTTAATTTGCTTCCGCTAATGAGTCGCGCTGAGACCGCTTTGTTTAAAAAAAAAATGTGTATGAATTACGACGCTTCTTCTAAGGAGAAAGGTAATAAGGTATAACATAGGTGCTGGTGGCGACCTACAAAGGGTTCGGGGTGCCACACAAACTCAAGGAACGACTCGAATAGGTCGAGTGTCAAGAAGAGAGTACCTAGACAGTGGTAGGTACTTTAAGACAAATGGGGATAGGGATATGCTTACCTGGCAATATCTTTGATTTTTTAGAGTATGCCTGCTATTTGCACAATATGCACACATGATTGTATGTGTTGTAAATTCATGAGTTCAAATGAGATTCATGCATGATAATTTTGTCAGTTTGCATCATCTAAGTTCCACTGGGGAAGATTTTGAAAGACAACCTTTATTTAGAATGTAGATGTCTTGAGCATGCCAGGTGAGGGACTTTTAGTCTGAAAGGACTTTTTCACTCACTCTCATGGAAAAGGCTATCCTGACCATTGATATAGGATTTATAAGGACCACACTATCTCATTGTCATCATGTCAACAGGGGTTTGAGTATTCTCGCAAGTGGTATGACTTTACCAATGTGAGAGGTCTTTATTGAAATTGCAATGAGGGCTTGGTCAATGGCTTATCAAAGGGGACCAACAAGGTCATGGCTCTGTGAAAAAGATGCTGCATAATAATCTCCAGGTTTGCAAGTCAAGAATCCTGCGAAAAAAGAGATAGAATAATCTTGCTTGTACTTCTTTAAGCAATGCTTATAGACATATGAAATCCCACGTTAATTGAAGTGCCCCTAGTCTGAAGAGACTTTTTGCAATGTAGGCTTGACTCATGTGCAAAAGGGTGAGAGCCGGCGATCGCCTTGGCATTCGTCACCGCTCTTTCTTCTCGTAATCAGATAAAGGTTCTATTAATCGAACCACAATGACAACTTCTCTTGGGAATACAAATAGCTGTATTTTTTGTTTGGGGACATTGGCCTTACTTTTACCAGGCACACTATTTTTTTATGTCCATAGTTTTTGTTTTTTGTTTTTCATCCATGGGCATTGACCTTGCTTTTACTAGGTTCACTGCTTTTTATGCCCTTAGTTTTTGTTCTTGTTGCTTAAGGAATTGATCTTGACAAGTTCAAACAAACACCTTTGTTAGACTATTGAGTCTTCATCTTTTGCTGGCACTTCTGATTATGCTACTCGAATGGCAGTAACTTTTGCTTTGCCTCCATGTGAGGGTGAATTTATAGGCTCAATTGGGTTGTACAATGGATACAAGTGCGTAAAGAAAGAATTGCTCTTCATGACTCTAGGGCACTTAAATTAACGCGAGTGTTCATATGTGTCGCGACCAAAATATTTCGCTTTAGGTGCACCACCTAAAACTAGGTTAATGGACTACTAAACTTTTTTAAACTTAGCTCAGGCTCTCCCAAGCCCATACCTAATCGCGACTTAATGTTCAATTATTTAACATGCAAATGATTAATATCTAGGAGTCGCCATTAATCGGTTTATGGTAGGTCGATTAGACACCTAAGTAAAATAAAGGGAGATTTATTTTACTCCTACGAACCAGAGACCGAGGGTACGAGGACTTAGTTACACTAGATTTCTTTAATGCCCTTTCGGTACCATTTCTTTTTAATTTTTCAAAATGTTTTTTTTGAAAGCAGCTGATTTATTTAAACCTAAATTACTATCATGCAAATGTGGTGATCACACGGGTGCTCATCCATTATTAAAGCAATCAAATAAATAAATTGCATCACACAAAGCAAGCAATCATTTTTTTGGGTTTTCTTAAAAATTAGAATTATTTTATGAAAATGAATTTTTTAAACCAAATGACTTAATCTTATTAATATGCAAATTTTAATTAAATGGGCCTATTATGCAAACTAATTATTATGCACCTCATGACCTATCTTCACTAATTAACAAGTTCTAATTAAATAATCCTATTATGCAAACTAGTTAACATGCACCTAGTACTTTTGGATTTTTTTTTATTGAAATTCAGAATTTATAAAGATCCTAATTAATCTATCTAAAAATGGATAATTTTCTAATCTATTCTAGGGATTAATTTGACTTAAACCCTATCATATCTTAGAAAACTATTTTTTTTGGGAAAATGAGATAATTAGAATATGCGAACATTATCTAAAACCCTAAAAAATATTTAGGTTCAACCCTAACTTATTCTTAAAAATGCAATCTTAAAAATGTAATCCTAAGAAAATTCTAATTTGTTAAACCTACATGCTTGATTTACTAAACCTATATACTCATGCACAATTTTGATTTTTTTTTTATCTTATGATTTTTTTAGTTTTTATTTTTTTTAGTTTTTTTTAAGAGATAAGTAATTATTAAATCTAAACTATCAACAAAATCAAGCAAGGAAGGATTAAAATAATCGAAAAAAATAACCTGTTGTCTTACAGGTCAAATTAACGGTTATTCTAACCCTAATTATCACAGCAAAGAGATCAAAATAGTTACAAATCTGATCTGAAATCTTACGGACCAAATTAAATAATTATTGTGATTTAACAATTAAAATCTCACTAAAAAGCCCAACAATTAAAATAATTAAAAAAATGATCCAATGTCTCTTGGATCAAATTAATAATTATAATAATTCCAGACAAAATCCCTGCGGATAATGCATACTAAATCCACAAATATTAACATCAAATATTACAACTTAAATAGATAAACTAAAATGAGATAAAATAGAACAAAATAAATAAAAGAAAAAGCTAAACCACCTAAAGAAAGAGGGGCTTGCTGCAGCGTTGATGGATGCCTGACGGACGGTGGCCGGTGTCTGGTACTGCAGGTCAGTGACGGCAAGGTGGCGCGGGAGGTGCAGGCACGGGCGTCGGGTCGAGCAGCGAGAAGGCTCGCGGGTGTTGCGGGTCGCAGGTTGCTGCACAGCGATGCTCGCAGGTGCTGGTGCACGGAGCAGGGGCGGATGTCGAGGTAGAGACTGGCGGAGGGCGATTTGCAGAGGTGGGTCGCATATGGATCGGGACCTGCTGTCTTCGGGGGGGCCGCGGCGTCGAGCACGGTGAGAACAAGAAGATCAGGAAGCAGCAGGGTCGCGGGTCGTAGCGGTGGTGGTGAGCAGTGGCGTCGGGGCGTGAGTGGGGACGATCTGGCGTCTGCAGGCGAAGCGGTGTGCGGCAACCGGCGGGTAGAGGTGTCGGCAGCAAGGGTGAGCGTCACGAGCAGCAGGTGGGTCCTGGATCGGCTCGGGCTGCAATGGCGTCGTCGTTCGGGCGGAGCTGCAGGAGACGATGGCCGGTGAGGTCACGGGCTTCAGCGAGGGGTGCGGTCGTCACTCGGGTGGCGCAGATCGTGGTTAGATCAGGGGCGGCAACGGCGTCGCAGCATTGCAAGCTATCGGCGGGCACTCGGGCGGAATAAACGAGAGCGGAGCAGGGGCAGGGCTCGGCGCGGCACGGTGGGCTCGGGCGGAGGAAGACTCAGGCGTTGGGGACTCAGGGCAGTGTGGCGATTGCGGTAGTCGCGACTAGCTTCGGCTTCTAGGCGGCGTCGGTGTGCATGGTGAGGCGGTGTTCGCGGACGGACGCTCCAAAAGGAGGGTGAGCGGCGAGGGAGATGATGAACAGTTGTCCCCTCTGCCCCATCGTACTTTTTCCTCTCTCCTATCTCTCTCACGTCACTTTCCCTTTGTTTTCCTTTGACTTTTTTATTTTTTTTTATTTTTATTTTTTTTATGTTTCTCTTCTTCTCTCAAGACGTCCACGGACGGCTTCCCTCTCCTCTTTCACTTTTGGCTTTTTTTTCTCCTTTTTTTTGACGAAGAAAACCTCCAAAAAAACCTCCACCGATTGAACTCCGGACGCATCCTTTTATAGACGAAACAAAACGTGATCTTTTTGTTAATATTTCCATCTCATGAATATTGCTTATAACCTCTTGATCACAAAAATCCCTATCTCATGAATATTCACCCCCGATTTCATCATCTATTGATAAAAATAAGATTACAATGCGATTTTCTTAATTTTCAAAAATCATCATAATATCGCATCAAATCTTAATTTTTCACAAGATAATCAATTAAAAATAACAACGGGCTTGGATTAATTTTCTCCTTTTATGGGCCTAGCCCAGCCTGCCGAACTGGAGCTCAAAAATATTAATTCGAACCCATCCACCACCAATCCTAAAAATAAAAATAAAAATAAAATAAATAATAAAAAAATGCAAAACATGTAAATTAAAAATAAATGCATTTAAGAAAAATTATACGCTATGCAATTGAATAATAATATTTTTTCTTAGGGATTAAAAATTAATCCCTAATTTTTATGCAATAAATGACTAAATGGGTTGCCCAAAATTTAGGTGTCAACAATATGCAATAAAGACACCCGAAAATTGATGCAAGTGCAAGCAAGAAAATTTCTATCTCTCTTCTCACCTTGTGATGTTGCTTCCCGTCTAATCTGCCCCAGTGTAGGGTGGTTCTTGATGGGGGTATGATAGAAATTTCACCAGTGTATGGGGCTCAATGGGGTGAGCCATGGAATGCCTCTCACTATTTTGTTTATCGTACCATTTACGAGAGAACTCTTTACCTTGCAGCCATGGAATCTTTTGCACTCATCTCACAAGTGTATAGATGGGGGACTGTGTGTAGGATATAGCTTGTTTGTCATCATTTTGACGCACCTCATCCAGCATGCTCAATTAATCTTGTATTCTTCACTTAGCTGTTTCTTCTAATAATCCTTAATAGAATCAAAGATTTAGACAAACAAAATCATCATGCAAAATTCACTTGGAAAAAGGCATGTAGTGTATGATGTGATAGAGTTTGTACTCTCAAAATAAATGAATGGCTTTTTACTCAAGAAAAACTTATTAACAGCTTTAGGGGTGTTTACTTGGTAGAACGGTATTCACAAATGTGTTGAAATTTGAACATCAAAAGAGTTATTTACAAAGGGTTATTCACAAATGGGTGTCGATAGATTGCTCCTATTGGTTAGGGACATGACATACGAAATATCAGCCAGGGATTGGGAATCTGATCAGGAATTTCTGCTCTTGCCTCTTACAAAAGAGAAGCTGTGGAAATAGCTCAACCAGTAGGGCCAAGATCATAAGTGACTTGAGGCCTGAAGGGTCTTTGTCATTTGCTTTGATGATACTTGAGACGCTATTTTGTTTGAGAAAGCTTATCAGAGTCTGACATGCCTTTCATTGATTTGTTTTCCGCATCTTTGATGGTTAGGTGATCTTGTAAACGACAAGAGAGAGCGTGTTAGTCACAAACTCTTTCAGAGGTCAAAGAACTGGAAGCGATACAACATTACCCTTCATTGGTTTGCAAATGATTATGTGAACTTGGAGTGAGAGAGGGACATGAAGACTTATGTCTCTTGCCTCATTAGGTGAATTGTTCTATGAATTGGCTCATGCATATTGTATCCTTTTACACGAAATCAAGTGAATTCGATGCAGGTCATTTCCGTATACTAGGTTGGCTAGTATTGATTTGCCAAACCTAATCATTGAGTCTGGTTCTTGAGTTGTGGTGCTCCCTGTCAAATAGGGAAAATAAGTCAAAAGCGGGTTCAGTTAGTGGGAGTATTAGAAACGATACCAAATTGCCCTTTCCCCAGAGTTTGTCTATGCTAGCTCCTAAGGATATTTGAATGTCGATGATGGCCTTTTTATCTTGGCATAGTTCAATGTTTCCTTCAATTGGCCTTCCTCATTTGTGACCATGTATGCATGATTGCTGGTCATCGATTCATCTTCAACGTCTTCATTTTGTGGAATTTCTCATTTTGTTTTTAACTATAGCATCATTAGGCAAAAGTCATGTACCTCAAGCTTCTATGGAATTTGAGATAAAAAATCTCAAGCTTCTAGATTCCAAAGTCATTGTCCAGGGTGTGGGGCTATAGATCGCCTTGACTGTCTGGATTTTCTCCCTATTGATAGTAATTACTTTAAAGGAAGAGAAGGAACTTCTTCCTTATGCTTCTGGGCTCGTCGAAGTTGAAATTGTAACATCTAGCTGTTTGGGTGTGTCGTGCGACAAGATAGTCCTTTGGCTTAGGATGGAGCTGGGCAAGAGTGAGGCATGTCATGGATGCTTTGATTTCAATTGTATGCTTGTACCTATTACGTCTCACCTTTTGTATCCTGTAAAAAGAAGAGAGAGGTTGTCATTCTCAATAGTATGTTAAGGGAATAAGACTTACCCTTCTTGAAAATGCGTTCTCGAGTTTGGTCTGTTCACACGATGTGCTAGTTTCATATGCCTTTTGTCACACTAAATCAAAGGGGATGATGTTCTGAAACATAAAGTGAGAGGGTTAGAAAGACAAATGTGCTTAAATTTATCATCTTGTTTTGACAAAAGCTTTTTGGTGATGAAATATTTTTTATTTTTCAAACTACGTTTTTTGGGGGAGAAAAAACATGAGGAAGCCCAGCCCTTAGTATTCTCCTTGGATGATATTTTTTTCATGGTTGGATAGCATCACTGGGTAGATTTGGAGTACCGCCTCATGCTCTCAAAACAAAATATTAGAACTGTACATTAGAGTACTTGGAATGGAAAATACAACAGTAGCACATTAGACAAGATAAGAAACATGAAATTATAAAAATAAGTAAAACTCATGAAAGCTCTTGTGTAAATGAGCATTTTGATAGTGCTGGTCTTGAAGCTAAGCGTCTTTGAATTCCTTGCCTTCAGCAGACTCCAAGTATTTGCATGCGATGACTACCTCATTGAAGCTACGAAGTGTAACCTATGTAGCCAACAGAGATGCTTGCAGGACAAAGCTTCTATGAACTGCTTCATTAACTCCTCTTCAGCCAGTTGAGGGTGGGTTTGCATCATGAAAGCCCTCCACCTCCCTGCGTATGCTCAGAAATCCTCCATTGGTCTTCTTCTGAAGTGAGTCAAACTCTCGCAAGGCAGTTTAGTTCCAATCTGGTTTTGGTATTGATGAAAGAATGTGGAAGTCAGCTCATTCCAATCCTTTAGGAGATAAATATTTGTTGTGATGAATCATTGCAATGCAGACCCTGCAAGAGTTTCTTGGAATGCTTGAGTTGTGAATGACATCGGGCCATAGTACCGACTCATTTCCGCATGGAGATACTGCAAATGAGTCACAGGGCAAGTCGTGCCGTTGTACCTACGGAGATTAGGTATCCACATATCTATGGGGGTCATGATCCTACGAGGGCAAGACGAGCCTGATATGTCTTGGTTAGGCCACTGGTTTTCCCATTGCATCTTCATCGTAGTGGTGAATTTTTCTGTTTCAGGGAAGTTGGACTCTACCGAGATTATCCCATTGCTTTCTTCTAGGTCAAAATTTCTGAATGAGGATGAAGTATTGAAGCTATCCTCATGGTTAGAGGACAAGCTTAGTAGTTCGTTAGCATTGTAGCGAATAAAGACGTACGTTTCTTCTTCTGACGGGCCTTTATCCCCGAGTGAGAGTAGGAAACAATTATACGATGAATCGTCAGTTTCATCGAAATAACGCTGGAAGTCCTTGAGATTGTATTCTAGGGACGGGAAGTCTTCAGGGTTGTACTCTAGGGGATGGTAGCCTTCAAAGCTATATTCTTAGGAATGCTCGAAGCTTTGGTGCGGTGGTTCATCGACAGATACTGAATTGATCTGCTTAGGCTTTCTTTTCTTGGCTTCTGGTCTAGATATTTTGAGTAAGGCCCTTTGTTTTGCCAGCTCGATTAGAGTTTCACTATTTGATTCACTTTCCAGGTTGATAGGGGTTGGTATTCTTTGGACCCTAACTCTTGGAGTAAGCTTGGGGAGTTGTGCAATCGTGCCCCCCTCTTGAACAAGCTCTGAGTCTATGATCTCATACAAAGGCTCATTGCATTTCCTAGTGGGAAATTTTCCAGTAACAGGATGTTGCTCAGCTACCCATTTATTATGCAAGGCTTCATTGACATGTTTCTCTCCTATCTCAGCAACTAACGGCTCCTCGTGCTCTACCACCATTTGTTCTTCGTAGGGCAAGGCGATGTTAGGGCTGATGTCAATATTATATTCTTGGTGCAAAAACATGAATTAGTTCCCCCCAAGTCTTAAGGGGACTAATCTTCCTGACAATATACCATCGCAAGGCGGGGCTAGTCAAGCTTGATTGGTATGATTGAATCATCTTTCGGACTAGGTAGGCTTGCAAGTATGTCTCTGGGCGGGAGGTATCAGCATACCTTTTGAATTCAGGTGTTTTGAGCTCTTCAGGGATCTCAATGCCAGCATAATTGGAAAGGTTCATGGGATTCTGCCCCTGCAGCTGGTTTAACTTTTTCATGATCTTTTCAAACTATTTATGGTGCTGGTTATTTTCTGGCAAATTCGCGGGTGTCATGACAGTGCTTAAAGCAACTACGGAGTTGGGCTCAACTTGAGTGGGTTCCATTTGCCTCGAGAGTTGTCGAAGGACAATGGACATCTACCCTACACCGTCTTCAATGTTAATGAAGCGATTTTGTACATCATTCTGATTGGGCCCTATTGCATGGGGCCATTCGCGGGCGATTGGTGGCTGGCGATTCATAATCACCTAGTATCGCAAAAATCATGAATTAGCACGAAAGTAAACAAAGATTGACCCATGGCAATGGTCTAACTACTTTCTTTATTTATTAAAAGAGGATTTTATAGATCGTAGACTTCTGACATCTACAACTTGAAATTGAAATGACAGAAAGAAATACTAAATATTAAAAAAAGTCCCTAAACAATGGGACAAAACTTTCACGATATTAACACTAAGGGGCACATGATTGCTATTTTATATGCGACGAGGAGCCTTGTTCTTGCGAGGCTACCTGCTTCCTTGAACTGGCTCTAAGATATGTATCCAGTCTATTCCCAAATCCATTTGCATAAGCTCTGCTTGCTTGTGCTGGCTAATCTCGCTGATTGGGTGAGGGACCGATGGCTTCAATTTTGTCGGAATACGATAGTTGTGGATGTAGGATGTAGAGGCGTGGTGGATTTTTTCTTCTCCCTCAAGCCCTTCAGGTACTACAATTCTTTTGCGAAGGCACTTGCTCAATGTCTCTTCGACAATGGCAATCTCGAATGCATAGTCATGACTTGAGTGGGTAAAACAGAGTGGATGTATTTTCTTCCTAGAAAGTGGCGGGATTTCTTGAAGGGCTCCATACTGTCGAGCCACCCTATATAGGTAATAGGGAGTGCCGCCAGTGAGGCCGAGCAATGGAATTGGATGGCTTTGTCTGTAAGCAAAGCGAGCTCTCTTTTCACGAAATCAACCAGCACACCATTGGAATGTCTTAGGAGTGGGGTCTCTTAAGAAATTTATCTAGTTAAAACAGTTTTGGTTGGGAATATACGGTTCTAGGATCACAAACTTTTGTAATGAATTTTCGAAATCATTTTCGGATGATTGCATGAGGCATCGAAATTCGCTTAGGTGAGAAAAGAACCAAACCTGCAAAATTTCCGGGGAGGCTCACATGATTTCTTCCGTGTTTTATTTAAAATGATTAAGAGACAAAAACATTTCGGCTAAAATCATGTTGACGTAGTTTTGGCCTCTTGAAACCTTATCAACCACCCATGCCATTGAGGGACTTATGGCGTTTCTTTGATGGGGAAAAATGATGAACCCGAATAAGGCTAGAAGGAAAATTTCATTTTTTTGGGTCATGGGTTGATTTTTAAAATAGACAATCAAAAATGCTAGTGGGCAGGTGTTATGATTGTTTTCAAAAGTTCGCCTCACAACATGGACTTCAGTTCTTAAAAACCGTGCTAACCCACGCAACAGGTCAATGCTTGTTGGTGGCCTAACAAGCCGATTCTCAAGAGACTTTCTAGTGATGATGCTATACTCCTCCAGAGTTGGGGTTAGCTCAAACCCATCGAACATAAAAGTGGATGTCCTTGGGCACTAGAAATGTGCCATGGCCTACAGGACTTCAGGATGAACAGAGATTTGGAACAATGATAGGAGATGACTGACTTTGACTTTCACGCGCTCTTGGGCAAACTGGTCCAATTGACCCCATCATCTGAAGAGCTCTGCTTTGGGAGTGGGAATAAACTGGATATCGTCTTCTCCCATCGCATATAAATTGGGGCTCGAAAAACCTACCTTAAATTGCCATAGGCCAATAAAAAGACTGAGTAAAAGTAAAGAAATCACTTTACTTTTAAAGAAAATGGCAAGCACAGAGACATACAGATGGGACGTGCGGCTTGATTTCTAACTGAGAAGCTTTATTGAAATTAACAGGGCATTCGCTCATCGTAGTCTCGCGTTAGCAGCATACTCTCCTAACCTCGACTAAGAAATACGGGGAAAAGAAAGGCAACCTCTACATCGCAGTCTCGTGTTCGAGGTCGTATCTTTCTTAACACCATCCTAGAAATCCTATGGCGGCCCAGGTCCGGCGGCTGGGTTGTGTATGCCATGTGTAGTATTTAAAATAGTAAAGCATGCACAACAGTTTATAATCACAAGATAATCTATTTTAAGCAAAATTAAGATAAATTTCTAAGTTACTGACCTACATAAAGAAAAAAACAAAAACAAGTTAGTAAACTATTTAAACAAAGATAAAATGGCCTAAGTCCTCAAATGTCCCCAACGGAGTCGCCAAGCTATCGCAACCTCTTTTTTTTGGCGCCCGATGAAGGGCGGACGCCTTGCGGAGGCTAATGGCTCAGCTGAAATTAATTATGCCTGGACTCTCCCAAGTCCACCAATTCACGACTTTAAGGCTGCGCATGGAAACAATTATGTTTCTTTTTTGTTCCTAGGAACAGAAACAAAAAAAAAGTGTTTCTGTTCCGGGGAACAATTTTTGAACAAAAGAACGTGTTTGGTAACGTTTGGTCCGGGAATAAAAAATGAATAGAAACACGTTTGGTAAATTTATTATTCTTTTTTTGTTTCTTTTAATTTTTAAAACATTTTCATTTTATTATTTATTTTTTCCTTTCTTTTTATTTTTTCTTTTTTTGGCCGGTCACTGGCCTCCGGCGACCGGCTGATGAGGCCGGCAGCCCCGCGCCGGCGATGCCGAGCCTCACTGGGGGCCGGCGACGCTCGGCCTCGCCGGATCTGGGCGAGGCCGAGCCTCGATGGCCGGTCGCCGGCCATGGCCGAGGCCGGCGACCGGCGAAAGAAAAAAAAGAAGAAAAGAAGAAGAGAAAAGAAAAGAAGAAAAGAAGAAGAAGAGAGAGAAGAGAAATGTTTCTTCAAGAAATGTTTCTGGAGCAAGAAACAACAAATTGTTGTTTCTTTTTTTTGTTCTTATTTCGTTCCAGAAACAAAAAAAAACAAAAAAAGAACAGAAATGCAACCAAACGCGTTTCTGTACCTTTTTTGTTCTCGGGAACACTTTCCGTATAGAAGTGTTCCGGAAACGTTTCCATGCACGCCCTAATAGTCTAAGGTTTTTAACCTGTAAATAAATTTTTAAAATGGAGTCGCCACTAATCGATTTGGGGTGGGTTGATTAGAAACCCAAGCGAAGTATCGGGAGAAATACTCACTTCTGCGCAACCAGAGAAATTATGATTGAGGACTTGATTACACTAGTTAATCACTAATGCCCTTTTGGTACCTAATCTTGTTTAAACCTTGAGTTTTTTGGATGTTTGAGGGATTTTCCATGCATTTTTTGGAGAAAAAACATTTTTGAGTCTTTTTCTAACTTTTTGGATATAAAAGGGATTTTTTTGTGTGGATTTTTTGGTATTTTTGGAAAAATACAAGTCTTTTTGGCTTTTTCATGAATTTTTGGCTTTTTTTGGCATTTTTTGGAAAATATGGAAAATTTTTTATTTTTTGATTTTTCGGAAAATAAAATATTTTTAATATTTTTCAATATTTTTTGGTTTTTTGGAAATTAATTAATTAATTAATTAAAAATATTATTTAAAATAAAAATTTAAAAAGCCGACTCGGATTTTTTTGTCTTTTTTTCTTTTTTTTTTGATTGAAACGGCGTCATGGCTGAGCGTTAAGAGACGCTTGGCCCGAACCAACGACCTCAACCCGACAACCGACTCCCCTCGGCGAACCCCTACCCGACCTAGCTCCGGCACCCGACCCGTCCTCCAGCCGCCCCCAGATCACGAACCCTATCCGATTTTCCGAGTTCGGATCCGCTTTGCGACTCGGAAAATTGCAAACCCTAGGGTTTTCGAATCCGTGGCGTCGAGGACGGAAACCGAGGCCTTACAGCGGCGACAACAACGATGATGGCGACTACGATGACAGCGACGGCGACAGAATGGGGTTGCGATGAATGGCAAGGATGACGGTGACGGCCTTTTTTTATACCTTTTCTTGAACGGAGGCAATGACAGCGACGTCAGGGGTCGATTTACAACGGCGGCGGCCACGGCGAGCAATGACGAAGCTAGAGGGTTTGATCTGCGACGGTGAAGACCACGGTGGACAACGACGGCAACGGCGAGACCTGGGCCCGGTCAAATCTAGCTGGAACACCTCTCTCTCCCTCGGGTTCGCCCTTCGAGCTCCTAGAAATCTCTCAAGGACCCCTTTGAGCTCACCACACCACGGTCAACCCTGCACTCGAGCTCCCCAAAGTCTCTCAGGGGACCTCGAGCTTCGGCTGGTCTCTCTCTCTCCCTGTGATCTCTACTTCCGACGGGGCTCATATCTGCGGCGACAAGCCCTCGGACCCCCCTGAAGTCTCTCAGGGGACCTCGAGGTTCGGCTGGTCTCTCTCTCTCCCTGTGATCTCTACTTCCGGCAGGGCTCAGATCTATGGCCACAAGCCCTCGGACCCCCCTGAAGTCTATCAGTGGGGTGCTCGAAGTCTACACTTCTCCCTCTTTCTCTGTTTGTTTGTCTCTGTGTCTTTTTCGTCATCGACATTGGGGGCTATTTATAGGCGAGGGGGTGGCCGATCGACGGAACTTCGATTGCCGGTCCCCTTCGCATGCCGAGTGGCCCTCGACGGCCGAACTGGTGTCCCATCCGACGCCAACTGCTCCCCACACGTCCCTTCTGCTCCGGTGTCAACGTGCGCTACTGTTCCTCCTTTCTGCTCCGGTGTCACGCGCATCCTCTTCTCCGGCACGTGCTGCTTATCCGGTTGGGGAAGAAGACAGGAGAGGAAGAAGACAAGGGAGAAGGGGCTAGGCTGAGCCACATGGCTACGCCTCGTGGACCTGCATGAAGGAAAAGAAAGGAGGAGAGGGGCTGGGCTTTGAAGGCCTAGCCCTTGTGGCTGCTGGCTTTGCTTTTCTTTTTGTTTTTTCTTTGCTTTTGTTTGTTTTATTATACGAAAAAATTAATTAATTAAAAAGAATGAAATTTAGGCATCAACAGTACGTCCTTCAGAGGAAACGTTTTTTTTCCCCTCCAAACAACGTAAGAAAAGTACACTATGTTTTTTCTCCCCCTAAAAGCAATAGCACGCTCCTTGGTAGAACGTGATCAAGATTCTTCCTCAAACTCCAACGTTAGTGTTTAATCTGTGGATAATAAGGTACGCTTGATTCTATGGTGTACCTTTGATCGGTGATACATGTTTATTATTGGGCTCGTCTTTCGCATTTGTTTTAGGGGTTTGATTTAGTGTCGAATCCATTTTAGGGAATCAATAATTCCTAACATTGGTATCAGAGCCCTATTTCATGTTTCCCGATCCTCTTTTTTATGTTATTGAATTATTTTTGTGGTCAAAATTCGAGAAAAGCCACTGCAGGTTGATCGGGGATGGAAAATCCCGACACCCGAGTATTGTGCACCCTGTTTTTTGATTTTCTATAAATTGAACTTCAATTTTGATAGCGTAGGATCGAAGGTCTCATCGATAGGAGAAAAAAGAGTGTCGGATCACCGTTGGATGCGCTGCCACGCATGGCTAGAACGTTGCATGCGTCGATTCAGTCCCTTGCAGGTGCGTGTGTCACACGCACCGTTTCGGCCCCAAGCGCATGCGACGCACGCGTGGAAGCCTAGCGTGTGCTGTGCACGCACCAGCTGACGTCAGCCCGCGCACGTGCACGGCATGTGTCAGTCAGTTCGTCCGACCCAGCCCGTCCAGTCAGACCGGTCCGACCTGTTTCGACTAGACTCGATGGTTGTTGACTCAACCCATTGACTATTGACCACCTTTGACTCGTTGACCTGACTCGTTTGACCTATTGACCTGACCCATTGACTCGACCCAGTCATCCGTTGACCGTTGACTGGAGCTGACTTGCGTTGACCACCGTTGACCGGCGTTGACTGGCCGAAAAAAAAGAGAGCAAAATTTTGTATTTTCCAATTTTTTTAATATGGATTATAAGTAATCCTTTTTTTTTTATTCTGCATTTGTTGCATAAATCATGGAAAATTATGTATTTTCCCTTTTGTTCATTGTGGATTATAAGTAATCCATTTTTGTACTGCATTTGTTGCCTATCATGCGTTATGCACGCATACTTGCATTTCCGAGAATGGATGAAGAAAATGTAAGACTTAAAGGGCTAATGACAGAGTTAGCAAATTATTGGTGGAACGATAGTGATGTAGTATCACACATGGTCAAGGTCAATCAAATGATACAAGAAATCATCTGGAATGGTTATCCTATGCCGGATTTTAAGAAGGTGCCGGCCTTAATGAACACTCTTCCACATGAATGGCAAGCAGTGTTAGATCGCCTAGGGGAGGTCAATGAGTCCCAGATTATAGGAGGCTTACAGTAGTTTTTGTAAGAGAATACTATAGGATAGAGTTAACTAAAACTTTAACCCTTGGGATGAGTGCCACATGGCGTAGAGTAAATGCACCTTGGAGGTGGCATAAGAGCTCCCCAAAAGTCTTTCCTTGGTTGGCCAATGTGCCTTCAGATTTCTTAGAGAATTTTACTAATAGATTATAAAAGACTTTCCCTATTTATTTCTTAGATTAGTTTGAGATTTTTTAGGTGTAGATATCTCTTTCTATATTGATATTTTTTCCCTCTAAATATATTACTTAGTGTAATGGACATGTTTGATTATTGAAAGTTCAATACTATTTATTGCTGTAAATTAGTATGTTAATTTACAATTCATTATGGGAAGTTCGAGAAAGTTTTAGTGACTTTGCTGAACTTATTTTGCATATAAAATTATATTAATGATAGTTTTGAGTTAGGATTTTTTGGATGATGATTGGAAACATAGTGATCTTTTGATTTTGAAATAATACTTAAAATTATTCATTAATATGATGGGTCTATGCAAAATAGATGCATAAATGATAGGTATTAATAATTCGTGCATATGTGTCTGATATGTTCAGATCGATGACTTTAGCAACTAAGAACATAATTACTGATTTGAACAAAGAAGACAAAATGAACAGCGAGAATTGTGAAATATTGAATATGAAAATTCAATATGTGCTTGAAAAACAAGAAGCACTAGAAGCTCTTAACCATGTTATGGAAGAAATTGAGGATGCTATGCACCACCTTGAGGTAGCAGAGGACTACCTCTAGGCATTTGAGAAGGAAACACATATTTGCTATATTGCTTCCAGCTTAGAAGGAGCTTCGAGCTTTAAGCGCAAGCATATTGATTCATTCAATATGTGGAAATGCAAGGGATCGAGTCCTTCTTGCAAGAAACCAAGAGTTAACCAACATAAGAGAGGAAAACATCTTCAAGTGAAGAGTATTTCAAGGGTGAAGTGTTACAACTGTGACCAAAAGGGTCAATACGCTCGCGATTGTCGCTAGTCTAAGAAGGTACTTACCCCTTGTACTCTTAAGAACTTCGCTAATGTGTCAAGTTCTGTATTCTTAGCTGAATCGAATCTTTTGTGGACTGTAAATTCAGGAGCGACATACCATGTAGAAAAGGATAGAGAATCCTTCGTGGAATTTCGACGAGTACCAACTGGAACTAAGTGGATCTATGTAGAAAATAACTCCAGAGTAGAAGTAAAAAGAATTGGCACTTACCAATTGAACATGCGTGGTGGATGCACTTTGTTCCTACATAATGTATTGTATGCTCTGGAGATTCGTCGGAATTTAGTGTCTATTTTAGTGTTAGTTAAGCTTGGTTTTAGCATGAACTTCCATAATAGTGGTGTGGATTTGTATTTGGATACAAACTACTATGGTTGTGGTAATTTTCTGGATGATTTTATTGTACTAAATATTGACTATGGTAATGTCAATGTTTGTTATTCCATTTTCACGTCTTCTACTTCATATGATAATGATGTGAGTGTGTGGTATGCTAGACTTGGTTACATTGGCCAACAACATATGAATAGACTAGCCAAAGAGAGCTTGTTGAGCAACATTGAAAAGGCCGATTTGCCTATGTGTGAGCATTACCTAGTAGGGAAAATGACAAGGAAACCATTTGGAAAAGGTAAAAGAGCTGAATTTCCTTTGCATTTAATCTATTATGACGTCTGTGGTTTGATGAATGTGAGAGGAAGGCATGTGGCTATTTATTTCATCACATTTATAGATGATTATACTCAATTCGGATATGTCTATTTGATTTCTCATAAATTTGAAGCATTGAGTTGTTTCAAAAGGTTTATGAACTTGGTAGAAAATCAATTAGACAAGAAAATAAAAATATGGAGATCCAATCGAGGTCGAGAACATTTGTCTGATGAGTTCAGAAAATTATGTGATGAAAAAGGAATAGAAAGACAGTTGTCTATTCCATATGCTCTTAAACAAAATGGTGTTGCAGAGAGAAGGAACATAACACTATTGGAAATAGTTAGGTCCATGATGGCGCATGGCGCATGACAACTCACCCATCACTTTTTGGAGTGATACGTTGTTAACTATTGCATATATACTTAATCAAGTGCCTTCCAAATCAGTTACTTCCACTCCATATGAGTTATGGACAAGTAGAAAACTGGACTTAAATTTCCTTAAGCCATGGGGTTGTACTGCTTATATTCATTAGCCATCTCACAAATTTGGGAAATTGGGTCCCCGAGGAAAGAAAAGTATTTTCATAAGATACTCTGAACACTCAAAAGGGTATGTGTTCATAGGTGAGCAGGAAAGTGAAAGTATAACTGAGTTTGAATCATGGGATATCACATTCTTAGATAATGATTTTCCTAAAATGGGCAAAATAGGTGAGGACTACTCCCTATTTGAAACTTTGGATCCAGATAATGAATTTAGTGGAGTTCGTCCAAGTGGGAGTAACATGAGAAGTGATGAATTTAATTCAACTCACTCTCAATTACAACCACATGATAAGACGATGTTATCATTATCTAATTTGAGTGGGAGTATAATGGGGAATGATGTGCAAAGTGTACCATCTCTCGTACAGTGAACAAGTCACAAAAGTATTTCCCGTCGACGTTTTGACATTGAAGGGAAAACTTTTATGGTTGCTTCGCAAGATGAGGATGAGCCAAGAAATATTAATGAGGCTCTAAATTACCCTAGTAAGGAAAAATGGATTTAGACAATGGAAGAGGAGAATGAGTCAATGAAGTCAAACCATGTTTAGGAACTGGTTGATCTTCCAAAAGGATGCAAAGCTATTGGGAACAAATGGATTCTCAAAATAAAGCATAAAGCTGATGGCTCGATAGAAAGACATAAAGCTTGCCTTGTGACGAAGGGGTATAATCAATAGGAAGGAATTGATTATGAGGAAACATTTTCTCTTGTCGTGAGATTTACCCCGATTTGCATTATTCTAGCAATAGTGGCAAGTATGGATCTTGAGTTACATCAAATGAACGTAAAGACTACTTTTCTCAATGGAGAATTAGATGAAGAAATTTATATGGAACAACCTGTTAGTTTCATTATGAAAGGCCAAGAACAAAATGTATGTCGACTTTTGAGATGATATATAGCCTTAAGCAGTCATCGAGACAATGGTATATACGTTTTCATAAGATCCAAAGATCAATTTATATAAGGATCATTGTGTATATATCAAAAGATCCAAAGATCAATTTGTGATCATATCATTATATGTTGATAATATACTAATTACTGGAAGTAATAAGGAGTTTGTTAATATTGTCAAAAGTTGGCTATCTTCCAACTTTGAGATGAAAGACATGGGTGAGGCTGCATACATTCTCGGAGTTAAGATTTCAAGAAATCGTTCGAAGAGATCATTGTCTCTTTTGCAAGAATCATACATAAATAGGATTCTTGAACGATTTCGTATGCAAGACTGTAAACCAATAGATGCTTCTATTGCAAAAGGTGAATGATTGAGCCATAGATTGTGTCCAGGGACTCCACAAGAAAAAGGAACAAATGTAACATATTCCTTATGATAGTGTTGTTGGGAGCTTGATGTATGGTATGATGTGTACAAGACAGTAACATATGTTTTGCAGTTGGAATGGTAAGTAGATACCAATCCAATCCAGCCAAGCACATTAGAAAGCCGTTAAGAGAATACTAAGGTATATAAATGGAACTGTTGATTATAGACTAAGTTATCAAGGAAATGATCTGCAACTCAAAGGCTATTTTAATGCTGATTGGGGAGGAGATTTAGATGAAAGGAAATCTACCTCTGGGTTTATTTTCATACTGAAAAATGGCGCCATATGTTGGAGCAGTAAGAAACAAATGTGTATAGCCTTGTCCACGATGGAAGTTGAGTTCGTGGCATTATCAGCAGCAATATAAGAAGGTATTTGGCTTAAGAGATTTTTAGATCAATTATGTGTTATTGAAAGTGCTGCAAACTCATTGTTGGTTAACTGTGATAGCCAAGCAGCAATAGCATACACCAAAGATCCAAAATATCATGGCAAGGCCAAACATATAGATACCAAGTATAATTTTGTTAAAGATATGGTTGCACAAAAAGATGTAAACTTACAGTACATGTCTACGCATGGAATGGTTGCAGATCCTATCACAAAGCCAATACCTAGAGATATGTTTCATGGCCATGTGAAATTTCTGGAATTGCGTAGAAGCTGATGTACTGAATATTGTAATTTCCCTTAAGTGTTCACATTTGATGAATTTGTATTTTCATCATTAATGCATATGAATCTTTGTTTGACGTTTATGCATCTTAATGCTCAGTGCATTATATTAAGTTGAGAAAGAATATCGGATAGATAAGAGATTAGCTCACTTACATAGGTAATCGCCTCTATTTACCGTGTGATAAATAGAGATGAGACGGTTTTTAAGCTTATTATCTAGGTGATAATTGAGAGCTCAAGCTTAAAATACCTATGTTGCCTTAACTGAGTATTAAGATGATGAGATAATATTTACTATGTCCGAAAGTAAAATAACCCATATATTTTACTTTATCTGTCTATGATGCTAGATGTGAGTTCTGATAAATTTTGTGAATGAGTAGATATGTGAACTCAAGTTAGACATTATGTATGTCTAAACTATCATCTGTACGGTATTGATGGTGTAGATATACGCTCCATGGGAAATGAGTTAATACCGTAATACGTATTTTATACTACGTATGCATGAGACGACCGATAAGAGTGGCAAAAGTTTGATCTCAACTTTTATGTCATGTGAGACTCTTGAGAAAAAGAGTTCCTCAATTTAGTGCCCTCATGACTCTTACTTATTCTCAAGATTTCTATTCAGTGATTGTTATCTTAGGATGTTGCCAATGATCATGAATTGATTCGATCTGACGGGACATTTCTAGGAAAGCAAGCTGAATTGAAATTGAGAGTTTGAAGGAAAGAGAAAGATCAAATATGGAGAATCACATTCAAAGTTTTGTATTCACTGGTCGACCAATTATGACTGTCTTTGGGATAATCGTAATTGTGAATACAATATATCAATGATTAAAAAGAGATCAAGAGAGATATAAATGTGATCGATCAATCTAGAGTACTGCATACTAAATCTACTCACAGTATGATACCCATTATGAGCTGCTATATATTAATAACAGATGTATGGCAACGAGCTCTCAAAGTATGCTGGTCGCACGGATTATTCACCGGTATGAACATTGTAGAGAGGTAAAGAGGATCCTATTCGGCCCACCATGTGCGAGTGGGAGATGATGATTTTATTTATGTAAATGGGCTTAAGTTGGCCCGTCCGCTCATGTTGGGCCTAAGAACCTGGCCCACAAGATTAGGGCCCATGGATGAAAGGATGCGTTGAGGGGTTGCGTCTTTTGGAAGAGGTGTTACGTTGATGGGTTGCGTCCCTTGGAGGAGACGCTTTGAGGGAAAGGAATAAAAAGGACGTACCTTTTGAGGGAACATACACCCTTCAGAAGAAACGTTTTTTTTCCCCTCCAAACAACATACGAAAAGTACTCTATGTTTTTTCTCCCCCTAATAGCAACATCACGCTCCTTGGTAGAACGGGATCAAGATTCTTCTTCAAACTCCAACGTTGGTGTTTAATTTGTGGATAATAAGGTACGCTTTATTCTGTGGTGTGCCTTTGATCGGTGATACATGTTTATTCTTGGGCTCGTCTTCCGCATTCATTTTAGGGGTTCGATTTAGTGTCGAATCCGTTTTAGGAAATTAGTAATTCCTAACAAGGAGAAATAACAAAAAATGTAAAACAAAAAAAAAAAGAAATCATTTTGCATGGTATCTAAGCATAGTATACACGGCCTGCATTATAGTGAGAGTGAAGAGGAAGATGGTGGTAGTGAGAGACAATATAGTCCAAGGACTCCTGAAGTAGGTGTGTTTTAGAATAGTCCTCCATTTATGATGGTTTTATTAATGATGGGCTTAAGGCCCGTCCGCCCATGTTGGGCCTAAAAGCCCGGCCCACAAGAATAGGGCCCGTGGATGGAGGGACGTATAAAAGGGATGAGAGAGAGGGAGAACGCACCTTTTGGAAAATCAGAACGTACGTACGTCTCCCTCTCTTTCCAACGCTCTCTCTCTCTCTCTCCAAAAGAAAAGAAAAACAGTAAGCGTTTTTCTTCCCTTCAAGGCGTTGTCGAGTCGAACAGGGCCAAATTCTCTTCCTCTTATCGGCGTCGGTGTCTAATCTATGGCTAACAAGGTACGCTCGAATCCGTGGTGTGCTTTAGGATCGGTGGTACATGATTTTCCCAGGCTTATCTTCCGCATTGCTTTAGGGGTTCGATTTAGTGTCGAATACGGTTTTCGGGGATCTTTTATTCACAACATTGGTATCAGAGCCCTAGTTCATGTTTCCCTGACCCTTTTAATGTTTTTTGATTGAATTTTCGCGAAAATTTTCGGCCGACACGGATCAAGCCGCAAAATCCCGACACCTGAGCACTGTTCGTCCATTTTTTTTGAGTTTCTGTAACTCGAAATCGATTTTTGAAGGTATAGGGTGAAAGCGCTCGTTGAGACGAGTCCGGCGACATGTCGTGCGCCATCGAGCGATGCCGCACGCGCCCACACAGGTGGCCAGAAGCCGCTACGCGTGGGTGTGACGCGCCCGAAGCGTTGGCTTGCCCAACGCGTGCGCCACACGCGCCGGTCAACGAACCGGCACGTGCATGCCGCCGGCCGGTGAACCGGCATGCACCGATCGGCGAACCGACGTGTGCTGACGTCAGTATGACGTTACCCAACGGTTGGTAACTGCTGGGATGACGTTATCGATAACGTCAGCGTCGACGACGGTTGGCCGGGCAGTCACCGGCCGGCGACCTGACTCAACCCGACCCGACTGCAGATGCCTGGCACGCGCGCGGCACGTGCCGGCTGACGTCTGCGTGACGTCAGCATGCACGCGGCATGTGCCGGTTGACGTCTGCGTGACGTCAGCACACGCACGCACGCAGCACATGCGATCAGTTCGTCCGACCCGGCCCGACCGGTCCGACCGGTCCGACGACCAACGACCTGACCATTGACCTGTTGACCGTTGACCGACGACCGTTGACCGTTGACCGTTGATCCAAAAAAAAAAGGGAAAAGAATATGTTTCTTTTTCAATTAAGTTTATGTGGATTATATGTAATCCCTTATTTGTTCTGCATTTGTTGCAGGAACAGTTCTGCATTTGTTACACGAACTATGCCTCCCCTCAAGTTGCGCAGACCTATTCCCGCAGTTATCGATGAACAAAAGGAAAGGCTTTCTAAGCTGATAGTTGAGCTGACTGATCATAGATGGGAGAGTGGTGACTTAATTGATCATATCCTTGAAGTCAACAGGAAAATTCAAAAGGTCATATGGAATGGTCGTCCCATGCCACAGTCAGAAATGGTGCAATTTTTCATTAACACTTTTCCACCTAAATGGCAAGAAGTGTTGAATCGTATATGGGATGTCAACGGAGCTGCTTCATATAAGAAAATTGTGATGGATTTTGTAAATGAATATTACTGCATTGTTACAAGGGAAAAGATCAAGAAATTGAACAAAAGAGGATCTTTCCCAGTTCGTGTGCTGGCTTGGTGTTAGATGTATAGGGCTGTTTTTTGTTAAGTGTGCTTTGTGGACATCTTATGTAATGTTTAACTACCTGATTGTTGTTGAAGTCGCAACCTATATGTTAGTTGTATTATGTGAAAGCATTATTGTTTTATTGGATGTCAATTATCTGTTGCTTTCTGTTATTGCTGGTTGCTGTGGGTAGTTAGCTGTGGGTAGTTATAGAAGTTTTTGTAACTTCATAGAATTTATTTTGCATATGACAATCATATTAATGATAGTTTTAAGTTAGGATTTTTGGAGGATGATTGGAAATGTAGTGACCTTTTGATTCCGAAACCTTGCTTGAAATTGTTCATTAATATGATGGGTCTATGCAAAAGGGATGCATAAATGATAGGCATTAATAATTCGTGCATACATGTCTGATGTGTTCAGATCAATGGCTTCAGCCACGAAGAGCATAGTTGTCGAGCTGAACAAAGGTGAAAAGCTCAATGGTGACAACTATGAGATATGACACATGAAAATCCAATATGTGCTGGAAGAGCAAGAGGCACTTGAAGCTCTTAACCTAACCATAGTAGAACTTGAAGAAGGAAACACTGCGCAGCACAAAAGAGATAAGGAAGCATTTGTTGCATGGAAAAGAAAGAACTCTCTTGCTCGCATCACGTTGCTGAGCAGCATGGAAAATGACGTCATGTCAGAGTTTAGGCGTTTTGACAACGCTAAGGAAATGTGGGAGGCATTGGCAGCTAGATTTGGTCATACTTCGGTGACCAGACTGAGATAGCTCACTATTAGGTTTGACTCTTACAAGAAGCTTCATGGTCACACCATGAAGCAACATCTTAGAAAGATGTTAAACATGACAAATGAGCTGAAATATGCTGGCCATGTCCTCACTAATGAGCAGCAAGGGCAAGCAGTAATTCGTTCCTTGCCTTAGAGTTGGGAGCATATGAAGGTGCACCTGACCCATAATGAAAATATCAAAACTTTTGAGGATGCAATGCACCATCTTGAGCTGGAAGAGGACCGCCTCTTGGCGGCTAAGCCGGATGGTGAACTCTATCATGCTAATTCTAGCTCACATGGAGCTTCGAGCTCCAAGCGCAAACGCCCTAACTAGTTTGATAAAGGGAAAGGCAAGGAAGTAGGTCCTTCAGGATAGAAACACAAGTTTAACCAACATGAAAGAGGAAAGCGTCCTCGCATGAAAAAGCTTGCAAGGATGAAATGCTACAACTGTGACAAGAAGGGTCACTATGCTCACGACTGTCGTGAGACAAAGAAGGTATGCACCCCTTGTACTTTTCAGAACTGTGCTTTTGTGTCGAGTTCTGTGTTCCTAACTGAGTCTAATCCTTTGTGGACTATGGATTCAGGAGCAACATACCATGTAGTGAAGGATATAGGATCCTTCATGGAATTCTGACGAGTACCAACTGGAACTAAGTGGATTTATGTGGGAAACAACTCCAGAGCTGAAGTGAAAGGAATTGGCACATGCCAACTGAATATGCGTGGTGGATGCACTTTGTTCCTACATGATGTGTTGTATGCTCCGGAGATTCGTCGGAATTTAGTGTCTGTTTTAGTGTTGGTTAAATTAGGTTTTAATATGACCTTCTATAATAGAGGTGTGGATTTGCTTTTGAATACAAATTATTATGGTTGTGGTTATTTTCTGGATGGTTTCATTGTATTAGATATTGATTATGTTAATGCAAATGTTTGTTATTCCCTTCTCACGTCTCCTAATACATATGATAATGATGTGAATGTGTGACATGCTAGACTTGGTCACATTGGCCAACAGCGTATGAATAGACTAGCCAAAGAGAGCTTGTTGGGCAGCATTGAAAAAGTCAATTTGCCCATATGTAAGCATTGTCTAGAAGGGAAAACGACGAGGAAACCATTTGGAAAAGGTAAAAGAGTTGAATTTCCTCTGCATTTAATCCATTATGATGTATGTGGTCCAATGAATGTGAGAGGAAGGCATGGGGCTGTTTATTTCATCACTTTTATAGATGATTATACTCGATTCGGATATGTCTATTTGATTTCTCATAAATCTGAAGTAATAAGTTGTTTCAAAAGGTTTATGAACCTGGTAGATAATCAATTAGACAAGAAAATAAAAGCATTAAGATCCGATCGAGGTCAAGAATATTTATCTGATGAGTTCAGAAAATTATGTGATGAAAAGAGAATAGAAAGACAGTTGTCTATTCCATATACTCCTCAACAAAATGGTGTTGCGGAGAGAAGAAACAGAACCCTACTAGAAATGATTAGGTCCATGATGGCGGATGCTAACTTACCTATTACCTTTTGGAGCGATGCATTGTTAACTGCTGCCTATATACTTAACCGTGTGCCTTCTAAATCAGTTACTTCCACTCCATATGAGTTATGGACAGGTAGAAAATCGGACTTAAGTTTTCTTAAGCCATGGGGTTATGCGGCCTATACACATGAGTCCTCTCACAAGTTTGGGAAATTGGGTCCCAGAGGAAAGAAGAGTATTTTCATAAGATACTCTGAACACTTGAAAGGATATGTGTTCATAGTTGAGCAGGAAAGTGTGAGTATAACTGAATTTGAATCACGAGATGTCACGTTCTTAGAGGATGAATTTCCTAAGAAGGGCGAAATAGGGGAAGATCACTCCCTATTTGAAACCTTGGATCAAGATAATGATATTAGTGGAGTTCGCCCAAGTGGGAGTAATTTGAGAAGTGATGAATTGAATTCAACTCATTTCGCAATTGCAACCACATGATGAGATGATGTCATCATTATCTAATCCCAGTGGGAGCATAATGGGGAATAATGTGCAAAGTGTACAATCTCCCATACGGCGAACAAGTCGCCAAAGTATTCCCCGTCGACGTTTTGACATTGAAGGGGAAACTTTTATGGTTGCTCCACAAGATGAGGATAAGCCAAGAAATATTAATGAGGCTCTGAATGTGGCATCCCAAAATTCAAAGCCAAGCCATAAGGTGTGTTAAAGTCTCTAATTAGGTGATGAAAATTTCTATGGCTTATGTCTTAGCCATTAGTCTTTTAATTAGATGATTTGTGCATATGATTGTGGAATTTAAATTTAATAGATTAATAATTGATGCTTGGCCATGTGCTTTAAAAATTAAATTTCAATAAATAAAATGCCCCAAGACTTTGGCCAAGATAGAATTTGAATTTGGACAGAATTATAGAAAGGAATTCAAAAAAAAGGGGGAAAAGGGGGTTAATTTTCGAATGGGCCTTAAACCCATTTGGCCTAAGCCTTTAATGGGCCAAGATGAGCGGCCCCAGAGAGGAGTAGTCGCCGGCCCAAGGAGGGGAGGCCCAAGCCCAACTCCAAGGCCCATCTTGCATGTGTAATGACAAGTGGCAAGAAGACTTCATGCATTGGCCTAGACTAGGATGCCATGCATTGGTCCATTTGAGTGGCATGTAATCATTAGCCATGATGAGCTCTAGGGGGTATAAGAGGAGAGGAGAGAGAGAAGGTGGCCGGATTTCTTTTGGCCAAGAGAGAGGGTGCGCGAGAGAGAGAGATTTCGAGAGAAAGAGGGAGAGGCCGAGAGAAAGAGGAAGGAGGGAGTCGCCGTTCACCGCCGTGTCCGTCCGCCGTACGCCGTCGTTTGTTCATCTTAGAGGCAAGTGGAGTCCTCTAACTTCTCCTGCATGCTTGTATATTGTTTGTTTGCTAGATTTTGGGTGTTTTAAGTGAGAAAAACCGAGGTAAGGTTGGCTCGTTCTTAAGTCGTGTGACTGTTCTTGCTCGGGTTGTGTGAGTCCGAAACTTGTTTGAGCTTGCATGTGTGTTTGGAGTCCCATTTTGGCTTCGATGTCTTCATGAAAGTTGTAGCTAACATCTTGTACTATAACATACTGAAATTTCGTGAAAATGATGGAGATTTGAGGGGTTAAAGTCTTGTTATACGGAGACCTCAGATCTGGAGAGTTTTTACTGACCTCTTGCTGGATTCATGGTTGCATGTTGGTTTTTGTTGAGAATCTCACTTTGATGTCTTCATGAAATTTGTAGGAGACATCTTTAACTACAACATACTCAAATTTTAAGTGAAATGAGCAAGTATAGCCTAGTGAATCGACTAGATCTTGAAGAAGATGATTCTGGTGATGTATTTTGAGATACCCGAGATTTCAAGGACCTAAATGATGACTCTAATTTCGTTATTTTACTTGAATCACTTCATGAAACTTGTAGAGGATACCTTGATTTATAACATATCTAAATTTCAGAGGAAACGAAAGAGAATAGGTTGGTTAACTCTAAATATTTCGGAGATGTGTTCACTGGATGATGCGGTAATGGATCCAGAAGCTTCGTGAGGTTGTATAAAATAATTTAAAAAGAATATGGCTTGGAGTTCTGCATCAAATTTGTGCAAAAATGTCTTGGCTATCACTCTGTAAAATTTCGTAATTTTTGGAGGCCATATGGATATTTTAATTGAATTTATTCGGAAACCGTGCATTCTGGTTTCATCCGAGAAGCATAGGATGTTTTGGGAAAATTATGAAATTTTATAAAAATTCAATTTGGCCATGAATTTTGCAAGTAATTATCATCCTATGGGTTTTTTTAATACTTTATTGAATTTTGATAATTTTGGGAGTTTATAGTTATTTAAAATAATAATAAAATAAATAAATAAGTAAATAAATAAATAAATAAAAAGGAATTATTTCATTGGCCATAGTTTCCATTCAATTAATTTATGTTGCATGTGTAATAAAGCTTTGATATGTCTGTGATCTTGAATTGAGATGCACATGTGAATAAGGTCTTGGCATATGTATGGCAATTGAATCAATGCATGTGTGAATGTCATGCCTAGTATGATTTGTTTGATATCATGCCATGTGCCATGTTAAAATGTGAATAAAATACTGGTGAACATGGATGATGGTAAATGAGGAGATGGTAGTGATGGCGGATGATGCTCGGAATGTATAGAGATACATTGCCGAAATTCCCTGGGAGATTCAGGATGCCCGGAATGTGGGGGGCCGGAAGCCTTGTCAGAGGTCTTTGCCCAAAAGGAATGCCTCGCAATGCCAGGATTGGGGTGCGAGATGCCTGGCTAGAAGGGTAAAGGCCGGAAGCCCTGTCGGAGGTTTCTGCTCGAAGGGAATGCCTCATGATGCTAGTTGAGATGCGAGATGCTCGGAATGTGGGGGGCCAGAAGCCCGGTGGCCATGGGATGGATGGAATGCTGGGAACCCTGTGGGAGGTCTTTGCCCGATGGGATGATGAAATTGATGATATAAGAAATGGGTGATGTGGTGATCAAATTTAAAGATAAAAGATGAAAATTAACCCATGATATGATATGCATGATGATAATAATGATGATGATATGTGATGTGATATGATGATCACCCATGATATGATATACATGATGATATGCATGATGATAATGATGATGATGATGATGATATGTGATGTGATATGATGATCACCCATGATATGATATGCATGATGATATCCATGATGATGATGATGATGATGATGATATGTGATGTGATATGATGATCACCCATGATATGATATGCATGATGATGATGATGATGATATGTGATGTGATATGATGATGCATGATAGTGTGTGCCTGGCTTCAAGGTAAGTAACGCCTGCAATGCATGTATGATCTGCCTGATGCATTGAGTTGTTATTGGATTTCCCTATCTACTGAGTGGTTGTACTCACCCCTTTTGGGGATAACATTTCAGATTAGCCAGTATGTCGCTTCCTACCATCACGCGGGGTACATTTTATGGGATACCATCCGATGTAGAGGTCGAGTGTGCTGAGATAGACTGTCCCTCTGTTCCCGGACTGACTTTTGTACAATTACGCTGTCTAGTGATGTACGACGTGGGCCTGGCTGGGGTCCTGTTATTCAGGAGTTTATATCCGTACATGTTCGTCGGGATGGAGCGATGCGAGGGATGTTGCTGCCGCCACCGCCTGATGCACCGAGTTGGGTGTGAGGCTTGCACGTGACGAGTAGGAGCTGTTTCTTTTTGGGGATAGCTGATGGGGGTTGTTGCACGTGTGATGTTGAGGGTCGAGGTTTCTTTTTGAGGTTTTAGGCTGGACATGGCTGAGTCCTAGCTTTTCCTTTTTGATGTACCGACCCAAAAGAAATCCCATCTTGAAAATATATATGTAAATAAAGTGTCGTGGCTTGTTTATAAAATTATGGTGATTAGTGGTGTGTATTTGTATCATGGTTGGTAGGGGGAGACACGGTGATGTTTTAATTTGCTTCCGCATAATGAGTCGTGCTGGGACTGTTTTGTTTTTTTTTTTTAAATATATATATGTCTGCGAATTAGGACACTTCTTCAATATAGAAAAGTGATAAGGTGTAACATTGGCGCTGATGACGACTTGCGAAGGGTTCGAGATGTCACAGCCGCCCTCTTTGGTATCAGAGCGAATGGTTATAGGTGGAGTGATAAGGAGCCTCATTTGGAGATTGAGGAACATGATGACAATGCACACCATAGGATCTAAAATGAAATAATTGAATAACGGGTGATGAGTATTCACTCGTAGATCCCCAGTAGTTTATTTTGAGTTGCTTTTGGGTACCAGTAACATGTATATGTTACTTATGTAGTAGTAGTAATTGCTTTGAATGGAGGCAGTGAGTCTTAGATATTCCTGAGGCAATGCTTGGACATTGCAGGAAAGTTATGGTGCGAGCTGGAAGTGCTCATCCATCGAGGGCTGAAGCCTCTCCTGCAAGGGCTGAACCCCGAATGGAAGATATCCTGCAGGCATTAGCCAATATTGGAAATATGATGGAAAGGTAGGCGTAGCAATAGCTTGGAGCAGAACGCCGTACTCAAGGACTAGTGGAGCGGTTTTTGAAGCTAAAGCCACTTAAGTTTAATGGAATGGGAAGTCATGAGGAGGCGGAGCAATGGATTGATGGAATTGAACGAATTTTCCGGCCGTTGGACTGCACTGATGCTGAGAAAATAGTTTTAGCAGAGTACCAGTTGGAGGGAAATGCGAAGTTTTGGTGGAGAGCTTCGAAGGACATAATCTTTGCACCAGGTACTAATGTTAATTGGGAGGAGTTTGTTAGGGCTTTCAATAGGAAGCATTTCTCTGATTGTGCTAAGGATAGAAAGATTACTGAATTTGTTCAGTTAGAGCAAAAAGGATTGACAGTAGATCAGAATGAGGCTAGATTTTCTGAATTGTCTAGATATGCTCCTAGATTGATTGAGGATTAGGAGGAGAAGGCTAAGAGATTCCTGAAAGGGCTGAGGACTGACATTAGAAAGAAACTGGTGCCTTTGAACATAAGAGATTATAATGAGATTTATGAAAGGGCACAGTTAGTGGAGCAGGAATTGTTGACGGAACGGTCGGAGTTTAAGAAACCGTTGAATTTTAATGATGTGAGAAAGGGGAAGAGACCTTATTCTAGTCAAGGTCAGACCTGGAATGTGAAGAAGAAGAGTAATTTTGGGAATTTTGGAGGAGCAAGGAGTGGTCTGAATATAGGGAAAGCACCCTATCAGCCTGGTATTTGTCAGAAGTGTAATGGACGCCATGGCTCAGGACCTTGTACGGGACAACAGAAATGTTTTGGTTGTGGACAAGTGGGTCATCTTAGGAGAAATTGTCCACAAGAGAGGTCGCAAGTGAGTGTTGGCTCGGTGAGACAAGGATATCAAAGTGCTGTTAGGTCGAACCCGCAAGGAAATCCTCAGAGACCGCCTGCACAAGGAAGGGTGTATGCGATTACCCAGGAGGAAGCGAAAGCTTCCAAAAATGTTATCTCAGGTACGATTCTTATTAATGGTGAAAAGGCATATGCATTGTTTGACACAGGTGCAACGCATTCGTTTGTGTCTAAAAGATATAGATGTTTGAATAAGATATAAGTTATGCCTCTTGAGACGCCTCTTTATGTTTCCACGCCTTTAAAGGATATGGTATTGTCTACGCTGGTGTGTTGAAATTGTAAGATATCAATGGGGGGAAAGGATATGGAAATAGACTTGGTTGTAATGGCTATGTATGATTTTGACGCTATTATAGGAATGGACTGGCTTCGTAAGTATCGGGCTAGAATGGATTGTTATAGAAGGGTGATTCAATTCGTTTTACCTGATCAGTCTAGTTGTGAATTTTTAGGAGGTCAGACCCGTTTTCCTGTAGCACTTATTTCGGCAGTAGAAGCCTGTGAGTTACTTGACAAAGGATGTCAAGGGTACCTAGCCATAGTTAGAGATTATGCAAGGGAGGAGCCTAATCTTGAAGAAGTTCGTGTAGTTAATGAATTTCAAGATGTATTTCTTGAGGAATTGCCTCGATTGCCGCCAGAGCGGGAAATTGAGTTTGAAATTGAATTAATGCCTGGAATGGGACCAATATCAAAAGCCCCATATAGGATGGCCTTAGTTGAATTGAAGGAGTTGAAAGTGCAACTGCAAGAATTGCTTGACAAAGGATTCATTAGACCAAGTGCTTCACCTTGGGGTGCACCGGTCTTGTTTGTGAAAAAGAAAGATGGATCGATGCGCTTGTGTATTGACTATAGGCAGTTGAATCAGGTGACCATTAAAAATAAGTATCCTTTGCCTAGAATTGATGACTTGTTTGACCAACTCCAGGGAAGTTCAGTTTTCTCTAAGATTGATTTGAGGTCGGGATACCATCAGTTGAGAATTAAGAAGGAGGACATTCCTAAGACTGCGTTCAGAACTCGTTATGGACACTATGAGTTCCTTGTTATGCCATTTGGATTGACTAATGCACCTGCCGCATTTATGGATTTGATTAATAGAATATTTCAGCCTTATTTAGACCAGTTTGTGATTGTTTTTATTGATGATATTCTGGTATATTCAAAAGGGTCTAAAGAGCATGAGCAGCATTTGAGAATAGTTTTGCAGACTCTGAGAGAGCATAAGTTGTCTGCTAAGTTTAGTAAGTGTGAATTCTGGTTAGACCAGATAATATTTCTAGGACATGTGGTGTCAGGAAAAGGAATTGTAGTAGATCCAGCAAAATTTGAAATGGTAGTGAATTGGCCGAGACCGACGACACCTACTGAGATACGAAGTTTCTTAGGACTGGCTAGTTATTATAGGAGGTTCATTGAAGGATTTTCACGACTGGTAGGACCTTTAACCAAATTGACCCGAAAGAATGTGAAGTTTGAATGGAATGGGGAATGTGAAAGGAGTTTTCAGGAGCTCAAAAGGAAATTGACTTCGACTCCAATTCTGACTATACCTACTGGACCTGATGGTTTCACAGTGTATAGTGATGCATCTTACAAAGGACTAGGATGTGTGTTGATGCAACATGGCAAGGTTGTAGCCTTCCAGACAATTGAAACCCCATGAGCTGAATTATCCGACGCATGATTTAGAGCTAGCAGCTATAGTGTTTGCCTTGAAGATATGGAGACACTATTTGTATGGGGAAAAGTTTGAGATTTATACGGATCATAAAAGTTTGAAGTATCTGTTCTCACAAAAGGAGTTGAACATGAGACAAAGGAGATGGATGGAGTTGTTGAAGGATTATGATTGTGAGATAAGATATCATCCAGGAAAAGCGAATAGAGTAGCAGATGCTCTTAGTCAAAAGTCGACTATGGAAATAGCTAGTTTGAGGATGGCAGAATGGGAATTGTTGGAATCTGTGGCAAATTCATAATTTAAATTGGAAATGGATTATCTTACTGGCATGCTTAGTGCATTAAGGATTGAGCCGGAGATTATCCAGAGAATTAAAATCCTGCAAGAATCTGACCCAGAGATTTTGAAAGTGAAAGATGCAGTATCTTTAGGGAAAAGATCAAAATTTCAAATCTCTGATGATGGAATAGTAAGATGTCAAGGACGACTTTGTGTTCCCGACAATGAGGAATTGAGGAAGGAAATTTTGTCGGAGGCACATAAGAGTAATTATAGTATCCACGCAGGTAGTACAAAGATGTACAGAAATTTACGTCAGCAATTTTGGTGGAATGGTATGAAGGCGGATACGGCTAAGTACGTATCTCAATGTTTGACGTGTCAGCAAGTGAAAGCGGAGCATCGTAAACCCGCAGGACTTTTGAGACCATTAGACATTCCAGAATGGAAATGGGAACATATAACGATGGACTTTGTGCAAGGATTGCCAAGGACATCAAGTAGTCATGATTCAATTTGGGTGATAGTGGATCGTTTGACTAAATCAGCTCATTTCTTAGTGATTCGCATGGACTACCCAATGGATAAGTATTCGGACATATATGTAAGTCAAGTGGTACGCTTACATGGTGTTCCAGTGACCATTACTTCATATTGGGATTCGAGGTTTACTTTGAATTTTTGGAAAAGTCTTCAAGTTGCATTAGGGACTAAGCTTCAATTTAGTACTGCTTTTCATCCTTAGACAGATGGTCAATCGGAAAGGGTAATCCAGATATTAGAGGATATGTTAAGGGCTTGTGCAATCGATTTCAAAGGAAATTGGGATGAAAGATTGTATTTGGTAGAGTTTGCCTATAATAATAGCTTTCAGAAAAGTATAGGCATGGCACCTTATGAGGCATTATATGGAAGGAGATGTAGGACTCCTGTCTGTTGGAGTGAAGTGGGTGAAAGGAAGTTGACAGGACCTGAACTGGTACAAGTTACCACTGAGGCTGTTGAAGTTATCAGAGAAAGACTTAGAGCAGCTCAGAGTAGACAGAAAGGCTACGTAGATAGGCGTAGAAGACCTTTGGAATTTAGTGTAGGAGACCATGTATTCCTTAAGGTATCTCTAATGAAAGGAATATCTCGATTCAGGAAGAAGGGTAAGTTAAGCCCTAGATTTGTTGGACCTTTTGAAATTCTTGAGAGGATAGGGGATGTAGCTTATCGTTTAGCGTTACCTCCTAAGTTAGGGAATCTGCACGATGTGTTTCATGTATCGATGTTGAGGAAGTACCAGCTGGACCCTGGTCACATACTCGATCATGAAGCCATCAAAATGGATGAGAAAGTAAGGTATATTGAAGAGCCTGTGCAGATATTGGATCGAAAGGAGCAAGTTCTTAGGACTAAGAAAAATCCCATTGGTTAAGGTATTATGGTGACATCATGATATGGAGGAAGCCACATGGGAAAGTGAGGATCAGATAAAGGAAAAGTATCCCTATTTATTTCAAGAAGATGCGAGTGGTGTTTGAATTTCGAGGACGAAATTCTCTAAGGAGGGGAGAATTGTGGCATCCCAAAATTCAAAGCCAAGCCATAAGGTGTGTTAAAGTCTGTAATTAGGTGATGAAAATTTCTATGGCTTATGTTTTAGCCATTAGTCTTTTAATTAGATGATTTGTGCATATGATTGTGGAAATTTAAATTCGATAGATTAATAATTGATGCTTGGCCATGTGCTTTAAAATTAAATTTCAATAAATAAAATGCCCCAAGACTTTGGCCAAGATAGAATTTGAATTTGGAAATAATTATAGAAAGGAATTAAAAAAAAAAAGGGGAAAAGGGGGTTAATTTTTGAATGGGTCTTAAACCCATTTGGCCTAAGCCTTTAATGGGCCAAGATGAGTGGCCCAAGAGAGGAGAAGTCGCCGGCCCAAGGAGGGGAGGCCCAAGCCCAACTCCAAGGCCCATCTTGCATGTGTAATGACAAGTGGCAAGAAGACTTCATGCATCGGCCTAGACTAGGATGCCATGCATTGATCCATTTGAGTGGCATGTAATCATTAGCCATGATGAGCTCTAGGGGGTATAAGAGGAGAGGAGAGAGAGAAGGTGGCTGGATTTCTTTTGGCCAAGAGAGAGGGTGCGCAAGAGAGAGAGAGATTTCGAGAAAAAGAGGGAGAGGCCGAGAGAAAGAGGAAGGAGGGAGTCGCCGTTCACCGCCATGTCCGTCCGCCGTACGCCATCGTTTGTTCATCTTAGAGGCAAGTGGAGTCCTCTAACTTCTCTTGCATGCTTGTATATTGTTTGTTTGCTAGATTTTGGGTGTTTTAAGTGAGAAAAACCGAGGTAAGGTTGGCTTGTTCTTAAGTCGTGTGACTGTTCTTGCTCGGGTTGTGTGAGTCCGAAACTTGTTTGAGCTTGCATGTGTGTTTAGAGTCCGATTTTGGCTTTGATGTCTTCATGAAAGTTGTAGCTAAGACCTTGTACTATAACATACTGAAATTTCATGAAAATGATGGAGATTTGAGGGGTTAAAGTCTTGTTATACAGAGACCTCAGATCTGGAGAGTTTTTACTGACCTCTTGCTGGATTCATGGTTGCATGTTGGTTTTTGTTGAGAATCTCACTTCGATGTCTTCATGAAAGTTGTAGGAGACATATTTAAATACAACATACTCAAATTTTAAGTGAAATGAACAAGTATAGCCTAGTGAATCGACTAGATCTTGAAGAAGATGATTCTGGTAATGTATTTTGAGATACCCGAGACTTCAAGGACCTAAATGATGACTCTACTTTGGTTATTTGACTTGGATCTCTTCATGAAACTTATATAGGATACCTTGATGTATAACATATCCAAATTTCAGAGGAAACAAAAGAGAATAGGTAGGTTAAATCTAAATATTTTGGAGATGTGGTCACTGGACGATGCGGTAATGGATCCAGAATCTTCGTGAGGTTGTATAAAATAATATAAAAAGAATCTGGCTTGGAGTTCTTCATGAAATTTGTGTGAAAATGTCTTGGCTATCACTCTGTAAAATTTCGTAATTTTTGCAGGCCATATGGATATTTTAATTGAATTTATTCGGAAACCGTGCATTCTGGTTTCATCCGAGAAGCATAGGATGTTTTGGGAAAATTATGAAATTTAATAAAAATTCGATTTGGCCATGAATTTTGCAAGTAATTATCATCCTATGGGTTTGTTTATTAATTCCTTGAATTTTGATAATTTTGGGAGTTTATAGTTATTTAAAATAATAATAATAATAAATAATAATAAATAAATAGAAATAAATAAAATAAATAAATAAAAAGGAATTATTTCATTGGCCATAGTTTCCATTCAATTAATTTATGTTGCATGTGTAATACAGCTTTGATATGTCTGTGATATTGAATTGAGATGCACATGTGAATAAAAGGTCTTGGCATATGTATGGCAATTGAATCAATGCATGTGTGAATGTCATGCATAGTATGATTTGTTTGATATCATGCCATGTGCCATGTTAAAATGTGAATAAAATACTGGTGAACATGGATGATGGTAAATGAGGAGATGGTAGTGATGGCGGATGATGCTCGGAATGTACAGAGATACATTGCCGAAATTCCCTGGGAGATTCAGGATGCTCGGAATGTGGGGGGCCGAAAGCCTTGTCGGAGGTCTTTGCCCGAAAGAAATGCCTCGCGATGCCAGGATTGGGGTGCGAGATGTATGGCTAGAAGGGTAAAGGCCGGAAGCCCTGTCGGAGATTTCTGCCCAAAGGGAATGCCTCGTGATGCTAGTTGAGATGTGAGATGCCCGGAATGTGGGGGGCCGGAAGCCCGGTGGCCATGGGATGGCTGGAATGCTGGGAACCCTATCGGAGGTCTTTGCCTGAAGGGATGATGAAATTGATGATATGAGAAGTGGGTGATGTGGTGATCAAATTTAAAGATAAAATATGAAAATTAACCCATGATATGATATGCATGATGATATGCATGATGATAATAATGATGATGATATGTGATGTGATATGATGATCACCCATGATATGATATGCATGATGATAATAATAGTGATGATATGTGATGTGAGATGATGATCACCCATGATATGATATGCATGATGATATGCATGATGATAATGATGATGATGATATGTGATGTGATATGATGATCACCCATGATATGATATGCATGATGATGATGATGATGATGATGATATGTGATGTGATATGATGATGCATGATAGTGTGCGCCTGGCTTCAAGGTAAGTAACGCCTGCAATGCATGTATGATCTGCCTGATGCATTGAGTTGTTATTAGATTTCCGTATCTGCTGAGTGGTTGTACTCACCCCTTTTGGGGATAATATTTCAGATTAGCTAGTATGCCGCTTCCTGCCGTCACGCGGGGTACATTTTACGGGATACCATCCAATGTAGAGGTCGAGTGTGCTGAGATAGACTGTCCCTCTGTTCCCGGACTGACTTTTATACGAGTACGTTGTCTAGTGATGTACGACGTGGGCTTGGCTAGGGGTCCTGTTATTCAGGAGTTTATATCCGTACATATTCGTCGGGATGAAGCGATGCGAGGGATGTTGCCGCCGCCACCGCCTGATGCACCGGGTTGGGTGTGAGGCTTGCACGTGACGAGTAGGAGCTGTTTCTTTTTGGGGATAGTTAGCCGACACTTATGATGGGGGTTGTTGCACATGTGATGTTGAGGGTCGAGGTTTCTTTTTGAGGTTTTATGCTGGACGTGGCTGAGTCCTAGCTTTTCCTTTTTGATGTACCGACCCAAAAGAAATCCCATCTTGAAAATATATATGTAAATAAAGTGTCATGGCTTGTTTATAAAATTATGGTGATTAGTGGTGTGTATTTGTATCATGGTTGGTAGGGGGAGAGACGGTGATGTTTTAATTTGCTTCTGCATAATGAGTCGTGCTGGGACCGTTTTGTTTTAATATATATATATATATATATATATATATATGTCTGCGAATTAAGACACTTCTTCAATATAGAAAGGTGATAAGGTGTAAGATTGGCGCTGGTGACAACTTGTAAAGGGTTCGGGGTGTCACACTGAATTGCCCTAGTAAGGAAAAATGGATTCATGCAATGGAAGAGGAAATGGAGTCAATGAAATCAAACCAAGTCCGAGAACTGGTTGATCTTCCAAATGGACGCAAAGCTATTAGGAATAAGTGGGTTTTCAAAATAAAACCAAAGGCTGATGGCTCGATAGAAAGGTATAAGGCTCGCCTTGTAGCGAATGGGTATAATCAACAGGAAGGAATTGATTATGAAGATATGTTTTCTCCTATAGTGAGATTTACCTCGATTCGCATTATTCTGGCAATGGTGGCTGGTATGGATCTTGAGTTACATCAGATGGATGTAAAGACTGCTTTCCTCAATGGAGAATTAGAGGAAGAAATATATATGGAACAACCTGCTGGTTTCATAGTAAAAGATCAAGAAGAAAAGGTATGTCGACTTATGAGATCAATATATGGCCTCAAGCAGTCATCGAGACAATGGTATATACGTTTTCATAATGCCGTAATGGCATATGATTTTACAATGATTGATGATGATCATTGTGTATATATCAAAAGATCCAAGGATCAATTTGTGATCATATCATTATATGTTGATGATATACTAATTGCCGGAAGTAATATGGAGTTTGTTCATACTGTCAAGAGTTGGTTGTCTTCCAACTTTGAGATGAAAGATATGGGTGGGGCTACATACATTCTTGGAGTTAAGATTTCAAGAGATCGTTCGAAGAGATCGTTATCTCTTTTGCAAGAAACAAATATAAACAAGGTTCTTGAACGATTTCGTATGCAAGATTGTAAACCCATAGACAATCCTATTGCAAAAGGTGAAGGATTGAGCCATAGACTGTGTCCAAGGACTCCACAAGAGAAGGAACAAATGAAACATGTTCCTTATGCTAGTGCTGTTGGGAGCTTGATGTACGCTATGATATGTACAAAACCCGACATATGTTTTGCAGTTGGAATGGTGAGCAGATACAAATCCAATCTAGGTCCAGCACATTGGAAAGCCATTAAGAGAATATTGAGATATATGAAGGGAACTACTGATTACAAGTTGAATTAGCAAGGAAATGATCTGCGACTTGAAGGCTATTCAGATGCTGATTGGGGAGGAGATTTAGATGAAAGAAAATCTACCTCAGGATTTGCTTTCTTACTGAATAATGGCGCTATATCATGGAGTAGTAAGAAGCAAACGTGTATAGCCTTATCCACGATGGAAGCTGAGTTCGTGGCATTATCAACAGCAGTACAAGAAGGAGTTTGGCTTAAAAGATTTTTGGATCATTTAGGTGTTATTGAGAAAGCTGCAAATCCATTATTGGTTAACTGTGATAGCCAAGTAACTATAGCGTACACCAAAGATCCAAAATATCATGTCAAGACCAAACATATAGATACCAAGTATAACTTTGTCAAAGATATGGTTGCACGAAAGGATGTGAACTTACAGTACATAACTACGCATAGAATGGTAGCAGATCCTATGACAAAGCCAATACCTAGAGATGTGTTTTGTGGTCATGCAAAATCTCTAGGATTGTGTAGAGTCTGATGTACTAGATTGTAATTTCTCTGAGTTGTTCACATTTATGAACTAGTGTTGTTTCATTATTAATGCCTATGAATCTTTGTTTGATCTTTATGCATCTTAATGCTTAGTGCATTACTTAAGTTGAGAAAGTATGTCGAATAGATAAAAGATTAGCCCACTCACACGGGTAATCGCCTCTATTTACTGTGTGATAAATAGAGATGAGATTGTTTTTAAGCTTATTATCTAGGTGATAATCGAGAGCTCAACCTTAAAATACGTATGTCGCCTTAACTGAGTGTTAAGATGAGGACATAATACTTACTATGTTCGAAAGTAAAATACCCCACATATTTTACTTTATCTGTCTAAGATGCTAGATGTGAGTTATGATGAATTTTGTAAATGAGTAGATACATGAACTCAAGTTAGACATTGGGTATGTCTAAACTATCATCTGTACGGTATTGAAAGGTGTAGACATACGCTCCATAGGAAATGAGTTAATACCGTAATACGTATTTTATACTACATATGCATGAGCCGACCAATAAGAGTGGCAAAAAGTTTGATCTCAACTTTTATGACGTGTGAGACTTTTGAGGAAAAGAGTTCCTCAATTTTAGTGCCCTCATGACTTTTACTTATTCTCGAGATTTCTATTTAGTATTTGCTATCTTAGGATGTTGCCAATGGTCATGAGTTGATTCGATCTAATGGGACATTTTTAAAAAAGCAAGCTGAACTAAAATTGAAAGTTTGAAGGAAAGAGGAAGATCGATTTTGGGGAATCACATTGTAGTTTTGTATTCACCGGTCGACCAATTATGACTGTCTTTGGGATAATTATAATTGTGAATACAATTTATATATATATATATATATATATCATTGTTTGAAAGAGATCAAGAGAGATATAAATGTGATCGATCGATCTAGGGTACTACATACTAAATCTACTCAGATTGTGACGCCTATTATGAGCTGCTATATATTCCTAACAGATGTATATCAACGAGCTCTCAAAGTATGCTGGTCGCACGGATTATTCACTAGTATGAATGTTGAAGAGAGGTAAAGAGAATCCTGTTCAGCCCACCATGTGTGAGTGGGAGATGATGGTTTTATTAATGATGGGCTTAAAGCCTGTCCGCCCATGTTGGGTCTAAAAGCCCGGCCCACAGGAATAGGGCCCGTGGATGGAGGGACGTATAAAAGGGATGAGAGAGAGGGAGAACATACCTTTTGGAAAATCAGAACGTACGTACGTCTCCCTCTCTTTCGAACGCTCTCTCTCTCTCTCTCTCCAAAAGAAAAGAAAAACAGCAAGCGTTTTTCTTCCCTTCAAGGTGTTGTTGGGTCGAACAGGGCCAAATTCTCTTCCTCTTATCGGCGTCGGTGTCTAATCTATGGCTAACAAGGTACGCTTGAATCCGTGGTGTGCTTTAGGATCGGTGATACATGATTTTCCTGGGTTTATCTTCCGCATTGCTTTAGGGGTTCGATTTAGTATCGAATCCGGTTTTCGGGGATTCTTTATTCCCAACAGTTCCAGGGCTCCTTGCAGTGCTTGCTGATCTTCTGTTGCATGCCATCGAGGTTTTCGTTGGATGGGAGCGTCACGTCCGTGCACAGAGTTGAATAGCTTGGCGACTGCCTTGTCACTTCCGAAATAATTCTGGATGATGCCTTCCGTGTGAAGCAGGGCGACATCTTGCCTATCGTTGATGATTTTGTCCATGAAGGTGACGTAGGATGTGACCTCGTTCCCAGCCCCGATGTGCAAGCGCTCGAACGTCGTGACGTTGAGGAACATGGATTCGGTGGTGTCATCCACCTTGATAACTGGGAGTTTCAGGAACCTTCTAGCAAAGGAGATGTCCTTGAGGCTGTTGGTCTTGCTCTTCTTGAACTTGATTCCGGCCTCGTTGAGCTCAATGGCCGACCGGATTATTGGCTCGGTCTTCTTGGCAGATATCTTCATGTCCTCAGGTCCCATATATAATCCCCTTCGCGCTGGACCTCCTCGGATTTCATCAGCAGGCCTTTCCTGAATACGTCCATGACATGCAGGCGTCTGCCCAACCCCGTGAACTTTTTATTTTCATGGAGGAAGTAGAATTTTCCGATGAGCTCGTTGACGTCATCCTGCGTTGTTGGAGTAAAGTCAGCGCATTGAATACGAGAGTGTTGTTGTGTCGATACCACCCGCATAAAAGGAAAAAAAATGAGTCTCTTATTGAGTTGATAGATTTAATAATTAAATTGTTAATTGATCTCGAACCGTGCATGCTAAACATTTGGAACATTAAATTTAATGGATTTTGTGTGAGATCTATCTAAGATAATCAGTGCAATAATCTCTCTAATGACAGAGGGAAATCAAAGAAACTAACCTCCTTGCCATCGTTCGCGATGGCAACCAGCTGATACAGCACTAGCATCGGCAGCTGATTCTCCAGCAGCAGCATGTCCCGCCTTATATACGGGGCAATGTATTCCAGCCTGTGGATGCTGAAGATGGGGTCATTGGGCGCGTAGCCATTATTCTTCTCCCTACTTATTGCGTCCTCATGATCTCGAGCATGAAGCAGCCGTCCCTGATCATTAGCTCCAGGAACTTGCCCCCCGTTCCCTCCTTCCAGTTCTGGTCCAGATTGTCATAGCTGTCCTCGAGCTCATGCGCCACCTTCCTCAGAGACTCGAAGATGCACTCGAGGGACTTCCCGGACCGCTTCAGGAAGTAGAGGAGCGCGCGGTGCTTGTGCTGCTCCATTGGACGGAGGTGGTCCTCGTCATGGTGGTAGGGATCGAAAGAGACAACCTGCGGCTGGTAGGCCTTGGGGTTGAGGACGGTGATGAAGGGGGGGACCTTGTAGATGGACGGAGACTTCCAGAACTGATGCTCGTCTTTGGGCATGCAGTTGAGGTTCTCGTTGACATGAACGATCCAGTTGGTCTCGTTCGGGTCCAGTTGGGGCTGCAAGGGTAACATGTTTCGGGAGTTTCAGAGGTTCCACGAGTTTCTGTTCTGGGTGAGAGAGAGAGAGAGAGAGAGAGAGAGAGAGAGAGAGAGAGAGAGAGAGAGAGAGAGAGAGGGGAACAGAATGGGAAGAGCGTGCCTGCGGTTTGGGGTTGTCCAAGCCCAATGCTGGTCACTTGTGCATGAGAGAGAGAGAGAGAGAGAGAGGAACAGAATGGGAAGAGCGTGCGTGCGGTTTGGGGTTGTCCAAGCCCAATGCTGGTCACTTGTGCATAAATAGAGGTGTGGAAATGGGTCTCGACCAATTTTGTAACTCATATGAAATGAGTTGGATCATATATGCGTTAATTAAATTTTAATAGTTTTTTTTTTTTTATGGAATTGAGTTGTAAAGTCTAATTGAATAATGAATATGGATTTTAAATGGTCGGGGCTTTTTTATTTATATCCATCAGAAGAGTGTTTGGCGGTGTCCAAGGGAGGTGAGGTGTCGCTTTTTTTTTTCTTGATAAAGGTAAGAGATATATATTGACTTAAGCCAAAAGCAACAAGAACACTATATAGCAAAAACTCGGCACCAAGAACTTGCACTCACAAGGACAACAGTTAGAGTGAGTGGAAAGGTGCCAAGGTAAAAGAAAACCAACTGCACAAGAGCAGAGGAAAGCCAAATAGTGGCAAAGCAAAAACCTACACGGGGATCACAAAAAAATACCAAATCCCAACAACTACACAAGTGTAGGGAGATGAATACAAATGTAGGAATGGTAGGACAGCTCGCCAATTGCACTAGAGAAGCTTCCAAAAATTCGAACCAGCACCTTCTTCAATTGCACGAACCGAGGAAGACCTCCGACCAGAACAGGAAATGAGAGAACCCCCTACTCGAAAAGGTCTACTGACCAATAGGTGGATCATTCCACCAAAAAGAAGAGTTTACTGACCAGCAATGCAACAATCTACGATTTGTGATGCTGGGAGGAATCCGGTGAAAAGGCAAAGCCTTGTCCTTGACAATCTTCTCCAACCATATCTTCATGGTGGAAAGGGAGGGTGGTCTACCCTCGAAGAGAATATTATTCCGCTCCTTCCAAATGATGTCGCATAAAGTAGCGAAAGCGAACCAAGCAAGGGTGGAATGAAAGGAAGTTTCGGATAAATACTTGATTGCCCATCACAAGTTATCCATCCAAGATTTGTTCATCCAAGGAAAATTAAATCTAGAAGCCCAGAAATTGACAAGTGCGGCCGGAATGGAACAACCAAAAAAGAGATGGTCGACCTAGTCTGGACAACAAGAACAAAAGCCACAATTCACAACTGGGATTCTGCCATAAGAAAGAAGCATCACCTAAGTTGGCAGTATGCCCCAAGTAAAGACAAAAGGAGTTTAGCTAATGGGAAGAGTGTTTGGTGGTGTCCCCATGGGAAGAGTATTTGGCAGTGTCCAAGTGAGAGGGGTGTCGCTTTTTGTGGCCTGGGTAAAGACAAAAAGTGTTAAGGTAATGTCCCATGAAAATCATGGGAATCGAATCATGCACATGGCCATGTATCAGCCTTAGGATTTGATGAATCTCCCAAGAATGAGCCTCAGCCAAAATGCTCGTATTGAATTGAGTGCACGCAATGTAATCTGGGTATAGACTTCACCTATTTGACGTGATGTTAGATATATAATTTTTACATTTAGAACGATCTAAATTTCTAACTTTGGATTTCTTTTGAGTACTCAAAGCCTTCTTATATATATAAATATATATATATATTATGTGTATTGCAAAAAAAAAAAAAATTTATTTCACAAGTGCTAAACAAGTCAAGTCAAGTTATAATTATCTTGTGTCAAATTCAAAAACTTCCACTCACTTCATATGGAGAAAAATTGATTCTAGCAAAAAGATACATTAAATTTCAAATCAAAGTCAAACTAGTATTGCAAAATCAATTTTATGAGTTAAACTAAATATTGGAGCTACCGAGAAGGGAATCACCATCCAATGAAGAAATCAAAATCCACATCAAAACCTCCCTTTTTAATTCAGCAGCCATCTAAAACACCTAAGAAAAGTCAGATTTTTCTCACCAATTCAAGAAACTCAAGTTGATCCCTCCCCTAACTCCACCAGGGAAAAAAGAAAACAAATCCAATTCACAATCAGGTAAGGCCAACATGAGGTTGCGAAGTTTGGTGGTGGGGGCTCTGTGGGTATGGTTATTGACAGTAGCAGTGGTCAAAAGGAAGAAAGAAATAAAGAAACAGAGAAATGCAAGGCACACAAGAGAGAGACAAAAGATTAAAAGTGGGCCACTATCAAGTACACGGCGATCAGCGATCAATGAGTAGGGTAGAGCGTGACTCACATGAAGATTCAACACCACCTAATATTTTCTTGTACTAGATAAAGGATTCGTGGCATTTTGATATGACCCCCAAAGCTTGTTTAAATCTACACGTGATTATTATCTCAATCACCCTAACTAGCTTTTATTAAATCTTAAATTGGGCCGGATCACCTTTTGCTTTGTTACTAGTTTATTCTCTTCAAACTGTTATCTAATTAACAAGAGTAAAGTGGTTCTAGTCCAAATTCCAAACTTAATAAGACATATTTGAAAATAACAAAGTATGCCAATTTTTAAAAATTTCTAAGACAACTTTTCCTCCATTTTCTTTTGACAACTCTCTCTCTCTCTCTTTCTCCTCCACTATACTTGTTTACGTTCTTTCCCCTCACTTTTTATTCTCATATATAGAAAGGTCAAAGGAAGGAAAAACTCAAAACATTACATGAAAATCGTGCACAATTTGACATATAATAGCATATCTACACCGAACTCAACTTAGAATGATATGTCTCTCATTCAAATTTTATATTACAATGGCCTCTATTTTTATATTGACGAAATAGAGCTTACAAAACACTTTTATTGAAATGAGAAAAACCAGCTTTTAAAGTGTCTCTATTTAATCAAACAAAATTTTCACATATCAAACATTATAAAGTCCCTTAATTTTATTCAAAACAATATAATTTTGCAAGCGATGGTTCAATTGGATCGGCCGAAAGGTAAGAATCACTCCTGTAGGAAGGCTCTAGCGTGTCTCACCATATGAGAGGCAGTTCAATTGCAATCATAGGAAAGACGCTATGCCCTACTATAGCTGGCAGATTACGAAGTCCTTAATTCCAATCACTGAAAATTGACTCGTGGGTCATTTTAATACCGAGAGCGTGATGAGCCTTTGTCTACTAATTGTTATCATATATCATGCTTCCATTTTCTTGGGGCTTATTATAGTTGGATTATGTTCTCAATAATGAAACCCGAGGACAATGTGGGTTCAGAGAAAATGATAATCCAATAATTTTTTAAAGACATTCTTCACAGTTTATTAAAAATTTATAACACTTAAGTGATCGATTGAAAGTTATAACACTTAAGTGAATGTTATCTAAAAGTCATGACACTCAAGTGACTAGAAAAATAAGTTATGGTACTCAAGTGATAATTGTATGAAAATTATGACACTTGTCAAATCTTTATCTCAAAAATGAGAAATTAAATTGCAGTTGGTAAGACTCAGGAGAGCCTATTACGCAATGTAAGAGCCATCTCACAAGAGAGTTAAGCACGCCTACCTAGCAATTAGTTAAATCCTTTGGGATAAATTTTGGGAGAGTTGCGTAGAGAGTTTTCAAAATTTTAGACAGGTTAAAGAATTTCAAAAGAGAGAAAATATTATATTTCTGCGATATTTCTCTTGGCATTCTGACATCGCTATAATTAATAAACACTTAAACAATAAACACAAACATCTCATAAAAGATGTTGACTTAATCTGAAAGCAACTAAATTCAAACCAATCAAATTAATATGGGAAGAGTTTCCGGGGGTGCCCAGTGAGGGGTATATCAATTTTTGAGGTTGAGACACCTGGAGTGCCATAACTTGGCACGGAGAGACACTTAAGTGCCATAACTTTAAAATGGTACACTTAAGTGCCAATATCGGAGTAAAATGGAACATTTAAGTGCCACTCCGGTGAAAATCCGGCCAAATGGCTGACGTGGCAATTTTCCGGCGACTTTGGTTCAAAACGGTGTCGTTTTGCATGTTGATGTGGCGAAGAAAATGCAAAAACGACGCCGTTTCGCATCTGACGTGTAAATAATAATATAAAAATAATTAAATTAGATTTAAACTTAATTTTAAAAAATTATTCAAAAAATAAAAAAAATAAAAATTTTAAAAAATTTTAAAAAATTTTAAAAAAAAATTTAAAAAAAGGGAGATCGAATGGGCGGCTGAGGGCTGAGCCATGCCCTTAGCCACTTGTTCGATCTCCCCCACCCCCATTTTTTAAAATTTTTAAATTTAATTTTTTTTAATTTCTCTTAATTTTTTGAATATTTTAAATAAAATTAAGTTTAAATTTAATTTAATTAATTTTTATATTATTATTTACACCTCAGACGTGAAACGGCATCGTTTTTGCATTTTCTCCGCCACGTCAGTGTGCAAAACGACGCTGTTTTGGACCAAACTCGCCGGAAAGTTGCCACGTTAGCCATTTGGCTGGATTTTCGCTAGAGTGGCACTTAAGTGTCCCATTTAACTTCGAAACTGGCACTCAAGTGTACAATTTTGAAGTTATGGCATTTAAGTGTCCCCCGGTGCCAAGTTATGGCATTTGGGCTGTACTTCTGCCATCAATTTTTTGTGCACTAGATAAAGATAAAAAAAGTTTATGTATGTATCACGACAAACGTTGGAACCAAATTGCATGCACACTACTATTCACATATTGAGTTGGGTGCATGTAATGTGATTTGGATATGAACTTCACATGTTTGATGTGACATTAAATTTATAACTTTTACCTCTCGGATGTTATAAATTTCTTAGTTGAGGCCTCATTTTTAGTACTCAACGCCCGTGTCTACGTGTGTTATATCTCATGCAGTGAAAAGGAAAAACGATATTTCACAAAAAAGTAACTTTCCGTTAATATATATACTCAGCTAGCTCATAAAATCATGTAACTTCTCCGGCATTTTACTTGAGTTCCTGATTGATTCATAATAAATCAATGGTGGCTATATTATAAACTAAATTGCATGTTTAACTTATTTAATTAAAACCCGAAAGTTGTAATTAGTTTGGGCTTAGTAGAGTTAGTACTAAGCAACAGTACTACCATTTTAATGAGTGAACATTTGTATCAGCTTATTAGTTTATTAGCTTTCTCTTAATGGTTTGCCTTTGGGAAGGTCGCAACATCAACTAAGGATAAAGGACTTTGAGAGTGATAAAGTTTCACCACTCTAGGAAGGTCGCAACATCAACTAATGATAAAAGGATGTTGAGAGAGATAAAGTTTACCACCAAGGTCTAAAGGAACCACACTAACCAATAATAAAGAACTTTGGGTTCATGACTAATGGAATTAGATACAGAACCGAAGATAGATATTCACTCACTTGAGGAAAATCTAATTTATTCACCAAATTCAAGTCTTCGTGTACAAAGTAAGATTTCACCTTGATTTATAGAGGGACTCTTCTAAGTAAACATAAATGACTCTTAGAGTTCTAAGAAGTCATGATAACTATGGACAATTATCTAATCATGACTCTTGAAATCGTCATATTCACAAAAATTAAGACTCGAAACCACAACACAATTAAAATGCATAATAGCTAGGACTTAATGCTTGACACCTAGAAGTAAATGCATTTAACCAATACCAAATGCATAGTAATTAGGATTAGATCCTCCAAATTCGTCCACCAACTTGGGAGCCGAACAACCACCATGGAAGATCAACCGATAGAGATGGACATAGACTAGAACAACCTCTTGTTGCTAGGTAGTCGATTAGTAGTCTCAAAGTTGACAACAAACTTGTTAATCAACATCTTGATAATGGATTCGACGCTATAGCATTGGTCTCTCTTCTCTCGGAAGAGTTGCTTCCTCTCCACCTGTGCAGAGCAGTTCTCTATCCCTGTAATGGGTGATAGTGTCAATAAATCTCAACATCCCCCTTGAAGTCTCCTCCTATTACATTCAATATGGACGATAGCACCATCCTCACCGAAAAAGAAAAATCTTTTCTCTCCAAATCACCCGTAGTCTTTCAAAACCCCAAACCCTAATACACGAAAACCCACAGTTTCCCCCCTAAACCACAACAAAACTTCTGCTTCCAAGGCTGGGGACGAAAGTCTTCAAGCTGGATCCCAACACCACAACCCACATTTGGGCATTTCACTCTTGGCTTGGGTAGGTGGTTCTGTTCCATTGGGTGGGGCTTCTCTCATTGCAAGTCCAAATTTCTCGAGAGACCCTAGCTTTCAAGTTTTAGCTGCTGCACCTCGTTAGCCACATCCCCATCTTCTAAAGCTCCCTTCAAAGCAAGTTGCAAACTGTCATGCCCCGATCCTCGGGCACGCACACATCTTTCTACCTGGTCGATTTTATAATGCGATATCCCAGGACTATGTATCGCCGACCCTTTCTTTTTTTAAGCACATGCATAAGTAGTTATGAATCCCCAGATAATAAATCGATGGAATAGAAAAGAAATGCCATATTTTTCATTTTGAAATTCACAACCATACTTTTATACATAGCATAACTCAAAGATCTTCACAAAACTACTCACGACTTTTTAATTTCACTCTATTCACATTAAAACAGGATTCCCAAAAGAGGATGGGACCTCAATCCTCATCCGGTCATACTCAGGATCCCTTTTTGGATCATCTCCTTCTTCAAGAATCTTTCTTCTCCTCAGGTTTCACTTTAGTGTTCTCCTTCTCCGATTCCTCCTCCTCGGGTTCATCTACGGGCCTAAAATTTTGTCCCACAACTGGGATGAGACTACATGTCAGCAAGTTCTACCCCACTAAGGCCCGATTAGTAAACCATTATACTATAGGCTGCCTAAACATGCACAGTTCAGAAGACTTACCTTGGCCTCAAATTCCACCTGCAAGTCAGGACAATTCATAATAGGCACCCATTTACTCAAAACAAATCGAACTAGTCGATTACATGTCACACAAATGATTCTCCACTATGAAATATCTAAAAGCTAGGCCACGTGCATTCTCTAGGATGACATCCCAAGTCTCCGAGCCACGTGCCTCAAAACTTGGGCCCAATGCATTTTCTAAGGCACTAGTTCACCAAAGTGACACATCAGATCACCGAGCCATGTGCCCTTTTTAGATGCTAATACTTAATCACCGAGCCATGTGCCCTTTTTAGATGCTAATACTTAATCACCGAGCCATGTGGCCTTTTTAGATGCTAATACTTAATCACCGAGCCATGTGCCCTTCTCTACGTGATTTACTTTCTACTATGATTCCATTATGAGACAACTCATTTCTCTACAGTTTCCCAATCCACTGTCGATACAAAATTAATTCTCAATCAAATAATCAAATCAATTCAATATGAACATATTCAAAAATTCACAATTTAAATCAATTTCATACAAATTGAAGCTCAATTAAATAAACGGACTATGTCACGAAGATTAGCACAAAATTCCGGTCATTGGTCATCTTAGCATTAATTTCCGAAAAATAAATAATTAATTAATTAATTCCGAAAATTAATAATTAATTACTAAAAATCCAATTTAGGCCCGAATGCCTAATTGAAGCCCGCTAAGGGTCGGGAAAAATCCCGAGATGCTTTCAATAAATAATAGACTATGTCTACTTGCTAATTGCACAATCAAATTGTCTAATATGCATCACATTTGTCTAATGATCACTAATCTATTTTAATCTAGCCACCTAATTGCATTTAATTAAACCTAACTAACCCCTAAGAATAATTAGCAAACTAAACAAGGATTAGTGAGATTACTCACCGGAATAACGCGCAAATCGAATCAATCCGACGGGGATGTCACGAGGATCAATTCCTCCCAAAGCACGGCTCGGGTTCGGGGCTTGGAAACGGCCCAAAGCAGGCCTTGAACAGTGCTGGAAACCCATTTTTCCAGTCACTATTATTGGCTGGACGAAGCTTGTCAAGTGGCTGAGCTGGTTGGGCGAGGCCGGCGGAGGGCGAGAGGGGCTCTAGCGAGTCCGAACGGCGGCTGGAGGGGGTCGGGCTGCGACCTGTGATGGTCCAGACGAGTTGGGCAGAGGCGACGGCTCAGCTAGACGGGGTGGACAGTGCACGAGTAGGCGAGCTGAAGACAAACGGCGGTGAGCGGCATCGTGCGGGTGGAGCGGACAGCGGTCCGGCGTGGCTTCGATGGCGACAACAGCTTTGGTCTTTAGGCGAGCTATTTATGTTTTGCTGTCTTCACACAAACTAGAAAGGAGAAGAAGAAGTCGATCCGTGGGAGTGGGGGAGAAGAGAGAGGAGATGGCAAGGTGAGCGGTGGGTGGCAGAGCGCAGGCGACACGTGGGTGACAGAGCATGGGCGGCGGCGAGCTGCTCCTGTCTTCCATCTTCTGTTCTCTGCTTCCATTCGAAGATAGGGGGAGAGAGAGTGTGTCCAGGGAGAGAGAAGGAGAGATGAGAGAGAGAAGCAGATAAGTGTTGAAAAGTCAAAAGTAAAAAGTGAAGAGAGAGAGAAGCAAAGTGGAAACCGGCAGGGGAATTCAGCACAAGGGAAAAGAGAAGAAAGAGAGAGGGAGAGAGAAACAGATTCAACCAAGGGGGAAAAGAAAAGGAAATATAAGGGTTAGCCCAAAATTGGAAAAAAAAAAAAAGAAAAGGGAATGGGAGGGAACAAAAGAATTTCCTAACATAGCAAATTTTCATCCCATTTTCTTTTAAGTTGGCTCAATTATCCCCAAAAGAATTTCAAACTAGAGTGCTTGATCTCCACTTGCGTTTCTGCATCCAAATTCCCTATTGATTTTCTCTCAATCAAATCTCACAAAATCAATTGATGTCTCAAATATCAAATTGATTAATTTCTTCCTCCAAAGATCCCTCATGCTTCTCAAATTCACAATCAAAATCAATCCCCGGCTTTAACTGAACGAAAACGGCCCTAACCTGACTTTTTCCCAAAAAGTCTTAGTCGTCAGAAAAATCTTCTGAGACTGAGTCGTGAATCCTAGAATTTATTGTAACATGACATAACCTTCAATTTTTGAAATCGGACTCGAATTGATGGTTAATTTCCATTTGTCGCGTTTTTAGCTTGACCTATACTACCGGGTGGTTTTCAGAACTTTTTAAGGCAAATGACCCATGGTTGATTTCTTCGAACCACTATGAACCTATTCGACTCAATGGCGACTCTCGATTGTCATGAAAATCTCGAGGATCCAATTATGGACACAGGGCGCCAAATGATAGTAAAATCAGATTAGTGTCAATCGATGAAAATTTTCCAATTTAGTAGAGTCACCGATGATCGGTCACACATCTCAGTCGAACAGACCTATCTTTGATCTTAAGTCGATTTTTAACCATGCCGTAAAGGCCTTTAAAGATGAGCACAGTCGAGAAGCTAATTCCTAATCGAATTATCAAGTTTATTGCCCTAAAATTTCTTAATTACTTACCCAGACAATCTAGTTATCTCAAGAGTGATCGGCTCTAAGAATAACCCTTTAAACGGGTCAACAAAATGCCCAATTAATTCAGTAGAAAATAGGTTGAGAAATTCAGGATGTCACACAAACCAAACCTCCATCAGTAAGTTTCCTATTTTAGTCGCCTGCAAGATTGGAAAATGAAGAAAGAAAATGAGAATGAAATACATTTTGCTGCACTTTGTAAAAGTTTGGGCCACTTGTGGTTGGAGGATGATGTTGTGAAAGTGAGATGTGAAATCCCAGTTGAAAAAAAGATTAGAATGTAAACTGACTGTCTATGGCAAACTCTATTCAAAGCCAAATGTGAACTTTCAGGCGATCCAAAACACAATGAAGAAGGCTTGGAAGATAGATACAATGGTCTGTAATAAAAAAGAGCTGGGTTTTTATTCATTTGTGTTCGAATCAAAGGCTGAAAAAGAAAAAGTCATAAACCAAGGACCGTGGTCCTTCGCAAGCAATTTATTGGTGTCGAAACAATGTGTTGCTGATATACCTAAGCATTGTTATGATTTCACAAAGTGTGCCTTTTGGGTTCAACTAGCAAGGATAGCCCCAGGATGGATTTTGGATGATGTTTATTCAGATGTAGCTGCAAAAATTGGAAAAGTCCCGGAGGTTCAACTAGAAGCTAAAGGGGGACCTTATAAACAGGACGAGTGAAGGTTGAAGTGGACTTAAAAGCCTCCCTAAGATCTGGAATTGTCATTAAATTAGGAGAAAAAAATGTTGTGGGTGGATTGTAAGTATGAACAATTACCCCATTACTGTTACTCATGTGGTAGAATGGGCCATTATGCATCATACTGTGAAGAAATCCCATATGAGCAAACAAAGTGGGCTGAGAACAAAGCAAGGCAGTACAGACCTTGGTTGAAGGCTGAGGTGAGAGAAAAAAGTCGACACTGGAAGGCTTTCTATGGCGAGTTAAACCTGTAGCAAGAAAAAGATGAATTAGATCCAGAAACACAAACCAAATAAGGTGGAATGGAAATTGTTGTGAGAGAAAAAGGAGCACAAATCCAAATCCAACTACAAGAAAAAAGAGACTTAACAGGCCTTTACTAGAGGAGAATGAGGGAACTGTGGTTAAAAATGCAGCAGAACAGGAAAATAAAGGCAAACAAATAGTTATACTCGAACCACACCTCGCTGAAGCTATCAAGATCAAAGCAACAACTGTTAAGAAAAGTAAGATCTTCAAAAGAGCAAAGAAATAGAAGAAGATTCAAGAATCTGCCATAGCATTGGTAGATGGGATGGAGCTTTTAGATACCCCTATTCAGGTGGTAAGAGAAGGAAGGGAGTGGGCTCTGGTGGCTAGCCCTAATAAACCACCGACAACGACATGAGGGTTTTAAGCTGGAATTGTCAAGGGCTAAGCAACCTCTTGACGATTCAAGAGCTAAGAGCCTTAGTGGCTTTGGAAAGGCCCACCCTAGTTTTTCTAATGGAAACAAAAAATAAAGAGATGCTAGTAGAAAGGGTAAGAAGACAGCTCAAGTTCCCACACTCACATCTAGTACAACCGGAAGGAATAGCAGGAGGTCTAGCTATTATGTGGCTTGAAGATGCAGAGATCAAAGTGAATTACAACTCAAAAGAAATCATTGACCTAGAATGCAAAGAACCAGGAAGTGGGAAACTTATGAGAATCACCTTCCTCCATGTGTCCACGAATTTTCAAGAGAGATTAGCACTTTGGCAACAAATACGAAGCTTTCAAGCAATAATCAACTTCTGTGGATATGCATGGGTGACTTTAACGAGATTTTGTATATTTGGGAGAAAGAGTGAATGAGAGAGGCTGACCATCATAGAATTACGGCTTTCTGGGAGTTAACAAATGAATGTTCCTTCATGGACATGGAGAGTAAAGGATGTGCCTACACATGGACAAATAAGCGAGATGCACTAGTAAGGAAAAGGCTCGATAGGGTGTTATGCACAATGGAGTGGAGGGTGACCTTCCCAAACATGAAAGTGGTGGCACTACTTGCTGTGGGATCAGATCACAGCCTGCTCATGCTATACTTATACCCACACTAGAACAAAAGAAAAAAGGATTTCAAGTTCAAGGCTTACTAGTTAGAAGAATAGGAATGTGGGGATATCATAAGGAGCACATGGAAAGAGGAACAGCTTCAGCTATAGAGTTTCCCAAGTAAAATCCAAGAAATATCAAAGAAGCTAGCATCATGAGTTGAGGAAAGTTCTCAACGCATCGCACCAAATCAAAGGGCTAAATGGAAACTAATGGAGATAAATAACAAACCAAGGGCAACCATAAGCAAAGATGAAATCCAGAAGATAGCGGAACAAATAGAAAATATATGGAAACAAGAGGAAATGTATTGGGAGATGAGATCCTGTATTGAGTGGCTACAATGGGGTGATAAAAATACCAAATATTTTCATGCAACAACAATCCAGAGGAGGAACCGAAACAGGATAACAATGCTGATGACTGATGGAAGGACTTGGTCTAGAGAACCTCACATTCTTAAAAATCACATAAGGGATTACTACCGTAACTTATATGAATCGGTAGGACCTCGGAACTTCCAGCCTATTCTAGACCAATGCTTGAGCTCGATTGGAGATTAGATAAATGAAAATCTTATGGCCAACATCACAATGGATGAAGTTAAAATAGATGTGTTCCAGCTAGGAGCAACAAAAGCCCCAGGGCCAAACGAAATTAATGGAAAGTTCTATCGCAACTTTTGGGAAGACATCAAGGAAGATACATTTCAACTGGTCCAGAACTTCTTTGATATAAGTATTCTTGACCCAAACTTAAACTTGATACATATATCTCTTATTCCTAAGGTCAAGAACCCAAAGGAAATTAGCCAGTTTAGACCTATAAGCCTATGCAACTTTAGCTACAAAATTATATCAAAAGTGATGGCTAATAAGCTAAAACCATGGTTCCAAGAGATAATTGTGATAGAACAAAGTGCTTTTGTTCAAGGCCAGCAAATTCAAGATAATATTCTCATAGTCCAGGAAGTGTTGCACCATATGAGGGTAAAAAAGAGAAGGAAGAAGTTCCAAGCCATTCTCAAACTGGACATGCAAAAGGCGTATGATAGGATTGAATGGGATTTCTTAAGAGAATGCATGTTGAAAATGGGCTTTTATGAGAGATGGGTTGATCTAATCATGCAGTGCATCTCAACAGTTTCATTTAGCATGAAAGTAAATGGAGAACCCACAGCAATTTTCACCCACTCGGGGCATCTGACAAGGCAATCCATATCACCTTATTTATTTATAATAGTGGCAAATGTGCTATCATGGATGCTACATAGAGCAAAAGCGGATGGAAGCCTCAAAGGAATTACTCTAAATAGGTATTGCCCAACATTGACCCACCTATTATTTGCCGATGATGCTATTTTCTTCCTGAACGAAACAGTTGGGGAGTGCCAAAACCTGGCTGCAATTCTAAATCAATATTGCTATGCAACCGGTCAAGCAGTCAATTTAAACAAATGTGGAATCGTCTTCAGTAGTGGCTGTCCACAGAATTTGAAGGGGAGTATGGCTCAAGAGTTACGCGTCCCGATTATAGAGAAGATCGGGAAGTCCCTCGGAATACCATCTGATTGGGGTCAGTCAAAGAAAGACATGTTCGCTTGGATTTTGGCTAGAATTAATATGAAGATGGAGGGATGGAAAGAAAAATTTCTCTCAAAAGCAGGTAAAGAAATATTGATAAAGAGTGTAGTGCAAGCCATTCCTCAATATGCCATGTCGATATTCAAGATACAAATTCTATTTGTAATGCTATAGAGAGGAGAGTCACTTCATTTTGGTGGAAATAAAGCAATGCCAGGAGGGAAATGCATTGGAAAAAATGGGAAGTGCTAAAACTCCAGAAAGATGAAGGAGGTTTAGGCTTCAAAGATTTGCAAACCTTCAATAGAGCTATGTTGGGAAAACAAGCTTGGAGATTACATCAAAATCCTCATGCACTATGAGTCAAATTTTTAAAGGAATATAATTCCCAGATGGGGAATTTTGGAAAGAAAAAAGAGGTTCTCGACTGTCTTGGGGTTGGCAGAGTATCTTAACTGGGAGAGAAGTTATCGAGCTGGAGGTCAAATGAGTAGTGGGAGATGACAAATCTATAAAAATCAGAGAGGACAAGTGGCTAGCCTCAGGCATAAATGGGGGTCTGGCAAACAGGGATGAGCCTTACAAAGTGGTAGAACTGATAACGATGACACAAGGAAGTGGAAAGAACAAACTTTGTAGAACCTCTTTGCAGAAAAAGTCATCGAAGAGATACTAGCGACCCCATAAGTCTCTCCCCAAAGGTAGACTCTCTATACTGGATAGCAAACAAAACTGGAAGTTATACAGTTAAGAGCGGCTACAACAACGAGTGGTCCAAGGCTCTCAAGGCAAATACAAACATGGCATCGACCTCCTTCCATCCACCGAGACAACTATGAACAAAAGTATGGAATATCCAAACTCCCCCCAAAATACGAATATTCCTTTGGAGATTATGCCAAGACGCTCTACCAACACGTGAGAAACTTTACAAGAGAAGAGTCTTACCGAACCCAATATGCCTGCTCTATTCCTAGCACCCTGAGACAATCGAACACGTACTCTTCTTATGCAACTGGACAGAAGGAGTTTGGTCAAACCCAACTTTGAAGAACTTCACAACCCTACAAAATTTTATCAGAGCTGATAAATGGTTAATGGATGTCTTCAAGAATAGCGCAATAGCAACTAACGCAGATGAAACAGCAACGCTCCTCTGGTGTATGTGAAAGGCGAGGAACAATGCGGTATTTCGAGGATAACAACTGAATCCCACCACCATATTAAAAGAGGCGAGAGCTCAAGTTGCAACCTACTGTAGATGGATCCCGCAGAACAACAGCAAAAAAACCAAATCTGGGAAGGAAGAAACAAAGTGGATGCCCCCAACAAACTCAAACCTCAAGCTAAATGTCGATGCGTCTTGGGTGGGGAGTGAGTTCCTGAGCTCTATTGCCGGGATCTTGAGGAACTCCAGGGGAATGGTGGAAGGAGGCTTTGCGTGTGAGGTCCGAGCAGCATCTCCTCTTGAAGCCGAAACCCTTGCTGCTGTCAAAGGACTGCCCTTTCTGAAGCAAAGCCAAGGGAGTCACGTGGGGCAAAGTCAAAAGAAAGAAATAGATTTTCTCTGTGAAAGTGACAATGTGGGGCCGTGGAAAGCATAATGGGCCGGGAAGAAGCCCCTTGGGCCGTGAGGAACATAATCAGTGAAGGGAAAAGAATTCTAGCCCATTTCGGACAAGCAAAGATGATGCACTACCTTCGAGATGGAAATCGCGCCACCGATTGGATAGTAAAAGCTCATCGAACCAAAAAACTTCCTCTCAATTGGACATCTCCCCATCCCTAGCCTCTTAGGGATATCTTATGTTCAGAAGTTTGTTTCCCTTTGTCTTGTAATTATCGTAAGAATGAATGAAAGATATCACCCGTTTTCGATCAAAAAAAAAAAAACATCTTCATAATCGATTGACAACCATAAAATCGAAGCTAATCCATTAAATGGACAACTTCCCTATAGAGTCGATGTCTTCAACTGAACCCATAAAATCAAATCAGGTTTTGCTTGCAGTAGTAAGCATTCAGGGTGGATCCATGAGATTTGAATTAAGCTTGAGAGTTGCTCAATAGGACTTTGTACTCCCCCATCAAATCCTTTGATCAACCATTTCAACTAAAACGTCAAATTAATTAACAACGTGATACTGCTTACGTTATAGAAGATGAAATTTGCTGCTGGTTTACTACCACATGAGCAGGAAAAACAAGCAATAGATATATATATTATATATCAATGAATGGGTAAACAAAATACTTGATTGTACGACCAAAAAAGTTAAGAGGACTTGATTACAGATTAGAAGACCAAATTGTACAAATGCTGAAACTTAGAGAACTAAATCTGTTACTTTACCCTCCAATTGTTTAACGATTTGTCTTGCAGATTCCATTGACGACATTATAGTCCAATTTCTTTAGAATTCACACAACTTTAATAAAATTACTGTTTGAAACCTGCAAGTGCGCCTACAAATCAGCCGCAGAAGCATCTTCGTTAGGTTGCAAGAGGACGTGGATGCCCTCATATGCCGAAGTTTGTGATTTGCAAAGGTGTTTTTAGTCTGCATTTAACCTACAGATAGATTCATAGAGAGATGAACGATTAATCTTTGTGCACTAAGTTAAACCTCTTTTAAGTGCCATTGAATCTAAAACAATGGAGGATTTGGTATCTGTTTGATTTCAAGTCGGCGGAAGACGACTTACCTAATTCCGATGCGCAAACAGCAAATGGTCCCGGAATGAACATTGAATTGTCGATGAAACACGAACAACACTTCCTCACGTTAGTTTGGATGTAATCACAAGGAAAACACACAATTTCCACAGCATAAATGCCTATTGTTCTTGCAAAGATGAAATGGAACGCCTTGATGGAAAGGGGAGAGAAAATGAAGAAAATGTTCTGAACGTACATTTTGTCCAACCACTCTAATAGTTGTCTTCAGGGGTCTTTTATATGACCTCATCACACCCCTTCATCATAGCATATCAAGTCCAAATGGTGCGGTCCAATCGCACCCCATCATGGACGTACTAGCTAAAGTACAACATCTCCCACTCGGACATGATGGGCTTGACAGCTCTCTATCAAGAATATAAGGCATTCAACATTCATCAACTTTACAAAACAATTCATACTGGCAAATAAGCCGTGCGACCAGTGAGTACACCTACACTTGGGAGCTCAAATTATGCACTTGTTAGGGATAACATAATGGCTACAACCCCGAAAAGAAATAAATAATCGATGTCTCACAGTGCTCCAGACATATTTTGTTACATCAATCCAAGTATACCTATCACTTAAAGGCTATACTTGATTATTCTAAAAAATACCATGTATTTATAATTACATCTGCAACCACATAGGGCGATAAAATTGGTCGACCGATAAATACATGTGATAGATGTAAAACAACAATAGTCTTCCTTCGCACTCATGTCTCTCTCAATTTCAGAACAATTGCTTTCCTAGACACGTCCCATAGGCCATATCTATTCATGACCGCCCGCAACATGCTAAAGTAGCAACATTAATCTTTCACTTCGAGAACATAGTTAGAAGTAACATAAGGAAAAAAATTGAGATAAAATACAAATTACCTCAAGGGCTCACACGATGAGTAAATAGGGATAATTTTACTCATCTTCCCTTATTAGTCGTACAATGCACATGTAGTATGAATTACATGTTATAGTGGATTACTCTTTCTATAAGAGCGTATGTCATTTATCAAATATATCCACCATACAGATCTTAGCCTAAACATAGTCACGTGCTTCTCACGTACTCATGTTTAGCTCGAGTGCTATATCAGCTTGCTTTCTATAGCACCCAATTAAGTACTCGCATCCGGCATCTTTCAGGCATACATGATTGTGGGACTATCATGTTCGGTCTTATTATAAACAAATCACATACCTCATCTTGACTCCAATCAAGGCAATATATTTTATGTACTAAACTTCCTCTTCAGCATTTATTTGTACATAATGTCTCATCTCAACGAGCTAACTACAGCACTTGAGGCGATTGCTCATGTGAGTGAGCCAATCATTGCTCGCTGACATACTTTTCAATAATATATGTGTGTTTATGCTAGTCTCATAGTGGATTTGTACTTATTGATAAAACATCAAATCACTAATAAACAAACAAATACAATACATCTATCCACAAATACATAAACCAATGATCCTCTGCAATAACGGATATCACATTCTACGCAATCCTAATGACATCCTATGGGTCAAGAATATGTCTCTAGGAATAGCCTTTGTAAATAGGTCAGCAACCATTTTATTGGTTGAAATGTATTGCAGGATTACTTCTTTCTGCGCTATAATATCTCTAATGAAGTTATTCTTTATGTCAATGTGCTTTGTCCTTCCATGATACTTGGGATCTTTCACATAGGCAATGGCTGCTTGACTATCGCAATAAACTATCACCGGTCTTGGAACTTCAGTGACAGTGGCTAAATTTTCCAATAAACGTTTTAGCCATATTGCTTCTTGCACTGCGGCAAAACATGCAATAAATTCTACCTCCATCGTAGACAAGGCCGTGCATGTCTATTTCTTGCTATTCCAAGAAATCGCACCTCCATTGAGCAAGAATGCATATCCAGAAGTCGATTTATGCTCATCCAGGTCTCCACCCCAATCAGCATCTGAATAACCCAATAGGCGTAAATCATTCCCTTGGTAACAAAGTCGATAGTCCATCGTGCCCTTCAAGTATCTCAGAATCCTCATCACTGCTTTCCAGTGTGCTTGACCGGGATTTGATTGATATCGACTCACCAATCCTACGACATAATATATGTCAGGTCGAGTACACATCATAGCATACATCAAACTTCCGACCGCACTAGCGTAAGGAACTGTTTCCATCACTTTCATTTCTTCTGGAGTCTTAGGACACATCTCAGTACTTAGGCCTTTACCTTACATGACAGGGGTATCAATGGGATTACAATGCTGCATATTGAAACGCTCAAGAATCTTCATAATATAAGACTCTTGTGATAAAGTAAGGAGTTTCCTCGATCGATCTCTTTCGATCTTAACTCCTAATATATATGCAACTTCTCCCATGTGCTTCATCTCAAAATTGGAGGACAACCATTCTTTTATGGTGATAACCAAAACCTTGTCATTTCCAGGCAATAGAATATCGTCCACATAAAGTGATAAAATCACAAAGTTATCTTTGGACCGCTTGACATATACACAGTGATCTTCCTCGATTATCGTGAAACCAAAAGTTATTATTGCTCGATGAAAACGAAGATACCACTGTCTAGATGATTGCTTAAGGCCATGTATTGAGCGATGAAGCATGCAAACTTTATGCTCTTGACATTTAGCTATGAAACCTATTGGTTGTTTCATATAAATTTTCTCATCTAATTCTCCATTGAGAAACGCCGTCTTTACATCCATTTGATGTAATTCAAGGTCCAAATGTGCAACGATGGCTAGAATAAGGCCTATTGAGGTAAACCTTACAACTGGTGAAAAAGTTTCCTCATAGTCTATACCCTCTTGTTGAGTATAACCTTTTGCCATAAGGCGAGCCTTATACTTTTCAATGGATCCATCTGCCCTTCGCATAATCTTAAAGACCCATTTGTTTTCAATGGCCTTACGATTGGGGGGTAGATCAACAAAGTCCCAGACATGGTTTTCCCTCATTGACTCCATCTCATCTTCCAAAGCTTTTCTCCATTCTTCCTTGTCAGAGGATGAGAGAGCCTCTTGAACAGTCTTAGGCTCGGCATCGTCATTTTGAGCAATCATAAATGCTTTCCCTTCAATCTCAAAACGACGACGGGGAATACTTTTACGCAATTGAATTTCTCTTGAATTCAATTCATCAGGCGATGCAATACTCCCATTAGGTCTTGTGTGTTGAGATAAATCTTCATTTCCCTCTACAACATCAGTGGGTGTGTTATCAGGATCTTCCATCTTATATAATTGGAAGTCCTTATCAATCTCACCTCTACTAGGAAAATCGTTCTCCAAGAACGTGACATCTCGTGACTTCATTCGGTCACACTTCCATCAGGTTATTCACCTATGAACACGTACCCTTTGGAGTGTTTGGAATATCTTATAAAGATACATTTCTTCCCTCTAGGACCTAATTTGCCATGTTTATGAGAAGAATCATGAACATAAGTTGCACATCCCCATGGACGTAGACTACTCAAGTCTAGTTTTCTACTAGTCCATAATTCATAAGGGGTGGAAGTGACCGATTTTGAAGGCACACGGTTAAGTATATAGACAGCAGTCAATAACGCATCTCCCAAATAGGAGATAGGTAAATTTGCTTGCGCCATCATAAACCTAACCATTTCCAATAGGGTTCTATTCCTTCTCTCAGCTACCCCATTTTGTTGTGGAGTACTAGGAATAGTCAATTGTTGTACAATTCCCTTTTCATCACAAAGAGCCTTGAATTACTCCGATAGATACTCACGTCCACGATTGGTTCTCAATGCCTTTATTGTTTTGTTCAACTGATTCTCTACCATCGCTATATATCGTCTAAAGCAGTCTAATGCTTCTGACTTATGAGAGATTAGAAAGACATAACCAAAACGTGTGAAGTCATCTATGAAAGTGATGAAATATGAGGCTCCATGCCTTGCCCTCACATTCAAAGGACCACAAACGTCAAAATGTATGAGATGTAATGGAAATTCAGCTCTAGTCCCTTTACCGAATGGTTTTCTAGTTGCTTTTTCCATTAGACAATGTTCACATACGGATAGACTAACATTAGTGAGTAACCCTAAAAGGCCTTTTCTAGCTAATCTTTGTATTATTTGCAATCCAATGTGATCTAATCTAGCATGCCAAGTGCTTGCATCAATCTCAACGTTATTAGAAAATGCAATTAAAGAAAAACAACCATCAACATTAACATTGTACTGATCATAGTTAATGTCTAACACCATAAAATCATTCAATACATGACCTAAACCATAATAAACTGTTCCACACAAAATGTCAACACAATCACCATGGAAATTCAATACATAACCTAAGTTAAGAAGAATAACTACAGAGACCAAGTTTCGTCGAATATCTGGAGCATAAAGGACATCATGTAGGAATAAGTTTCGACCACCACGTAAGATTAATTTACATGTGTCGATACCCTTCACTTCAACTCTTAAGTTATTCCCAATATATATCCATCTTCTTCCAAGCGGTATCCGACGATACTCCACAAATGCTTCTCAGTCTCTAGCTACATGGTTTGTTGCTCCTGACTCTACAGTCGACATTGGATGAGATTCAACAAGCATTACAGTACTAGAAACAAAAGCATCACTCAAAGTAATGGAGTAATAGGGTACCTTTTTCGGCTTAGTGCATTCACGAGCAAAGTGACCCATCTTGCCACAATTGTGGCACTCCATCTTGGCCTTGTCCTTCTTCTTATCACGCTTCTTGCATCGGAAGGTCTTAGCCCTCTTGAGTCCCTGATCAGTCATCTTCCATTTGTTGTTGAATTGAAGATTCCTCTTGTGCTTGAAGCCCAAAACTTTGCGCGAACTCGATTCAGCAACATAAGCATGGGTAGAGGATCTCGCAGCCTCTAGGCGCTCATCCTCTAATTCCAAATGACACACAATATCATCAAAAGTGACGATGTTTTCATTATGCGTTATATTGATCTTCATATGCTCCCAATTATCAGGAAGAGACCTTATAGCAGCCTGAACTTGTTGTTCATTAGTAAGGGAGTGACCTGCCGACTTCAGCTCACGGATTATGTTTGACATCTCCCAAAGATGCTGCCTCATCGTTACATTTGGGTGCTTTCGGAATGTGTCAAACTTGATGGTGAGTCTCATCAGCTTAGTGGCAGATGTACCCCTAAACTTATCTTTCAAGGCAACCCACATAGCTTGAGCTTTGTCATAACTCTCAAACTCACACAGATATCATCTTGCAAATAGCTCAGCAACGTGATGCGAGCAATGCTATTTTTCTTTTTCCAAGCTTGATAAGCTTCCAGATCTCTCATGTGTTAAGCTGAAGTTCCATGCTCAGGTTCATCCATGGTATGGTTGAGGGTTTTCAAAACCTTTTGCTCCTTAAGGATGTACTAAACCTTTTGGTGCCAAATATCATAATTGTCACCGTTTAGCTTCTCACCCTTATTGAGATCAGCCACGATGGTCTTGGATTTCGAAGCCATAATCAATTGCTATAACACATTGATATAATAAATGCAGAATCAATACTAGCACACTATACAGAGTAATACACATTTTTAATTTGCAGCAAAGACAAACTAAATTAATGATTATTCAACAAAAGACACAAAAGCAAAAGTTCACAATGTTCCCAATCAACTTCTATGTACAATTGTTCTATTATCATTAATTAGTTTAGTTTCCGCAAATTTTAAGTTCTACTTGAGAACTCTTTCCAATTCTACCAACCTACGAACTCCCACTAGGAAAAATAATTACATGACCTTGTGTAATTTCTACATTTTTCCTTAACACAAAAAACTTAGCATGATAATAACCAACGTATAAACAACAATCATGCTTCAACTATAATTAAAATTGCAATTCAACATGTAATGGATTTCCTACCATTGTTCTATTTTTTCTAGCAACTAGAAAATTGCAAGTACATTAAAATATATTCGTCATATCATTGAACCAAGCTCTACACAGCATATATAACATCATTTGAACACAAGCTAGCTACTGTATTTCCCTAATCACAAGAAAATACAAGCTACAAATGAATAAGCTGCATTAAACCCCAAAAAATTACGCGTACATAGGGTTTCCAAAGCATTTTCATACATTTATAAAATTCAAAAGTATAAAACAATTATACCACAGTGTAGAGAACATTCTTACGAACCAAATGCCGCTTACCACACTTCAATCGGAGCCCACACGCACCCCCATGTGTCGCCTGAGTGCGCTGCGTGTGTGGCGCACATGCTAGTGAGCCAAATGGCTCATGGCCGGTCCGACTGGTTTGACTACCGGACCAGTTGACCGGTCAACGGCTGGGTCTGGTCGGATCCCGGGTCGGGTCATGGGTCGGGTCGCTGGCCGGCCAACTGTCGCCGGCAATGACGGCATCGATGACGTCATCCGGCGACCAACTGTTGGATGACGTCATGGTGACGTCACCACCCGCCAGTTCGCCGATCGGCGTGTGCCGGTTTGCCGGCTGGCGTGCGTCATGCATGTGCCGGTTTGCCGACCGGCGCGTGTGGCGCACACGTTGGCTTTGCCAGCGCTTCAGGCGCGTGGTGCCCACGTGCAATGGCTTCTGGCTGCACGTGTGGGCGCGTTTGGCGTCACCCGGCGACGCTCGACCCATTGCCGTACTTGTCTCGATGAGCTCTTTCACCCTGTATATTCAAAAATTAATTTTGACCAAAAAATTATTTCGAAAAATGGCCAAAACCTCACGAATACACGCTACCCCAAACCCGTTCTTTGCTCCGGTTCAATTTCGAGTTTTTCATATGGCAAGTCCGACTATCAGAGATCCAAACAGTGTAGAATACAAACTCTGGATCTCAATATCCAATGGTAAATGAGAAAATTCGATGAAAAACAAGGCAGAAATCACGACCGGGTTGTGATACCAATGTTGGATTTCAAGTCGGCGGAAGACGACTTACCTGATTCCGATGCACAAACAGCAAATGGTCCCGAAACAAACGTTGAATTGCCGATGAAATAGGAACAACACTTCCTCATGTTAGTCTGGATGTAAACACAAGGAAAACACCCGATTTCCACAGCATAAATGCCTATTGTTCTTACAAAGATGAAATGGAATGCCTTGATGGAAAGGGGAGAGAAAATGAAGAAAATGTTCTGAACGTACGTTTGTCCAACTGCTCCAACGATTGTTTTCAGGGGTCTTTTATATGACCCCATCACACCCCTTCATCGTAGCATATCAAGTCCAAATGGTGCGGTCCAATCGCACCCCATCATGGACGTACTAGCTAAAGTACAACAGTATCGGTGATTATTTAGCCAAGAATCGCTTTTCAGCTACTCATTCAGTGAATGGTAGATCCTGTTATGCGCAGCAGCAACTCAACTTCGAAGGTAATGGAAGGGAAATGGGGAACGACAAAGAAAACAGAAGCCCTTTTATTTTCAGGTTTCACCTGATTAAAGTTTGAGGCTAAATCTAGTTAATACACACTCTGAGTTCCATAGGTCGGGTTTGCCGCAGCCAGATGATATACATGCTTCACCATAGTTCAGACAACATATGCCCATGAAATCTTCCAAGGAAACCCAAGAGTCCATCTGAAGATGGCATGAGCATACAACTTCTTGATTCCCACATACACAAGCAGACTGAAGGCAAATTCTGCGCGTCACTCAACGTTTGACTAGGCCTTTCACATCTTGGTTTCCTGCATTATTTGTTTCAATTTCACTGCCAAAGAGGCCACGGAGAAATGTGAGATATTTGGGGAATCTCTGTTTCTCAACATTAACGGGTATTTCTGCACAAATTAAGACATCAAAGATGTTTGCTTGGATTTCAATGGACAGCAACTACCAGAAGAATTCTCTGTGGCAGTCTTGCGTCCTCATCTAATATCGAGCAGACCTGAAGAGAAACTTCACAATTCTATCTTCCAAATCTAAGGCACACATGCATCTACGATACACCGTCTACTACTTCATGTCTGTTAATTTCGTACTATCGTCAATGAAATTTGCATAAAGTTTTCCTAGAACTCTTAGCACTTACAAGGAAAATAAGTTCAAAATCTAGAATTGTAAAAAAAACACCCTTGGATACTTCTCATATCAAAGTCCCCACAAGATCTATGATGTACATGTACATAAATTTACATCTCGAGTTGCATTAGGAAGAAAGCTTTCTCAAGCATGTGAAGACGGTGCTTTACCTATACATCATGCGCGCTGCATCCCACGACTCTTAACACATAAGATAATACTCTAAGGATAATGTACTTTTCAGGGGAATCATATGAGGACAAGTACTTTCCGCCCTATTCATGCTATCATCGTCACTAAGGGATAGGAAAGAGCCGGACCTCACTATACAACATTCAAAACAAATGCTATTACATACTCCATCTAGCTTTGTTACAGCGCGTCACAAACATACTACATGATTCCAAGAACCCTCGCATCAAACCAAAGTGACGCCTCCATGATATGCACAAGTTCCTGTCTTTCCAACCACGTTTTTGGTTGAACACAAATAACTCGTAAAACATCCAAAAGGGGGTCCTATTAGCAACAGATATATCTGGACTAGCTGAGCATGCCACACTAGCAAAATGTAAAAGGCCAGATTTATTATCATTTCTTGATATACAAAACCGCCATCATCAATTCAAATACCTCGCTGAACGATCACCAAAAAATTATGGGAACCAGATTAAGTACAAAGTCTCATGACGAAACAGAAAGAGCTTGCTCAAGAAGGCTTAGAATTGACGAAGGCAAATCTTCCATGTCTTTTTTATTTTTGGAGCACTTCCACTTCGTGAGAAAGGTTCTCCCCTCGATGCATTCGTTACACCTTCAAACATAAGACCCGCATTCCTTCCGAGCATACTGCATCATCGTGCTGCGTGGGGCTGGAAACAAAGAGGAACCATACGACGCCTTTACCCAGCCAAAATTTTCGAAAGGAAAATGCAAAAAAAAAAAAAAAATAGCTTAGCACACGAGGAAAATAAATAAATAAAACACTCAGCATCTCGTCTTTTCCCTATTGATCGACTAGGGTGAAAAAGGACACTTAGCAGACTAACTTACAGCTAAGGCGCTCAAAAGAAACAACAAAATTGCCCGTGGATTTTCTGAAACTATGCTTTGGTTTAGCTATGATCAAATAATTGGCACAGAAAAAATGGAAAATTGAACGCAGGACATCAGAAGCGAGTAGCGGTCGCTCAATTGAGTTGAATCATCGCCATTCACATCACCTCTACCATAAGTAAAATAACAAATAAGAAAGTGAAGTGGAACTAAGAAGAACCTTTATCATGGACTCTTCTAGGTGAAGTCATTGAGAAACCAGAAGGCCTCGAAAATCGAAGGAGCAAGGTCTCCTGCTTTATAGAAATTGGCCATGGGACTAGACATATACAAGAAGCTAACTGCAAGTTAATGACTAAAGGCACACTTGGTAATACTTCTACTATGGGGAACAATTTTTTATCAGAAATAATTTTTTTTTCTGATTTTGTTCTTGAAAACAATTTCTGAACAAAAGAACGCGTTTAGTAACTCCATAAAATTTTTATTCCCAGGATAAAATTGTGTTTGGTAGGATTCTTAAATTTTTAAAATTTTTAATTTTTTAATAATTTTATTATATATATATTTTTATTTTTCTCTTTTCTCTCTTCTCTTTTTTCTTTTTATTTTTCTCTTTGGCTGGTCGTCGGCCACCAGGGCGAGGTCCAATGAGCTCGCCTAAGGCTAGCCTAGCCACAGCGAGGCTCGGCCTCATCGTTGGCCAAGCGAGCTCGGCCTCACTTGATCTTGATCTCACCCGACCAAGGCGAGGCCGAGCCTTGCCCAGCCACGGTGAGGCTCAAGTCAACAAGCCTCGGCGTCGCTAGGGGCCAACAACGCTCTGGTGAGATCGCCAGCCCTCATTTGGCTAATTGCCGGCACCAGCCATGGCTAAGGCTAGCAATTGGCCAAAAGAAGGAAGAAGAAAATGAAAGAAAAAAAAAAAAGAGTGAAGAGAAGAAAAAATAAGTTCTTTGTTTTTGTTCTTTTGATTCTTAGGAATTGTTCCCAGGAATGAGAAATTACTCTATTCTACTTTTTACTTTTGTTCTAAATCTATTCTCGGGAACAAAAATTTTATTAAACAACTTTCTGTTCCTTTTTCATGCGATGGAACAAAAGGATAGAAATAAGGATAGAAATAATTGTTTCGGAGAACATAAATTTTTATATCAAATAGGGTCTAAACGGACTGGGAGTTTATTGACCTTTTTGTAGGGCCCACATGAGCATTATTGATGATTGGACTTTACTGTGGTTATGTTGGCACCAAAGGCTTGGTGGCTTGTGCGAATATGACTAAAGGCGCGCATAACAAAATTTATGTTTCTCTATTTTTTTTTAAATTTTTCTGTTCCTCAAAAAATATTTGAAACAGAAATCCGTTTGGTAACATAATTTCGTTTTTCTAATTCTGGAACATATTTCTATTCCAAAAATAAATTTGGAGTAGAAATCATAAGCTAAAACTTATTATTTTTATATTTTTGGAATAAAAATGAAAAATGAGAACTCTTCAGACCACCGGATGCCCGCCATCGGTTGCCAGATGCTAGGCGCCGACCACCGATCATTGAATGTCGGCTGCCCACCACCTACCACCCCCTAGAAATATAAATTTTGTTTTGTTATCAAATGAATTTCTATTCCATAAACAAAAATTTTGAGTCGTTATCAAACTCATTTCCTTGCTCAAAAACTCGTCAAGGGACACAAATTTTACCATGCGCACCCTAAAAATTATAAATTTACTATTTTCTTTATTAACCCTAAATGAAATTGAAATAAATGATGTGTAAATTTTTTCATGACAAAAAAAAAGGGGGGAATATTATGTGGTAGTGGGTAAGTTTAGGATTTACGGTGATACAAAAATAACTTTAGGATATTGTATCATAATAAGCATAGTTTGAAGTGGTATTTGCTTCAAAAGAAATAAAAAAAAAATTGAAAAATAAAGCAGAAAAATGGGAACATATTTTGGGCCATCCTCCTTTGATATTTCTAGCGCAGCATTCCTCTTTGACATTCTCGTCTTTCTCTTCCTTCATTAGAATTGCGTTTGGTTTGGCCTTTACACAAAAACAAAGCACTTAAAATAGTCTTGATAGAATGCAAATAATACTCGCTATTTGCTTTTATCAACATCTAAATACAAACGATCCCGTTGAATCATTTATTAAATAAGAAAATTAGATATCGAACTCGATCCTTAAATAAACATATTAATATTGCATAATGTATCTGCATTCTACATTGCATTCAGGCATTACAAAAACATGTCCGTGGATAAATTTATTTTGAATTGGTCTAGTTGTAAAATGGATTCGTGTTGGTCCGACATGATAAATGAACTTGAGCTGAGACCTCAAAACTCATTAGAACCTCAAAGCCTGATCCCTTTTAATGGATTTGGTCGCACCTCGCTTGACAAGCTGAAGATTACATGTAATGAAGAAATGACCGGCCATTTTTGGAGAAAAGTGTCAAAAAAGTCCTAAACCTTTTGTATTAGTATCAATTTAGTTCTAAACTTTTCATTGGTGTCAATTTAGTCCTAAACCTTTTTGATTTTGTGTCAATTTGGTCTTTTTAGCTAATTTTAGCCAAATTTGGCTAACCGGGAATTGGTCAGCTAACGTAGCACAGCTAGTACTAATGTGGACAACTGTTTAATAAAATTTTAATATTTTTTAAATATTTTTCTATTTCATTTTTTCTTCTTGTTTTTCTTTTTCTTTTTTTCTTCTTTCCTTCTCCTTCTCCTTCTTCCAACCGGTTGCTAGACCTCAGCGGCTGGCCAATGGCGACAACCAATGAGATTGAGATCAACCTCGCCGGCCTTTGGCGAGCCTTACCCTCAATTGGCAAGGCTCGAGCCCTCGCTAGTGGCTGGGCAAGGCTTGACCTCGCTGGATCTATTGAGGTTGGGCCTCACCGGCCCATCGCAAGGCCGCCCTCACGGCCTAGGCGACCTCGAGCTAGCCTTACTGCCTAATGCAAGCAACCCTCACTACCTCTGGCAAGTGCTCAAGCCTCGCCGAGTGTCATCTTTGGCTAGTCGTCAAGGTCTGTCGACCGACTTGAAGGAGGAGGAGGAGAAGAAAAAAGAAAAAGAAAAAGAAAATAATAAAATATAAATTTAAAAGATATTAAAATATTGTTAAAAGTTGTCTATATCATTGCCAATCATGCCACGTCAGCCCACCGGCGCCTCGTCAGGAAAATCCAACCAAAATTAGTTGGAAATAATTGAATTGGTATTAAGTGAAAAGGTTCAAGACTAAATTAGTACTATGAAGAGATTTATTAGTAAATTGGCACAAATGCAAAATGTTTAGAACTTTTTGGACACTTTTTTTGTAACTTTTGGGAAGTGAGGTCTTTAGGAAGGAAATTGGCAAAAAGGTGGCAACATATTCTATCAGCACCCAAAAAGGAAAAGGAAATAAATTTTGCTTTCCAACTTGGAGATGCACAATCGGAATTTACTCAAGAATTTGCTGGAGATTTGAATAGATGGGAGAAAGAAGAAAATAAAATAAACAAAGATATATATATATATATATATATATATATATGGAAAGTGTGTGTGGAATAGCTCATCTTTAGGCAATTTTTGGTCGTCAATCTCGGGGAAATATGGCAAGGAATCATTTGTTTATAAAGAGAGGAACCTATCAACGCTCAAGGGAGAGAAAATTGGTCCATCACAATCGCACTTACGAATATTTCCTGGTTGTAACCAAGACCAAATGCATAACACACTCTCAAGGGCACTGTAAGTTCTGAAGCTCTCCTTCCTCTCTCTTAGCATTCTTGGTAAGAATAATTGTGGCTCATATCAAGAGACTAGACTCGCGTTGCTGAATTGCATGACACATGCAGTTAGGTGAACCTTTCATTTGTGACTTACTAATTTGTGGTTTTTTTTTATGATATTAATACAATTTAATGAATAAGTAATTGAGGAAAACTTTGTTACAAATGTATCATTTTAGGGTTTAAATTAGTTTGAGTAAATTTTTCATAAATATATTAGTTTTCGATTTTTTGTGATATCAATCATTTTCCAAATGTGCTCCCAAAAATAGCCACCCAGCCCTTCAGCATTTGCCTAAAGATATTTAGAGCCTCAATGCCCATATCAAAGCCCAAGCAAATGCAGCCTCAGTTTGAGCTACATCTTCAGGATCTTTACCATTGCTGTGATGTCGAGAAGCGGATATAATATTCATCCCCCCAAGAGAAATCGAGATGAGGCATTCAATTACAAAGAGCAGTAAATCTGGAGGCCGTGTTTGGTATAGTCATCTACAAAGTCTCGCGGTGTACTTTTTTCTTACCAATCAAAGTCCCCAAACTTCCCTCACCAACGGAAATAATTATACCATGCTACTTTCATTGCAGGTTCATTTTTCCCAATGGAAAGGAAGTTCTTAGAACGTAAAGAAAAGTTAAAAAAGAAAAAAAAAAAAAACTGATATTGCAAAGTATACTAAGCATAGCTTACCAAAATTGTCATTATGATCAATATAATAGATTGCGAATTCTAGCCCAAAGAAAGCAACGTGACAGATGGGCCTCTAAACATGTGCACATCACCTTCAAGATCCACTAGAAGTATGCTACGTTACTCAGTACACCAATTTGTGAACCAGTATTAGTATAAGTAGCGTAGCATTATTCATTTTGAGCAGTTCAGAGAGTCAACTTACGGATGAAGCAAACTCATTTTACATATGGCATGCTCGTCTCTTTCCTTTATATTACCATTATAAGAAAGTGTGGTATTAAGTGATTCGAAAAACCGGACTCTGATCGGTGAAATATTGAACTACAGGAGAGATTTTGCAAAGATTGTCATTGACAAATAGAGATTGGCAAGGAAAATGAAACACCTTTGCCTTTACAAAAGCTATACTGGGGACCAACCTCAGCTTTCATATGAATCCGAATGCACGCTTAGCGGAGTCGAGAGTATTAGACAGAAGCATAGCAATTGTCACTGGTCCCACGCCTCCTGGCACAGGAGTAATGGCTGACACAACTTTGATTGCTTCTTCATAGCAAACGTCTCCCGTGATGTGAAAACCTCAATCAATGCCAGGATCCTGGACATTACAAACTCTTAATTCTACGACAGTAAATTGCTCAAAATGGAAACAGAGCAGAGCAAGCTAGTTCTTTCGAGTGGGACTGAGGAACAATCATTAGTTCTCAGGAAACTACCTGCTAAGTGACCACTTATACCACAGCAGCTACTTACACAAGATTATCGACATTAATGAGCATTTATACATCAACCCTAACTGTGATTTGAAGCTCCCCTCCGTCAGAGTGAGGATCTTACAGTTCTAAATCTATTTGCTAATTTTAGCGACCATGAATCAAAGCTTTCATAAGGAAATCCAGCAAGCAGACTTTACATTTTCTAAGGCTTTGCCCTTGTCAATCCTTGACTGTTCACTCATCATTTCTTTTCTGAGAGACCCACTTTACTTTTAAGCCTTCCCCCTCAAACACCTCCTCCCTGAGCATAGTGCAGCATATCTGCATACATGCATTGAGTAGATCACAGGTACAAGACCCCCTGAAACAATAAAAAGGAAAAAAGACAAAAACCACCCTCAAATTTTCCATAGTTATACATTGGCAGCCTCTAACTTCAAATCCTACACCTTGCACCCTCTAATTTCAAGACCTCACACGACATATCTTAAGGTTTCAAAAGAGCTAATCTTTGCACCCTCCAGTTTCCTTACTTTCTGGAATGGTGTTAAACTTCAAGGTAAAAAGTCTAAGCTGGCTGATGACACCTTATGACACAAAGTGTAGTGTAGAGGTTGTAAGTGCCAACCAAGAGAAAGCTTAGTGTAATTTTTTTTTAATTTTCCCTAATAAAAAGAGTCCAGCACTGGTTTTCCAATCTTTTCAACATGAAAGATAGAAACCACAGCATCCTATAACCTATATATCTTACTTATAAAGGTGAACGCACATTACAATCCAAATTTGCATTCAAGGGAGGCCACACAGTTTGAGAATGCCGTTGGTGCTGAACTTTCAGTATTCCTACCTGAACTTGATTGGTCCCCATATCCACTACAACAGCTCCCGGTTTTAGCCAACTGCCATGGATTAAATTGGGTATCCCCACATCAGCAATCACAATGTCGGCTTCTCTTGTAATCTGTTCTGGATTTTTGGTGAAAGAATGTGCTGTGCTGACTGTTGCATGGTGCCTCTACCAGAGGAATATATTAGAAGAGCATGATATGGAGAGCACCTCAAACAACCAGAGAAACGCCGAAAAACGCATGCTTACCTGCAATAGCAAAGAAGTGGGTAACCCGACGATCTTGCTTCTCCCGACTACCACAGCTCTCTTTCCCATGATCTCCACACCAGATCTCAACAACAACTCAATACAACTCTTAGGAGCACAAGGAATAAAAAGTGGCTCCCTTCCTTTCATGGCAAGGTTTCCCGTATTGAGGGGATGGAAGCCATCCACGTCTTTCTCTGGGCTCACAAAATTGATGATTCTCTCCTCATCCACATGCTGGGCAAACATCACATTTGGTGGCATAATTGTAAATATTTCCTCACAAGATGTGTTAAAAGAATGGTAATATCTCATTGAATTTTTTCTAGTAGATGAGGAGCTCTAGTCATTGCATCATCATCCACACCAGAAAATTAATAAGTATAGTATTGGAAACAAATTATGTAAAGGTTACACTATTGAATTACTCTATGGAATGTGTCAGAACATAGCGAATGTTCCATTGGCAACAATGAATTAAGCAGACTTGTTTGATACAGATTACCCAAGAGATTCAAAAGAGAAATGGGAATGAAGCATAAGTCTAGCTGTAGAAATTACTTGTGGCAAAGGGAGTTGCACAATAATACCATTAACTGATGGGTTATTATTTAATCTGGAAACAACACGCAGAACTTCTTCTTCTGTACATTCTTCAGGTAACTCCTCTACATAGGTCGTTATCCCAACTTCTTCACAGGCTTTTAACTTGACATGAATAAAAGTTCGTGAATCCCTTCTTCCGCCAACCAACACAATAGCCAATCCCGGGGATTTTACAATGGTTTCCTTCATTCTGCAAATGTCATTGGCTATTTCTGCTCTAATAGCTCTTGCAATAGACTTCCCGTTTATTACATTAGCAGTTTGCCCATTGGCTGCTTCAAGTAAAAATCACAAAACAGGTTAGTGTGCTATGCACAAGGTAAATGAAGCAAGCAAAGAAGCAAATAGTCCTGCTCAAACACCTTATATAGAGCTACAAGACAACATGCTACCAAAAGTCCACAGGTAGAATAATCAACCTTACAACTTGGATTGCATGGAATTCCTAATTCTCAAAAGAGTTCTATAGAAACGATCCCCAACCTTCTCACTGAAATCTTTAGTGCTTTTGGAGAGTGACTCCTGTTACGAAAAAGTCCATCAGATCCAGGGAAGCATTTTGTGGTCCTTCATATGTCGATGGACACGAAAGCATAGTAAAAAGATGATTTTCGAAAGTAGTCCTACGCCTGCTTTCGCTTCTGCTTTTCCTACGTATGCACAGATTAATTTTATCCCCAACAAGTTTTATATGCAGAAGTCACAAAAGTTACCGAGGAAAGTTGTGTCTCGACTTCACTCAAGAAGAACCCAACCTTTTTCTAATACAAAGAAGATAAACCATCATTTTTTTTTTTTGCAGGATTCAGCAACTTACAGTCGGCACTGGATTCACCATTATACTTCATAGGATCGGTAATGAATTCGAATCACAACGACAATGACGATGACAGCGGCACCTCACGATCAAAACTACGACGTCGAAAGCCAAAACACCCGAACCCAAAAACCGCTTCAAGGCAATGAGCATGCTGCCGAACGAAACATGGAGAACAAGTCTCCGACCACGGAAAAGCAGAGGCAACGTTCAGAGGACATTCACGTCAAGCCTCGAAGTGACCCCAACAGACTCGAGTAACACGCGTTTCACACGCCCGAGAGCAAGTCCAGGCTCATCGTCACAGGTGGCAAAAAGGGTGGCGGGCCGGTCGCGGGAAGGACGATACCTGAAGACTGGGAACGGAAGGCGCTGGAGCTGGGGCTGGGCACCATCCAAACGTCAGGGAGGTTCGGGCCGAGCAGCTTCAAATTCGAAGACAGCAAGGACAAAGAAGGCGATGATGAAGACGTCGACGAGTGGAGGGTCTTCCTTCCCGACCGCAAGCTCGCCGCCCACATGCCTCACATTGTGCGTGCTCTAGGATAGGCGTCACCGGACGGCTCGCTCGACCACCGAATGCTTCGGATAACTTGGGATGGGCATCGCAGGTTCTTCTTAACAATTTCTAAAGTTCCAACCTTTATGACGGGGACCTCCAGATCCTGAACGAAGTCAGCAATATTTAGCTCCATTCTTTTCCCAGAAAAATCCCACAAAAAATCTCAAAACCCTTTTTCATGAGCACCGGTTGGAATCCATGTCGGTGGAAGACGACTTACCTGATTCCGATGCGCAAACAGCAAATGGTCCCGTAATGAATGTTGAATTGCCGATGAAACAGGAACAACACTTCCTCACGTTAGTCTGGATGTAATCACAAGGAAAACATTTGATTTCCACAGCATAAATGCCTATTGTTCTTGCAAAGATGAAATGGAACGCCTTGATGGAAAGGGGAGAGAAAATGAAGAAAATGTTCTGAACATACGTTTGTCCAACCACTCCAACGGTTGTCTTCAGGGGTCTTTTATATGACCCCATCACACCCTTTCATCGTAGCATATCAAGTCCAAATGGTACAGTCCAATCGCACTCCATCATGGACATACTAGCTAAAGTACAACATCTCTCACTCGGACATGATGGACTTGATAGCTCTCTATCAAGAATATAAGGTATTCAACATTCATCAACTTTACAAAACAATTTATACTGGCAAATAAGCCGTGCGACTAGTGAGTACACCTGCACTTGGGAGCTCAAATTATGCACCTGTTAGGGATAATATAATGGCTACAACCCCGAAAAGAAATAAACAATCGATGTCTCATAGTGCCCAGACATATTTTGTTACATCAATCCAAGTATATCTATCCCTTAAAGGCTATACTTGATTATTCTCAAAAACACCATGTATTTACAATTACATCCGCAATCACATAGGGCGATATAATTGGTCAACCAGTAAATACATGTGATAGATGTAAAACAACAATAGTCTTCCTTCGCACTCATGTCTCTCTCAATTTTAGAAAAATTGCTTTCCTAGACATGTCTCATAGGCCATATCCATTAATGACCGCCTGTAACATGCTACAGTAGCAACATTGATATTTCACTTTGAGAACATAGTCAGAAGCAACATAGGGAACAAAATTGAGGTAAATTATAAATTACCTCAAGGGCTCACACGATGAGTAAATAGGGAAAATTTTACTCACATTCCCTTGTTGGTTGTACAATGCACATGTAGTATGAATTACATGCTATAGTGGATTACTCTTTCTAGAAGAGTGTATGTCATTTATTAAATATATCCACTATACGGATCTTAGCCTAAACATAGTCACGTGCTTCTCACATACTCATGTGTAGCTCGAATGCTATATCAGCTCGCTTTCTATAGTGCCCAATTAAGTACTCGCATCCAGCATCTTACAGGCATACATGATTATGGGACTATCATGTCTGGTCTTATTACTTTCTAAAGCACTTGAGGCGATTGCTCATGTGAGTGAGCCAATCATTACCTGCTAACATACCTTTCAATAATATATGTGTGTTTGTGCTAGTCTCATAGTGGATTTGTACTTATTGATTAAAACATCAAATTACTAATAAACAAACAAGTACAATATATTTGTCCACAAATGCGTAAACCAATGATCCTCTCCAATAACAAATATCACATTCTACGCAATCCTAGTGACATCCTATGGGTTAAGAATATGTCTCTAGGAATGACCTTCGTAAATGGATTAGCAACCATTCTATTAGTTGAAATGTATTTCACGATCACTTCTTTTTGTGCTATAATGTCTCTAATGAAGTTATTCTTTATGTCAATGTGCTTTGTCCTTCCATGATACTTGGGATCTTTCACATACATAGGCAATGGCTGCTTGACTATCATAATAAACTGTCACCGATCTTGGAACTTCAGTGACAATGGCTAAATTTTCCAAGAAACGTTTTAGCCATACTGCTTCTTGTACTGCGGCAAAACATGCAATAAATTCTACCTCCATCGTAGACAAGGCCGTGCATGTCTGTTTCTTACTATTCCAAGAAATCACACCTTCATTGAGCAAGAACGCATATCCAGAAGTCGATTTACGCTCATCTAGGTCTCCACCCCAGTTGGCATCTGAATAACCCAATAGGCGTAAACCATTCCCTTGGTAACAAAGTCGATAGTCCCTGGTGCCCTTCAAGTATCTTAGGATACTCTTCACTGCTTTCCAGTATGCTAGACCAGGATTTGATTGATATCGGCTCACCAATCCCATGGTATAACATATGTCGGGTCGAGTACACATCATAGCATACATCAAACTTTCGACTACACTAGCGTAAGGTACAGTTTCCATCACTTTGATTTCGTCTGGAGTCTTAGGACACATCTCAGTACTTAGGCCTTCACCTTGCTTGATAAGGGTATCAATGGGATTACAATGTTGCATATTGAAACGCTCAAGAATCTTCATAATATAAGGCTCTTGTGATAAAGTAAGGAGTTTCCTCAATCGATCTCTTTTGATCTTAACTCCTAATATATAAGCAGCTTCTCCCATGTCCTTCATCTCAAAATTAGAGGACAACCATTCTTTTATGGTGATAACCAAAACCTTGTCATTTCCAGCCAATAGAATATCATCCACATAAAGTGATAAAATCACAAATTTATCTTTGAACCACTTGACATATACACAGTGATCTTCTTCGATCACCATGAAACCAAAAGTTATTATTGCTCGATGAAAACGAAGATACCACTGTCTAGATGATTGCTTAAGGCCATATATTGAGCGATGAAGCTTGCAAACTTTATGTTCTTGACTTTTAGCTATGAAACCTATTGGTTGTTTTATATAGATTTTCTCATCTAATTCTCCATTGAGAAATGCCGTCTTTACATCTATTTGATGTAATTCAAGGTCCAAATGTGCAACGATGGCTAGAATAAGGCATATTCAGGCAAACCTTATAGTTGGTGAAAACGTTTTCTCATAATCTATACCCTCTTGTTGAGTATAACCTTTTGCCACAAGGCGAGCCTTATACTTTTCAATGAATCCATCTGCCTTTTGCTTAATCTTGAAGACCCATTTGTTTCCAATGGCCTTATGATTGGGTGGTAGATCAACCAAGTCCCAAACATGGGTTGCCCTCATTGACTTCATCTCATCTTCCAAAGCTTTTCTCCATTCTTCCTTGTCAGAGGATGAGAGAGCCTCTTGAACAGTCTTAAGCTCGGCATCGTCATTTTAAGCAATCATAAATGCTTCCCATTCAATCTCAAAATGACGACAGGGAATACTTTTACGATTACTTTTACGCAATTGAATTTCTCTTGATTTCAACTCATCAGGCGATGCAACACTCCCACTAGGTCTTGTGTGTTGAGGTAAATCTTCATTTCCTTCTACAACATCAGTGGGTGTGTTATCAGGATCTTCCATCTCATATGATTGGAAGTCCTTATCAATCTCACCTCTACTAAGAAAATTGTTCTCTAAGAACGTGACATCTCGTAACTCCATTTTGGTCACACTTCCATCAGTTTGTTCACCTATGAACACGTACCCTTTGGAGTGTTCGAATATCTTATAAAGATACATTTCTTTCCTCTATGACCTAATTTGCCATGTTTATGGGAAGAATCATGAACATAAGCTGCACATCCCCATGGACGTAGACTACTCAAGTCTGGTTTCCTACTAGTCCATAATTCATAAGGGGTGGAAGTGACCGATTTTGAGGGCACACGGTTAAGTATATAGGCAGCAGTCAATAACGCATCTCCCCAATAGGAGATAGGTAAATTTGCTTGCGCCATCATAGACCTAACCATTTCCAATATGGTTCTATTCCTTCTCTTAGCTACCCCATTTTGTTATGGAGTACCAAGAATAATCAATTGTCGTACAATTCCCTTTTCATCACAAAGAGCCTTGAATTGCTCTGATAGATACTCACGTCCACGATCGGTCCTCAATGCCTTTATTGTTTTGTTCAACTGATTCTCTACTATCGCTATATATTGTCTAAAGCAGTCTAATGCTTCTGACTTATAAGAGATCAGAAAGACATAACCGAAACGTGTGAAGTCATCTATGAAAGTGATGAAATATGAGGCTCCATGCCTCGCTCTCACATTCAAATGACCACAAATGTTAGAATATATGAGATGCAATGGAAATTCAGCTCTAGTTCCTTCACCGAATTGTTTTCTAGTTGTTTTTCCCGTTAGACAATGTTCACATACAAATAGACTAACATTAGTGAGTGACCCTAAAAGGCCTTTTCTAGCTAATCTTTGCATTGTTTGCAATCCAATGTGACCTAATTTAGCATACCAAGTGCTTGCATCAATCTCAACGTTATTAGAAAATGCAATTAAAAAAAAAAAAACAACAATCAACATCAACATTGTGCTAATCATGGTCAATGTCTAACACAAGAATCAACATTGTGCTGATCATGGTCAATGTCTAACACAAGAATCAACATTGTGCTGATCATGGTCAATGTCTAACACAAGAAAACCACTCGATACATGACCTGAACCATAATAAACTGTTCCATACAAAATGTCAACACACTCACCATGGAAATTCAATACATAACTTAAGCTAAGAAGAACAACGACAGAGACCAAGTTTCGTCGAATATCTGGAGCATAAAGGACATCATGCATGAATAGGTTTCGACCACCACGTAAGATTAATTTACATGTGCCGATACCCTTCACTTCAACTCTTGAGTTAATTTACATGGTCTGTTGCTCCTAAGTCTACAGTCCACATTGGATGAGATTAAGTAAGCATTACAGTACTAGAAACAAAAGCACTACTCAAAGTAATGGAGTAATAAGATACCTTTTTTGGCTCAGTGCATTCACGAGTAAAGTGACCCATCTTGCCACAATTGTGTCACTCCATCTTGGCCTTATCCTTCTTCCCACCATGCTTCTTGCATCAAAAGGTCTTAGCCCTATTGGGTCCCTGATCAGTCATCTACCTTTTGTTATTGAATTGAAGATTCCTCTTGCGCTTGAATCCTAAAGCTTTGAGCTAACTCGATTCAGCAACATAAGCATGAGTAGAGGATCTCGTAGCCTCTAAGCGCTCATCCTCTAATTCCAAATGACGCGCAATATCATCAAAAGTGACGATGTTCTCATTATGCGTCATATTGATCTTCATATGCTCCCAATTATCAAGAAGAGACCTTATAACAGCCTGAACTTGCTGTTCATCAGTAAGGGAGTGACTTGCCGATTTCAACTTACGGATCATGTTTGACATCTCCCGAAGATGCTGCCTCATCGTTACATTTGGTCGCTTTCGGAATGTGTCAAACTTGATGGTGAGTCTCCTCAGCTTAGTGGCAAATGTACCCCCAAACTTATCTTTCAAGGCAATCCACATAGCTTGAGCTTTGTCATAACTCTCAAACTCACACATGAGATCATCTTGCATACAGCTTAGCAACGTGATGCAAGCAATGCTATTTTTCTTTTTCCAAGCTTGATAAGCTTCCATATCTCTCATGTGTTGAGCTAAAGTTTCATGCTTAGGTTCATCCATGATATGGTTGAGGGTTTTCAAAACCTCTTGCTCCTCAAGGATGTACTGAACCTTTCGTTGCCAAATATCATAATTGTCACCGTTTAGCTTCTCATCCTTATTGAGATCAGCCACAATGGTCTTGGATGCCGAAGCCATAATCAATTGCTATAACATATTGACATAATAAACGCAGAATTAATACTAACACACTATACAGAGTAACATATATATTTAATTTGCAGCAAAGACAAACTAAATTAATGATAATTCAACAAAAGACTTAAAAGCAAAAGTTCACAATGTTCCCAATTAACTTACATGTACACTTTTTCTATTATCATTAATTAGTTTAATTTGCACCAATTTTAAGTTCTAGGTGAGAACTCCTTTCAATTCTACCAACCTACGAACTCCCACTAGGAAAAATAATTATATGATATGTAATTTCTACATTTTTCCTTTACACAAAAATATAGCATGATAATAACCAACGTATAAACAACAATCATGCTTCAACTATAATTAAAATTGCAATTCAACATGTAATGACTTCCTACCATTGTTCTAATTTTCTAGCAACTAGAAAATTGCAAGTATATTAAAATATATACATCATATCATTGAACCAAGATCTACATAGCATATATAACATCATTTGCACACAAGCTATCTACTATATTTCCCTAATCACAAGAAAATATAAGCTACAAATGAATAAGCTACATTAAACAACAAAAAATACGCGTACATAAGGTTTCCAAAGCATTTTCATACATTTATAAAATTCAAAAGTATAAAATAATTATATCACAGTGTAGAGAACATTCATACGAACCAAACGCCGCTGACCACGCTCCAATCGGAGCCTGCACGTGCCTCCACGCACCGCCTGAGTGCGCGGTGCATGTGGTGCACACGCCAGCGAGCCAAGTGGCTCCTGGCCAGTCTGATCGGTTTGACCGCTAGACCGGTTGACCGGTCAACGGCTGAGTTAGGTTGGGTGAACCGGGTCAGGTCATGGGTCGGGTCGCCGGTTGGATCAGGTCACCGGCCGGCCAACTGTCGTCAGCGGTGACGTCATTCGGCGACCGATCATTGGATGATGTCACGATGACACCACCATGTGTTGGTTCGTTGACTGGTGCGTGCCGGTTCGCCGGCTAACGCGCGCCGCGCATTTGCCGGTTCGCCGACCGTCACGTTTGGCGCACGCGCTGGCTTTGCCAGCACTTCAGGCACGTGGAGCCCACACACAATGCCTTTTGGCTGCGCGTGTGGGCGCATCCAGCGTTGCCTGGCAGTGCTCGACCCATCGCTGGACTCTTCTTGACGAGCTCTTTCACCCTATATATTGAAAAATTAATTTTGACCAAAAAATTATTTCGAAAAACGGCTAAAACCTCACAGATGTGTGCAACCCCGTACCCGTTTTTGCTCCTGTTCAATTTTGAGTTTTTCATATGGCAATTCCGACTATTGGAGATCCAAACAGTGTAAAATACAAACTCTTGATCTCAATATCAAATGGTAAATGAGAAAACTTGATGAAAAACAAGGTAGAAATCACGACTGGGCTCTGATACTAGTGTTGGAATTCATGTTGGTGGAAGACGACTTACCTGATTCCGATGCGCAAACAGTAAATGGTCCCGGAACGAATGTTGAATTGCCAATGAAATAGGAACAACACTTCCTCATGTTAGTCTGGATGTAATCACAAGGAGAACACCTGATTTCCACAGCATAAATTCCTATTGTTCTTGGAAAGATGAAATGGAACGCCTTGATGGAAAGGGGAGAGGAAATGAAGAAAATGGTCTGAACATACGTTTGTCCAACCACTCCAACGGTTGTCTTCAGGGGTCTTTTATATGACCCCATCACACCCCTTCTGTGGCATCCCAAAAATTCAAGACAAGCTCTAAGTTGTATTAAAGCCCATAATTAGGTAATGAAATTACCTATGGTTTATGCTTTAGCCATTAGTTTTCGCTTAGGACTAAGTAATATATGCTTGTGTTCATGATTCTTTTTTATTTATTTGTTAATGAGAATAATCTATTCTTGGCTATGCACCTCATAGACTAAATTCCTATAAATAAAATGTTACAAGATTTTGGCCATGAGGAATTTAAAACTTAAAATCTATAAAAGAAAGAAGAAAAGGTGAAATTTGATTTTTTTTATATAGGTTTGGGCCTTAGGCCCAAGAGTGGATTTTGATGGGCCAAGATGGCCGGCCCATTGAAGCCCACGAAGGGGCTGTCGTCGGCCACAAGGGAGGCCAGCCCAATTGAGGCCCAAGAGGAGTGGCCGGCCCACTTCTTCCAATCCAAGCCCAAGCCCATCTTGCATGTGGCATGCCAAGTGGCCAAAAGAGGCTTGCATGCATTGGCTTGTGGAGAGGCAAGTGATGATTGCTAATGATGGAGATTTGGGGGAACAAAAAGGAGAGAGAGAGAGAGAGTGGCCAGTTGGGGTTTCCGTCCATGCCAAAGGGAGAGAGAGAGTTGCGAGAGAGAGAGGGAGTTGCGAGAGAGAGAGTGAGGCCGAGAGAGGAAGAGAAGGAGCCGCTCGCCGTTCATCCGCCCGTCGCCACCCGTTCGTCCGCCATGTGCTGTCGTTCTCTTGAGTTTAGAGGCAAGTTAGAATCCACTTTCTACTCTTGCATGTATGTCTTGCATGTGTGGTTGAAATCTAGGATGTTTAGAGGCAAGAGACCGAAGCTAATGTGGTTTGTTCTTGAAAATGCTTGCTGATCTCGTGTAAACCGCCTGACCCAGAAACTTGTGGAGGCTTGTATGCATGTTTCGAGTTCGATTTTGACTTTGATTCCTTCATGAAAGTTTTAGCCAACATCTTAAACTACAACATACTAAAATTTGGTACAAAATAGTGGATATTTAAGGGGTCAAACCCTCTTCCTACGAAGATACTAGATCTGGAACTGTTTTGCTGACCTTTTGGTAGATTTGTGGTTGCATGTTGATTTTTATCAAGAATCTCTCTTCGACTTCTTCATGAAACTTGTATAGAACATCCTAAATACTAAAATACTCAAATTTGAAGTAAAATGAGGAAGTGTAGCCTAGTGAATCGACTTACTCTTGAAGACGGTAAATCTGGAGACGCGGTGCTGGACACCCGAGACTTCATGGATCCATATGGTGACTATTCTTTGGAAATTTGACTTTGATCTCTGAATGAAAGTTATAGGGGACCTCTTGAAAGTAAAAAATATTCAAATTTCAGAGGAAACGAAGAAGAATAAGTGTGTGGAAACTCGATTTTTCGGAGATAACTACACTGGACGTTTCGGTGCTAGAACCAGAAGCTTCGGACGAATATAGGAAATTATCTAAAACGAATCTGGCCTAGAAGTCTGCATAAAAAATCTACTTTAGTGTCTTAACTATAACCTGGAAAAATTTCAAAATTTTCGGAGGTCGTTCAGGTATTTTAATCGAATTATTTCAAAAACTACACATTCTGTTTCTATCCGAAATTGCATGCTGTATTTGTGTGAATTATATCTTTTGTGTGGAACTCTATTGGGCATGTGTTTTTCATGAAATCATTATCTTATTATCTTGTCTATCACGTGCCTTGATTTCATGATTTTTGGGAATCATATGGATATTTAATTTAAATATTTTCTAAAATGGTACAAACTGGAATTTAATAAACTTCAAAATGGCATGATAAATGGACTATTCTAAATTGTATGAATTCCATGAATTTTATTGTTATGAATGATTGTGTCTTGCTGCATGTATGATGATGACTGGAGATGCATGTATAAATCAAAGGATGGAAGTGATTTTGTTTGCCATTACATCATGTGCCATGCTGAGTTGAGACCTAAATTGGCGAACATGAACAATGATAAATGAGGAAACTATTTGAGGCGGTTGATAATGCCCTGGGAGTATCAGGATGCCCAGGATGGGGGGTGCCAGATGCCCGGAATGTATAGAGAAACATGGCCGGATGGCCTTGGGAGTTTCGAGACGCCCGAAAGGGTTAGGTGCCCGAAGCCTTGGAGGTCTTTGCCCGAGGGGATGCCTCGTGATGCCAGTTGGGATGGGAGATGCCTGGAATGTGGGAGTGCCGGATGCCCGGTGGCCTTAAATGGCTGAATGCTAGAGGTTTTTCTCGCGATGCCAGGATGGGGTGCAAGTGGTAAAGTATGGTATGAAATTGATGATCCCAAGAAAGAGTGATGTGGTGATCGAATTGAAAGTTAAAAGTGGAAATTGAATCATGCATACATGATATGATATGATGATGATCACCTATGGCATGATGACTTGCATATATGATATGATGATGATCACCCGTGGCATGATGATATGTATGTGATATGATTGTGATGAGGATGTATGATGGTATATGCATGGCTTCAAGGTAAGTAGGCTTGGATGCATGAATGACATGTATTATATTGTGATTGTATTGTATGATGCATTGAGTGATTATTGGATCCTTTATCTGCTGAGTGGTTGTACTCACCCCTTCAGGGACCAACATTTCAGATTAGCAGGATGCCGCTCCCTGCTGTCACGCGGGGCGTATTTTACGGCCTTCCTTTAGATGTAGAGGTCGAGTGTGTGGAGATCGACTGTCCAACCATTCTTGGACTGACTTTTATTCGAGTGCGCGCCTTAGTGATGTACGACGTCTGCCTGGCTGGGGGCCCTGTCATTCAGGAGTTTATATCCGTCCATGTTCGTCAAGATGGAGTGATGCGTGGGATGTTGCCGCCGCCACCGCTTGATGCACCAGGATGGGTGTGAGGGCTCGTGCGTGAGAAGTAAGAGCTGCAATTTCTTGGGATGATAGCCGACACTAGTTGATGGGAGATCTTGCACGATAGACATAGTGGGTCGAGTGTTTCTTTTTGGGGTTGTGGCCGAGTGTAGTTAAAAATCTTGGCCTTTCTTTTGATGTACCTACCCAAGAAAAATTCATCATGAAAATATGTAAATAAAAGTGTCTGGGCTTTATCTCTTCTTATGATGTTTAGTGGTGTGCAAATGTATCATGGTTGTTGGAGGGAGAGATGGCGAAATTAAAATTTTCTTCTGCTAATGAGTCGCGCTGGGACTGTTTTCAAAAAAAAAAAAAAAGAAGTCTATGAACTTCGACGCTTCTTCTAAGAGATGTAATTAGGTGTAGCATTAGGTGCCTGTGGCTCCCTAAGGAGGTTCGGGGTGTCACACCTTCACCGTAGCATATCAAGTCCAAATGGTGCGGTCCAATCACACCCCATCATGGACGTACTAGCTAAAGTACAACAGCACCGTTATTCTAATTTTATTTTTGACTCACGGATATTAAGAACTTGCATCGATGATCAAAAAAAGCTTCTGGCCGTTTGAAATTTGACATGACAGCTTGCGTGACCATTAAAAATCTGACGTGGTTATACACGTGTTCATTACCTTCTCAAATTCATTAGCTTGATATTATCTGAAAATATTATCATGTGTTAACAATAACCATAAATAAAGTCTAACCAAAGATCTTATTGGGTAAATGGTACAAGTTTAAGATTATTGGTGAGAAAAAAAATTAGGTATTAATGTCCACTGAGAAAAATGTACAGAATATTTTGTGAGATTATTCTTCTTTTCTCAATGACCGACAGATCCTTAATTCAATTCCTACCCTAAAAAAATACTATCAAACTTCTAATCAAGAGTACTAGCAGGAATTTAAGCGGAAACAGCTTGAACGGCTCTGTTCCTCGAACTCCCTCGAAGAAGAAGGCAGATGGAACGTTGCTACTAAGGTTCGCTCATTTCCACACTGTTATAATATCACATTTAATCGCTTATTATTGTCTATACAATCTGCTTCTTCTTTCTAAACGTTTCTGCTCACTGAAGAATGAAAAAGATGGAAGTGGTACTTGCTTTTTTGGTTTTCTGTTTGATCACTTATGCGTGTAATACATACAAAGTGTGGGATATCCATGAATTCATGGGCTAATCTTTCGGTTGTGATATGTACCATCGAAGTTTTTTTTGACAGCTTAGATGGAAAACCAAATCTTTGCCAATCCGACAATTGTCCGACCAGCAATATGCAGCCAAAGAAAAGGGGCATCTCTATTGCTCCAATCATCGCATCAGTTGCAGTTGTTCTGGTCTTGATTTTATCGGGAGCTCTTGCAGTATTGTGGATAATCAGAAGAAGACAAATCCAAAGTAACTCTTTTGCATATTGCATGTGCAAGGAAAACCAAAAGTTTTACATGTGATTTTGTCAGTCCAGATTTGAACCCCAAACTGGTTTAACTGGGCCAATTGCTCGTGGCCTTGCTGCAATTGGGCACGGGAAAAGTGAACATGACACACCAACTTGATCTCACTCGAGTAACACGTTTCTATGTCATCACCGTTTCATATTCAAAAACTTTGCAAACATTATTGGTTAATGATATCATAATTGCAGCATGGCTTACCCACAAGTGTAAATAAAGTCATTTCTGGATATACTTCATTTGGTTGAGGTAACTTGCTTCACTCTTTCTGGTTTGTTTTCCACGACACGGTTTCACTTAGAATAAGTCATTACGTACTTCAAAAAAGGTCTGTTTGCAATGAAGGCATATAATATTAGACTGAAGATCATGACCCGATAACTCTGTTCAGGTTACTTAATTACCTTTTCATTTCTCCAGATGTTACTACTAGTACTACTACTATGACTACCAACTCTACTAAAGGATCTATTGTGTCACGCCCCGATCCTTAGGCACGCACACATCTCTTACCTTTGGTCGATTTTAAAAGCAATATCCCATGACGTATCGCTGACCCTTTGTATTTTATTAAGCACATGTGGAAGCAATTATAATCCCCAGACAATAAAACAATGGGATAGAAAAGCAATGCCATATTTTTCATATTAAAATTCACAATCATACTTTTATACAGAGCATAACTCAAAGAACTTCACAAAACTATTCATGACTTTCTAATTTCACTCTATTCACATCAAAACAGGATTTCCAAAAGAGAATGGGACCTCAGTCCTCATCCGGTCGTACTCAGGATCCCTTTTTGGATCATCTTCTTCTTCAAAAATCTTTCTCCTTCTCAGGTTTCACTTCAGTGTTCTCTTTCTCCGATTTCTCCTCCTTGGGTTCATCTACAAGTCTGAAATGTTGTCCCACAACTGAGATGAGACTACATCTCAGCAAATTCTACCCCCACTAAGGCCCGATTAGTAAACCATTATATTATAGGCTACCTAAACACGCACAGGTTAGAAGACGTACCTTGGCATCAGTCCTAACCTGGAATTCAAGGTTATATACAGATGCTTCATATATCTCAATGAACAATCAGTCAAATCACAGTTCAATCGACTTAGTCGATTACATGTCAGTCGGACCATTTCTAGGTCGTTTCAATTATTCCATCTCAATTCCCAATTATGAATCACGATCCTCAAGTCACGACTTAAGTATAGGTGGAAGACACACTCCCACTCGGCAACTTTCAATATTTAGTGGCTTTATGGTCCCACCCGACCTTTTCAAGATTCAGTGCCTTTATGGTCCCACTTGACCTTTCCAAAATTTAGTGGCTTTATGGTCTCACCTGACCTTTCCAAGATTGAGTGGTTTTATGGTCCCACCTGACCTTTCCAAGATTTAGTGGCTTTATGGTCCCACCTCACCCCTTTCTACGATGCCATACTCTGTCACTGAGCCACGTGCATTCTCCAGGAAGAGTCTTCAAGCCACGTGCATTCTCTAAGACTACCTTTTTGCCAAGATGACATATCTACTCACCGAGCCACGTGTCTTTCCCAGGTGACATTCTAATTCACCGGGCCACATGCATTCTCGAAGTGATTTACCAACTCACTTTCGATACTGACAACCGATACCCGATCAATTCTCAATCACATAGCCAAAATTTCATTATTTAAGAATATAACTTAAAAATGCACCATTAAATCAATTCGACACAAGTTAAAGCTCAAATAAATAAATGAACTGTTCCATGACAATTAGCACGAAATTCCAGTCATCGGTCATCACAACTTTAATTTCCGAAAAATAATTAAATAATTAATTTTCGAAAATTAATTAATAAATATTAAAAATTCAATTTAGCTCAAAATAAAGCCCTAATTAAATAAACATACTTCACCACGATCACCAGCATAACATTCCTGTCACTAGCCATCCTGGTTGAATTTCCGGAAAAATAAATAAATAATTAATTAATTTCAAAAATTAATAATTAATTACTAAAATCTAATTTAGGCTCGAATTGCCTAATTGAAGCCAGCTAAGGGTCGGGAAAAATCTCGAGATGCTTTCAATAAATAGTAGACTACGTCTACATGCTCATTGCACAATCAAAATATCTAACATGCATCACAATTGTCTAATGATCACTAATCTATTCTAATATAACCACCTAATTGCATTTAATTAAACCTAACCAACCCCTAAGCATAATTAGTAAACTAAGCAGGGATTAGTGAGATTACTCACTTGGTTAAAAGTGGAGACCGAATCACCGCGATGGCGACCGAACTTGGGCTCACGATGACACCAATGGGCTTGGACCGGGCCAAGAAACCTTGCAAGCCCACAACAATTGCTGGGCTTTGATTGAACGGGCTTGGGCTTGCTGAAGACAGAAACTTGCTGGGCCTCACTGAATTAGGCTCGCCAAAGTTGGGTTGCTGAAAATGGGCTGACTTGTGGGTTTTTCTGGAATGGGCTGAAGACTCAATTGATGGGCCAAATTCACTGGGCTCCGCTGGACCTTTCTAGGCTGATGTTGCTGGGCTTCATGCGTTGCAGCTGGGTTCGAGCAAAATGCTTCGTGGGCTGGCACGGCTTGTGGGCTGACGAGCTGGCAAAAGAAGCAGCAGCTTCGTGTGTTGCTGCAAGCATGAAGCAGCGAAGAAACGGACAAGGAAGCAGCTTCGGTAATGATGCTGGCGTTCATTCGTGAAAGAGGAAAATGAGACCGCAGTAGAAGCGCGAAGGGGAATGAAAGCTGGTGGCGTCGTGGACGGCCGAACGTGGGGCTCACGGTCAACAAATCTGTAGAAGCTGACCCCGAATCTGCTGGACTCACGGCTGAATTCTCTGGCGTTGTTCGGTTGAGGACACGTGCAGATGGAGGAGCCTCGACGGATGAAGGGCATGTGAGAAGTCATCTTCGGTGGAGGAATTTGTTGGGTTGTTGACTCGATTTACGAAGACCAAAGATAGTGGGAGAGCAGCTTCGGTCGCCGCCTGGGGGAAATCTTGCAAACGTGCTGGTAGCTTGGACTGAAGATCGTGGGGTTGAGGCCGAGTGAGCGGAGCAGGGAAAAATGAAAGCTTCGGTGGATGGTGAATGGGCAGACGGTGGAGTGACAAGAAGAAAATGAAAGCGAAATAGCACACGGAAGAGAAGAAGTCGACGCTGCGGTGGGTGTGCGGCTGAGAGAGTCCGAATGAAGGGGGGCTGAATTGTGTGATGGAAGCCAACTAAGAGGGAAATATAGTCAACCATCTTAGCCAAGTAATTAAATGTCTTGTCTCCTTAAAGCCCTCAAACAAATATCTAATGTTCCCACTTACTTTCTTGCACTAATATCCACCAAATTATCCAAATTGAAGCCAAAATAATGATGCCCTCCCTTGGTTCCGAAGTCACATTTGAACTTCCAATCTCTTTGACAATTTCCCAAATTTGATGTCCAAATTTGATGTAGAAAAATCCCCTATAATTTTCTGCAAGTCCCTGACACTCAAAAGCTTGGCTTGGAAGTCCCAATTTCCTTTAATTGGGCCCATCTGAATTTCTGTTAATTTTCCGCGACATCTGAATCAGTTTTCCGTAAAATCTCGAACTCAACGAAATTACTCCGAAAGACAAGATTACATCGTATAAATGAATTGTGATATGCTCGAATATCCGATTTCCGAAACCGAATTCAACTTCATGGTTAAAATCGATCGAACGTGATTTTAGTCTGATCAGACCTATCGGGTAGCTTTTATGGATTTTACCGTGGTTATATCTCTTAACGACTTCACCCAATAGATTGGTTAACTCGTGAGTGATCAGCTCAGAGAAAGAGGACCATAGGCGCGCCGATGAAATGCCCATTTCATATATTCAGGATGGGGTCGGAATTCGGATGTCACAACTCTTCCCCTCTTATAAAAATTTCGTCCTCGAAATTTAAACCTTTACCAATCCTTAAACAAAAGGGTAGGGATATCGTCGTCTCATCTAGTCTCACTTTCCTCGGTTGCTTCTTCAGTCCCGTGGCGTTGTCAAACCACTTTGACCAAGGGGACTATCTTGGTTCACTCAATCCGATCTTTCTAAACCAACAACCGAACCGACTTCTCACGTACGACACTCTGTCGTCCTCGTCTAATTCTTCAAGATTTAGCATGTGAGTCAAGTTAGGTTCATACGTCCTCAATCTCGACACGTGAAAGACATCATGCATTTGTGCGTACCTCGGCGGCAACGCAAGACAATACGTTAGGATCCCAATTCTTTCTAGAATCTCAAAGGAAACTACGTACCTCGCTTTCAGATTTCTCCCCTCTTTGCTGATGCGCAAGGTATCCCCCATTGGTGACACATCCAAAAAGATGTAATCACCAATTTGCAACTTTTAGGGCTTTCAATGCTCAACAATACAACTTTTCTGGCGACACTGAGCGGTCTATAATCTGATTCTGATCACGACAACTGCAATCACTGACTGCTGAATTGACCCTCGGCCTATGATCTTTTTTCCTCTAATCTCATCTCAACAAACTGAAATTTTGTACACTCAGCTCTGTTTTACCTTAAAAGGAACTATCTGACCGATCTGCTGAAATTGGGAATCCTTGATTCTAAATCTGATATAGGTTCGTCACTGGTAGCCACGTAGACAAACTATCTGACACACATACACTTATGCATGTCTATTCCAATCAAGATCCTTTCATACAACGATAAAGTGAGTCAACTTCATTAGTCTATCGACCACTACCCTAACTCGAGTCATTATTGCTTTGACTCCTTAGTAAGCCCATCACAATATTCCATCGTGATATACTTCCATTCCCACTCGGGACTCTCAAGTGATTATAAAAGTCTTCCCAGTTTGGCTTACTGAACTCCCACTCACTAGCACATTTGACACTTAGAACCTATCCAGCGATATCTATCTTCATATCAATCTACCAATCGAGCTAACGTTGATTCTCACCTACCTCGCATTATATGGTCAAATACTGCAATACCATAGTGAATTTCCTAACAAGGTCTTCTCCTCAAGTTCCATACTGTTTGCCATCTATCATCACCCACGACACTTCGACGTTCCATCTTTCGAAATCTGAAAGTCAACTTTTCCCTTACCGATATCCTCTTACAGGATTTTCTGAACATCCCGGTCTGTCAACTGAAGCGTATGATTCTAACTTGAATATTCGGTTCAATTTTGAGGGCGACTATAGAATTCAACAGGTAGCCTACCTCAAATTTGAAAACCAAATTTCGAACTTTCTCATGTAAGTTCCATACTTTAACGAGTATGTGCACCATTAAAGACTCTTGACTCAATGCATCAGTGATACCAAATAGCACCATCCTAGTCCTGCCAAGGTTCTGGTTCACGACACCGTCTCACGATCAACTCATTAGGTCTCAACTGGCGGGACGCATATGCAATGATCTTATCATGTTGCATCAGCACGCACCTAGTCCTTTGCACAACACCTCACTATAGATCTTGTTTCACTGATAACTGTTTCAGTCTTCATCGGGTCCACGAAAATTCTTTCACCATTCTTAGATGTCTATTGAGCTCCTCAACATTTCTCGAATACACAAGAATATCGTTGGAAGATACGATCACAACTGAACTCGATATTCCTTGCACACTCGGGTTGTCAAATCCATGACAGCAACTAGAGTGTTCACCATGCAAAATGGTCTTACAATACTCTCGTAAAGATCATATCAAGTACGAAAAGCTATCTTTAGTATAACCTCATTCCTGGTTCGTAACTGACGACATCTTGTTCTCAAGTTGATCCTTGAAAACATCGACGCTCTTGATGTTTGGTCACCCGATTTGTCAATCTTTTACAAAGGACACTTGTCCTTGATCATCACCCAATTGAGTTGATGATGGTCGATGCATACTCGCAACAAACCATCTTTCTTTTTCTCACAAACAAAACTGATGTTCTCTAAAGTGATGCACCGATATGCATGAATTCCTCCTTCCTCAATCTTCACATCTGCATCTTTAGTTCTACCAATTCAGAAAACAATAGCTGGTAAGAAGCCTTCGAGAGTGGCTCTATCCTGGTGCTAGCTCGACCACAATTTCTATCTCTTTCTTTGACGACGGTTTGATAGTTCTCGTGATTACACATCTAGAAATTCTTAGACTCCGTCTCTAGTTCTCCAATCTGTCCTACCTAAGACAATCGCCAAGCAACCTTGGCAACCTCCGTCTAACAAACAAGTTGCCTTCAGCCAACGAGATTAATGAAATCGAAGATTCTTTTAGACTCTCAATAACCTTGACACTTTCACATACTAATGGACTAAACTGGATTACTCCAAGACCATGATTCATTATCACATGATGCTCCATGAACCCACACTATTCACGTGGCGTCAAACTCACACCTCAGCAACTAGTTAAGCACAACTATTGCTAGTGATTCCCTTCTCTTTCACTTTTACTTCAATAATTTAAGTTCTACCAACTCAACACAAAACTCTGTTGCGCTACTCTGCTCCGACACATTCTTTCTTTGATCGGTGCAAGGTCCATTCTACTCTCATTCCTTTCGCCATCCTAGTGGCGTTTTGGCCGCAGTAGCGATGTCTATGTTACCTTAGACTTCCACTGACAGTCCTTTACCTAATGGCCATGCTAGTCATCATCAACACAGGTTCTAGTCATACTCGGACACTGAATTTATCCATGCTTCCTTTTACAATTCCGACACCTATCTGATGCGTCTTCTATCTCCTATCAGGTGAAAGCATGCACTCTTTTTGGTACTAGAGATCTATTCCAAAACTCCACTATGCATTCTATGGCGCATTTCCTCTAATCTGTTCCATCGGCCTTCTAGGACTATCTCTAGTTAGGTAACTCTGTTGGCTATACTTGAAACAAATTCTTGCCCTAAGAAAACATAAGGCCGATCTTTGCCGTCACACATAGGAACAACATGTTCCATTTTGACTCAGTGCTGACCTAACTATCACACCCTTCTTATTAGGTGGAATAAAATACTCTTCTCTCTACATCGGTCTTTTCCTTGACCAATTTCCATCTCTGCTTGAACTGGAGCTGTACCTCGACTTGGATGCAATGGCTCGCTCCCAAATCATATTTTCTCACTTGACCTTAATAGGTGTGGCAACACAGCGGTAGTGACAACGACAACAATGGTGGCTCAGTCATAAGCTTGCTAGCTCAACCAATTCCAAGGACACTAGCGCCTAAACGATCCCGTCGAACCTAGGATCGCTCAGTGCTGCTACACTAGTACCAACCTATGGTGGTACTTTTACACTTGAGCTGGCCAGAGCCGACACTCTGCCACAACCACCTCGAGTACTGGCCTATCTCAACAATTTACCTCGAGTCACAGAGGACATTGTCCTCTTACTAGGAGTTCTCAGCTCCTGCTCGCTCATGGTTCAGTCTTTACACTGAAACCCATTTTCCAAATCCACACTGGATTAGAAGGTGAGCGATCCATACACAACAAACAATTCTAGCATTCAACTAACACAGACATGCACCCGCATGAATTTAAAGGCCTTTCTTACTACTATCCCAAGACTCATCGCTTCTTATCACTCCAATCTTGAACTTCGCTCTGATACCACAAAAAGGGGATGGCACGCCCTGATCCTCAGGCATGCACACATCCCTTACCTTTGGTCGATTTTAAAAGCGATATCCTAGGAAGTATCGTCGACCCTTTTTATTTTATGAAGCACATGCGGAAGCAATTATAATCCCAGACAATAAAACAATGTGATAGAAAAGCAATATTTTTCATATTGAAATTCACAACCATACTTTTATACAGAGCATAACTTAAAGAACTTCACAAAACTATTCACGACTTTCTAATTCTACTCTATTCACATCAAAACAAGATTTCCAAAAGAGGATGGGACCTCAGTCCTCATCTGGTCGTACTCAAGATCCCTTTTTGGATCATTTTCTTCTTCAAAAATCTTTCTCCTCCTCAGGTTTCACTTCAGTGTTCTCCTTCTCCGATTTCTCCTCCTCAAGTTCATCTACGAGCCTGAAATGTTGTCCCACAACCGGGATGAAACTACATCTTAGCAAGTTCTACCCCACTAAGACCCGATTAGTAAACCATTATATTATAGGCTGCCTAAACACGCATAGGTAAGAAGACGTACCTTGGCATCAGTCCCAACTTGCAATTTAAGGTTATATGCAGGTGCTTCATATATCTCAATAAACAATCAATCAAATCATAGTTCAATTGACTTAGTCGATTACATGTTAGTCGAACCATTTCTAGGTCGTTTCAATTATTCCATCTCAATTCCCAATTATGAATCATGATCCTCAAGTCACAACTTAAGCATAGGTGGAAGACACACTCCCACTCGGCAACTTTCAATATTTAGTGGCTTTATGGTCCCACCCGACATTTTCAAGATATAGTGGCTTTATGGTCCCACCCGACCTTTCCAAGATTTAGTGGCTTTTTGGTCCCACCCGACCTTTCCAAGATTTAGTGGCTTTATGGTCCCACCCGACCCCTTTCTACGATGCCATACTCTGTCACCGAGCCACGTGCATTCTCTAGGAAGACATACCGAGTCTTCGAGCCATGTGCTTTCTCTAAGGCTACCTTTTTGCCAAGATGACATATCTAATCACCGAACCACGTGTCTTTCCCAGGTGACATTCCAATTCACCGGGCCACATGCATTCTCCAAGTGATTTACCAACTCACTTTCGATACTGACAGCCAATACCCGATCAATTCTCAATCACATAGCCAAAATTTCCTTATTTAAGAATATAACTTAAAAATGCACCATTAGTTCAATTTGACAAGAATTAAAGCTCAAATAAATAAACGGACTGCTCCATGACAATTAGCACAAAATTCTGGTTAGATCGGTCATCTCAACCTTAATTTCCGAAAAATAATTGAATAATTAATTTCGAAAATTAATTAATAAATATTAAAAATTCAATTTAGCTCAAAATAAAGCCCAATTAAATAAATAGACTTCACCACGATCACCAACATAACATTCCGGTCACCGGCCATCCCAGTTGAATTTTCAGAAAAATAAATAAATAATTAATTAATTTCGAAAAAATAATTAATTACTAAAAATCCAATTTCCAATTTAGGCTCGAATTGCCTAATTGAAGCTTGTTAAGGGTTGGGAAAAATCTCGAGATGCTTTCAATAAATAGTAGACTACGTGTACTTGCTAATTGCACAATCAAAATGTCTAACATGCATCACAATTGTCTAATAATCACTAATCTATTCTAATATAACCACCTAATTGCATTTAATTAAACCTAACCAACCCCTAAGCATAATTAGTAAACTAAGCAGGGATTAGTGTGATTACTCACTTGGTTAAAAGTGGAGACCGAATCACCGCGACGGCAGCATGACGGTGGCTGAACTTGGGCTCGCGACGACACTAATGGACTTGGACCGGGCCAAGAAACCTTGTAAGCCCACAGCAATTGCTGGGCTTAGATTGAACGGGCTTGGGCTTGCTGAAGACAGAAACTTTCTGGGCCTCACTGAATTGGGCTCGCCAAAGTTGGGCTGCTGAAAATGGGCTGACTTGTGGGATTTTCTGGAATGGGCTGAAGACTCAATTGATGGGCCAAATTCACTAGGCTCCGCTAGACTTTTCTGGGCTGATGTTGCTGGGCTTCATGCGTTGCTGCTGGGTGAAGCAGCGAAGAAACGGACAAGGAAGCAGCTTCGGCGATGATGCTGGCGTTCATTCGTGAAAGAGGAAAATGAGACCGAAGTAGAAGCGCGAAGGGGAATGAAAGCTGGTGGTGTCGTGGATGGCCGAATGTGGGGCTCACGGTCAATAAATCTGTAGAAGCTGATCCCGAATCTGCTGGACTCACGGTTGAATTCTCTGGCGTTGTTCGGTTGAGGACACGTGCAGATGGAGGAGCCTCGGCGGATGAAGGGCACGTGAGAAGTCATCTTCGGTGGAGGAACTTGTTGGGTTGTTGACTCGATTTACTGCAGCAGAAGACCAAAGATAGTGGGAGAGCAGCTTCGGTCGCTGCCTGGGGGAAATCTTGCAAACGTGCTGGTAGCTTGGACTGAAGATCGTGGGGTTGAGGCCGAGTGAGCAGAGCAGGGAAAAATGAAAGCTTCGGTGGATGGTGAATGGGCAGACGGTGGAGTGACAAGAAGAAAATGAAAGTGAAGTAGCACACGGAAGAGAAGAAGTCGACGCTGTGGTGGGTGTGCGGTTGAGAGAGTTTGAATGAAGTGGGGCTGAATCGTGTGATGGAAGCCAGCTAAGAGGGAAATATAGTCAACCATCTTAGCCAAGTAATTAAATGCCTTGTCTCCTTAAAGCCCTCAAACAAATATCTAATGTTCCCACTTACTTTTTTGCACTAATATCCACCAAATTATCCAAATTGAAGCCAATATGATGTTGTCCTCCCTTCGTTCCGAAGTCACATTTGAACTTCCAATCTCTTTGACAATTTCCCAAATTTGATGTAGAAAAATCCCCTATAATTTTCTGCAAGTCCCTAACACTCAAAAGTTTGGCTTGGAAGTCCCAATTTCCTTTAATTGGGCCCATCCGAATTTCTGTTAATTTTTCGCGACATCCGAATCGGTTTTCCATAAAATCTCGAACTCAACGAAATTACTCCGAAAGACAAGAAGACATTCTATAAATGAATTGAGATATGCTTGAACGTCCGATTTCCGAAACCGAATTCAATTTCGTGATTAAAATTGATCGAACGCGATTTTAGTCCAATCCAACCTACCGGGTAGCTTTTAGGGATTTTACCGTGGTTATATCTCTTAACGGCTTCACCCAATAGATTGGTTAACTCGTGAGTGATCAGCTCAGAGAAAAAGGACCATAGGCGTGCCAACGGAATGCCCATTTCATATATTTGGGACGGGGTTGAAATTCGGGATGTCACATATTGGGACTTTTACATCTACTTAGGTTACAAGAATTACCAATAACTTTAGAACAGTAACTGGAAAGGGAGGATTTGGGAAAATTTACTCCGGCAAACTTGACGATGGCACTGAAGTTGCAATAAAAATGTTATGTCAACCATCAAAGCTAGGCTACAAGGAGTTTCAAGCTGAGGTTCGAAAATTTAGTGCAACTAGAATCAATGTCATGTTTTCAATTTTCTGGGTGTTCTACTCATGGCAAGCTCTGAAACCTTGATGTGCATGTGCAGCCCCTGATGGTCATTCACCATAGAAATCTGGTTTCACTTATCAGATATTGCGAAGAATATGAAAACATGGTACTGATTTATGAATTTATGTTCAATGGAAATGTTCAGCAACATTTGTTAGTTTGCCTGATATTTCCTTCTCCAAATTCTAACTAGATAAAGCATTGCTTAGACTATCGTTATATGACAACACGACGTGTGTTGAGTTATATTTTATCTCAACTCTGTTCTTTGACAGTTCAGGCCTTTGGATTAATCGGTCAAGTTACGTAGTCATTAAGAGCACACTGGAAATAAAAATTAAACTTTCTCAATGAATGAATAAGATGGTGAACAGGATTTTATATCTTTCATGATTGAAATTCTTCCTTAATCCTCTACTTTCAAGCAGCACAAAACCCGAATGTATTGAGTTGGAGCCAGTGACTACAAATCGCAATCCATGCAGCTCAAGGTACATAAAGTAGATTGATGAAATCTTTGTTCACATTTCCACAAGTTGAGCAACACAATACATTTCATGAAGTTTCCTTTTTTGCTGGTGGTGCAGGGTTGGAGTACCTGCACAATGGTTGCAAACCCTCCACTGTCCATAGAGATTTAAAGACACCCAATATTTTACTAAACAAAAACTTGCAAGTGAAGATTGCTGATTTTGGATTATCGAAGGCATTTGTAACAGAGCTTCAGTCTCATATTTCAACTCACCCAGCAGGAACGCCTAGTTATCTTGATCTGGAGTAAGCAACTTGAACCGACAACTTTGAATACAAATAATATGCCACTTAGGAAGCCGAATAACTGTACTAATATAGACCATTGCGAGAGGCCTATACATTTTATTCGTACATGTTTATGTTGGATACACGTATGTAGGTGCGTTTTTGAAAGGCAATTTCGGCTATCATTTTACTGATCAAAGAAACGATTCTTTTTGAATCTGAAATTTCATTCATCTGGAAACTTGGGCAAGAAGAGCGATGTGTACAGCTTTGGTGTAGTTTTATTCGAGTTAATCACAGGCCACCCAGCCATTAGAAGAAGTCCAGAGGGAAGCAACATGCACATACTTCACTGGGAGACTCCGCTCATAGAAAGAGGGGACATCTAGAGCATTATCGATCCAAGGTTAAATGGCCAAGTAAGCATCAATTCTGCATGGAAAGTAGTGCAAATAGCCATGTTGTGCGTTCTGACGATAGCAGTCCAATGGCTAGACATAGACCGTGTTCTGTTGGAACTAAAAGAATGGTTGACGGCAGAGATCAGTTCAGGAAGAAGTGAAGGAATGGAAAATAGTAAGAGAGGAAGTGAGTATTTTGAGATGACCTTAATTGATGTTGTTAGCGCTCCGAGTGCTCGTTAACCATACATTGTCTATAAAGGTTATCATGTCCACCTTCCTCATAAAGTTGATTATTGGATCGAACAGATTTGAAAACTTACGAACAAAGTCTGCTCTTGTGACTTTAAATTGAGAGTGTTGTATATTTGGGTTGTTGCTTTTATAGCTTTGTGAATAATTGAGCGAATGGTGAGTTCAATTGACACTTTGGCCCCTCTTTACAAGGCTTCAAACTGTACAGCTATCAAGACGTTGATAGCTAGCCTTGGTCAGTTATCCATGTGAACCCCTGTATAATGAAGCAGAGGAAAAATGAATTTCTTTCATTGTGATACTATCTGTTTTATAAACCCAGTCATCTTTTGACAATCCTTGCCAACCACAACCACCTAACTACTAGCCACCTAGCCATAATGAGAAGCCCGAAGAGCAGCACTCACCTCATCCAATCAGTGTCGCCTTTCATCAAACAAGATGATATAGAGAGCATCATGGATCAGAGGCTACAAGGGCAGTTCAGCACCGCATCCGCTTGGAAACTAGTTGAGGCAGCAATGCTGTGCTTGGCCGTGACTGCAAACGAGAGGCTGAACATGAACCTGCATGCTGTTGGAGCTGAAGGAATGCTCGACTCTTTTTAGGCGAGGTACTTGATGGACCAAGGGATTATGTTCTGCTTCAACCTTCACGATCGCTGCTTATGATTTGGATAAATGCCTGTGAAAAAGTCCCACGAGACAGGGCTTAATGTGCTCCAAAACCTTCCTTTGGGTTTTGTAATTGTGGACCATGTGATTTTCTTTGATGATATAATAGCATTTCAAGGTTTTCGCCTATGAACTCAGTGAGAGACGATATTGAAGAAAGGGAACTGCTGCTTTGCACTGAAAGGACAAAACTTACTTTTTATATATTGGCCGAGTAATCTAACGAATCTTTTAGCACGTCATGTAAGCTAGTAAATGTGTCACGCCCCGACCTTCCAAGCACATGCCAATCCCTGCTTGGTCGATACAATAGCGATGTCTCAAGATGCGTCGCCAACCCATTGATTTAATATACGCATGCGGAAGCATATAAATAATCCCCAGACAATCAAACAATGTGATGGAAAGTAGAGCCATAAATTTTTTGAACCAAAACTAACCTTTTATAAACACATAGGTTTATTTACATCATCAGGTCGCTTACAAAATTATTGGCTTAATAAAAAAAGGTACTGTCCTATGACTAGCGAGTCAGACAGGTTTGCCAATTCTGTTTCCTTCATTTCCCCAAACTCCAAGACTTCAAGTCCTCCACGAACACCATCTAAGGACCTGAAAATGGTTATACAATAACCAATGAGACAACGTCTCAGCAAGTTCTACCCCCTAAGACCCGATTAGTAAGAAAATATACCTTAGGGGCTGCCTAAGCATAACCACGGGTTAGAGAGCTTACCTTGGCCTCAGTTTCCTTCCCGCAAGTTAGTTTAAATAATAAATACTGACAATCGTATCATCCAATCAATCAGATTGACTTAACGATCAATCGACTTAGTCGATTTCATGTCTCAATTATTACTCATGAATCACGATTATAAAGACACAACCTATCTTTAGGTGGTAATCACAGCCCAGTGGGCGCAACCTTTAATAGGTGGCAGATCATGGCCATATTAGGCACGACCTCTAGAAGCACAACATGATGGGCACGACCTTTAACAGGTGGCAAATCATGGCCCGATTGGGTATGACCGATTTCAAATTTGGTGGCGAATCTTAGCCTAACTGGCACAGCCATACTTCAACGGCTTTCTATATTCAACTCACAACCTCTTATGATCATTTTCCCATCAATTACCAACCTTTCTCACTTTTGTGATATTTCCCATATTCACTAATCACATTCAAATTTCACAACCTGGTACTCGAATAAATAAACAGAGAGCACCACTGCAATCAGCACAAAATTTTGATTCGGCTAACCTAGCCTAATTTCTAGAAAATAATTAAATAATTAAATAATTATGAAAATTAATAAATAAATGCAATAAATCAAATTTAGGCCTTTAATGCCTAATTAGAAGTCGAGACGAGCCCGAAAAATTATCGAGCCTCGTTCAATAAATACCATGACCTATTTCCTTGCTAACTACACTATCCATTTGCCTAACATGCATAAATAAGTCTCTAATTTAATTACTCTAATATAATCTATCCACTTAATTGCACTTAATTAAATCTAATCAAGCCCTAAGTATCATTAACTGACTAATAAGGTTAGTGAGCAAAACTCACTTGATTAAATGCAAAGGTTGGACCATTGCGATGGCGGCTGAAACCCAAACATTTGGCGGCATCGATAGACACTTGGGCCGGCCCAACAGGCCTTGCAAGCCCACAGCAAATTGTTGGGCTTGGGCTGAACCTACAATTGGGCTTGGTTTCGCAGGCTTGGGCTTGGAATTGGGCTTCTAATAAGTTGGACCAAGGCTGAAATGGCTTCAAAAACTGGGCTGCTGGGCTTGATCATTCACGTGGGCTAAAGACATGGGCCCAAGACGCTTGATGGAGCAGAACGTTTCGTCGGCTGGCGCAGCAAAACCGAACTGGGCTGCATGAAGATGGGCTTCGAAGCTTGCCTCGGTGGAGATGATTTCACTTGAGAAGTGGACTGAATTAGAGTTGGGTTGTGGGTGTATTGATTCGGTGAGATGAATTGCACGAGGATGGGTACCGAGTAGCTTTTAGAAATTTTTGGTGCAAATGACCTATGATCGATTTATTTTGAGTCACAATGAACATCTCTGACACATTGGCAACTCTTAGTTGTCGTGAAAATATCGAAATTTCAAGTATGGGTACCGGGTACCAAAATGATAGAAAAATCAGTCTAGTGCTAATCGACGAGTATTTTGCAATCAGGTGGAATCACTCATGCTTTGATCACATATCTCAGTCAAATCAACTTATCTCCGGTCTCTAATCGATTTCTGATAGTGCCGTAATGACCCTTATAGATCAACACGGTTGGACAGTCGATTCTTGATCGAATTCTCAAATCTATTGCATTAAAATCCCTTAACGGCTTCCCTAGATGTCTAGTTATCTCGTGAGTTATAAGCTAGAGAATAGCACTATCGGCGTGTCGACAAAAGACCCGATTTATTTAATTGAAAATGAAATCTGAAAATTCAGGCTATCACAACTCTTCCCCTCTTATAAAAATTTCGTCCTCGAAATTTAAACCATTACAATGCTTCATCAAAAAGGTAGGGGTACAACTGTCTCATCGACTCTTCAGTCTCCCATGTTGCTCCTTCAATACCTTGGTGTTGCCAGACCACTTTGACCAACAAAATGGTTTTTGTACCCAGGACTTGCTCTTTTCGATCTATTATTTGAACCGAGCTTTGAATGTATGACAATTGGTCATCCACCTCTAATTCCTCAAAATTGAGCACGTGGGTCGGGTCAGGCTCATACTTCCTTAACATCAACACGTGAAAGACGCTGTGCACTTGCACTAATCTCAGTGGCAACGCAAGAGGATATGCTAGGTGTTAGCGAAAACTCCTCATTTGTTTTGAAGCTGACAAAACATTTCAATCAGTCTAGTCTAAAGATTTGCAAACTCTTTCGTCAAAGTCTGAAGACCGTCAGACCGCCAGACTCAAGACTCAAAGTCTTCCCTCGTTGACATATTTTAGACCGATGAAGATGACTTATCCATAATTAAATATTTCTATAAGGATTTGATTCGAGCGGTTGAAGAAGATCTTATGGCTGGATATAGCATCTAGGAATCTACTATTCATCTTGAAATTAATTCGGGTGATTTGGATCCGTTGATTGGCGAAGCATACTTGGAAAGTTCTACTTATGGAAACCTAGATCCTGACTGTATGGGCGAGCAGGATTGGTGGACTATCGTCACATTTCTTAAGTAACTCAAGATCTCCTTAATTGATTTTGTCCAACGGGTAGATTGGAAGAACTCTTTTGGAAGGTGCCAACAATTATAAGGCATGGAGGAGTATATAAGGAAGATGCTCTGGTTATTTGAAGGGGTGTGCAATAGATAAATTTCAAAGTCCGAAGCTCATTGTTCTTTGTCAATTCATTTGTTGAGCGTAAACTTGTACTCAAAAGAGAGTTTATACATTTGTAAAGCCTTGAGAAAGTGTAGTAGAGTCTCTACACTGTGGAATCAAGGACGTGATATAGTAACGACTCTTTTGATTCATAGTGAAATCCGACCGGTGGGCTGTTAGTGTGGGAGAGTAGACGCAGGCTTGGATTAAGCCGAACCACTATAAACCTTGTGTTCTTATTCTCTTCCCTAAACTCCTTTACTTTGATCGTAACTCTATTTGATTATTAGAGTCTAATTTCCTTTTCAAAGTCTATTGCTAAATAGACTCGAGTTAAAAGTAAAATTTTATACTTTACTCTACAAAATCTATTTTCGTACCTATTCACCCCTCTCTAGGTGCTCGTACTAGCATTTACACTACACTCCTAATTCTCTCAAGAATCTCAAACGGACCTATGTACCTCGGACTAAGTTTTCCTTTCTTGCCAAAGCGCGAAGTTCCCCTCATTGGTGACACCTTAGAAAAACGTGATCACCTATTTGGAATTCCAATGATCTCTGGCGCTTATCTGTGTAACTTTTCTATTTGCTCTAAGCGGTCTTTAATCTACCTCTAATCATTGCCATGGCTTCCACTGACTACTAGACCAACTCTGGGCCTGTAATATTCCTTTCCCCAACTTCATCCTAACACACTAGTGTTCTACACGCTCTACCATATAATGCTTCAGAAAGAGCCATCTTAATACTTTGTTGATAACTGTTGTTGTAGGCAAACTCCACTAGATGAAGCTAATCTTCCCAACTTCCCTTGAAGTCTAGTACACAAGTTGTCAGCATGTCCTTGAGGGTCTGAATTTTCTTTTTAGACCGGCCATCAGTCTGAGGATGATATGTTGTATTGTATTGAAGCTTTGTACCTAGAGCACTCTGTAAGCTTTTCCAAAAACTGGTAGTAAACCTCGGGTCTCTATATTACGTTATCGTAACTGGCACTCCATGCATACGAACCACTTAACGCACATACATATATGTGTGTCTATCCAAACTGAGGTCTTTTCATACCGCAATGAAGTGAGCCGACTTTGTTAGTATGTTGACTACCACCCAAATTGAATCATTTCCTCTCTAACTCTTCGGTAGTTCAGTCACGAAATCCATCGTGATATGCTCCCATTTCCACTCTGGGATTTCGAGAGATTGTAGAAGTCCTCCTGGCTTGCAATGCTAAGCTATGACTTACTGACATGTCAAACACTTGGCGACATGCTTGGCGATGTCTGCCTTCATACCTAACCACAAATAGTGTTGACGCAGATTCTGATACATCTTGGTACTACTAAGATGGATGTTGTAACTGCTACGATGCGCCTTTGATAGAATATCCTCTCTAAGATCTACATTGTCAAGTACAACAAAAAATCCTCGGAACCTCAACGGTCTATCATCAGAAACCTGAAAGTCAGCCTTTCTTTTCTTAGTGTCCTCTTGTAGGATCTTTTGCACATTTGGGTATGTGGGTTGAAGTAGCTTAATTCTGATCTGAACATCCGGTTCAATTCTGAGGGTAGTCATAAGACTTGAAAGATGGCCTACCTCAAACTTGAATACCGAATCTCGAGCTCTCTCGACTAGATTCCACTCCTTCATTAATATATGAGCAACTAAAGCCTTTCGACTCAAAGTATCGGCGACCTTGTTTGCCTTTCCCGGATGATATAAAATATCGCAATCGTAGTCCTTTAGTAATTCCATCCATTGGCGTTGTCTCATATTCAACTCATTTTGAGAGAATAAATACTTGAGACTTTGATGGTTTGTGAAGATTTTGAATCTTTCTCCACACAAATAATGTCTCCAAATCTTCAGGGCAAAAATAATCACCGCGAGCTCTAAGTCATGTGTCGGATAGTTCTTCTCAGGAGGCCTCAACTGACGGGAGGCGTATGCAATAACTCTGCCTTGTTGCATTAGCACGCATCCCAATCCTCTGAATGACGCATCACTATAGATCTTGAATCCTCTAGGAACAGATGGAATTGTTAGCACGGGTGCGGTAGTTAGCTTTTCCTTTAGCTCTTGGAAACAACTCTCGCACTTGTCTGTCCATACGAATTTCTCTTCTTTCTTTAGGAGTCTTGTAAGTGGTGATGCTAATGATGAGAACCCTTCCACAAGTCGTCTGTAATAAGCTGCCAATCACAGAAAACTTCTGATCTTTGTCACTGTAGTCAGTCTTGGCCAGTTGATCATGGCTTAAATCTTGCTTGGGTCCATAGAGAATTCATTCTCCTAAAATCACGTAACCTAAGAACGCAACATGAGTTAGCCAAAACTCACATCTACTAAACTTAGCATACAACTGATGGATCCTCAAGGTCTGGAGCACTAATCTCAAATGATCCTTGTGCTCCTCAGTACTTCTCAAATACACCAGAATATCGTCGATGAATACGATCATGAACTGATCCAGATATTCCTTAAACACTTGGTTCATCAAATTCATGAAAGCAGTTGGAGCATTCGTCAAACCAAATGGCATCACAGTGAACTCGCAATGACCATACCAAGTACAAAATACTGACTTTGGAATGTCTTCTTTCTTAATCCTCAACTGATGATACTCTGTCCTCAAGTCGATTTTCAAAAATATCGACACTCCTTTCAACTAATTAAACAAGTCATTGATCCTCGGTAGTGGATACTTGTTCTTGATCATTATCTGATTGAGTTAGCGATAGTCGATGCACAAATGCAACGAATCATATTTTTTCTTAACAAAAAGAACTGGTGCTCTCCAAGCTGAAGCACTTGGACGTATGAATCCTTTATCCAATAATTTTTGCATCTGCACCTTCAGTTCTTTCAATTCTAATAAGGCCATCCGGTAAGGAGCCTTAGAGATTGGCTCTGGCCTAGGTGCTAACTCAATCACGAATTTAATTTCTCTCTCTAGAGGCATGCCTGGTAATTCCTTCAGGAATACATCTGGGAATTCTTGTACAACTAAAATATTTTCAATCTTCAGTTCCTCAACTATCGTAGTTGCTATGTAACCTTGACAACCCCCGTCTAACAAACAGGTTGCCTTTTGCGATGAGATTAGGGAAGTCGAGGGTCCTCGATTCCCTACGAACTCAAAGCTCTCTCCCTTTTATGGGTAAAACTGAATCGATTTGTGATAACAGTCCATTTTAGCTCGTTGCTTGGTGAGCCAATTCATGGCAATTATCAAATCAAAGTCATATATTGCTAGAACTAATTGTGAAAGCTAGTATGAGCACCTAGAGGGGGTGAATAGGTGTAAAAATAATTATAGGAGATAAGTGTGTAGCACTAATCAACAATAGATTATGAAAAGGAAATTCGTCTCTTGTAAACAAAACGAGTTACGATCAAGGTAAAAGAGCGTAGAGAAGAAAATATGAACACAGAGATTATAGTGGTTTGGCTTAATCCAAGCCTACGTCCACTCTTCCGCACTGACAGCCCACTAGCTGGATTTCACTATGAACAAAAGAGTTGTTACAGAAAAGCTCTTCATTGATTCCACAGTGTAGAGGCTCTACTACACTTCCTTAAGGTCTTTCAAAGATATAGACTCTCTTTTGCGTACAAGATTTCGCTCAACAGTTTAATTGACAAAGAACAAGGAGCTTCAGACTTTGGAATTATACTATCGCGTGCACACTCGAACAATTGGAACATCTTCCTTATATACTCCTTTATGCCATCACACCCATTGGCACTTACCAAAGGAATTCTTCCAATCTACCAATTGAACAGAATCAATTAGGAAGATCTTCAAGCTATTTAAGGAACATGACGATAGCCCATCAATCCTGCTCGCCCATACAATCAGGATCTAGGTTTCCATAAGTAGAACCTTGCAAGTATACTTTGCCAATTAACGGATCCATAATCCCTGAATCAATCTTATTTGAATAATGAATTCCGGCATGCTATATCAAGCCAAGAGATCCTCTCCAGTCGATAAAGTCAAATCCTTAATGAAACATCAAGTTCTGGATAAGCCTTCTTCGACGGTCTAGAAACTATTAATGAGGATAGACTTTGAGTCTTGAGTCTGGCAGTTCAGAGTCTTCAGACTTTGATGGAAGAGTTTGTAAGTCTTCAGACTAGACTAATGGAAACGTTTTGTCAGCTTCAAAACACTCAAGGAAGTTTTCTCCAACAATCTCTCCCTTTTTTATGGTGACAAAACTTTCCTGCAGATTTGGATAACTTTGACCTACAAAACATTACTCAAGCAAATATGGATATCTCACAAAGATAAATGGGTTAGTAAAAATAACACTAGAATCTGCATCCATAGAAAGTAGGTTAGTCTTGTAAATGAACAAAGCCATGAGATATTAATAGTACTTAAGATAAACAAATGTTCAAACGGTCAAATCCAAATCCAGTTCAAATCCAAATAGCCAAACACAAAAGTCAAGTCACTCAAACATAATCGACACAAAAGTTCAAAAAGTGAGTTCAAAGCTCAAAATCGAATCTACATCACATCTCTCCCCCTTTTTGTCATCATTAAAAAGGTAGAGATGAAAAGAGAATGGAATTAAGATTGCTTGGGAACATGAACAAGCTGGAAATCTCCCATTGATTAGACAATCCCTTCCAGCTTTTTCAAATCCTCCTTCAATTGTGCCACATCTTCAACCTTAGCATTTGCTTGAACTTGAAGAGCAAGCACATGGATTTAATCATTCAAAGAAACTGAAGAAGCTTGTCCTGTGTTCTGCAAGTTCTGTACTTTGCATCCTAGAGCATATATTTGATCATGCATTTCCAAGAGAACATCAAGAATTCTGCAAAAATCTGCTGAATTATCATTCTGAGTACTGGCTTCTGCACAATCATATAGAGTATAGGCAGATGATGGCAAATCAGCATGGTCACACAAATTGGACGATGAAACATCATGTCCCTTCTCAGGAAATTGAGAGGCATAGATGTCCTCTGGATTTGCTAGAGAACGACTTATTCCTTCACTGGTGGCAGGGAATAAGGACGTTCCTCTTTTCTCAGGATCTCCCCTTGTTTCCATGCCTTCAGGTGGAGAAAAGTGTTCCTCATGCTCTACTTTCACTTGATCTCCTCTCTCCTCTTCTTCTTCCTCAATTCTTTCCTCTACTTCTTTCTCCAAAACTTCTTTCTCTCCAGTCCTCTGTTCTGTCTCATCCATGTTTTTTTCCTATCTCTCCATTGATTATGGAACAGAACGACTTAAGTTCTTCTATGCCATCACAAAAATGGTGATATCATTCCCATCCTCTTCATTCTCAATGATGAGAGCTCTTCTTTTCTTGGATGGAGCAACCATGGGCTCCTTCCCTTTCCTCTTCGCAGCCGAAGAGATTTGATGAGTCTTGACGGGGGTTTTCTCCTTGAATTGTTCCAACGCCTTGTTGAGTTCCTTCAGACACATTTTAGAGACCATTTTTAGTCCCACCACCATTTGATCACATGTTCGAACACAGAAAATCCGGGGAGGCTGAACGTTCAAATGTTTGAATAACTTAGTTACAAGAACTGGATAATGAAGTTGACCTTTGTCCTTCACCACTGCTCTGTATATGTGGAACATAATAATGTGTGGAAGAGAGAACTTTTTCCCAGCATTGATGGCATACACCAGCTTTGCCTCCGAGTTTGAAACGTCAGTTTTTGAAGTAGATTTTGGTCTGAGGCAGTTAATCATAATCTTGTGAAGCAAAATGTTGGACGCATTCATCCTCAAATAGGAAATCTTTCCTTCAGTCCTTCTATCATTAACAAGCTCCAATGTTGTACGAGCAATAGACACACTGATAGGTTGATATCTCCCTCTTTCAACCCCATTCACATCAGCCAATGTATTCATGTCAACCACATAGTCCTGATCTCAAACACTAAAAGAGAACCTACTCGCATCTAAGAAGCTGAGATTCGAATAAAAATAAGCAGTAAGTTCAGCATGAGCTTCTGTAGTTTCAAAACAAAACTGTTCGAGTTGAAGAAGACTGAATTTTTACCGCAGATTGACATTCACAGAGTCAAGAAAAACAAAGTCCACACTTCTAGGGTTTATCATCCCACGCTTCAGCAACTTAGAGTATAATTTCTTGTGTTCCTCCGATTGAAATAAATCCGTCTTTTTGCTTCGGATTTTTATTGCAACACCCATTCTAGGTTTAAATTGACTGTACATCCTATCATCGTCATTCCCATTTGGTTGACTCAGCCCTCCAACACGTGGATCGCTTGGGATATTTGCCAATGCCTCTTCTGCTAACCCAGCAAGGGCAATTCACAAACGTTCCATTGTGCGTAAAAAGAAAGTTTCATTTCTATACCCTTTGTCTTTAAGAAATTCATCAATGTAGTTCAACGGAGTACAACCCCTCTTCAAAGCATGATAAAGCTTGTAGGTAAAAGTAGGCTTAAGAGTTCTTACAAGTTCTGCTTCTTCGATGATTTCTTACTCTTCTCGATGTTCAACATCTTGAGGTCTAGATGGAGGAGATGGATGCTGCTGAAAATGTTGTGGGCTCTGCTGTTGTCTAGGAGATTCTTCTTCTTCAGTGATATCAAAGTGCGTAGGCCCCTCACGCATTTGTTGTGGTCCCCTATTTGCGATCCTCGAAGATTTTCTTTGAGACGACATTTTTCATAGTCTTTGAGAGATTCCAAGCTTGTTTCCCAAGAAAGATGAAAACTTTTCTAGGATTAAACAAGAAAAGAAGACAGAAATGGAAGATTTGTGCTCTCTTAGGGTTTTTGTGAGTAAAATGAAGAATGATCGATAGTGTATAAGGCAGTCAAAGCGAGGCATACGGAACATCGTAAAAAGGAAATATAAATATGCCTTTTTGAAAAATAACCGCCTTTTCAAAAAATTAGATAACTGTCATTTTAAATAACTTCTTTTTGGGAAAAAAAAAAAGATTGCAATAATCAACGAAACTGGAAATAACACCATTCAAATTCGGATAGAAGATCATATCTTTTCAAGATTTGATCTAAGAAATAAATTTCTAAAATAGAAATAACTTACAATCATAGAATCTTGATTGTCTGAGTTTGAGAGACTTGAGACTTTCAGTCCTGGGTCTGAACATCTTCAAACTTTAAGATATTGAGACTGGAACGAATAACTTCAAATTGATTTTTCTCCAAAGGCTTTGTAAATACATCCGCCAGTTGATTCTTTGAATCAATAAACTGAATTGCAACTTCTTCATTTTGAACACGATCTCTAATGAAATGATGTCGAATCTCTATATGTTTTGTTCTTGAGTGAAGAATCGGATTCTTGGTGAGATTGATTGCATTGGTGTTGTCACATTTGATTTGAGTGCATGAATCTTCAATTCCAAAGTCTCTAAACTATTGTTTTATCCACAGAATTTATGAACAACAACTTTCAAGAGCTACATACTCTACTTCTGCTATAGAAAGAGCTACTGTACTTTGCTTCATTGAAAACCAAGATACTGTCCTACTTTCAAGTAGTTGATAGGTGCCCAAGGTGCTCTTTCTATCAACTCTGCATTCAGCTAGGTATGCGTCTGAGTATCCAAAAAGAGTAAAGTCTCTTTCTTGAGAATACCAGAGACCCAAATTTAAAGTTGAGGCAATGTATTTGATAATACGCTTTGCAACACTTAGATGAGAGGGTCTGCTTGAAATCTGGCACTCATACAAACACTAAATAATGTGTCATGTCTAGAAGCAATTAGATAAAGAAGTGAACCAATGATACTCCTGTATAGCTTCTGGTGAAATTCTTTGCTAGCCATTAGGGGTGCTCCAATTAGCGTCTTGTATTAAAATCTATGGCCGAGTTTAAATGGATAGATCTTGGAAGAGGAGGGCTCATCTCTGGCCATGTGCATCATGAATTAGAATCCATAGGTTTGTAACTCTAAGTGTTTAGTTATTTAATTTTACTATATAGTACTTTAGTTTAATAAGATTTAATTAGTGTTTAGAAAGAAAATTTAAAATTGATTTGAATTAGGTTGGGCCTTAGGCCCAAGAGCATGAATTTTGGAGGGCCAAATGGCCGGCCCATTAGAGCCAAGGAGGGGCTGTCGACCGGCCCATTTGCTGGCCCAAAGCCTAGTCGAGAATGAGGCCCATCTTTGCATGGAGAAGGCCATGTGTCTCTCTCAAATTGCCAAGTGTAGATCATGCATTGGCTTGTGGAGAGGCAAACCATCATTGCTAATGATGGGAATTAGGGAAATAAAAGGGGAAGAGAGAGAGAGAGTGGCTGGTTAGTGGCATTCGGCCAAGCCAAAGAGAGAGAGAGAGAGAGAGAGAGAGTGAGTTGTGAGAGAGAGTGAGGCTGAGAGGGAGGAGGAGCTCGCCCGTCGCCGCCTGCACGCCGTCCGTCCATCGCCGGTGTGCCGTCTGTTTGCCGTCATCCGCTTGATCTTAGAGGCAAGTTGGGATCAATTTCCACTCTTGCATGTGTGTCTTGCATGTGTGATTTTTTTGTGATAGATTTCGGATGTTAGGGTAGGCAAAACCGAAGCTAGAATGTGACTTGTTCTTGAGTTTGCTTGCTGTTTTCGTGTGAACCGCCTGACCCAGAATCTTGTGAAGGCTTGCATGCATATTTTGAGTTGGATTTTGACTTTGATTCCTTCATGAAAGTTGTAGCCAACATATTAAACTACAAAATAATAAAATTTGGGACAAAATGGTGGAGATTTAAGGGGTCAAACCATCATCCTATGAAGACACTAGATCTGGAACAGTTTTGCTGACCTTTCGGTAGATTTGTGGTTGCATGTCGATTTTTACTAAGAATATCTCTTCGACTTCTTCATGAAACTTGTAGAGAACATCCTAAATACTAACATACTCAAATTTTAAGTAAAATTAGCAAGTGTAGCCTAGTGAATCGACTTATTCTTGAAGACGGTACTGGAAACCCGAGACTTCTTAGACCCATATGGAGACTATTCTTTGGAAATTTCGCTTAGATAAATTAAAGAAAGTTGTAGGGGATCTCTTGAAGCAAAACATATCCAAATTTTAGAGGAAACGAAGAAGAATGAGTAGGTGAAAACTTGATATTTCGGAGATATCTATACTGGACGTTTCGGTGCAAGAACCAGGAGATTTGTACGTTTATAGAAAATTATCTAGGACGAATCTGGCCTAGATGTTTTCATAAAAAATCTACTTTAGTGTCTTAAATATAACCTGGTAAAATTTCATAATTTTCGGAGGTCATTCGGGTATTTTAATTGAATTATTTCAAAAACTGCGGAATCTGTTTCTATCTGAAATTGCATGCTGTATTTGTGGGAATTATATCTTCTTGTGTGAAACTTGTTAGGGCATGTGTTCTTCACGAAATTGTTATGTTATTGTCTTGTCTATCTCATATCCTGATTTCATAATTTTTTAGAATCATATGGATATTTAATTCAAATGTTTTCTAAAATGGTACAAGCTGGAATTTGGTAAACTTCAAAAGGCATGATAAATTGACTATTCCAAATTGCATGGACTCCATGAATTGTATTGTTATGAATGATTGTGTCTTGCTGCATGTATGATGATGATTGGAGATGCATGTATGAATTAAATGATGAAAGTGATCTTGTTTGCCATTACATCATATGCCATGCTAATTTTGAGACATAAATTGGTGAACATAAATAATGATAAATGAGGAAACTATTGGAGGCAGTTGATAATGCCCCGGGAGTGTTGGGATGCCCGGAATGTGGGGGTGCCGGATGCCCGGTGGCCTAGTGGCGTAATTCCGGAGGGTCCTCGGGAGTTTCGAGATGCCCGGTGGTATACGGTACGTAATTCCAGAGGAGGGGGGAATCCTGGTTGTATGTCGGTACGTAATTCTGGAAGCCCTGGAGGTTTGTGCCCGGGGGGATGCCTCGCGATGCTAGTTGGGATGCGAGATGCCCGGCCAGGGAGTGTAAATGCCGGATGCCCGGTTGTATCTTGGATACATGCCTGGAGGTTCCTCATGATGCTAGTTGGGATTCAAGATGCCCGAAATGTGGGGGGCCGGATGCCCGGTTGTATTTTGAATACATGCCTGGAGGTTACTCGCGATGTCTGGTTGGATGCGAGCGATGAATTGTGGGATGCAAACATTGGTCCCTGGAAAGAAAAACTGATGAGATCCTTATGAACGATAAGAATTTAAAATGAATCATGTGCATGGGTGTATGCATATGACATGATGCATGATCGGCTTATGAAAATAAATTGATACTATTTGATATTGAAAATGCGATCATGAAGGCATGAATGGATCTCATGGTGATGTATGCTTGATAGCATGGATAATATGAATCATGGTGGTATGTACACATATGGCATGGTGATATATGCATGGATGCATGATGGTAAGTGCATGGATGTATGTGTACCTATGGCATGATGGTACATGTGATATGATGATGATGAGTGCATGGATGCATGATAATGATGATGGTACATGTGATATGATGATGATGAGTGCATGGATGCATGGTAATGATGATGGTACAAGTGATATGATGATGATGAGTGCATGGGTATATGATGATGGTAAGTGTATGACATGATGGTGATGACTATATGATGATGTATGTACATGAGGTATGATGATATGTGCATGATATCAAGGTAAACTGTGCATGGATGCTTAAATGTCATGTGATGCTATGATTATGATGATTGTGGGGCATGATGCATTGAGTGGTTTATTGGTCCTTTACCTGCTGAGTGGTTGTACTCACCCCTTCGGGGACCAACATTTCAGACTAGATAAAATACATCTGCTGCCACTGCTATCGGTGGATCGATTGAGTGATTGGATATGATCGTGAGAATGAGGATAGCAAATGAAGGAGCTTTTGGACGTCGACACTAATCGATGGACTCTAAAGTATACGACTGTTGGAGAAGATGTCAGTCATCTTTGGAAGTATAGCCGAGTATAGAAGACTATGGCATTTTGATGTAACGATGAACTGTGACATCCAAAATATTCGATATTAATTTCAATTGAATTAATCAGGTCATTGCTATGCAATTGGAGTCAGGGATTAAAATGGAATACAAAATTGAGATGCGAGATGAGCTATTGGATGAGGAGAATATTTGATGGAAGCATTGAGGCATCACTTGGATTTATTGAGATCTTATGAGGCCAATTGAGATGGATTTAAAGTAAATCAAGTGATTAATGGAAGCCAATTGTTTCAAAATTCGTATGCCCATAGAACCAAAATTTTGAATTGTCTAAAGGCTTCTAGAAGGGGCAATTTAGGGCTTGGAAATGAAAAGTGGAAGGCAGCTGGTAGTGGGGCCAAAGAGAGAGAGAGAGAGAGAGAGAGAGAGAGAGAGAAGAGGAGAAAACCGGTTTCCCCTCTTCCTCCGTCGAGCATCTCCATCTTCTTCCCTTTTTTTTTGGCTTTCTTCTTCAGTAGCAACGGAAGGCCAGCAAAGCAGAAGCAGCTGCCGTCATCGCCTCTCGCCACCGTTGCCGCCCACCAAAGTCGGAGCCGCTGCCGCTGCTCCGCGGTTGGCCGCACCTCCTAGCACGCCCTCCACCTCCGCCCCTTCTCCTCCCTCTTGTTCGAACGAAGCAGAAACAGGGGCAGCAGCCATGTCACTCGAGCCAAAGCCACCATTGCTGTACGCAACGCCACCGCCCTCCGCCGTTCATTGCCGAGCTGCTGTCCTCCAGCGCTACTGCTGGCCATGCGCCGTTGGCCTCTACTCGTGCGCCCAGGGAGCTATTCGACTAGCTCAGACCGCGGATCAGCCGCCTCCAGCCACCGCCCAACCTCCTCCGGCCACCGTGAAGCCCCGCCTAGGTTCGATTCGGCCCCTCCGTCCATTTCCGACCCAACCCAACTCCGGATCCGCCCTCCTTCGCCCCCAACCAGCAACAAACAGAGAGTTCGAAAATGGGTATGGCAGAGGGTTTTGGCCCGTTTTGGCCGTCTTCCCGAGCCTGGATGCTCGGCCTGCTTTGAGGAAAGTCGATCCTCGCGTCGAGCCCGTCATTTTAAGTGAGTTTTACTCACTAATGCCTTCTTAGTACGCTAATTATACTTAAAGGTTGATTGGTGTTAATTAAGTGTAATTAGGTTGTTAGATTAGAATTGATTAGTGATTATTAGTTAATTGGTTTGCATATTAGTTGTGTGATTAGTGTAATTAGATAGAGAATTGCCTATAGTATTTATTGGTCGCTTCTTGGGATTTTTCCCATCCCTTATCGGGTGTTAATTAAGCAAATCGGGCCTAGGTGGAATTTTTAGGAATTAAATATTAATTTTCGAAATTAATTATTAATTAATTATTTATTTATTTATTTCTTAGAAATTCAACTAGGATGGCCAGTGACCGGGATTTTATGCTGATGATCATGGTGCAGACCGTTTATTTAATTGAGCTTTATATTGCGCTAAATTGAATTTATTGTATTTATTTATTTAATTTTCGAAATTAATTATTTAATTAATTATTTTCTAGAAATTCAACTGAGAGGCTAGTGACCAGAAAATTATGCTGATGACCGTGGTGTAGTCCGTTTATTTAATTGGGCTTTATTTAGAGCTAAATTGAATTTTTAATATTTATTAATTAATTATTTTTTGGAAATTAAGATGGAGATGGCCGACGACCAAAATCTCATGTTGATTGTCGTGGCGCAGTCCGTTTATTTATTTGAGCTTTGAATTGTGCCAAATTGAATCTTGAAAGTGGTCGAGTGGGACCGTAAAGCCATTGATTCGTGAAAGTGGTCGAGTGGGACCATAAAGCCATTGAATCTTGAAAGTGGTCGAGTGTGACCGTTCGCCATTGATTCTTGAAAGTGGTCGAGTGGGACCGTAAAGTCATTGATTCTTGAAAGTGGTCGAGTGGGACCGTAAAGCCATTGATTCTTGAAAGTGGTCGAGTGGGACCGTAAAGCCATTGATTCTTGAAAGTGGTCGAGTGGGACCGTAAAGCCATTGAATCTTGAAAGTGGTCGAGTGGGACCGTAAAACCATTAAATAATTGAAAGTGGTCCAGTGGGACCGTAAAGCCATTGAATATTTGAAAGTTGCTTGGTGGAGCCGTGATTATCACCTATAGCAAGTTATGTCCTAAGGACCGTGATTCATATTTGTGAATTGAGTTAGAATAGTTGAAATGACCGGAAGTGGTCTTGTGATTATGTAATCGACTAAGTCGATTAACCTTTGCCTTGATTCGATTGTCGTGAATTGATTGATTGAGTGGAAAGGACCGTGAATGGTCTTGTTGGCGTGTAATCGACTAGGTCGATTTGATCGACGCTTCGATCTGTGATGTGATTGCTTGGATGCCTATTTGATATGTGCTAACATGTAGGTGGAATCTGAGGCCAAGGTAAGTCTTCTGACTCATGTTGTGCGTAGGCAGCCCTAAGGTGTATTAGTTTACTAATCGGGTCTTAGGAGGTAGAACTTGCTGAGACGTTGTCTCAGTGGTTATTAAATAACCATTTCAGAACCTGGATGAGGAGCCTAAGGAGCATGAATCTAATGAGGGAATCCCTGTTGAGGAACCCGAAGAGGAGTACGTCGAGGAGGATCCCGAGTATGACATTGAGTACGACCCGGATGAGGACTGAAACCCTGTCCTGTCTTGTCAGACCTTGTTTGCATGTAAAAAGATGTTGTGAATTTTCAGTATGAAAAATGTATGGCTTGCTTTTCTATCCCATTGCTTTATTGTCTGGGGAATTATAATCGCTTCCGCATGTGTATATAAAAATGAAAGGGTCGGCAATACATAGTCCTGGGATATCGCATTTTAAAATCGACCAAAAGTAAGGGATGTGTGCGTGCCTGAGGGTCGGGGCGTGACATGAACGCTGTCCATCTGGTTTATGTAAATAAAAGTGTTCGGCTTTAACTCATATAAGATGTTTAGTTGGTGTGCATCGTTTTCTGAATATAGGGAAGGGAGTTGTTGGACGTGCTTCCGTAAATGAATTGCGCAAGGGACCTTTAGTCAAAAGAAAAAAAAAATGTAAACCCCCATGGTTGTATGGACCCGCTGCAATTGAAATGGTATCAAAGTGACATGTGATTAAGGAAAGTGAAAGGTAAGCGAAATGTGGCGACTCTAACGGATCGGGGGCCGTCGAGGGGTGCCACATCAACTTTCTTTCCTTCTTCATCTTTGTCCATCTTCAAAGAACTTGATATTGGTATATCAATCTTTTTGCAATTTTCTAGTACAAACATTTTGACAAGTTCTTTAGCATATTTTTCTTGATGAATAAAGATTCATTCCTTCTGTTGTTTCACTTGAAGCCCAAGAAAGAAGGTTAGCTCACCCATCATGCTCATTTCAAACTCATCATGCATAGACTTAGAAAATTTCTTGCACGGATTTTCATTAGAAGATCCAAAAATAATATCATCAACATAAATTTGCACAAGTAGAAAACTTTTGCTTTCTCTTTTGATAAACAATATAGTATCTACTTTACCTTTGATAAAACCGTTATGAATTAAAAACTTAGTTTGTCGTACCAAGCTCGAGGTGCTTGCTTTAAACTATATAAAGCCTTTTTCAGTCTGAATACAAAGTCTAGTTTTCTTGGATCTTCAAAACCATGTGGTTGTTCCACATAGACTTCCTCTTGGATAAATCCATTTAGGAAAGCACTTTTGACGTCCATTTGGAATAACCTGAAATTCTTATGACAAGCAAAAGTAAGTATTATTCTAATTGCTTCTAACCTTGCTACTAGTGCGTAAGTCTATCCCTTCTTCTTGCGTAGATCCCTTGGCCTCGAGTATTTCTTTGTTTCTTACGACCTTTCCTTTCTCGTTCATCTTGTTCCTGAAAACCCATTTAACTCCAATGATAGACTTACCTTTCGGCTTAGGAGTCAATTCCCAAACATCATTAATGCTGAATTGCCTGAGTTCTTCTTGCATAACTTCAATCCAGCTTTCATCAGTTAAAGCTTCTTCTATGCTTTTGGGTTTTATTTTAGAAATATGAGCCACAGTACTAGACTCTTTGCGGCTTTTGGATCTTGTGCGAACTCCTTCATTAATATCACCAATAATGAGATCTTTGGGATGATTAGACTTATGCTTCCAGTTGCTAGTTGATTTGTCAGACTGTTGATCATTTTTCTTATTTGAATCTTCGACAATCATTTGTTGCTGGTCTTCTGAAGTCTGAGCTACTTTTGAAAATTTAGACTTTGTAGAGTCTGGAGCAGGTTCAAATTGTTTAGGTTGAGTCTGAATCGATTGGTTTTGCATAAAGTCTTGAAATTTGACGTTCATTGATTCTTCCACAGATTGAATCTTCTTGTTGTAAACTCTATAATCTTTGCTTGTGATAGAATATCTAAGGAAAATGCTTTTGTCTTATTTTTCTTCAAACTTACCAACTCGATCATTAGCATTTTTCAATATAAAACATTTACATCCAAATACATGAAAATACGAAACAATGGGCTTCTTTCCTTTGAATAAATCCTAGGGAGTTTTCTCCATAATAGGCCTTAGAAAGACTCTATTAATAATATAACATGCTGTAGAAACTGCTTCAGCCAAAAAACGTGAAGAGATGTTACTTTCAATTAAAAGAGTTCTAGCTATTTCTTGAGGCAATCTATTCTTTCTTTCCACGACTCCATTTTGCTCTAGAGTATATGGAGAAGAGAACACATGCTGAAAACCAGATTAATGACAGAATTTTGTAAAGTCTTGATTTTCAAATTCACCTCCATGGTCTATTCGTATACTTGAAATAACATATCCTTTCTCATTTTGGACCTTTTTAGCAAACTTTGTAAAATAAGAAAAGGTTTCAGACTTACTTGCCATGAAATATACCCAAGTGAGTCGTGAATAATCATCCACAATCACTAAACAGTATTTCTTACCTCCAATGGTCTGAGTTTTGGTTGGTCCAAAGAGATCCATATGCAAGAGCTGCAGCACACGATTAGTAGAAACTTGATTTATTGGTTTGAATGAGTTTTCTTACCTGTGTTTCCCAACACACATGGTGTGCATAAATCAGACTTTTGGTATGACAAATTGGGTAGACCACGAACAAGCTTCTTTGCTGAAATTTTGGCTATTTGCTTCATGTTGATGTGCCCAAGTTTTTTGTTCCATAAGTTTGCTTCTTCTTGAATTGAGATTAGAAATTGGGTTTCATCTGATTTGACATCTAAGAGGTAGATATTTCCATGTCTTCGACCCGTGAAAGACTGAGAGGAGTCTTTACTGGTTCTTGAACATATTCCCTCTTTAAAATTGATTTTGAAACCAGTGTTGCATAGCTAACTAATACTCAACAAATTGTAATTGAGTCCTTCCACTAAGGAAACATTATTGATCGTGATGCTTCCAATCTTTACAGTTCTATATCCCACAATTCTTCATTTACTATTTCCTCCAAATGAAACTTTTCCATCATTAACTTGAACAAGCTTAATGAAGCAATTTGAATCTCCCGTCATATGCCTTGATCATCCACTATCCAGGTACCATTTAATCTTTTTCTTGATAGTGACTTGCATTTAGAAAAGAGACTTAAGTTTTCTTTGGTACCCATATTTTCTTGGGTCCATTGGCGTTAGTGTAATATACGGTCTTTGCCCATACCTTCTTAACAAGTTTCCAAACCATAGGACATTCTTTCTTAAAATGGTCTGAGCTATTGCACTTAGAACATCTAAGAGCACAATGACTTACTGGTTTTACAAAAACTTTTCGGAAATAATTTTTGTAAGCATCTCTTGTAGGTCTTTGCTTAATTCTTTCCTTTACTTTAGGAAAATCAATTAGAGGAATGGTTTCAACAGTCATTCCTATACCTGATTTGTTAAAGTAAGGTCTTTGTGTTGAAAGAGTTTTTTTAAGTTTCTTAGATCCTATAGAAAATCTTTTAGAAATATTTGAGATGTCATTTTTCAAGAATGCATTTTCTTTTGAAAGATTATTTGCATTTTCTTTCAAAGTAGTAACACTTTTGTCTAGACTTTTGACATTTTCTTTCCAAACAATTTCCTGTTGCTTTAGTGTAGAATTTTCTCTTTTGAGTTTGGAAATCATTTTGAGAGAATTTTAGACTAAGATACAATTCATCAATGTATCTAGAGACTCTAGAAGGAATATTCAAATTACTTACCTCGAATTCATTGTCTAAATCTGAGTCTGTCTCGGAGCTTGAATCTAAGTCTGATTGTGCCATGAGACAAATATTGGCATAATCATCATCACTTTCTTCACATTCTATATCACTCCAAGTTTCTACTTTGAGTGCCTTTTAATATTTCTCAGCTTTTCCTTTTTTTTCCTCAGAAGGGGACAGTTGGGTCTGCTGTGTCCCTTTTTCTTACATTCAAAACAGACTACATCTCAATTGGATTCATCATCCTTAACAGACTTAGTCTGTTGCTTTTGAAAACTTTGTTTCTTTGGATTGAATCTTCTCCCTTTCGGTTTAGCTTTCTGAATCTTCTTATCATGAGAGCAAGCTCCTCATCATCCATATCGTCTTCAGAATCTGTGACATCAGAATCATCATTAGATTTTAATGTAATGAATTTCTTACCTTTAGGATCTTCATCTTCATTGATTCGCTCCACTTCATAAGACTGAAGAGTCCCAACCAATTCATCGACAGAAAGTGGTATAATTCTTTGTGTCTCCCTTATTGAAGTCTTTATATGATTCCAATCCTTAGAGAGTCCATGCAGTAGCTTGTTTACTTTCATGGGATCAGAAATTGGTTAACCTTGATTTTCAAGACCATTCACGATTTCTGTAAAACGACTAAACATGTTAGTGATAGATTCTCTTGATTTCAATTTGAATGCTTCGTATTGACCGAGCAGATGTTGATTCTGGTTTCTTTCACTCGATCAATTCCTTTATAGGTGATGTGTAATCTATCCCAGACTTCTTTAGTTGTATCACAAGAAGATATTCAGTTATATTTAGAGGGTAATAATGCACAATATAAATAATAAATTGCTTTTGCATCAAGAGCTTGTCTCTTCGTTATCTCTTCTTGAGTCATTTCGCTAGACTCAACGGCTTCTTTTCCTCTTTCTGAGACAAATGCAGCTTTAGGAATGATTCCTTTGTCTACCACATCCCATTCCAGAGGATCATTTGATTTTAGAAATGCATTCATCTTGTTTTTCCATATGTTGTATTCATTTCCATCAAAATAAGGCGGTCTGGTATTGCTTTGCCCTTCAACCAGTCTTGGAGCCAACATACTAGCCATGGATCTTTAACTCTGAAGTAAAACACTTCAACTTAAGTGAGTACACAAGCTCTGATACCAATTATGAAAGCTAGTATGAGCACCTATAGGGGGTGAATAGGTGTAAAAACAATTTTACGAGATAAGTGTGCAGCACTAATCAACAATAGATTATGAAAAGGAAATTCGTCTCTTGTAAACAAAACGAGTTACGATCAAGGTAAAAGAGCATAGAGAAGAGAATATGAACACAGAGATTATAGTGGTTCGGCTTAATCCAAGCCTACGTCCACTCTTCTGCACTGACAGCCCACCGGCTGGATTTCACTATGAACAAAAGAGTTGTTACAGAAAAGCTCTTCCTTGATTCCACAGTGTAGAGACTCTACTACACTTCCTCAAGATCTCTTAAAGATATAGACTCTCTTTTGCGTACAAGATTTCACTCAACAATTTAATTGACAAAGAACAAGGACCTTCAGACTTTAGAATTCTTCTATCGTGCACACACTCAAACAACTGAAACGTCTTCCTTATATACTCCTTTATGCCATCATACCCATTGGCACTTACCAAAGGAACTCTTCTAATCTACCAATTGGACAGAATCAATTAGGAAGATCTTCAAGCTATTTAAGGAACATGATGATAGCCCATCAATCCTGCTCGCCCATACAATCAGGATCTAGGTTTCCATAAGTAGAACCTTCCAAGTATACTTCGTCAATCAACGGATGTGGCACCCCTCGACGGCCCTCGATCTGATTAGGGTCGCCACAATTCGCTTACCATTCACTTATCCTAATAACATGTCACTCCGATACCATTTCAATTTCAATGGTCCATACAACCTGGGGGTTTACATCTTTTAGATCGGTCCCTTGCGCAATTTATATGGCAGAAACACATCCATTAACTCCCTTCCCTATATATAGAAAATAATGCACACCAACTAAACATTTATAGGTAAAAGCCGTACACTTTTATTTACTTAAACCAGATGGACATCATTCATCGATACATCAAAATGTCGTAGTCTTCTTAACTCGGCTACATTCAAAGATGACCGACATCTCCTCCAACAGTCATATACTTAAAGTCCATTGATCAGTGTCGACGTCCAAGAGTTCCTTCCTTTGCTATCCTCCTCCTCACGGTCATATCCAATCACTCGATCCATCTATTGGTAGCAAAGGTATCTTATCTAGTTTGAAATGTTATTCCCCAAAAGGCGTGAGTACAACCACTCAGCAGGTAAAGGACCAATAAACCACTCAATGCATCATGCATCACACAGTCATCACAATCATGTCATACACTTACCATCATCATGCATCCATGCACTCATCATCATCATATCACATGTACCATCATCATTACCATGCACCCATCATCATCATATCACATGTACCACAATCATTACCATGCACTCATCATCATCAACTCACATGTACCATCATCATTACCATGCATCCATGCACTCATCATCATCATATCACATATACCATCATCATTACCATGCATCCATGCACTCATCATCATCATATCACATGTACCATCATCATTACCATGCATCCATGCACATTTCATCATCATATCACATGTGCCACCATCATTACCATGCACTCATCATCATCAACTCACATGTACCATCATCATTACCATGCATCCATGCACTCATCATCATCATATCACATGTACCATCATCATTACCATGCATCCATGCACATATCATCATCATGTCATGCATATACCATCATGCATAATTCAATTTCAATTTCTCGATTTCATCCTTTCATTTTGGACCGCCACATTTCTCTTTCCCGGGACCAATGTTTGCATCCCACATTTATCGCTCGCGCCCAAACTGGCATCGTGAGGAACCTACGGGCATGTATCCAAGATACAACCGGGCATTCGGCACCCCCACATTCCGAGCATCTCGTATCCCAACTGGCATCACGAGGAACCTTCGGGCATATATCCAAGATACAACTGGGCATTCGACATTTACACTCCCTGGCCGGGCATCTCGCATCCCATCTAGCATCACGAGGCATCCCCCTAGGCATAAACCTCCAGGGCTTCCGGAATTACGTACCGCCATACCACTAGACACTCCCCCTGGAACTACGTACCGTATACCACCAAGCATCTTGAAACTCCCGAGGACCCTCTGGGCATGCATCATGATACGACCGGGCATCCAGCACAAACCTCCGGGCATGTATCATGACACAACCGGGCATCCGGCACTCCCTAGCCAAGCATCCCGACACTCCCGGGGCATCATCGGCTCACACCTCCTACGGCATTCTCATTTATCATAGTTTATATTCACAATTGTGGCTCAATTTCAACATGGCATATAATGTGATGGCAAACAAGATCATTTTCATCATTTGGTTTATATATGCATTTCCAATCATCAACATACATGCAGCAGGATCCAATCACTTATATCAATACAATCCATGGGGTCCATGCAACATAGAATAATCCATACATCACGACCTTTATGAGATTTACCAAATTCCAGCTTGCACAATTTCGGAAAACATGTAATTTAAATATCCATATGATCTTCGAAAATCATGAAATCAGAACATGCGATAGAAAAGACATAAAGGTAGCGATTCCATGAAGAACACATGCCCAAAAGAGCTTCACACAAGAAGATATAGTTCACACAATACAACATGCAAAATTCGGATAAAGTCAGATTGTGCAGTTCTTGAAATATTTCGATTAAAATACCCGAATGACCTCCGAAAATTGTGAAATTTTACCAGGTTATAGTGAAGACCCTAAGGTAGACTTTTTATGAAGACATCTAGGCCAGATTCGCTCTAGATAATTTTCTACAGGCGTCTGAAGCTCCTGTTTCTAACACTGAAACGTCCAGTATAGCTATCTCCGAAATATCGAGTTTTCACCCACTTATTCTTCTTCGTTTCCTCTGAAATTAATGTTTTACTTAAAGAGGTCCCCTACAACTTTCTTTAAGGGATATAAGCCAAATTTCCAAATAATAGTCACCATATGGGTCCACGAAGTCTCGGGTGTCCAGTACCGTGTTTCCAGATTTACCGTCTTCAAGAGTAAGTCGATTCACTAGGCTACACTTGCTCATTTTACTTCAAATTTGAGTATGTTAGTATTTATGATGTTCTCTTCAAGTTTCATGAGAAGTCAAAGAGAGATTCTTGGTAAAAATCGACATGCAACCCACAAAACTACCAAAATGTCAGCAAAACAGTTCCAGATCTAGTGTCTTCGTAGGAAGAGGGTTTGACCCCTTAAATCTCCACCATTTTGTCCCAAATTTTAGTATGTTGTAGTTTAAGATGGTGGCTACAACTTTCATGAAATAATAAAAGTCAAAATCTAGCTCAAAATATGCATGAAAGCCTCCACAAGATTCTGGGTCGAGCGGTTCACACGAAATCAGCAAGCATTTTCAAGAACAAGTCACATTCTAGCTTCGGTTTTGCCTACCCTAACATCCGAGATCTACCACCAACAAATCAAGCATGCAAGACACACATGCAAGAGGGGTAATCGATCCTAACTTGCCTCTAAGATCAAGCAGACAACGGCACATGGACGGCACACCGGCGATAGACGAATGGACGAACGGGCGACGACGGCTCCTTCTTCTCCTCTCTCGGTTCTTCTCTTCTCTCTCGCAACCCTCTCTCTCCCACTTGGACGATACCCCCTTCAACCGGCCTCTCTCTCCTTTTTATTTCCCCCTAAACTTAATCATTGCAGCTGCATGTGGCTGCCCAAGATGGCCAATGGGAGCAGCCACAGCTTGCGCAACCTCCATGCCACTTGGCAGCTCGGAGGAAACACATGCCTCCTTCATGCAAGATGGGCCTCCATCTTCGGCTGGGCTTGGGCCAGCAATGGGCCGGCGATTCCTCCTCCTTTGGGCTCCGCAACTAGGCCCCAATGGCCGAAAATGGGGTGAGGTCATGGGCTAGTTTTAAGCTAATACTTTGGCCCATATCTCATCCTAATAATCCTCCTCGAACCTAAATTTTATAAACACCTAATTGAAATTTATAAATCACAAAACTTTGTGACCTATCTTAATAAATTCCAATTTATAATACACATGGCCAAGGATAGAATTTTTTTTCCTATCACATAATTATCCATTAAAAGCTTGGCCATATATCTTATTGCAAATTATGGATTAAATGGCTATAAAATAACTTAATGGTACTTCCATCACCTATTCATAGACTTTAATGTAACTAGAGGTCATCATGAATTTTGGGATGCCACAACGGATCCATAATCCTTGAATCAATCTTGATTCGAATAATGAATTCCGGCATGCTATATCCAGCCAAGAGATCTTCTCCAGTCAATAAAGTCAAATCTTTAACGAAATATCCAGTTCTAGATAAGCCTTCTTCGACGGTCTAAAAACTGTCAATGAGGATAGATTTTGAGTCTTGAGTCTGGCAGTCCAGAATCTTTAGACTTTGATGGAAGAGTCTACAAGTCTTTAGACTAGACTGATGTAAACGTTTTGTCAGCTTCAAAACACTCAAGGAAGAAGTTTTCTCCAACGCTAATAAGTCTATTTTCCCCTCTTGCTTACCAATTGCTAACTTGCAACCAGAATAACGCAAAGCAGTTAACACCTTATCCTTCAATGGTGTAGATATGCTAACAATAGATTCCAACAATTCAGGATTTATTCCTATCAACTTAACATACTGCTCAGTAATAAAAGAATGTGTTGCTCCTGGATCGAATAAAGCATAAGCAGGATGTTGTTCAGCAAAACCTTACCTATGATCATGTTAGCCGTAACCTCTGCCTGACCTTGAGTGTGGCATACACTATGCCTTGAACTAGGGGTTGGAGCTATCCTCCTTGCAGTACTTTCTGCAGTACATTTCCTCTGATCTAACCCAACGATGGTGGTAGCGGCAACTATTGAGGTCTCCCCTATCTCCGGGGATAGTTTCTAACTACGTGACCTAGTTGGCCACACTCAAAACAGGCACCCGTCCTTTGGGGGCACTGGTTCACTCCATGTTGCCCTCCACAAGCACGACATAACTCAATCTGGTTTGACCCAAACTTGCCAATTCCACCCTTCCGGTTGGGCGGGATCTGTAATCTTCCTCCAACCATGGGCCTCTTCCCATGTCAGATTGCATCTCTATTTGCATTAAATCTCGACCCAGACATAGCAGCTCTCTCATTCTAATCTCTCTCGATCATCTGGGCTCTCTCATAAAGGTCAGTATAAGTCCTCAATTTTAAAGAAACCAATACACTCCTCAAGTTCATCTTGAATCCATCCCTGAATCTTCTCACTCGATTCGCCAGATTCTCAATTAGTTTAGGAGCATATTGTGATAGTTTAGCGAACTTCGCCTCATATTGGTTGACAGTTAGGGAACCTCGATGAAGACGTTGAAACTCTGCTATTTTCATTTCTCCGGCAGTTTCTGAAAAATATTTACCATTAAAAGCCTCAAGGAAGGCGTTCCACTCTGGGAAGACACCTTCTGGGAACACTGCTCCTTGGGTGGTTCTCCACCAAGTATTTGTAACTCCCTCCAATTGGTAAGTTGTAAGGACTACCTTTTCAGTTTCATTGCACATCAGTAGTGCAAAAACCTTCTCCAGTTTTTGGATCCACAAAGCAGCAGCTTTAGGGTCTCCTGCCCTAGTGAACTGAGGCAGATTCAACCTCAAGAATTATTCCACCAGCTTGTGAATCGGTCTTCTAGCAACTATGATTCTTGGCAGACCTTCAATGGGTGCGGTGGTAGGTGTAGCAACAGGCGCGGCAACTAGTGCGACTTCAGCAATGGCGGCAACAGCAACAGTAGCGATTGCTGCAACAGTGGCGGCTTGATTTTGGGCCTGTTGCCCAATCAAGTCTCTCATTGCTTCCAATGACTGCAAAATCCCATCTATTCTGGGATCTCCAGGGGTTGCTACCCCAACACCATCAGGCGGTGGTGCTACTCCATTTGCGCTGGTCTCAGCCTGTGCTCTACCTTGGCCACCTCAGACACCGACCCTGGTCGGCGTCCTAGCTCGAGTTACAGAAGATAAGGTCCTCTATCTAGGAGCCCTCGGCTCCTGCTCGCTCATGGTTTAATCTTTTCTACTAAAACCTATCTTCCAAATTCACACTGGATTAGAAGATAGCGATCCACACACGGCAAACAATTTTACCAATCAATAATCACAGACATGCATAAGAATGAATTTAAAGGCCTTTCCTACTTACTATCACATATCCATCGCACCTTATCCCTCCAATTTCTCACAACCATGCTCTAATACCACTAAACCGGGATGTCACGCCCTGACCATCTGAGCACATGCCCATCCCTGCTTGGTCGATATAATAGCGATGTCTCAAGACGCATCGCCGACCCATTGATTTAATATACGCATGCAAAAGCATATAAATAATCCATAGACAATAAAACAATGGGATAGGAATGTAGGGCCATTAATTTTTCGAATCAAAACCATCCTTTTATAAACAGATAGGTTTACTTACATCATCAGGTCGCTTACAAAATTATCATTTTAATAAAAAAGGTATTGTCCTATGTCTAGCGAGTCAGACAGGTTTGCTGATTCTGTTTCCTTCATTTCCCCAAACTCCAGGACTTCAAGTCCTCCATGAACACCATCTAAGGACCTGAAAATGGTTATACAATAACCAGTGAGACAATGTCTGAGCGAGTTCTACCCCCTAAGACTCGATTAGTAAGAAAATATGCCCTAGGGGCTGCCTAAGCATAACCACAGATCAGAGTGTTTACCTTGGCCTCAGTTCAAATCAATCAAATCGACTTAATGATCAATCGACTCAGTCAATTTCATGTCATCTAGACCACTCTCTGGTCATTTAAACTATTCCATCTCAATTCTTACTCATGAATCACGGTCTTAAGAACACAACCTATCTTTAGGTGGTAATCAGGGCCTAGTGGACACAACCTTTAATAGGTGGTAGATCACAGCCATATTAGGCACGACCTTTATCAGGTGGTGAATCACGGCCTGATGGGCATGTCCTTTAACAGGTGGCAAATGACGGCTCGATTAGGCATGAACGATTCCAAATTCAGTGACGAATCTCGGCCCAACTGGTACAACCATACTTCGGTGGCTTTCTATATTCAACTTACAACCTCTCACGATTATTTTCCTATCAACTACCAACCTTTCTCACTTTTGGAATATTTCCCCATATTCACTAATCACATTCAAATTTCACAACCTAGTACTCGAATAAATAAATAGAGAGTACCACTGCAATCAACACAAATTTCGGTCATCAGCTGTCCTAGCATAATTTTCGAAAAAAATTAATATGGAAATTAATAAGTAAATGCAATAAATCCAATTTAGGCCCGTAATGCCTAATTGGAAGCCGAGACGAGCCCAGAAAATTACCGAGACTCGTTCAATAAATACTAGGACCTATTTCCTTGCTAACTACACTATCCATTTGCCTAACATGCATTAATAAGTCTTTAATTTAATTACTCTCATCTAATCTATCCACCTAATTACACTTAATTAAATCCAACAGGCCATGCAAGCACATAGCAAATTGCTGAGCTTGGGCTGAACTTGCAGTTGGGCTTAACTTCGCGAGCTTGGGCTCGGAATTGGTCTTCTAATGAGCTGGACCCAAGGCTGAAACGGCTTCAAAAATGGGGCTGCTAGGCTTGATCATTCACGTTGGTTGAAGACACGGGCCTAAGACACTAGATGGAGCAGAATGTTTCGTGGGCTAGTGCAGCAAAACCGAACTAGGTTGCGTGAAGATGGGCTTCGAAACTTGCCTCGATGGAGATGATTTCGCTCGCTGGAGACGTGGATTGAATTGGAGCTGGGTTGCGGGTGTGTTGCTTCGGTGAGATGAACTGCACGAGGATGGGAGCAAGCTGGCGTGCGTCTTCGGTGGAATGGAGCTGCACGTGGGGATGGCAGCTGGCGGTCAAAGATGGGAGCTTCACAGCAAGGGATTGACATGGCAGAGACAGAATTTGGTGGATGCTGCAGGGACAAGCGAATGCTTCTTGCTGAAGGCCGCGTGGAGCTGCAGTTTGCTCGGTTCAAATGGAAGAAAAGAAAGGGCGAAGGTGGTTGATTCGGTGGATGGTGGAACGCGTGGACAATAGGAGATGTGCTGGCCGAAGATGGGGAAGGAACGATGGAGAGAAGCTGCAGACTACAAATGAAAAAGGAAGAATGAAAGTGAAGCAAAGACAGGAGCTCGTGAAGAGGAAGAGGTGGCGGCAATCAAGGTGTGAAATGGAAGCTTTGAAGAAAAGAAGACAAAGTCAATAAAGATCATCCAAATTCTTAAATGCATGGTCCCCCAATTAGCTCTCAAACTTATCCCAATGTCTCTTAATATTTTCTTGCATTATCTTCACAAATAAACCAAATTTGGAAGCCCAAAATTGCTGCCCTTCTCCAAATCCGAATTTCACATTTTGGTCTTTAATTCTTCAACAAATTCCCAATTTGATGTCCAAATTTGATGTAGAAAAATCCCGAACAATTTTCTGTAAGTTCCCAGCACTTAAAGGCTTGGCTTGGAAGTCTAAATTTCCTTTAATTTGGCCCATCCGAATTTCCGTTATTTTTCCCGCGACATCCGAATCGATTTTCCTTAAAAATCTTAGAATCTCCGAAAATTTTTCGGAGCATGAGTCGACATTCTTAAAATAGATTGTGACATTACAAAACTTTCAATTTCTGAAATCTTGTTCAAATTTGTGATTAATTTCAATCTGGCGCGCTTTTAGTATGACCAAGTCTACCGGGTAGCTTTTTAGAATTTTTAGTGCAAATGACCTGTGATCGATTTATCTCGAGTCACAATGTACATCTCCGACACATTAGTGACTCTCAGTTGTTGTGAAAATCTCGAGATTTCAAGTATGGGCATCAGGTACCAAAATGAAAGAAAAATCGGTCTAGTGTTGATCAATGAGTATTTTGCAATCAGGTGGAACCACCCACGCTCTGATCACATATCTCGGTCAAATCAACCTATCTCTGGTCTCTAATCAATTTCTGATAGTGCCGTAATGACCCTTGCAGATTAACAGGGTCAAGCAGTCGATTCTTGGTCGAATTCTCAAGTCTATTGCATTAAAATCCCTTATCAGCTTCCCCATAGAATCTAGTTATCTCGTGAGTGATCAGTTCAGAGAATAATACTAACAGCGCGTCGATGAAAGGCCCGATTTATTTAATAGAAAACGAAATCTGAAAATTTAGACTGTCACAAAATGTGTGCACGTCTTGCATGTTCTCAAAAAAAAAAAGGAACTCTCTAAGTATTAAATCAAGCCACCTAATGAATTCATAAGAATCTACAATGATATTGTTTCAATATAGAATGTAAGAGAAATATAGGGAAATATTTGCTCTGATACCTTGATGCGTAGGCGCAACTCTTGTTGGCAGTTCATCGTAGAAATCTAGCTTCACTTATCAGATATTGCAAAGAACTTGAAAACATGGCGTTGATTCACAAACTCAGGCCCAAATGAAATGTTTGACCACATTAGTCCGCTTTGTTTGATGTTCCTTTTTGCAAATTCTTGCCGGATCAAGTATCTCTTAACTCTCAATATGTGACAGCACAACATGCGTCGAAATATAATTTTTTCTCAACGTTCTTTGATAGTTCAGGCTTTTGCATTAATTGGTCAAGTTACATATTCATTAATAGCACCATGGAGATAAAATTAGCTTTCTCAGCAGATGAGGACAATAGCAAACAGGATTTTACATCTTTCTTGTTTTTGAAACTCCTTATTTATTTACTCTCCAGCAGCACACAACCCTAATGTTTTGAGCTGGAGCCACAGGCTACAAATGGCAAACAATGCAGCTGAAGGTACATAAAGTAGTTTGATGAAAACCTTTATTTACATTTCCACGAGTTGAGCTACACAACACATTTCATTAAGTTTTCTCTGTTGGTGGTGCAGGGTTGTGAGTATCTGCATTATGGCTGCAAACCTCCCATTAGCAGTGCTTGTGTTTCTCCATTCGATGGAGGCGGGGGCCGACGTGGTGGTAAAGGCCGAGAGACGACCGCTGGCTGGTGGGGCGTAGGGTTGAGGTCTGTTATGGAGGCTTGAACCCTGCAGATAGACGGATTCTTCCAGTACTATTGCCTGGCGGTGGGCATGCACTTGAGGTTTCCGTTGACATGAACGATCCGGTTGGTCTCGCTTGGGTCCAGTGCGAAAAGTCTTCGAATCTCCTGCACAAAAATCGTTTTTTATTCTTATTTCCTATTAGGAACAACCCCAATATAGATAGTATTTCCTGAATTATCCGTAGTAAAGTTCAAGCTCACAAAATACAAACAAACAACAATCTAAGGTGAAAAAATTGCTAAAATGGATCTCGGGTTGGGTTGGGTATGGGTCTCGTATGAATTGTTATGTTAGTATTACAAAAGAAATGAGTCAAAATGGATTAAATTGATCAATTTAAGTTGAACCATTTTCGACCCAATTTACCTATTTGATGGGCCCATGTATAAATCACTTTTCTTGCATGAGGTAAAGAGATAACGTGTTTCAGCATGTCCCATGGAAGCCATAGGAAATGAATTGTGTGCAACAAAGCATGACATCTTGTGATCATGTACAAGCCTTTGAATTCGATGAATTTTACAATTGTCTGCCTAAATTAGAAGGGTCGTTTGAATTGAGTACATGCAATGCTAATTGAGGTATGAACTTCGCATATTTTATATTTGATGTGACATTCTTTATAAAAGTGCTCTTTTGTTTTATTTGGTAATAATTTTTACCTCGTATGTTTGGGATATGCCAGATTTATTATTTGATGTCTCATTTTTTGTACTCAATGCCCCTCTCCCTTATATACATTTCTTGTAGGGAAAAAACTTCACAATGAGTAACATTCCAGTAATATTTATGCATGGTTAACACATCACAATCATATAACTTTTCATAAATTAAACCTAGATGGCACACAAGACGGGTTGCAATGAAATTCAAAAATGTCCACTGATTTCAAATGGAGAAAAATTAGTTTAAGCAAAAAGATATACTTGAACTCAAATCAAATTCAAATCATAGAGGCAAAGTCAAGTTTTTGAGTTAAACAAAATATTAATGTGACATCCTTAAATTTGAGCCCTTTGAGGGATGAATGAACGTGAATTTCGTCAATACATTGTTGGTTGATCTTACTCGAAATTGATCACTCCTAAGATACTGACCTTGAGGGGAAAGGCTAATGATGATAGAACTTGTGTGACTAAAGAACTTAACTTGGGAAAATGACTTGACCGTGAGACTTGCATGAGGATGATCCTATAGATAGGCAAGCCAATTTCAGGGAACGACTAGAAGCCGATTCGCGGACAGAGCATAATGGGATGACAGGTGATTCCGTTTACTGTTATTAAGCCTGCGGATGACCCTATGTTAATTCTCGGTAATTGTGTACTTTGAAATAATAATCTATCCTCTACAATTTCAGGTAGTTAAGGATCTCCATGTGTCGAGATATCTTGAACGTGGTTTGGCACAAGTTGATTACGCGTGAATCCTCGAAGCTGCTTGTCAGTCTGAGTTGTACCAGAATGGCATTTGGGCAAAAGTGACTTGGCATGAGAATCCAACATCAGACTTCGAATTTTCGGGAACGTTCGGGACGGACTTTTGGGTGATGCTATTTCAATCGTCGACAGTGCCAGTTAAGCCGAGTATTTGGAAAAGTGATTTATGGACTGAGGAAACGAGCCTGTGAGGACGTGGGCTGAGCAAGGCCAGTGTGGGCCTCATGTGACATCCTGAAATTCGACCCCGTTTCGATAAAGTGAAATGGGCATTTCATCGACGTGCCTATGGCCTTTTTTCTCTGAGCTGATCACTCACGAGTTAACTAACCTATTGGGTGAAGCCGTTAAGGGATGTATCAGCTGTAAAATCCCTAAAAGCTACCTAATTGGTTGGATTGAGCTAAAATCAAGTCTGTTCGATTTTTAACCACGAAATTGAACTCGATTTCGGGAATCCAATTTTAAGCGCGTCATAATTCTTATTTTTAAGATCCTGTCTCATCGCTCGTCAAATTATTGACGAGTCTAAAATTTCAATAAAGAAATTATTGGAAGAAAAATTGAAGCCCAAAAGAAAATAGAAAGGAAAATGAAAAGAGAAAAGGAAAATTGAATTAAATATCTATGTATTTTCTTTTCCTTTTTCCTCTCTCTCCCTCTCTTTTCTTTTCTTTCTTTTTCTCTTTTTTTTTTCTCTCTCCTCTCCCCTCTCGCTTTTCCCCCATTCGTGCGGACAGCCTTTCCCCTCCCCCCACCGACTTCTCTCTCCTCTCTCCTCATCTTGACCGGTCAACCCTTATCTCTCTCTTCTCTCTCTCTTCTCTTTCCTCCTCCCCCACGTGACCGTATTCTTCTTCTTCTTCCTTCCTCCGCACGTCCGAGCGAGCGAACCAGGAGTAGAAGAAGAGCCGCACGATCGCAGCTCGCCGAGAGCCGTCGCCGCCCGTCCCGCCACCGCACTGGAGCCGGACCACTCGCGCGCCCGCTGCCGTCCCGCTGTCCGCGCGCGCCCAGGCCGCGCAATCCAGCTGCGACCCAGCTGCTGTTCACCTCTGTCCAGCCCCCGTCCGGCCACCTCCAACCACCGCCCAACCCCGCCGGACCTCCCCCGCGTCCCCCTCGCCCTCCGCCGGCTTCCCCTTGCCGCCCTAGCCGCCGGAGCAGCCCCGATCAGCCCCGACCAGCAAGCCCACGGAGTGGGTTTCAGCGACTTCGGGCCCGCTTTTGGGCCGTTTCCGGGCCCCGAATCCGTGAGTCGCTTTGGGAAGTTTCGTTCCTCGCGTCGCCGCCGTCGGATTGATCCGATTTGCGCGCGATTTGGTGAGTAATCTCACTAATCCAGGATTAGTTGGCTAATTATGCTTAAGGTTGGTTTAGATTTAATTAATTATGTTTAGGTTGTTAGATTAGAATGAATTAGCAATTATTAGTCAATTGTAATGCGATTTAAATAAATTGATTGCGTAATTAGCAAGTAGATGTGGTCTACTAATTATTGGGAGTGCCTCGGGATTTCTCCCGACCCTTAGTGGGCTCCAATTAGGCTTTTCAGGCCTAAGTGGATTTTTTAGTATTTAAATATTAATTTTCGAAATTAAATTAAATAATTATTTATTTTCCGAAAATTCAACTGAGATGGCCTGGAACCGGAAAATTATGCTGATGACCGTGGTGAAGTCCATTTATTTAATCGGGCTTTATTTTGAGCTAAATTGAATTTTTAGTAATTAATAATTAATTTTCGAAATTAATTAATTATTTATTTATTTTTTTGGAAATTAAGATTTTGATGGCCGACGCCCGAAATCTCGTGCTGATCGTCGTGGCGGTGCCTGTTTATTTATTTGAGCTCCACGTTGTATGGAATTGAATAAATTGTGATATTTTAGTGATTTACCCTAAATTGATTGGAATCGATTGAGATTGATTTATTGATTGGTGATTGGCCAAGTATGTTATTCAGCATTTATAATGCTTTGTTGAGTTGATTTAATTATTTGAATGAGAAATCGTTGGGCATTGGTTGTCGGTATTGAAAGAAGATTGGTAACCACTTGAAAGAGGACACGTGGGCTCGGTGAATTAGAATGTCACCTGGAAAATGCACGTGAGTTCAGTGGTTGAATATGTCACCTTGGCGAAGAGGTCGCCTGAGAGAATGCACGTGGCTCGGAGACTCGGTATGTCGTCCTGAAGAATGCACGTGGCTCGATGACAGAGTTTGGCATCTAAAAGTGCACGTGGCTCGGTGATCTGATGCGTCACTTTGGTAAGCGAGTACCTTAGAGAATGCACGTGGGCCCAGGCATCTAAAAGGACACGTGGCTCGGTGATTTGGTGCGTTAACTTTCATGAAGAGATCAAAGTCAAAATCGAACTCAATCATTTTGCACCAAATTTTAGTATGTTGTAGTTTAAGATGTTAGCTACAACTTTCATGAAGAGATCAAAGTCAAAGTCAAACTCAAAACATGCATGAAAGCTCTCACAAGATTCTGGGTCAGGCGATTCATGCGAAAACATTCCAGATCTAGCATCTCCGTAGGATGAGAGTTCGACCCCTCAAATGTCCATCATTTTGCACCAAATTTTAGTATGTTGTAGTTTAAGATGTTAGATACAACTTTCATGAATAGATTAAAGTCAAAATCGAACTCAAAACATGCATGCAAGCTCTCACAAGATTCTAGGTCAGGCGGATCTCACGAAAACAGCATGCAAACTCAAGAACAAACCACATTAGCTTCACTTCCTTGCCTCCAAACATCCTAGATTCCGACCACACATGCAAGACATTCATGCAAGAGTAGAAAGCAGATTCCCAACTTGCCTCTACACCGAACTAGCGACGAGCATATGGCGGCGAACGAGCAGCACACGGGCGGCGACGGGTGGACGAACGGCGAGCTCCTTCCTCTCGGCCTCTCTCTCTCGCACGGTTCTCTCTCTCTCTCTCTCACTTGGCCGAACAATTCAACCAGCCACCTCTCTCTCTCCTCTCCCTTTTATTCCCCCAATTCCTCATCATTTGCAATCATTAGATTGCCTCTTCCAATGGCCAATACATAAAGACCTCCTTGCCACTTGTCCTAACACATGCAATTGGGCTTTGGGCTTGGGCTTGGAGACATTTGGGCCAGCAATGGGCTGGCCATTCCTCCCCCTTTCTTGGTTGACGGCAGCCCACTTGTGGGCTTCAATGGGCCGGCCAACTTGGCCCATTAAAGATCCACTCTTGGGCCTAAGGCCCAACCTAATTAAAATCCACAATTCCACTTCTCAATTATTCATCTTTAATTTGTTCTTTTATAGATTTCAAATTTTAATTTCACATGGCTAAGAATAAATCATCCTCATAAATTTATCCTATAATACTAATTTAAAAACTCATGATCACAAGCACATAACACATAGCCTTAAGATAAAACTAATGGCTAAAACATAAACCATAGGTAATTTCATTACCTAATTATAGGCTTTAATTCCTCTAGAGGATGTCTTGACTTTTGGGATGCCACACCGGGCATTCGGCACCCCCACATTCCGAGCATCCCGACACTCCCGAGGCATCATCGGCTCACACCTCCGACGGTATCATCATCATCATAATTTATATTCACATTTGTGTCTCAATATTAACATGACACATGATGTAACAATGCCAATGATTGGAATCAACCTTTTTTAAATCATATAATATGCATTGGGAAAAATATTTTTTGATGCAATGGGTTTGAGAAACTTTATTGAATTCATGAAAATCCATAAATCTTTTGATGTCATATGATATGCATGAATGTCACCACATCATTGCATGAATGATAATCCAAGATATCACAATTTATCTAGCAACTCAATAACCTATAAATAGAACAGTTTTTCAGCTTAAACAGAATGCATGCTGCTTATGAAAAATTCTGGAAAATTAGTAAATGATGGAAATAAATTCTGAAAATTTAAAAAAAAATTGTAGATATGATCTAATAAAATACATTTTGTGAAGAACACCATATCAAACAAGGCTTCACAGAATAAGTACAGGTCCATACATCACCGAAGAAGGATTTTAACATCATCCATGCACAGTTTTGAAAATAATTTCAATTAAACCCTTAAATAAACTCAGAAAATTATGAGATTTGGACACACTGTATTTAAGACCTAGAGGTACAAGTTTCATGAAGAAATCATAGTCCAATTCATTCTGGATTAAAATATAAAATCAATTTACATTTCCTATTCTCGGTATCGTTATCCAGATATACCCGTGTTGAATAAAAATCATTTCCTTGGTCATTACTGGTCCGTATACTCTAAAATTTCAGTATGTTGTTCATTCTACAACTTTCATTAAGGACAAAAAATCAAATTTTAACTGTATAATTTTATAAAAATCTCGAAATCATACTAGGTCGAAACAGTGTTTTTCCCAGATCCAGTTTCTTCAAAAGACAACGATTTCACCAACCTATTTTGTTCATTTCCTCGAAATTTTTTATATGTTCTACCTCTAGAAGTATACTACAACTTTCGTTAAGAGATAAAAGTGAGATTTCAACAAGAAAGTTACTTTATAGACCACAAAACCGTTGAAGGTCATCACAACGAATTCCAGATCTAGTCTCTCCAAAGGAAAATCGTTTTGCCAAGAAATACTTGTTTTTTATCTCAAATTTCAGTATGTTATTCTTCAAGATGTTCTATACAACTTTCATGAAGAAGTCAAAATGAAATTCCAAATAAAAAGTCACATGCAACACACGAAATCACCAAGAGGTCAACAAAACAGTTTCCAGATCTAATGTTTTCCTAGAAAAAGGGTTTTACCCCTCAATACTTGTCCATTTTGTCTTAAATTTTAGTATGTTATACTTCAAGATGTTCTATACAACTTTCATGAAGAGGTCAAAACAAGATTCCAACTAAAAATTCACATGAAACACACAAACTTGCGGACGGTCGGACTGGTCTTTCCGAAATCAGCATGCATGACCAACGAATCTCTCTTCAAATCTCTGAAATCTCATCCCATCTACCACGACCAAGACTTACCATCTACTACACATACTCACAGCAATGCAAAGAGTAGGTTTTAGGACTTCACTTGCCTCAAATCCAAAGAAAACACAGCAAGGACGACGGCGGGACTAGGCGGGCTCGACGGCGGGACTAGGCGGGCTCGACGGCGGATCACGGCGGCGACGAACCTCCTCCTTCCTTTCTCTCTTCCTCTCTTTCTCTCTTTCCCTCCTCTCTCTCGGCACCTAGACTGACCAGCCCCTTTCCCCTTTTTTCCTTTTGGTTGAAAAGAAAGCTTGCATGCATCCTCATTTTGCATGGGGGACACTTGTCCCCAAGAAGGAGACAAGTGTTTGCCTTGCCGAAGACACTTGGAGGAGGCCATGTGGCTCCTCCTCCCCCCCCCCCCCCCATGCGTCGACCACCTCAAGGCTCTATAGGCCGGGCCTCTTGGCCCACTTTAGGCCCATCTCACTTAGGCCTAAAGTCCAAACTTAAATGGCCCAAGTTTATTTTTAATAATACATCTTAATCCTCATTTAAATAAATACCAAATTACATAATAAAATGGCCAAAAGACTTTGTGACATTAATCCATAAAATCAAATCTATAAAGTGCATAGTCAAAAACAAAGTCTTCTTTATCAAATTGTCCTATAGCACCAACCTTGATCATCCATTAACATAAGATGTATTTCTACCCAAATAATTATCCATTAAAATACTCGGCATTAATCTATTAAAATTATTTGGTCTAAAGGCCATAACATAAATCAATAACACTTCCATCACCTTTTCATAGGTCGTAATGCATCCAAAGGTTGCCATGAAATTTTGGGATGTCACAACATTGGCAGATGTGATTGGAGTAGAGCGAGGGGCATCCCGATCAATTAGTGTCTATTGGTCATGCGACGGTAGAGCTTGTTCAAGATGGAATGGTAGAAGGACGAATTTCGTACTTGAGGATGAATGCCTCAAAAATTTTGCTTCACAAGATCGTGACCATTTGCCTTAGACTGAAATCAACTTCGAAGACCGACGTCTCCAATTCAGAAGCAAAGTTGATGTATGCTATCAACGCTAGCAAAAAGTTTTCTCTACCTCACACTATCATGTTTCACATGTATAGAACGATGGTGAAAGACAATGGACAACTTCCTTACTCAGCGCTTGTTACAAAGCTATTTAGACATTTGAATATTCAGCCTCCCAAGATTCTATGTGTTCATACCTATGACCAAATGGTGGTGGGACTGAAAATGGTTTACAAAATGGGTCTGAATGAGCTAAACAAAGCTTTGGAGCAATTTAAGGAGAAAACTCCTATCATGACTCACCAAGTTTCTTTGGCTGCAAAATGGAAAGGGAAAGAGCCAGTGACTGCTCATCCAGGAAAAGAAGAGCACTCATCTTGGAGGATGAAGAAGATGAGGACGATATCACCATTTCCGCTCTTGCATTGAGAAACTTACATTGTTCTGTTCTAGAGATAGAGGGGAGAGAGGATCAAGATAGAGAAGAAGAGCAAAGGAGTGGAGAGAGAGAATCGATGAGAAAAGAAGCAAAGGAAGAAAGGATTGAAGAAGAAGAAAAGGGCAGAGGTGAACAAGAAGAAACAGAGCATGACGAGTACTTCTCACCGCCTGAAGGCAATGAAACAGGGGGAGTTGCTAAGAAAAGAGGTACATCTTCAATTGCTTTTACTAGTGAAGATGTTAGCCGTTCACCTGCAGATCCAGAAGACATCTATGCCTCTCAATTTCCAGAGGAAGGTCATGAGGCTTCATCTTCAAATCTGGGTGCCCATGTTGAAATGCCATCATTTGCAAATTCTCCTCCAACCGAACATGCAGAAGCTAGCACTCAAACTAATAATTCACCAGACTTTCAAAGACTGCTTGATATTCTTATGGAGATGTGAGGCCAGATTTATGCCCTAGGATGCGAAGTTCAGAACTTGCAGAATGCAAGTCAAGTCTTTTCAGTTTCCTTGCATGATCAAATTCATACCCTTGCTCTTCAAGTTCAAGCAAATGCTAAGAGTGAAGAAGTGGCTCAACAGAAGGAGGATTTGGAGAAGTTGGAAGGGATTGTCCAATCGATGGGAGATTTCTAGCTCATTCACGTTCCAAAGCAATTCTAATTTCATTATCTTTTCATCTCTACCTTTTTAATGTTGACAAAAAGGGGGGAGATGGTGCAGATTTGACTGTTTGACTTGACTTTTTATTGACTTTGACTTTACTTTTGTTTAGATGTTTGGTTGTGACTGGATTTGGATTTGGATTGTTTGATCGTTTAAATGTTTGCTGCAGTATCTTAAGCACTTTTGGTATTTCATGGCAAAGATAGATTGTTTATTTACATGACTAACTTTCTTATTTTCTATGGATGCAAATCTAATGCTATCTTTACTAAGCCAATTATCTTTTGAGAAATATCCATGTTTGCTTGAGTATTGTTTTGCAAGTCAAAAATATATCCAAATCTACATGAAAGTTTTGTCACCATCTAAAATGGGGAGATTGTTGGAGAAAACTTCTGTATTTATTTTGAAACTGACAAAACGTTTCCATTAGTCTACTCTGAAGACTTACAGACTCTTTCGTCAAAGTCTGAAGACCATTGGACCACCAGACTAAGATTCAAAGTCTACCCTCATTGACAATTTCTAGACCACCGAAGAAGACTTATCCAGATTTGAGTATTTCCTTAAGGATTTGATTTAGACAATTTAGATCCGTTGATTGGCAAAGCATACTTGGAAGGTTTTACTTATGGAAACCTAGATCCTGATTGTATGGGCGAGTAGCATTGGTAGTGTGACATCCCAAATTTCATCGACCATCATTAGCAAAATTAGATCATTAGAAACTTGGAATTATGTAGAACGGGCCGGAAAGTGAATGCAATGGACTTTGAGGAACGTGTGGGCTTGAGAGTAAGTGGGCCACACAATTACTTTAGAACCGGGCTTGTAGATTCAAATGGGAAAGCTGGGCTTAGAATTGACTTGAAGCGGGCCAAGGTTCAGAATTATTAGATTTGTAGATTTAGTTTAGTGGGCCGGGATTGTTATAGATTAAGCTTATTGGGCCGAAGATGAATATTTAGGCCCGAATGATTTATTTTATAGATTATAGTTATGATAACTTGATTAATGATTATAATGCTAATATCAATTTCTAACTTTAGCATTTTGTGATGAATTCCTTATAAACGAACATTGACTAGTCGATATGTTATGTCATTCGATATGTTATATGTTATGACTTTGTATAATTGGGATTAAGTAGAAACAAAAGGCAATTAGATGAAAATATTAGAAACTAACGAACTAACTAATGATATCAATTAACTGTTAATTAGTGATGATTGATAGATGGCGAAAATCTTCATGCATGAAAGCCATGACATCTTTCTCTCTCTCTTTTTTCTCATCAACACCCACGGTTTTTCTCAATCCATAGAACCAAAGATGGCAACTCCAAGGAAGCATAATCATTAGCCAAATCTAATCATTACACTAGCCTAGGGATTAGCTTGTAGCCTATTTTCCCCCTTAAGTTTCGTACCCACTCTCTCTCTCTCTCTCTCTCTCTCTCTCTCTCTCTCTCTCTCTCTCTCTCTCTCTCCATATAAAACCAAGCAACCCATCTTCATCTTCTTCTTTCTTTTCTCTTGGCTAAGCGGTAGAATGAGAAGCAAACCAATAGCAAACCTGTGATTTCTTCTTATTGCATGCAAGATTTTCGTGCTGATCTTGAAGCATCCTTGTGTTGTCTAACAGCTAAAGCAAGGTAAGGAAAGATCTGACTCTAAATTGAAAGTTATCCATTGTTTCGTCAAGGGAGCTTGAGGATCTAACCAAACAATGATGGATATAGTTTGTAGTTGCTATTTTGTGATTGATCTAAGCTAAGTGAGTGTTAGATTGAAGGTAAGAGCTATTGCATGTCACTCTTGAGTCTTGCAGGTCTCGAAATCCTTGTGTGAGTATTCTGTTTTGTTGAGTGAAGTGATGAAATAGATGCCGAGTGTGTTGTTTTGGTAGAAATCATGATAAGTGGCTTACGGATGCAACGACACTTCGAGCCGAGCTGTGGAATTGATCATTTGTTAGAGAAAGATATGCTGAAGTTGCTTTAAGTTGCTGTGAGTAAGCATTGGAGTATTTTAGAAGAGATTTGTGGATAGATAAGTTGTTTCCTTGAGTTAGAAGTGAGAAAATTTGTATATCTATTATGTTCTAAGGGAAAACAGTTATGGAGTCTTCTGTTTGTGTTTAATTTTCTTTATGTATGTTAATAGAAATAAGAAAGAAACCATTCTACATGATAGAACATCTATAAGATCAAGTTATACACGTAGCTATAACCATATGAATATATAAAAACGTAGAGATGGAAGTGAACTTAGTAAAACCAGTAAACTGTTTTGTGAGAAACGGTTTGACCTTTACTGATTATACGAATTTTCTATATTTACCTAGTTAGATTTTGATGCAGCCCGTATTGAAGACCAACTCTCTCGACCAAGAAGATCGGCCCGCATTCAAGCTCGACGAAACCGAGAAGCCATAGCGATATCTTGAGTCCATTTTGGAAGCTTGAAAGACACCTTGGGAGTTCACGTGACGCTTTTACTAGCTTATAGTTTCCATGCTCTTTACTATTTCCCCTATTTTCAATGCTCTTTACTATTTCTCCTAGTTTCAACGCTTTGTCTTTATTTCTCCTAGTTTCAACGCTCTGTGTTTATTTCTTTGATGATATAAGCCATCCAATCCTTTCTACAAGGCAGATGACTTTTGACAAATGAAAAAAACTTTGCTTTAAAGCAAGTATCTTGAACCTTGTAGAGTTCATATCCTTGAAAACCTAGAAGAGTTTTCACTCCGTCCTCGAAGAGTCGGAGCTTTTTGAAACTTGCATCCTTGAAGAGTTGCAGTCATCGATCTAGAAGAATCGGTGGCCCCTTAACTTCCTTGGAGGCCTAGAAGAGCAACCAACGGAGTCTCTGTCTTTTCCTGTTCTATTTGTTACTTCCAACCCAATTTCTACTATCCTACAATGCTTATTTCAGAAAACCCAAAATAGAAAAATTGTAGATCCAGAAGTCTTTGTTCATTTGGCTTTGGAATTAGGTCGATCCAATCTGTATTGACAAAGATACGACTGTTCTCCTGAGCTCGCACAGTGCCGAAATTCCTGTTTGTCCTGTTTCCGTATGCGAGTCACTCTCCCAATCCTATTGTTTGAGAAAGCCTCCCCTAGGCTTGCATCATTTGGTATCAGAGCTTTGGAGGAGAGGACAATGCCTCCAAGACAAGCTAGGCATCGTGGCAGCAGAACCGTTCCCCTCAATGAATTGCACACACTCGATGAGAATATGCAACAACAAATTGATGAATTGACGCAAGAAGTTCAGCGTTTGAGGGCTGAAGCAAATAATTCTCCACCCCATTCCAGGACTGAAGATTCCCATGGTGACTCTTCCTCTTTGGAGAGTGTTCAATCTATTCACGGTCGGAGGCATGTTCGACATCGTTTACAACATATTCGTGAGCCAAATTGGGAAAAGGAAGTCAAGAAAGATGTTCCAAAATTTATACGTAATGAGTCTCCTGATGAAATTGTTGATTGGCTAACACTTGTGAATAAGGTGTTTGAGCATCGAAATGTTTCGGAGAATCGTCGCGTTGGGATCATTGCTATGCGATTCTGAGGCAAGGCGATTGCTTGGTGGAAACGTGAAAAACAAACTCGCCAAGCCGTTGGCAAAGCACCAGTCACTTCGTGGAGAAAGATGGAGGGCAAGATTCAAAAATATTTTCTTCCCAAAGGATATAAGAGAGAGCTCTACCAACGGTACCAAAATCTAAAACAAGGTACGCGAACGGTGGACCAGTACACCAATGAATTCAATGAGTTGGTGATTCGTAACAATATCCAAGATCCGGAGGAGGTGCTTGTGAACAAATACTTAAACGGTCTTCAATTTTACATTCAAGACGCCTTGGAAGTCCTCGACATTTGGGACTTAGGAGATGCACACCAAAGAGCACTCAAAATGGAGCGCTCTCGTTCTCGGAGACAGCAATCAACTACCATGGCGAGTCAAGCCACTAAGAGCACCACTAGCACTGCTAAAGTTGCTGAGGCTACAACGCAATTTGCTAGTAAGTCTTCTACTCAGCCCCATGTTTCAAAGCAACCTGCTACATCCGAAATACGTTGCTATTCTTGTGGGGAGTTGGGTCATCGTGCTAGCAATTGTCGAATCAATAAGAATCGACTAGCCGGTAAAGCCTTCTTGGTGGATAATGATTCTAACGAGAATGCTAAGGATCCACTTGAAGAGGAGTCTAACAATGATGAAGAAGCTGCGGATGATGAACAAATAGTGCATGTTGACACCGACGAACTTCTTATGGTGAGGAAAATTTTCCTTACTCCTCAAGAAGACACTGGAGGTAGGTGGCTGTGTACCAATATTTTCCATTATGCTTGCACAATCATGGGAAAGGTATGTCAATTACTTATTGACTCTGGTTGTTGTGAGAATATAATTTCCGAAGTAGCGGCAAATAAGCTGAAGTTGGAATTAAAAATGCACCCTACGCCTTATAAAATGTTGTGGTTGAAGAAAGACGCTGAGGTAACTATTTCGAAACAATGCCTTGTTAATTTGTCCATTGGTTCTGTTTATAATGACAAGATATGGTGTGATGTTCTGCTTATGGATGCTAGTCACATTATTCTTGGTCGACCATGGCAATTCGATAGGAGGACTACACATGACGGTTATCGAAATACATATTCTTTTGAATTTGGAGGCAAGAAAATTACGTTGGCACCTAGTAGGGAACCTTTGAAAACTCCTGTAGTTGAGAATTCCTTCTCTCCTACGTTGCTTACAATGAAGGATATGAAGGATGCTTTGAAAGGAGTTCATATCTTGTATATTTTGCTCAATAAAACATGTGAGAAGAATGAAGTTTCCTTTGTTGTACCTCATCGAGTTCAACCTCTTTTGGAAGAGTTCAAGGATGTCTTCTCAATGGACTTACCCAATGGTCTCCCTCCTATGAGAGATATTCAGCATCAAATTGACTTGTTGCCCAGAGCCTCTTTGCCGAATCTCGCTCATTACCGGATGAGTCCCACCGAACATGAGGAATTGCATCGACAAGTTATGGAGCTATTGAATAAGGGTTTTGTAAGGGAGAGCCTCAGTCCGTGTGCCGTTCCAGCTCTTTTAGTGCCTAAGAAAAATGGTACTTGGAGGATGTGTGTCGATAGTAGAGCAATCAACGAGATCACCATCAAGTATCGATTTCCTATTCCTTGCCTTGATGATCTCTTATATCAACTTTTGGTGCAAATATATTCTCGAAGTTGGATTTGAAGAGTGGATATCATCAAATCAGAATCAAACCCGGAGATGAATGGAAGACAGCATTCAAAACGAAAGATGGGCTATATGAATGGCTAGTCATGCCATTCGGATTGTCGAATGCACCATCGACATTCACGAGGTTTATGACTTAGGTGTTGAAGCCTTTTCTAGGAAGGTTTGTTGTTGTTTATTTTGATGATATCTTGATTTTTAGCAAGTCTACTGATGAACACTTGTAGCATCTTCAAGAAGTATTATGTGTGTTGAGGCAGGAACAATTGTATGCGGCTCTCGACAAGTGCTATTTTATGGTACCACAAATCCTTTTCTTTGGGTTTCATATTTCGAAGAATGGCATTTCGGTGGATGATTCTAAGATCAAGGTGATTCAAGAATGGCCAACTCCAACAAATGTGCATGAAGTGCGAAGTTTTCATGGCCTCGCTTCGTTCTATCAACAATTTATTGCACATTTTAGCACCATTGTGGCCCCACTCACTTCTTGCATAAAGAAGGGAGTTTTCGAATGGACGAATGCAGCTCATAAAAGTTTTGAACAGCTCAAAGAAAAATTGAGCATAGCCCCGGTACTTGCATTGCCTAATTTTGATCTTGTTTTTGAAGTGCATTGTGATAAATCCGGTACTGGCATAGGAGGAGTCCTAAGTCAAGGAGGTCGACCCATCGCCTTCTTTAGTGAAAAATTGAATGGTGCCAAACTTCGTTACAACACCTATGATCTAGAATTCTACACATTATTTCGCACACTTGAGTATTGGCGGCCATATCTTATTCATCGAGAGTTTATTTTATATACTGATCATGAAGCTTTGAAGTATATTTCCGGATAGCAAAAGCTTAACTCTAGGTGTGCAAAATGGGCTGAATACATCTAGGAGTTCACTTTCATTATTAAGCATAAGGCTGGAGCTCAGAATCAAGTTGATGTTGCCCTTAGTCGAAAGAAGAGTTTGCTCTCTACAATGCATTCTATTGTTCTTGGATTTGATTCTTTTTAGGAGTTATATCAAGAAGACCCCTACTTTTCCAAGATCATTCCCAATGCACATGAAAAGAAGCTAGCTGATTTTACTGTATGTGATGGTTTTCTTTTCAAAGGAAACCATTTATGTGTGCCGGACTGTTCTCTTCGGCAGCGAGTGATTGATGAAGTTCACCATGAAAGACATTTTGGGCGTGACAAAACTGTACAACTTGTCTCAGCCAAATACTTTTGGCCTCATTTGAAACGTGATGTACATCGACATGTGATAAGGTGTCGATGTTGCCAAATTGGAAAGGGACAAGCTACAAATGTTGGCCTTTATTTGCCCTTGCCGATTCCACATGCCCCATGGGAGGATATCTCTATGGACTTTGTCCTTGGACTACCACGCACAAACAGAGGTATGGATTCGATCTTTGTTGTTGTCGATCAATTTTCCAAAATGGCACATTTTATTCCATGTCAAAAAACTATGGATGCTTCGCGTATTGCTGACTTATTTTTCAAAGAAGTCTATAAGTTGCATGGCATTCCGAAGACCATTACTTCGGATCCGGATACAAAATTCCTTAGTCATTTTTGGCGACAACTGTGGAAGAATGTCGGTACTAAACTGCAATATAGTACTATGTTTCATCCCCAAATGGATGGACAAATTGAGGTCGTCAATTGAACATTGGGAAATCTATTAAGGACTTTGATCGATAATAATCCCCGTTCTTGGGACACGCGGTTGTCACTTGGAGAATTTGCATATAATTGTGCTGAGAACCGTAGCACTGGATATAGTCCTTTTATGATTGTATATGGTCAACAACCGAACACTGCTCTTGATCTTGCACCAATTCCTTTTGCTTAGAAGTTGAGCAGGAAAGTCGACGATATTGTTTCTCAAATGAAGACAATTCATGAAGATGTGCGCCAAAGACTAGAGAGCAAAACTGAATCCTATAAAACGGACATCGACAAGCGGCGGCGTGAAGTTATCTTTGAACTTGGAGATTTTGTTTGGGCTTATCTACCACCGGAACGGCATCCCATCGGAACTTATAACAAGCTTAGTGATCGAAAGCTTGGACCTCTCGAAGTTCTTGAGCGCATTAATCCTAATACGTATAGATTAAATCTTCCTTCTCATATGAAGATTCACGAAGTCTTCAACGTTCGACATTTAACACCTTATGTGGGCAATTCCTCTAATGATGATGGTGAGAATTCGAGGACAAATTCTTTTAAAGATGGGGAGGATGATGCAGCCCGCATTGAAGACCAACTCTCTCAACCAAGAAGATCGGCCCGAATTCAAGCTTGACGAAACCGAGAAGCCATAATGATATCTTGAGTCCATTCCGGAAGCTTGAAAGAAACCTTGGGAGCTCATGTGACGCTTTTACTAGCTTATAGTTTCCATGCTCTTTACTATTTCCCCTATTTTCAATGCTCTTTACTATTTCTCCTAGTTTCAACACTTTGTCTTTATTTCTCCTAGTTTCAACGCTCTGTTTTTATTTCTTTGATGATATAAGCCATCCAATCCCTTGTACAAGGCAGATGACTTTTGACAAATGAAAAAAACTTTGCTTTGAAGCAAGTATCTTGAACCTTGTAGAGTTCATATCCTTGAAAACCTAGAAGAGTTTTCACTCCGTCCTCGAAGAGTTGGAGCTTTTCGAAACCTGCATCCTTGAAGAGTTGCAGTCATCTATCTAGAAGAATCGGTGCCCCTTCAACTTCCTTGGAGGCCTAGAAGAGCAACCAACGGAGTCTCTGTCTTTTCCTGTTCTGTTCGTTACTTCCAACCCAATTTTGACTATCCTACAGTGATTATTTCAGAAAACCCAAAACAGAGAAATTGTAGATCCAGAAGTCTTTGTTCATTTGGCTTTGAAATCAGGTTGATCTGATCTGTATCGACAAAGATACGACTGTTCTCCTGAGCTCGTGCAGTGCTGAAATTCCTGTTTGTCCTGTTTCCGTGTGCGAGTCACTTTCCCGATCCTATTGTTTGAGAAAGCCTCCCCTAGGCTTGCATCAGATTTGGACTTCAAATCCTTAGTGAAAATTGTAGAACACATCTTAAGGAATGACATGTTAAAATTTTAGATTAAATCGATAATATTTGGCTAGTGAAACAATTTTCTTTGTAGATACAAAATCTGGACGTCGGTACAAGGTACTAGTAAATATTATGGCAATTTTTACTCTTAATAAAGTGAGAGTTAGACTTAAGTTTCTTCACGGGAATTGTTAGTCTATGTCTTAAATATAACATACTAAAATTTGGTAATATTTCGACAAGAATTAATATATCTTCTATGTCCGAAACCGAAACTGTACATTTAGTTAGTAAACTGTCTGGACCCGAGAACATATATTAGAGGTTGTGTCTTTTATATTAGGCTTTTGTGATGCACGTAGAGTCTAATAAACCTCATAATACATGTTAGTCATATATGAGTAAGTCTCATATATTATTTGAGATATATAAGTTCATATAGTATCATGTGTGTGCAATGAGTGCGGTGCATAGTGCTTGATTATGGGATAAATATCATTTCACCATGGAATGGGACATGACGTAATGGGTTTTATCTTATAATTTGGGCACGCACGTGTGCTAGGTTCATGCGAGTTAGATAGATACTTTAGAGTCTTCTCTTTTGCATACGATAAATGCATTAATCAGAGGTGTGGTGGTGTGAAACATGTGCTTAAGATGAATAAACCCATCGGTACCGAGATACCGGTGATGCCCCGGGAAGTTTGGGATGCCCTTGCTGCGTGGTCTTGGATGCCTCGGTAAAGAGATACTGAGATGCCTCGGAGTGAGATACCCTTGTGTGTGATCAAGAATGCCTCGGTTGTGTGATACTAAGATGCCTCGGAGTGAGATGCCCCTTGCTGTGTGGTCTTGGGAGGACCTCGGTTGAGTGATGCCGGGATGCCTCGGAGTGAGATGCCCATGATAGAAATATTGTGGAAGTTCGGATAACGTACTCTCTGGAGGTGACTCGATCGGGCCAGTAGAGTCTCGGTTGTGACTGATTCGAGGGTGGATTTTATGCACACTAAATATAATTCTATTTGGCGAGTGAGTTCATCTATTATTGTTGCATTATATTTTGATGTGAGATTGAGTTTGTGAAGGGTAAGTATAGAAATGGATGCATATAAGGTGATTTCTTACATGAAGTAATAGTATTGTTTATGCTTGTGATATATTCTCATAGTATCCAAAATTGTTTGATGATTCTCTTGTAATCTTGATGGATGTGGATTGTTTAAGTTAGAGTTTTATCATTCTTTACTGGGCAAGGTTGTTTGCTCATACCTTACATTTTCAGATTGATAGCATGGATGTACCACCAATAGCTTGATACGGGGTGGTAGTGCGTCTTGATGTTTCTCTTCATGACGTGTATGATCCCGACATTGACATGGTTTTCTCCAAGTATGAGGCGACTTTATGGATGGATGACGGTAGAGCTGAGTTGATACTGGTGACGTTTGTTGCATGGTTTATCAACCATGAAGGGGAGATGTTCGGACCTTTACCCTTTGGAGCAGGAGGACCTGGAGCGGGGATGGACGGCGCCTAGACGCCCTGGATCGTCTAGAGGCAAACTAACTTTTGTTTTTTGTTAGATGCGGGCTAGTGTGGGAACTTGTGGAGTAGATAACCTCACCCATGTCCCTGACTTTTGTTGCGCCTTACTTTTGTTTTGTATATGATGTAAATATATAGGCGAAGAACATGGAACGAGTCTAGGTCAATAATTTTGTATGCTCCGATGATGATAAAATGAAAGGAAGCCTTTTATGATCTTGTCTATGTGCATTGCAGGATAACCTTATAATATAAATTTAGGAATTTAAATAATCCATGTTATACATGCTAACCTTCAATGGTAAATACTATATGTTATTTAAAGGAGATTACTAGCTAGGAAGATAATAATAATAATAAATATAATTCTGCTTACGCTTAGTACGTGACACCTTAGGACGTCATAGCTTGTTACAGGTAGGCTATCGTCATATTCCTTAAATAACTCGAGATCTCCCTAATTGATTATGTCCAACGGGTAGATTAGAAGAGCTCATTTGGAAAGTGCCAACGGTTATGAAGGCATGGAGGAGTATATAAGGAAGATGTTCTAGTTATTCAAGAGAGTGTGCGATAGATAAATTCCGAAGTCTGAAGCTCCTTGTTCTTTGTCAATTCAATTGTTCAGCATAAACTTGTACTCAAAAGAGAGTTCATACATTTGTGAGATCTTAAGGAAGTGTAGCAGAGTCTCTACACTGTGGAATCAAGGACGTGATTTTATAACAACTCTTTTGATTCATAGTGAAATCCAGCAGATGGGCTGTCAGTGCGAGAGAGTGGACGTAGGCTTGGATTAAACCAAACTACTATAAACCTTGTGTTCTTATTCTCTTCCATAAACTCTTTTACTTTACTCGTAACTTTATTTAATTATTAGAGTATCATTTCTATTTTAAAGTCTAATGTTAAACAGACTCATGTTAAAAGTAAAGTTTTACATTGTCTTTCATAAAAGTTTAATTTCATACATATTCACTGTGGCACCCCTCGACAGCCCTCGATCCGTTAGGGTCACCACAGTACGCTTACCTTTCACTTTTCCTTATAACATGTCACTCTAATACCTTTTCAATTGCAGTGGGTCTATAAAACCTAGGGGTTTACATTTTTGTTTTTTTTTATCGGTCCCTTGCGCAATTCATATAGCAGAAGCATGTCCATTAACTCCCTTCCCTATATACAGAAAACGATGCACACCAACTAAACATTTTATATAAGTTAAAGCCGTACACTTTTATTTACATAACTCGATGGACATCATTAGTTGATACATCAAAATGCCATAGTCTTTCTATACTTGGCTATATTTCAAAAGATGACCGACAGTCATATACTTAAAGTCCATCGATCAGTGTCGGCGTCCAAAGGTTCCTTCCTCTGCTGTCCTCCTCCTCACGGCCATATCCAACCACTCGGTCCATCTACTGGTGGCGGTGGCAGTAGAGGTATGTTGTCTAGTCTGAAATGTTAGTCCCCAAACGGGGTGAGTACAACCATTCAGCAGTAAAAGATTCATCAAGCTATATCAAGCATTACTATTAATATCCAAATTCAAGTACGGTAGACATAATAGGCAATCCATGAATGATTATGCATCCAAACCATATAACTCTTCGATGCAATGACTAGTGCATTTCCAATCAATAAGATGCATCATGTCCAGCCACACAAGTCCCGATTATGGGGCCAAACTGTGATGATACGTCCCATTCCATACCATACAATTTAGTCCCATAACCAGACCACACTCACACTTAAATATAATCGTCCGTTTTATCATTCAAAAGTTTTCATCCCCCAGAGGACCAGTGTTTGCATCCTTCTGGGATTCCGCACCCAACCTGGCATCGCGGAAGCCTCCAGGCATGTATTCAAAATACAACCGGGCATCCAAAGGGCATCGACTCATTCGAACCTCTGGGCATCTCGCACCCCACCTGGCATCACGAGGAATCACTGGGACCATAGACATGGTTACCCCTAACCTCCGGGCATGCATCATAATACAACCCCTCACCCTCCGGGCATGTATCATAATACAACCGGGCATCCCGACACTCCCGAGGAAAACCTCTGGGCATGTATTCATAATACAACCAGGCATCCAAAGGGCATCGACTCATTCGAACCTTTGGGCATCCCGACTCCTAGGGCATCGTTGACCCAAGGGTTCAACAGTAACAATTTAGCATTTTAATTCACAAAATATTCTCAAATGCTAAAAGAAGACGTCTCATGGACTCTCTATCAAATCTCAATATTGCACAAATATTTACAGCCATTACCATCACATCACATAGCCATTCGAAATACCTTCACTTTCGGATACTTTTGTCAAATTCAAGAGCATAATAGTCCAATTTTTTTTACAATGCACAGTTCTGGTAGAAATTTTGAAATAAATACTAAATAGACTCAGAAAATTACTAAATTTTGACACATTATAGTGAGACCTAAAGGAACAAATTTCATGAAGAGCACCAAGTCAAATTCCATACACATCGAGAGTAAAAACTTCGGTATTTCTTGCTACAGTTTCCGTAAAATTTCCAGATTTAGCATTTCCGTATGAAAATCATTTAGTCGGCCAAATATTGTCCATTTATGCTAAGTTTTTTATATGTTACTCTCACAGATGTGCTCTCCAACTTTTGTTAAGACTTCGAAATCAGATTTTGGCTAGAAAATTCCAGAAAAATCGAGAAATCACTGGTGGTCATGCTGTTCTTACGAAAACAGTTTACTAGCTTAAAGAGGACTCTTCCTATACTTTGAGTTTCGGTATCCAACTTCCACAGCCAAGATTTAGAAGCACGTTACACCACAATACAGCCTGTTTACTTCTCAAAAATTCACCATAGCTAAATCCTTGAGTTCTCATTTCAATTTAAAAACAAAATCCACCAGAAACTTGCTCCAATACCTCGGCCAGCTTCATCTCATTCATCACAAACAACATGCAGATCCAAATCTCACATTTCCTCACATCTACCCACTCTTCACTAGATAAAACAGCAAGCAAAACATAGGTTGAAGAACTTCTACTTGCCTTAAACTCTCTCACTCGGTGGCTGTCTGAAAATGGAGGCTCGAGGGTCGCGGCTTGACCGTTCGGCGACGGGAACCGGTGACAAGGCGGCAGCAGCTCGAGCATGGCATAAGGTGGTCCCTTCTTCCTCTTCGACATTCACCCACCTGCTGCTCACTCACGAATTTCCTCTCTCTCTCTCTCTCTCTCTCTCTCTCTCTCTCTCTCTCTCGGTTCTGCTCGGTCGCTCTCTTTAGTTCACTTACACGAGCAGATTAGTTGCTGGTTTTGCTAAAAACCAGCCAACAAAGAGGGGGATTTTTGGTCGATGCATGCATGGAGGACAGGTGTGGGTACAACAAGGACAAGTGTTTAATGTCAAAGGACAAGTGTAATTATGGAGGAGACAAGTGTCCACCATGCTTCACCTAATTCATGCGTTGGCCACCACTCCAGGAGCAACGTGGTCGTTGCTGGCCATGTTTTGGTCAGCATTTCTCATCATTTGTTGACTAAGTGTCGGCAATGTGGAGTGGCTTTGGGCCGGTGGTTTTGCCACTTACTCTACTCTAATTACATGGCCCAAGATCTTCTCTAATTTTTAGCCTTAGTCTCCGCGTATGGGTGAATTAGATGTAGTCTACTTACATGGCTGTGTGATGTCGCAACAATAATCAAGGCAAGTCCAATTTATAGGGCACACAACTAGATGGCCAAATATCTTGTCTATTCTTTCTCATGGAGCAAATCTCAGTCTCGCCATAAATGGTACATAGGCAAATCCTTGTCGAGACTATAATTTCATTCGACGATTAGATCATTCCCATATGTGATCCATTGGTCCGATGGTGATTATAAAGTAATGTCCGCACAGGACACTATTGGCATCCTCCAACGGTACTCCTATCTGTTAGTCATGGTCATCGCACGGTTGGGGTTATAATTCTTCACATCCGCCCACATGCTTTTGAACCATCCTCATGCATCATCGAATTTTCTTTTGTTAGACGCCTATAAGTAAATGGACAGCTTCCAATGGCCGATCCTCAGATGTTTCTTCATTAGCGCACCTGAGTTGGTCGGGCTGAAAATCATTTGGAACGAGTCTTTGTCTCACGTGAAAGATTTCCGATGAGACTATAACTTATATGAAAATCGGATTCATTGATAAACATAATGCACTTGTCCCATGATGATACAAACTAATGTTCATATATAACGCCGATATCATAATCCAGCAATACTCTCATCATTTAATCCTGGACCATCGTGTATCTAAGGATCGTTACGAAATTTAGGATGCCACATTCACCCCCTCTAGGTGCTCATACTAGCATTCACATTGATACCCTGTATCCGTATTTGAATCCTCGAGATTTTCACGACAACTGAGAGTCGCTAATGTACTGAAGAGGTTCATTGTAGATCAAAGAAAATCGACCACAGGTCATTTACACTAAGAATTTCTTAAAGTTACCTGGTAGCTTAGGTCACGTTAAAAAAGCGCCAAAGTGAAATGAACCATAAATTTGAATTTGATTTTAGAAATTGAAAGTTCTGTCATGTCACAGATCAATTTAGGAACGTCGACTTGCTTTCCGAAGATTTTTCTGCAAATCGAGACTTTTTAGTAAAAAGTCGAGGTAGAGTTGTTTTTGTCTAGAAAAGTTCGAGGACCTTTTTTACCGCAAAATTGGGAAGTAAGTGAGATCGATTGGTGAGGAAAAATACCAATTTGATTGAGGACTCGATAATTGAATTTTTAGAGGCTAAATTACATTGTTTCAAGTGAGGTTGAAGTTCAATTGGAGGGAATTAATGTGAAATTCGTATGCCCCTTGGACCTAACCTTTGGATCCCCTCAAATGCTTCTAGAAGGTGTGTTTTGGTCTTGGAAATGAGTTGGAAGGCCAGCTCGGTTGTTGAGGTGAGCCAAGGGGGACAAGAAGATGAGGACGAAGCAAGTGGTGGTCCCCCCCAATTGAATTGGTCCCCTCTCCTCTTTCTTCAGCCTGTCAAAGCCTTCTCCCCCATTTCCAGTTGTGCAAAGCCCCCAGCAGCCTAGGAGAACAAACCAGCAAGTCCCCTTGCCGTCATCGTCACCCGCCGAAGCTCGAGTCGCCATTGCTACCCGTTGCGTGCCGGCCAAGCCCGAGTGATTGTCCAGCCTCATTCCACCATCGTCCTTGCTCCACCTGCGTTCTAAAGCTTTCACTGTGGCCGTTGGACCACCGTGCGCCACCGTTCCGCCGCTGATCAACCTCACCTGGACTCAGTTCAAACCCCTTAGCTCGTCTCCATTGGTTCCCGCCTCAACCAGCCACCGGAGAAGCTTTGGCAAGCACCAACTAGCATTGGATAGAGAGCAAGCCAAGTGGGTCTCTACAGCACTGTTCAGCCCATTTTCGGATCGTTCCTGACCCCGATTAGCAAGCCCGCTTTGGAGTTTGTCAAGCTCCTCCGCGTCCTCGTCATTTTGATCCGAGCGAATCACTTAACAAGTAAGTTTAACTCATTAATCCCTGCTTAGTAGGTTAATGATGGCTTAAGGGTTGTTTAGTTTAGACTAAGTATGGATTATGTGGATAGTTAGATTAGACTAGCAATTTAATTGTTCAATATTGCATGTTAGGTGGTTAGAATAGTGTAATTAGCGCCTAGCCGAACTCTAGTATTTATCTAGAGTGATTCCAAAATTTTCTGGATCCGTTAGCTTTCAATTAGGCTTTTCGAGCCTAAGTTCCATTTATTGGCATTTATTTATTATTTTTCGTAATTATTTAATTAGTTATTTATTTTCGAAAATTAGATCGAGATAGTTGGTAATCGAAATTTTATGCTGATTACAGTGGTGTAATCTATTTATTTAATTAAGTACCAAATTGTGCAAATTGAGTGTGATTGGTGGTTGTAGGTAATTATCTAAGAAATTGATAATTTTGGTAATTAATTAGAAAATTACCGTGCGTCGGTCTACAGTGCTAAAAATCTATTTTAGGATTGCTAGAACTAGTGGGATGTTCAACGGTGAAAATATTGTAGTTTGGTTATGGCCAACCGTGTACCCACACATGGCTGTTTTTATCGGGTTTGATAAAATTGATAAGTTGGTTATATGGTTAAGGTGGTATACTATATCAGCCTATGAGCAATATGTCAGCTTAGATAGAGAGCAGTATACCGTTATACTATATCAACCTATAGGCTCTGATATGGCAGCTTAGTAAGAGAGCAATATATCTTATCAGCTTAGAGTGAGCAATGTGGGTATACTATTTCAACCTACGGGCTCTGATATGTTAGCTTATATAGAGAGCAATATGCCTGATCAACTTAGAGTGAGCATTATTAGTATACTATATCCGCATGCGGGCTTGATATGTTAGCTTAAATAGAGAGAAGTATACCATTTATCAGCTTAGTGCGAGCTATACTATCTATTATCAGCTTAGAGGGAGCAGTCCTGACTTGATCGGACTTGTTAGATAGTATTCGATTTGGCCGACTAAGGGAAGGTCGTGATGACATGTAATCGACTGAGTCGATTGATCGATAGTTTGATTTGATTTGGTGAATTGAAATGATTGGTTGAGTTTATGAATTAAACTGACTTGCAGGAAAACATTGAGGCCAAGGTAATTCCTCTGATCAATGATTGTACTTAGGCAGCCCTCAGGTCGTATTTTCTTCCTAGTTAGGTCTTAGGAGGGAGAAAGAAGAGAAGTTCGTGTAGACAGACAAGTGCGAGCGTAGTTTTCAAGAGCTTAAGCAAAAGCTGACTATCGCACCCGTGCTAACCATTCCATCTAGTCCTGGAGGATATGAGATCTATCGTGATGCGTTGTTCAGAGGATTGGGTTGCATGCTGATGCAACATGGTAGAGTGGTTGCATACGCCTCTCGTTAGTTGAGGACTTATGAGCAGAATTATCCGATTCATTACTTGGAACTCACAGCCATTATGTTCACTCTGAAGATTTGGAGACACTATTTGTGGGAAGAAAGATTCCAGATCTCCGCGGACCATCAAAGTCTCAAGTACCTATTATCTTAGAAGGAGCTGAATATGAGATAGTGCCGATGGATGAAACTCCCGAAGGACTATGACTATGATATCTTGTATCACCTAGGAAATGCGAATAAGGTCGCCGATGCTTTGAGCTGGAAATCTTCAGTCGCTTTTATGTTGGTTGAGGAGTTGAATTTAATCGAGAGAGCTCGAGATTCGGTATTTAAATTTGAAGTAGGCCACTTTTCAAATCTTATGATCACCCTCAGAATTGAGTCAGATGTGCAAATCGGGATGAAGCTACTTTAGCCAAAAAATTCAAGATCTTCACGGACCATCAAAGTCTCAAGTATCTATTCTCTCAGAAGGAGTTGAATATGAGACAACGTCGCTGGATGCAACTTCTAAAGGACTATGACTATGATATTCTATATCACCCTGGAAAGGCGAATAAAGTCGCAGATGTGCTGAGTCGAAAGTCTTCAATAGTGCATATGCTGGTTAAGGAGTGGAAATTAGTCGAGAAAGCTCCACATTTGGTTTTCAAATTTAAGGTAGGCCACATTTCTAATCTTATGGCCACCCTCAGAATTAAATTGGAAGTACATATCAAAATCAAGACGCTTCAGTTGACAGACCCCGATGTTCAGAAAATCCTACAAGAGGATACCGAGAAGAGGAAGGCTGACTTTCAGATTTTTTATGACGGGACACTGAGGTTCCGAGGACAATTGTGTGTACCTGACGATGCAGCGCTTAAAGAAGATATTTTATCAGAGGCTCATTGTAACAGCTACAGCATTCATCCTAGTAGTACAAAGATGTATCAGAATTTGCGTCAACACTATTGGCGGTCTGGTATGAAGGCTGTGACATCCCAAATTTTCAATGCTGTTTTCGATTAAATTAAATCGAACCTTTCATTGACGCACCTATAGTGCTATTCTCGGAGCCGATCACTCGTGAGATAATTAGACTATCAGGAAAAGTCATTAAGGGATTTTAATGCAATACAATTGAGGATTTGACCAAAAATTGACTACTCAATTGTGCTTATCTATAGAGATCATTACGGCACAGATATAAGTCGATTGGAAATTAGAAATAGGTCGGTTCGACTTAAATGTGTGGTTAAACGTGGGTGATTCCACCAAATTGAGAAATTCTCGTCGACTGGCACTAGACTAATTTTTCTATCGTTTTCGTACCCTGTGTCTGTATTTGAATCTTTGGGATTTTCATGACAACCTAGAGTTGCCAATGTGTTGAAGAGGTTTATTGTGACTCGAAAAAAATCGACCAGGAGTCATTTGTACTAAGAATTTTTGAAAGATACCTAGTAGCCTAAGTCACGCTAAAAATGTGCCAGAGTTAAATTAATCGCGAATTTGAATCCAATTTCAGAAACTAAAAGCTTTTTCATGTCATAGGTCAATTTAGGAACGTCAACTTGCCTTCTGAAGATTTTTCTGCAAATCGAGACTTTTTGGGAAAAAGTCGAGGTAGGGTTGTTTTTGTCCAGGAAAGTTCGAGGACCATTTTTTACTACAAAATTGGGAAGCAAGTGGGATTGATTGGTGAGGAAAAATACCAATTTGATCAAGGACCCGATAATTGAATTTTTAGAGGCCGAACTGCATTGTTTCAAGTGAGGTTGAAGTCCAATTTGAGGGAATGAATGTGAAATTCGTATCCCCTTGGACCTAACCTTTGGACCCCCTCAAATGCTTCTAGAAGGGGTGTTTTGGTCTTGGAAATGAGCTGGAAGGCCAATTAGGTAGATGAGGTCAGCCATGGGGGACAAGAGGATGAAGATGAAGCAAGTGGTGGTCCCCTCCAGCTGAACCGGTCCCCTCTCCTCTTTTTCAGTCGGTCGAAGCCTTCTTCCCCATTTCCAGTTGTGCAAAGCTCCCAACAGGCTAGGAGAATGAACTAGCAAGTCCGTTGGCCATTGATGTTGCCTGTTGAATCCAGAGTTGCCATCGTTGCCCGTCTTGTGTTGGCCAGCTAGCGTGATCGTCCAGCCTCGTTCCACCGTCGTCCTTGCACTAGTTGCATTCTAGAGCTTTCCTCATGACTGTTGGACCACCGTGCTTTGTAGTTCTGCTGCCGATCAGCCTCCCCTGGACCCAGTTCAGCCCACTCAGCTCGACTCCATCGGTTCCCGCCTTAGCTAGCCACCAGAGAAGCTTTGACAGCCACAAACCAGCACCAGACAGAGAGCAAGCTGAGTGGGACTCTGCAGCATTGTTCAACACGTTTTCAGATCATTCCCGACCCCGATTGGCAAGCCCGCTTTGGAGTTTGTTGAGCTCCTCCGCAACCCCATCATTTCGATCCAAGCGGATTCTTTAATAAGTGAGTTTAACTTACTAATCCCTGCTTAGTAGGTTAATGACGCTTAACGGTTGTTTAGTTTAGATTAAGTATATATTAGATGGATAGTTAGATTATATTGCAATTTAATTGTTCAATATTGCATGTTAGATGGTTATAATAGTATCGTTAAAGCCTACACAAGCTCTTGTATTTATCTAGAGTGATTCAGAAATTTTCCAAATCCGCCTTGGCTTTCAATTTGGCTTTTCGAGCCTACGTTCTATTTATTGGCATTTATTTATTATTTTCCATAATTAATTAATTAATTAATTATTTTTCGGAACTTAAACCGGGATAGTCGTGACTGGAATTTTATGTTGATTGCAATGGTGTAATCTATTTATTTAATTGAGTACGAGATTGTGCAAATTGAGTGCGATTGGTGGTTATGCGTAATTATATAAGAAATTGATAATTTTGGTAATTAATTAGAAAATTACCATGCGTCTGTCTACAGCGCCAAAAATCTGCTGGAACTAGTGGGACGTTTAAAGGTGAAAGTATTGTATTTTGGCTCAGGCCGATTGTGTGTCCATACACGGTTATTTTTATTGGGTGTTATAAAAATGATGAGTTGGTTATATGGTTAGGGAGATATACTATATCAGCTTACGGGCAATATGTCAGCTTAGATAGAGAATAGTATACCGATATACTATATCAATCTACAGGTTTTTATATAGTAGCTTAGTAAGAGAGCAGTATATTCTGTTAGCTTAGAGTGAGCAATGTAGGTATATTATATCAACCTACGGGCTCTGATATGTCAACTTAGATAGAGAGCAGTATGCTTGATCAGCTTAGAGTGAGCATTATTAGTATATTATATCCGCTTGTGGGCTTGATTTGTTAGCTTAGATAGAGAGAAGTATACCATCTATCAGCTTAGCATGAGATATACTATCTATTATCAGCTTAGAGGGAGAAGTCTTGATTTGATTAGACTTATTAGATAGTATTTGATTGGGCTGACCAATGGAATGTCATGATGACATGTAATCAACTAAGTCGATTGATTGATAATTCGATCTAATTTGGTAAATTGAAATGATTGGTTGAGTTTATGAATTAAACTGACTTGCAAGAAGAGACTGAGGCCAAGGTAAGTCCCTCGACCTATGTTTGTGCTTAGGTGGTCCTTTGCGTGTATTTTCTTCCTAATCAGGTCTTAGGGGGTAGAACTCGTTGAGACATCGTCTCATCCTATTGTGGGATGAACTTTCAGGTCCATAGATGGTAGCCCCTGAGTTTTTTGGACAACCTAAGAAGGTTATGGAGCAGCCATCTTATATTCCGTTGCATGGGAGCCCTAGGGGCTGGACTTATGAGTTGGTATGGTCCATTGTCTGGGTCGATATGGGTCTCAGCCACAAGATGCCCCACTGATATAGTGGTACCGCTAGACTCAAGATGGCTAGAGAGAGGGTCCCATACCAAAGTCTAAGATTCCTCTATATGTTCTGGAGGTCATTTTTGGAAAAGGCACAGCAGATCCTCCTCAAGGCTCAATCGTAGATGCAGTAGACTCGGCTCTTGAAGTACCAGATTCCCCGGTGTAGTCTGCTGAAGGCTCCAGTTAAAGTGTGGAAGAAGGTAAAATCAAGGATGATGGAGAGGAGGACAAGGACCCATAGTTTGTGAAGGCCCCACCCCTATTTTGTAGAACTTATAGATATATATATATATATATATATCAATTTATATTATATATAACTAATTGTGATATGTATGTATAAGTGTGGTTTGGTTTCGAAAAATTATGGTCCTGCTTTTCTATCTCATATGATTGGGTTATTGTCTGGGGATTATATATCTGTTTCTGCATGTGCATTAAAACGAATGGGTCAGGGATGCGTCCTAGGACATCATTATTAATCGACCACAGAGGGATGGCCACGCACTCATAGTATCGGGGTGTGACATCCTTATTTAAGTGGTATCAGAGCATGGTCGTTAGAGATTGGAGTGATAGAGTGCGATGGTCTATGGGATAGTTAGTAGGAAAGGCCTTTAAATTCATGCTAGTCCATGTTTGTGATAGTTGATTGGTAGAATTATTTGTTTGTGTGGATCGCTCAAATTCTAATTCGGTGTGGAATTGGAAAGCATGTTTCCCTAAGGATCCTACAAGATGAGCGATCGGGAGTAGAGGACCCCTAGGAAGCGTACCGTTGGGCCCGTGACTTGGGGTATGTGGCACCCCTCAACGGCCCCTGAGCCGTTAGGGTCGCGACAGTTTGATTATCATTCTCTTGCTTGACCTAAAGGTCTATCAATCCTGGGGGTTTACATCTTTTAGATCGGTCCCTGTGCAATTTATATGGCGGAAGCACATCCATCAACTCTCTTCCCTATATTCAGAAAACGATGCACACCAACTAAACATTTATAGGTAAAAATCAAACACTTTTATTTACTTAAACCAAATTGACATCATTTATCAGTACATCAAAATGCCATAGTCTTCTATACTCGGCTATACTTTAAAAGATGACCAACATCTCCTCCAACAATCATACTTAAAGTCCATCGATCAGTGTCGGCGTCCAAAAGTTTATTCCTTTGCTATTCTCCTCCTCGCGGTCATATCCAACCATTTGATCCATCTACTGGTGGCAGTGGCAGCAGAGGTATCTTATCTAATCTAAAATGTTATTCCCCAAATGGGATGAGTACAATCACTCAGTAGTAAAGATCCACCAAACTACACAATGCATCAAACAGAACAATCAAGGTATCATGAATAAAACACATATCATTCATGCATTTGAGCATACCTCACCTTACAGCCATGCATATAACACCATACAACATGCATATACCACAATGCACTTATACTCATATCATCAAGCAGCCAATATATCACCATACAATGTGCATATACCACTATGCACTTGTACTTATATCATCAAGCAGCCATGCATATATCACCATGCAACGTATCATCCATGCTATCGAGCATACATCACCACGAGATCCATTCAAGCCTTCACGATTGCATTTTTATTGTCAAATAGCATCAATTTACTTTCATAAGCAGATCATGCATCATGCCATATGCATACACCCATGCACATGATTCAATTTCAATTATTATCTTTCATAAGGATCTCATCATTTTTCATCCAAGGACCAATGTTTGCATCCCACAATTTATCGCTCGCATCCAACCTGGCATCATGAGGAACCTTTGGCATACACACTCCAGGCATCCCGCATCCCACCTGCCATCACGAGAAATCCCCCCCCCCTCGGCACACACCTCTAAGGCTTCCGAAATTACGTACCACCATATCACCAGGCATTCCCCCTGGACATTACGTACCATATACTACTAGGCATCTCGAAACTCTCGAGGACATCCAGCACACACACTCCGGGCATCTCGACATTCTCGGGGCATCGTCGGCTCACAGCTCCGACAGTCTTGTTATTATCTCAATTTATATTCACACATGTATATCAATTTCAACATGGCATTTGATGCAACAATATCAAGGGTCTCAACCAACTTTTCATGCCATATAACATGCCATATGTCATCACATATGCAGCAAAATCAACCACTCAAAGTATTACATCACATGGACAAATTTATTTATTTTTGAAAGTGCAGCAATTTTCGGATAAAAGCAGATTGCACTCCTTTGTTCATAATTATTGAAAAAATAGTAAAAGGCCTTAATAAATTCCAAAAATTATACATGTTATATATAAGATCTAGAGGAAAATATTTCATGAAGAACATCATACCAAAAGGACTTCACACAAAACAGCACGGTCCATGCATCACAGTTTTCAGGACTTCAATATTTCAGCTTGCACAGTTTCGGAAGGAATTTTAATTAAATACACAAATGAACTCAAAAAATTATGAAATTTTAACATGTTATAGGTAAGTCCTAGAGGTAAATATCTCATTCAGACATAGAAATCCAAATCGTTCTAGGTTAATAGATATACACGATTCTTTCTCCCTGTTCTCGGTATCATCTTTTCCCAGATTATCATCTTCCAAAAGAAACTCATTTCACCGACCTAAATATGTTCATTTCTTCTAAATTTTTAGTATTTTTCTCCTCAGAATATTAACTACAACTTTCATTAAGGACACATGATCAAAGTTTAACTGTATGATTTTATAAAAATCACGAAATCATACTAGGCCGAAGCAGCGTTTTTCCTAGATCCAATTTCTTCAAAAGACAACGATTTCACCGACCTATTTTTGTTCATTTCCTCTAAATTTTTTGATATGTTCTACCTCAAGAAGTATACTAAAACTTTCATTAAGAGATCAAAGTGAGATTTTCACAAGAAGGTTACTTTACAGACCACGAAACCACTGAAGGTCAGCACAGCGAATTCCAGATCTAGTCTCTCCAAAGAAAAATCATTTCACTAACCATTTCTTTTTTTTTTTTGCCTAAAATTTTAGTATGTTGTTCTTCAAGGTGTTATCTACAACTTTCATGAAGAAATTGAAACAAGATTCCGACTAAAAAGTCACATGAAATACACAAACTCAAGAATGGTCAAACTGGTCTTTCCAGAAACAGCATGCATGACCAACGAATCTCTCTCCATAGCTCCGAAATTTCATCCCATCTACCACAACCAAGACTTACCATCTACTACACATACACACAGCAATGCAAATTGTAGGTTTTAGGACTTCACTTGCCTCAAATTCGAAGGAAACACAGCAAGACAAGGCGGGGCGAGGCAGCGAACGACGGCGGACGCGTAGACTCCTTCCTCTTCTCCTCCCGCTCGCTCACTCGCTCTCCCTCCTTCGGACGGTACCTCTCTCTCTCTCTCCTCTCTCTCTTCCAGTTGAAATCCCCCTCCCCCTTTTCCTTTTAGTTGAATTAAAACCCTTGCATGCTTTACCTCTTGCATGGAAGGACACTTGTCCCTAAGAAGGAGACAAGTGTCTTCTTGTTGAAGACACATGGAAGAGGCCCATCCGGCTCCTCTCTCCCCTTTCCATGTGGTCGACAGCCCTATGGGCTCTATGGGCTGCCCCTCTTGGCCCATTTTAGGCCAACACTCTTGGGCCTAAAGTCCAAACTTAAATGACCCAAGTTTATTTTTAATAATACATCTTAATCCTCATTTAAATAAATACCTAATTGCATAATAAAATGGCCAAAAGACTTCGTGACATTAATCCATAAAATCAAATCTATAAAGTGCATAGTCAAGAACAAAGTCTTCTTTATCAAATTGTCCTATAGCACCAATCTTGATCATCCATTAACATAAGATATATTTCTACCCAAATAATTCTCCATTAAAATACTCGGCATTAATCTATTAAAATTCTTTGGTCTAAAGGCCATAACATAAAACCAATAACACTTCCATCACCTATTCATGGTTCTTGGTATATCCAGGGGTTGTCATGAAATTTTGGGATGCCACAAGGTAGAACGCCAACAAGGGTCGGTACTTGAGGAGGCTATGGTACAAGGCAAGCCGAAGCCAGCGCTTGTGGAGTAGCACCACCTTTAGTTGGTGCTGAGGTAGCAGCCCCTGGTGATCCCAGAATCGAAGGGATCATGCGGGCGCTTGAAGCTATGAGGGTTCTAATAGGGCAACAGGCCCAGAACCTAGCCGATGTTGCTATAGCCTCTGCTACTACTACCGTTGCTGAGGCCACACCCATTGCTGCACGTATTGTTGCACCTGCCGAAGTTCAACCTGAGAATGTGAGGGTCTAGAGAGAAAGGCCGATTCACAAATTGGTCAAGCAATTTCTAAAACTGAACCCGCCAAGGTTCATGGGTACTAGAGACCCAGAGGCCACGTCTTTTTGGATTCAAGACTTGGAGAAGGCCTTTGCACTTCTGATGTGCACAGAGGCAGAGAAGGTTGTCCTTGCAGTTTACTAGTTGTAGGGTAATGCAAATACCCGATGGAGAGCTGCTAGAAATACAGTGTTTCCGGAAGGTGTGGTCCCAATGTGGGACACCTTCTTTAAAGCTTTCAACGAGAAGTATTTTTCGGGAAGCACCCAAGAACAAAAGATGGAAGAGTTTCAGCGTCTCCGTCAAGGCATGATGACCATTAACCAATACGAGGTCAAGTTTGCGGAGCTATCTTAGTACGCTTCGGGATTGATCGAGGATCTAGAGGAAAAAGCTCGATGGTTTAAGAGTGGCCTTCAGTTGGAACTGAAGCAATCGTTAATTCCTTTGGATTTGAAGGAATATCGCGAGGTTTACAATCGAGCACAGTTGCTAGGGAGGAGTTTGATTAAGCAAGCCGCCTCGTTTGGATTGAGGTTTAGTTCACATAGAGAAGGGATCCAACATGGGAAGAAGCTCACGACTGGAGGTAGATTCCATGTCCCGCCCAATAGAAATGGTGGAGTTGACAAGGCAAGGCCAAGCCAAAATAATGTGTGTCGCCTCTAAGGAAGACGACATGGTGTGAACCAGTGCCCTCGAAGAACGGGTGCTTGTTTCGCATGTGGCCAACAGGGTCACATGGCCAAAGATTGTCCTAGAAGGTCAAGAGGACAACTATAGCTACCGCTGCCGATGGTTAGATCAGAGGGTTTGCACCTTAGAACGCATTGCAGGGTGGACAGATGAGACCCCCATCTTAGCGAACAGTTTATGCTATCACCAGAGGTCAGGTTGAGGATGTGCCTAATGTGATTACAGGTAAGGATATGCTTAACAACCCTACTACTTATGCTTTATTTGACATTAGAGTGACTCATTCCTTTATTGCCGAGCAATTTGTTAATGTTTACACCTAAATTTTGGTGACCATTTAGTCATTTATCGCATTAAAAAATTAGGGGTTAATTTTATCACTAAAAAAATGATTAATTGCATAGCATATAATTTTAGATGCATTTATTATTAATTTGCATTTTAATTACATATTTTCATTGGACCGGTAGCAGGTGAGTTCGAATTAGTGGTTCTAATCTTTAACTTGGCAGGCTGGACTAAGCCTATGAAGCAAGCAAATTGGCCCAAGCCCCTTTTTTTATGATAAAAGATTATCTCGTGAAAATAGGAATTTGAAAATTTTTGGGATATGATTAATTCGGATAGGGCAAGTGGAAATGCAAATATTGCATTCGGCAAAACAAATATTGTGTTTGAAAAAAAAAAGAGAATCTTCGCGGATATCGGTTTGGAAAAATTGAAAACCTAATCGGTGGCCTATAAATAGGTTTGCTCGCTTAAGGTTTAGGGGGCTACACAATAAAAATACACGGCCACATTGGTTTCTTTTTCACGTCGAGGGGGGCTTTTTCTTCGTTTTCTCTAGAGTCAAAGAAAAATCAACACAAAAAAGGAGAGGAGAGTTCTTTTGTTTTCTCCTTCGAAGAAGAAGAGGACAAGAAAAGGGAAAAGCTAGTGGAAAAGTCAAAAAAGTAAAAGCAAAAGGAAAGAGAGAGTGGACATGTGGGCAGGGAGCAGAGAGAGAGATACATGTGAATGAGACAAAAGGAGAGAGGAAAAGAATTAAAAAAGAGAGGAATTGTTCTTCTTCCCTAATAGACTCGACCATCGCTTTTGCCCGCGCTATGCCCTACGCCCGCCAGAAGCCACCACAACTCCGCCCCTCCGCCTCCACCTCTTCTAGCCACCATCGCTCAAACCCTCATGAAGCCAACAGCTTGTCTTTCCCTCGCCGCGCTGTCGCTCCCCCCTTGTAGTAGCTGCGACCCGATGCCTTTGTAGTTTCACTCTCTATTGTGGCCTGACGCCATAGGAGCCCGCACCGCCATTCTGCCGCTCCACTAGACGCCGAGTTGCCATCCCACTGCCTTGGTCCAGCACGAGCACCCTTCCACAGCGCCCAAACTAGTCACAACGCCTGCACTCACGCATCTCCGCCTCCAATTTGACACCACTGCCGATGTCGTTCCGCTAAGCCGCTAGCTCTATCACTGAGCTGCCACACACCTCCGCCTCCCGTGACACTAGCAGCTGTGCCTGAGCCCTCCGTGACGCTTGAACTGGACGCGTTCCCCTTTACCTAAGAACGATCGAAGGCATCTGGTGGCTCCTCTGTTTCGCTGCTGGTTTGGTTGCTGCCTAAGCCTCATCGCCGGAGCTTTGACGGACAACCTCTCACTCCGAACGGCGACCCATCACCCCCCAATGAACCACCATCATAGCCGCTACCCTTGCACCGTCCTTAGCCATGCCAAGTCATCATCGGGTTCAATCTACCAATTGGATTTTTGGAAAAAAAAAATCAAATTTAGGTAGAAATTTGTTCTATTTTATTCGATAAGTTTTTTTTAGGAGATTTAATTTATTAGGTAAGTTTGGTTTATTTTATTTTAGTTTTGATATTTTATTTCTTTGGTTGGAATATTTCTCAATGCACGATTGAAATTCTCAATCTTCAGCTTCAATTCGCAACCACACATGGATTTTTATTCCATCTATAAGGGGATAAGTACACTAATGGTGCCATAAGTTGTGTATGGCGCTCACTTTGGTGCCAAAAGTTTCCGCCGAATCACTTAAGTGCCAAATTGGAGAAAAAATGATCACTTTGGTGCCACCGACAAGAAATTCCGGCCAAAATGATTACATGGGATTTTTATTTAAAAAAAAAGTTGCTTGGCTTTTAAACGACGTCATTTTCCATTCTATTCAAGAAACGACGTCGTTTTGCCCTTATACATGGACACCCTCGCAAAAATGATGCCGTTTAGCTCGTACGTGGATTGAAATTAGGGTTAGGGTTTCTACCTCGCCAGTCGGCCACCATTGTTTGCCCAACAACGCTCGGCCACCGTTGCTCGGCCACCGTTGTAGATGCTCGACTAGGTGAGCGAGGAGATAATGAGATTGTTGCTCAAGCAAAAAGTGGCAAAAAGAATAAGAGGCAAGGGCAGAGGAGGAGGAAGAAGAAGAGGGGTCGAAGGTGCCGCTACTGGTGTGCCGTCGTCACCGCCGCCGTTGGTGCCGTTGTTGGTGCTACTACTGGTGCGCTACTGGTGTTACTGCTGGTGCCGTTCGCTACTAGTGTCGCTCTTCAGGGAAGAAGACAACGTGCCTCCTCTCTCTCTCTCTCTCTCTCTCTCTCTCTCTCTCTCTCTCTCTCTCTCTCTTTCAATTTAGGGATTTAGGGCTTCGATTTAGGGGAAAGAAGCTAAACAACGTCGTTTTTGTGGTTTAGATGTTGATTGTGCTCTCCGACAAGCCACGTCAGCCTAAAAAATTAATAAAAAAATGCCACGTCAGATTTCCGGCCGATCAAATTGGTGTTGGCACCAAAGTGAGCGTTTTTCAAATTTTTTGGCACTTAAGTGATCTGACGAAAACTTTTGGCACCAAAGTAAGCGTTGTACACAACTTATGGCACCATTAGTGTACTTATCCCCATCTATAAGGCTTTAGATGGAATAATTGATCACGCGGGAGTAAAATTGATATCTTAATCTTTAAGACTTAAGATCAATTTATCGATTTTATTAGCGAAATAATCAAGTTTGAATTTCAATTAAAATGGTGGATAGCATTTTTTATGACTATGGATGATTTTGTGTTCATCTCTTAATTATTCTGTTTATCCTGAAAATACAAAAAAAAAAAAATGCATTTGTATTCCATGTAAATTAGAATTGATTGCATGATAGGTTAGTTTTTTTTAAAATGCATGTTTAGAAGGCATTTAGAATATATAGCATTTCATTTTAGTTTTCACTTTAGTTAGATTTTATTTTTAGTGATTTTAATTACGAATTTTCATAAAAAAAATACAAAAAAATCATGCCCATGTCATATAGATTTAGGTTCATGAAATGCCCGTCATTTAGTGGTTTTTGCTAGGTTCACTTAGTTAGAAATTGCTTGTCATTAGAATTAGGTCATTTGGTTAATTTAAATTGCATATTTAATTGTTGCATTTCTTTAATTTTGAATTTCATGAAAAAGGAAAAAAAGAAAACTTAGAGTTAGGGCATTATTTGTATGTCATTGCATACAAGGGTCGGATTGCATGTTTAATTTTATTTTTTACTTAGTTATAGTTAGGGATAATTAATTCTCTAGGATTATTGTATGTTCATTAAGAAAACACAAAAAAAAAAAAAATACTCATTCATGTAGTTTAGGTCATGTTGCCATGTCATATCATTTCATGTTAAATTAGTGGCGTGCATTGCATAAATCATGAATTCCATTAAATAAGTGAAAACTAAAATTGAGTGATCGCGTGTTAATTGAAAATCATATCTAAGACCGTCGATGTGAATTCTGATCTAACACTGCATATGCTTTTAATGCCATGAGATAAGTATTGCAATTTATTCATTTCTTTATCTGGGTGTTAAATTGGTTGTTTACACACCCGCATGATAACCTCATGTGTTAGGGAGATAAATTAAAATTATTTAAAGTTGCTTGCCAAACATTTCTTCAAAAATAAAAGAGAAAGGTACCGAAAACGCGTTAGAAAAATCTAGCATAACCAAGTCCCCGAACTCACAATCTCTAGTTCGTAGAAGTAGAATAATTCTCCTATTATTTTACTTGGGTTTCCAATCGACCCACAAAAAATATATTAGTGATGACTCCTAATTGAAAAATCAATTACATCTAAGAACTTGAACCTAAATCGCGAATTGGTATGGGTTTGGGAGAGCCTAAGCTAAGTCTAGGTTTAGTAATCCATTAGCCAAATCTTAGGTGGTGCACCCGAAAATTTGGTTACAATAGCTTGGTGACTCCACTGGGGACTTGAGTTAAGACTCTTACTGAACTTAGGCCAATTTTCTCTTATTTTGAAAAATATTTTTTGTTTGGCAGCGAGGATCTAGGTATGTCCCTGACATTTAAGATGTTAAATGTTTTTGCTGATTGGGAGATATAAGGGGAAGTGTTTTCTAACCTCTGTTTTGTAGGGAGGTGAAGGAATGTATGGTTTATTTTCATGTTGAATCGTTGCTTGATATAAACTGTTGTGCATGCCTTGTATTTGCACTACACTTTCACACACACAACTTGCCACCGGACTTTGGCCGCGCTAGGATACTTAGGATGGTATTGAGTTGGATACGACTTCAACTGCGAGGCTGTGTAGTAGATGTTGCTCAACTCAATCCCGAAAGTTTCTTTCTTGGTGTCAAGAATGTTTACCTCTGCCCGCGAGACTGCATCACATTGGGGTATCATTATTGACTGAACTGGAGTTAAGAGGACTTGACTTAGTACATGAGGCTGTGACTAGTCATCCCACCCTTTAAACTCCACTTTGCTAAGCTTGTCTAGAGTAGAAATCGAGCCTCACATCTCATGTGTTTGTCTATGTGATTGCCATTGATTTTCCTTGGTGAAGTAAGTCTTCTATCCCTATACTATGCAAATTATTTTGTTGTGCTTTTGGTCGGTCCATGACAATTTAGGTCAATCATTGATTTAACTCATTTGACAATCAGAAATGAAATTAAAAAATTACCATGCAATGAATCATTCGGAAAATAACAAAAAAAAAATTTGGAATTTTGTTTTCAATTCCTATCTTTTTTGTTTTTATTAGGAAGTTTCAAATTTTGGCTTTCCCTAGTTCATGTTTAGGAAATTTCATCCTTACTAGGACATCCCATGTCTTTATTTTCCTAGCTCTTTTTTAGGAAATTCCCTTCATGTGTGGACTTTTCATGTAAAAAAAAAAAATATGAAAAAATGGATTAGATCATTATCATGGATTAACTCTCTATTTACAACTCATGCTTACATGTTCCCGTTCATTTGAATTAGGTGATCTTGAAGAGCTAGGCAAAGTATTTTACATTTCCATGTTTGATGGAATTTTCATTCGAGCACATTAATAAGAAAATGAGGGGCAAGTAAAAGAGGACCATCGTTCTCTAGTGGAAGAGGTATGTCTCGTCCTTGAACATAATTAATTTTGAGAAATGACACTCTGTTATTTTCCTTACAAATGACAAATTTGGGGCATGACAGATTTTGGTAGTGACCCGACTGAGACAAAATCTCCACCAAAACCAAAATGGATATTCCATGTGCAATTTGAATTTACTTTGATTTTGCATAGTATCCTATTCATGCACGTTCTCTTGTGTAGGGGAAAAAGTGAATTTTCAATCGTGATTGATAGGGATAATCCAAGGACATTCATTGCTGAGGCAATCCCTTTGTGGGGGAATCCCCTGAATTAATGCTTAAAACCATGTTTTGAGTGGGGTAAATTGTTTGTTTGAAGTCACAAAAGCTTTTCATGCTTAAAGTTGCTGGACTCTTTTGAAAAGAAGATTTCCATAGTGATTTTACCCATTTAATTCACCAATTTCATGTGCAGATTTGTCAAGATAAGACAATTCACTGGAGTGATCAAATGCTTCAAAATGTTGAATGAGACGTGTTAGGATGATGAAAGGCAAGCCTTACCCTATACACAGTCCCTTATACACTTGTGAGATTAGCGTAAAAAGTTCCATATCTATAAGGTAAAGAGTTCTCTCGTAAGAGGTACGATGACCAAAATGATGAGAGGCAATTCATTTCTCTATCCCAAACACTACATGTGATCCATTGCTTAACTTCTTTGAGCCCCATACACTTGTGGAGATTCTTTTCAAATTACCCATGTCAAGAACCACCCCACATCGAGGCAAATTGAAGGGTAAGACAGCACCATACGGTGAAGAAAATGGAAAGAAATATTCTTACTCTCACTTGCATCAATCTTCAAGTCATGCTATTACATTAAATTCATGTGGTAATTTAAGTGCCTTAGGATGACGAAGAGCATTTCTTTTTATATCCAACATATTTATATCCTTTGCATAACCCACTTGAGCCTACAATTTCATTTCTTTAAACCCAGTTGGTAATCATCCCCCACACTGGGGCAAGGCAAAAAGCAATTGTTCAAATAGTATGGTCTAGAGTGTTGATAGAAGACGAAGACCTCCCAAAGGTCCAAATGTTAAAGGCACCATATGATCAATCAAAATAGAACTAAGGGGCATGAAAAAGTAGTGTGCCTGATAAAAGTAAGGCCAATGCCCATGAAAAAGAATTGAAGAGAAAATGCATGAAAACTAGGGGCATGAAAAAGTGGTGCGCTTGGTAAAAGCAACACCGATGCCCATAGGAAAAAGAGTCAAAATAGATGGCTATCAATTGCAAAATTGAATCCCAATGGAGCAGTACTCAAAGAGTCAAGATCAATAGTGCATTTATAATGACAATCCTTGGTGATGAAGAAGACTGGCGACAATGCCTAAATGATCATCAACTTTGACCCCTATACACATCTTTGATCCTAACAATCTTTCGTTTCTCCACCAATGGACCCAGCCTACGTTTTGTCCATTGTAAAGTCTCTTCTGATTAGGGCACTTGAATTAACGTAGGAGTTCATATGTTTATAAGCATTGCTCAAAGAAGTGCGAGCAAGATTATTTCATTCTCATTTTGCAAGGTTCTTCACTTGTAAGCCCAGAGATGATCACAAGATTGTTCTTTCAATTGCCATGACCCAAAAAGTCCCCTTTGTTAAGTCGTTGACCAAGCCTACATTATGGTCCCTATTAAAGACCTCTCAAATTGGTAAGGTCGTACTACTTGCGAGAATACTCAGACCTTTGTTGATATGATGATGGTGAGATGGAGTGATTCTCCTAAAATAGCCATTCTAAATGAAAGTGAGTGAAAGTCCTTTCTAACTGAAAGTCTCTCATTTAGTATTCTTGAGAAATCCATGCCATTGTCTTAAACAACAATTCTCTCCTGTGGAAATTTAGGTGATGTAAATATGGTAAAGTTATTATGCATAAACCTTGATTGAATTGATGAAAACCTCACTAAAGTTTGAATGTGCATTTAAAAGTAGCTTAGATTGTCTACCTCTTTGATAAATGCATATTAGTTTTTGCTCTAATCATGTCTGACAGGTAATATTTCTTGAAGACCGAGTAATACTTGATGTTCAAGTTGCTCCTTGAAGCCTTGAGATTCGACATGCTTTTGTAGCCCCAAGCCCGTTTCATCGACCCAGCGTGCTTTCATAGCCCGGTGTCCTTTTTATCGACTCGGCGTGCTTTTGTAGCCCGAAGTCCCTTTATTTTTTACTTAGTGTGCTTCCGTAGCTCGATGTCCCTTTTCTATAGACCCAGCGTGCTTCTGTAGCCCGGAGTTCTTGACCTAGTGTGCTTTTGTAGCCCAGAGTCCCTCTTTATCGATTCGGCGGGCAAAAGAACGCTTCAAGTGCCATAACTTTGGCCAAAAGGACACTTAAGTGCCATAACTTACGAAAGGTACACTTAAGTGCCAAATTCGAAAAAAAATGGATCACTTGAGTGCCACTCCGGCCAAAATCCGGCCAAAACACCAACGTGGCGTTTTTCTAGCGAAGCGCGCCCAAAACGACGCCGTTTTGCACGCTGACATGGCCAAAACGGCGTCGTTTTGGGCTGACGTGGTAAAAATAAAATTAAAAAATTAATTAAATTAATTTTAAAATTAAATTTAGTTAAAATATTTAAAAATAATAATTTTAAAATTAAATTTATTTAAAATATTTTAAAAAAATAATTTAAAAAACTTTAAAAATATTTTAAAAAAATTTTAAAAAAAAGGGAATGGGGGGAGGCGGCTGAGGGATCAGCCCTCAGCCGCCGCCGCCGCGCCCCGCCGCCGCCGGGAAGGGCCGGCGACGGTGGGGGGAGGGTCGGCCGGGGTCGCCGGGCCCTGGCCAGGGGTCGGCGACCCCGGCCGACCGGCGGCGAGGGGTCGCGAGCCCTCGCCCCGATCTGGGGCGAGGGTCGTAGCCCTCGCCCCAGGCCAAGGGCCGCCGAACCTCGCCAGATCTAGGCGAGGGCCGCGCGCCCCCCAGATCCAGCGGCGAGGGCTCGCGGCCCTCGCCCAGATCTAGCGGCGAGGGCTCGCGATCCCTCACCGCCGGTCGGCCGGCGAGGGCCGTGAGCCGTCGCCCAGATCTAGCGGCGAGGGCTCGTGGCCCTCGCCCAGATCCAGCGGCGAGGGCTCGCGAGCCCTCGCCGCCGGTCGGCCGAGGACGCCGGGCCCTGGCTAGGGGCCGGCGACCCCGGCCGACCCTCCCCCTTGCCGTCACCGGCTCTTCCCGGCGGCGGCGGGGCGGCAGCGGCTGAGGGCTGATCCCTCAGTCGCCCTTTTTCTTTTTTCTTTTTAAAATTTTTTAAATTTTTTTAAAGTTTTTAAAATTTTTAAATATTATTTTTTAAAATATTTTAACTAAATTTAATTTTTAATTTAATTTAATTATTTATTTATTTATTTTGTTCCATGTCAGCCGAAACGACGCCGTTTTGGCCACGTCAACGTGCAAAACGGCGCCGTTTTGGCCGCGCTTCGCCGGAAAAACGCCACGTTGGCGTTTTGGCCGGATTTTGGCCGGATTGGCACTCAAGTGATCCCTTTTACTCCAATTTTGGCACTTAAGTGTACCTTTCGTAAGTTATGGCACTTAAGTGTCCCTTTGGGCAAAGTTAAGGCACTTGAGGGGTCCGCACGTCAGATTCGGCGTGCTTTTGTAGCCCAAAGTTCCTTTTATCGAACTGACGTGCTTTCGTAGCTCAGATTTCTTTTATCAACCTAGCGTGCTTTCGTAGCCCAAAGTCCCAAAATCTTGACATCTCAGTTTGGACCTAGATGTCTTGATTATTTTCGTTGAACATTTCACTATAGTTGTGAATGTTCTTCAATCTTCTTCATTATACCTTAGTCTAGATTTAGGTATTTCGAGTTCAAAAATCTTAGCATCTTAGTTTGGACCCGGATGTCTTGATTATTTTCATTGAACATTTCACTCTGGATGTGAATGTTTTTTGATTTTCCTCATTATACCTTAGTTTGGATCTAGTTATTTTGAGTTCAAAAATTTTGACATCTCAGTCTGGACTTGGATGTCTTAATTATTTTTGTCTAAACATTTCATTTTGGATGTGAATGTTTTTTCGACCTTTCTCGTTATACTTTAGTCTAGATCTAGGTATTTTGAGTTCAAAAATCATGACATCTCAGTTTGGACCTGGATGTCTTAATTATTTTCGTCTAAACATTTCACTTTGGAAGTGAATGTTTTTTCGACCTTTCTCATTATACTTAATCTGGATCTAGGTAGTTCGAGTTCAAAAATCATGACATCTGTTTAGGTAGAAAGTTGTTCTATTTTATTCAATAAGTTTTTTTTTAGGTAGATTTAATTTATTAGTTAATTTGCTTTATTTTATTTTAGTTTTGATATTTTATTTCTTTGGTTGGAATATTTCTCAATGCACGATTGAAATTCTCGATCTTCCGCTTCGATACGCAACCGCACATGAATTTTTATTCCATCTATAAGGCTTTAGATGAAATAATTGATCATGCAGGAGTAAAATTGTATCTTGATCTTTAAGGCTTAAGATCAATTTATTGAGTGAAATAATCAAGTTTGATTTTCAATTCGAATGGTGGATAGCATTTTTAATGACTACGGATGATTTTGCATTTATCTCTTAATTGTTCTGTTTATCCCGAAAATACAAAAAAAATGCATTTGTATTTCATGTAAATTAGAATTGATTGCATGATAGGTTAGTTTTTTTTTAAATGCATGTTTAGAAGACATTTAGAATATATAGCATTTCATTTTAGTTTTCACTTTAGTTAGATTTTATTTTTAGTGATTTTAATTACGAATTTTCATAAAAAAAAATACAAAAAAATGATGCCCATGTCATATAGATTTAGGTTCATGAAATGCCCGCCATTTAGTGATTTTTGCTAGGTTCACTTAGTTAGAAATTGCTTGTCATTAGAATTAGGTCATTTGGTTAATTTAGATTGCATATTTAATTGTTGCATTTCTTTAATTTCAAATTTCATGAAAAAGGAAGAAAAGAAAACTTAGAGTTAGGGCATTCTTTGTATGTCATTGCATACAAGGGTAGGATTTCATGTTTAATTTTATTTTTTACTTAGTTATAGTTAGGGATAATTAATTCTCTAGGATTATTGTATTTTCATTAAGAAAACACAAATATATATATATATATATATATATATTTACTCATTCATGTAGTTTAGGTCTTGTTGCCATGTCATTTCATGTTAGATAAGTGACGTGCATTGCATAAATCATGATTTCCATTAAATAAGTGAACCCAAATTGAGTGATTGCTTGTTAAAGGCAGTGAAAGTTTGACCCGATTGATAGTGAAAGTTTTGAGTTTGATGGGAGTTAGGGAGAACCCTCGATCACCTTGATCTCATCGCTTAAGGCAACTCGTTTGTTAAGTGAGGGTTGTCAAGGTTACCTGGCGAATGTTGTGGATACAATAGTTGAGGAGCTGAAGATTGAAGGCATCGCAGTGGTACAAAATTTTCCATATGTATTTCCAAAGGAATTGCCAGGTCTGTTGCTGGAGAGAGAGATAGAGTTCATGATTGAGTTAGCCCTTAGGATAAAGCCAATCTCTAAGGCTCCTTACCGAATGGCATTGTTGAGTTGAAGGAACTGAAGGTACAGATGCAGGAGTTGTTAGATAAAGGATTCATCCGTCCCAGTGCATTTTGGGGAGCACCAATTTTGTTCGTAAAGAAGGAAGATGGTTCATTGCGCTTGTGCATCGATTATCACCAACTCAATCAGGTGACGATCAAGAAGAAATATCAGCTGCCAATGATTGACGACTTATTTGATCAGTTGCAAGGGGTGTTGATATTTTTGAAGATCGACTTAAGGACGAAATATCATCAATTGAGGATCAGGAAAGAGAATATACCGAAGTCAACATTTCACACTCGGTACGGTCATTATGAGTTTACTGTAATATCGTTCGGGTTAACAAATGCCCCAGTTGCCTTTATGGATTTGATGAACCAAGTGTTCAAGGATTATCTAGATCAATTCGTAATCGTGTTCATCAATGATATTCTAGTGTATTTGAGGAATGATGAAGAGCAGAAGTCATCTCAAAGTAGTACTGCATACTCTGAGAGTTCATCAATTGTACGCCAAGTTCATCAAGTGCGAGTTTTGGTTGACTCGTGTTACTTTCTTAGGTCATGTGATTTCACGTAAAGGAATCTTCGTGGATCCGTCGAAGATTGAATCAGTGATCAACTGGCCAAGACCGACTACAGTGATAGAGATCAAAAGTTTTCTAGGTTTGACAGGTCATGACAGACGGTTCGTGGAAAAGTTTTCAGCTTTAGCATCTCCTTTAACTAGACTCCTAAAGAATAAAGAGAAGTTCGTGTGGATAGACAAGTGCGAGCATAGTTTTCAAGAGTTTAAGCAGAAGCTGACTACCACACCTATGCTAACCATTCCATCTAGTCCTGAAGGATACAAGATTTATAGTGATGCGTCGTTCAGAGGACTAGGTTGCGTGTTGATGCAACATGGTAGAGTGGTTGTATACGCCTCTCATCAGTTGAGGCCTTATAAGCATAATTATCCGACGCATGACTTGGAATTCACAGCCATCATTTATGCTCTAAAAATTTGGAGACACTATTTGTGCAGAGAAAGATTTTAGATCTTCACGAACCATCAAAGTCTTAAATACTTATTCTCTTAGAATGAGCTAAATATGAGATAGCGTCGATGGATGGAACTCCCAAAGAACTATAGTTGTGATATCTTGTATCACCCAAGAAATGCGAATAAGGTCACCGACGCTTTGAGCAGGAAATCTTTAGTCGCTCTTATGTTAGTTAAGGAGTGGAATTTAATCGAGGGAGCTCGAGATTCGGTATTCAAGATTGAGGTAGGCCACCTTTCGAATCTTATGGCCCCCCTCAGAATTGAGCCGGATATGCAGATTAGGATCAAGCCACTTCAGCTGAGAGACCTAGACGTGCATAAGATTTTGCAAGAGGATATTTATAAGAGGAAGGTTGACTTTCAGATTTTAGAAGATGGAACCCTGAGATTCCAAGGACGATTGGTTGTAGCTGACGATGCCGAGCTTAGACAGGATATTTTATCAAAAGCTCATCATAGTTGTTACATCATTCATCTTAGCAGTACAAAGATGTATTAGAATCTGCGTCAATACTATTGGTGGTATGGTATGAAGGTGGACATCGCCAAGCATGTCGCCAAGCGTCTGACATGTCAACAAGTTAAAGCTTAGCATTGTAAGCTGGGAGGATTTCTGTAACCTCTCAAGATCCTAGAATGGAAGTGGGAGCACATCACGATGGACTTTGTGACTGGGTTATTAAGGAGTTAGAGAGCTAATGATTCCAATTCGGTAGTGGTCGACAGATTTACAAAGTCGGCCCACTTCATTGCAGTACAAAAGGACCTCAGTTTGGACAGGCATGCAGACCTATATTTGCGTAAGATAGTTCGTCTGCAAGGAGTGCCAGTTCCAATAACTTCAGATCGAGATCCGAGATTTACAATTGCTTTTTGGAAGAGCTTGCAGAGTGCTTCAGGTACGAAGCTAAAGTACAGTAGAACATATTATCCTCAAACGGATGGCTAGTCCAAGACGATAATTCAAACCTTCGAGGACATGCTGTGAGCTTGCGTATTGAATTTCAAGGGAAGTTGAGAAGAACAACTTTATTTGGTCGAGTTTGCCTACAACAACAATTATCAGTAGAGCATTCAAATGGCTCCTTTTGAAGCGTTGTATGGGTAGAGTGTGTAGAACACTAGTTTGTTGGGATGAAGTTGGGGAAAGAAAAATTATAGGCTTAGAGTTGGTTCAGCAGTCAGTGGATTCAATCGTAGTTATCAGAGGTAGACTAAAGACCACTCAGAGCACACATAAGAGTTATGCAGATAAGCACCAGAGGTCATTGGAATTTTAAGTTGGTGATCACATTTTTCTAAAGGTGTCACCAATGAGGGGAACTTCATGCTTTGGCAAGAAAGGAAAATTGAGTCTGAGTTATGTAGGACCGTTTGAAAATTCTTGAGAGAATTAGAACCCTTGTGTATCGTCTTGCATTGCCACCGAGATTAAGGCAAGTGCACGATGTCTTTCACGTGTCAATGTTGAGGAAGTATAAGCCTGACCTGACCCACGTGCTTAATTTTGAGGAATTGGACGTGGATAATTGAGTGTCGTACGTTCAAAGCCCGGTTCAGATTGTGGATGAGAAGGAACAGATTATGCATACAAAGACCATTCCATTGGTCAAAGTGGTCTAGCAACACCATGGCACTGAAGGAGCAACCTAGGAGAGTGAAGAGTCGATGAGACAGTTGTACCCCCACTTTTTTGTTTAAAGTATTGTACTTTCAAGCACGAAATTTTTATAAGAAAGGAAGAGTTGTGACATCCCAAATTTTCAATACTATTTTCAATTAAATTAAATTGAGTCTTTGATTGATGCACCTATAGTGCTATTCTTAGAGTCGATTACTCGTGAGATAACTAGACTATTAAGGGAAATCATTAAAGGATTTTAATGCAATACACTTTAGAATTCGACCAGGAATTGACTACTCGACCGTGCTCTTCTACAGATATCATAACAGCATAGATATAAGTCGATTGGAAATCAGAAATAGGTTAGTTTGAATGAGATGTGTGGTTAAACGCGGGTGATTCCACCAAATTGAGAAATTCTCTTCGATCGGCATTAGATTGATTTTTCTATTGTTTTGATACCCTATGTCCGTATTTCAATCATTGAAATTTTCATGACAACTGAGAGTCACTAATGTGTCAAAGAGGTTCATTGTGGCTCGAAGAAAATCGACCACGGGTCATTTGCACTAAGAATTTCTGAAAGTCACCCTGTAGCCTAGGTCACACTAAAAACGCACCAAAGTGAAATTAACCATTGTGTGCCGCCATTCCGTCACCGATCAGCCTCACCTAAACACGGTTTAGCCTCGCCTGGACCCGATTTAGCCCCCTCAACTCGTCTCCATCGGTTTCACCTCAGCCAGCCACTGGAGAAGCTTCAGTAGCCACCAACTAGCACCGGACAAAGAGCAAGCCGAGTGGGTCTCTATAGCATTGTTCAGCCCATTATAGGACAGTTCATGACCCCGGTTGGCAAGCTGGGTTGGGAGTTTGTCGAGCTCCTCCACGTCTCTATCGTTTCAATCCGAGCAGATTGCTTAACAAGTAAGTTTAGCTCACTAATCTTTGCTTAGTAGGTTAATGATGATTAAGGGTTGTTTAGTTTAGACTAAGTATAGATTAGGTGGATATTTAGATTAGATTAACAGTTTAATTGTTCAATATTGTATGTTAGGTGGTTAGAGTAGTGTAGTTAGAGCTTAGGTCACGCTAAAAAAGCGCTAGAGTGAAATTAACTGCGAATTTGAATCCGATTTCAAAAATTGAAAGTTTTATCATGTCACATGTCATTTTAGGAATGTCGACTCACCTTCCGAAGATTTTTCTGCAAACCGAGACTTTTTGGGAAAAAGTCGAGGTAAGGTCATTTTTGTCCAGAAAAGTCCAAGGTTCATTTTTTACCGCGAAATTGGGAAGCAAGTGGGATTGATTGGTGAGGAAAAATACCAATTTGATTGAGGAATCGATAATTGAATTTTGAGAGGTTGAATTGCATTGTTTCAAGTGAGGTTGAAGTCCAATTGGAGCGAATTAATGTGAAATCCGTATGCCCCTTAGACCTAACCTTTGGACCCCCTCAAATGCTTCTAGAAGGGGTGTTTTGGTCTTGGAAATCAGCTAGAAGGCTAGCTGGGTTGATGAGGTCAGCTAAGGGGGACAATAAGATGAGGATGAAGCAAGTGGTGGTCCCCTCCAGTTGAACCAGCCCCCTCTCCTCTTTCTTCAGCCCATCGAAGCCTTCTCCCCCATTTCCAGTCGTGTAATGCTCCCAGCAAGCCAGGAGAACGAACTAGTATGTCCCCCTGCCGTCATCATCACTCGCCGAAGTTGGAGTTGCCATCACTGCCTGTCGCGTGCTAGCCAGCCCGCACAATCGTCCAGCCTCGTTCCGTCATTGTCTCTGGTCCAGTTGCATTCCAGAGCTTTCCTCGTGGCCATTAGACCTCCATGTGCTGCTGTTCTGCTGTCGATTAGCCCCGCATGGACTCAGTTCAGTCCCCTCAGCTCATCTCCACCGGTTTCCGCCTTAGCCAGCCATTAGAGAAGCTTCGATAGCCACCAACTAGCATCGGATAGAGAGCAAGCCGAGTGGGTCTCTACAGCACTGCTCGACCCGTTTTGGAACCGTTCCCGACCCCAGTTGGCAAGCCCGCTTTGGAGTTTGTCGAGCTCCACCATGTCCCCATCATTTCGATCTGAGCAGATTGCTTAATAAGTGAGTTTAATTCAATAATCCCTACTTAGTAGGTTAATGACGCTTAATGATTTTTTAGTTTAGACTAAGTATGGATTAAGTAGATAGTTAGAATAGATTAGGAATTTAATTGTTCAATATTGCATGTTAGGTGGTTAGACTAGTGTAATTAGAGCCTAGACAAGCTCTAGTATATATATAGAGTGATTCAAAAATTTTACGAATCTGTCTCGGCTTTCAATTAGGCTTTTCGAGCCTAAGTTCTATTTATTGGCATTTATTTATTATTTTCCATCATTATTTAATTAATGATTTAATTTTCAAAAATTAAACCGTTATAGCTGGTGACTGGAATCTTATGCTAATTGTAGTGATATAATCTATTTATTTAATTGAGTACCAGATTGTGCAAATTGAGTGCGATTGGTGGTTGTGGGTAATTATCTAAGAAATTAATAATTTTGGTAGTTAATTAGAAAATTTCTGGCCGTCGGTCTACAGTGCCAAAAATCTAGTTTGGGACTGCTGGAACTAGTGGGATGTTCAAAGGTGAAAATATTGTATTTTGATTATGGCCGACCGTATACCCACGCACGGCTATTTTTATTGGGTATGATAAAAAATGATGAGTTGGTTATATGGTTAGGGTGGTATACTTTATCAACCTACAAGCAATATGTTAGCTTAGTTCGAAAGTAGTATAGCAGTATACTATATCAACCTATCGGCAATATGTCAGCGTAGATAGAGAGCAGTATACCGGTATACTATATCAACCTACAGGCTCTAATATGGTAGCTTAATAAGAGACCGGTATACCCTATTAGCTTATAGTGAACACTATTTTGGATCAGCTTACGGTGAGCAATGTCGGTATACTATATCAACCTACAGGCTCTGATATGTCAGCTTAGATAGAGAGTAGTATGCTTGATTAGCTTAGAGTGAGCATTATTAGTATAGTATATTCGCCTACGAGCTTAATATGTCAGCTTAGATAGAGAGCAATATACCATTTATCAGCTTAGAGGGATCAGTCCTGACTTGATTGGACTTATTAGATAATATTTGATTGGGCTGACTAAGGGAAGGTCATGATGACATGTAATCAACCGAGTCAATTAATCCACAGTTTGATCTGATTTGGTGAATTGAATTGATTGGTTGAGTTTATGAATTAAACTGACTTGTAGGAAGAAACTGAGGCCAAGGTAAGTCCTTTGACCTATGTTTGTGCTTAAGTAGCCCTTAGGGTGTATTTTCTTCCTAGTCATGTCTTAGGGGGTAGAACTTGCTGAGACATCATCTACCCCGTTGTGGGATAACCTTTTCAGGTCTATAGATGGCAGCCCCTGAGTTTTTTTGACGACCTAAGAGGATTGCAGAGCAAACATCTTATATTCCGTTGCATGAGCCTTGGGGGTTGGACCTATGAGTTGGTATGGTCCATAGTTTGGGTCAATGTGGGTCTCACCACAAGGTGCCTCACCAATACAGATCGTGGTACCACCAAGCTCAAGATAGCTAGAGAGATGGTCCCATACCGAAGTATGAGATTCCTCTATACGTTCTAGAGGTCGCTTTTGGAAAAGGCATAACATATCCTCCTGATGGCTCAATCGTAGATGCAGTAGACCCTGCTCTTGAAGTATCAGAGTCCCCGATGCAATCTGTTGAAGGCTCCAGTTAGAGTGTGGAAGAAGGTGAAATTGAGGATGATGGAGTGGAGGACGAGGACCCATAGTTTGTGAAGCCCCCACCCATATTTTGTAGAACTTATAGATATATATATATATATATATATAAGTTTTTATTATATATAACTGATGGTGATATGTATATATAAGTGTGGTTTGGTTTCGAAAAATTATGACCATGTGCATTAAAACGAATGGGTCAGCGATGAGTATTGGGACATCGCTATTAATCAACTGCAGAGGGATGGACACTCGCTCAGAGGATTGGGGCATGATAAAGGTGGATATGGCCAAGCATGTTGCCAAGTGTCTGACGTGTTAGCAAGTGAAGGCATGGCACTGTAAGCCGGGAGGACTTCTGCAACCTCTCAAGATTCTCGAGTGGAAATAGGAACACATCACAATAAATTTTGTGACAAGCTTACCAAGGAGTCAGAGAGCTAATGATTACATTTGGGTAGTGATCGACAAATTGATCAAATCGGCTTACTTTATCACAGTACGGAAGGACCTTGATTTGGATAGGCACACAGAATCATACGTGCATAAGATAGTTCGTCTGCATGGAGTGCCGGTGACGATTATATCAGACAGAGACCCGAGATTCACCGTCGCCTTTTGAAATAGCTTAAAGAGTGCTTTGGGAATGAAGCTGCAGTATAGTATGACCTATGATCTACAAACGAATGGCTAGTCCGAGAGGACGATTCAAACCCTTGAAGACATGCTGCGAGCTTGCGTGTTGAATTTCAAAAGAAGCTGGGAGGAACAGCTTCATCTTGTCAAGTTTGCCTTCAACAACAGTTACCAGCAAAGCGTTTAGATGGCTCCCTTTGAAGCATTGTATGGCATAACGTGTTAAACGCCAGTGTGTTGGGATGAGGTCGGAGAAAGAAAGATTATAAGCCCAAAGTTAGTTCAGCAATCAGTGGATACAATTGCAATTATTAGAGACAGATTAAATACCACTCAGAGCCGCCAGAAAAGCTACGTTGATAAGCGCTGAAGACCATTGGAATTCTAAGTTGGTAATCATGTTTTTCTGAAGGTGTCACCAATGAGGGGTAATTTGCATTTTGGAAAGAGGGGAAAGCTAAGTCCGAGGTACGTAGGTCTATTTGAGATTTTAGAAAGAATCGAGATCCTAGCGTATCATCTTGCATTACCGCCAAGGTTGGCGCAAGTGCATGACGTCTCTCATGTGTTGATGTTGATGAAGTATTAGCCTGACCCGACCCATGTGCTTAATTTTGAAGAGTTAGACGTGGATGATAGAGTGTCGTACGTTGAAAGCCCAATTCAGATTGTAGATCACAAGAAACAAGTTCTGCGCACTAAGACCATCCCATTGGTTAAAGTGGTTCGGCAACACCACCACACTGAAGGAGCAACCTGGGAAAGTGAAGATTCGATGAGACGACTGTACCCCCACATTTTTGTTTAAAGATTGTAATGGTTTAAATTTCGAGGATGAAATTTTTATAAGAGGTGAATAGTTGTGACATCCTGATTTTCAAGTCTATTTTCGATGAGATGAAATGTGTTTTTAATCAATGCGCCTATAGCCTTTTTCTCTGAGTTGGCCACTCACAAGTTAACTAGTCTATTAGGTGAAGCCGTTAAGAAATATAAACACAATTGACTCAAGCATTTGACCATAAATTGACTACTCGATTGTACTAATCTGCAAGGGTCAATATGGCATTGTTAAAATCGACCAGAGACTGGAGATAGGTAGATTTGACAAATGTATATGATTAGTATGAGGGTGATTTCACCTAATCACAAAATTCTCATCAAACGGCACTAGATTAAATTTTATGTCATTTATGTCCTTTATATCTATATTTGAAATCTCAAGATTTATACAACAACCGAAAGTTGCCAATGTGTCGAAGATGTATATTGTGGCTTGAAAATAATCAACCACGGGTCAAATACACAAAAAAATTCATAAAAGCTACCCGGTAAATTAAGATGCGCTAAAATTATACCATATTGAAATTAACCATGAAATTGAACTCGATTTCAGAAATTGAAAATTCTATCATGTCATAAGTTATTTTAAGAATGTCGACTCATCCTCAAAAGATTTTTCCTGCAAACTGAGATTTTCGGACAAAAAATCAAAGTATGGTTATTTTGGATCGAAAAATTTGTAAGCTCACTTTTTGTTGCATTTTTGGGATACAAGTTCGTTCAATTAACAAGGAAAAATGTGGATTTAAGTGAGGACACCCTTGATGAAATTATAGGCTTTGATTTGAGCTCAATTGGTTAAGAATTGAATGGAATTGAAGACTTTAAAGGCTAAATGCACAAAATTCGTATGCCATGGGGGGAGGAACACTTTGGACTACTTCAATGGCTTCTTGAGGAAGATTGGGGAGAGAGAATGGCTGAGGATGAAGGTTGATGGCTGGTGGGGGCTTGTGAGATAGAAATTTGACAAGTGTTGAGCCTTGGAAGTCCTTGGGGTCCCCCTATCTTCAGCAGCTCTTCTTCCTCCTTGAAACCCACCTTTCTCCATTATTGAGGTCCCTTGGAAGCTCAAGAGAACTAGAGAAAACCAAGCAGACCAGCCCCCTCCATCGTTGCACGCCTGCAAAGCCATCGTTGACCTCTCTTCCCCCTCTATTTTCTCTTCTTCCTATTTCTATTCTAGATGACCTTTCTCAAAAAACCTGAGTTAAAAGTTGTCTTCCCGTGAGAATTAGCTCACGTGCCACCCACCATCGTCTTCAGCACATCCAAATCGTATAGAAGAGCCCGGCCTCGCACCAAACGAAGCTGCCGGCCGACCCGTCTACCGGCCTGAAGCCGTCGCTCATCAGACCGCTTGGAGCTCTACCCGCTTGCAATGTTTCGCGATGTTCACGAATTTTCTCCCATTTCAACTCTACCTCCGCCTATACCAACCACCAGCAAATCCCTCTTGACCCCCAGGTGCCGCCGATTGCTAGCCACCCACTTGTCGGAGCTCCAATCAACCCTTCCTCGCCAGTTCAGCCCGAACCAGCCGCTAGTTCTCTTTCTCAATTCAGCCAAGAACAGAAGTCAAACAAGCAAGGGTCTTTTGATTTTGTGACCCGTTTTCAAGCCTTTCTTGACCTCGCTTGGTGTCACCGCTAGTAGGATTGTCACTCGCCTCCACGTTACTATCGCCATGGACTCACCAGAACGCTAAACCAATGAGTTTACTCACTAAACCTTTCTTAGAAGGTTAATCATGCTTAAGAGGTGTTTAAATTAAGCTAAGTATAGTTATGTGGTTAGATTAGTTTAGTTAATTGTTAATTAGATTAAGGGATGTGATTAGTTTAGTGGATAATTAATTAAAGCCAATTATGTGATTAAATTAATGTAATCTGATTATGCCCTTGATTAATTATTTTTAATTAATTATTTATTTAAAATTTATAAATATTATTTTATTAAATTATTTTAATATATTATTTATTTATTTAATTTCATAATATATTTAATTATTTATTATTTTTTTGAAATTAGACTAGATAGCTAGTGACCAGAATTTCGTGCTGACTACTATAGTGTTTTTAGATTATGCATTTGATTGTTGGATTGTGCAAATTGAGTGATGATTGTGGAAATATAGAATTTATTCAGAAAATCTCGAGTGTTGTATTGACCGTAGAGGGATGTGTATGCACTCGTGGATCGAGGCATGACACATCGACCCAAATAGTGGACTCCACAAGCTAACGAGTCAGGTTGGTCCTGGAAAATGGGAAATAGGAACGCTGGAAGTTTACCTCCCTCGGAACCCCATAGCGTACATGACGCTGCTCCATCTAAGGACCTGAAAATAGATGAGTCCACGATAGGGTGAGACAATTTCTCAGCAAGTTCACCTCCTAAATTCCAACTAGGAAGGAAATACACCTAAGGTGTCATAACCACATAGCCACACAATCATAGAGACTTATCTCGTTTCAGATCCTTCCTGACAAGTCAGCACAGTTTAAATACCCATCCATATGCCATAATCAAACTCAAACAATTGGAACACCAACACCTTCATCCCAAAAAAACACAAGAGGGTCTTGATTATATGGCCAAATCGTTATGACATGTTCCATTCCATGCCATACAATTTTTTCCCATAATTCGGCGCATCAATTTCACTCAACATGCGATCCAATTGTTAATTACGGCCACACACAGGCACGGCCTACTCGTAGTTCGGTGGTCTTCTAGCGTAGCCAGGCGTCGTCTTGCCCCATCGAACACGACAATGTCACTAGGTCGACAGCATTCCATAAAAGAGCATCAGCCTAGCCTCTACCACAATTGGCATCCATTGGTACGGCATTCCATATAGAGGCACGTCTAGTTCAATAGCTAGGGATGGGTTCTCATAACCATTCATGCACCCATCCAATTCTCGGCCAAGACATTGTACTTTGCACTAAAATGTCCCAATTAAAATAACGTACTTGGCCCATTTTCTTCGTATTAAATCCTACTATTTGATAAAGTATTTAAAACCATTTTCAATGTCAAAACCCGACATTCGGTAATTTTTAAATAATTACCAAAATTTCCAAATTTTGAATTAAATACTCAAAATTACAATTACCACTTAATTTGCACAATTTAACACTCAATTGCATAAATTAAGCACACCACTGCAATTACCATGAAATTTTGGTCATCAACTATCCCGGTCTACTTTTCGAAAAATAATAAATAATTAAATAAATAGAAAAATTAATTAAATATGCAAATTAAATACCATAAATACCAACTTAGGTCGAAAATGCTAATCTAACCACCTAAACGAGCCTAGAAAATTTCCGAACCTATTTAGATAAATAGTATAATCTATCCAGCCCTTAATCAATCTATTCTAATCACCTAACATGCATAATTAAGCGATTAAATAACTAATCTAAACTAACTAACTACATAATCCCTAATTAGCCTAAACTAATTATCCATTAAGCGTCATTAACTCCTTAAGCAAAGTTTAGCAAGTAAACTCACCGGTTTAACGAGTAAACTCACTGGTTTAGCGGGCAGGAGATAGTTGGGTATGATATGTCCCTTTTTCTTGTATTCAAAGCAAACTACATCTTTATTCGATTCATCATCCTCAACTGATTTATTTTGTAGCTTTTGAGAACTTTGTTTCTTTGGATTGAATCTTCTCCCATTTCTGTTCAGTTTTCTGAACATTCTTATCATGAGAGCAAGCTCTTCATCATCCATATCGTGTTCAGAATCTGTGACATCAAAATCTTCATTAGATTTTAATGCAATGGATTTCTTACCTTTAGGATCTTCATCTTCGTTGATTTGCTCCACTTCATCATAATGAAGAGTGCCAACCAATTCGTCAACAGAGAGTGGTATGATTCTTTGTCTCTCCCTTATTGAGGTCTTTATGTGATTCCAATCTTTGGACAATCTACGCAGTAACTTGTTAACCATCATGGGTCCAAAAATTGGTTGGCCTTGATATTCAAGACCATTCACGATTTCTGTAAAATGACTAAACATGTCAGTGATAGATTCTCCTGGTTTCATCTTGAATGCTTCATATTGACCAAGCAGAATGTTGATTCTGGTTTCTTTCACTCAATCAGTTCCTTCATAAGTGATGTGTAATATATCCCAGACTTCTTTAGCTGTTTCACAAGAAGATATTCTGTTATATTCAGTAGGAGATAATGCATAATATATAGAATAAATTGCTTTTGCATCAAGAGCTTGTCTCTTGGTTATCTCTTCTTGAGTCATTTCACTGGACTTAACAGCTTCTTTTCTTCTTTCTGAGACTATTGTAACTTTAGGAATAATTCCTTTGTCTACCATGTCCCATTCCAGAGGATCCTTTGATCTTAGGAATGCCTTCATCTTGTTTTTCCATATGTTGTATTCCTTTCCATCAAAATAAGGCGGTCTAGTATTGCTTTGCCCTTCAACCAGACCTAGAGCCAACATACTAGCCATGGATCTTTAACTCTGAAGTAAAACACTTCAACTTAAGTGAGAACACAAGCTCTGATACCAATTGTGAAAGCTAGTACAAGCACCTAGAGGGGGTGAATAGGTGCGAAAACAAATTTTCCAAAGTGAAGTGAATGATTTTATTTTTAAAGTAACTCTGTTCAACAATAGATTATGAAAAAAGAAATTAGACTCTAATAATCAAATAGAATTACGATCAAAGTAAAAGAGCTTAGGGAAGAGAATAAGAACACAGGATTTATAGTGGTTTGGCTTAATCCAAGCCTACGTCCACTCTTCCGCACTAACAGCCCACCAGCTGGATTTCACTATGAATCAAAAGAGTTATTACAGTATAGCTCTTCCTTGATTCCACAATGTGGAGACTCTACTACACTTCCTCAAGGTCTCACAAAGGTATAAATTCTCTTTCGAGTACAAGATTTTGCTCAACAATTGAATTAACTAAAAACAATGAGCTTCAGACTTTGGAATTCTTCTATCTCGCACACACTTGAATAACTGGAACGTCTTCCTTATATACTCTTTCAAGCCATCACACCTATTGGTATTTACCAAGGGAGTTCTTCCAATCTACCCATTGGATAGAATCAATTAGGGAGATATCGAGTTATTTAAGGAATATGACGATAGCCCACCAATCTTGCTCGCCCATACAATCAGAATCTAGGTTTCTATAAGTAGAACCTTCCAAGTATACTTTGTCAATCAACGGATCCAAAATCCCTGAATCAATCTCAATTTGAATAATGGATTCCGACATGTTATATCCAGCTAAGAGATCTTCTTCAGTCGATAGAATCAAATCCTTAACGAAATACTCAGTTCTGGATAAGCCTTCTTCGACGGTCTAGAAACTATCAATGAGGATAGACTTTAAGTCTTGAGTCTGGCAGTCCGGTGGTCTTCAAACTTTGATGAAAGAGTCTACAAGTCTTCAGACTAGACTGATGAAAATATTTTGTCAACTTCAAAACACTCAAGGAAGTTTTCTCCAACAGAAGACTTATCCAGATGCAAGTATATCTTCAAGGATTTGGTTCATACGGTTGAAGAAGATCTCACGGCTAGATATAGCATCTTGTGATCAATTATTCATATTGAAATCAATTTGAATAATTAGATCTGTTGATTGGCGAAGTATACTTGGAAGGTTCTACTTATGGAAACCTAGATCCTGATTGTATGGGCCAACAAGATTGATGGGCTATTATCACATTCCTTAAAAAAACTTGAGATCTTCCTAATTGATTTTGTTCAACCAGTAGTTTGGAAGAACTCCTCTGGAAGGTCCCAACGGTTATAATGGCATGGAGGAGTACATAAGGAGAACGCTCAAGTTATTTGAGTGTGTGCGTGAAAGAAAAATTTCAAAGTCTGAATCTCCTAATTCTTTGTTGATTCAATCGCTGAGTTTAAGTTGTACTCAAAAGAGAGATTAAATACTTGTATGACCTTGAGAAAGTGTAGTAGAGTTTCTACACTGTGCAATCAAGGACGTGAGACTGTGAAATCTCTTTTGATTCTTAGTAGAATCCAGCCAGTGGGCTATTAGTATGGGAGAGTGGATGTAGGCTTGGTTTAAGCCGAACCACTATAAACCTTGTGTTTTAATTCTCTTTCTCTAAACTCTTTACTTTAATTCACATTCTTACATAACTATTTACAGTCTTTTACATCTTCAGTCTATTGTTTTCATAAAAGTTGAATTAAGTTGTTAAGTCTTGCAAAAACTTCTATAACACATATTCACCCTCCTCTAGGTATTCATACTAGCATTATCAGAACCAACCTATTTTTGATTTCCAATCGACTTATATCCATGCTATAATGATCTCTGCAGATAAGCATGATCGAGTAGTCGATTTCTAGTTGAATCCTCAAGTTTATTGCATTAAAATCTCTTAATGACTTTCCTAGGTAGTCTAGTTATCTCAGGAGTGATCAACTCCGAGAATAGCACTATAGATGCGTCGATGAAAGGCTCGATTTAATTTAATTGAAAACAACATCGAAAATTTAGGATGTCACAACTCTTCCCCTCTTATAAAAATTTTCGTCCTCAAAATTTAAACCATTACAATACTTCAAGCAAAAAGGTGGGAGTACAACTGTCTCATCAACTCTTCACTCTCCCAAGTTGCTCCTTCAGCTCCGTGGTGTTGCCAGACCACTTTGACCAACTGGTTGGTCTTTGTATGTAGAACTTGCTCTTTCCTGTCCATGATTTGAATCGAGCTTTCAATGTATGACATTCGGTCATCCACATCCAATTCCTCGAAATTAAGCACGTGGATCGGGTCAGGCTCATACTTCCTCAACATCGACATGTGAAAGACATCGTGCACTTGTACCAATCTTGGTGGCAACACAAGACGATACGATAGGGTCCCAATTCTCTTAAGAATTTCAAATGGACCTACGTACCTCGGACTCAATTTTCCTTTCCTACCAAAGCACGAAGTTCCCCTCACTGGTGACATCTTCAGAAAAACGTGATCACCAACTTGAATTCCAATGACCTTCGACGCTTATCTGCATAACTCTTCTGTCTACTTTGTGCAGTTTTTAGTCTACCTCTGATCACTGCAACTACATCCACTGACTGTTGAACCAACTCTGGGCCTGTAATATTTCTTTCCCCAACTTCATCCCAACAAACTGGTGTTCTGCACACTCTGCCATACAATGCTTCGAAAGGAGTCATCTAAATACTTTGCTGATAACTGTTGTTGTAGGCAAACTTAACGAGATGAAACTATTCTTCCCAACTTCCCTTGAAATCGAGTGCACAAGCTTGCAACACGTCCTCGAGGGTCTAAACTGTCCTCTCAGACTAGCCATCCGTCTGAGGATGATATGCCGTACTCTATTGCAGCTTCATACCTAAAGCACTCTACAAACTCTTCCAAAAAGCAGCTGTGAATCTCGAATCTCAGTCTGAAGTAATCATAACCGGTACTCCATGCAAACAAATTATCTGACACACATACAAGTCTACATGCTTGTCCAAACTGAGGTCATTTTGTACTACAATGAAGTGAGCTGACTTTGTCAATCCGTCGACCACTACCCAAATAGAATCGTTACCTCTTTGACTCCTTGGTAATCCGGTCACGAAGTTCATCGTGATATGCTCCCACTTCCATTCTGAGATCTTGAGAGGTTGCAGAAGCCCTCCCGACTTACAATTCTAAGCTTTGACCTACTGATATGTCAAACACTTGGCGACATGCTTGGCAATATCTGGCTTCATACCAGACCATCAATAGTATTGACGTAAATTCTGATACATCTTGGTACTGCTAGGATGAATGCTATAATTGCTATGATGAGCTTTTGATAAGATCTCCTCTCTAAGCTTGGCATCATCAGGTACAACCAATCGTCCTCGGAACCTTAATGTCCCGTCATCAGAAATCTGAAAGTCAGCTTTCCTCTTATCAGTATCCTCTTGCAAAATCTTCTGCACGTTTGGGTTTGCCAACTAAAGTAATTTGATCCTGATCTTGACATCTAGCTTAATTCTTAAGGTGGCCATAAGATTCGAAAGGTGGCCTATCTCAAATTTGAACACCAAATCTCGAGCTCTTTCTATTAAATTCCACTCTTTAACCAACATATGAGCAACTGAAGACTTCCAACTCAAAGCGTCGGCAACCTTATTCGCCTTTCTAGGGTGATATAGGATATCACAGTCATAATCCTTTAATAATTCCATCCATCGTCGCTGTCTCATATTCAACTCCTTATGAGAGAATAGGTGCTTGAGACTTTGATGATCAGTGAAGATCTGGAATCTTTCTTCGCACAAATAATGTCTCTAAATTTTCAGAATAAAAATAATCGTTGCGAGTTCCAAGTCATGCGTCAAGTAGTTCTGCTCATGAGGCCTCAATTAATGAGAGGCGTATGCAACAACCTTGCCATATTGCATTAGCACGTAACCCAATCCTCTGAATGACACTTCACTGTAAATTTCATATCCTCTAGGACCAAATGGAATGATCAGCACAGGTGCGGTAGTTAGCTTTTGCTTCAACTCTTGGAAACTACACTCGCACTTTTCTCCTTTCTTTAGGAGTTTAGTCAATGGCGACGCTAAAGCCGAAAACCTTTCCACGAACTATCTGTAATACCCTGCCAGACCTAGAAAACTTATGATCTCTATCACTGTAGTTGGTCTCGGTCAGTTGATCACTGCTTCAATTTTGGATGGGTCCACAAAGATTCCTTCCCCTGAAATCACATGACCTAGGAAAGTAACATGAGTCAACCAAAACTCGCGCTTGCTAAACTTGGCATACAACTGATGAACTTTTAGAGTCTGTAGTACTACTCTTAGATAACCTTCATGCTCTTTATCACTTCTTGAATACACTAGGATATCATCGATGAACATGATCACAAACTAATCTAGATAATCCTTGTACACTCAGTTCATCAAATCCATGAAATTGGCTGGAGCATTCATCAACCCGAACGGCATTACATTAAACTCATAATGGCTGTACCAAGTACGAAATGCCGACTTCGGTATGTCCTATTTCCTGATCCTTAGCTAATGATATCTTGTCATCAAGTAGATTTTCGAAAATATTGACGCTCCTTGCAACTAGTCAAACAAGTCGTCAATCCTCGAGAGTGGATACTTATTCTTGATCGTCACCTAATTGAGTTGGCGATAGTCGATGCACAAGCGCAACGAACCATCTTTCTTCTTCACGAACAGAACTCGTGCTCCCCAAAGTGATGCACTAGGATGTATGAATCTCTTATCCAATAACTCTTGCATTTGCACCTTCAGTTCCTTCAACTCAGATAATGCCATTCGGTAATGAGCCTTAGAGATTGGCTCTGTTTCGAGTGCCAACTCAATCATGTTAGAGATAACTCCTTTATTGTTTTAAAGATGACAAAACATTTCCAAAAATCTGATATGAAGACTTTACAGACTCAAGTGTTATAGTCTAAAGAACTCCAAACTCTTTTGTCAAAGTCTGAAGATTGCCAGAATTTAATCCCAAAGTCTGCTCTCATTGACAGGTTCCAAACTGAAGAATGAAGACTTATCCAAATGCAGGATTATGTTCAAGGATTTAATTTGTATGGTTTTTGGAAGACCTTTGGCTGGATATAACATCTACTTGATTGATTATTCTTATTGGAATCAAGTCCAAAATGAGGATCTTTGGAAAGGCAAAGTATACTTGGAAGGTTCTACTTATGGAAATCAAAGATCCTGATTGTATGGGCAAACATGATTGACAGGCTTTTCATATCATCTAACGACTCGAGATCACCTTAATTGATTATGTTTAATGGGTTGATTGGAAGAATTTCTTTGGAAAGTGCTAGCAGTTATTAAGGCATGAAGGAGTATTTAAGACAAACTCTCCAGTTGTTTGAAGTAGTCGTGAAAGAAAAATTTTCAAAGTTTGAAGCTTTCTAGTTATTTGCTTTCTCATTCATCGAGCTCAAAATTGTATACAAAAAAGATAAATTCTTAGTGAGACTTTGTGAGAGACCAGAAGAAACTCTTCATTAAGGAAGTTGAGATCACGAACTGTAAAATCTCTTTTGATTCATAGTGAAATCTAGCCAGTGGGCTGTCAGTGCAGGAGAGTGGATGTAGGCTTAGTCTAAGCTGAACCACTATAAACATTGTGTTTCTATTCTCTTTCCCTAAACTCCTTACTTTAATTCGTGGCTTTATATATTTGTTTAAAACTAATTACATCCTTAGTCTATCGTGTTCTAAAGGCAATTTACTCTTACTAAGTCTTGCGAAAATTTCTTTTAACACCTATTTACCCCCTTTAGGTGTTCATACTAGCCCTTTCAATTGGTATCAGAGCTTGTGTGCTCATTTCATTGAAGTGTTTTTTATTTCTGAGTTAAAGATCTATGGCTAGTATTTTGGCTCCAAGTTTAGTTGAAGGCCAACACAATACCAGACCTCCTTACTTTGATGGGAAGGAATACAATGTATGGAAAAACAAAATGAAGGCTTTCGTGAGATCCAAAGATCCCCTGGAATGAGATGTAGTAGAAACGGTGATTATTCCCAAAGCTACATCAATCTTACAAAGAGGAAAAGAAGTTGCAGATGTTGGCAAAATGGCACAAGAAGAAATAACCAAGAGACAAGCTCTTGATGCTAAAACCATATATTCCTTATACTGTGCTTTATCTCCTACTGAGTATAATAGAATTTTATCTTGTGAAATAGCAAAAGAAGTTTGGGACAGGTTGCACATTACCTATTGAGGACCTGATCCAGTTAAAGAAACAAAAATCAATATCCTACATGGACAGTATGAAGCCTTCAAGGAGAATCCATCACTGACATGTTTAGTCATTTCACAAAGATTGTAAACGGTCTAGCATAACAAGGACAGTCAATTTCAAGACCAATGAAGGGCAATAAATTGCTGCCTAGACTCTCTAAAGACTGGAATCATGTGAAGGCTTCTATAAGAGAAACCTAGAGAATCATGCCTCTTTCAGTAGACAAATTAGTTAGCACACTTCAATCATACAAAGTGGAGCAAATCAATAAGGAAGAAGATTCGAAAGGTAAGAAGTTAATTGCTTTAAAATCTAAAGATGATTCTGATGATACAAATTCAGAAGAAGACATGGACAATGAAGAGCTAGCACTCATGATAAGGAAGTTCAGGAAACTTAATAGGAAAGGAAGAAGATTTAACTGGAAGAAGCAATGCACTAAAAAATTCTAGAACAAATCAATTGAGGATGATGAAGTCAACAAAGATGTGGTCTGCTTTGAATGCAAAAAAAAATAAAAAATGGATACATCAGACCCGACTGCCCCTTATTGAAGAAAAAGAAAGGAAAAACTGAGAAATTCAAGAAGGCTCTCAAAGAAGAAACATGGAATGATACTGAATGCGAGGAAAGTGATGTAGAGTATGCCAAAATATACCTAATGACAAATTCAGAATCAGTCTCAGATTTTGAAACAAATTCAGACTTAGACTCAGATAAAGAAATCAAGGTTAGTAATTTAAAAATTCTTGCTAAAGTCTCGAAGTACATAGATGAATTTTGTCTTAATCTCAAAACCTCTCTTAAAAGAATTTCAGAGCTAAAGAGGGAGAATTCTAAACTAAAGCAACAGGAAACTTCTTGGAAAGGAAAGTTTGAAAATCTAGACAAAAGTTTTGTTAATTTGAAAGAAAATGCAGATTCTCTTTTGAAAAAAAATACCTTTTTGAAAGAGGGCATTTCAAATATCACAAAAATGTTTTCAAAAGAATCTGAGAAGTTGGAAAAGATTCTTTCAGTACAAAAACTTTATTTCAACAAATCTGGTTTGAGTATGACAGCAGAAACCATTTCTATAATTGATTTTCAAAAAGTGAAGAAAAGAATCAAACAAAGACCAACAAAAACATTTTACAAGAATCATTTTCAAAAAACTTTTGTAAAACCTATTGGTCGAAGTGCTCTCAAATGTTCAAAGTGCAACAGCTCATAACATTTCGAGAAAGAATGTCCCAAGGTTTGAAGACCTATTAAGAAGGATTGGGCAAAGACTGTATTTAGTACTAACTCCCCTAGACCCAAGAAAATGTGGTTACCAAAGAAAACTTGAGTTCCTTTTATAATTACAGGTTACTATCAAAAAAAAAAAAAAAAAGATCAAGTGATATTTGGATAGTAGCTGTTCGAGACGCATGACAGGAGATTCAAGTTGTTTTATAAAGCTTGTGCAAATAAATGGTGGAAAAGTTTCTTTTGGTGGAAACAGCAAAGAAAAAATTGTTGGATGTGGAATTGTGAAGATTAGAAGTCTTACAATCAACGACGTCTCCTTGGTGGAAAGATTTAATTACAATCTACTCAGTATTAGTCAATTATGTGACACTGGATTCAAAATTAATTTCCAAGAAGGCATTTGTTCAGGAACTAGTAAAGATTTATCTCAATCTTTCACTGGACGAAGACATGGGTATATTTATCTTCTGGATATAAACCTAGAAAGTCTTCAGTGTCTAATATCCATTCAAGATGAAGCAAACCTTTGGCATTGAAAGCTTGGTCATGTTAACATGAAATAAATTGCCAAGATTTCCTTTAAGAAACTTGTTTGTGGACTCCCCAACCTGACTTATCAAAAGTCTGACTTATGCACACCATGTGTCTTGGGAAAGCAAGTTATAAGTTCTTTCAAACCTATAAATAAAGTTTCTACTAATCGAGTTTTGCAGCTTTTGCATTTGGACCTTTTTAGACCAACCAGAACTCAAAATATTGGTGGAAAGAGATACTGCCTAGTGATCGTAGATGATTACTCTCGTTTTACTTGGGTTTACTTCCTAGTAAGTAAGTCTAAAACATTTTCTCATTTTTCAAAGTTTGCAAAGAAAGTTCTGAATGAAAATGGAAATACTATTTCAAGTTACGTATAGACCATAAAGGTAAGTTTGAAAATAAAGACTATGCAAAATTCAATGATAAATCCGGTTTCCAGCATGTTTTCTCTTCTCCATACACTCTAGAACAAAATGGGGTTGCGGAAAGAAAGAATATATCATTGCAGGAAATGGCAAGAACCTTCTTAATTGAAAGTAAAATTTACTTTTTTTTTTTGGATGAAACAGTCTCTACAGCTCCCTATATCATTAATAGAGTATTTTTAAGGACTATTCTAAGAAAACTCTTTATGAAGTGATTAAAGGGAAAAAACCAAATATTTCTTATTTTCATGTGTTTGGTTGTAAGTATTTTGTTTTGAAAAATGCAAATGATCGAACTGGTGAGTTTGAAAAAAAGTCAAATGAAGGAATATTCCTTGGCTACTCTACCTCGAGCAAAGCATATAAAGATTCCAACAAAAAGACTCAATTCATGGAAGAATCGATGAATGTCAAGTTTCAAGAATCTATGCAGAATCAACTAGATCATAGTCAACTTGAAGAATCTGAACTTGATCGAAACTTTACAAAGTCTACTTCCCCTAAAGTGGTTCAAACTTCTAAAGATAAACAACAAGCAGAACTAGAAGATTCAACTGAAGTAGAGAATCAACGAACTTCAAAATCAACCAGTAACTAGAAGCATAAGTCTTGTCATCACAAGGAACTCATCATTGACAACATTGATGAAGGAATTCACACCAAATTCAAAAGGTGAGAAGAGTCTAGTGTTTTAGCACTCATTCTAAAATTGAACCAAAAAGTATAGAAGAAGCCTTGGTTGATGAAAGCTAGATTGAAGTTATGCAAGAAGAGGCTAGATAGTTCAGCATCAACGATGTTTGCGAGCTAATTCCTAAATCTAAAGGTAAGTCTATTATTGGGACTAAATGGGTTTTCAGGAACAAGTTGGACCAGAAAGGAAAAGTGGTCAGGAATAAAGCAAGACTCGTGGCCAAAGGATATACACAAGAAGAAGGGATAGATTATGATGAGACCTATGCACTAGTAGCGAGGTTAGAAATAATTAGATTATTACTTGCTTTTGTTTGCTATCAAAATTTCAGGTTATTCCAAATGGAGGTAAAAAGTGCATTCCTAAACAGATTTATCCAAGAAGAAATCCATGTAGAACAACCACCTGGATTTGAAGATCCAAGAAAGTCAGACTTAGTCTTTAGACTAAAAAGGCCCTATATGGATTGAAGCAAGCACCTCAAGCTTGGTATGAAAGGTTAAGTAAATTCCTAACTCAAAATGGTTTTGTTAAAGGAAAAGTGGATACTACCTTATTCATTAAAAGAGAAGGTAAAGATTTTCTATTTGTTCAAATCTATGTTGATGATATTAGTTTTGGATCACCTAATGAAAATCTATGCAAGAAGTTTTCTAAGACTATGCAAGATGAATTCGAGATGAGCATGATGGATGAATTAACTTTCTTTCTCGAATTATAAGTCAAACAATTGAAGAAATGAATTTTCATTCATCAAGAAAAATATGTAAAAGATCTCATCAAGAAATTTGGATTGGAAAATTACAAAAAGATTGTGATACTAAGTGATACTAATGTCAAGTTCTTCGAAACTGAACAAAGATGAAGGAGGAAAGAAAGTTGACTAGAAGCTCTACAGGAGTATTATTGGTTCGCTTCTTTACCTTACTGCATCTAGACCTGACATTTTGTTTAATGTTTGCATTTATGCTAGATTTCAAGTAGATCCCAAATAATCTTATCTAAGTACTGCAAAACGCATCATCAAATATGTTGTGACTACTCCAAAGCTAGGTCTGTGGTGAGACTTTACTCTCCTTGGATATTTAGACGTAGATTTAGCATATTGTAGAATTGATAGAAAAAGTACTTCTAGTATTTGTCAATTGCTGAGGAACAAGCTGGTTGAGAACAAAGTACCGTAGCTCTTTCAACAGCTAAAGCAGAATATGTGGTTCTTGGGAGTTGTTGTTCTCAAATCTTGTGGATAAGGCAACAGCTAAGAGACTTTGGAATTGAAGAATCATGCACCGAGATCAAATGCGACAACACCAATGCCATCAATTTCGCAAAGAATCCAATTTTTCATTTAAGAGCAAAGCACATAGAAATTCGACACCATTTCATTAGAGATCATGTTCAAAATGGAGAAGTTATAATTCAGTTCATTGACTCGAAAAATCAGTTGGTAGACATATTTATAAAGCCCCTGGAGAAAAGTTCATTTGAGTCTATTCGCACCAAACTCAGAACATCCAAAAGTTACGATTGTAAGTTAATTCTTTTTCAATACAAGTAATTTAATTTTAGGATGAAGTTTTGAAAAGGTACATTTATTTTTAAATTGCTACTTGCTGATTTTATTTTTAGAAATTGTCTTTCTTGAGTTTTGAATTTATGGCAATATTTCATTTTCAAAAAGAGAGTTTTTACTTTTTCCTTTGTGACGATTCATATACCCCGTTTCACCTGCTTTATATACCGTCGAAATTCTTCTTCTCTGTTTATGCTCACTCAAACCCTAGAATACAGAGATTCTACATTCTCTCATTTTCTCTCAAGTTTGATCCAAAAAGCTTTCACCTTTTTCAATGAGCGAGTTCAAGAAATCGTCCAAGACAGTGACAATGTCTTTCTAGAGCAAGTCTTCTAGAATTGCAAACAGGGGACCACAGCACATGCCTAAGGGTCCTACCCATTTTGATCTAATCGAGAAAGCGGATTATCCTCAATAGCAGCAGCAACAACAACATTCTCAACAATGTCATTCTTCACAGCAAGGGACACAAGTTCCTTCGCATCAACGAGCAAAAGAAGAGATCATTGAAAATATTGAACCTATAAGAACACTGAAACCCTAATTTCTCTTTAAACTCTAATCTAAGTTAAAGGAAAGTGATACTGCGATGACTTTCATCGATGAGTTTTTACAAGAGAGAGGGTACAAGAACGAAACTTTGTTTTTGCAATCTTTGGAAATGATGGGCATTGCACCTAAAGGTTTCGTAGCAAGGACTTTTGCCAACTTTCCAAGTGATCCACGGTTTGGTACTTTTAAGCAGCCCGAAGAGAAGGATGATGATGAGAGTATGTATACCAATTTTCAGCCTAAGATGGGCATTGCTGAAAATGTTCGTGTTGAGGGGACGAACCTATTTCATTCTAAGGATCACAAGAAGATTTTTTCGAAACTGCTAAAGAGAGGGGTTATGAACCCTAGAATTGTGGACTTCAATTTTCTTGATCCCTTGAAGGTAAAACTAAGAGAGAAGTTTGCACTCCTTCAACTTGAACGCTTTTGCTCAGAGACCTCAGTCGCCTACCCAGAATTAACTGCTTATTTTTATTCAAATCTATATTTTCTAGATGCGAATAGATTTTCTTTTACGGTTAAGGACAAAGAATTTGTGATGGATGTAGACACCTTGGCTGATGTGATTGGTGTGAAAAGAGGGAGTTTCCAACCAATCAGTGTGTCTGTTGGTCATGCAACTTTGGCTCTTGTTCGGGACAGGTTTGCTGAAGGTAGGCTTTCTTACTGTAGAATGAATGCCTCCAATATTTTGCTTCACAAGATTTCGATCAACTGCATCAAACCCAAATCAACTTCAAAAACTAATGTCTCTCACTTAGAAGTGAAGCTGATGAATGCAATCAACATCAGATTCAAGTTCTCACCGTCTCACACTACCCTAATGCACATGTATAGGATAGTTGTGAAGGATAAGGGACAACTCCCCTACTCTGCACTTGTTACACAACTGTTCAGACATCTTAACATTCAGTTTCCTACTACTCTTTGTGATCGAACCATTGCTCCAATGGTGGTTGGATTGAAGATGATTTCAAAAATGAGACTGAAGGAGCTATATAAGGCATTGGAGCGCCTGAAGGAGAAATCCCTTGCCAAAACCAAACAAGACTCTGTAGTGAAGAAGAGGAAAGGAAAAGAACCAATGAACGCACCGATCAAGAAGAGAAGAGCCCTTATCTTGCAAGATGAAGAAGATGAGGATGATATCACTCTCTTCGCTTTTTGCCTTGAGAAATTTAAGGAGCTTTGTTAGTTTTCATGAGCTAGAGGACAGAGAGAACAGAGAAAGAGAAGAGACGAAGAAGCAATGAGAACAGAGAAGGAAGAAAGAGAAAGAGAAGAAGAGATAGAAGAGGGTCAAGATGATTCTCTTGAGCTAACATTTGCTATATCCTTGTCAAATGAGTTAGACAAGACAAGGAGTGGAAATGCAGGAGAAGAAAGAGAAAAGCATCACCTTGTGCTAAAGAAGAGCAAGAATAGGAAGAAGAATTATTTTCTCCACCTGAAGGTACAGAAACAGGGAGAGCAACTGAAAAAAGAGGTACTCCCTCACCTGTTTTCACTAGTGATGTTAGTAGATCTCCAGTAGATCCAGAGGATGTCTATGCCTCTCAATACCCTGAAGCAGATATTAAGGCATCCACTCCAAGTCTTGGTGATCGAACTACTGATGTTCCCTCACATCTCAAGACTCCTAGAATTGATTCGGTTGGACCCAGTGCTACATCAGAACCAACAACAGACTTTCAAAGGCCGCTGGATCTCATTTTGGAATTGAAGGGTCAGCAATATGGTTTTGAGTTTGAGATGAAGAACATGATGACAGTTCTCAAGTCGACTTCAGACTCTCTACAAGAGTAGATACAAGCCCTGAATCTTCAAGTGCAGCCAGAAAATGCAAAGGGTGAGGATATTCAACAGCTAAAGGACACTCTGAAGACGTTGGAGGAGACTGTCAAGTCTATGGGGGATTTTCAGATCATTCGCATCCCCAAACAGCCATGATTTTACCCAACTCTTTTTAAAGTTTTTCTCCACTTTTTGCTGTTGACAAAAAGGGGGAGAGTTTGTGTAGATTTAACTAGATTTGACTTGGTACTTTTTTTTTGGTTTGATTTTGATGACTTTTTGGTATTTTGGTTTTGGATTGACTTTGGACTGGCATACTTTCAAGTTTTTGACTGCTTTTTGATTTTGAATCTTTTTTACACTTGTAGTAACTAAGTTTGTGGTATTGATTGTGACTGGACAGTTATTTATCTTGCAGGATTAACATGTTTTCTGTGGTTGCATAATCGATGCTATCCAGGTCCTAATCAACTTATTTTTATAAGATATCACGTGCTGCTTAAGTGTTGTTTTGCAAGTCCAAAACTTTCAAATCTGCAAGAAAGTTTTGTCACCATAAAAAAATAGGGAGATTGTTAGAGAAAACTCATTTATTGTTTTGAAATTGACAAAATATTTCCAAAAGTCTAATCTGAAGACTTACAGACTCAAGTGTTATAGTCTAAAGAACTCCAGACTCTTTTGTCAAAGTCTAAAGACTGCCAGACTTTAATCCCAAAGTCTGCCCTGACTAACAGGTTCCAAACCGAAGAATGAAGACTTATCCAGATGCAGGATTATGTTCAAGGATTCAATTCGTATGGTTTTTGAAAGACCTTGGCTGGATATAACATCTACTTGATTGATTATTCTTATTGGAATCAAGTCCGCTATGAAGATCTTTTGAAAGGTGAGGTATACTTGGAAGGTTCTACTTATGGAAATAAAAAATCTTGATTGTATGGGTGAACAGGATTGACAGGCTTTCATCACAAATCATCTAACAACTCGAGATCACCTTAATTGATTATATCCAACGAGTTGATTGGAAAAATTCCTTTGGAAAGTGCCAATGGTTGTGAAGGCATGGAGGAGTATTTAAGGCGGACTCTCCAGTTGTTTGAAGTAGTGCATGAAAGAAAAATTTCAAAGTTTGAAACTTTCTAGTTCTTTGCTTTCTCATTCATTGAGCTCAAAATTGTATACAAAAGAGAGAAATTCTTAGTGAGACTTTGTGAGAGACCAAGAGAAACTCTTCACTAAGGAAGTCGAGATCACAAGCTGTAAAATCTCTTTTGATTCATAGTGAAATCCAGCCAGTGGGCTGTCAGTACAGGAGAGTGGACGTAGGCTTGATCTAAGTCGAACCACTATAAACATTGTGTTTCTATTCTCTTTCCCTAAACTCCTTACTTTAATTCACGACTTTATATAATTGTTTAAAGCTGTAGTCTATCGTCTTCTAAAGGCAATTTACTCTTACTAAGTCTTGCGAAAATTTCTTTTAACACTTATTCACCCCCCTCTAGGTGTTCATATTAACCCTTTCAAATCACAAACTCTATTTCTCTCTCCAGTGGTAAACCTAGCAACTCCTTCGGGAAAACATTTGGGAACTCTTGCACCACTACGATATTTTCAATCTTTAGGTCCTTAACTATCGTATCCACAACAGTCGACAGGTAACCTTGACAACCCTCGCTTAACAAACGAGTTGTCTTAAGTGACGAGATCAGGGCGATCGAGGGTCCTCCTCAACTCCCAACAAACCCAAAACTTTCACCGTCTAATGGGTCAAACTGAATTGCTTTATAAAAGTTGTCCATCTTAGCTCATTGTTTGGTGAGCCAGTCCATGCCAATTATCAAATCAAAGTCATACATGGCTAGAACTAACAAATCTATCCTCCCTTCTCACTCACTAATCACTAACTTGCAACCTAAACAACCCAATGTAAACAACACCTTATCATTTAATGGTGTAGATATGCTAACCACTGACTTTAGCAACTCAGGACTTAATCCTATCAGCTTAACAAATTGTTCGGCAATAAAAGAATGAGTTGCTCAAGGGTTGAATAAAGCATAAGCAACATGGTTGTTCAACGAAAATGTACCTGTAATCACATCAGGTGCATCCTTTGCCTAACCTTTGGTGATGGCATACATTGTTACATGAGCTAGGGATCTCATCTGTCCACCCTGCGGTGTAAACCTTCTGATCTGACCCATCGGCGGTGGCTGCGGTTATCCTCTTGGTCTTCTAGGACAATCTCTAGCCATGTGACCCTATTGGCCACATTCAAAACAAGCTCCCGTCCTTCGAGGCACTAGTTCACGCCATGTCGTCTTCCACAAAGGTGACACACATTATTTTCGCTTGGCCTTGCCTTGCCAACTCCACTCTTTTTGTTGGCCGGGACGTGGAACTTTCCTCGAGTCATAGGCCTCTTCCCATGTCAAATCCCTTCTCTGCTCAAATTAAACCTCGATCCAAATGAGGCTACTTGCTCATTCGAACTTCTGTCCAGCATCTGAGCTTGGTTATACACCTCACGATATTCCTTCAGATCCAAAGGTATCAACGATTACTTTAGCTTAAGACGAAGGCCACTCCTGAACCTTTGAGCTTTTTCCTTTGGGTCCTCGATCAATCTCAAAGTGTACTGAGATAGCTCCGCAAACTTGACCTCGTATTGGTCAACAGTCATCGTCCTTTGACGGAGACGCTGAAACTCTTCCATATTTTGTTCTCAAGCGCTTCCCAAAAAATACTTATCGTTGAAAGCTCTGAGGAAGGCGTCCCATACCAGGACCACACCTTCTAGAAACACTATATCTCTAGCGGCTCTCTACCAGGTATTCGTATTACCCTTAGCTGGTAAACTTTAAGGACAACCTTCTTTGCCTCCATGCACATTAGAAGTGCAAAGGCCTTCTCCAAGTCTTGAAACCAAAAAGATTCGACCTCGGGGTCTCTAGTACCCGTGAACCTTGGTGGGTTCAGCTTCAAAAACTACTCAACCAATTTGTGAATCGGCCTCTCTCTCTGCACTACCACATTCTCAGGCTGAACTTTGGCGGGTACAACAACAGGTGCAGCAATGGGTGCGATAGCGGGTGTGGCCTCAGTGGTGGCGGCAACGGCAGCAGTAGCAACGACAACTTGATTCTGGGCCTACTGCCCTATCTAGTCTCTCATGGCTTCGAGCGCCTACATGATCCCTTCAATTCTAGGATTACCAGGGGCTGCTACCCCAGCACCAACCGAAGGCAATGCAACTCCACTAACGCTGGCCTCAACATGTGCTCTACCTCGGCCTCCTCGGGTACCAACCCTTGTCGGCATTCTACCCCGAGTCACGGGCTCGATGGTATGCTTCCTAGGAGTCCTCTGCTCCTAATCACTCATAATATAGCTTTTCTATAGAACTTGTTCCCAATTCCATACAGAATTAGAAACTGAGTGATTCACACAACAAACAATTCTATCACTCAATTATCATAGATATGCATTGGCATGAATTTAAAGGCATTTCTTACTAACTATCCCATAAACCATTGCACATTATCACTCCAATCACTAACGACCATGCTCTAATACCACTTAAACGGGGATATCATGCCCCGATCCTCCAAGCGAGTGCCCATCCCTTTGCAATTGATTGATAGCGATGTCCTAAGACGCATCACCGACCCATTCATTTTAATGCACACACAGAAGCACTTAAATAATCCCCAGATAACAACTGTATATAATTCACAACCAAAATAAACCTTTTATAAACAAACATGTTTAATTACAATAGCAAGTTGTTTACAAAAATATCAGCTCAACCAAAAAGGGAATGGTCCTATGACCCACTAGTCAGACACGTTCGATCTCCACCTTCCCAAACTCCAAGGCTTCCAGTCCTCCACAACTGCCATCTAGGGACTTGAAATGTTATCCCACAATAGGGTGAGACGACATCTTAGTAAGTTCAATCCCCTAAGCCTCGACTAGGAAGAAAATACGCCCTAACGGCTGCCTAAGCACAAACATGGGTCGGAGGACTTACCTTTGCCTCAGTCTCTTCCTACAAGTCAATTTAATTCATAAACTCAACCAATCATTTCAATTTACCAAATCAGATCAAATTATCGATCAATCAACTCAATCTATTACATGTCATCATAACCATCTCTTAGTTGACCAAATCAATACTATCTAATAAGTCAGATCATATCAGGATTGCTCCCTCTAAGCTAATAATAGATAGTATAGCTCGCACTAAGCTGATAAATAGTATACTGCTGTCTATCTAAGCTGACATATCACCCGTGGGTGGATATAGTATACTAATAATGCTCACTCTAAGCTGATCAGGCACACTGCTCTCTATCTAAGCTAACATATCAGAGCCCATAGGTTGATATAGTATATCGACATTGCTCACTCTAAGCTGATAAATAATATCGCTCCCTCTAAGCTGATAATGTATATTGCTCTCTTACTAAGCTACCATATTAGAGCTCGTAGGTTGATATAGTATTCCGGTAAGCTGACATATCGTCCGTAGACTGATATAGTATACAACCCTAACCATATAACCAATTCATCATTTTTATCATACCCAATAAAAATACTCATATGTGGGTACACGGTCGGCTTTAACCAAAATACAAGATTTTCACTTTTGAACATCCCACCAATTTTAGCAATCCCAAAATAGATTTTTGACGTTGTAGATTGATGCTTGGTAATTTTCCAATTAATTACCAAAATTATCAATTTTTAAGATAATTACCCACAAACACCAATCACACTGAATTTGCACCAAATAATGGTCAAATAAATAAACATATCACACCATTGAAATTAGCATAAAATTCCGGTCATCGACTATACTGGTCTAATTTCCAGAAAATAAATAAATAATTAAATAATTACAGAAAATAATAAATAAATGCCAATAAATAGCAAAAATGCAAACTTAGGCTTGAAAAGCCTAATTAAAAGCCGAGACAGATCCGGAAAATTTCCGAACCACTCTAGATAAATACTAGAGCTTGTCTAGGATCTAACTACACTACTCTAACCACCTAACATGCAATAACCATTGATTAAATTGCTAATCTAATCTAACTATCCACATAATCCATACTTAGTCTAAACTAATTAACAATTAAGCATAATTAACTTACTAAGCAATGATTAGTGAGTTAAACTCACTTGTTAAGCGATATGCTCGTATCAAAACGACGGGGATGAGGCGAGGCTCGATACACTCCAAAGTGGGCTAGCCAAACGGGGTTCGGAAATGGTCCAAAGCGGGCCAAAAAGATTGCTGGGAACCCACACATCCTGGCTTTCGGTCGATGTTGATCAAGGCTGAGAGAAGTGCGGTCGGTGTTGATCAAGGCTGAGAGAAGTGCTGGCTTGGGTCGGTTGAGGTAGGAATGGTCTAAAACGGGCGGAGGGGAATGAATCGGGTCTAGGCAGAGCTGGACGGCAGCTGAACGGTGGCCATGAAACTCCACGTGGCTTCGACAGCACTAGACAGTGCTCAAACGACATGGGACGGCAGCAAGCTGGGCGTGGGCATGAGTGAGCAGTGGCTGGCGGACGTGTGGCTCAAGCAATGCAAGCGGCAGCTCTAGGCTTCGATGGTTGGCTCGACGGCGCTGGAAGATTGAGCTCGGTCTTCTAGGTTGCCGTAGCGTCGCATAGTAGGGAGAGGGAGGAGGAGGTCAACGGGAATAGAAGGGAAGAAGGAGGGACCGAATAGGCTGAAGGGGGACCACCTTGGCCTTCTCTCTTATCCCTTTATCCCCTACCTTGGCCCACCAACCCAGCTATCTTCCGCAGCTGATTTCTAGACCAAAAATCCCTCTTCTAGAAGCTTGCGTTGGTCCCCAAGTTGGGTCCTTGGGGGTGCTACGAATTTTGATTGATTTTCCCTCCAAATGGACTCACATGGCTCTTGAATCAACTCAATTCAATCTCTATAAATTCAACCATCATAGCCTCGATCAACTTAGCATTTTTCCTCACCAATTGAACTCACTTGCATCCCAATTTCCTGGTAAAAAACGATCATCTGAATTTTCTAAACAAAAACGCCCCTACCTCGACTTTTTCCCAAAAAGTCTCGGTTTTCAAAAAAATCTTCGGAGACTGAGCCGACATTCCTAAAATGACCTGTGACATGACAGAACTTTCAATTTCTGAAATCGGATTCAAATTCGCGGTTAATTTCACTCTGGCACGTTTTTAGCGTTCTACTAGGTAGCTTTCATAAATTTTTAGTGCAAATAACCCGTGATCGATTTTCTTTGAGCCACAATGAACCTCTTCGACACATTGGTGACTCTCGGTTATCACGAAAATCTCGATGATTTAAATACGGAAACAGGGTACTAAAACGATAAAAAAATCAATCTTGTGTCGGCCGATAAGAATTTCTCAATTTTCTGGAATCACCCACGTTTAACCACACATCTCAGTCGAACCAACCTATTTATGATTTCCAATCGACTTATATCTGTGCTGTAATGATCTCTGCAGATGAGCACAATCGAGTAGTGGATTCCTGATCGAATCCTCAAATCTATTGCATTAAAATCTCTTAATGACTTCCCCGAGTAGTCTACTTATCTCAGTAGTGATCAACTCTGAGAATAGCACTATAGGCGCATCGATGAAAGGCCCAATTTAATTTAATTGAAAACAACATCGAAAATTCGAGATGTCACATTTCAAGTTAGAGGAAAGACGCCATACGGTGTCATTTTGTTGTTTGAATGCTGACTATGCTCTCCAACGAGCCACATCAACTTCAAAAATTAATAAAAAAAAAAGTGTCACATCGGATTTTCGACCAATTTAATCAGCGTTGGCACTGAAATGATCATTTTTCAAATTTGTTGGCACTTAAGTGATCCAAAATAAACTTTCGGCACCAAAGTGAACGTCGTATACAACTTTTGGCATTAATAGTGTACTTACCCTGACTTCTCTAGTGAGTATTTGCACTTATTTTATAAGAAGCTCCAATCAAGAAGTACTTTGATCTAAACACGAAAATCTCATAAAAGATGTTGACTTAATCCAAAGGCGGCTAATTCCATAAACTAGTCAAATTAACATGTCACATAAATTTTCCATAAACCAAAGATGTGAGAGGAGGTGAAATTATTGGGGTGGGGGGAGGGGAGAGAGATAGGAAGAGTGTTTGGTGGCGTCCAAGTGAAGAGTGTGTCGCTTTTTGTGTCCTAGGTAAAGACAAAAATTGTTTAGGTAGTCTCCCATGAAAAAAAGTGGGAATCGAGTTGCATGCATGCCATCCACATAATCTTATGGCCATGTATGAGCCTTAGGATTTAATGAGTCTCCCAAGTGTCTGCCTCAACTAAAATGCTCGTATTGTGTTGAGTGCATGTAATGTGATTTGGATATAGACTTCACCTTTTTGACATGATATTAGATTTATAATTTTTACCTTTATGATGATCTAAATTTCTTACTTGGGTTCTCCTTATTAATTCTTAATGCCCCTCTTCTATATAAATGATAAAAAAAAAATCATAAAGAGTGACTTTCTGATAATATATATGCTCAGTTAGCTCATGGCAATCATATAACTTCTCATAAATAAACTTCAAGTGGCACGAAGTCAAGTTAAAATTTGTCTTTTGTCAAATTCAAAAACTTCCACTAACTTCATATGGAGAAAAATTGATTTTAGCAAAACGATATATTAAATCTCAAATTGAAGTCAAACTAGTATTACAAAGTCAATTTCATTAGTTAAGCTAAATATTGGTGCTACTGGGAAGGGAATCGCTATTAAATGAAGAAATCAAAATATGCATCAAAACCTCCATTTTTTTTATTTCCACAACCATCTAAAACGCCTATCAAAAGTCAAATTTTGTCACCAATTCAGAACTAGAACAAACAAAACTCCAATAGGAAGAAACTCAAGATGACCCCTCCCCTAACACCACAAGGGAAAAAAGAAAACGGATCCAATTTACAATCGGGCAAGGCCAACATGAGGTTGTGGTGTTTGGTGGTGGGGGCTCCATGGGCATGGCTATTGATAGTGGCGGTGGCCAAAAAGAAGATAGGAAGAAGAAGAAGAAGAAGAAGAGAAATGCAGGGCATATAAGAGAGAGACAAGAAATTGAAAGAGGGCCACATGGGGCCACATTGAAGCTTGTGGCAATCATTGAGCAGAGTGGAGCATGACTCATGTGGAGGTTCAACACTACCTAATATTTTGTCGTACTAGCTCAATCTAATAAAGAATTCATGTCATTTTGAAAGGACTCCACAAACTTGTCTAAATATGTTCTTAATTACCTCAACCAACCTAGTTAGCTTTTATTAAATCTTAAATTGGGTTGGGTCATCTTTGCCTCCGTTACTAGATTTTTCTCTTCGACCTAGTCCAAATTCCAAACTAAATAAGACATTTAGAAATAGGAAGTATGACAACTTTTAAATCTTTCTCAAAAAAAAATTTCCTCCATTTTCTACTCATCTTTTAATTTTCCCTTTCCTTTCAGCAACTCTCTCTCTCTTTCTCTTCCACTATACTTATATATGTTATTTCCCTTGACTTTTTTTTCCCATATATAAAAAGGTCAATGGAAGTGCACACTCAAAAGATCACATTGAAATTGTGCACAATTCAAAGTTTAATAGAATATATGCACCGAACTTGACTTAGAATGATATGTCTCGCACTCATATTTTACATCACAATGGCCTTTATTTATTATATTGATGAAATAGAGCTTATGAAGCACTTTTATTGAAAGGAGAAAAATTAACTTTAAAGATGTCCCTATTTAATTGAACAAAATTTTCGCATATCAAACATTATAAATTCCCTCAATTTCATTCAAAACGATATTATTTCTCAGCCGATAGTTAGATTGGATCTGTGGAAACGTCAGAATCGCTCCTGTAGCAAGGCTCTAGTGGGTCACACCATAGGAGGGGCGGTTCAATCGCAATCTTACGAGAGACGCCATGCCCTCCTGTCGCTGGCAGATTACGAAGTCCTTAATTCCAATCACTGAAAATTGACTTGTTGGTCATGTTAATACCGAGCACTGTTATCATATATCATGCTTCCATTTTCTTGGGGCTTATGATAGCTGGATTATGTTCCCAATAATGAAATCCGAGGACTATTTTGGGTTTAGAGAAGATGATAATCCCATAACTTTTTAAAGACGTTCCCGTTGAAAATTCAATGTGACATCACACTTATAAGGAAAACTTTTTAAATATTTAACACTCAAGTGATAGATTGAAAATTATAACACTCAAATGCATGTTATTTAAAAATCATGACACTCAAGTGAATGGAAAAACAAGTTATAGTATTCAAGTGATTGTTATAAGAAAATTTCAACGAATCCTTATCCCAAACATCAGTAATCAAATTGCGGTCGGTAAGATTTAAGAGAGCCTATTACACAGCAGAAGAGTCATCTCAAACAAGAGTTATATGTGCCCGCTTAGCAATTAGTTTAATCCCTTGGGATTCACTTTCAGAGAGTCGTGATAGAGAGCTTTCGCAATTTCAGATGGGCCAAAGAATTTCAAAAGAGATAAACTATTTTATTTGTGTGGTGTTTCTCTTGGCATTCCAACATCGATATAATTAATAAACAGCTAAAGAGTAAACGCAAAAAGCTCATAAATGATGTTGAATTAATCCGAAGGGGACTAATTTAAACCAATCAAATTAATATGCGAAGTTTGTCCGGGGGTGCCCAGTGGGGAGTGTGTCAATTTTTTGGGCACTAGGTAAAGACAAAAAGTGTTTAGGTATGTCTTATGAGAAACGTCGGAATCCAATTGCATAAAGAAGATAAGACTTGATAAGGACAAGATCCTCACTATAACATAAAGAAAGTACATCAGATTGTAAAATCTTGACGAGTCAATGCATTACCAGCAGGCATATTAAGGTGAAGAGAATGCCACCTACAACAGCAGTGACACCCATTCAACTGCATGTCTAGAGAACCATATTAACATGCACGCCTGTTGTGGCAAAGCAAATGATAGACAAATTCATGAAAGTGTCCAATTGAGATTCGTCAAGACATCAAAAGAAATATCGTTGAAATTAAAGATCTTTGCCTCTTTCGAAATTCTTTGGCCGTCTAAAATTGCGAATAATTCCCGTATAAAAAATTCACTTACGCACTCTGTATTGACAGGCCCAGAAGCTTTTAGACATGCCTTGATATGAGCTTTTTTGTTTTTTTGTTTTTTTTTTTTTTTTGGTCTGGACCCAAGTCCAAGAGCAGAATTAGTGAATGGCCTTTCATTAGTATTTTTGTTTTTGTCCTTCCGCTATAGCTGTTAGAAAATTTAAATATTAAAATACTATTTATTTAATAACTTAATTTTTTAAAACAGGTGGTAATAGTCTCATAAAATAACAAGAGCTTCAATCGTTTATGAAATAGAATTCGTGGCACTTTCTCTTTGAGCAAGAAAGTGATGTCCAAGGATCAAAATTGAATGTGAGGGCCCCAAAATGGGTCATCAGTGTTCGTAATTAGAACTCAAGGATTAAGATGCATATCATGTAATTTATCTCAAAAGAGTGAATTATAAGAACTGCGTAATATAAAAAGTTAAGGAGCATGAGAATTTGGGCATTATAAATAAGAGTATTCATCTATACAAAAAATAAAAAAAAATAAAAGGGATATATGTACTAAAAGTCCTAAAACTTATTATAAAAGTACAATTAAGTCATACAACTTGCAAAAATTTCAATCAAGTCCTAAAACTTGTCAAATTAATATAATCGAATTCTTCCATTAACTCTATCTAACTTGTCTGATGGAAAATGTTAATGTGGCCTTTTTAAAATATTTTCTCTCCCATGTGGCGTGACATGGCTAAAACGATGTTATATTGGTTCAAATATGATTCTTACTACTAATTTTATTTAACCCCTCGCTGGCTACTCTCATCCATTTTCTCCTTCTTCTTTTTTTCCTTAATTTAGCTTATTTTTAAATTTAATTTAAATAAATATAGTATTAAAAATTGGATTTGGATTAAAACAATATCATTTTAACCTTATGTTTCATGTTTTAGCCATGCTATCACCATGTGGGAAAGAGAAAATAATTATAAAGAAAAAAAGCATTTTTCCGTTAACCAAGTTGGATGGAGTTGACGGAAGAACTTGGTTGCACAAGTTTGACAAGTTTTTAGATTTGATTGCATTTTATTTTATTTTTTTGTAAATTTTAGAGGTCAATTGTACTTTTTTGACAAGTTTTAGGATTTCTAGTGCATATATCATAAAATAAGAGTACGAAGACAAAGTTATGTTAGGGATATTGAAACTAGTATGGAAAACCGATTCCCAAATCATGTATCAATTTGATTGGTTTATGGAATTAGTCCTTTTGGAGTAAATCAACATTTTCCAAGAGATATTTTGTATATATGTATATATCTATGCATATATACACATATACATACATATATATGGATGGAAGAGGGGCATTGAGTACAAAAAAGGAGACCCCAAGTAAGAAACTAGATAATCCTAAAGGCAAAAATTAAAAGTTTAATGTCACGTTAAATAGGTGAAGTCCCTATCCAAATCACATTATATCCGCTCCATTCAATATGAGCATTTTAGTTGAGGCAGATACTCGGGAGATTCTCCACCAAAACTTGTATACGATCATTAAATCCTAAGACTTGTATACGATCATTAAGATTATGTGGATGGCATGCATGCAATTTGATTCCCTCGTTTTTCACAGGGCATTACCTAAACACTTCTTGTCTTTTTATCTGGTGCGCAAAACGTGACACACTCCTCACACGGGCACCCCCGCACGCTCTTCGCGTCTCTCTCTCCCTATAAATGCACCTCTTCTCTCAATCTTTTCACCTTAAAACGAAAAAACAAGAGCATGAGTCACTCCAGAACAGAAACTTGCGGAACCATGCCTCTGGACTCGAACATGACCGACTGGATCGTCGAAGTCAACGAGGGCCTCAAGTCCATGCCGTCCGACGAGCGACAGTACTGGGAGAAGCGGTCCATCTACAAGGTCCCCGCCCGCGTCACCAGCCTCAACCCCAAGGCCTACCAGCCGCTGGCTGTCTCCTTCGGCCCCTACCACCATGGCAACGACCACCTCCGTCCCATGGAGGCCCACAAGCACCGCGTGCTCCTCCACTTCCTCCGGCGCTCCAGAAAGCCCCTTGAGTTCTTCCTTAAGTCACTGAGGGAGGTGGCGGGAGACCTCGAGGCAAGCTACGACGCGTTGGACTTGAAGTGGAAGGAGGGCGGTGGGAAGGGCACGGCAGACCAGTTCCTAAAGGCGATGATCACTGACGGCTGCTTCATGCTCGAGATCCTTAGGACCAAACCACTGGAGGAGAGCGACTACGCACCCAACGACCCCATCTTCAGCAAACATGGGAGGCTCTCCGTACTTCCGGTCATTAAGCGGGACATGCTGCTGCTGGAGAATCAGCTGCCGATGCTAGTGCTAGATCGGCTGGTCGCCATGCTCGATGGCAAGCAGGTTAGATCCTTAGATTTCACTCCGTCTTAGGAGGTTTTTGCACGCATGTAAACAGCCGTACCAGTTCACCCAGCAGTACATGTTGAAGATCTCAGAGGAATCAAATCAAATGCTCCATGCGTTTTGGATGCACGGTTTGACATCAACCGAGAATACATTATTAGATCTATTTTTACTATAGGAAACTTATTTTCTTACCTTTTACTCGAGGACAACCCATACGACAGCAGGAGGAAGGGAAAATGCACTGACTTTACTCCAACGATGCAGGACGATGAGTACATCAACCGGCTCATCCTCGATTTCTACTGCCCCGAGCAAAACAATCGAAGGATGGGAAAATGCCTGCACGTCCTGGACGTCTTCAGGAAGAGCATGCTGATGGAGCCCAAGAACGAGGCAAGGCCCAAAAGCAGCACGGAGATTATCCGGTCAGCCACCGAGCTCCATGAGCATGGAATCCAGTTCAAAACAAGCCAAACCAACAGCCTCAATGATATCTCTTATGCCAGCGGGATCCTGAGCCTCCCCATGATCGTGTTGGATGAAGACACCGAGTCAAAATTCCTCAACCTCATCGCATTCGAGCGCTCCCACTTCGGGACTGGGAGTGAGGTCACGTCCTACATTTTCTTCATGGACAACATCATTGACAAGTGGCAGGACGTCGCATTGCTCCACACCAAGGATATCATCTCGAATGCTATGGGGAGCGACGATGTGGCAGCCAAGCTGTTCAACTCGCTGGCCAAGGACGTGATGCTTGACCCCGACAGCACCCTCCATGATGTGATGAACGAGGTCAAACTTTACTGCGATAAGAATAGACACATGTGGAGGGCCACTCTCATGCACACCTACTTCAGGAATCCTTGGGTTGCATTGTCTCTCATAGCGGCCGTCCTCCTCTTCGCGCTCACCATTATTCAGACCGTATACACCGTGCTCAGCTACAACAAATGAACCTTCCGTTTGCTTCTCTATACAATATTTTTGTGTTCTCCATTTTTTTTTTTTTTTGGTCTTAATGGCTGTCTTGATTTAGTTGTTGATTGTCGATATTGCTAAATATTCTCTCTAGAATAGTCTACAATACTCTCTGTGTGTCTCTCTTAGTGGCAGGTGAATTTTGTGGTATGTTTGTAATAAAAGTATTGTCCACGTTGAGGCTCTTGGAGAAGACTTTCTTGTACTATGTCGGTCATTGGACTATAAAAAACATAGCCATCTTCATTGGAGAGCATCGCAGAAAGCTAAGAACGAAGCATCCCTTGTATTTAAAGCCTTTGTAATACAAAATCCATAATTTCCTATTGCTCTCTCTTTTTGCACCAAAATTAACCGCACACTAACCTTACATTTCTCACCATTTTTTCAGTCCATCAAACTAACTGTAATGAATGATGTTCCTCATGTTTTCAGTCATGTTCACTTCCCTCTTCAAACGTTTTAAATGCTAGACATTTGGCTGCTATTTCGCATCATGTGATGATGGCTGTTTTGTTTAAGCCTTTTTCATATTTATCCATTGCAACATTTTCTTCTTGATTAAAGTTGTTAAGAAGTTGCGGTGAATGCCTTCAAAGTCCTATTTATACCCCATTGGCTTCAAAATCCAAAGTAATCTATATATATTTCCCATTTGCCAAGCAATCAATATTAACTTAGTTTTATATCTGGGAAATAACTATTTTGAAATTTCCAGAATCCTTCCCGAAATAAAAATTATTCACTGATTTGTTGACTCCCATTGTGAAACCTTATATTATAATAAATTGACAGCGAGCTGGTATTATGTATAGAAAAAAGCCAGTAAATTGTTGAAAACTGCAACTTCATAACCTTACTGAACAAAACCCAAATTTGATACGCGTACTGCAAACGAACCCCAATTTGAATGAGGTTCGTTGCTTCATTGAATTTTCAGCAATTGTGGGTATCCCTACAGAGTGGCAATAGCTCGATGTCCAGCTTCCTACTGTCTTCCACTTCTGATTAAGCTCAACTGCCCTAAGAAGAGTTATCAATTTCGCAACATGGTCTGACAAATGGTAATTCCAATGTTTTGTAGTTAAATAGGGAACCGGAAGGAGAAAGCAAACATACAATATAATTCTCATGACAAGTCCAGTAGATGCTCTGGAGATAAATGGGCAAGACATTTGAAGAGGCAAGGACATAAATAATAAACGCGTTCTCCCCTATCCATTCCAAATGTAGTACGCCTAACTCCCCCGTAGTCAACCTGTTGAGGAAAGGTCCATTCGGAAAATCCATGATACTTGGGACATAAGATAAGGATTGACAAGGACAAGATCCTCACCGTCACTATGCATAATGCATGTGTCGTGACCCAATCTCAACACCCATTAATCCCTCTCGTGAAAAAAAGGAGGGGGAAAGTTTGGGTTTAGGGGTACTTGATCACGAGAGTTCACTCACGGCTTATATTCCAAAAGATGTCATCACCTCGCCTTTCGGATCAATTTTCTTGTGAGTTCCCTCCACGAGATCGTTAGCTCTCCCAAGCTCGTACCCCACGTGACGGCGGAGTGTCTCGATCCATATCCACACGGGCGACACATCTTGGGAGAAGAGGTCGGGTGTGGATATTGGATCTAAGTGTACTTTTACCATGGTAGTCTTCTCGATATTACGCTTCCCCATAAGGATTACATCACTTCATCCTTTGGGGTCTCCCACGTCAAACATGCTAAAACATGGTGAGTTTCATTGAAACTCATACCCCTCGCGACAGATTTACTTATACAATCTAGTTATTTTAAAACAACTTAGAAATAAAATGGGAGTCGCCACTAGCCTTGTTTCAGGGGTTAGATAGAAGAACCAGTCAAGAGTCAGGAGTGTTCTCTCGATTCCTACACAACCAAATATCTAGGTTCGGAGACTGGCGTTATGCTTTTATATCTATTAGCATTCTTTCGGTACCTAAGCAGCATATTATTTTTATCTAACATGTCCATGCATTTCTTCTTATATTTTCAGAACTGTTAGTCCTAAACTAAGCGATCATACATGGTTGGTTATTTTCATACTATTCTATTTCTAAAAAACAAAAAGAAAAGACAAATCAATGGAATTGAAATTATGAGATAATAAGTAAACAATCAAGAAAGCAGTAAATCTACCATGCAATCCTAGAAAGTATAAAAGAAAAACACAATTGAAAAAAAGATAAGAGAAAGAGAGAAAACCCGTAACTCGTTGGGCTTTATACAACAAATGGATCTCGAAACATATGTCGGGGAAATGAATAGTACATAATAATGGTCAAAAATGGACATCAACCTCCATCGTCTTTGTGCTTTCTTCGTCTTCAAGATCCTAATCTAAACTTAATCTAGAAATCTATAACTAGGCACATATAATGCAAAGAAACAAATATACATATCAAAACAATGAAAAACATGACATCATATCAAGATCAATCATTTAAAAAAAGTTCAATGCGAAGTCAAATTTTGGGGCCACGGGGTTGGTCTTTGTATTTCATGCGAGGGTCCCACTAAGACACATACCCAATCTACTTTTGTGACCTTCAACAATTATTGACCAATTGTGTTCTCACTTGCCAATAACTTTTATAAGTCTCTTAACTAAGTGATATATGTGATCCCACGGTTTTCCCTCGACATCATGCATTGACCTTACCATTCATCTAAAAGTTACATGCATTATAAAAATTTAAACATGCATGGAGATCTTTTAGATCTTGTTTCTCAACCAATCAAACAGATAAGTGAGCCGTTAGTAGATCACTTATAACCAAGTCAAGCACCAATCACAAACACGGGCAATTCTAAATGTGTGACATAATTATATACATGGAGAGTACATGTGATGTCTGAAAGACATCTTTTGAAATCATTCACAAATTTTTTTGAGATAAAGTGATGTCTCGATTATGAAAGGCATTCAATTGCCAAGGCTAGCCTAAGGCTTGCATAAATGTACTCATAAAATGTCGGAGGCATTTTGAATACAATTCAAACAGTAACTTTCACAATGTCAAATTAGGATTTTAAAAAGGTTTGAAAATATTTAGGATTAAGAAATATCTAGGTTATAGAACACATCCAATTGCCAAGGCTGGCCCAGGGCTCACATAAATGCACTTACAAGTATCAAAACCATTTTGAATATGGTTCAAATCACGATTTTTCCTTAAGCCAAATCGAGCTTTGGAAAAGAATTTTTTTTAGAAATTGTTTTTGGGAAATATCACATGTGCCAAAGTATTTTTGAAAGATGCAATTTGAAAAGATCAATTATTTAACAATAAATATCAATGCATTTAGAACAGCTTTCATGAAGATGGCATAGCCTCATTTCATGCACAAACTAACCTAAAAGGTATAACTAAACAATCACAATCACATTCATATCAGGAAAATTTCTGATGTTATAGCAAAATTGAATAATATCCATCAACAATCTAGTTATAAAAAAATTCACTAATATATAGGACATAATAGCAAAAAACTTTCATGCAGAAATTTTTCCTAAATGAGCTACACATAATTTTACAAAAATCAAACAATAAGCAACAGCATATCAGAAAGTTATCAAAATAGCAGGATACTTAACCAATATCACAAGGATTTGTCCTATCAAAACAAGTCTAAAAATCACCAATTTTTTACACAATGTAGCCAACATGTTGACAAATAAGTTTCTTTCAGAGGCCAAGTATCGAATCCTAATAGAAAAAAATGGAACAAAAATATCAAAGGTTGGTCCAAACAAGGGTTAGAACAAAGGTCTGAATTTGATCACATATCCAAATTCTGATCTAGTTTTGAAAAAATGAAAAGTAGTCCAAACAATGAGCAATTTACATAAAATTAGCAGCACTAAAAACCTCTAAGTGTGCCTTATTACTTCCTAGAAGGGCTCGAGTCCAAACTAGGTCAATTAGGTGTTCGAAGATCAAGATCTCTAAAGATGTGCATATTAGTAACAGAAATGCATCAATAAATCTCGAAACCATTTAAGTAATGTACAAATGGCATGAAGAAAATCACATGCAACATAGAATTAGATGCAACTAACAATTGGGGTGATTATCTAACCGTAAATCGACATGAGAAAATGTCACACGATTCAATGACAATACAAGATGACTCAAAATTCATGATAAAATGCTTGAGAGTTTATAAGTAAACATGCACTCATACAGTACATATTAATCATGTAAAATAACACTCAAATGCAATGATGTGAACATATATTCAAACCTTGTAACATGAGGTTTAAGTGTCAAGAAAACATTATCATTAAATTTGGACTCAAAATGTCTCAAACAAGCATGGTAATATGCATAAATGGCAAGATTTCATTTCAGCATTGATTTCCCAAAACGTGTACAATTTCAGCCATCTCAAGACGTGTAAAAATCTTACGAAAAATCCTACACATAGAACATGCAACAATGAACGTTTCTCATTAAGGATTCAAAAACTAAATGTGATCACACGAATCACAGTAAAAATGACAAAATAGAGATGTACATTTAGACTATGCACTAATGCAGCATGTTTTAACTTTAACTCATGCAATTGATTCACTTGCCAATGTCAAGACTTGGTAAAGCATGCATCAATTGAACATATGTATCATGTATTTTAACTCTCATGAAATATTTGAGACTAAATAGATGCATTTGTGGACTTAATTTGATCAAAACAGAATTCGGACCAATGCAGGACAAACTGTCTTATGTTCAGATCTAAGAGATTTTGACCTAGTTAAACATGTCTAAAAATTTCAAAAAAATACAGGACATGCACAACACTCATACGAGCAACTTTTATAAAGGAAATTTATTCTAGAACTCAACACAAAAATGGCAAAATTAGAAATCAACATGGAATAGACTGACCTAGGCTTGGATCTAAGTAGATCTGAACTAATTAAGCACATCCAAAAATCATGAAAAAAGTTACAAGATGTGCACAAAAAAATTTGGAACAAAACTCATGTAGGCAAGATTGTTCAAAAATCATCACATAATGCTACATAAAAATAGTAAATTCTCATTTTGGAGCAAGAATAGAACCGAAAATCCAATTGAACTACAATAGAATCGCTCATCTTCAGAGATATTTTTCGAGGGTCAAATGACACTCAATTGGGGCGTACAACCTACCATTTTAAAGCTTGGGATGTCTATTATCTAATCCTAACAGGACTCAAGTTGAAACGAGAATTTTTTTGGATCTCGTTTTGATCAAAATAGTAAATCAGTCCTAAGGCAACGAAATTACAGATTTAAGCAAAAAACAAGCACAATCATACAAGTTCAAACTTCAGCAACTCATCAATGATCAGCATATATCACTAATATTGAATCCTAGCCTTGGCCAGCTAATCTGGCTTCGCTTCACGAGGTTCGAGATCGAGAAATTACCTTTTGATGTGGTTTTTTTTCGATTTCGATCGCAATTGAGTAGAATTTTCACTGGAACTTTGATTAAATCTTCACAAACTTCTTAGGACCAAATCTTGTTAGGAGGAAGATTGGCAATCGGCACCAATCCGATTAAACCGGCCAATCGAGGAATAGACTGGCTTGATTACCAATCCTTGGTGCCACAACCGAGAAGCCGTTGGACGGAGCTGTGGCTGCCTCTCCAGTAACCTATGCTAGCAATCGAGGATAGGAGGAGATGAGGGACCTCTTAGCTGGTGGCTCCAATCAAGTGGCCACCGATGAGGGGTGAAACCACCAGCAATTTTGAGAGAGTAGGAAATGGAGGAAAAGAGAGAGAGAGAGACACAGAGAGAGAGACAGAGACAGAGACAGAGACGGAGAGATTGATGAGAGAGATATTTTCGTGCATAATGAACCCCCTCTAAAATGGAAGGAAAATTTCACTTATATATCTTCAAATTAAGCGATTTCGACCGTTGGTTCAATCTGACGGTCGAAATTTCAATCTGACAGTCAAAAATCGATTTTGAAAGCTCCATCATGATTTGGAGGTGTCTGGTAATTGATCTAGTGGCTTTGATTTGCAAAAACCCAAGCCAAAATCGAGAATTGCATCAAAATGTCCTATTATGGGTTAATTTGCAATTTGATGAAATTGGAGGATCAATCTAAATTTTGGGAATTAAAGGTAAAAAAGTGAAATTGATATTGAGAGAATCTCGGAACTAGTCATCATAGATCAAGAACTGGCCAGCAAGGGGCTAACCTAGCCAGCCCCGCCGATGGCCGATCAGACCGGTCAGACCAGCTTGGTCCAATTTACTCAGATTTTGATCGGTTCTTGACTGATTTGGTTCGTTTCTCACTGTTTTGTCCATTTAGGATCCCTGTGGGTCTAAAACTTATGCAATTAAATGAATTTTACCCTATTTAAGAAGAAATTGATCAATTAAGGTACAATTAAGCTAATCAAACCTTATGAATGTAATCTAGGGGTCTCCTATTAATCTAATTGCATGATTATCGTGAAAAACAATGAGTCAAAGTCATGGGTAATTTGAATTGGGACTAAGGGCTAAAATTGTAAAATTTACAATTTAATGGGCAAAATTACAAATTAACCAAAATTGAACTCAATTATTGTTACAATTGCCCTATTTAATGAACTACCCATATGCAAGATCACTTATCGCATTCAAATTGACCTGGAATTGAAGCACTCAAGCTTAGGTAAAAAATGGATCTAAGCCTAACATTAAAATTGTACATAAATTCATGAAATTAAACCATAGCCATGAATTGGTCAATTCAAATTTTGTTGATTGAAGCTTAATTGCTTGATTTTCTAATGCTTGGGAGGATATAATTCTTCAAATTGATAAGTTTTAATTTGAATTTTCCAAAATTGATTTTGGATTTGGACTTATCTTAAGAGAATAAATGAGAAATAATTGTCCGTTTACAAGTTATGAATGATCGATTTTGGTCCCCTAATTAGGGTTAAAATGGCAATTCACATTTTGACTCGATAAATCGTGAAATTGAATGCGTAAGCAAATTTTGGATAGTCCTTAAACCAAATGTCAAAGAAGGAACTATACCTAATTATGACTAGAATAAAAGTAATTTTATTTTTGGTCGATTTAGAACATAAAATTAAAAAATTCAGAAATTAGGGTTCTTATTCGAATTTTGCGAAATTTTTGACGCAAAAGTCAAATTGACATTAAAAGAAATATATTTATTCATTTTTATTTTATTTTTTTTATCAAAGGTTTGACCAAAAATCAATCATTTAGTTAACATTTCCTAAAAAGTTGGTTTTTTTAGCCAATTCTTTGAATTTTTGAGAAATTGATTTGATAAAAAATGAAATTAAAGCTAGATGGTTTTTCTTTTTTTGGCAAAAAATCAATTTTTGACCCGGAGTTGACTTTTTGTCAAAGGGTTGATTGAAAAGTCAACTCAAAAGTCAACCATTTGACTTTTAGGATTTTTTTCGACAATGAACTAAAAATTATTTAAAAAATGACAATGCAAAAGAAAGAAATGAAAAAACGACACTTTTTGGCCTAGAGATGGGGTCCTGTCACGATCAGAAACCTAAATGTCAATTTTTACTTTTAATAACATGTTGACTAAAAATCAGATGTCAATAGCTGCCCCTCTTTGAGTATGAATTCGAAGAGATTCCACTAAAAAACAAAATTGATACCTATAATTTTTAGTCAACTCCACTTTGAAAATAGGAAAAGACAAAGGAAACGATATATGGTTAGGGATGTACTTGACACTTACATTTGCTCATCAAGGTATCTGAACTCTTGTTGGGGTTTATTCACTCTGTCTTTCTCTCATAGAATGGAATGAAGGAAATGAAATCACTAAATGAAAAGGGAATGGTTTAAGAATAACCTGAAACCTAAAGACAATATTTAAGGAAAACCTAGAACCTAGAGATAAGGTTTAAGGTAACCTAGACTCTAAAAGACAAAGTTTATGGATAACCTAGAACCTAAAGATAAGGTTTAAGCATAGCCTAAAACACTAAGTCAAGGTTTATGGATTACCTAGAACCTAAAGATAATGTTTAAGGATAGCCTAGAACCTAAAAGACAAAGTTTAAGGATAGCATAGAACCTAAAGACAAGGTTTGAGGATAACCTAGAACCTAAAAGACAAGATTTATGGATAACTTAGAACCTAAATGACAAGGTTTAAGGATAACCTAAAATCTAAGAGACAAGGATTATGGATAACCTAGAACCTAAGGGACGAGGTTTAAAGTTTCCCTTAGGTTCTAGGTAGACCAAGAACTTAAAAGAAATGGTTTAAGGTTGACCAAGAACCTAAGAGATGAGATTTAAGGTTGACCAGGAACCTAAAACAAGGGGTATGGTTTAAAGTAACCAAAAATCAAAAGAGAGGGTTATGGTTTAGGATGACCAAAATCGGAAACGAGGACATGGTTTAGCTAGGGAACACATATTTGAAAAAAAAAAAAGGGTTTTGAGATTGCTTGAGAGCCAATCTTGCGAAACAATGCCGATTGTCAAATCCCTTTAAAGAGGATTTAAACAAAATGAAATTTCATTAACCACCTAAGGGTTAAATGAAATATGCCAAGTGGAAATATCCTAATCAAAAGAGGTCTTTTACACTAGCTCTCAAAAAATGACTTTTTTTTCCTAACCATTGATGTGGGAAAACTACTTAAATCTCACAAGAGAGGTCTCACTCAACCTACGTCTAAGGCTTTCGAAAACGTTCACAATGAAAACAATTCATTGGTCAAAAGGTTTTTTGAAAGGACCGTAATGATGGCTTGGTCATGGGCTTACACAAAAGGTATGCACTTTGAGGCCAATAAATGAATATTCAATCAATATCTTCATCAGGTTTACAAGTCAAGAATCTCGAAGATAAGATAAGATAGGATTGCTTCAATTCCTTCTAGCAGTAACTCCTGTGTGAGATTCTTATTTCAACTTGAACCAGCCCAATCGGAAGAGATTTCAAATAAAGGTTGTAATGTTAATTCGGGCGAGGCTTATAAAGGCTCGGAGATCTTTTAGATATCATGAGGTTAAAAGTGAGTGATTATCTTGGCATCATTATCATTACATGGCTTTTCAAAAATTGACCCTTGAAATCTAACCTATCTCGAGAATCCTTTTGATTATTTGTCTTGAGACATGAGAGCTTTGCTCTCTTTTCTAATGACATTGCTTGCAATATATGTTTTGCAAAGCATTTCTTTTGTTTTTCAATGGATAGTCTTTTGCATGACCATTGAATTTGCTCTTCTTTGCATTTTTGCTTTTCTTTGCATTTTTCATGGGCATTAGGATTGCTTTTACCAGGCACACTATTTTTTCATGCCCTCTAGTTTTCACTCTCTTTTGAGTATCTAAGATTCTCGAGTGGTATTTACAAACACGACCAACATTCTCAATTTTGTTGGTAATTCACATGCCTTGCCCCAGTGTGGGGAGATAATCATCACCTGGGTTATGAAAGAATTGCGTAAGGCTCAAATTGGTTAAGCAAAGGGTAATTATGCTTAGGGTGGTGAACGGAATGCTCTTTATCACTTCAAGATGCTTCGAGCTTTGATAAGAAATCACCTAAAGCTAGCACAAGAAGATTGATGCAAGTGAAAGCAATAGATTATTTCTTAATCTTTTGCTCCACAATTTTCAACCAAGACCCCCTATTTTGCCCAAATGTGGAGTTGTTCTTGACAGGGTTATTTTGGAAATGCTCCTTATTTGGCTCAAAGTGGCTTGCAAGAAATATCGATAGTGTTTGGAATTGAGAAAGAAAATGCCTTTATCGTCTCCAACCATGTATTCACTATGAATGAAACCTATGCCCCTAGACATGGTTTGTTTCACTCAATTCTCTCAAAGAGTGTATAAGGATGAGTTTGGCAAAGAGGTTGCCTCTCATCATTTTAGGCACTACCACTGGGCACATTTAACAATCCTTTTCTAGTTTTCCAAAACACATTTTAGTTAAATCCAACTCCCTGGGGAACGAAAATGTACCAATTTTTTTTTCCTTTTGACTCTACTGGGGAGACTCTTGGAAACAAGGTTGAATAAAATTTATGGACAAAACATGCTTTGCTTAGCACAAGAGTTCACTTCTAAATTTCTAATTGACTCTTTTGACATTCTAAGGGATAGAGCCACTTCTAAGTTTTAAAGAAGATGGTCATATTTTGAAAGTTTTGCATTTCTGAGATCAACCTCCTGTTGATAGGCAGAATCTTCTTTAGAGATCCTACAAAATGAATAAACATATAGATGTAACATGTATGCATGTGATGCATGATGCAAACATCCTAAAGTAGCTCGGATTCAATCCAAAAGTGGCTCAAAGGCCTTTCCCTTTATTCATGGATAATACTTCTTGACAACATCAGCATTATAGGTTTTGGCAATTCTTGGCTATCCATTTCCACAAGGATTAGTGCCCCACCAGAAAACACCTTCTTTACAATATATGGACCTTCGTAATTCAGAGTAAACTTGCCATAAGAATCTGAAATGATAGGTAAGACCTTTCTCAAGACAAGATCATTGATCTCGAACTATCTTGGCTTGATCTTGCAATTGAACAACCTAGCTACTCTATTCTAATAGCTTTGTCCATGGCATAGGGCTTTTACCCACTTTTCATCAATCATATTGAGTTGGTCAAATCTTTGTTGAACCCATTCAGCTTCAAAGAGTTTGATTTGAGAAAGTACCCTCAGTGAAGGGATTTCCATTTCCATGGGTAACACAGCCTCCATCCCATAAACCAATGAGAATGGTGTTGCCCTAGTTGAAGTGCGAATTGAAGTTTGGTAAGCAAGGAAAGCATATGGCAATCGATCATGCCAATCATGATAGCTTTCAGCTGTTTTGATTGAATTCTTCTTGACGTTCTTATTTGTTGTTTCCACAACTCTATTCATTTATAGGCAGTAAGAACAAGAATTGAAATGGCGAATGTAAGATTCTCCAAGTAGTTCATCCACCACCTTATTGTTTAAGTTTGATCCATTGTCTATGATGATCGCTTCAGGAACTCCATATCGAGCGATGATATCACAATAGATGAACTTTGCCATGCTTTTTGCAGTAACATGGGCATAAGAACTGACTTCAATCCATTTGGTGAAGTAATCAATGGCTACTAAGATAAAACGATGTCCATTCGATATTCTAGGATTAATTGGTCCGATAATGTCATGCCCCACATTGAAAAAGGCCAGGATTCGAACATTTGATGTAGTTCATTAGGAGGAGCATTGATCTTGCCTCCGTAGACTTTATTGGTGACAACACCTCACATGTTGAATACAAGCGGCTTCCATGGTCAACCAGTAATAATCGAGCTTCATGATTTTTCTTGCCAAGAGATAACTATTCATATGAGGGCCACACTCTCCTTCAAGTACTCTTTCATCAGGAGTTGAGCTCCTTGTACATCCATGCACTTCAATAAAACTGAATTAAAAAAACCTTTTATAAAAGGCTCCTCCACTGAGGAAGAATTTAGATGCCAACTTTATTAGGTATTTTTTATCATTGGCTTGACTCTCTTGGGGAAATTTGCCTTCTCGAAGATAATTCATGATGCCATAATACTAGGGTTGATCATCAGGTTCCTCTTCAATCATCAGGTGATAAGCAGGCTTCTTCAAGACGTCGATTTGTAAAGGATCAACGCTCAAACCATTAGTTACTTCCAACCTTGAAGATGAAATTGCCAGGGCATCAACGAATTGATTGTGTGATCTCGGCAAATAATCAAAAGAGATTTAATCAAATTCCTTAACCAAGTCTTCGAGATATTCATGGAAATGAATCAACTTATATCTTGTGTTTGCCATTCACCTCCCATCTGAAGGATAATGAGTGTAGAATCACCATAAACTTCAAACTTTCTAACTTTCATATCAATGGCTAACTGCAGACCAATGATGCAAGCTTCATATTCAGAAATATTGTTGGTACAAGAAAATATCAACTTTGTAGCTACTGGGTAATGTTGACCTTTTGGGGATATTGATACCGCCCCAATGCCAGAACTAGAAAGGTTAATAGCAGCATCAAAATAGATGGTCCATTTGTCAGGCGAGACCAAATAAATCCGTTCATCAACCTCATTCCAATCATCAAACTTCTTGAGATTTTCAGCTAACATATCGACTATGGCTCGCCCTTTAATAGACTTATATGCCATACTTTGAATATGAAACTTAGAGAGTAATATTTGCCATTTAGCGAGCCTTCCAACCAATGCAGGCTTCTCTAAAAGGTATTTAATCGGGTCATTCTCAGTCATTAGAAAGATGCAGTGGTGAAGAGTAATTGCCTTAGTTAGTGTAAAACCCAAATCAAGGCTACACAAGTCTTTTCTACTTTAGGATAGTTGATCTCGAAGGTAGTAAACTTCTTACTGAAGCAGTATATAGCACGTTTTATTCCATCCTTGGGTCCTTTTTGTGCCAACATGGCTCCTGAAGACTCTTCATAAGTGGTAAGATATAAGATCAAAGGCACGCCTTGGATAGGCGGTACAAGTACAAGAGATTGCAAAAGATATCGCTTAAACTCTTCAAATGATTTTGGACATTCTTCATCCTAGTTGACCTTGGTGTTTTTCATTAATAGCTTGAAGGACGGCTTAGCGATTTCTAACAATTGGGAGATGAATCTCACAACATAATTCAATCTTCTTAGTAGGTTTCAAACTTCCTTAACAGTAGAATGAGGTTTCAAGTTGCATATGGCCTTCACCTTAGAGGGATTTATCTCGATACCCTTATTACTAACCATAAATCCAATAAGATTCCCAAACTTTGCCCCAAATATGCACTTTCTGGGGTTAAGCCTTTACTTGAATCTCCTCAATCGATTAATTTTTTTTTCTAAGACTTCAGCATGGTCTTCAACTTGTCTTGACTTTGCAATCATGTCATCGACATAGACTTCAATTTCCTTTTTCATTATGTCATGGAATATGTGTTATCATGGCTCTTTGATATGTTGCCCCTATGTTCTTCAAGCTAAAAGGCATAACTTTGTAGCAAAATGTTCCCCATGAAGTGATGAAGGACGTTTTAGTTTTCTCTTCCTTTTTCATCTAGACTTGGTTATAATAGGAAAATCCATCTATGAAAGAGAATAGTTCGAAGCCAGCAGTACTATCAACTAAGACATCAATATGTGGCAAAGGAAAATCAAGGGCTTACCTTATTCAGGTCATGGTAATCAACACGGATTTGGATTCGTCCATCATTCTTCATAACTAGGACTATATTAGCAATCCAATCAGCATAATGGTTGACTTCAATGAAACCAACATTTAAGAACTTCATGATTTATTCTTCAATCTTTTTCAACAACTCAAGTTTCATCCTTTTGAGCTTTTGCTTCTTGGGCGAAATACTAGGATCGAGTGGTAACGCATGTTCCACTATCTCTAGGTCTAAACCCGTCATATCAACATATGATCAAACAAAAACATCTTGATATTCTTTTAAAAGTCCAATTAATCTATCGGCATCTGCTTGAGAGAAACCTATCCTAATCCTGGTTTCTTTAGGGTTATCTAAATTTCACAACAATTAGTTGCTCGGTGGCAGGAGTTTTGTATTCTTCATGTTTGAGCCATTTCCTTTCAATAACTCAAGGATCATCCTCATTCTCTGAGTTGGAATAATTGGGTTTGTCAAAATCTTTTGAATGCGAATCCAAGCCATGCAAATGATTATCATGATGTGAAATGCCATGCCTAAGATGCAATAAAAAATGGTTAGTATATATAAATATAAATGAATGCAATGTATGCAAATGTCATGAAAAATTTGTTTTCGAATTCAAGTTTTTGAAAAAAAAAATACTGGGAACTAGGTATCATGTCATTGGATGTCCTTGTTCCACTAAAACATTTCAAAACTATAGATTGTGTGGAGGCCCAAGACTTAAAGCATCATTATAGAGTGGTTTGGAAAACCTTACACATCTATTAACACAATGTGAATTTTATTGATATGCAAAAATTGCATTACAACGTATATCATCTTGGATCCATAGAGTTTGTGATCCAGATTATTACAAGTGTAATCGAATGAAATGAATGGAATTCCCTCACGGGGGAGAAATGAACGGATGGAATATGACTAAAAATTAAATGCAAGAACTAGAAACATCTCTTACACAGTGGGGATGAGAGGCTCTTCATTTCATCAATAATGCCAACCAAACCATCTTCGAATAAATCAGCAAAATGGTAGACATTGGCCTCCTCTTCTTGCAAGAACCTTGGTGGGCCAAGAAAGAAATCTTTCAATGGGGGTGGCAAGAGGCATTGGTAGCTCTTACCTTTAATGTTTGGGCTTTTACGATTACTTTGACCCTTACGGTTGTCCTGATAACCTAGGCCCTCGAGCTTGTTGATCTTGACCACCTTAATAGGATTTGGTATGCATTGGGCAAGCTTACCCAAACCTTTCCCAATAGCAAAACAATTCTTGAGTAGTTCTTTACTTGACATTGAGAATGCCTTTGAGAACTAAGGCTTCCTAATGATCGACCCAACAAGCACATGAGTGATAGACACAAATTGAAACGAGTCGTAGCTCAACTCTCCCTTGACCTCAATTTCGATGAAAGGTATGGCGGTGTTATGGAAAGTCTCCACATCTCTTTCACATCGGATAGTCACGATCTTTCCATTAATGGAAAGTTTCATCATCTGATGAAAATTGGAAGGAATGATCTCTGCAGCGTGGATCTAAGGCCGTCCCAATAGCAAGCTAAAGTTGCTTGGAATATCCAGTACTTGAAATTTTTGAGTAATGGTAACAAGGCCAATCGTCAATGGCAGGTCGATTTCCTTTATCGATTATTTTCTCATCCAGTTGAAGGCTTGGACGGGAATCTTTAGAGGGCAGACATTTTCCATTCCTATCCCCAATTGACAGAGGGTGGATAAAGGGCAAATGTTCAAGGCTGAACCATTATCGACCAAGGCCCTCAAAATCCTAGTCCTAAAATGTTGAGTGGACACATATAGTGCCTTAGTGTGTGCTTGACCTTTAGGAGGGAGGTCTTTCTCAAAGAAGATTATCTAATCTCTAAGGAGTATAGCACCCACAAACTCCTCTAACCATACCTCTCTAGTGGTCTCGGGCACATGGACTTTATTCAAGATTTTGAGGAGGGCATTTCTATGCTTTTCAAAGGTCTTGAAAAGCTTCAATATGGAAATATGTGCAGGCATCTTGCGCAATTGGTCTATCACTTTTGCCTCACTTGTCTTGAGTGTTTTGAGGAGTTGTTCGGCTTCCTCATTAGTTATGGTATTCTTTTCCACACCTTCACTTAGTGGGTAGATTCGACCTAATCGGGTGGCGGCATCGATTTCATTTGTGACATAAGTAGGAGTCATAAGTAGGAGTCACCTTGGTATTGAAACATTCACCAACTTCTAGCAGCAATTCAATCACAATGGGTCCATAACCCGCACTTGAGATCTTCATGGCTCCAAAATTATCAATTAATAAGCCAACTTCAATAACACCCTTATTGGTTGCACCAGTCCCACAAGGGATTTTCTCCTTAGTTAGATCAATCACAACAGGCTCAATCATAACACAAAGTAATCCCCGAATTCATCTCCTCATCCACTAGCGACGATGTCTCTGGGGTTTCGGAAATAACATGAAGGAGGAGTATACTTGACCATAAAGTCATACTTCTCACTTGGTTGTCCTAAGGTATCCACCACTTCACCTCCCTCGTGGGCTTTCCTAACGAACTCACGATCTCAACAAATTTTTTGTATTCATCATCATCTGCATCATCCCATCTGCTCATGAACTCACGATCTCAACAAGTATCCTTCACATTAGTGAAGAAACTTGGTGCCGGTGTCAACTTCACCTTAAAGTCATATTTGCCACTTGGTGGCCAACAATAACAACAATTTCACCATTTTCGCAAGCTTTTTGAACAAACTCACAGTACATGCGAGTATTGATGGTAGTGTCATCCTGATTTGGATCCCCAGCCTTCTTTATGAGTTCAGATTATATCCACACTAGACAAATCAACTTCAACCAAAGACATCCGTCTCAGAGCGGGCTCACCATCTTCATATTGGATAATTCCCAGCTTAGCTAGCTTTGCTAAGCAAGCTATCTTCTCATCACAAGTGATGTCACCTTCCAACTAGTGATTGGCAAAGGGCATGATCTGCTCCAACTTTTGGATATCCATCAGCAGTATATGCTTGTCATCATCCCCAAAAATCATGTTGACATCTTCAGAGTGCTTCGGAAGGGGATTTTGTTAAGCATTTGGCATTGAATCCTTAGAGGTGAGCAGTTTCTTATCCAGCAAGTTCTAAATCTTGGAACAGATAACAAGGCAATTATCCACATGGCGACCCTTCTCTTTCATGTGATATTCACACGTCTTATTAAGGTCGAACTCGATGAACTTTGGCGAATTATCCCTCAAGATCTCTCTCGCCACAATATGGGTTTCAATCAATATTGGAAGTAGTTGATACATGAGTCTAGGCAATGGAATAAATTGCCTTTGTGGGGCTTTTCCTTTGTGCTCAAAGTTTGGGAAGAGCTTCCTATCTCCACCATAGGTTTATGAGCCTGAGGATTGTACATTTTCTAAGAAGAGGAGTTTTGTATATAAGTAATCTCCATAGTCGATTCCTTATCTCTCTTTGGGCCATATTGACGGTTCGTTGTCTCAGTCAACCTTCCTTCACGCATAATCCCCTCAATGCGTTCACCTAACTCCACCAATGCGGCAAACTTGATACAAGTGTGGTTGTACATTTTCTAGAAGAAGTCCCGAGGCATGGCTTGAAGTAGCAATTTCATAACCTCTTTCTCATACAAGGGTGGCTTTACTTGAGATGTAGTGGCTCTCCACCTTTAAGCATAAGCTCTAAACATTTCGGTTCTCATTTTCTTAACCTGAACCAATTCCTCTCGAGTTGGAGCGATCTCAGTGTTGAACTTTTATTGTTGGAGGAATTCGTTGACGAGATCCTCCTAAGAATGGATCTTCTCCAAGTCCAACTCTATAAATCACGACAACACAAGACCAACCAAACTAGGGGTAAGTACACTATCAGTGCCAAAAACTTGTGTACAGCGCTCACTTTAGTGACAAAACTTTTTTTTTTTTGATCACTTAAGTGCCAAATCGGAGGAAAAAACGATAACTTTGGTGTCACCGACAAGAGATTCCAGCCAAAATGATTACGTGGCTATGTGGCTTTTATATTTAAAAAAAAAAATCGACATGGCTTTTAAACAACGTCATTTTTCGTCCTCTTTAAGAAAATGATGTCGTTTTGCCATCCTTAGTGGATGGCCTCACAGAAATGACGCCACGCAACTCATTTGGGGATTTTTTTTATTATTATTTGGGGATTGAAATTAGGGTTTTTTTGTCTGATCCTCGCCCAATGCCAACCTAGCTCACTCAGCCATCGTTGCTCGGCCGCCATCGCTCGGCCTTCGTCGTAGTTGCTCGCCACTGTCGCTTAGCCTCCGTCATAGTTGCTTGACTAGGCGAGCAAGGAGAGGTTGAGGTTGTTGCTCAGGCAAGAAGCAACGAGAAGAATAGGAGGCGAGAGTGCAAGAGGAGGAAGAAGGGAGGTCGAAGGTGGAGATAGCGAAGACAAGGAGGGCGAGGGAAACAAGGAGGGCAAAGATAGAGATGGTGGATTGGGCTCTACTTAAAGAGCGACTAAAGTGGGTCCTTCTGAAGGGGGAAGGAGAAGGAGAAGAATAGGAGGAGGAGGACAAGTGCTTGGACTTATCAACAATGTTGGACGAATCGAAGGCGAAGTTGTGCTGGTGATGGCGCTAGTGCGCTGCTGGTGTCATTGCTGGCTTGTGCTGGTGTTGTTCTTTAGGGAAGAAAACGACTGGAAGCCCATGCCATGCCTTCTCTCTCTCTCTCTCTCTCTCTCTCTCTCTCTCTCTCTCTCTCTCTCTCAATTTGGGGATTTAGGGTTTTAAATTGGGCGAAAGACCCCAAACGGCATCGTTTTGTTGCTTAAATGCTTATTGTGCTCTCTGGCGAGCCACATCAGCTTCAAAAGTTAATAAAAAAATGCCATGTCGGATTTTCATCCAACCAGATTGGTGTTAGCATTGAAATGATCGATTTTCAAAAGTTTTGGCATTTAAGTGATCCAAAATAAAGTTTTGACACTAAAATGAGCGTCGTACATAAGTTTTGACACTGATAGTTTACTTACCCCAATCAAACTATCTTGAAAGGAATTAATTAGGAGCGGAGGATTGTCTGAATAATGGGCCATCTTGCCCAAATAGTACTTTAAGTGGGTCTTGGGGCATCCAATGCTGTTGTACTCCTCTTAAACTCGAGCTACTTAGGAGGCGCATGACAACATATCTGTTCCAGAAATAGTTTCTGGAACAAAAATGAATTTTTCTATTTCTATTTCTGGACGAGTTTCTGAGGAAAAAAATCAGTTTGATAACGATACAAAATTTCTGTTTCAGAAATAGAAATTCGTTTGATAACTGAATAAAATTTCTATTTCTTAAAACAAATTTTTCTTTTTTTGGAGCAAATGAAATGTACATTCTTACAAATTTCATATGCTTATGAAATCATTGACCCAAATACAAAGTATGATTTTTTGTTTAAGTAAAGTCTCCCTTTTTTGCAAAAAAAAAAAAAATACAAAGTAAGAGATGTTATATCAAATTTTCTAAATTTTCATAGAAAATTCTTTAGCATCCACGTAGATAGGTAATTATGGTCAAACAATATATACTTATCAATAGTCTCCATACAATAGAAAAAAGAGATCAATATGCATTACTCTTGAGCATGATAGAAGGTTCCCAAAATTCTAGTAGAATGAAGGCGGGCAACCATATTCTAATCCCCTTCATGCTAGTGTGTCACGTTGATCGCCACCACGGTTTACGATATCGAGCAATCGTTTTAGAAAGAAACACTTAGAAGTGTATTGGGTAATTTGCAGCAAATTTTACAAAATCGGCGAATTTTACGAAGTGTAACAAGGACCATTACAAATAAGGGAAATCATCAAGTAGAACATCACATTACAAGAATTGAGATAGGAATCATCAAATACATTATCACAATACAAAAGCAAAGATTGTAATTCCCCAAATACAAAATAATAGAAATACATTACAAAATTAAATACACGATTTCATGGAATCTCCGGCATATTATGATCCCTTGCCATCTTATTGGCAATATTCTTTCTAAGCATATTCATCTCAATTTCCTCATCGGTCGATGTATCACCTACAACCTCATCTTGTACAGGTTCACATGAGTACTCTGGATCTCCATATAAGGAAAAGTTTCTATCCCTTCTGTCTTGATCACAGATGTAGTTATGGATAGCACAACATGCAATTACAACATGTGCTTGCTTTCGAATTGCAAATGCAGGCATGTGTTTCAAAATAAAGAAATGATTCTTTAATGCCGCAAATGATCTCTCAATGACATTCCTTAGTGAAGAATGCCTATAGTTGAAAAACTCTCTTGCTGTTCTTGGTCGTCTTGCTCTACCCCTATACTCATTTAGATGATACCGTTCGCGTCTAAAAGGAGTTAAGAATCCCGGAATTGATGCATAACCAGAATCTACAACATAGTATTTGCCTATAACAAAATATTCATATATTAGTAGTGATTTGTAAATACAATACAATCTTAAAGAAAATTGATAATTCTAGAACAAGTAAAAATACCTAGTGGAGGTCGAGGAAATTCCAAGTGAGGAGTCTCGAGTGCTGCTGATAACACCCGGCAATCGTTGGTAGATCCTTCCCAACCAGCATACACAAAAGTGAATTTCATATCAAACGAACATACACATATCACATTTTGAGTGGTACCTCATTTTTTGCCTCTAAATGGGATTTGCTTCGACAAAGGTATAGAAGCATGAACATGAGTACCATCAATAGCGCCCACATAATCCTATCGTTTTATCAAAGACTAGTGTTATATAATATTAGCAACAAAATGAAACCGATATTGTAAATGAATGTATGAAAATCTTACCTTGAAATAAAGTTTATGGATCCATAAGAATCTCATTTGGGACCACATCAAAGGAAGGCGGTACGATAATCTCTTTTGCAAGTTTGAGAACCGCTAGCAACACTATAGTGAAGTATTTGCTAATAATTTGTCCCGAACGTTGGAATCTCTCGCATAAAGATCTATTCGAGTTCTTATGACAAATTATAAATAAGAATATCCCAATTTGTTCATCTACCTTTATATATCGACTATCTTTAAGCCAACCTCTTGCCTTCATCAAATCACAAAGATTGAGAAAAACGCGTCTCTCCATTCTAAAAGATTCATATATTCTATCTGAATGTCCTTGAAGAACCTCCATCATCCATTCGGGTCCTAACAATATGATATCCCTAATAGGTTCTCTCGAATGCAAAGACATATCCACCGCAACCATGCTTAACCATGCTGTCATAATATCGATATCAAAATCATTAAAGATTACTTCAACCAATTCACCTGTTGCTACTTGATCACTACACCTGCTACTTTCACCCCCCTCCATATTACCTATGCCTTCACATGCAAAAAAAAAAAAAAAAAAAAAGAAATGATAAACACAATATGTAAGTAAGGAATCTAATAATAATCAACAATAGCCACAAAGTTTTCATAATTGCATCATAAAAAGACCAAAGTATCTTAAATACATAAGTCATAGAGTGAAATTAAACAAAATATATAAATCCATAGCATACTACTCAACATCTGTTTAAAGAGATTCAAGAAATCCACGTCTCCTTTCAGGTAGCATTGTGATAAAAGCCTCTCTCCAACTAGCATGAAGACATGATTGGTTCACAGCTTTGTTGTAAATATTCTGCTCTAAATCAGGCATACTATTTCAGACGGCAACCACGGCTGCTGTGGAGTAGGGGTCTACAGTTGATGGGGCATCTGAGGTCACAGAGCCACTTGTTGATTGAGCCGTCCTGATTTTAATCATTTCTTGAATGGCTTTGCAGGTGTCAATAACATCATATCTGATACTCTTCCTCCTCCTCTTAGAATTTGGAGTCCTATCATGCTTGTGTTTCTTAAGATTGGAGGTAGTAGTCGTATCAGGTATGAAGGCCTCATCATCAATACGCTGTTCATCAAATTCCTCTGGATCACCTATTGCATAACCACTACCACCATCACCATTGTCAACACCATTGTCATCTCTCTCAGAGGACACTACCACTTCTTCAGCATATCCTACCACTTCTTCTGCATTTCCTGATGCATAGTTCCCAATAGCAAATGTATCACCAAACATGATACATAAATCATGATATTGAGGAAACCCATCATTTCTGAATTTAGCCCATTCGCTATTATTCTGTAATTTATATAATAATGACAGATGTCAGTAATATAATCAAAGCTTGCAATACAATATGAACAAAATGACATTGGTAAATTGATACCTTGATGTGAGACTCCCACAAACTTTGATCATCCACAACAACCTTATTGTTTATATTATCCCATCCAAATCCAGATTGTGACAAAAGTTTCTTGAAACTACTATAATGTTTCTTCAGTTTGTTGACCCTGTTCTTCAACTGAATTACACTAACGTTGAGTCCCATCCGGCTATTGAATTCGGCATGTATGTTATTCCATCCTGTTTTGTTGAAGGTAGAAGTGGTGCGATTTCCCTTTGTTACCTCTATTACCAACAACATTACAAGCTCATTGGTCAAAGGCTCAGTCCACTTTGCCATACAAACTTCTTTGTGGGAAGCCATTTAACCTTAACTACTTGAGCATCAAATGAGCCATATTAATTGGTGTACTAGTTCAAGCACGTAGACTTTGATGTCGATATCACATCAAGCAAAAAGAGAATAATCCTCATATAAAATTTTACAAGCAACCATATATTATAAGCAAAAAAACCATTCCTACTCTCTTGACCTGACATCAAAATCACATATGAAAATCTGATCTATTGTATGAGCAATTCTTTTAATAATATGGTAACTAGCTAATTACATAGATGTGACATATTTTCTATGCATGAATCTCCACAAAGATGCCCACATGTATATTTTTCAAGTGAATTTGCACATTAGATCTCTGTTTGTGGCTTTAGTGCAAATTAGAGTCAAAATACTGAGACAATACCAAAAAGTTGAGTGACATGGGATAAATCAAAGTATAGCTGCAAAAGTATGAAACTTGCCCTAAGGTAATCTTCATCAAAGATATCTAACCAAAAGATGCCGAGAATGCATGCTCATTGGCCACAAGTCATTCTCCTTCCTTTCGACCCTAATGCCAAAGCACCATTTTCTTTTTATATTGTGTATCGCAAATTTTCACAAAGGCTTCTTAATAAAGGCAACCTCACTATAACTCAAACAATTCGCATTCATGTAGGTAATGGCACAAATGTGATTACTCAATCTACCTCAAGCAATGGATATCTTGATGAATCAAGTATGAAACCACAAATTATAAATTGTCATCGAGCGAAAGAGTAGATCTGCAGTTGCACAGGAGCAAAAATTTCCAGTTTCAAATTGTCTTCAAAATCTGAAATTTATAATAAGAGCCTAAAGATCTTATTATATAACCTTAAGCAGGCTAAAAACCAGGGAAAGCCATCTATTACCTAGTTAAATGACCATTCACCAAAACTTAGCACTAGCCAGTACTAGAAAAAAAATGCCAAAGAAAATACATGAATATCATCTGTTAGGTTTTATTTATTCCATTTCATAAACCTTGACAATGAACAAAAGCATAAAATGAGAAATCAGAAGAACATGGCTTCTGTTGGGTTTCGCAATTTTCTTGACATGACACTGTTCGGCAACTCTTGAAGAGGACTTGTGGACCAAACTCAAGCATAAACAACAACAAAATTTCCAGCCAAAGTGTAGCCAAGATTGGATGTTTGGTTCAATCATATCCATGACAAACTATCTTTCAAGCGATTATCACAAACTTACAAAGCCCCATAAAAAATCATGCAGTAGAGCACTCAATAGAATCTCCCGATAACAACCCCAATCATCCAGAATCGCAGCACCGAATCCGGCGTATCGGCCCATCGCTCCCGCCTCAAACTCGACGCCACCAAAGCGCAATGCAGCAGAGCACACAACAGAGAGAGAAAAAGAAGAATCACGACACCGAATCCGACATCTCGGCCCATCGCTCCCCCCTCAAACTCAACGCAACCAAAGCGCAATGCAGCAGAGCACTTAACAGAGAGAGAAAAAAGAAGAGGAATAGGCACGAACCAGAGAAGGGAGGAGAAGGTTCTGCTTCTTTGCGCACTTCACGGTCGTGGGCCTCGTCGGACGAACACGAGCGGCTCCGGTGTCTACTGCAGAGGGCTTCTGGATGAGGCGAAGGAGCGGATTCGTGAGCAACTCATCGCTGGATGAAGAGAGGGCGCGCGGCGTTGCTAAGGTCGCGGGCAATGGCGTGTTTTGGTGAGACGGAGCAGAGCAAGAGCGACTTGGGGTGTCGGTGCTCGGATCTGTTGCAGAGGGCTTCTGGCTTCGCAAGGGAACAAGCGGCGGGGGTGCAGAGAAGAGGCGGAGAAGAGGTGAAGGAGAGGCGGAGCAGAGGCGGAGGAGAGGCGGAGGAGAGGTGAAGAGGCGCGGGGCGATGGCGTCTTTTGGTGAGACGGAGCAGAGTAGGAGCGGCTTGGGGCGTCGGTGCCCGGATCTGTTGCAGAGGGCTGGGTTCGCAGGGGAACGAGTGGCAGGGGTGTAGAGAAGAGGCGGAGAAGAGGCAGAGGAGAGGCGGAGCAGAGGTGGAGGAGATGCGGAGGAGGAGGAGGCAGAGAAGAGGCGGAGCAGAGGCGGAGGAGAGGCGGAGTAGATGCGGAGGAGAGGCGGAGGAGGAGGAGGCAGAGAAGAGGTGGAGGAGGAGGTAGAGAAGAGGCGTACGAGGGAGAAAAGAGTGAAATTAGGGTTGGGAGAAATCAGAAATTGATTTATGAAGAAATCAGAAGTATAAAATTTCTACTTCTGATTTCTCCTCCATTTCTATTTCTGGAATATAAATCTATTCTAGAAATAGAAAATTTGATAAGCGTTATCAAACAAGTTTCTGTTCCAGAAATTGGTCTGGAACAGAAAAATCATTTTTGGAACAGAAATAATTTTTATCATGCACCCCCTTATAGAATTCAGGGACCTTTACCTTGGTGAAGGGCGATGGCTTATCGAACCCCTGCAGTTGATAGTCTTGTAGCATGCAAAGGCATTCCTCGATCTTTGCGAAACGTCTTGAACTTTCTTCATCAAAGTACGGAGTCAAGGTCTCCTTAGATGGAGTCTCTAAATCAATAACTATCGGGGTTGCAATAGGAACCTCTTGAGTAGACCCTTTTCCCATGGCATTTGCTACTAGCACATTAGAGGGTGTAGTAGGAGGATTCATGGTAGGAGTAGCAGGAACTACAGGAGTTAAGCTTTTGACTTGGTTGGAGAAATTAGCTAACAATGCCATCATCTAGGCCTTTTGGTTCTCCATGCTAATAACACGAGCACAGGTATCTTCGTTCTCCATTCTTGTTTGGTGGCGAGTATGTATGATAGACCGTTTTTCAGCCGTCTTTCAATACCTTTTGAAATAAGATGACTCGAATTAGTACAAGTCAAAAGAAATCAAGAAAATACAAAACCTATTCAATTTTATATTTTCTTGAGATGAAATAATGATAAGAAATGTATATGATCACAGTATCATATAACATTTTCTCATAAAAATTTCTTCAAAAGAAATTATACAATTGAAAAGGAACAACGACAAATATTTAATTAGAATGCCCATTTCTAAAAATTACATCAAAATGTTCATGAATTTTATTGATTTTATCGAACAATTACTAAGGAAACAGAACCTTGCATTCTTGAAGCTTATAAAGCTGTTCGATTTTACATGTAATATGAAAATGAATATAGGGAAACCTAGAAAGGAGGGAAACACAAAGGAAATCCCTTTATAAGAAAAGAATATAAGATGGAAACCTAAGGACTAGGTGGGATCATGTGAAAACGCTTGTTATCATGGGCCAAGCATTCCTCATCGACCAAGGCATCATCTTCTTGCTCCTCAACATGAGCTCGCCGAAAACCTTGAGGCTTGGGAATATCAGGCAATTGAACCTCCAGCTCAAGTTCTACTTGATGATAGATGTAATTGATGGTAGCATGATGAGTCCTCATCTCTCCCTCCAAGTTGGCTTCATCCATGGCGAACACGTAATGCAAGGAACATGAGTACCAAATTCCGATAGCTGCTTGAATCGTGGCCTTGATACGATCATTTTGGTTTTCCTCGATGACTTCATCATGATAATCAATATGATATAACCCTAGCTTGAGGATTGGCGAGATTGTTTAAAATGTGTGATATTGGCGGAGCACCGTTAAAGGGTAATATGACATTAAACCCGTCAATCCCACAAGAAGAGTGGGTCGTCAACTCCACTAACAAGGCACACCTCGGGATTTCCAAGCCACCAAACATGCCGTTGGATTAAGCTAGGGTTGAGGTTTTTGAGGAAATGAAACGATGTAGAGAAAGACCATTAATGGAAAGAATTCATTTCTTTGGCAACATCTAAGAATGGGATGATGATATTTCGTGACATTGACAATCTTCATGTGAGGGGCAAATTCTTTGATATGGAAAAGAGCCAAATTTGGAGAAGTCCTAATGGAACTCTAAGAGTTCCTCAGCCATTTGCTTTGAAACAATTAAGAGACACGAAAGTTTCATAAAGGATCATGTGTGTAAAACAATTAAAGGTGCACACTTGATTGACAATGTGAGTGATAAGAGGATCCATTGTTTTTTAGGTATGTGGGAATACCACAAAGCCAAACAATATGAGTAGGAAAACACGAGGAATTTGATTCCCAAATTTAGGCTTAAGGCTAAAGAATTGTTGTTCAATGAAAGCATAAGGCATGGAATTCGAGTTTCCTTTAAGAATAGCCCTAATTTTGTCGGTAGGGATATTGAGGAATTGACTTGAAAGAGATATTGAATCTTGACCAATAGAAGGAGTGACAAAACCTAAAAAAGCTTTACTTAACTCAATTGCTTTTCGGAACTCTTCAATATTAGGGATCAATTCATATCGATTAAACACGAAAGTGGAAGTCATGGGATTCCAAAAATGAGCCAATGCTTTCACCATTGCGATATGTAGTTTGACTTTTAAAAAAGTCGGGAGGAAACCTATGTGCTTTTCCATGTAATCTTGATGTCTTGGGTCAAGATTCTCCCATAGAGTCTTGAGATTTCTCAGCAAGAGACAACATCCAATTCGGGTTTACCCATCTAAACCTAAACCTAAAGGAGTATCCGTGATTAAAACGTATCATCGTTAAAATATAAAGCGCATAATTGAAAAATGGAAAGTAAGAAGATAATAACGATAAAAAAAGAAACGATACTTTTACCCACCAAACACATGGCAAGCACAAATCACATGTCGCATGAAATTTTGAGGTTTCGATGCCTAAGGTGATGGTGCTAAAGGCTCAAGGTCCCCATCCTAAAGGATAAAAATAGTTTACCCACCGCTATTATCATCGGTCAGTGCTATTTTATCGGCTAGGACAAGCAGGTTTATGTAAGTAAAGGACTACCATGAGTATTCACTCGCAAATTCCACCCATAAACCCTCCTAAGGTCCTAAATTGGGCGATCGGGGTTTTAGACTACGGTTATGTGTTTAGTGTCGTGCTAAAACCTATAAACACGTGTTTAAATTTAAACGTCCAACACTTCAATATAAACCATCATACATTCATACATCCTTATAGCACCTATAAAACAAAGGGTCTACATGCCCGCCTCCCCTTATAACTCCCACCTACAAGACCATTTAACACGAGATTATCGACCAACTTGATCTTCCATGTGACTTTGACATGCAAGCAATCCTACACAAGACATGTTAGTTAAAATACAACAACCATTTTTAAATGGCTTCAAGTCCTCTTAACCAAGTAACTGATCCCAAGTGGAGTCGCCAAGCCTATCGCAACCCGATCTCGCCACCCATCGATCCCTCTCGTGAGGAAAGGAAAGGAAAAGGTCGGGTTTTGGGGCACTTGATTACGAGAGTTCCCTCACGGCTCACATTCCAAAAGATGTCATCACCTCGTCTTTCAGATCAAGCCTCTCATAAGTTCCCTCCATGAGATTGTGAGCTCTCCCAAGCTCATACCCCACATGATAGCGGAGTGTTGCGATCCATATTCACATGGGCGACACACCTCGAAAGAAGAGATTGGGTATGGATATTGGATCTAAGGGTACCTTTACACCCATAAGAATAGCATCACTTCATCCTTTGGGGTACTCCTAAGTAGAGTATGCTAAACTATGATGAGATTAATCGAAACTCATACCCCTCGCGATGGATTTATTTATACAATCTAGTTGTTTTTAAACAACCTAGAAATAAAAATGGGAGTCGCAACTAGCCTCGCTCAGGGGTTGGCTAGAAAACCCAATCTAGGGTTAGGAGTGTTCCATCAATTCCTACGCAACCAAATATCTAGGTTCAGGGACTTGGGTTACACTAATATTTCTATTAGTGCATTTTCGGAACTTAAACAATATATTGTGTTTACCTAACATGTCCATGCATTGCTTCTTATATTTTCGGGATTGTTAGTTATAGACTAAGCGAGGGATAAGTACATTATCAGTGCAAAAAGTTGTGTACAGCGCTCACTTTGGTGCCAAAAGTTTCAGTCGGATTACTTAAGTACCAAATTTGTTGAAAAACACTCATTCCAGTGCTAACGCTGATCTAGTTGGCCGGAAATCCGACGTAGCATTTTTTTTATTAATATTTGAAGCCAACGTGGATTGCCGGAGAGTACAATCAGCATGCAAACAACAAAACGATGCCATTTAGTGTCTTTTCCCCCAAATAAGAAATCCTAAATCCCCAAATTCGACCAGAATCATAAATTAAAAACCCTAAATCCCCAATTCAACTAATTTGAGTGCATACTTCGATTTTCTTCCAAAGTTATCAGCTCGCTCTTGCAAATGGAGGGCAAAGCTTCAGCAGCGGCTCATGTTCCTATAAAAAAGACGAATTAGACTATGAGTGTTACTGTTTTTGTGGGTTACCGAGTATGAGAAGAATATCTTAGACTCGGTTGAATCCTGAGAGAAGATTCCATGGGTGCGGCAAATGAGAAGGCTCGAAGTGCAAATATTTCAAATAGGTTGATAGGAAATTCTCTGATTGAGCAACAGAGGTGATCCTGAATTTACTTGAAGGCTGAAATCAACCTCCACCTACGTTAATGGACAAGTTGGAGGATATCAACTCAATGCAAGCTCAAATAAAGGGTTTAACATCTCTGGTCGACCATTTGAAGAGAAAGGTTTCAAGGCTAAAAATTGAAAAAAAAAATTATCGAGTGTTGATTGTGTTCTTATTCTCTTGGGTAGTTTATTCAAATTTGAAGTGAGTAACGAGAAGAAGTTTGTATGTCTACCATAGTCGAAAACATGGAATATGCACTTGTATTAGATTATTTATAAGTAAAATGTGTTTTTGGTTTGTTGCAATTTTTTTATGGAACAGAAGGTTTTGTTGTAATCTATTGTAGAAATGAAAGGTTAGAGTTGGAATGCATTAGTTGTGAGCACTTAAAAATTTTTATTATTTAGTTGTGTATTATCAATATTTGTTTTGGTTAGTTTTTGCTTCAGATATAATGGTTTGCTACATTTTTTATTTGGTAATGGTTTGCTCGTTTGTTGCAATTGCAAACCATGCTGAAATGAAAGGTTGGAGTTGGAATGCATTAGTTGTGAGCACTTAAAAGTTTTATTATTTAGTTGTGTATTATCAATATTTGTTTTGGTTAGATTTTGCTTCAAATATAATGGTTTACTGCATTTTTATCGTTGTAATGGTTTGCTAGTTTACTAGTTTGTTGCAACTGCAAACCATGGAGAAATTAAGGGATGGTGGTAAATTCATGATTAACCATTTTAGAACCATAAGTTATAAATATTGATCGCTTGAGTGCCAAGTTTTTATAAAAGTGGTCATTTAAGTGCCAGTCGCAATTACAAGTGATCACTTATGTTGCACAAGTTTTTAAAAAAAGAACATGTTAGTTTCAAATTTACACCTACACCAGTCATGGTGCATCTTGCATCTTGTTGTACCAGGGCATTTTGTTCTTGCACCAGTTGGGTTGTTGGTGCATCTTCTTGTACCAGCCCATACAAGTGTTGATGTAACAAGATGCAACAAGATGCACCAGCACCCAAAATTGTATCTTGTTCTTGCACCAGCACATACAACCAGAAGCCCACAAATAGCATCCACAACTTCTACTAGCAACATTATATGCACACATCTAAATCTAAAAATATCATCAACCTTATAAGAACATTGCACCAATAGTAAAAAAATATACAGCATAACTAATAACTGTTTTACTAGCATTATTAACCAAAACCAAGCCAAGAGAAAATAATACAAACAACTATTGTCATTGACATTAATTGATTGTTTACAAAAGAAAAGAAAAACATGTCTAACTTCACTCTCCAATCACTAAAGGTTCAGCACCCTCCTAAAAAAAGAAAACATAAAAAGAGAGACCATGTACAGCACTCTCCCATCAGTCAATATGGACAACACCCCGATCTCATTTTCATCTTGGAGCTTTGTATTGATTCATAATCCGATCACTCTTTCGAACTGGATGTGTAGATTCTTTACCTGGGTTTTCTGTCACCTCATTTTCCTTATTCTTAACAGTGGCTATTTTTGTTGTAGCACGTGTCATATGTTGGTCCATATCATCACCATTGCTCCGAATCGTTGGTTGAGATGGAACTAGTGCTGAGTTCTTTTTGGATGGTTGTTTTGCATCTATACCCGTTGTCTTCTTCTTTGGAGCACTCTTCTTTGGCTGCACCCTTGATTCTTGACTTTGCCCACCTGGAGAGAGAAGTGCCTCCCTACAAGAACATAGCAATATTGTCAACCAAATGAATTGAAATACAACAAATTAAAAACATGAGGTGTACAAATCTTACATTCAAAATAGTCATTCCAGTATGTTCATATGTGTAAATCACATAACCATATTGCCTTAATCTTTTTCCAAAACCCTTCTTGTTCGATGTGATGCATCATTTTCAGCGGCAACTGGGGGAGCAACCTCTGTAACTTGTGCAGTTGCTCGTCTTCTCACTTGAGAAACACATAATAAATTTAAATTCCAGCTCATAAAAGACAACCATAGCGATGTACAACTTACAGGATATTTTTTTCTCGTTTGCTCAATAGTGGATTCAATTGTTCTTGTTGTTGTTTTGCCCGTTCCAGTCCCTGTTCCTACACTGGAGCCTACAACAAGGCCTATTTCTAGCCCTTTAATAGACCTTACAACAATGTACTGTATCAGGATTATGACCAACTACAATGATTTGAATAATTAGACATCTACTCATTTTTATGGTGGGAAACAACTGGAAAAAAACTTCTCAAATTACAAGTGCATGACAGAGGAAAAGCACAAGAGAAGCTAGTACACTTAGTCAACCATCATCAAACTCTATCGAATATGAACTGAAAAGTTACTGAGGCAATAAGGATACTTACCTTATAGTAGGGCTTTCCGTTTGCCCTTCAATAGGCATTACAACAGGGCCTTTTGTCTTCCCTTCAATAGGCCTAAGAAGAAGCTCTTCAGTAGGTCCTGTCTCTAGCATTAAATCAGCTTGCTGTTGATACTGCTTTTTCAGCTCACAACATTTCTTATTGTGTCATTCCTTACGACAATAGGAGCATTTCATCTTTGCCCCAATCATACTCATCATCTAACTTGATGCCTCTTCCTGCTGCATTCTCCGTCTCCTCTTTGGCCTTCTTATTTGCTTCTTCAATGGCAAAGGTAGAGGGCTTTTATGATTTGTTGGCTCCTAAAATTTGCTGCTTCTGATAGGCTACATCATGAATTGGTATGAAGCAAGGTATGAGCTTTTTTTTTTTTTTTATACCGATCATCTAGGTAATCATTTGGGTTTTCTTGGTTCATGTGAATAGCACAAATGGTATAGGCACAGGGAATTCCATTCAGTTGTTTGGCTCGGCATGAACATTTTCTTCTATCTAGGTTGACAACATACTTATCCTGATTTTGAATAATCTTATATCAATTATCTCCATGCCAAACTGGATGACAGAATTTACTAGCAGCAATGTTTGCATCTAATCTCTTCACAATCCTAGGGCCACAGTTTCTAGTCCATTTCGTAGCCTCATCTCTTTGCCCATGCAATATAGTCATAACCATAACTCGAATATCATCAAGTATGCTGATGATTGGTTTGCACCTAATCTTTAAAATTCTGCCATTGAAAGTTTCACTGAGGTTGTTATCAATGATATCGCATTTGAACTCTTTATTGAAGAAGGCCCGACATCAATGCTTAGCTTCTATTTGGAAAAGTGCATCAAAATCTTCCTTTGTCAGTTGCAAAATCTTTATTTGGCTGATTTGAAATCAGCCATATTGGTACTCTTTGCTATCTGCCAAAACTGCTTTTGTAGCTTATCTTCTTTGAAGTTCCTTGACTAGTTTGCATATATGTGCCTCGCGCACATTTTATGCTCAGCATGTGGCATCAACTCAGCCAATACAAGAATAAGTCCCTACAAAAATTCAAACCAATAAATACAAGTTAGAAAAAATATGCAGGTGATTAATATTAAAAGGGAGTGAATTAATTAACAATGAAATTACCTTCTATTGGTTGCTCATGAATGCCCATTCTCCCCTATCGGTTATCTCAAGGTCAACCATTAAATTTTTGAGGAACTAGGACTAAATATCCTTGTTCTCTATCTTCACCACCACCCAAGCTATCGGAAACAATTGATTATTGGCATTTCTCCCCCACAATAGCCAACAACTCCCCCTTACATAAACCCTTTAGAAATCATCCATCCAATCCTATAACTCTTCTACAACCAGCCAAGAAGCCCCACTTGCATGCATCAAAATAGACAAAAAATTTATCAAATCTAGGCCCAAGATCAAAGAGTGGCATCTCCACAACCTCTACATATACCCTACTTGATGGGTTTTGAAATATGCATTCACCAACATAATCCCATACCTGCGCATATTCTTCCTTATACCCACCCATTAATATTTTCATCACCCTCATCTTAGCTCTCTTACATTGATTCCTTGACACATTAACCCCAAATTACTCCTTTACTAACTGTTGAAATTAAGGATTATTGATCTCGGGCATTATTTTGATAATATTGAAAAAAAATTAGATAACCACACACTTGTTACCCTTTTATTGTTAAAGATAATTGGACAAGTATGCTCCTCTTGGAAGGACCTAATCTGGAATAACCCCTTCTTACTTAGCGCGCCATAGAACTTCCATGGACAATTGGGTTGTGAGCATTAGCTCTCACAAATTCCTTCGTGTTCCTAATGAATTGAACACTCCTTTATTTACCAATGGAGTTCTTCACAATAACTTCCTTGAACTATTTGGCATCATCAAATCTCATGCCCACAAACAAAACAGGTTTATCAACAGTCAAATCATAGCAAGGGTACTTACCTTTTCTTTAACAAGCAGTTTCTTCATTATCATTGTCAAGCTCATTCTCTGAACCAGCAACTTCATCGCCATAGCTTTCTTCATCTTTACTTCTATTATCTTCAGCTAGAGCTCCATCCCTATTTACTAGCTTGGGCCTCTTTGTTGAAACTGCAACTTTTTTTCTCAGAAATTTCCTTTGCTTTTGTCTTGACTGTGCGAGTTCATCATCATCTTCATCACTTAGGAAACTTACTGAAGCCAAATATTCATCTTCCGATTCACTAGATATAGCAATTTCCCATTCTAATCCAATGAAGTCTTCATCGTCCACAACTTCACCCAAATCGACATCTCCTTGTTTGTTCATCTCTATCAATATGACTTCTCTCTCTCTCTCTCTCTCTCTCTCTCTCTCTCTCTCTCATTTTGCCCTTTATCTAACTTAAACTCATTTCTGACCTAATTACTCGCTTGAATAGGATCTCTCACTTCTCCTCTTTCAGTCGTGGTATGCTCATCCCCATCCTCATCCTCACCATTACTATAATACTCAACATACCCTAACTTCTTCGCCATGAAGATAATAGTAAATGATATCCTTAATACCATTTGTGGCACCCTTGAACCACCTAAGGTCACCACAATACCCTATTGCTACTCCTAATGAACGCTAGTTACATCTCTTAGTAGAAGCATCGTAGTTCATAGTCTTTTTTTTTTTTTTGGAAACGGTCCCAGCGCAACGTATTAGCAAAAGCATATTCTAATATCACCATCTCTCCCTCCAACAATCATGATACAATGCACACCACTAAATACCATAGGAAAAGATAAAGCCGGGCCACTTTTATTTACATATTTTCATGATGGATTTTCTCGAGTCGATACAACAAAAGAAAGCCAAGATTTTTAGCTACACTTGGCCACATCCCAAAAGGATATTCCGACCCCTATAACAATCGTGTGTCATCCTCCATCTATCAGTGTCGGCAATTCCCAAAAAGAAACATCAGCTCTCTAACCCTCACGCGGCCATCACACCCATCCTGGTGCGTTGAGCGGTGGTGGTGGCAACATCCCCCTAAACACTCCATCTCGGCAGACATGAACTGATAGAATTTCCTGGATGACAAGGCCCTTAGCTAAGCCCACATCGTACATGACCAGCATTCGCACTCACACAAACGTCAGTCTAGGGACGGTGACGCAGTCAATCTTCATACACTCTCCCTTTACATCCGACGAAAGGCCATAGAAGGTTCCCCGCGTGACGGTAGGAGCAGCATCTTTCTAATCTGAAATGTTGGTCCCCGAAGGGGTGAGTACAGCCACTCAGCAGGTAAAAGATCCAATAACCACTCAATGCATCACACAATTCAATCATAACAATCATAGCATAGTACATGGCATTCATGCATCCAAGCATAACTTACCTTGTAGCCATGCATATGCAAACACACTATATGTACATACATCCTCATATACTTATCACAATCATGTCACCTACACATCATCATGCCATAAGTGATCATCATCATGTCACACACGTATTATCATGCCATAGGTAATCATCATCATGTCTCACATATCATCATGCCATAGGTGATCATCATCATATCTCACACATATCAACATGCAAAAATTCGGACAAAGTCAGATTGCACATTTTTTGAAATATTTCGATTAAAATACCCTAATGACCTCCAAAAATTCTAAAATTTTACCAGGTTATAGTCAAGACCCTAAGGCAGATTTTTCATGCGGACATCTTGGCCAGATTCGTTCTAGATAATTTTCTATAGACGGTCGAAGTTCCTGTTTCTAGTACCGAACGGTCCAGTTTAACTATCTCCGAAAAATCGAGGTTTCACCTACTTATCTTTCTTTTTTTCCTCTGAAATTTTGATATTTTTTGCCTCAAGAGGTTCCCTACAACTTTCATTAAGGGATTTAAGTGATATTCTCAAAAAATAGTCACCATATAGGTCTAAGAAGTCTCGGGTATCCAGTACCGTATTTCCAGATTTACCATCTTCAAAAGAAAATCGTTTCACTAGACTACACTTTCTTATTTTACCTCAAATTTGAGTATGTTAGTCTTTAGGATTTTCTCTACAACTTTCATGAAGAAGTCAAAGTGAGATTCTCGGTAAAAAGCAACATGCAACACACAAAACCACCAAGAGGTCAACAAAGCAGTTCCAGATCTAGTGTCTTCGTAGGAGGAGGGTTTCACCCCTTAAAACTCAACATTTTTGTCTCAAATTTTAGTATGTTATACTTTGAGATGTTTTCTACAACTTTAATGAAGGAATTGAAGTCAAAATCCAACTCAAAACATGCATGCAAGCCTCTACAATATTCTGGGTTGGGCGGTATACACGCAAACAGCAAGCTATTTCAAAAACAAAGCACACTAGATTTGGTTTCTCACTCCTAATCACCCAAAATTCAACACCATTCCAAACACACATGCAAGACACACATGCAAGAGTAGAAAATGGATCCTAACTTGCCTCCAAAATCGAGCAAATGAGGCACACGGTCAACGACGGACGGACGAACGGCGTGCGGGCATGCGGCTCCTTCTTCTCCTCTCGGTTCCTCTCTTTCTCTCGCAACTCTCTCTCTCTCTCTCTTGGCTTGGGCGACAACCCCTCAACCAGCCACTCTCCCTCTCTTTTTGTTTCCCCTAAATCCCATCATTAGTCATGATTAGTAGCCTCCCTCAATGGCCAATGCATGGGGTCTTCTTTTTGCCATTTGGCAAGGCATGCAAGATGGGCTTGGGAGTGGGCTTGAAAGGATTTGGGCCGGCCTCTCCCTTGTGGCCGACGACAGCCCATCCATGGGCTTCAATGGGCCGGCCATTTTGGCCCATTAAAGGTCCATGCTATTGGGCCTAAGACCCAAGCCTAATTAAACCCCTATTTTACTTTTAACAATTCACTTTTAATTCTTTCTTTTATAGATTCCAAATTTTCAATCTCATATGGCCATAATCTTGTAACATTTAATCTATAGGGATTAAATCTATGAGGTGCATAGCCAAGAATAAATTCTTCTTATTAATTTATCCTATAATACTAATTTTAAAAACTCATGAACACAAGCATATAACTCTTAGTCTTAAGAGAAAACTAATGGCTAAAACATAAACCATAGGTAATTTCATTACCTAATCATGGGCTTTAATACGTCTTAGAGGTCGTCTAGAATTTTCGGGATGCCACACCATTATTGTCATTAAAAAATCTCAAGCCATCCTTCAATTCCTTCCCAGGAACACAGTAATGTAGTATTTGCACTTTACATCGTAAAAAATACACCAAATTCCTTAGAAAATCAATATATGATGACTTTCGAACATTGACATAGATAATACTTTCATTTTCACCAATATATTCTCAATCCTCAGTGCTAATAACAAACTCTCCACCATAGCAAACAATGACGCCTACCTTATTTGCATCCATGTCGATACTACACTCAATGAAAAGAAAAAAAATAGAGTAATTATTTTTTGGGACCTCATGACAAAATCAACAACTTCACATACAGGTCCTTGTCTTTTTGTTGTCAAGAAACAAATGTGACCAATCTCTCCAATTCGGTGCCTTTACAGAAAAAAAATGAATTGAATAAACAAAGTGGGGTCCCCACCACCCATTTTTCAATTCAATCACATTTGGTCCCCCACAGAAGCAACTTAATTAATTAAACAAAGTAAGGTCCCACCACTGTTTCCCTCCGAGTCGAGCCCCATTTTCCCCTCCGTGCCCTATTTTTCTATTCGGTCCCCACCACTTTCCCCCTGAGCCGAGCCCTCAATTTACCTTCCACGCCCGAACTTGCCCGTCGAAACCCTAAATTTTTCACTAACCTGAGTGAGCGATAGTTGGGGACGCAGCCAACGAACGAACGTGAACGACGACACAAATACTGCAGTGGCCGAGCAATGGCGGGCGAGCGAACGACAGTGGGTGAGCGAGCTACGACCGGCGGTGTTGAGCGAGAATCGTATACGAACACCATTTTTGACCGTAGTGAATCCACGTCGTTTTTTACCATAGCAAATCCACTCCTCTATTTTACAAAATGACAGTCGTTTTGTAAGTCATCCACGTGGAATGGTAAAACCACATTGTTTCTTACGAAAAAAAAAAAAAGAAGGAAAACGGCGTTGTTTTATGCCATCCACCGTGGACAGTCTTAAGAATTGTCAATTTTTTTTAAAAAAAATATAAAAGCAACATAATCATTTTGGCCGGAATCTCTCCCCTGTGGCACCAAAGTGATCGTTTTTTCTCCAATTTGGCACTTAAGTGATCCAACAGAAACTTTTGGCACCAAAATGAGTGTTGTACATAACTTACGGCACTAATGGTGTACTTCTCCCATTAAGCGATCATACATGATTGGTCATTTTCATACTATTCTATTTCTAGAAAACAAAAAGAAAAAAAAATCAATGGAATTGAAATTACAAGACAGTAAGTAAACAATCAAGAAAAGCAGTAAATCTACCATGCAATCCTAGAAAATATAAGAAAGAAACAAAATAGAAAAAAGATAAGAGGAATAAAGGAAACCCACAACTCGTTGGGCTTTATACAACAAATAGATCTCGAGACATATGTCAGAGAAATGAATAGTACATGATAATGGTCGAAATAAACATCGAGCTCCGCCGTATTCATACTTTCTTCATCTTCGAGGTCCTAATCTAAATCTAATCTAGAAATCTATAACTAAGTACATGCAATGGAAAGAAACAAGCATATACATTAAAACAATAAAAATCATGACATCATGTCAAGATCAATCATTTAATGAAAGTTTGATGTGAAAGCCAAATTTTGGGGTCTCAGGGTCGGCCTTTTTCTTTCATGTGAGGGTCCCACTAAGATGCCTACCCAATCTATTTTTGTGACTTATAGCAATTATTGACCAATTGTGTTCTCGAATGACCAGTAACACTTATAAGTCTCTTAACTAAGTGATATATGTGATCCTAGGGTTTTCCCTTGATATCATGCATCGAACCTACCATTTATCTAAAAGTTACATGCATTATAAAAATTTAAATATGCATGCAGGTCTTTTAGATCTTGTTTCTCAACCAATCAAATAGATGAGTGAGCCGTTGGTGGATCACTTATTACCAAAGTCAAGTGCCAATCATAAACACAAGCAATTCTAAATGTGTGACATAATTATATACATGGAGAGTACATGTGATGTCTCAAAGACATCTTTTGAAATCATTCACAAATTTTTTAAGATAAAGTGATGTCTCGATTAAGAAAGGCATTCAATAGCCATAGCCCGAGGCTCGCATAAATGTACTCACAAATGTCACAGGCATTTTCAATACAATTCAAAACATAACTTTCATGATGTCAAATCAGGATTTAAAAGGGTTTGAAAATATTTAGGATTAGAGAATATCTAGATTATAGAACACATTCAATTGCCAAGGCTAGCCCAGGGCTCGCATAAATGCACTCACAAACATCGCAAGCATTTTGAATGTGGTCAAAACCAAGATTTTTCCTTAAGTCAAATCGAGCTTTGGAAAAAAAATTAGAATTTTTTTTTCGGAAACATCACATGTACCAAACTATTTTTGAAAGATGCAATTTGAAAAGACCAATTGTTTAACAACAAAGATTAGAGCATTTAGAACAGCTTCCATGAAGTTGGCATGGCCTAATTTCATGCACAAACTAACTTAAAAGGTATAACTAAACAATCGCAATCGTGTTCATATCAGGAAAATTTCTGACCAAACAAGATATTACAGCAAAATTGAATAATATCCATCAACAATCTAGTTATGAAAAAATTCACTAATATGTAGGACTTAATAACAAATAACTTTCATGAAGAAAGTTTTCCTAAACGAACTACACATGATTTTACAAAAATCAGACAATAAGCAACAGCATGTTAGAATAGGGATCCGAATTTGATCCCACGTCTAGATTTTAATCTAGTTTTGAAACAAATGGAAAGTGGTCCAGACAATGAGTAATTTGCATGAAATTAGCGGCATTTGAAACCTCTAAGTGTGCTTTATGACTTCCTAGAAGGGTTTGAGTCCAAACAAGGTCAATTATGTGCTCTAAGATCAAGATCTCTAAAGATGTGCATATTAATAACACAAACATGCATCAATAAATCTCGAAACCATTCAAGTAATGCACAAATGGCATGAAAAGAATCACATGCAACATAGAATTAGATGCGACTAAAAATTGGGGTAATCATCTAACCCTAATCAGCATGAGAAAATGTCATACAATTCGATGACAATATGAGATGACTCAAGATTCATGATAAAATGCGTGAAAGTTACCAAGTAAACATGCACTCTTACAGCACATATTAATCATATAAAATGACACTAAAATGTAATGACGTGAACATGTAATCAAACCTTGTAACATAAGGTTTAAGTATCAAGAAGACATTACTACAAAATTTAAACTCTAAATGTCTCACACAAGCATGGTAAGACGTATAAATGGCAAGATATCATTTCAACATTGATTTCATAGAACATGCACAATTTTAGCTATCTCAAGAAGTGCAAAAATCTTATAAAAAAATCCTATATACAGAATATGCAATGATGAACGTTTCTCGTTAAGGATTCAAAATCTAAATGTGATTGCATGAATCATAACAAAAACGACAAAACAGAGATGTACATGTAGACTATATATTGATGCAGCACGTTTTAGCCTTAACTCATGCAATTGATTCACTTGCCAACATCAAGACTTTGCAAAGCATGCATCAATTAAACATATGCATCATTTATTTTAACTCTTATGAAGGATTTAGACCAAATAGGTGCATTTGCGGATTTAATTTTATCAAAACAGAATTCGGATCAATGTAGTATAGATTATCCTATGGTTAGATCTAAGAGATTTTGGCCTAGTTAAATATGTCTAAAAATTTCAAAATAAAAAATACATGACATGCACAACACTTATATGAGCAACTTTCATGAATGAAAGTTATTCCAGAACCCAAGGAAAAAATCGGTACAAAAAATGGCAAAATTAAACATCAACACGGAACAGATTGACCTAGGCTTGGATTTGAGTAGATCTAACCTAGTTAAGGACATCCAAAAATCATTAAGAAAAAAATTATTGGATGTGCAAAAAAAAAATGATTTGGAACAAAACTCATAAGGCAAGATTAGTCAAAAATCATCACAAAAGACTACACAATAATAGTAAAGTCTCATTACAGAGCAAAAACAAAACCAAAAATCGAATTGAACTACAGTAGAATTGCTCATCTTCGAAGTTTTTTTTTTAGGGTCAAATGATGCTCAATTGGGGTGTGCGACCTACCATTTCGAATTTCGGGTTGTCTATTATCTAATTATAAAAGAAATTGAGTTGAAATTAGGACGCTTTGGACCTTGCTTTGGTCAAAATAGTATATCAGTCATAAGGCTATGAAATTGTAGATTTAAGTAAAATCAAGCACAATTATTCAAGTTCAAACTTTAGCAACTCATCAATGATTAGCATATATCACTAATATTGAACCCTAGCCTCGACCAGCTACTCCAGCATCACTTCACAGGGTTGAAGATCAAGAAATTACCTTTTGATGTTGTTTTTTTTTTCAATTTCAATCATGATCGAATAGAATTTTCATCGGAACTTTGATCGAATCTTCACAAATCTCCTAGGACCAAATCTTGTTGGGAGAAGATCGGTGATTGGCACCGATCCAAATGAATAGGCCAATCGAGAAATAGACCAGCTTGATTGCCGATCCTTAGGGACACGAACGAGAAGCCGCCGAATGGAGCTATGGTTGCCTCTTCGGTAACCTATGCTAGCAATTGAGGACAAGAGGAGCTAAGGGACCTCTCAGCTAGTGGCTCCGATCAAGTGGCCACCGTGAGGGGCGAAATCGTCATTAATTTTGAGAGAGAAAGAGAGAAGGAGAAAGAGAGAAGAAAATGGAGGAAAATAACAAGAGAGAGAGAGAGAGAGAGAGAGAGAGAGAGAGAGAGAGAGAGAGAGATTTGTACACAAAAAAGGCCCCTCTAAAATGGAGGGAAATTTCACTTATATACTCTCCAAATTCTGTGATTTCAGCTATCAATTCAATTTGATGGTCGACTTTTGATCCAATGGTCAAAAATCGATTTTGAATGCTCCATCATGATCTTGAGGTGTCAGGTAATTGATCTAGTGGCTTTGATTTGTAAAAAACCAAGCCAAAATTGAAATTGTGCCAAAATGTCCAATTAGGGGTTAATTAGCAATTTCATGAAATTCGAGGATCAATATGTAAAATTTTGGGAAATTGAAGGTGCAAAAGTGAAGTTGACAATGAGAGGATCCCGAAACCAATTGTCAGAGGTCAGGAATCAGCTAGCAAGGGACTGAATCGGCCAACCCCGCCGACGGCCGATCAGACCGGTTAAACCAGTTCGGTCTGGTTCTTGCTGTTTCATCTACTTAGGACTCTTGTGAGTCTAAAATTTATGCAATTTGGTCCATAAAAGACCAAATTGAAAAGGAATTTTACCTTGTTTAAGAAGAAATTTGACAATTAAGATATAATTAAGCTAATCAAACCTTATGAACGTGATCTAGGGGTCTCCTATTGATCTAATTGAATGATTATTGTTAAAAACAACTAGTCAAAATTATGGGTACTTTGAATTGGGTGTAAAGAATTAAAATGGTAAAATTTGCAATTCAAAGGGCAAAATTGCAAATTAAGCAAAATTGAACTCAATTAGTGTCACAATTACCCTATCTAATGAACTACCCATGTGCAAGATCACTTATCGTATTCAAATTGACCTTGAATTGAAGCGCTCGAGCTAAGTCAAAAATGGATCTAAGCCTAATATTAAAATTGGACCTATGTTCATGAAATTAAACCATAGCCATAAATGGGACAATTCAAATTTTGTCGATTGAAGCTTAATTACTTGATTTTCTAATGCGTAGGAGGATAAAATTCTTCAAATTGATAAGTTTTTATGTGAATTTTTCAAAATTGATTTTGGATTTGAACCTATCTTAAGAAAATAGGTGAAAAACAATCGTCCGTTCGCAAGTCATGAATAATTGATTTTAGTCTTCTAATTAGGGCACAAAACAACAATTCTCATTGACTCGATAAATTGCGAAATTGAATGTGCAAGCAAATTTTAGATAGTCTCCAAATCAAATATCAAAGAAGGAACAACACCTAATTGTGACTAAAATAAAAGTAATTTTATTTTTGGTTGATTTAAAATCTAAAACTAAAAAATTTAGAAATCAGGGTTCTTAATCGAATTTTGTGAAATTTTCATCACAAAAGTGAAATTGACATTAAAAGAAATGTATTGGTGCATTTTTTTTTTGTCAAAGGTTTGAACAAAAGTCAACAATTTAGTTGACATTTCTTTAAAGGTTGATTTTTTTTTTGAATTTTTGAGAAATTGATTTGACAAATAATGAAATTAAGGCTAAATGGCATTTTTTGGGCAAAAAGTCAATTTTGACCTGGGGTTGACGTTTCATAAAAGGATTGATCGAAAAGTCAATCTGAAAGTCAACTATTTGACTTTTTGGGTTTTTCTAAAAAATAAACTAGAAATTATTTTAAAAACAACAATGCAAAAGAAAGAAATGAAAAATGACACTTTTTTGTCGAGAGACAAGATTTTATCGCAACCTGAAACCGAAATCTCAATTTTTACTTTTAATAACACATCAATTAAAAATCAAGTGTCAACAGCATGTCCATCATATTGTAAAATCTGGATTTTGCTTTGTTTTTCAATATCTATGCTCTATTTCGGTTTGCTTTGTCATGAAGACTATGTACTTCTACATCTTTTTGAGTAATGAATACAATTTTCTTTTGACTAAAAAAAAAATATGATTGAGGAAATGCACAATGCATTAAAATTAGATAGATTAGAATTAAGAGAATGTGAACCACAATATCAATGATACACATATAACTACATGTCTTGAGAACCTTATTCTTATGTATGCCTGTTGTTAGAATATTTAAATAATAAACCATGTATTCATCTAACAGCTTAAATTTTTAGAATAGTTGTCAGTAGTCCCATAAAATCTCATATAGTATGAGAGACAAAAATCCTAAATTCAAATATGTTTAAACCCCATTTGCCTCTCCAATTAAATTTGCATGCTTAGTACTATGCAAAAGACGAAACTAAACATGAGGGATAGTATTAGAATATTTAAATAATAAACCATGTATTCATCTAACAGTTTAAAATTTTTGAACAGTTAATAATGGTCCCACAAAATCTCACACTTGTTATGACAAAGAAAATGATAGATTAATTAGGAGCCGGATACTTAGAATGCCAAAACTTGGCTTGGGGAGACACTTGAGCGCCAAAAATTCGAAAAGCTATACTTAAGTACCAAAATTGGAGTAAAATGAATCAGTTAAGTGTCAATGATGAGAAAATCCGATCAAAATACTTACATGACATTTTTTCGGCTAAACAAGTGTAAAATGATGTTATTTTGCACGCTGTAAAATAAAATCGACAGAATATCCAATTCTCTCACCTTAAAATGGGCAATCACATGTCGAGAAAATGTTGGATACATTGGTCGTGCCTAGTCTAGAGAAAATATTGAGGACATTAGTTGTGCCCGATTAGTAAAACCAATCCATTAGTTGAATGTCAAGTGTCTAGTGGAGCCCACATTTTAAATTTTTCAAAAATCTCTATTTTACTCATCTTTTAACTTCCACAAACACTCTTCCATTTTTTCTTCTTCCTCTGTCTTCACTCATCCTTGATCTTCTCTCTCAACCATAAATAGCAAATGCACAAAGATCGCTGTCCAATCACCACACCAAGATCGCCATCCAACCCTCAAATTCAAACACTCATATGCAATCCTCTTCCTCTTCATACCTTAGCCCCAACGACTTGGACCTAACCTAAGCCTTCTTCAAGCTGATTTAGAACATCCAATAGCCATCGCCCTCCAAGCACTACACCAAGATCATCGTCATCAAGGTTGGTGACGTTGGCATGGCCAATGCCCAAACCATCCTCACCCAAGACCTCACCGACGAGTTTCCCTCATAGATGCCAAGCCCAACAAACTCATGGCAAGATGCTCAACCTTCACCACACTGCCACCTTTCTCCCCTGCACAAAGATCTTGGCCTCCGTCGACTACTCTATCATTGACTAGTTGAGGGAGGCCAAGATTTGCCTTTGATTCTAAAGGAAAGAGATGGAGAGAGAGAGAGAGAGAGAGAGAGATGAAGGAGAGAAATGGAAGGCATTAAAGGAAGAAAGAGATTGATTGAGAAAATAATTTTTGAAAAATCTAAAATGTAGGCCCTACTAGACACTTGTCGATCAACTAATGGACCGAGAAAATATTGGCTTCATTAGATGTGCCAACACCAACAAATAAGAAGGATCTTGAGGTTGCAACATGTGTTCAAAGTGGGCCTCAAATGTCAAGGAAAAAACTTCTCTCTCCCTTGCTAGCTCTTTCTCCCCCCTCCCCCTAAGCCCTCATTCAACTAGCGAACTATCGCACCCAATCGATGAACTTTGTAATGGCAGAGGCAACCTTTTGAGGCGGAGCTGGAGGTGCAAGCCGCATGGTGGTTCATCAAATGAGGGCTCGGTTATGACTCGAATGGAGGAAGAGGGAGAGAGAGATAGAGAGATAGAGAAACAGAGAGAGACAGAGAGACAGAGAGACAGAGACAGACAGACAGACAGAGCATCGATTTGGCGATGGCAGAACTAAAAGGGCAACTCAGTGGCTCATCAGTTAGATGAGAGCTCAGTGTTTTGTCAAAGGGAGAGAGAGGAGGCAGAGTTAAAGCATTGGGCAAAAAGAGAGTGTAAGAGAGAGTGTGTGCAAGACAAACTGAAGTTGGAGCCTGAAGGGCTCCAACCCCTTTGGATAGAGAAACTTACTTTCGAGTGATTGGGAATTGCTCACTGTGGGATGGTAAAATGAAAAGAGAGTGAAAGAGATCACCTTAGTTGGTACACAATAATCCTCATCAGAAGGAAAGGCAGAGAGGGTAGCTGCTACTCCTTACTTAGTCTCAAAGGGCTTGCCTAAGCTTCAATCTAGGATTTCATTCTTGTAGAATCAGCCTAGGTTCTTGTTGGCTTCTGCTTCTGTTCTTGGCTGAACCAGGGAGGAAAACTAGCTGCTGGACGGCGAGGAAGCGAGCTGAACAGAGCTCCGGTAAGCGGGTGGTTGGCAAGTGGTGGCACCCAAGGGTCAAGGGGGTCTTGTTGGTGGTTGGTCATGCAAAGGAAGGGCCGAAATGGGAGAAAACACAAAGAAAACGCGAAACAAGCGAAATTGTGTAGGCAGTCGTGCTGCCAGACAGTCCGGCAAGCCGTTCCTTCTCGCCAGTGGACGAGACAGCCGGCGAATCGTTCCAGTGAGCGGTGGGGTGCTCTTGTACTAACTAGATGTATTGGTCACGGTAGTGGGTGGAGCGTGAGCTAATTCCCACAGGAAGACAACTTTTAACTCAGATCTTTGGAGAAAAGTCAGCTGAAGCAGAAACAAGCAGAAGAGAAAACAGAGGGGGAAACAGGTCCAACGATGGCCTTGCGGGGGTGCAACGGTGGAGGGACTAGTTTGCTCGGTTTTCTCTGGTTCTCTTGAGCTTCCAAGGGACCTCAACAATGGAGAAAGGTGGGCTTCAAGGAGGAAGAAGGTTGCTGAAGAGAGGAGACCCCAAGGTGGCTTCCAAGGCTTCAACACTTGTCTTTCTCTCCCTTGGCTTGCCCCCACCAGCTGGTCTGCCATCCTCAGCCATTCTCTCTCTCAAATCTTCCTCAAGAAGCCTCTCTTCATGGCTGAAATGTTGCACCCCTCATGGCCTACGAATTTTGTGACAATTGGCCATCAAAGTCTTTAATTCCTCTTCAATTCATTCAATCCTCTTCAATTCTCATCCAATTGAACTCAAATCAAAGCCTATAAATTCATCCAAGGTGTCCTCACTTAAATCCACATTTTTCCTTGTCCATTGAACCAACTTGTATCCCAAAATTGTGATCAAAAGTGGGCCTACGAATTTCCCGATCCAAAATAACGATACTTTGATTTTTTACCGAAAATCTCGGTTTGCAGAAAAATCTACTATGGATGAGTCGATGTTCCTAAAATGATTTGTGACATGATAGAACTTCCAATTTCTAAAATCAGGTTCAATTTCTTGGTTAATTTCAATTTGGCGTGATTTTAGCACGTCATAATCTACAAGGTAGCTTTTAGGAATTTTTGGCGCATTTGACTTGCAGTTAATTATTTTCAAGCCACAATGTACATCTTCGACTCATAGACGACTCTCAGTTGCTGTATAAATCTTGAGGTTTCAAATACAGACACAAGGTATAGAAAAGACAGAAAAATCGATCTAGTGTCGTTTGAGAAAATTTTGTGATTAGGTGGAATCACCCACACACTAATCATATACCTCTGTTGAATCGACTTATCTCTAGTCTCTGGTCAATTTTGACAGTGCCATAATGACCCTTGCAGATTAGTATGGTTGAGCAATTGGTTTCTGGTCAAATTCTCAAATCAATTGCGTTTATATTCCTTAATGGATTTACCTGATGACTAGTTAACTCGTGAGTGACCAACTCAGAGAAAGAGGCTAGAGGTGCATCAATGAAAAGCCCATTTCATCTCATCGAAAACAGACTTGAAAATCAGGATGTCACATTTAATATTTGATGTGACATTAGATTTATAATAGTATTTTTTGTTTTATTTAGTAATAATTTTTACCTTGTATGTTTGGGATATGCTAGATTTCTTATTTGATGTCTCATTTTTAGTACTTGATGCCCTACTTCGATATATACATCACTTGTAGGGAAAAAAAAGAAGAAGAAAAAACTTCACAATGAGTAACGTTCTAGTAATATTTATGCACAATTAGCTCATGACAATCATATAACTTCTCATAAATGAACTTTAGATGGTACACAAGATAGGTTGTAATCATCTTGTGTGAAATTCAAGAATGTCGACCAATTTCTATTGGAGAAAAGTTAGTTTACACAAAGAGATATATTTGAATTCAAATCATAGAGGCAAAGTCTCGAAGTTAAAACTAAGTATTAAGGTTGGTTTTATTTTTTTATTTTTTTAGCTTTAGATCATTTAAGCGTAATTGACTGCACACATTTATGAGCTCCAAATAAGAGTTCTTTTGAAAGATGTCTCGAGTTTGAGCTCTTGTACAAGACCTGACCAAAATTGGACGGGGGAGCCAAATTCTTGATTGAATACCTATTGGAGTCATTCCATAGGAGTCAACCAAAATAGGATTGTTACTTTACTTTATCTAATTTCTTTGGATCCAAGACTGATTAATCAAGAGATTGACTCCTCTAAAGACCATACAAGTGATGCTACTATTGATTGGCCGTATAAAGAGAAGGTGTGGCATCCCAAAAATAACTCATGGCCATGTGTTTTATAAGTAGGAGTTTATTGAATTATGATTTCAAGATTTATGGCCAAGTGAATAAGAATGATCTAGTATTTATATAAATGGATAATTATTTTTGTTGGAAATGCGTCCTATGTCCATGTGAGACCAAGGATTTTATTTGATGAGGAAATTATGTTTTTGGCCATGAATTTTATAAGTTGGATTTTATTAAACTTTGTTACAAAGTATTATGGCCATTTAAATTTTTAATTTGGTACCTTGTATAAGTGGGATTAAGATGGATTACCAAAAATAAATATGGGCCATTTAAGTTTGGACCTTAGGCCCAAGTGTGTTGGGCCTAAAGTGGGCCAAAAAGCCCGGCCCATAGAGCCCATGGGGTTGTTGACACATGGAGGGGGGGGGGGGAGGAGCCGAATAGCCTCCTCCAAGTATCTTCGGCAAGGGAGACACTTGTCTCCTTCTTGGGGACAAGTGTCCCCCATGCAAAATGTGGATGCATGCAAGCTTTATTTTCAACCAAAAGGAAAAAGGGGGAAGAGGGTGGTCGGTCTAGGTGCCAAGAGAGAGAAGAGAGAAAGAGAGGAAGAGAGGAAGAGGAGACGCCGTCGAGCCCGCCTAGTTCCGCCGTCATTCTTGCTGTGTTTCCTTCGAATTTGAGGCAATTGAAGTCCTAAAACCTACCCTTTGCATTACTGTGTGTATGTGTAGTAGATGGCAAATCTTGGTTGTGGTAGATGGGATGAAATTTCGGAGCTATGGAGAGAGATTCGTTGGCCATGCATGTTGTTTCTGGAAAGACCAGTTTGACCATTCTTGAGTTTGTGTGTTGCATGTGACTTTTTAGTCAGAATCTTGCTTTGATTTCTTGATGAAAGTTGTATATAACACCTTGAAGAACAAAATACTAAAATTTGAGGCAAAAGGAACAAGAAATGGTTAGTAAACTGACTTTTCTTTGGAGAAACTAGATCTGGAATTCGTCGTGATAACCTTCGGTAGTTTCATGGTTTGTAAAGTAACCTTCTTGTCAAAATATCACTTTGATCTCTTAACAAAAGTTGTATTATACTTCTTGAGGTAGAACATATCAAAACTTTAGAGGAAATGAACAAAAATAGGTCAGCGAAATCGTTGTGCTTTGAAGAAACTGGATCTGGGAAAAACGGTGCTTCGACCTAGTATGATTTCATGATTTTTATATAATCGTAAAGTTAAAATTTGATCATGTGTCATTAATGAAAGTTGTAGTTAATATTCTGAGGAACAACATACTAAAATTTCAGAGTAAATGAACCAGTAATGACCAAGGAAACGATTTTTTCTTCAACACGGGTAGAGCTGGAAAACAATACTGAGAACAGGAAAAGTAAATCAATTTTATCTTTTAATCCAGAACAAATTGGACTATGATCTCTTCATGAAAATTGTACCTTTAGGTCTCAAATATAGCGTGTCCAAATTTCATAATTTTCTGAGTTTATTTAAGGGTTTAATCAAAAACAATTTCAAAACTGTGCATGGATGATGTTAAAATCATTTTCCGGTGATGCATGGACCTGTATGTATTCTGTGAAGCCTTGTTTGATATGGTGTTCTTCACGAAATGTGTTTTCTTAGATCTTATCTACAATGTGATAAATTTTCAAAATTAATTTCCATTTTGTACTAATTTTCCAGAATTTTTCATAAACAGCACACATTCTGTTTAAGCTGAAAAACTGTTCTATTTACAGGTTATTAATTTGCTATATAAATTGTGATATCTTGGATTATCATTCGTTCAATGATGTGGTGACATTCATGCATATCATATGACATCAAAAGATTTATGGATTTTCATGAATTCAATGAAGCTTCTCAAAACCATTACATCAAATAATATTTTTCCCAATGCATATTAGATGATTTTAAAAAGGCTGATTCCAATCATTAGGATTATTGCATCAAATGCCATGTTAAAATTGAGATACATGTATAAATGTAAATTGGGATAGTAACAAGACCGTCGGAGGTGTAAGCCGACGATGCTCCGGGAGTGTCGAGATGCCCGGTTGTATTACGATACATGCCCGGATATTCTCGGGAGTTTCGAGATGCCTGGTGGTATATGGTACATAATTCCAAGGGGAGTGCATGATGGTATGTCGGTACGTAATCCTGGAAGCCTCGGAGGTGTGTGCCGAAGGGATACCTCGTGATGCCAGTTAGGATACGAGATGCCCAGAATGTGGGGGTGCCGGATGCCCGGTTGTATTTTTAATACATGCCTGGAGGTTCCTTGTGATGCCAAGTTGGGTGTGAGCAATAAATTGTGGGATGCAAACATTGGTCCCTAGAAAGAAAAACTGATGAGATCCTTGTGAAAGATAAGAATTGAAAATAAATCATGTGCATGGGTGTATATGCAATGATGAGTGCATGGTGGTATATGCACATATGACATGGTGATATATGCATGAATGCTTGATGATAAGTGCATGGTGGTATATGCACATATGGCATAGTGATATATGCATGAATGCTTGATAATGAGTGCATGATGGTATATGCACATATGGTATAATGACATATGCATGGTTGCAATGTAAGTTATGCTTGAATGCATGAATGATACGTGCTTTGTTATGATACCTTGATTGTTCTGTTTGACGCAATGAGTAGTTTGGTGGATCTTTACTGCTAAGTGGTTGTACTCACCTCTTTTGGGGATTAACATTTCAGACTAAATAAGATATCTCTGCTACCACTGCCACCAGTAAATGAATCAAGTGGTTGGATATGACCGCGAAGAGGAGGATAGCAAAGGAAGGAACTGTTGGACGCCGACACTGATCGATGGACTTTAAGTATATGGCTGTTAGATGAGATGTCGGTCATCTTTTGAAGTATAGCCGTGTATAGAAAACCATGGCATTTTGATGTACCGATGAATGATGTCCATCTAGTTTAAGTAAATAAAAGTGTCCGACTTTTACCTACAAATGTTTAGTTGGTGTGCATCGTTTTCTGAATATATGGAAGGGAGTTGTTGGATATGCTTCTGTTATATGAATTGCGCAAGGGATCGATCTGAAAGATGTAAACCCCCAGGTTGTATGGACCCACTGTCGTGACCCGATCTCGCCGCTCCCTCGAAATGATATCCAAGGATGGGAAAGGTCGAGTTTAGGGATACTTGATCTCGAGATCGCGAGCTCTCCCAAGCTCGTACCCCGCGTGACAGTAAGTTTATTTATGCGATCTAGTTGTTTATAACAACCTAAAAATATACAGGAGTCGCCACTAGCCTCATTTTCGGGGGTCGGCTAGAAACCCAATCGAGGGTCGGGAGTGTTCCCTCGATTTCTACGCAACCAGATATCTAGGTTCGGGGACTTGGGTTACGCTAATATTGCTATTAGCGCCCTTTCGGTACCTAAACAGTATGTTGTGTTTTTCCTAATATGTCCATGCGTTTCTTTTTATATTTTCAGGATCATCAATTCCTATACTAAGTGATCATGCGTGGTTGATCATTTTCATGCTATTCTATTTCTAAAAAAAAAAAAAAAACAACCAATGAAATTGAAATTACAAAACATGAAGTAAACAATCAAGAAAAGCAGTTAAACCTATCAGGCAGTCCTAAAAAATATAAAAGAGAAAACAAACGAGAAAGAAAGGAAACCCACAACTCGTTGGGCTTTATACAATGCATAAAACCCGAGACATATGTCGGGAAAACAAAAAGTACAAGACAATGGTCGGAATGGACATCGACCTCCACCACCTTCATGCCTTCTCCATCCTCAAGGTCCTAATCTAAACCTAATCTAAGAAATTTATGACTAGGTGCATACAAATAAAAGAAACAATCAAACACATCAAGCAACCAAAAACAATACATCATATCAAAATCAATTGTTTAAAGGAAGTTCAATGCGAAGTCAAGTTTCGAGTGATATCCTAAAGTTCAGCATTAATATGTGTCGTACTAAAATCATTTATCAAATGATTACATGCAAAGCATATAATATGACATACATCCAAGTTATATAACTTTGGTTCTCAGTTAACCAAACACGTGAATTTGCTGATAAAAGATCATTCACCAAACAATATGCATCATCAATCGTGTTCATGCTACATGTATGTCCATCTAATCAATGCTTAATCCACAACTTCCAGCATGCAATCAATGTTGTAACAGAACACGTGGGACTATAAATTGTAATTGTTTGATGACAAATTGCCATGAAATTGAAGTCATGTCTTGCCACAAGCACGTATGAATTTTCTTGATCAAAATGGCATCAATTAATAACCAAACTAACCTCAAGTTAGAATGAAATGCATACCCAATCATGGTAACAATTTTCATGAGGAAGCTTCTCAAAATTTTAACACGTGAATTTCTAAAAATTCAAGAGCATGAAGAGGTCAATCAAAAATAGAACATGATAGCATGTCACACCGTCACTCTACAACAATATTAAAAGCAATTGGACAAATCTACTATCTTATCTTTAAAACTAACAGCAATTAGCCACAGAAAAGACAGCGTTTCTAATCAAATCAACTCCAAAGAATTCTATATATTGTAACCCAAAGGCATTTCAGAAAGCACCCATTTATGATCTAAATTCTACTCCATTAGAAATCAGTTCCTCACCAAGCATGATTAACATCCTATCAAGACAACCAGCTTTTATCAATTCATTTTGCACAGAAGGTCATCCGAAACAGAGAAACAAATATTTGGCAGATTCTGGACCTAACTTTGGACAGGCAAAAACCATATTAAATGAAGTTCGATTAGGGCATTTTATAGATCATTGGAAAGATAATCGAACCATCTTCCACCTATATGAAGACTTCGAACACAGACAACCACAGCAACCCGCTCATCTAACGTCATTTTGCACAGAAGGTCAGATCAGAACACAGAACACAATAAACAACACAGGTTCAGTAACAATGGCACAATGAGTGGCATCAGATCTATATGCTCGGTAAATCAACTTCTAAAAAGTGTTTCATATCAACACGTTTTCAGATTTGACATTATCATGATCTATTTCTCGCTCATGCTTTTGAGGTATTTCATCAAACACTTCACGTACAACAAAACGATTAATTCAAGCTATGGAACGGGACTGAAGCTATGTTCTCATCTAACATTCTGAAATCAATATTAAAATCACAGAGCCATCACAAGTCATCTTAGTTACAGCTCAGATCTTAAGTGAATCACACCTGAACTACGTGAACGTGATTCTTCTACAAATCTTTTTGCAACAGAGCAGGAGAGAGGGGAATGAGTTTACCTGGTTTATTAGTGATACGGATACTGATCGAGCCAGAGACAGAGAGCTGAGCCGAGGCTTCCAACTTGGCGTGAACCCGAACCACGATCCGGTGAACCCGATCTAGAGAGAAAATCAGTTAACCGTCGTCGTCGTCGCAGCTATCTCCGATCCTCGCCGGTTGACTTCGGATTGAATCAGATCAGGCGAACAGAATCACGGGCGTCATTATCGATGTCACCAATCCTCGACGGTTTGCTTTGGATCTAAATCCACAGTGCCGAGAGATCCAGCGAAAAACCAAAGAGAGTGCGAGCGAAAACAGAGCTCCCAATCTCCAAATCTTGAGAGCGATTGATCGAAGACCAAGAGAGATTCTTCTGGATTGAGCGTGAGAGAATCGATCAAGAGGGAGACCGATTCCGAGAAAGCCAGCCGTTGATCCAGCAAGAAAAAATCAAATCCCGCGAGCCTCTACCTCTCCGATCACGCCAAAATGGAAGAAAAACCCTCACTATCCAACCCCCGCTTCAGAGAATCCCCACGTTGTTCTCGACCAAAAACCCAATGAGCGAAAAAGAGAGAGAGACCGTCTGAGGAGAGAGAAAGAGAGCGTGTGAGGAGAGAGAGATCCCCCTGCGAACCCCCAAAACGATCGTGAAAAATGGCCCCCCACACCGTCCGTGATTCCCCCTTTTTATGCTCGCTCTTTTTCTTTTTTTCTTTTTTTGTTGTTTTCTGTTTATTCTAACTTTTCTTTTGCTTTTCATTTCATTTCATTTTTTTTTGTTTTGTTTTCATTTTCACTTTCATTTCATTTTTTTATGCTTTCCTTCATCCATTTTTTTTTATCTTTTGGGCTCTTTGTTCTTTTTCTCTCTTCTTCTTTTTTTTTTATTTTATTTCTAATTTTTTTTGTCTTTTCATTTCAAAATTTTTTTTAACTTTTGCGAATTGAATGTTTAAAACGTCGACAAAAATTTCGGGTGTCAACACCCACTGCAATTGAAATGGTATCAAAGTGACATGTTATTAAGGAAAGTGAAAGGTAAGCGAACTGTAGTGACCCTAACGGATCGGGGGCTGTCGAGGGGTGCCATAGAAGGGTTCTATTTTTTCTTGATTTTAAGCCACATAAATGAAATAGAAAACGAAGACGACAGTAGAAATCTTCCTTTTAAGTATTGGAAACACTCAAGCTTATGAGCAATTATTACTCTATAATTCTTAGATTGATCAATTAAATTTTCCATGCTGGCTTTTCTTGTGGTATGAGTATCGATACTCGATTTGAATTATGTAAATATCCTGTGTTCTCTATTGTTCCTTGTATATTTCATTGGTGAGTTTCTGTGTTTATTTTCTTAGAAGCTCCAATTGAGGAGCACTTGGATCTGTTGTGATTGCTGTAATTAATAAATAGAAAACACAATATTCTCATAAAATATGTTGACTTAATCTAAAAGCGGTCAATTCCATAAACCAGTCAAATTGATATATCACATCAATTTTCCATAAACCAATCAAGCCAAAAGATGTGAGAGGAGGTGAATTTAGAGAGAGAGAGAGAGAGAGAGAGAGAGAGAGAGATGGGAAGAGTGTTTGGTGGTGTCCAAGTGAGGAGTGTGTCACTTTTAATGCCCCAGGTAAAGACAAAAATTGTTTAGGTAATGTTCCATGAATAATGAAATTGCATGCACGCCATTCACATAATCTTATGATCGTGTATGAGCCTCAGGATCTGATGAATCTCCCAAGTATATATATATTTGGTCAAGAATCTCTCAAGTGTCTGCCTCCACTAAAATGCTCATATTGCACTGAGTGGATGTAACGTGATTTGGGTAGGCACCTAGAAAACATCACTTGGGACACTTCGACATGTGTCCAATACCCGGTCAACATGTATTGAAAAATCTGATATCTAGTCAACTCTTCTGACACTCTTTGACATGCAAGTCTAGAATACTGACATGTGATTTTAAAAAGCATGGGGTCAATTTTAAAAATTTTCAATAAATGAGGGGTCAAAATGTAAATATGTAAAAAATAAAAAATAAAAAAATAAATAGGGAAATAAGAAAAACCTAATCTTCTGTTTTCTTCTAACTCTCACTTCCCATGATACATAACTCATCCTCAAGTTTGGTTTTTTTCTACATGATCTAACATTTGAGTATAGAATGTGGATTACTTATTTTTCCTCATCATTGGAATGGAGTTAAATTTGTCAAATTGAAATAATGAACGACATTAACAAATGGTGGATTAATATTTTTAGCGTAAATTCATTCTAGGCTCTTTTTTTTATTATTTATCTATTTGTGAATTTGAATCAAATTAATATGGGGTTAATTCTCTAAAAAAAAAAACCCCAAACTTTAGGTCTATTCTCAAATTTGCCCCAAACTTTTTTTTTTTGTCTTAGAAAAAATCTCAAACTTTAGGTCTAGTCCCACATTTATCCTGAACTTTTTTTGTGTCTCAGAAAAATCCTAAATTTTAGATCTAGTCCCAATTCTACCATGAACTTTTTTTTTCTCAAAAAAAACCTCAAACCCCAAACTCCAAACTTTAAGTCTAATCCCAAATCTATCTTAATTTTTTTTCAAAAAGAAAATCATTAATTTTTACTCTAGTTCTAAATCTGCCCCCGTTAGACCTCTATCCAAAAGTCATGGCTAGTCCTCCTTAGTTTTTATATCCTAAAACTATTTTATTTTGAAGATAATTTTTCATGTCACATTGCCGATGTGTATTTATTATCAATGTGGAAATGCCACATTATGTTTGGACTAAACCACTAGGTAGATTCGATAATATATTAAAAGTTGGCATTTTTTTTTAGACAAAACAAAATTTGGGCCAATTTGGGACAAGACTAAAGTTTAGGTTTTTTCCAAGACAAAAAAAAGTTCATGGAAAATTTGAGACTAGACCTAATTTGATTAAAATAATCATAAAAATGATAATTTATCATGCATATATAAAAATATGCGTTTAATAAACAACGTATTCCAACGTGTCAGAGTTTTCTAATTTTTTAGAAATGGCATATCAGTGTGCCATATCGTGCCATATGTTCGTGTCGGTGTTGGTATCAGTGCTACTTAGATAGCCACTTCACCTATTTTACGAGACATTAAATTTATAATTTTTACCTTCGGGATTATATAATTCTTACTCCTTTTTGATACTCAATGCCCCTCTTCCATATGTGTGTGTGTCTATATATATGCGACCCAAAAAAAAAAAATCACAAAGAGTGACTTTCCGATAATATACATGCTCAGTTAGCTCATGGAAAATATATAACTTCTCATAAATTAACTTCAAGTCGCACGCAAGTCTAGTTATAATTATCTTGCATCAAATTAAAAAATTTCCATTGGCTTCATATGGAATAAAACTGATTCTAGCTAAAAGATATATTAAATCTTAGATTGAAGTCACATCAATATTGTGAAGTCAATTTTATAAATTAAACTAAGTATTGCTGCCGTAGGGAAAGGAATCACCATCCGATGAAGAAGTCAAAATGCACATTACAACCTCCTTTTTAATTCCACGACCATCTAAAATGCCTAAGAATTGTTAGATTTTTCCCGCCAATTCATAACTAGAACAAGCAAAACTCCAATAGGAAGAAACTCAAGATGCCGGCTCTCCTAACTCCACAAGGGAAAAAAATAAAACAAATCCAATTCACAACCAGGTAAGGCCAACATGAGGTTGCAGTGTTTGGCGGTGGGGACTTCGTGGGCATGGCTATTGACAGTGGCAGTGGCCAAAAGGAAGAAATGAAGAAGAAGAAAAGAAATGTAATATGACTCACATAAATATTCAACACCACCTAAAAGAAATGTAATACAGAAAAGAGAGACAAGAGTTTGAAAGTGGGCCACCGTCAAGGCACGTGGTGATCAATTGGTGGGATAGAGCATGACTCACATAAATATTCAACACCACCTAATTTTTTCTCATACTAGATAAAGGATTCATATCATTTTAAAAGAACTCCACAAGCTTGTCTAAATCTGCTCTTCATTAGCTCAACCACTCTAGCTAGCTTTTATTAAATCTTAAATTGGATTGGGTCACCGTTTGCTCCATTACCAGATTTTTTTTCTTTGACCTATTATCTACTTTACGAGAGTGAAGTGGTTCTAGTCCAAAATCTAAATTTAATATGACATATTTGAAAATAACAAAGTATGACAACTTTTTAAATTTTTCTTAAAACAACTTTTCCTTCATTTTCTTTTCCTCTTTTAATTTTCCCATTTCCTTTCAACATCTCTGTCTCTCTCTCTCCCCATGTTCTTTACCCTACTTGTTATTCCCATCTATAAAAAGGTCAAAGAAAGCATGGACTCAAAAGATCACATCAAAGTTGTGCACAATTCCAAGTACACTAGAATATCAACTCTGAACTTGACTTGGAATAATATGTCTATCATTCATATTTTGCATTACAATGACCTCTACTCATCATATTAATGGGCAAAAGTACATCCCAAGTGCCAAAACTTGGCACGAAGGGACACTTAAGTACCAAAAGTTTGGAAAGTGATACTTAAGTACCAAAATCAAAGCAAAGTGGATTACTTAAGTGTCACTCTGGCCAAAATGCCGATGTGGCAATTTTTCGGCGAAAGAAGTGCAAAATGACGCTGTTTTTCAAGCTGATGTGGCTAGACAATATAAAAACAACGTCGTTTTGGTATTAACATGGTAAAAAAAATTAATATAAAATTTAATTAAATTAAATTTAAAACTAAATTTATTTAAAACATTTAAAAATAAAATCAAAATATTAAAAAAACTTAAAAAAAAGGCAAGTAGCTGAGGACTGAGCCCTCGTCGTCGCCGCCGTCGGAAGGGCCCAGCCCCCCTCCTTTAAAAAAAAATAGTTTTTTAATATTTTTATTTTATTTTTAAATGTTTTAAATAAGTTTAGTTTTTAAATGCTTTAATTTTTTTAAAGTTTTTTTAAATTAGTTTTTAAATATTTTTATTTTATTTTTAAATGTTTTAAATAAATTTAGTTTTAAATAACTTTAGTTTTAAATTTAATTTTATTAATTTTATTAATTTTATATTAATTTTTTATGACGTCAGCACCAAAACAGCGTTGTTTTTGTATTGTTTAGCCATGTCAGTGTGCAAAATGGCATTGTTTTGCACTTCCTTCACCGGAAAATCGCCACGTCGATATATTGGCCGGATTTTAGCCAGAGTAGCATTTAAGTGATCCATTTTGCTCCGATTTTGGCACTTAAGTGTCATTTTCTAAACTTTCGGTACTTAAGTATCTCTCCATGCCAAGTTTTGGCACTCCAGGTGTCCATACCTCCATATTAACCAAATAAAGCTTATGCAACTTTCATTGAAATGAGAAAAACCAACTTTTGAAGTGTCCCTATTTATAAACAAGTTTTTCACATATCAAACATCATAAATTCCCTTAATTTCATTTAAAAATATAGTATTTTGCAAGTGATAGTTAGATTGGATAAGTAGAAACATCACAATCGCCCCTGTAAGAAGACTCTAGTGTGTCTCACTCTATGAGGGGCATATCAATTGCAATCATACAAGGGACGCCGCCCCCTTCTATAGTTGGCAAATTACGAAAACCTTAATTCCAACCACCGAAAATTGACTTGTGGGTCATTTCAATACCGAGCAGGTGATGAACCCTTGTCTATTATTTGTTGTCATATATCGTGCTTCCATTTCTTGGGGCATATGATAGCTGGATTATATTCCTAATAATGAAATCCGAGGACAATTTTCGGTCTAGAGAAGATGATGATCCAACAATTTTTTAAAAGATATTCCCCACAAGTGTTGAAAAACCGACGTGTCATCACATTTAAGATGAAATCTTTTTAAAAATTTATAACACTCGAGTGATCGATTGAAAGCTATAACACTCAAGTGAATGTTATCTAAAAGTCATGTCACTCAAGTGATAAGAAAAATAAGTTATAGTATTCAAGTGATTGTTGTATAAAAATTCTGACACTTGTCAAATCCTTATCCCAAAAAAGAAAAATCAAGTTGCAATCTATAAGACTTGGGTACATATGCCAGCCTAGCAATCTCATAATAAGAGAGTTACATGTGCCGGCCTAGCAATTTAGTTAAATCCCTTGGGAATTACTTCAGTTGAGTCTCGACAAAGAGATTTCACAATATCATATGGGCCAAAGAATTTCAAAAGAGATAAAATATTTTATTCGTACGGCATTTCTCTTGGCATTCTAGCATTGCTATGATTATTAAACAATAAAAAAGTAGACACAAAAATCTCATAGAAGATGTTGACATACTCGGACTAATTCAAACCAATCAAAAAAATGTGGGGAGAGTGTTTTGGGGTACCCAAGTGAGGAGTGGGTCACTTTTGTTTGCACATAGTTAAGTCCAAACGTGTTTAGGTAATGTCCTATGAAAAACGTGGGAATCAAATTGCATGCATACCATCCACATAATCTTACGACTGTATACGTGCCTTGGCATATAATGAATAGTCTCCCGAGTGGCTGCCTAAGCTAAATGCTTATATTGAATTCAGTGCATGTGATGCGATTTGGGTGCAAACTTCACATGTTTGGCGTCACATTAAATTTATAATTTGTACCTTTGGGATGATCTAAATTTCTTACTTGGGATCTCCATTTTAGCACTCAGTGCTCTTCCTCCGTGCATACATCTCATTTAGTAAAAAAAGAACAATAATTCACAAAGAGATTTTCCATTAATATATATGGACAATTAGCTCATGGTAATCATAAATTCTCATAAATCAATTTCAGGTGGATTATAATCATCTTGTGTCATTCAAAACTTTTGCTGGCTTCATATGGAGAAAATTTAATTCTAGCAAAAAGATAAATTAAATCTCAAATCAAAGTCAAACTAGTATTGCAAAATCAATTTTATAAGTTCAGCTAAATATTTGCGCTGCTAAGAAAGGAGTCGCCATCTAATGAAGAAATCAAAATGTACAATCAAAACCTCCTTTTTTTTTTAATTCCACAGCCATCAAAATGCTTAAGAAAAGTCAGATTCATAATAATAAGACTTGGGAGAGGCCGTTACGCAATGTAAGAAACATCTCATAAGAGAGTTACGTATGCCAGCCTAGCAATTAGTTAAATCCCTTGGAAATTACTTTTTAATCCAAAAAAAAAAAACTTCCCTTTTTAATGAAGAAATCAAAATGCACATCAAAACCTCCCTTTTTAATTCCACAATCATCAAAATGCTTAAGTCAGATTTTCCTGACGAGTTCAGAACCATAACAAACAAAACTCCAATTGGAAGAAACTCAAGATGACCCATCCCATAACTCCACAAATGAAAAAAAAAAAAAATCAAATCCAATTCACAATCGGGCTAGGCCAACATGAGGTCGCAGTGGTTGGTGGTGGGGGCTCATTGAAATGAGAAAAACTAACTTTTAAAGTATTCCTATTTATTATCAAAATTTTCACATATCAAACATTATAAATTCCCCTTAGTTTCATTCAAATATATATATATATATATATATATATATATATATATAATATTTCGCAAGCGATAGTTAGATTGGATCGGCGGAAACATCAGAATCGCTCTCGTAGGAAGGCTCCGGTGTGTCTCACCATGTGAGGGACAGTTCAATTACAATCATACAAGAGACGTCACCCCCTTCTATAGCTGGCAAATTACGAAGTCCGTAATTCCGATCGCTAAAAATTGACTTCTCGGTCATTTCAATAACGAGTGCATGATGAGCCCTTGTCTACAGCTTCCATTTTAATGGGGCATATGGTAGCTAGATCATGTTCCCAATAATGAAATTGGAGGACAATTTTGGGTTTACAAATCCCATAATTTTTTGAAGACGTTACCCACAAGTGTTGAAAATCCGATGTGGCATCACACTTGTGATGAGAGTTTTTAAAAATTTATAACATTCAAGTGATCAATTGAAAGTTATAATGATCAACTAAACATTATCTAAAAGTCATGGTACTCAAGTGATTGGAAAAACTAGTTATGGTACTCAAGTGATTGTTGACCAAAAATTATGACACTCGTCGAATCCATATCCCAAAAATGAGAAATCAAGCAGCAATTAGTAAGACTTGAGAGAGGCCGTTACACAGCGTAAGAGACATCTCATAAGAGGATTACAAGCGCCTGCCTAGCAATTAGTTAAATTTCTTGGGATTTACTTCGGTCGAGTCGCGATAGAGTCTTCACAATTTCAAACGGGTCAAGTAATTTCAAAAGAGATTAGATATTTTATTCATATAGCGCTTCTCTCAACATTCCAACACTGCTATGATTAATAAACACTTAAACAGTATACTCAAGAATCTCATCAAAGTTGCTGGCATATTCCGAAAGTGACTAATTCAAACAAATCAAATTAATGTGGGAAAAGTGTTTGGGGGTGCCCAAATGAGGAGTGGGCCACTGTTTTTTTGCACCAGGTAAAGATAAAAAGTGTTTAGGTAATGTCTTACGAAAACCGTGAGAATCGAATTGCATGCACCCATCCGCAGAATCTTACAACTGTGTACGTGCCTTTGGATATAACGAATCATCTCCCAAGTGGCTCCCTAAGCTAAACGCTCTTATTGAATTCAGTGCATGATGTGATTTCACATGTTTGGCGTCACATTAGATTTATATTTTGTACCCTTGAGATGATCTAAATTTCTTACTGGGGATCTCCATTTTAGTACTCAGTGCCCTTCTTCCGTGTATACATTTCGTGTAGCAAAAAAGAGAACAATAATTCACAAAAAGATTTTCCTTTAATATATATGGTCAGTTAGCTCATGGCAATCATAAATTCTTATAAATCAATTTTAGGTGGTGAATAAGACAAGTTGTGATCATCTTGTGTCAAGTTCAAAACTTTTACTTGCTTCATATGGAGAAAAATTGATTTTAGCAAACAGATAAATTAAATCTCAAATCAAAGACAAACTAGCATTGCAAAGTCGATTTTATAAGTTAAACTAAAGACTTGTGTTGCTGGGAAGGGAATCGCCATCCAATGAAGAAATCCAAATGTGCATCAAAACCTCCCTTTTTAATTCCACAACCATCTAAAATGCCTAACAAAAGTCAGATTTTTTCTCACCAATTCAGAACCATGACAAGCAAAACTCCAATAGTAAGGAACTCAAGATGACCCCTCCCATAACTCCACAAATGAAAAGAGAAAACAAATCCAATTCATGATTGGGCAAGGCCAATATGAGGTCGCAATGGTTGGTGGTAGGGGCTTCGTGGGTATGGGTAAAAGGAAGAAAGGAAGAAGAAGACTAGAAATGCAAGGCGTACAAGAGAGACGACATGGAAAGTGGACCACTATCTAGGCACGCGACAATCAATGAATGGAATACATCGTGACTGACATGAAGATTAAACACAATCTAATTTTCTCTCATGCTGGATAGGATTCATATCATTTTGAAAAAACTCGACAAACCTATCTCAATATGCTCTTAATTACCTCAACCACCCTAACTACCTTTTATTAAATCTCAAATTGGGTTGAGTCACTTTTTGCTTCATTGTCGAATTCTCTTCGACATGTTATCTAAATTTCGAAATTAATTAGACATATTCAAAGATAATGAAGTGTGACTGTGACATCCTGATTTTCAAGTTTGTTTTTGATAAGATGAAATAGGCCTTTCATCGATGCACCTATAGCCTTTTTCTCTGAGTTGGCCACTCACGAATTAAGTAGTCTATTAGATGAAGCCGTTAAGGAATATAAACGCAATTGACTTGAGAATTCGACCAGAAACCGACTGCTCGACCGTACTAATCTGCAAGGGTCATTACGGCACTGTCAAAATTGACCATAAACTAAAGATAGGTCGATTCAATAGAGGTATGTGATTAGTGTGTGGGTGATTCCACCTAATCACAAAATTATCGTCGAACTGCACTAGACCGATTTTTCTGTCGTTTCTGTACCCTGTGTTTGTATTTGAAATCTCGACATTTCCACGACAACTGAGAGTCACTAATGTGTCGAAGATATACATTGTGGCTTGAAAATAATCAATCACAAGTCAAATGCACTAAAAATTCCTAAAAACTACCCTATAAATTAGGACACGCTAAAATCGCGCCAAATTGAAATTAACTGCGAAATTGAATCCGATTTCAATAATTGAAAGTTCTATCATATTATAAATCATTTTAGGAATGTCAACTCATCCTCAGAAGATTTTTCCACAAACCGAGATTTTCGGCGAAAAATCAAAGTATGGTAATTTTGGATCGGGAAATTAGTAGGCCCTTTTTTGTCGCACTTTTGGCGTCCAAGTTGATTCGATTGACAAAAAAAAAAAAGTGGAATTAAGTGAAGATACCTTGGTTGGATTTATGGACTTCAATTTGGATTGACTGGATGAGAAATTAAATGAAATTGAAGGGCAAAGTCACAAAATTCGTATGCCATGGGGGGAGGAACATTTTGGACACATTGGCAAGCTTGTTGAGGAAGATTAAAGAGAGAGAGTGGCTGAGGATGACAAACCAGCTGGTGGGGGCAAAGTAAGGAGAGTTGGACAAGTGTTGAAGGCTAGAAGGCCCTTGGGGACCCCCTCTTCAGCAGACCTTCTGTTTCCTTGAAGTGTGGCTTTATCCATTGTTAAGGTGTTGAGCAAGCTTAGAGAACTAGAGAAAGCCACAGCTCATCCCCCTTGGCCGTCACACACACACTGGAGCCACCGTCGATCGTTTTCCTCCTTTGTTTTCTCCTTTTACCAGTTTCTACTCCAGCTAACCTTTTGCCAAAAACTCGAGTTAAAAGTTGTCTTCCCGAATGAATTAGTTCACGCTCCACCCACCACCGTGACTGTTGACACCTAAATTTTGATTAGGTTATTAATTAGGCCTTATTTTCTTTTTTCAGATAATAAATAATAAATAACAAAAACAACAAAAAATAAATAAAAACAAAATAAAACAAAAAAAAATCGCAGCCCATCGGGGCTAGGCCTTCGCGCCCAGCCCCCCTCCTTTTTCTTTTTCACACAAGCCCTTAGGGCCCATCCCTCTTTTTCCCAAATCCGGCCCGGCCCCCTTCTCTTCTTCTTCTTCTTCTTCCTTCTTCCATCTTCCCCTACGCCTCTGCAACTCACGCGCACAAAGGACACCAAAGCGCGAAGGACAACCTACGGCAGAGGAGTGTAGGCTGACGTCGGCCGGAAGAGACAGACCTCAAGCGCCATCATGGGCTTCCTTCAATGCCGAGCACACCTTGTTGGAGGAGCAAGGATGGGACGCCGGTTCAGCCGCGGGCATCCGGTCGGTAAGCCAAAGACCGGCGGCCAAGCCCCTCCGTCGACCGGACCTCCTCGCCTATAAATAGCGGGGCACCACCTCCGTCGAAGGAGATAGAAGCCAGCAAGCTTAGAGGGGTTCCCGAGAGACTTCGGGGAGCTCAAAGAGCGAGCAAGGCGGAAATCGGGTCCCGAGCTCAGACCGACCTCCCTCCAAGAGACTTCGGGGGAGGCCGGCGGCAAGCGAACCCGAGGGGGAGAGATCCGGAGTGGAAGAAACCGAGGCCGTAGAAGGTCAAAGCCGGAGAGAGGAGGTTCCGGAGGACCAGATCTGGGGAGTCGAAGCCTCGCCTCCGCCGACGCTGCTGCTGCTCCGCCACCGTTCTAACACCGTTGCTGCGACCGATTCGCCCAAGCCGCACCAGATCTGGAGTTGAGGAGCTGTTGTCGCTTCCCCGCCATCGTCACCTGCACCTATAGCCCCCTGTCACCGCCACCGTTCACCACCTCGTTACAAACAGGTAACAATAGTCGTCACCACCACCGATCGTGTCGTCGCCGTTGCGTCTCCCCTCTTTCGAATCGTGCCGCCACTAAAATCCCCATCACAGACCCGTTGTCGCTTGTCCTCGCTGTCCTCATAAGCGGATTGTCGTTGTCATCTCCACCGTCATCACCGTTGTCGCGACCTAATTTTTCGCGGGTTTGGACCACCTAAAACTAGGTTAATGGATTACTAAGTCTTTAAGCTTAGCTTGGGCTCTCCCAAGCCTATACCAAATCACGACTTAGGTTTGAATTCTTAACATGCAAATGATTTTTAATCGGGAGTCGCCACTAATCTATTTTTGGTGGGTCGATTAGAAACCCAAGTAAAGTAACGGGAGATTTACTTTACTCCTACGAACCAGAGATTTATGAGTTCAGGGACTTGGTTACACTAGACTATCCTAGTGCCCTTTCGGTACCTTTTTATTTCATTTTTAAAAAAATGTTTGGCAATTGAATTGATTTTAATCTAACTTCCTAACATATGAGGTGATCATACATGTGCGCATACCACCAATTTAACACTCAAGAAAGCAATTTAATATTGCAAAACATACCTAGAAGCAACAAAATCATCTGCATTGTTAAATCAGAATTCACATCAGCAGCACTAGATATGATTTCTAATTAACACGCAATTTCAATTTTTATTTTCACTTTATTTAATGAAAATCATGACTTATGCAATGCATGTTAATAATCTAATATGACATGGCAGCATGACCTAAACTATATGACATGAAGAAATGCAATAATTAAATGCAATCTAAATTAATCAAATGATGACAGGTAATGCAATGCAATGACATACTAAAATGACACACAACATACAATTTAGTATGCGGGTTATATGTCATGCGACATTTATTAAATGATTTAGTTTAATGACAAGGAAGTTCTAATTAAATGAACTAAATGACATGCATTTGATATTTCTATTTAAAAATGCAAAAATGATCTAGCTAGATTAAAATTCTATCTAATTTAAACTAAGGATCAAATCACATTAAATCCTAATTTAAACTAAGATATTATCTTAATCTAAATATGCAATTTATCTCATATGCAATGACGTGCAAAGAATGCCCTAATTCAACATGATATATGCATGATGATTCTTTGTGCTTTTTTTATATTAATTTCGAAATTAAAATTTCACATGCAATTCAAATAATGATAAAACTAACAACCTAAATGAATGTGCCTTTTTGTTTTTTTTGTTTTTATATTTTATAAATTTGGAATAAAATCCCTATTCTAGATATGCAAGATAACGAAAAATATTCTAAAACAAATTGAATCATAATTCAAGTATTTTTTTAGATTTTTTAGTGGTTTTAAAAAAAATTATCAACTAAATCTAACCAATCAAGATATTCAATCAAATAAAGGATCAAAATAATCGAAAAAATAACCTGTTGTCTCACAGGTCAAATTAACGATTATTATAACCCTAATTATCACAACAATGAATTCAAAATAACTAAAAATCTCATTCGAATTCTTACGGATCAAATTAATAATTACATTGATTCAACACTTAAAACACTATCAACAAACCCCAAAAGTTAATATAATTAAAAAAATGATCCGACATCTTACGGATCAAATTAATAATTACAATAATTTTAGGGAAGACCCTGTGGATAATGCCTACAAAATCCATGAAATAAAGATCACTCCTAAACTTAAAAGAAATAAATAAAATAAAGTAAATAGAAAAAGAAAATAAAACTACCTAATTTCCCTTTCCTTTTCTTTTTTTGTTTTTCTTTTCCTGCTTTCTTCACCCACGGCTGAGCAGCTTTGGTGGATCATCGGAGGTTGGGTCGTCGGCGTTTAGAGCTCCGGCAAGGACCAGCAACGAGTGGATTGGTAGCGAGCGGTCCGGCGGTAGCAGCAGGTCGGGGGTGGCGTCGGGATGAGCTCGCGGGTGCAGAGGGATTCCGGCGGCGTGGTGTGCGGATCGCGGACAGAGCAAAGGGAAGCAGCGTCGGGGGTCACGGATCGGCGCAGAAGCAACTTCGTCGGGCTGGTGGAGCAAATTTCGGTGGGGCTTCGGGTCGTCGTGAAGAGGCGCGGCCCAGGGAGGAAAGTGGCAGCTTCAACAGACTCCGGGCTGGGCAGATTCACGGTCGAATCAGGCTGTGGGCGGAGCGATCCGGCGTTACAGCGGGTTCAAGTTCTGGCTCGCGGGCGGAGCAGCTTGGATTGCAGCGTCGGGTCGCTGGTCTTCGGCTCCGAACAGCGTCAGCGCGGCGAACAGGGACGTCAGGCAAGTTCACGGGTGCGGCACGGTGGGCTCGGGCGGAGGAGGACTCAAGCGTCGGGGACCTCGGCGGCGCGGCGTCGTCGCGGCGAGCTTCGTGGAGAGACCACCGAAGCGGCTGTGGCGAACACACGGTGGCGGAAACCTCGCGGATGGAAGTTGCAGGGGAAGGGCAGCGATTTGGGGAAGATGATGAATAGTAGGGGTCAAATCACCTCTTTACTTTTCTCCTCTCTCTCTCTCTCTTTCTCACGTCACTCTCCCTCTTCCTTCGTACTCTTTCTCTCTTTTTACTGCAGAAACAAAACTTCTCTCCACTTTTTCTGATTTTTTTTAAAGAAGCCCCTCTCCTCGGACGAAGAAAAGGCCACCCCTATTTATAGAGTGAAAACTTAGTCTGCTCAACCTACAAAGATTTGCATAACAACTCAATCGCTGAAGATCATCTTTCGAGATTATCGTGTATGCTGGCTCACTTGGCCATTGAAATCATCTATTAAAATCTTCCATGCTGACTCGCTCGACCATTGAAGATTTTATATACTAACTCAGCGATTGAAGATAAACTGGAATTTTTTTTTTTGTGAAGATTTTCCAAATAATTCACTTTAGATAAAACTCCATTATCCAATTCTAAAATCTTTCGAGATATCTATCCGCAACAAAATATTTTAGAATATTCCTTATCCTCCTTAATATTCCCAACTTTAAGATTACAGTGCGATTTTTTAATTTCCAAAAATCATCATAATATCGCATCAAATCTTAAATTTTCACAAGATAATTAATTAAACATAACGACGGGCTTGGGTTAATTTTCTTCATGGGCTTAGTCCAGCCTATTAATTTAAAACCCAAAATCACTAATTCAACCCATCCACCACCGGTCCAATAAATGCAAATAAAAAATAAATGCACCTACAACTAAATGCTATGCAATTAATTAATTATTGATTAAACCCTAATTTTAATGCGATAAATGACTAAACGGACCGTCAAAATCTAGGTGTCAACAACCGTCGTCTCCATTGTTGTCGCCATCAAGCCCGTCGTCTCCGCCATCACCGCCATTCGCCCAATGACGCCACAGTCCCTCTCATCAGTGCCGCAAGAGAGCAAGGGGTAGAGGAGGCCGAGAACCGGGTCGATTCGTGGGTCTGTCGCGACCCGGTTCCCCTGTTTTCGGGAAGGGTTTCCCCGAGCCGGGTTGTGCGCGTGGGCCAGGTAGCTTTTGAAATGGAATTTTTATAAAACGGGTGGTTTGGGCTTTTTTTTTAAAATGGGAGGAGAAAAAAAAAACCTGAGTCGGGCCCGCAACGCGAGCCTGTTTGTGTCTCGGGCAGACAAAGCAGGTCGGACCCAACCCGGGAATCCGACCCGGTTTGTTTTAAAAATATTATTATAATATAAAATAATATTTTAAAAATAATAATAATAAATAAATAATAATTTATTTTCCAAAAATTATAAAAAAAATCAAAAATATTTCATATTTTCCAAAAAATCCCAAAAAAAACCAAAAATTCATGAAAAAAGCCAAAAAAAATTCATAAATTGCCAAAAAGAGTTATTTTCCAAAAACTAGCAAAAAATCAAAAAATCCCTTTTACTTTCAAAAAATAGAAAAAGGTCCCAAAAATGTTTTTCCTCCACAAAATGCTTGGAAAATCCCTCAAACATCCAAAAAACCTCAAGGTTTAAACAAGATTAGGTACCGAAAGGGTATTAGTGATTAACTAGTGTAATCAAGTCCTCGATCCTAATTTCTCTGGTTGCACAGGAGTGAGTATTTCTCCCGATACTTCACTTGGGTTTCTAATCAACCCACCCCAAATCGATTAGTGGCGACTCCATTTTAAAAATTGATTTATAGGTTAAAAACTCAGACTATTAAAGTCGTGAATTGGTGGACTTGGGAGAGTCCGGGCATAATTAATTTCAGCCGAGCCATTAGCCTCCTTAGGTGCTCGTACCCAATTGCAGGCGGCGAAAAAAAAAAAGAGGTCGCGACAGCTTGGCGACTCCGCTGGGGACTTTGAAGACTTAGGCCATTTTTCTTGTTTAAATTCTTTACTGACTTAGGTTTTTTTTCTTTATGCAAGTCAAAAGCTTAGAAATTTATTTTAATTTTTGCTTAAAATAGATTATCTTGTGATTATAAACTGTTGTGCATGCTTTATTGTTTTAAACACTACACATGGCACATATAACCCGGCCGCCGGACCTGGGCCGCCATAGGATTTCTAGGATGGTGTTAAGAAAGATATGAGCTCGAACGCGAGACTGCGATGTAGAGGTTGCCTTTCTTTTCCCCGAATTTCTTTGCCGAGGTTAAGGGGGTATGCTGCTAATGCGAGACTGCGACGGACGGATGCCTTTTTAATTTCATCAAGCCTTCTGAGTTAGAAATCGAGCCGAACGTCCCATGCGCATGTCCTTGTGCTTGCCATTTTATTTAAAAGCAAAGTGATTTCTTTAATTTTACTTAGTCTTTTTATTGGCCCATGGCAATTTAGGATAAGCTTTTCAAAGTCCCAATCTATATGCGATGGGGAAAGACGATATCCAGTTCATTCCTGCTCCTAAGGCGGAGCTCTTCAGATGGTGGGGTCAATTAGATCAGTTTGCCCAAGAGCGCGTGAAGGCCAAAATCGATCATCTCCTATCATTGATCCAAATCACTGTTCGTCCTGAAGTCATACAAGCCATGGCACATTTCTGGTGCCCGAAGACAATTACTTTTATATTCGGTAGGTTTGAGTTAACCCCAACCCTGGAAGAATACAGCATCATCACTGGAATGCCTCTTGAGAAAAAGCTTGTCAGGCCATCGACAGGCGCCCTCCCATGGCGCAGGTTAGCGCGACTTTTAGGAACTGAAATCCATGTTATGAGACAAATTCTTGAAGACAACCATAATACCTGCCCACTAGAATTTATGAATGCCTATTTCCAAAATCAGCCTATGACCCAGAAAAGTGAGATTTTCCTTCTGGCCTTTTTCGGGCTCATCATCTTCCCCCATCAAAGAAATGCCATAACTCCCAAGATGGCATGGATAGTTGATCAAATCTTAAGAGGGGGGAATTATGTCAACATGATTTTAACTGAAACATTCTTGTCCTTTAATCGTTTTAAAGACAACTCAGAGAAAATCATGCGAGCCTCTCTTGAAATTTTACAAGTCTGGTTCTTTTCTCACCTAAGCGAATTTTAAGACTTTATGCGATCATCTTAAACAAATGCTTTCGAAAATCCGTTACAAAAATTTATGGTTTTAGGACCGTATATTCCCAATCAAAGCTATTTAAATTGGGTAAACTTCCTAAGAAACTCAACTCCTGAGGCATTCCAATGGTGTGCTGGTTGGTTCCATGAAAAGAGGGCCCGCTTTTCTTACATACGCACCCGCCCAATTCCGTTGCTTGGCCTCACCGGCGCCATTCCTATTACCCGTATCGGGTAGCACGACAATATGGAGCCCTTTAGGAGATCCCACCGCCTTTCAAGATGATGATCCCTCCAATTCTTTTCAACACAAGCCGTGACTATGCATTCGAAATTTCTACCGTTGAGGAAACTTGGAACAGCTGCCATCGCAAAAGGATTGTGGTACCTGAAGGGCTTGAGGGAGAAGAAAAAGCCCACCACGCCTCCATGTCCTACATTCACAACCATCAAATTCCGACAAAATGGAAGCCGTCAGTCCCTCACTCAATCAGCGAGAGCAGCCAACACGAGCAAGCAGAGCTCATGGAGAGAGATTTGGGAATAGACTGGATGCACACCTCAAAGCCGGTCCAAGAAAGCAAGCATCTGCGCAAGCGCAAGACTCCCCGTCGCATATAAATTGGCAATCATGTGCCCCTTAGTGTTAATAGTGTGAAAGTTTTGTCCCATTATTTAGGGACTTTTGTTTAATATCTAGTATTTCATCCCCTCATTTCAATTTCAAGTTTTAGATGTCAGGAGTTTGCAGTCTATAAATCCTCTTTTGAAATAAAAAAGTAGTTAGGTCATTGCCATGGGTCAATCTTTGTTTACTTTCGTGCTCATTCATTGTTTTCGAAAACGAACAGGTAATTATGAATCGCCGGCTACCAATCGCCTACGAATGGCCTCATGCAATAAGGCCCGATCAGAATGATTTACAGAATTGTCTCATTAACATTGAAGACGGCATAGGACAGATGTCTATTGTCCTTCAACAACTCTCAAGACAAATGAAATCCACTCAAGTTGAGCCTAACTCTGTAGTTGCCTTAAACACCATCATGACATCCGTAAATTTGTCAGAAAATAGCTAGTACCATAGGCAGTTTGAAAGGATCATGAAAAAGTTAAGCTAGCTGCAGGAGCAGAATCCCATGGACTCGTCCAATTACGCCGGCATTAAGATCCCTGAAAAACTCAAAGCACCTGAATGCGAAAGGTATGCTGATACCTCCCGCCCAGAGACCTACTTGCAGGCATACATGGTTCGAAGGATGATTCAATCGTACAAATTGAGCTTGACTGGCCCTGCCTTGCGATGGTACATTGTCTGGAAGATTAGTCCCCTTAAAACCTGAAGGGAACTAATTCATGTTTTTCACCAAGAGTACAGTATTGACATCACCCCCGACATCACCTTGCCCTATGAAGAGCCAATGATCGCGGAGCACGAGGAGCCATTAGTTGCTGAGATAAGAGAGAAATGTGTCAATGAAGCCTTGCATAATAAATGGACAGCTGAACAACATCCTATTATTGGAAAATTTCCCACTAGGAAAGGCAAGGAGCCTTTGTACGAGATCATAGACTCAGAGCCTATTCAAGAGCAAGGCGCGGCTGGACAACTCCCTAAGCTTACTCCAAGAGCTAGAGTCCAAAGAATGCCAACCCCTGTCAATCTGGAAAGTGAATCAGACAGTGAAACTCTAATGTCTCTCACTTCCCTTGACAGAATCAAGCTAGCAAAATGAAGAGCCCTACTCAAAAGGTCTAGACCAAAAGCCAAGAAAAGAAAGCCTAAGCAGATCAATTCAGCATCTACCAACGAGCCAAGACACCAAAGCTTCGAGCATTCCCAAGAATACAGCTTTGAAGGCTGCCATCCTCTAGAGTACAACCCTGAAGACTTCCCGGCCTTAGAATACAATCCCAAGGACTTCCAGCGTTATTTTGACAATTAAACTGATGATTCATCGTATAACTGTTTCCTACTCTCACCCGAGGATGAAGGCCCGTCAGAAGAAGAAGCATACGTCTTTATCTGCTATGATCCTAATGAAGTACTAAGCTCGTCCTCTTACCATGAGGATAGTTTTAATACTTCATCCTCATTTGGAAATTTTAACCTAGAAGAAAGTAATGGGGTAATTTCGGTAGAGTCCAACTTCCCTGAAATAGAAGAATTCACCACTACAACGAACATGCAGTGGGAAAACCAGTGGCCTAATCAAGACATACCAAGCTTGTCTTGCCCTGGTAGGATCATGACCCCCATAGAAATGTGGATACCCAATTTCCGCAAGTATAACGGCACGACTTGCCCCGTGGCCCACTTGCAGTACCTCCATGCTGAAATGAGTCGGTACTATGGCCCGATGTCATTCCCAACTCAAGCCTTCCAAGAAAGTCTTACAGGGTCTGCATTGCAATGGTTCATCATAGCAGATATCAGCCTCATGAAGGATTGGAATGAGCTGTCTTCCACATTCCTGCATCAGTACCAGCACCAGATTGGAGCTAAACTATCTTGCGAGAACTTGGTTCACTTTAAAAGAAGACCAATGGAGGATTTTCAAGCATATACAAGGAGGTGGGAAGCTTTTATGATGCAAACCTACCCTCACTGGCCGAAGAAGAAATGATAAAGCTGTTCATAAGAGCTTTACCCCGCAAGCATCGCTGTTGGTTGCATGGGTTGCATTTCCGTAGCTTCAATGAAGTGGTCCTCTCATGCAAATACTTCGAGTTTACTGGAGATGAGGAACTCAAAAGTGCTTGATTTCAAAATCAGCACTATCAAAGTGCTCCTTTTCATAGGAGTTTTCATGGGTGTTGCTTGTTTTTATAATTTCATGTTTCTTATCCTGTCTAGTGTGCTACTGTTGTATTTTCCATTCCAGTAATCTAATGTACAATTCTAATATTTTGTTTTGAAAGCATGAGGTGGTATCCTAAACCAGCTCAGTGATGCTATCCAACCATGAAAAGAAAATATCATCTAAGGAGAATACTGAGGGCTGGGCTTCCTCATGCTTTTTCTCCCCCCAAGACATATTTTGAAAATAAAAAATATTTCATCACTTAAAAGCTTTTGTCAAAACAATATGATAAATTTAAGCACGTTTGTCTTTCTAACCCTCACTTTATGTTTCAGAACATCATCCCCTTTGATTTAGTGTGACAAAAGGTATTTGAAACTGGCACATCATGTGAGCTCGCCAAATTCAAAAATACCCTTTCAAGAAGGCAATGGGGCAAACATAAAATATCATCCCACTTCAAAGAATGACGTAATAGGTACAGGCATACAGTTGAAATTAAGTCGTTCCCAAGAGCTCTGTACACTCCACCTTGCTCTTGCCCAACTCCTTCTCAAGTCATAGCAACATCTTTTCCCCCACAACATGCCTGAGCAACTAGATGCTGCGGTTTCATCAACGGGACTTCCAGCTTCGACAAGCCTAGAAGCACAAGTAAGGGATCTTTTCTCTTTCTTTGAATTGGCTACTGTCAACAGGGAAGAAATCCAGACAATTGAAGCGGTCTCTAGCCCCTATTCAAAATGAGGACCTAGAAACCTGACTTCCTATTCAGACGCATGCTCTCACAAGAAGTAATTGCCATCAGAAAATTGGAGGTTTTGATTGTCCATCTCAGATTCCATAGAAGCTTGAGGTACATGACTTTTGCCCAATGATGCTATAATTAAAGACAGAAGGAGAAATTCCACAGAAGGAAAGCGTTGAAGATAAATCAACGACCAGCAATCATGCATACATGGTCACAAGTGAGGAGGGCCAATCGAAAGAAATGTCAAACTATGCCAAGACGAAAAGGCTGTCATCGACATTCAAATATCCTTAGGAGTCAGCAAATACAAACTTTGGAGAAGAGTAATTTGGTATCGTTTCCAATACTCCCCCCCTCTTTGAATTTTCTTTTGACATATTTTCCCTATTGACAGGAAGTATCAAGATTCAAGAGCCAAATTTGATAGTTAAGTTTGGCAAATCAATATTGGCCAAGCTAGTACATGGAAATGACCCACGTCAAATTCACCTGGTTTTGTGTAAAAAGACATGTCATCTAGAAGCCAATTCAGAGAATAATTGACCTAACGAAGCAAGGGACATAGGACTTCGTGTCCCCCTCTCACTTCAGGGTTCACCCAATCATCTACAAACCAGTAAAGAGTAAAGTTGTATCGCTTCCAGTTATTCGACTCTTGAAAGAGTTCATGACTAACACATTCCCTCTTGTTTGTTGCAGGATCACCTGACTGTCAAAAGCAAGGATAACAAATCAATGAGAAGCATGTCAGACTCTGAGAAGCTCTCCCAAGCAAAATGGCGTCCTGAGAAATCACCAAAGCAAATGACAGAAAATCTTCAGACCTCAACTCACATTTGATTTTGGCAAGACTAATTGATCTACTTGTACATCTTCTCTTCTACAAGGGCAAAAGTAGAGATGCCCGATCAAATTCCTAATCCTTGGCTGATCATTCATGTGTCATATCCCTAATCAATTGGGACAACCATCGACACCCCTTTGTGAATAACCCTTTTGATGTTCAAAATTTAACAATACTATTCTCTTGACCCTTAAAGCTGTCAACAAGGTCTTTTTGAGCAAAAACCATACATTTGTTTTGAGAGTACAAACTCTCTCATGTTTAAAATGCTGCATGCATTTTCCAAATGGATTTTGCATGATGATTTTGTCTGTCTAAATCATTGATTCCATTGAGAATTATTAGAATAGACAACTAAATGAAGAATACAAGATTAATCGAGCATGCTAGATGAGGCACGACATAATGATGAAAGGCAAGCCATATCCTACACACAATCCCCCCCATCTATACACTTGTGAGATGAGTGCAGAAGATTCCATGGCTGTAGGGTAAAGAGTTCTCTCGCGAATGGTACGATAACCAAAATAGTGAGAGGCATTCCATCGCTCACCCTATTGAGCCCCATACATTAGTGAAGCTTCTCTCATACCCTCGTCAAGAACCACCCTACATTGGGGTAGAGCGGAGGCAAAGCAGCATCACAAGGTGAGAAGAGAGATAGAAATTTTCTTGCTCGCACTTGCATCAATCTTCGGATGTCTTTATTGCATATGAACACTTGCGTTAATTTAAGTGCCCTAGAATGATGAAGAGCAATTCTTTCTCTACACACTTGTATTCATTGTACAACCCAATTGAGTTTGTAATTTCACCATCACATGGAGGCAAAACAAAAGTTACTACCATTTAAGCAGTATAGCTCAGAGTGCTAGTTGAAGATGAAGACTCAAGAGTCTAACAACAGTGTCGTGATTGAACTTGCCTAGGCTAGTTCCTCTAACGACAAGAATGAAAAAAACAAGGGCATAAAAAAGCAGTGTACTTGGTAAAAGCAAGGTCAATGCCCATGGATGAAGAACTGGAATAAAAAATAGGGGCATAAAAAAAAGCAGTGTGCCTGGTAAAAGTAAGGCCAATGCCCTCCAGTCAAAAATACAGCCAAGACAAAGTTGTTGTTGTGGTTCAATTGATAGAACCTCCATCTGACAGTGAGAAGAAAGACCAATGACAAATGCTGAGACAGTCACCAACTCTCACCCTCTTACATGTGAGCTAAGTCTACGTTACATCCCATTGTAAAAGTCTCTTCAGACTAGGGTCCTTCAATTAACGTAGGATTTCATATGTCTATAAACATCGCTCGAAGAAGTACGAGCAAGATTACTCTATCTCTTTTCGTAGGATTCTTGATTTGCAAACCCAGAGATGATCGTGCGACACTCCATTCATAAGCCTCGACCTTGATGGTCCCCTCTGATGAGCCGCTAACCAAGACTTCATCACAGTTTCGACAAAGACCTCTCACATTGGTAAAGTCGTACTGTTTGCGAGAATACTCGGACCCCTGCTGACATGATGATAGTGAGATAGTGTGGTTCTTATAAATCATGCATCAATGGTCAGGATAGCCTTTTCCATGAGAGTGAGCAGAAAGTCCTTTCAGACTAAAAGTCCCTCATTTGGCATGCTCAAGACATCTACATTCTAAATGAAGGTTGTCTTTCAAAATCTTCCCCAGTGGAAATCAGATGATGCAAAACTGACAAAATTATCATGCATGAATCTCATTTGAACTCATGAATTTACAGCATATACAATCATGTGTGCATATTGTACAAATAGCAGACATACTCTCAAAGATTAGAGGTATTGCTAGGTAAGCATATCCCTATCCCCATTTGTCTTAAAGTAGCTACCACTGTCCAGGTACTCTCTTCTTGACACTCGACTTATTCAAATCGTCCCTTGAGTTTGGATGCTTGTGATTGTCCCAGTATCCTCTTGTCTTCGAGTACCGGCCATTGTTCGGATATCCCCTTTTCATGACACTCAACCTGCCCGAGTTGTCCCCAAATGATATAGTAGCTATTCAAGCACTCCACTGCGTTGTGCACCTGCGGTTACCCAGGTATGCTCTCTTATCATGATGATACTTGGACCTGCCTGAGTGGTCCCAGATCATATCATTAAATACTTGTGCTCATCCAAGTATTCCAGTACTTTGTGCACCTGTAGCTACCCAGGTGTTCTAGCCCTTTTGAGTGCCTATGGCCATCCAGGTAAGCCTCGTGCTACATTCAAGTTTATGTTGCCAAGAGGTGGGAGACCTTCATGAATATCCAAGGTACGTCCTCGATATTCCCCTTTACCAGGAGGTGAGAGACCTTCATGAATATCCCAGGTATGTCCTTGATATTCCCAATTACCAGGAGGTGAGAGACCTTCATGAATATGCGAGGCACTTCCTCAATATTCCCACTTACCAGGAGGTGAGAGACCTTCATGAATATCCAAGGTACGTCCTTGATATTCCCAATTACCAGGAGGTGAGAGGCCTTCACGAATATGCAGGGCACGCCCTCGATATTCCTATTACCAGGAGGTGAGAGACCTTCACGAATATCTCAGGTATGCCCTCGATATTCCCAATTACCAGGAGGTGGGAGACCTTCACAAATATCCAAGGTATATTCTCAATATTTCCAATTATCAAGTACCCCTTTCCATACTTGTGATCATCCAGGTATCTCCAAAGAGTTTGTACTTGTGATCATCTAGGTACCCCTTCGATATTTGTGATCATCTAGGTATCCCCCAAAGAGTTTGTACCTGTGATCGTCCAGGTACCCCTTCAATACTTGTGATCGTCTAGGTATCCCCCAAGAGTTTGTACCTGTGATCGTCCAGGTACCCCTCCGATACTTGTGATCCTCCAGGTATCCCCCAAGAGTTTGTACCTGTGATCGTCCAAGTACCCCTTCGATGCTTGTGATCATCCAGGTATCCTCCAAGAGTTTGTACTTGTGATCATCCAAGTACAATCTTCAACCAAACAGATGCCCTGAGAAAGGTCAGCGCATCTCCCGTCAAGGCGACCGAAGAAAGGTTCGGGTCCTGGAAAAGCAATTCCCCGTCAAGGGGACCGAAGAAAGGTTCAGGTCCTAGACAAACAACTTATTGCTCTCACAGGCGACCGAAGAAAGGTTCGGGTCCCGGAAAAGCAATTCCCCATCAAGGCGACCGAAAAAAGGTTCGGGTCCTAGACAAACCACTTATTGCTCCAACAGGCGACCGAAGAAAGGTTCGGGTCCTAAACAAACCAACTTATTGCTCTAACAGGCGACTGAAGAAAGGTTCGGGTCCTGAAAAAGCAATTTCCTGTCAAGGCGACCGAAGAAAGGTTCGGGTCCTGGACAAACCACTTATTGCTCCAATAGGCGACCAAAGAATGGTTCGGGTCCTAGAGAAGCAATCTTCTCATGCAACAGGTTAGATGACGCCTTGATACTTGCCAAAACTCGGGGTTCACACCCTATCTCACTCACTCCCGGTAAGTAACTACAGGTATTTTCTTATCTGTTTTAGTATGTGTAATGTTAAATTGCTCTTTTTCTGTATAGGACAATAGGTCCCAAATAAAATATAATATATTGCATATGTATAGACAAAATTTAGGTATTAGGTTTGTCTCTAAATGCAACCTCTGCGAACTCACCTTCAAAGAGGGGCAGCTGTTGACACCTAAATTTTGATTAGGTTATTAATTAGGCCTTATTTTCTTTTTTCAGATAATAAATAATAAATAACAAAAAAAACAAAAAAAATAAATAAAAACAAAAGAAAACAAACCAAAAAAAAAAATCGCAGCCCATCGGGGCTGGGCCTTCGCGCCCAGCCCCCCTCCTTTTTCTTTTTCAAGCAAGCCCTTAGGGCCCATCCCTCTTTTTCCCAAATCTGCCTCGGTCCCCTTCTCTTCTTCTTCTTCTTCTTCTTCCTCCTTCTTCCATCTTCCCCTATGCCTCTACAGCTCATGCGCACAGAGGACACCAACGCACGAAGGACGACCTACGGCAAAGGAGTGTAGGCCAACGTCGGCCGAAAGAGACAGATCTCAAGCGCCATCATGGGCTTCCTTCAATGCCGAGCACGCCTTGTTGGAGGAGCGAGGATGGGACGCCGGTTCAGCTGCGAGTGTCCGGTCGGTAAGCCAAAGACCGGCGGCTGAGCCCCTCCGTCGACCAGACCTCCTCTCCTATAAATAGCGGGCACCACCTCCATCGAATGAGACAAGAAGCCAGCAAGCTCAAAGGGGTTCCCGAGAGACTTCAGGGAGCACAAAGAGCGAGCAAGGCGGAAATCAGGTCGTGAGCTCAAACCGACCTCCCTCGAAGAGACTTCGGGGGAGGCCGGCGACAAGCGAACCTGAGGGGGGGAGATCCGGAGTGGAAGAAGCCGAGGCCGTAGAAGGTCGAAGCTAGAGAGAGGAGGTACCAGAGGACCAGATCTGGGGAGCTGAAGCCTCACCTTCGCCGATGCTGCTGTTGCTCCACCAACGTTCCAACACCGTTGCTGCGACCGATTCACCCAAGCCGCACCAGATCTGGAGCTAAGGAGCTGTTGTCGCTACCCCGCCATCGTCACCTGCACCTACAGCCCCCTGTCGCCGCCACCGTTCACCACCTCGTTACATACAAGTAACAGTAGTCGTCACCACCGCCGATCGTGTCATCGTCATCGCATCTCCCCCCCTTTCGAATCGTGCTGCCACTGAAATCCCCATCACAGACCCGTTGTCGCTTGTCCTCACTGTCCTCATAAGCAGATTGTCATTGTCATCTCCACAGTCGTCACCATCATCGCCCTCTGCCTAGTGATGCCACAGTCCCTCTCATCAGCGTCGCGAGAGAGCAAGGGGTAGAGGAGGCCGGGAACCGGGTCGATTCGCGAGTCTATCGCAACCCGGTTCCCCTGTTTCCAGGTAGGGTTTCCCCGAGCCGGGTTGTGCGCGTGGGTCCGGTTGCTTTTGAAATGGAATTTTTATAAAACGGGCCAAGAGTGGTTTGGGCTTTTTTTTAAATGGGAGGAGAAAAAAAACTGAGTCAGGCCCGCAACGCGGGCCCGTCTGTGTCTCAAGCAGACGAAGCGGGTCGGACCCAACCCGAGAATCCGACCTGGTTCGTTTTTAAAATATTATTATAATATAAAATAATATTTTTAAAAAATAATAATAATAAATAAAAAATAATTTATTTTCCAAAAAAATAAAAATAATCAAAAATATTTCATATTTTACAAAAAATGCCAAAAAATCCCAAAAAAAACCAAAAATTCATGAAAAAGCCAAAAAAAATTCATAAATTGCCAAAAAGACTTATTTTCCAAAAAATAGCAAAAAATCCAAAAATCCCTTTTACTTTCAAAAAATAGAAAAAGGTCCCAAAAATTTTTTTCCTCTGCAAAATGCATGGAAAATCCCTCAAACATCCAAAACACCTCAAGGTTTAAACAAGATTAGGTACCGAAAGGGCATTAGTGATTAACTAGTGTAATCAAGTCCCCGATCCTAATTTATCTGGTTGCGCAGGAGTGAGTATTTCTCCCGATACTTCACTTGGGTTTCTAATCAACCCACCCCAAATCGATTAGTGGCAACTCCATTTTAAAAATTGATTTATAGGTTAAAAACTTAGACTATTAAAGTCGTGAATTGGTGGACTTGGGAGAGTCCGGGCATAATTAATTTCAGCCGAGCCATTAGCCTCCTCAAGCGCTCGTACCTGATTGCAGGCTTCGAAAAAAAAAAAAAAAGAGGTCGCGACAGTGACCAACACATCCAGTCCATACAGGAGCACCCCGTCGCTCGTCAAAACGATCCGCTGGCCATCCTATTCGGCCGCCAGAAGCCACTGCTCACCGAACCGCCTAGGGCTCCGCCCGCTTGTACTGTCTTGCATTTTCTTCATTTTTCTCCCCATTCCAACCCTTCTTTCGCCCATCCCATCCACCAACAAATCCCCCTTGACCCCGGAGAGCCACTAGTTGCCGACCACCTGTTAGTCGAAGCTCCGATCAGCTCGTTTCCTCGTCATTCAATTGTTGGTTTTCCTCTCCAATTCAACAATTAGAAGCTAAAGTTCCAGCAAGGGTCTTGGACTTCGTGGCCCATTTCCGAGCTGTCACACCCCAATCCTCGGGCACGCACCCATCCCTCACTTGGTCGATTTAATAGTGACGTCCTAGGACACATCACTGACTCTTTCATTTTAATACACATGTGGAAGCATATAAAATAATCCTCAGACAATAAAATAATGTGATAGGAAAGTAGGACTCCAATTTTTCACACTTTAAAAGCAACCACACTTATATATATTGCAAATCATAGTGCAAATATATACAAGGTGAATTGCAAAGTTAGGTTTTAAACTATTGGTTCATAAAACAAAGTCTGCATAAAGGAAATCAACTTCCATCAAAAGAGAATTGTCCTATGACTAACTAGTCAAACAAGACTGTCAATTCTTCAAGCTTCACCTTCTACTCTTCGAGCCTCTGGTCCTTCACCAACGCCATCTAAAGACCTGAAAATAGTTATATAATAACCAGTGAGACTATATCTCAGCAAATTCTACCCTCTAAAACTTGATTAAGAAACCAATACACTTTAGAGGCCGCAAAAGCACAACACGAGTTAGATGACTTACCTTAGCCTCAATTCCTTCCCGCAAGTCAGTATATATCAGATATACAGGAACCACATCAATTCACAGCATCAAATCAAATAATTGATCAATCGACCTAGTCGATTACATGTCAAGCATATCATTTCCTGGTCATCTCAATTAATACTATCTATAAGTTCGATCATACCCAAGACTACTTATCATAAGTCGATAATAGATAGTATAGCTCGCTAGAAGTTGCCTCAAATACTGAAATAATATACTATATATATATATATATATATATATATATATATATATATGCTTGTCAAGAGCTACCTCAATTTCTGATATAATATATTATATTATATATATATGCTCACTGGAAGCTACTAGCCATACTTTCCTAGTATGCTAAAAAATGTATATATGCTCCCCAAAAGCTGCCAGAACCATTGATCCGCTATTCTATATATGCTCACCAAAAGCTGCCAGCCATACTTTCCTAGTATGCTGATAAATGTATATATGCTCGCCAAAAACTACCAACCATACTTTCCTAGTATGCTAATAAATGTATATATGCTCACCAGAAGCTGCCAACCATACTTTCCTAGTATGCTGATAATCGATCATTTATTTAATTCACCATTTTTATCATTTCTAATAAAATACTCGTGTGTGAGTACAGGGTCAACCTTAGCCAAAATATAAGATTTTTACTTTTGAACCTCCCACTATTTTCAGCAGTCCCAAAATAGATTTTTAGCGCTGTAGATTAACGCCTAGTAATTTTACACTTAATTACCAGATTTAATTAATTTAGGAGTAAAATCCTAGAATCATACTTAATTCAATTCAACACAAATCAATGCTCAAATAAATAAACGGACTACACCACGATGATTAGCATAAAATTCCGGTCGTCGACTATCCCAACCTAATTTCTGAAAATTAATTAACTACAAATATTATTAAATAAATGTAATAAATCTAATTTAGGCCTGTAATGCCTAATTGGACGCCAAAACGGATCCGAAAAGTTTCCTAGATTCATTCAATAAATACTATGACCTATTTCCTTGCTAACTACTCTAACCAATTGCCTAACATGCATTGATAAGTCTCTAATTTAATTACTCTAATCTAATATATCCACCTAATTACACTTAGTTAAATCTAATCAATCCCTAAGCATCATTAGCATGCTAAGCAAGGATTAGTGAGAAAAGCTCACTTGTTTAACGCGCGGTTCAAATCAAACCGATGGGAACATCGTGGGGGTTGATTCTTCTCAAAGTAGGCCTAAGTTTCAAGGCCCAGAACCACCTCAAAATGGGCCTGACACCTTGCTGGAAACCCACAAAAATTATGTTATATTCTTGCTGAAACAGAGAGGAAACAAGCTTGGTTAGGCAAACCAAGACCGATGGAAGGCTTGGCGAGGTAACCAGTGGTCGAACGACGAAGAAACGAGTTGATCAGAGCTTGGCGAGTAGGTGGTCGGCAACCGGTGGTTCCCAGGGGTCTTGGGGATCTTGTAGGTGAATGGAATAGCCAAAGGAAGGGTTGGAATGGGAGAAAAACAAAGAAAATCAAGAAACAATGCAGGCAAGCAGGGGACCGATGGACCAACAACCGGTTCCTTCTCGCCAACATACCGAACGGTCGGCAGCTCTGTTCGGGGCGAGGTCAAGCTCGTTGGAATGGGCTGTCTCTCCTGGTCACAATGATGGGTGGATCGTTGGTTGATTCACACAGGAAGTCGACTTTTCACTAAGATCTTTGGCGAAAGGTCGGCTGGAGCAAAAACTAGCAGAAGTGAAACAAAGGAGGAAAACAATCCGGTGGTGGTGGTTGCTCCGACTAGTCTCTCTCTTGGCTGGTGGTATGCTTGAAAAAGGAACGAGGGAGAGAGAAGGGAGGCTGGCCAGTTGCTTGGTGAGGAAGAGAGGACAAGAGGTGGGCCACCATGGCCATTTTTTTCCAATGCTTTGTTCCCTTGACTCATCCTAGGCCAAGTGTTGTTCCTTGGCTCTTCTTCAGCCAACAAGGCTTCCATCTAGAAGCTCATGGTGGTCAAAATGTTGAGGGTGGTGGGGGCATACGAAATTCCAAGCAAAAGGCTTCAATTGGACACGTGTCTGTGTTGAATTCAATCCAATTCGGTCTCAACAAATCCCATGGTCGAGTCAATACTCAATCTAGTATTTTTCCTCACCCCTTGAACCATCTTGCATTCCAAATTTGCAATAAAAAAATGATCATTAGCTTTTTCTAAAAAAAAAATGGCCCTGTGACGACTTTTTCCCAAAAAGTCTCTAGTTTCAGAAAAATCTTTTGAGACTGGGTCAATGTTCTTAGAATTTATTATGACATGATAGAATCTTCAATTTCTGTAATCGGACCTGAATTCGCGATTCCATTCAGTGCGTTTTTAGCGTGATCTAGGCTACTAAGTAGTTTTCAGAAATTTTTAGTGCAAATGACCCATGGTCGATTTTCTTCGAGCCACAATAAACCCACTCGACTCATTGGCGACTCTCAGTTGTCATGAAAATCTCAAGAATTCAAATACGGACAGAAGGTACCAAAACGACAAAAGAATTTGTTTAGGGTCAACCAACGAGAATTTTCCAATTTAATGGTGTCACCATGATTACCCACACATCTCAGTCGAACAGACCTATCTTTGATTTCAAATCAATTTTTAACTATGTCGTAATGGCCTCTAAAGATAAGCACGGTCGAGAAGCCGATTCCTGATCGAATTCTCAAGTCTATTTGTCTTAAAGTCCTTAATAGCTTCCCCAGGTAGTCTAGTTATCTCGAAAGTGATCAGCTCTGAAAATAGCCTTATAGGCACATCGATAAAATGCCCGATTTATTCAATAGAAAACAAGACTGAAAATTTAGGATGTCACATGAGCCCTTCCCGACCTTGGTTGGTGTCGCTGCTAAGAGAATCGTTGCTCACCTTGGCGTTGCTGTTGCCGTAGACTCACCAGAATGCTAAACCGGTGAGTTTACTTACTAAACCTTGTTTCAGATGTTAATGATGCTTAAGGGTTGTTTAGATTAGGCTAAGTATGTTTAGGTGGTTAGATTAACTTAGTTAAATGTTAATTAGATTAAGTGGCTTGATTAGTTTAGTGGATAATTAATTAAGGCTAATTAGGTGATTAGATTAATGTAATTTTGATTAGGTCCTTAATTATTTCAAATCTATAACTATTATTTAATTATTTTATATTAATATAATATGTTATTATTTAATTTCATTTCGGAATATATTTAATTAATTATTATTTTTCGGAAATTATACCGAGATAGTCAGTGATCGGAATTTCGTGCTGATTGCTGTGGTGTGTTCAGATTATGCATTTAATTGCTAGATTGTACAAATTGAGTGTTGATTGTGATAATATGATATTTATTCAGAAAATCCTCGGTGTCGGATTTTAACATCGAAAATAGATTTTAAGTATTATATCAAATAACGGGGTTTGAAAAAGGAAATGTATCAGTTTTCCGGTTTGAATTAACCGTGGACCCACACACGACTATTTTGCCATGTGTTTTTAATAAATAAATAAAAAGGCGAGGATCACCATTTTAATTGAGACATTTGAGTGCAATGCATGGGGTTCTGGGTCGAGATTGAATGGCCGTTTGTTGGTTAAGAGAATTCGTCTCAAGCTTTTACGCTGAACATTACCCATTTAATGGGATTCAGATTGCAGTAGATTCTAGACCTATGCTCCTTCGAGAAAGCCGTCTTTGAGAGACAAAGCCGTGCTCAGTGGTGGTGAGACAATGCCTGACTACGCCAGTAGACCGCCGAACTTAGGAGTAGGCCGTACCCTTGAGGGGTGAAATTAACAATTGGAACTCATGATTGATTGAGTTAGATGTGTCGGATTACGAGATAAAATTGTGTGACATAAACTGTGTGACATGGTATGGGACATGTCATAACGGTTTGGTCTTATAATATAGACCATTGTGATTGATTGAGATGCGTGAGGCATTTCAATTGTTGTGTGCATGATTTATATAAAGTTGTGATATGAATTGTGCTAACGTGCAGAAAAGAACTAAGGCAAGGTAAGTCCTTTGCTTTGTGTGGCTAGGCCACCCTTGAGTGTATTTCCTTCCTAATAGGAGCTTAGGAGGTGAACTTGCTGAAACATTGTATCACCCCATCGTGGGCTAAATTTTCAGGTCCTCAGATGGTGATTGTGGAGGACTCGAAGCCCCGGAGTTTGTGGAGGTGGAGTCTGAAGGATCGGCGTTTGTTTCCGACGAGTAGGTCATAGGATAGCTTTCTTTTGAGAGCCGATCTTTTGTAGACTTTTGACCAGACTCGTTTTGTATCTAAACCTAGTGTTTACAAAAGTTGGCTTTTGTGAAATGTTGCCCTGCTTTTCTATCACATGCTATTTATTGTCAGGAGTATTTGTTTCGCTTCCGTATGTGCATCAAAAATGAATGGGTCAGCGACACATCTTGAGAACGTTGCATTTGTATCAACCATAGAGGGATGTGCACGCGCTCGAGGTTCGGGACATGACAATGACAACATTTAAATTTTTCTCAAAACAACTTTTCCTCCATTTTCTTTTCTTCTTTTAATTTTCCCTTTTCTTTTAACAACTCTCTCTCTCTCTCTCTCTCTCTCTCTCTCTCTCTCTCTCTCTCTCTCTCTCTCTCTCTCTCTGTGCAATACTTCTTTATGTTCATTCCCCTAACTTTTTATTCTCATATATAAAAAGGTAAAATAAAATGCAAACTCAAAAGGTCACATCAAAATCGTGCATGATTTGAACTATATAGAATATTTGAATTCGACTTAGAATAATATGTCTCTCATTTTTATCTGAATTCGAAATAGAGGTTATGCAACACTTTCACTAAAATGAGAAAAATCAACTTTTAAGTGTCCATATTTACAAACAAAAATTTCACATATTAAACATTATAAATTTCCTTAATTTCATTCGAAAAGATATTATTTTGTAAGCAATAGTTAGATTGGATCAGCAAAAACATCAGAGTCGCTCCCGCAGGAAGGCTCTGGTGTGTCTCACCAATATGAGGGGCAGTTCATTGGCAATCATATAGGAGACGCCGCCCCCCTCTATAGCTAGCATATCACGAAGTCCTTAATTCCAACCGTTGAAAATTGACTTGTGGTTCATTTCAATACCGAGCGGGTGATGAGCCCATGTCTACTGATTGTTGTCATATATCACGCTTCCATTTTCTTGGGGCATATGGTAGCTGGATTATGTTCCCAATAATGAAATCGGCGGACAATTTTTTATTTAGAGAAGATGATAATCCCATAATTTTTTAAAGACATTTGCCGTAAGTGTTGAAAATTCGACATGGCATCACACTTGTGTTGAGAGTTTTTTTAGAAATTTATAACACTCAAATAATCGATTGAAAGTTGTAACACTGAAGTTAATGTTATCTAAAAGACATGTCACTCGAGTGATTGGAAAAACTAGTTATGGTACTCAAGTGATTGTTGTGCAAAAATTATGACACTTGTCGAATCCTTATCCCAAAAATGAGAAATCAAGTTGCAGTAGGTAAGACTTGGAAGAGGCTATTACACAATGTAAGAGCCATCTCAAAAAAGAGTTATATGTGCCCGCCTAGCAATTAGTTAAATCCCTTGGGATTTACTTCAGGAGAGTCGTGATAGAGAGCTTTCACAATTTCAGACAAGCCAAAGAATTTCAAAAGAGAAAAAATATTTTATTCATACAGCGCTTCTCTCGACATTCCGACACTGCTATGATTAATAAACACTTAAACAGTATACTCAAGAATCTCATAAAAGTTGTTGGCATATTCCGAAGGTGACTAATTGGAACAAATCAAATTAATGTGGGAGAAGTGTTTAGGGGTACCCAAATGAGGAGTGGGTCATTGTTTTTTGCACCAGGTAACGACAGAAAGTGTTTAGGTAATGTCCTACAAAAAACGTGAGAATCCACTTGCATGCATGCCATCCGCATAATCTTATGACTGTGTACGTGCCTAGGGATATAACGAATCATCTCTCCAGTGGCTGCCAAAGTTAAACGCTCATATTGAATTCAGTGCATGTGATGTGATTTGGGTGCAGACTTCACATGTTTGGTGTCACATTGGATTTATAATTTGTACGTTTGTGATGATCTAAATTTCTTACTTGGGATCTCCTTTTTAATACTCAGTGCCCTTCATTCGTGTGTACATCTTATGTAGCGAAAAAGAGAACACTAATTCACAAAGAGGTTTTTCTTCAATTTATATGATCAATTAGCTCATGGCAATCATAGATTCTCATAAATCAATTTCAGGTGGTGAATAAGACAACTTATAATCATCTTGTCTCAAGTTCAAAACTTTTACTTGCTTCATATGGAGAAAAATTGATTTTAGCAAAAAGATAAATTAAATCTCAAATCAATGTCAAAATAGCATTGCAAAGTCGATTCTGTAAGTTAAACTAAATATTTGTGCTGCTGGGAAGGGAATCACCATCCAATGAAGAAATCCAAATGCGCATCAAAACCTGCCTTTTTAATTCCACAACCATCTAAAATGCCTAAGAAAAGTCAGATTTTTCTCACTAATTCAGAACCATGACAAGCAAAACTTTAATCGAAAGGAACTCAAGATGACCCCTCCTAGTACTATGCAAATGAAAAGAGAAAGCAAATCCAATTCATGATCGGGCAAGGCCAACACGAGGTTGCAGTGTTTGGTTGGGGGGTCTCCATGGGCATGGCTATCGACAATGACAATGGTTAAAAGGAAGGAAGGAAGAAGAAGACGAGAAATGCAAGGTGTAGAAGAGAGAGACGGGAGGTGGGAAGTGGGTCACCATCTAGGCATGCGACGATCATTGAATGTAGTAGATCATGACTGATGTGAAGATTCAACACCATCTAATTTTCTCTCAGACTAGGTAAAGGATTCATGTCATTTTGAAAGAACTCAACCAACCTATCTCAATATGCTCTTAACTACCTCAACCACCCTAACTACCTTTTATTAAATCTCAAATTGGGTTGAGTCACCTTTCGCTTCATTACCGGATTCTCTTCGATGTGTTATCTAAATTTCAAAATTAATTAGACATATTCGAAGATAATGAAGTATAAAAACTTTTAATTTTTTCTCAAAACAACTTTTCGTCCAGTTTCTCTTCTTCTTTTATTTTTTTTTCCTTTTCTTTCAACACTTCTCTCTCTCTCTCTCTCTTGCCCCCCCCCCCCCCCCCCCAACTCTCTCTCTCTCTCTCTGCAATACTTTTTTATGTTCTTTCCCCTAATTTTTTATTCCCATATATAAAAGGGTAAAAGAAAGTGCAAACTCGAAAGATCAAACCTATCTAAATATGCTCTTAATCACCTCAACCACCCTAACTACCCTTTATTAAATCTCAAATTGGGTTGAGCCACATTTCGCTACATTACTAGATTCTCTTCAACTGTTATCTAAATTTCGAAATTAATTAGACATATTCGAGGATAACGAAGTACAACAACTTTTAAATTTTTCTCAAAACAACTTTTCCTCCATTTTCTTTTCTTCTTTTAAAGTTTCTTTTTCTTTCAACAACTCTCTCTCTCTCTCTCTCTCTCTCTCTCTCTCTCTCTCTCTCCCCGCCCACTCTCTCTATCTCTCTCTACAATACTTCTTTATGTTCTTTTCCCTAACTTTTTATTCTCATATATGAAAAAGGTAAAAGAAAGTGCAGACTCAAAAGATCAAACCTATCTAAATATGCTCTTAATTACCTCAACCACACTAACTACCTTTTATTAAACCTCAAATTGGGTTGAGTCACCTTTCGCTTCATTACTAGATTCTCTTCGACTATTAGCTAAATTTCGAAATTAATTAGACTATTCGAGGATAACAAAGTACAACAACTTTTAATTTTTTCTCAAAATAACTTTTCCTCCATTTTCTTTTCTTCTTTTAAATTTTCCTTTTCTTTCAACAACTCTCTCTCTCTCTCTCTCTCTCTCTCTCTCTCTCTCTCTCTCTCTCTCTGTGCAATACTTCTATATGTTCTTTCCCCTAACTTTTTATTCCCATATATAAAAAGGTAAAAGAAAGTGCTCTCTCTCTCTCTCTCTGCAATACTTCTTTATGTTCTTTCCCCTAACTTTTTATTCCCATATATAAAAAGGTAAAAGAAAGTGCAGACTCAAAAGATCAAACCTATCTAAATATGCTCTTAATTACATTGACCACCCTAACTGCCTAGCTCTTAATTACCTCAACCACCCTAACTACCTTTTATTAAATCTCAAATTGGATTGAGTCACCTTTGCTTCATTACTATATTCTCTTCAACTTTTAGCGAAATTTCGAAATTAATTAGACATATTCGAGGATAACGAAGTATAACAACTTTTAATTTTTTTCTCAAAACAACTTTTCCTCCCTTTTCTTTTCTTCTTTTAAATTTTCCTTTTCTTTCAACAACTCTCTCTCTCTCTCTCTCTCTCTCTCTCTCTCTCTCTCTCTCTCTCTCTCTCTCTCTCTCTCTCTCTCTCTCTCTCTCCACTTCTTTATGTTCTTTCCCCTAACTTTTTATTCCCATATATAAAAAGGTAAAAAAAAGTGCTCTCTCTCTCTCTGCAATACTTCTTTATGTTCTTTCCCCTAACTTTTTATTCCCATATATAAAAAGGTAAAAGAAAGTGCAGACTCAAAAGATCAAACCTATCTAAATATGCTCTTAATTACCTCAACCACCCTAACTACCTGGCTCTTAATTACCTCAACCACCCTAACTACCTTTTATTAAATCTCAAATTGGATTGAGTCACCTTTGCTTCATTACTAGATTCTCTTCAACTTTTAGCTAAATTTCGAAATTAATTAGACATATTTGAGGATAACGAAGTATAACAACTTTTTAATTTTTTCTCAAAATAACTTTTCCTCCCTTTTCTTTTCTTCTTTTAAATTTTCCTTTTCTTTCAACAACTCTCTCTCTCTCTCTCTCTCTCTCTCTCTCTGCAATACTTCTTTATGTTCTTTCCCCTAACTTTTTATTCTCATATATAAAAAGGTAAAAGAAAGTGTAGACTCAAAAGATGAAACTTATTTAAATATGCTCTTAATTACCTCAACCACCCTAACTACCTTTTATGAAATCTCAAATTGGGTTGAGTCACCTTTCGCTTCATACTAGATTCTCTTCAACTGTTATCTAAATTTCGAAATTAATTAGACATATTCGAGGATAACGAAGTACAGTAACTTTTAAATTTTTCGTAAATCTCAAATTGGGTTGAGTCACCTTTCGCTTCATTACTAGATTCTCTTCGACTGTTATCTAAATTTCGAAATTAATTAGACATATTCTAGGATAACTAAGTACAATAACTTCTAAATTTTTCTTAAATCTCAAATTGGGTTGAGTCACTTTTCGCTTCATTACTAGATTCTCTTCGACTGTTATCTAAATTTCGAAATTAATTAGACATATTCGAGGATAACGAAGTACAGCAACTTTTAAATTTTTCTCAAAACAACTTTTCCTCCATTTTCTTTTCTTTTAAATTTTCCTTTTCTTTCAACATCTCTCTCTCTCTCTCTCTCTCTCTCTCTTCTTTCCCCTAACTTTTTATTACCATATATAAAAAGGTAAAAGAAAGTGCAGCTCAAACGATCACATCGAGATCATGCACGATTCAAAGTATCTAAATTCGACTTAGAATGATATGTCTCCCATTCATATTTTACACCCCATTGGCCTCTATTTATTATATCAACGAAATAGAGTTTGTGCAACACTTTCATTGAAATGAGAAAAATCAACTTTTAAAGTGTCCCTATTTACAAACAAAATTTTCACATATCAAACTTTATAAATTCCCTTAATTTCATTTGAAAATATATTATTTTGCAAGCGATAGTTAGATTGGATCAGCAAAAACGTCAGAGTCGCTCCTGCAGGAAGGCTCTGGTGTGTCTCACCAATATGAGGGGCAGTTCATTGGTAATCATACAGGAGACGCCGCCCCCCTCTATAGCTAGCATATCACGAAGTCCTTAATTCCAACCGTTGAAAGTTGACTTGTGGTTCATTTCAATACCGAGCGGGTGATGAGCCCATGTCTACTGATTGTTGTCATGTATCACGCTTCCATTTTCTTGGGGCATATGGTAGCTAGATTATGTTCCCAATAATGAAATCGGCGGACAATTTTGGTTTTAGAGAAGATGGTAATCCCATAATTTTTTAAAGACATTTGCCGCAAGTGTTGAAAATACGACGTGGCATCACACTTGTGCTGAGAGTTTTTTTAAAATTTATAACACTCAAGCAATCGAATGAAAGTTATAACACTGAAGTGAATGTTATCTAAAAGTCATGGCACTCAAGTGATTGGAAAAGGCAATTATGGTACCCAAGTGATTGTTGTGAAAAAATTGTGACACTTGTAGAATCCTTATCCCAAAAATGAGAAATCAAGTTGTAGTAGGTAAGACTTGGGAGAAGCCATTACATAGTGTAAGAGCCATCTCATATAAGAGTTATACGTGCCTGCCTAGCAATTAGTTAAATCCTTCAGGATTTACTTTGGGCAAGTCGCAATAGAGTGTTTTCACAATTTCAAACGCGCCAAAGAATTTCATAAGAGATAAAATAGTTTATTCATACAGGGCTTCTCTCGGCATTCCAACACTGCTATGATTAATAAACACTTACAGTATACTCAAGAATCTCATAAAAGTTGTTGGCATATTCCGAAAGTGACTAATTGAAACAAATCAAATTAATGTAGGAAAAGTGTTTGGGTGCGCCCAAATGAGGAGTGGGTCATTGTTTTTTGCACCAGTAAAGACAAAAACTATTTAGGTAATGTCCTAACAAAAACGTGAGAATCCACTTGCATGCACGTCATCCACATAATCTTATGACTGTGTACGTGCCTAGGGATATAACGGATCATCTCCCGAGTGGCTACCTGAGCTAAACGCTCGTATTGAATTCAGTGCATGTGATGTGATTTGGGTGCGGACTTCACATGTTTGGTGTCACATTGGATTTATAATTTGTATCTTTGTGATGATCTAAATTTCTTACTTGGGATCTCCATTTTAATACTCAGTGTCCTTCATTCGTGTGTACATCTTATGTAGAACACTAATTCACAAAGAGATTTTCCTTCAATTTATATGGTCAGTTAGCTCATGGCAATCATAGATTCTCATAATCAATTTCAGGTGGTGAATAAGACAATTTATAATCATCTTGTGTCAAGTTCAAAACTTTTACTTGCTTCATATGGATTTTAGCAAAAAGATAAATTAAATCTCAAATCAGTGTCAAACTAGCATTGCAAAGTCGATTTTATAAGTTAAACTAAGTATTTGTGCTGCTAGGAAGGGATTCGCCATCCAATGAAGAAATCCAAATGTGCATCAAAACCTCCCTTTATAATTCCACAACCATCTAAAATGCCTAAGAAAAGTCAAATTTTTCTCACCAATTCAAAACCATTACAAGCAAAACTCCAATCGAAAGGAACTCAAGATAACCTCTCCCAATACTCCGCAAATGAAAAGAGAAAACAAATCCAATTCACAATCGAGCAAAACCAACACGAGGTCGCGGTGTTTGGTGGTGGGGGCTCCATGGGCATGGCTATCAACAATGATAATGGCTAAAAGGAAGGACGGGAGAAGAAGACGAGAAATGCAAGGCATAGAAGAGAGAGACAAGAGTGGGAAGTGGGCCACCATCTAGGCACCTGACGATCAATGAATGGAGTAGATCGTGACTGACGTGAAGATTCAACACCATCTAATTTTCTCTCAAACTAGATAAAGGATTCATGTCATTTTGAAAGAACTCAACAAACCTATCTAAATATGCTCTTAATTACCTCAATCACCCTAACTACCTTTTATTAAATCTCAAATTGGGTTGAGTCACCTTTCGCTTCGTTACCAAATTCTCTTCGACATGTTATCTTTCAAAATTAATTAGACATATTTCAAGATAACGAAGTATAACAACTTTCAAATTTTTCTCAAAATAACTTTTCCTTCATTTTCTTTTCTTCTTTCAATTTTTCCTTTTCTTTCAACATCTCTCTCTCTCTCTCTCTCTCTCTGCCCCCCCTCTCCCTTCCCCCCCCCCCCCTTCTCTCTCTCTCTCTTTCTCTGCAATACTTTTGTATATTCTTTCCCCTAACTTTTTATTCCCATATATAAAAAGATAAAAGAAAGTACAAACTCAAAAGATCACATTGAAATCACGCACGATTCGGAGTATAATAAAATATCTGAATTTAACTTAGAATGATATGTCTCTCATTCATATTTTACATTACAATGGCCTCTATTTATTATATCGACGAAATAGAGCTTGTGCAACACTTTCATTGAAATGAGAAAAATCAACTTTTAAACTGTCCCTATTCATGAACAAAATTTTCACATATCAAACTTTATAAATTCCCTTAATTTCATTTGAAAAGATATTATTTCACAAGCGATAGTTAGATTGGATTAGCAAAAACATTAGAATCGCTCCTGTAGGAAAGCTCTAGTGTGTCTCACCATATGAAGGACAGTTCATTCGCAATCATACGGGACACACCGTCCCCTTCTATATCTGACATATTACAAAGTCCTTAATTACAACCGCTGAAAATTGACTTGCCTGTCATTTCAATATCGAGCACGTGGTGAGCCCTTGTCTACTAATTGTTGCACATATCATGCTTCCATTTTCTTGGGGCACATGACAGTTGGATTATGTTGCCAATAATGAAATCTGAGGACAATTTTGGGTTTAGAGAAGATGATCATCAAATAATTTTTTAAAGACATTCCCCACAGGTGTTAAAAATCGAACATGGCATCACACTTATGATGAAAGTTTTTAAAAATTTGTAAAATTCAAGTGATCTATTGAAAGTGATAATACTCAAGTTTATATTATTTAAAAGTCATGGCACTGAAGTGATTATCAAAACAAGTTGTGGTACTCAAGTGATTGTTAAATGAAAATTATAACACACGTCAAATCCTCATCCCAAAAATGAGAAATCAAGTTGCAATCGGTAAGGCTTGGGAAAGCCCGTTATGCAGTGTAAGAGCCATCTCATAAGAGAGTTATACGTGCCCACCTAACAATTAGTTAAATCCCTTGGGATTCATTTGGGGCGAGTCGCGATAGAGAGTTTTCACAGTTTCAGACGGGTCAAAGAATTTCAAAAGAGATAAAATATTTTATTCATACAGTGTTTCTCTTGGCATTCTGACACTGCTATGATTAATAAACACTTAAAAGGTAAACACAAAAATCTCATAAAAAATGTTGACATATTCCAAAAGCGACTAATTCAAACCGATCAAATTAATGTGGGAAGAGTGTTTGGGGGTGCCCAAGTGAGGATTTGCTCACCTTTTTTTGCACTAGGTAAGTCAAAAATTGTTTAGGTAATGTCCTATGAAAAAAGTGGGAATCGAATTACATGCATGCCATCCGCATAATCTCACAACCATGTACGTGCCTTGGGATATAACGAATCCTCTCTCAAGTGGCTCCCTAAGATAAATGCTCGTATTGAGTTCAGTGCATGTGATGTGATTTGGGTGCAAACTTCACATGTTTGGCGTCACATTAGATTTATAATTTGTACCTTTGGGATGATCTAAATTTCTTACTTAGAATCTCCAGTTAGTACTTATCGCCCTTCCTCCGTGTATACATCTCATGTAGCAAAAAAAGAGAACAATAATTCACAAAGAGATTTTCCATTAATATATATGGTCGATTAGCTCATGGCAATCATAAATTCTCATAAATCAATTTTAGGTGGTAAATCAGACAAGTTATAATCATCTTGTGTCAAATTCAAAACTTTACTCACTTCATATGGAGAAAAACTGATTCTAGCTAAAAGATCAATTAAATATCAAATCAAGGTCAAACTAGTATTGCAAAGTCCATTTTATAAGTTAAACTAAATATTTGTGTTGCTAGGAAGGGAATCGCCATCCAATGAAGAAATCAAAATGCACATCAAAACCTCCCTTTTTAATTTTACAATCATCTAAGATGCCTAAGAAAAGTCATATTTTTTTCACCAATTCAAAACTGTAACAAGCAAAACTCCAATTGGAAGAAACTCAAGATGACCCCTCCCATAACTCCACAATCGGGCATGGCCAACATGAGGTCACAATGGTTGGTGGCCGGGGCTCCATGGGCTATTGACAATGGCAATGGCTAAAAAAAAAAGAAAGGAAGAAGAAGGGTAAAAGTGCCAAAGAAGTCCTAAACCTTTTGCCTTTGTGCCAATTTAGTCATAAACCTTTTTTTGGTGCCGATTCAATCCTAAACATTTTTAAGTTGTGCCAATTCAGTCCTTTTCGGCCAATTTTATCCGGATTTTGCTGACTGGATGCCAGCCGACTGACGTGGCATGATCAGCGCTGATGTGGACAACTTTTAATAATTTTCTAATATTTTTTAATTTTTTAAATACTTTTTAAATACTTTTATATTTTTTATTTTTTTTATTTTTTTATTTTTCCTCCAGCCAGTCGCCAAGGTCCGGCGACCGGCCAGAAGCGACCGCCGATGAGGGCGAGGCCGACCTCACCAGATCTGGCGAGGTTGAGCCTCGCCGGCCATGGGCGAGGGCCGGCGAGGGCGAGCCTCGCCCATGGCCACCTCGCCAGATCAGGCCATGGGTGAGGGTCGAGCCTCACCGGCCCTCACCCATGGCCTAATCTGGCGAGGTCGGGTGAGGGCCAGTGAGGCTTGAGCTCGCCAGATCTGGCGAGGCGAGCCTCGCCCATCGCCCATGGCCGGATCCGGCGAGGCGGCCATGGGCGAGGCTCGCCCTCGCCAGATTTGGCGAGGTCGAGCCTCGCCAGCCCTCGCCCTCGCCGGCGATCACCTCTGGCCGGTCGCCGGACCCCGACGACCGGCTAGAGGAAAAAGACAAAAATAAAAAATAAATAAAAAAATAAAAAATTATTTAGAAATAAAAAAAATCATTAAAATATTATTAAAAGTTGTCCACGTCAGCACTGATCAGACCACGTCAGCCGGCCAGCGTCCAGTCAGCAAAATCCGGTTAAAATTGCTGGAAATGACTGAATTGGCACAACTTAAAAAGTTTTAGGACTGAATTGGCACCGAAAAAATGTTTAGGACTAAATTGGCACAAAGGCAAAAGGTTTATGACTTTTTGGCACTTTTCCCAAAGAAGAAGAATAAGAAAAAGAGAAATGCAAGGCGTAGAAGAGAGAGATGAGTTGGGAAGTGGGCCGCTATCTAGGCACGTGGCAATAAATGAATGAAGTAGATCGCGATTGATGTGAAGATTCAACAGACCAATGAGATATGCTCTTAATTACCTCAACCGCCTTAACTAGCTTTTATTAAAACTCAAAGTAGGTTGAGTCCCCTTTCGCTTCATTACCAGATTTTTCTCTTCAACCTATTACCTACTTAATGAGATGGAAGTGGCTCTAGTCCAACTTTCAAAATTAATTATACATATTTGAAGATAACGAAGTATGACAATGTTTAAATTTTTCTCAAAACAACTTTTTCTCCATTTTCTTTTCTTCTTTTAATTTTTTCTTTTTTTTTTCAACATCTCTCTCTCTCTCAATTTTTTCTCAAAACAACTTTTTCTCCATTTTCTTTTCTTCTTTTAATTTTTTCTTTTTTTTTAATATCTCTCTCTCTCAAATTTTTCTCAAAACAACTTTTTCTCCTTTTTCTTTTCTTCTTTTGATTTTTTCTTTTTTTTTTCAACATCTCTCTCTCTCTCTCTCTCTCTCTCTCTCTCTCTCTCTCTCTCTCTCTCTCTCTCTCTCTCTCTCTCTCTCTCTCTCTCTACTTCTTTATGTTCCCATATAGAAAAAAAGGTAAAAGAAACTGCAAGCTCAAAAGATCATATCGAAATCGTGCACAATTCAAAGTATAATAGAATATCTAAATTCGATCAAGAATGACATGTCTCTCATTCAAATTTTACATTACAATGACTCTATTCATTATATCGACGAAATAGAGCTTATGCAGCACTTTCATGAGTGTCCCTATATACAAACAAAATTTTTACGTATCAAACATTATAAATTCCCTTAATTTTATTCAAAATGATTTTATTTCGCTAGCAATAGTTAGTTGGATCAGCGAAAACATCATAATTGCTCTTATAGGAAGGCTCTGGTGTGTCTCACCATATGAGGGGTCGTTTAGTCATAATCACATGGGAGATGCTGCCCCATCTATAGCTAGCAAATTACGAAATCCTTAATTCCAACCGCTGAAAACTGACTTGTGGTTCATTTCAACACCAAGCGCGTGATGAGCCTTGTATACTAATTGTTGTCATATATCATGCTTCCATTTTCTTGGGGCTTATGATAACTGGATTATGTTCCCAATGAGGACAATTTTGGGTTTAGAGAAGATGATAGTCCCATAATGTTTTAAAGACGTTCCCAACAAGTGTTGAAAATTCAACGTGGCATCATACTTGTGATGAAGTTTTTAAAAAAATTTATAATACTCAAGTGATCGATTGAATGTTATATCACTCAAGTGAATATTATCTAAAAGTCATGACACTCAAGTGATTGGAAAAACAGGTTATGGTATTTAAGTGATTGTTGTATGAAAATTATGACACTCGTTAAATCCTTATCCCAAAAAGGAAAAATCAAGTTGCAATTGGTAAGACTTAGGAGAGGCCGTCTCATAAGGGAGTTATATGGGCCAGCCTAGCAATTAGTTAAATCCCTTGGGATTCACTTGGGGAGAGTCGCGATAGAGAGCTTTCACAATTTTAGACGGGCCAAAGAATTTCAAAAGAGATAAAATATTTTATTCATACGGTGTTTCTCTTAGCATTCTAACGTCACTATGAATAATAAACATTTAAATAGTAGACACAAAAATCTCATAAAAGATGTTGAATTAATCCGAAAGCAAATAATTCGAACCTATTAAATTAATATGGGAAAAGTGTCCAAGGGTGTCCAATGAGGAGTGTGTCAATTTTTTTGTGCACTAGATAAAAATAAAAAGTGTTTAGGTATGTCACACGAAAAATGTGGAAATTGAATTCCACGCACGCCACCGTCCACATATTGAATTGAGTGCATGTAATGTTATTTGGGTACGGACTTCCCATATTTTATGTGATATTAAATTTATAACTTTTACCTTTGGAATAATGTAAATTTCTTAGTTGAGATCACATTTTTAGTACTTAACGCCCGTTTCCTCTCTCTCTATTATATGCATCTTGTGTTGCGAGGAGAAAAAACAATATTTCACAAAGAGTGACTTTCTGATAATATATGTGCTTAATCATATCACTTCTCCCACATTTTACTTAAGTTCTAGATCGATTCACAATAAATCAGTGGCAACTCCACTATAATCTAAATCGCATGTCTAATTTATTTAATTAAATCTCGAATTTGTGATTGGTTTGGGCTTGAAAGAGTCCGTGCTCACCAATAGTACTATCACTTTAATGAGTAACTATTCGTACCAACTTACTAATCTGTTAGTTTTCTCTTGATGATTCACCTTTGAAAACGTTGCAACATCAACTAAGGATAAGGGACTTTGACAAAGATGAAGTTCACCAATGGGATTATATACAAAAATGAAGATAAAAATTATTTCACTTGACCAAAATTTCATGTATTTACCAAATTCAAGTCTCCTGTGTACAAAATAAGCAAACAAAAATTACTCTTAGAATTCTAAGAAATCATAACGACTATGGACAGTTAACTAATTATGACTTTTGAAACCGTCCCGCTCATAAAAACAGGGACTCGAAACCACAACACAATAAAAACGCATAATAGCTTGGACTTAATGATTGATAACTAGAACTGAAGGCATTTAACTAAGAGCATAAAATCGACAACTAATCCATTGAATAGACAAAGTCCCTATAGAATGGATGTCTTCAACCTTGAACCCATCTCAAGACCAAAAAAGAAAAAAACCTTGAACCCATCGAATCAAATTGTAGAAGAAATCAGCCCTTGCTTGCAGGAGTAAGCATTTGGGTTGGATCAATGAATGAGATCTGAAGTGAGCTTGAGAGTTGTTTAATACGACTTCGTACTCCGGCATCAAATGATCAACCACTTCTATTAAAACGTCAAATTAATTAACGTGATATAGATGAAATTTGCTGCTGATTTGCTACCAAGTGAGCAGGAAGAACAAGAAAAATAAAATAAAATCTCAATATGACGGTATTAGTTAGAATGGGGAAACAAAATACTTGATCGTACAATCAAAAAAGTTAAGAGGACTTGTTTACAAAATAGAAGACCAAATTGTATAAATGCTGAAACGTAGAGAACTAAATCTATTACTTTACCCACCAAATGTTTAACGATTTGTCTTGCATATTCCATTGGCGACATTATAGTCCAATTTCTTTAGAATTCACCATCTTTAATAAAATTACCGTTTGAAACCTGCAAGTGCTCCTACGAATCAGCTGCAGAAGCGTCTTTGTCGGGCTGCAAGAGGATGTCGATGCCCTCATATGTTTGCAAAGGCGTTTTTAGTCTGCAATTAGCCTCCAGATGGATTCATAGAGAGATTAATCTCTGTGCATTGAGTTAAAGCTCTTCGATTGCCATTGAATCTAAAACAGTGGAGGATTTGGTATCAATGATTATTTACCCAAGAATCGCTTTACAGCTCTACTTATTCAGTGAATGATAGATCCTGTTCTGCGCAGCAGCAACTCGGCCTTGAAGGTAATAGAAGCGAAATGCGGAAGGACAAAGAAAACATAAGCCCTTTTATTTTCAGGTTTGACCTGATTAAAGTTTGAGGCTAGATCTAGTTAATACACACTCTGAGTTCCATAGGTCGGGTTTGCTGCAACCGGATGATATACATGAATCACCAAAGTTCGGACAACATATGCCCATGAAAATCTTCCAAGGAAACCCAAAAGTCTATCTCAAGATGGCATGAGCAGACAATTTCTTGATTCCCACATACACAAGAGGTAAAATCTGTGCGTCACTCAACGTTTGGCTGGGCCTTTCCCTTCTTGGTTTCATCCATTAGTTGTTTCAATTTCGCTGCCAAAGAGACCACGGAGAATTGTGAGATATTTGAGGAATCTCTGTTTTTCAACATTAACAGGTATCTCTGCACGGATTAAGGCATCAAAGATGTTTGCTTGAATTTCAATGGACAGCAACTACCAGAAGAATTCTCTGTGGCAGTCTTGTGTCCTCATCTAATATCAAGAACACCTGAAGAGAAACTTCACAATTCTATCTTCCAAATCTAAGGCACGCATGCATCTAGGACACACCAGCCACTACTTCATGTCTGTTAATTCCGTACTATTGTCAATGAAATTTGCATCAAGTTTTCCTAGACTTCTCAGCACTTCAAGGGAAGTTACTTCAGAATCTAGAATTGTAAAATAAACCCTTGGATACTTCTCATATCAAAGTCCCCACAAGATCTATGATGTGCACGTGCATAAATTTACATCTCAAGTTGCATTAGGAAGAAAGCTTCTCAAGCAATGTGAAGATGGCTCTTTGCCTATGCATCCTGTACGCTGCATCCCATGACTCTAACACCTAAGATGATACTCTAAAGAAAATGTACCTTTCAGGGGAATCATATGAGGACAAGTACTTTTTGCCCTGTTCATACTATCATCGTCACTAAAGGATAGGAAAGACCAGGACCTCACTACACAACATCCCAAACAAATGCTATTACATACTCCCGTTAGCTTTCGGACAGCACATCACAAACATATTACATGATTCCAGGAACCCTCGCATCAAACTAAAATGGTGACTCCATGATATGCCCAAGTTCCTGTCTTTCGAACCACCTTTTCAGTTAAACACAAATAACTCATAAAACATCCGAAAGGGGGTCGTACTAGCAACAAATATATCTTGACTAGCTGAGCAAGCCCGAGTAGCAAATTATAAATGGCCAGATTTATTATCATTTCCTGATATACAAAAACGCCATCACATCAATTCAAATACCTCGCTAAATGGTCGCCAAAAATTTATGGGAACCAGATTAAGTACAGTCTCATGGCGAAATAGAAAGAGCTTGTTCAAGAAGACTTACAACTGTAGCAATTGTCCCAAACTTCTTTTAGTTTGCGGCACCTCCGCTCCTTGAGCAGAAATTTTCCGCCCTTGCACTCTTCATACATTGAAAAATGAGACTTGCATTCTTCCCGAGCCTTCCGCCCGAGTGGATCTGGAAACAAAGAGGAACCATGCCACGCGTTTACCCAGCCGAGAAACTTGAAAGGAAAATCCAGAGGAAAAACACTTAGCGCAAGAGGAAAAAACTAAAAAAAAGACACTCAGCAGACTAACTTACAGCTAAAGCACTCAAAGGAAACAACGAATTTCCTGAAACTATGCTTTGGTTTAGTTATGATCAAGCAATTAGCACAGAAAAAGTGGAAAATTGAACGTAGCGCATCAGAATCGAGTGGCGTTGCTCGATTGAGTTGAATCATCGCCATTAATATCAGCTCTACCACAAGTAAAATAACATATAAGAAAGTGGAGTGGAACAAAAGAAGAACCTTTCTCGACTGCAGCACGGCGAGTCATTGAGAAACAAGAAGGCGTTGAAAATCGGAGGAGGAGCAAGGTCTCCTGCTTTGTAGAACTTGGCCCTAGGACCAGACAGATACAAGAAGCTAACCGCGACTTAATGACTAGACGGACCGGGAGTTGATTGGCCTTTTCGTAGGGCCCACGTGAACGTTACTGGTCATTGAACTTTATAGGGGTGACAGTTGGCGCTGAAAGCTTGTACACCGGGACTGAAAATCTTAAATATACTCGTGGCATAAATAAATAAATAAATAATCTCGAATATCAATCTATTAAATATATCTTTAAGTGAAATTGAAATAAATGATATGGATATCTTATATGTATAAATAAATATATATATATATATATATATATTTGATGACCCAAGATCCGTCGGGCATGACTTTCTCTTACGCTAATCGTCAACCCACGGCTTATATAGTGCACGGTGCATCTCGAATCAAGCATCAATACTTGAGAGGAAGTTAGCACAGGACTCCACTACCATGGCCTCGTACTTAAGACGTGTTAGCAACTTATAAATTTATATTTTTTCGTGATTCAAAAAAAGACTTTTAATGACACAAAAATAAATTTAAGGTATTTTGTGTCATAATTAGCATAATTTGAATTTTTTTTATAGTATTTGCCCCAAAAGAAATAAAAAAGCTAAAAAAATCAAGTGGAACAATGGGAACATATTCTAGGCAGTCCTTTTTTGATAACTACAGCTAAGGGTGAGCATGGTCCGAATTAAGCTGGTCCAACATCTAACCCAAAAATCAACCCATACAATGTTGTTCAATTTTTGGGACCAAGAACCAACCCTGTTGAGCCTAGGACCAAGGATCGCCGGTCCAATTCCAGAGTCAACTCAAAACTAACCAATAATTATTATTTTTTTCATTTTTTGTATTCCTAAAAAGATAAACCTACTATTTAAAATTACATATCCATCAACAATACGTCGTTGATCAATCAAAATATAAACACCAGTATCCAACATAAATTTAAGATAACATAACAATAGAAATTTCACCATTGCTAAAAGTAACAAAGCATAAAAACGATTAAGACTACTCATAAAGATAAAGTGTTTCCATCACTGGAGCATGCTATAATTCCCTCGCTTTTGATGTGTCTTTGAATCAATTTTCTGCTTGGGAAATGGGATGAGATGGGAAGTTTAAGAGGAGAATTATGGGCTATAGTGCAAGTGAAACTTACTATTGGAATAATTAAACCATTAGAAGTTCAAAATACTTAATATAAAACATCTTGTTAATTAGAGGTGAGCATGGTCTAGGCTAGACTAGTCCCACACAAGAAGACAAGTGAGTGGTGAGTTGTGAGGCAAGGGCCAAGCAGCGCTGCAAGGGTGAGTAGTGAGTTGCAAGGTGAGGAACGAGCGAGGGCAAGTTGCGAGGCAAGCAATGACTTAGGAGCAAGGCAAGCGTCAAGCATTGCTCACGAAGAAGGTTTTTAAATTTTTAATTAGGGTTTTGTTCTTCTAGTTTACTTGGCAAAGACAAAAAGGAAAAAGAAAGAAGAGGATAAAAAAAGAGAGAAGATGACGAAATAGAATGCTAGAGGAGGACATCTCGTCAACGCCATTAATTTAAGTTAGGGTTATAGACTTTCGATTAAGTAAAGAACAATATAAATATATAAGATATTAACTACATAATATATCTATATATATATAATATGTTGGTCCAGGTTAGACCAACCCTAAACTCCTAATATGAAGGACTAACTTGTACAATATAGGGTCTAGGGGTCCTAGGACTAAAGACCAATTCAGTCCCCTTGGGAATCAAACTAGGACCAGCAAGGTTTGGCCAATCCAGGGTCGATCCTAGATCAATGTTCGCCCCTAATTCTAGCGCAACATTCCTCTTCAACATTCTCGCCTTTCTCTTCCTTCATTATGATTGCATTTGGTTTGGCCTTTACACAAAAGCAAAGCACTTAAAAACAATTTTGACAAAATGCAAACAATAGTCTTTATTTGCTTTTATAGACATAAATATAAACGGCCCCATTTAATCATTTATCGAATAAGAAAATTAGATATCAAACTCAATTCTTAAACAAACATATTAAAATTGCATAATCTTGCATCTGCACTCTACATTGCATTTAGGCATTACAAAAACACGTTTGTGGTAGATTAAATTATTTTGATAGGTCTAGTTGCAAATTGGATTCGAATTGTTTGGACATGACAAATGAACTAGAACTGAGACCCCAACACTCATTCGAACCTCGCAAGCCTGATCCCTTTCAGTGGCCGCCCCTCGCTTGACAAGCTGAAGATTTCACGTAATGAAGAAATTACCATCCGGCCATTTTTGGGAAGGGAGGTCTTAAGGAAAGAAATTGGCAAAAAGGTGGCAAACAGATTCGATCAGCACCCAAAAAGGAAAATGAAATAAATTTTGCTTTCTAACTTGCATACGCACAATTGAAATTGATTCAAGAATTTGCTGGAGATTTGAATAGATGGGAGAAATAAGGAAATAAATTAAAGAAAGAGACAAAATAAACAAAGAGATAAGAAAAGATGGAATGTGCGTCTGGAATAGTGCATCTTGAGGCAATTTTCGGATCCTCAGTCTCGGCGGAATATGGCGAGGATTCGTTGTTTATAAAGAGAGGAACCTATCAAGGCTCAAGGGAGAGAGGATTTGTCCATCATAGTCGCACTCACGAATACTTCCTGGTTGTAACCAAGACCAAACACATAACACACTCTCAAGGGCACTGCAAGTTCTGAAGCTCTCCTTCCTCTCTCTTAGCATTCTTGATAATAGTAATTGTGGCTCATATCAAGAGGCTCACATTGCTGAGTTCTATGACACAAGAAGTCGATGGGTGAACCATCTGTTTGTCACTTACCAACTTATGATTTTTTTCATGATATTAATTCAATTTAACGGAAATTAATTGAGGATAAATTTGTCACGAATACATCATTTAAGATTTAAATTAGTTTTGAATAAATTTATTATAAATGTGTCACCCTTGAATTTTTCGTAATATCAACTATTTTACAAGTGTGCTCCCAAAAATAGTCACCCACCGCTTCAGCATTTGCCTAAGGATCTCTAAAGCCCTAAAGTCCATATCAAAGCCCAATACCAAATGCAGCCCCAGCTTGAGCTACATCTTCAGATCTTTGCCATTACTGTGATGTTGAGAAGCGGATATATTATTCATCCCCACAAGAGAAATCGAGAGGGATTCAATAGCAAAGAGCACGAAATCTAGAGGCCGTGTTTGGTAGTCATCTACAAAATCACTCGGTGTACTTTTTTCTGACCAATCAAATTCCCCAAACTTCCCACGCCAATGGAAATAATCATACCATGCTACTTTCATTGCAGGTTCATTTTCTCCAATGGAAGGAAGTTCTTAGAAAGTAAAGAAAAGTACAAAAGAAAAAAAAACCGATATCGCAAAGTATACTAAGCATGGCTTACCAAAATTGTCATAGTAATCAACGTAACAAATCATAAATTCCAGCCCAAAGAGAGCGACACAACTGATGGACCTCTAAATATGCGTGCACCACGTTCAAGATCCACTAAAAGTATGCCACATTGTGCACCAATTTGTGAACCAGGATCGGTATAAGTAGCATTATTCATTTTGAGCGGTTCAGAGAGTCAACTTATAGATAAAGCAAACTCATTTTACATATGGTCTACTCATCTCTTTCCTTTATATTACCACCATAAGAAAGTGTGGGATTTAGTGATTTGAGAACCTAGACTCTAATTGATGAAATATTGAACTACAGGAGAGATTTTGCAAAGATTGTCATTGACAAATAGAGATTGTCGAGGAAAAATGAAACACCTTTGCCTTTACAAAACCTATTTAGGGGGAACCAACCTCAGCTTTCATATTAATCCGAATGCACGCTTAGCAGAGTCGAGAGTATTAGACAGAAGCATAGCAATTGTCACTGGTCCCACGCCTCCTGGCACGGGAGTAATGGCTGACACAACTTTGATTGCTTCTTCATAGCAAACGTCTCCCGTGATGCGGAAACCTTGATCAATGCCAGGATCCCGGACATTACAAACTCTTAAATTCTATGATAGTAAATTGCTCAAAATGGAAACAGAGCAGAGCAAGCTAGTTCGTTTGAGCGGGACCGAGGAACAATCATTATTTCACAGGAAACTACCTGTTAAGTGACCACTTATACCACAGCAGCTACTAAAACGAGATTATCGACATTAATGAGCATTTATACATCAACCCTACCCGTGATTCGAAGCTCACCTCTGTCAGAGTGAGGACCTTACAGTTCTAGATCTATTTGCTAATTTTAGTGACCATGAATCAAAGCTTTCATAAGGAAATCCAGCAAGCAGACTTTAAATTTTCTAAGGCTTTGCCCTTTCTCAATCCTTGATTGTTCACTCACCATTTGTTTCTGGAAAACCCACTTTTTTTTAAGCCTTGCCCCTCAAACATCTTTTCCCTGAGCATAGTGCAGTATATCTGCATACATGCATTGAGTAGATAACAGGTACAAGACCACCTGAAAAAGTCAAAAAGCAAAAAGACAAAAACCACCCTCAAATTTTTCATAGTTACACCTTGGCAGCCTAACTTCAAATCCTTCACCTTGCAACCTCTAATTTCAAGACCTGACACGACATATCTTGAGGTTTCAAAAGAGCTAATCTTTGCAACCCCCCAGTTTCCGTACTTCTTGGAATGGTGTTAAACTACAAGGTAAAAAGTCTAAGCCGATGACACCTTATGACACAAAGTGTAGGGTAGAGGTTGTAAGTGCCAACAAAGAGAAAGCTTAGTGTAATTTTTTTAATTTTCCCTCATAAAAAGAGTCCTGCCCCTGCTTTTCCAATTTATTCAACATGAAAGATAGAAACCACAGCATCCTATAACCTGTATCTTACTTATTACGGTCAATGCACATTACAATCCAAATAAGCATTCAAGTAAAGCCACACAGTTTGAGAATGCCATTGGTGCTGAAATTTCAGGATTTCTACCTGAACTTGATTGGTCCCCATATCCACTACAACAGCTCCCGGTTTTAGCCAACTGCCATGGATTAAATTGGGTATCCCCACATCAGCAATCACAATGTCGGCTTCTCTTGTAATCTGTTCTGGATTTTTGGTGAAAGAATGTACCATGCTGACTGTTGCATGGTGCCTCTACCAGAAAATATATTAGAAGAGGTTGATATTGAGAGCATCTGAAACAACCAGAAAAACACGGAAAAAGGCATGCTTACCTGCAATAGCAAAGAAGTGGGTAACCCAACGATCTTGCTTCTCCCGACTACCACAGCTCTCTTTCCCATGATTTCCACACCAGACCTCAACAACAACTCAATACAACTCTTAGGAGCACAAGGAATAAAAAGTGGCTCCCTTCCTTTCATGGCAAGGTTTCCCATATTGAGGATGGAAGCCATCCACGTCTTTCTTTGGGCTCACAAAATTGATGATTCTCTCCTCATCCACATGCTGGGCAAACATCACATTAGGTGGCATAATTGTAAATATTTCCTCACAAGATGTGTTAAAAGAATGGTAATATCTCATTGAAATTTTTCTAGTAGATGAGGAGCTCTAGTCATTGCATCATCGTCTGCACCAGAAAATTAATAAGTACAGTATTGGAAACAAATTATGTACATGTTACACTATTGAATTACTCTATGGAATGTGTCGGAACATAGCGAATGTTCCATTGGCAACAATGAATTAAGCAGACTTGTTTGATACAGATTACCCAAGAGATTCAAAAGAGAAATGGGAATGAAGCATAAGTCTAGCTGTAGAAATTACTTGTGGCAAAGGGAATTGCACAATAATACCATTAACTGATGGGTTATTATTTAATCTGGAAACAACGCGCAGAACTTCATCTTCTGTACATTCTTCAGGTAACTCCTCTACATAGGTCATTATCCCAACTTCTTCACAAGCTTTTAACTTGACACGAATAAAAGTTCATGAATCCCTTCTTCTGCCAACCAACACAATAGCCAATCCCGAGAATTTTACAATGGTTTCCTTCATTCTGCAAATTTCATTGGCTATTCCTGCTCTAATAGCTCTTGCAATAGACTTCCCGTTTATTACATTAGCAGTTTGCCTATTGGCTGCTTCAAGTAAAAATCATAAGACAGGTTAGTGTGCTATGCACAAGGTAAATGAAGCAAGCAAAGAAGCAAGTAGTCCTGCTCAAACACCTTATATAGAGCTACAAGACAACAAGCTACCAAAATTCCACAGGTAGAATAATCAACCTTACAAATTGGATTGCATGGATTTCTTAATTCTCAAAAGAGTTCTATAGAGACCATCCCCAACCATCTCACTGAAATCTTTAGTGCTTTTGGAGAGTGACTCCTGTTACGAAAAAGTCCATCAGATCCAAGGAAGCATTTTGTGGTCCTTCATATGTCGATGCACACGAAAGCATAGTAAAAAAATGATTTTCGAAAGTAGTCCTACGCCTGCTTTCGCTTCTGCTTTTCCTACATATGCACAGATTAAATTTTTTTCCAACAAGTTTTACATGCAGAAGTCACAAAACTTACCGAGGAAAGTTGTGTCTCAGCTTCACTCAAGAAGAACCCAACCTTTTTCTAGTACCAAAAAGAAAAACCCGTCATTTTTTTCCGAAGGAATCGACAACTTACAGTCAGCACTGGATTCACCATTATACTTCATAGGATCGCTAATGAATCCGAATCACAATGACGACGACGACAGCTGCACCTCACGATCAAAATTACGACGTCGAAAGCCAAAACACCCGAACCCAAAAACCGCTTCAAAGCAATCAGCATGCTGCCGAACGAAACATGGAGAACAAGTCTCCGACAACGGAAAAGCAGAGGCAACGTGCAGAGGACACTCACGTCAACCCTCGAAGCGACCCCAACAGATTCGAGTAACACGTATCTCATCACAACAGGTGGCAAAGAGGATGGCGGACCGGTCGCGGGAAGGACGATACCTGAAGACTGGGAACGGAAGGCGCCGGAGCTGGGGCCGGGCACCATCCAAACGTCGGGGAGGTTCGGGCCGAGCAGCTTCAAATTCGAAGATATCGAAGACGAAGAAGGCGATGATGAAGACGTCGACGAGTGGAGGGTCTTCCTTCCCAGCGACCGCCAGCTCGCCGCCCACAGGCCTCGCATTGTGCGCGCTCTAGGATAGGCGTCGCCGGCCGGCTCGCTCGACCACTGAATGCTTCGGATAACTTGGGATGGGCGTCGTAAGTTCGTCTTCGCAATTTATAAAGTTCCAACCTTTAGGACGGGGACCTGCAGATCATGAAGGAAGTCGGCAATTTTTAGCTCCATCCTTTTCCTAGAAAAATCCCACAAAAAATCTCAAAACCCTTTTTCATGAGCACCATTATTCTGATTCTTTTCTTCGACTCACGGATATTAAGAACTTTCATCGATGATAAAAAAAAAAAAAAAAAAAAAAAAAAAAAAAAAAAAAAGCTTTCCATATCCATCTGGCTGTTTGAAATTTGACGTGACAGCTTGCGTGACTATTAAAAATCTGACGTGATTATACGTGTGTTCATTACCTTCTGAAATCCATTAGTTTGATATTATCTAAAAATATCATCATGTTTTAACAATAACCATAAATAAAGTCCAACGAAAAGTCTTATTGGGTAAATGATAGAAGTTTAAGATTTTGTGAGATTATTCTTCTTTTCTCAATGACCGACAGATCCTTAATTCAATTCTTACCCTAATATAATATTAGCAAACTTCTAATCATGAATACTAGCAGGAATTTAAGCGGAAACAACTTGAACGGCTCTGTTCCTCGAACTCTCTTGAAGAAGGCAGATAAAACCTTGCTACTAAGGTTCGCTCATTGCCACACTGTTGTGATGTTACATTTAATCGCTCATTATTGTCTATACAATCTGATTCCTCTTTCTATACGTTTCTGCTCACTGAAGAATGAAAAAGATAGAAGTGGTAATCGCTTTTTTGGTTTCCTCTTTGATCGACTTATGCATGTAATGCATACAGAGGGTGGGATATCCATGAATTCGTGGGCTAATCTTTCGGCTGTGGCATGTACCATCGACATTTTTTGACCGCTTAGATGGAAATCCAAATCTTTGCCGATCAGACAATTGTCCAGTCAGCAATGTGCAGCCAAAGAAAAAGGGCATCTCTATTTCTCCAATCATCGCATCGGCTGCAGCCGTTCTGGTCTTGATTTTATCGGGAGCTCTTGCAGTATTGTGGATAATCAGAAGAAGACAAATCCAAAGTAACTCTTTTGCATATTGCATGTGCAAGGAATATCAAAGGTTTTACATGTGACTTTGTCAGTCCAGATTTGAACCCCAAACTGGTTTAACTGGTCCAATTGCTCGTGGCCCTTCCTACAATTGGGCCTGGGAAAAGTAAACATGACACAACAACTTGTTTTCGCTCGAGTAATGACATTTCTATGTCATCACCATTTCATGTTCAAAAACTTTGCACACGTTATTGGTCAATGATATCATAATTGTAACAAGGCTTACCCACAAGTGTAAATAAAGTCATTTCTAGGTATACTTGATTTGGTTGACGTAACTTGCTTCACTCTATTTGGTTTGTTTTCCACGAAACGGTCTTTTCTTAGAATAAGTCAATTACATACTTCTTCAAAATAGTTCTGTTTGCGGTGAAAGCATGTAGTATCGGAATGAAGATCATGACCCGATAACTCTGTTCAGGTTACTTAATTACCTTTTCATTTCTCCTGATGTTACTACTAGTGCTACTACCATGACTACCAACTCTACTAGAGGATCCATTGGGACACTAAAATTGTCAAAAAATCGACTTTTTACATCTACTAAGGTTACAAGAATTACTAATAACTTTAGAAAAGTAATCAGAGAGGGAAGATTTGGGAAAGTTTACTTCCGCAAACTTGATGATGGCACTAAAGTTGTGGTATAAATGTTATCTCAATCATCAAAGCAAGGCTACAAGGAGCTTCACGTAGAGGTTCGGAAAATTAGTGCAACTAGAATCAACATCATGTTCTCGATTTTTTTGGGTGTTCTACTCATGGCAAGCTCTGAAACCTTGATGTGCAAGTGCAACTCCTGAGGTTCGGATATTGCAAAGAATATGAAAACATGGCAATGATTTATGAATTCATGTTCAATGGAAACGTTCGGCAACATTTGTCAGGTTTGCTTGATATTTCCTTCTCCAAATTCTAACCAGATAAAGCATCGCTTAGACTCTCTGATATGACAGCACGACAAGTGTCGAGTTATATTTTATCTCAACTCTATTCTTTGACAGTTCAGGCCTTTGGATTAATCGGTCAAGTTACGTAGTTAATAATAGCACATTGGAAATAAAATTAACTTTCTCAATGAATGAACAAGATAGTGAACAGAGTTTTATATCTTTCATGATTGGAATACTTCCTTATGTTGGATAAAACTCCTTTGATATTTTGAAGTTAACATAACTTATCCAAAGTTTATTATGAAAATATTAAAGTTTAAAGACTCCCAAATTTTGTGTCAAAGTCTGAAGACTCTCAGATTTTGTGTCAAAGTCTACTGACTCTAATAAATTCTAGACTAAACGAAAGTGAAGGATGAAGACTTTTCCAAATCAGGGATTATCTTTCTTTCTTCAAGGGATTGGTTCGTATGGATTATTTATGGTCTTCTAGTCATAAATATCACCTCCAAGATTGGATATCTTTATTAGAATCAATTTGGATACATCAAATCTTTTTGGAGAGCAAGTAATTTTGGAAAGAATCTACTTATGGAAACCAAGATCCTAATTGTATGGACAGACATGATTGAGGGGCTTTCATCACAATCTCCAAACGGCTCAAAATCTCCTTGATTGATTCTGTCCAACAGGTTGATTGAAATAATTCCTTTGGAAAGTGCCAACGATCAAGAAGATATGAAGGAGTATTTAAGGAGGACCCTCCAATTGTTCGATAGAGTGTGTGAAAGAGAAATTCCAAAGCTTTCCATTCCCTTGTTACTTCTTACTCTAAGCTCTAAATTGTATTCAAAAGGGAGAGACTTATAATGTGACTTCGTGAGAGAGTAGTAGAGACTGTTCACCATGAAGTCGAGATCGCAAGATTGTAAATTCTCTTTTGATTCATAGTGAAATCCAGCCAAAAGGCTGTCAACGTGAGAGAGTGGACATAGGCTTGATCTAAGCTGAACCACTATAAATTATGTGTTCATATTATCTTCCCTGAACTTCTTTATTTCTTTTCGTAATTTTATTTAATTGCCAAAGTCTGAACTCACTCAAAGTCTGTTGTTCTCCAGACTCAGTTTCAAAAGTAAAATATTTTCACTATTCTTTGCAAAAATTGCTTTCACACCTATTCACCTCCTTTAGGTGTTCATATTAGCACTTACAATTGGTATTAGAGCCTGTGTGCTTAATTTTTGAAGTGTTTTACTCCTAAGCTAAAAATCCTCTATGGCTAATATTTTGGCTCTAGGTTTGGTTGAAGGTCAGAGAAACACCAAATCTTCTTACTTCGATGGAAAGGAGTACAATGTATGGAAGAACAAGATAAAGGCATTTCTCATATCCAAATATCCTCTAGAATTGGATGTCATAGAAAAATGGATCAACCCTAAAACAACATCAACTTTAGATCGAGGAAAAGAGATCATTGATGCGGACGAAGCAACATGAGCTAAATTTATTACGAAACAAGCTTTTGATGTGAAAGCAATCTACTCTTTATACTGTGCCTTATCTCTTACTGAGTATGATCGAATTTCTTCTTGTGAAACAGCAAAATAAGTTTGGAATAGATTACATGTTACTACGAAGGAACTGACCATGTGAAGGAAACCAAACTAAACTTTTTGCTTGGACAGTATGAAGCCTTCAAAATGAAGCCTGGAGAATCTATTACTAATATGTTCAGTCGTTTTACAGAGATTGTAAATGGCTTAGCTTATCAAGGTCAACCAATCTTAGGACCAATGAAAGTCAATAAGCTGCTGTGTGGGCTTTCGAAAGACTGGAATCATGTGAATACTTCAATTAGAGAGACCCAGAGGATCATGCCTCTATCAGTTGACGAACTGATAGGCACGCTTCAGTCATACGAAGTGGAACAAATAAATGATGAAGAAAATCCTAAATGTAAGAAATCAATTGCTTTAAAGTCTAACATTGATTCTGATGTTACAGATTCAGATGATGATATGGACGATGGAGAGCTGGCACTTATGATTAAAAAATTCAGAAAGCTTAATAGAAAGGGAAGAAAATTTAACTAGAAGAAGCAAGTGTGAGAAAAGTGAAGAAGAATATGCCAACATATATCTGATGACTCATTTCAACTCAGACTCAGAATTAGAAACAATCTTTGATTCAGATTCAGACAAAGAAATTGAGGTCAGTGATTTAAAAATTCCTATCAAAGTCTCTAAATATATAGATGAACTTTGCCTTAGTCTCAAATCCTCTCTTAAAAGGATTTCTGAACTAAAAATGGAGAATTCTAAGCTCAGGCAATAGGAAATTTCTTAGAAAAAAAAAGTTTGAAATTCTGAATACAAGTTTTGATAGTTTAACAGAAAATTCAGATTCTCTCTCGAAGGAAAATGCTATTTCAAAAAAGGACATTTCAAGTATTACAAAAAGATTTTCAAAAGGATCCCAAAAACTGGAGAAAATTCTTTCAGCCCAAATACCCTACTTTAACAAATCTAGTTTAGGTATGACTTTAGAAACTGTTCCATTAATCGATTTTCCCAAGGTAAAAGAAAAAATTAAACAAAGACTTGCAAAGGCATTTTACAAACCTCATTTTAAAAAAAAAAAATTATAAAACCTGTTGGCTGAAGTACACTGAGATGTTCAAAGTTTAACAGCTTAGAACATTTCGAAAAAGAATGTCCTAAGGTTTGTAGACTAGTTAAGAAGGACTGGGCTAAGACTATTTTTAATACTAATCCTCTTGGACCCAATAAAATTTGGGTACCAAAGAAATTTTGAATTTTTCTTATGATCATAGGTCACTATCAAAAGGAAAATCAAATGGTATTTGGATAGTGGCTGTTTGAGATATATGATAGAAAACTCAAGCTATTTTATAAAGCTTGTGAGGCTGAATGGAGGAAAAGTATCTTTTGGAGGAAACAACAAAGGAAAAATTGTAGGATGTGGAACCGTGAAGATTGGAAACTTAACTATCAATAACATTTCCTTGATGGAAGGATTGAACTACAATATGCTAAGCATAAGTTAGCTCTACGATACTGGTTTCAGAATAAACTTCCAAGAATGCACTTGTTCTGGAACGAGTCAAGACTTTTCTCAGTCTTTCATTGGGCGAAGACATGGCAACATATACCTTCTAGATGTAAACCTAGAAAGTTCTCAGTGTCTTATTTCCATTCAAGATGAAGCAAGTCTCTAGCATTAGAAGCTTGGTCATGTTAATTTGAAGCAAATTGCCAAGATTTCTTCTAAGAAGCTTGTTTGAGGACTTCCAAATCTGGCTTACCAAAAGAATGAGTTGTGCACTCCCTATGTTCTGAGAAAATAAGTCATAAGTTCTTTTAAACCTGTGAATCAAGTCTCTACCAATTGAGCTCTGCAACTTCTTCATATGGACCTCTTTGGTCCAACCAGAATTCGAAGTATTGGTGGAAAGAAATATTGTCTAGTAATCATGAATGATTACTCTCGCTTCACTTGGGTCTACTTTTTGGCAAATAAGTTTGAAACTTTCTCTTATTTCTCCAAGTTTTCCAAGAAGGTTCGGAATGAAAAGAGTTATGCTATTTCGAGCATACAAACTGACCATGGAGGTGAGTTTGAAAATTAAGACTTTGTGAATTTCTGTAATGAATCTGGTTTTCAGCATGTTTTCTCTTCTCCATACACTCCAAAACAAAATGGGATTGTGGAAAAGAAGAACATATCCTTACAAGAGATGGCCAGAACTCTCTTAATAGAGAGCAAAATATCCTCTCGATTTTGGGCAGAAGTAATTTCAACTGCTTGCTATATTATCAACAAAGTATTCTTGAGGCCTATTCTAAAGAAAACTCTTTATAAAGTGTATAAAGGAAAGAAGCCGAATGTTTCCTACTTTCATGTCTTTGGCAATAAATGTTTTATTCTGAAGAATGCAAATGATCGATCTAGAAAGTTCGAAGCAAAATCAGATGAATGAATCTTCCTTGGCTATTCGACTTCAAGCAAAGCTTACAGAGTCTTTAACAAGAAGACTCAATCTGTGAAAGAATCTATAAATGTTAAGTTTCAAGATTATGTGGAAAATCTACCAAACCAGACTCAACTTGAAGAGTCTGAACCTGTTCCAGACTTTACAAAGTCAATTTTCCCCAAAGCAGTTCAGACTTCTGGAGAACAGCATCAAGCAGAATGAGAAGATTCAACTGAAGCAGAGAATCAACAGACTTTCAAACCAAGCAGCAACTAGAAGCACAAGTCAAGTCATCCCAAAGAACTCATCATTAGCAACATTGATGAATGAGCTCGCACTAGATCCAATGGAAGAGAAGAGTCCAATACTCTAGCACTTGTTTCTGAAATAGAACCAAAAGGAGTAGACGAAGCCTTGTCTGATGAAAGCTGGATGGAAGCTATGTAGGAAGAACTCAGACTATTCAGCATCAACAATGTATGAGAGCTGATTCCAAAACCCAAAGACAAATCCATTGTTGGAACAAAATGGGTTTTCAGGAATAAGATGAATGAAAATGGTAAAGTGGTCAGAAACAAAGTAAGACTTGTGGCAAAAGGATATACACGGAAGAAGGGATAGACTATGACGAGACCTATTCACCAGTAGTGATGTTAGAAGTAATTAGATTATTACTTGCTTTTGCTTGCTATAAAAATTTTAGGTTATTTCATATGAATGTCAAAAGTACATTTTTGAATGGATTCATACAAGAAGAAGTCTATGTGGAACAACCACCATGATTTGAAGATCCAAAAAAGCTAGACTCAGTCTACAGGCTGAAAAAGACAATGTATGGACTGAAGCAAGCACCTCTAGCTTGGTATGAGAAGTTAAGTAAGTTTCTAACTCACAATGGTTTTGAAAAGGGAAAAGTTGATACCACTTTGTTTATAAAGAAAGAAGAAAAAGACTTTCTACTTGTGACATCCTAAAATTCAACTCCGTTTCGATAAAGTGAAATGGGCATTTCGTCGACGTGTTTATGGTCCTTTTTCTCTGAGCTGATCACTCACAAGTTAACTAACCCATTGGGTGAAGCCGTTAAGGGATGTATCCGCGGTAAAATTCCTAAAAGCTACATAATTGGTTGGATTGGACTAAAATCCCATTTGATTGATTCTAACCATGAAATTTAATTTGGTTTGGGGAATCGAATATTCAAACATGTCATAATTCATTTTAGGACCTTATCTCATTGTCCGTCAAATTAATGACGAGTCTGAAATTTCGAGAAAGAAATTATCGGAGGAAAAATCAAAGACCGAAAGAAAATAAAAAGGGAAAGAGAAAGGGAAAATAATAAATGTAATAAGAATAATGTGATTATCTTATTATTTTATTATTTTCTATTTCTTTTCTCTGTCTCCCTTTTCTCTCTCTTTCTTTCTTTCCTCTCATTTCTCACGCCACCCTTTTTCCCTCTTATCTTATTCTTTCTTTTTCTTTCTTTCTCTCTCTCCTTCTCTCTCTCTTTTCTTTTCTCTTGTGCATGAAAACCCCCTCCACCGAATGCCTTGTTGTTTTTCACTTTCCCTCCTTCACTTTTCACCTTTTGACTTTTCAACACTAATCCTTTCTCTCTTCTCTCTCTTATCTCTTCTTCTCTCTCTCTCTCTCTCTCTCTCTCTCTCTCTCTCTCTCTCTCCATTCGAATGAAGACAGAAGTAGAGGAAGAATAGAAGCCACCAAGAGAAGAGGAAGACTGGACCAGCTCATCGTCACCGCCCGCCTCTGCTTCTCCCTCACCCCCTTAGCTATCATCGCCACCCCCTTATCCTCCTCTCTATTTCATGCGAAGCCCAACGGGAGCAGAAACAGAAGCAGTAGTTCTCGTCGCCTGAAGCCGGAGCAACAGCCACCGCCGTTCCACTGTACATGCGTGCGCCGCCCCCGTTGAGCTGCCGTCAGTCTCCCCTTCGCTAGCCGGGTCACCGTCCAACCTCCAGCCGCCTCTGTCCAACTTCATGAGCATTTGAGGAAGACAGCGGAGCGTTGTCCAGCTCCGTCCAACCACCGTTCAGCCTCCCCGGAGTCCCACTAGCCCTTCGCCGGCCTTGCCTCACCACCCTAGCCACTGGACCAGCCTTAGTCAGCCAAGAACAGCAACTTAGCGAGTGGGTTTCCAGCGGGTTTGTGGGCTATTTTGGGCCATTTCCAGGCCCCGAACTCGAGCCGTGCTTTGGGAGGAATCGATCCTCACGCCATCCCCGTCGGATTGATCCAATTTGTGCACGATTCTAAAGAGTAATCTCACTAATCCTTGTTTAGTAGACTAATGATGCTTAAGGGTTGATTAGTTTTAACTAATTAGGTTTAGGTGGTTAGATTAGTATGGATTAGCGTTTACTTAGTCAATTGTGATGCGAATTAGACAAATTGAGTGTGCATTTAGCAAGTAGACGTGGTCTACTATTTATTGAAGGTAGCTCAAGATTTTTCCCGACCCTTATCGAGCTTCAATTTGGCAATTCGGGCAAAATTGGAATTTTTAGTAATTAAATACTATTTTTTGGAAATTAATTTAATTAATTAATTAATTTCTGGAAATTCAACTATGATGGCTGGTGGTCGAAATTTTATGCTGATGATCATGGTGAAGTTTGTTTATTTAATTGAGTGCCAATTTGAGCTAAATTGGATTTATTGTAATTAATTTTTAATTTTCGAAATTAATTAATTAATTGTTTATTTTCCGGAAATTCAACTTGGATGGCTAGTGGCCGAAATTTTATGTTGACTATCGTGGCGCAGTATGTTTATTTAATTGAGCTTTATTTTGTGTTGAATTGAATTATTTGTGAAATTGAGAATTATTCTTTAATTGAATATTCTTTGGTTATTAATTGAAAAATAACCGGGTATCGGTTGATCATGCCAAAAATATTTAAGGGGACTACAAAAAATGTGGGAGTTATGCAAAGAAAAAATTGTATTTTGGCTAAGGCTAACCGTGTGCCCACGCACAATATTTTATCGAATATGATAAAAGATGAGAAAAATGATGTGTGACGTGCCTCGGTGACTATTACATCGCTTTGGCATATAGGATGCCTTAGAGGATGCATGTAAATTGCTGAATATATATCAGGCCTGTATGGCGATCATTGATCATGCCTGTGTGGCGTAGATCGTGTCTGCGTGACCGTATTTCTGTGTGTTGAGTATCGTGCCCGTGCGGCTGAAGGTAATTGGAATGCCTAAGAGCATGCACATAAAGTGTTTATTGTACATCACCTTGGCAAATCAACGCCCTTGAGCATTAATGTAGCTCTATGACTAAGTATACTATTGCAGATTATATAGTGTGGAGTGAGATGACCTAAAAATGGTCCGACTGACATGTAATCGATTAAGTCGATTGATCATTACTTTGATTTGATGCTGTGAAATGATTGATCGAATGGAAATGACCGTGAGTGCTCTTGTTGACGTGTAATCGAATAGGTCGGTTTGACCGATGCTTCGATCTGTGATGTGATTGCTTGGGTGTCTATTTGATATGTGCTAATCTGTAGGTGGAAATTGAGGCCAAGGTAAGTCCTCTAACTCGTGTTGTGCATAGGCAGCCCTAAGGTGTATTGGTTTACTAATTGAGTCTTAGTGGGGTAGAACTTGCTGAGACGTAGTCTCATCCTGGTTGTGGGACACCATTTCAAGCCCTTAGAATGGCAGGACCTCCACCTCCTCATCCTCGTATGCACTACAGTATCCCAGAGCATATTTAAGAATTTGAAACCCATTTCCACGTCCACCCTCATCCGAAAGGATTAGTGTATGTATTAGTTCAGATGACCATCTGGGTTAACGTGGGGGAGGAAGACCAGAGGCCCCACATATATCGGTCTTGGTACCACGATTATTTTCATGGACGCTGAGAAAGTCCTATTCCGGAAGAGGATGTGCCTTTTGATGTGATGGAAAAGGTGTTCGGAGAGGGAACAACCGATCGAGTGGATGGATCAGTAGTGGATGTGAGGGACCCGCAGCAGGAGGCCGAGACTCGCACTCCCGTATATTTGACCAAGGAGGACAATGGGCATGAAGGTAACGGTGAGATGCTACAGCAGGAGGTGGAAGGACCGGAGGAGGACGAAGACTGGGGAGCAGCTGAGGAGATGCCTGAAGATGAGCCGACGTCTGAAGCCGAGGATGAAGCTGAAGAAGAGAATGATCTGAGTGAAGAGGAGTCAGAGGAGGATCAGGATGATCCTAAGTATGACCCAGATGAGGATTGAAATCCCATCTCTTGGTGAACCCTTTGTATATGTGCAGATAAAGTGAGACTTTGAAGTTGTGAATAGTTTTGTGAATTGCTCTGTCTAATGCCATATATAAAGGTTTGGTTGTATATTTCAATATAAAAAATATGGCATGCTTTTCTATCCCATTGTTTTATTGTCTGAAAATTTATAATTGCTTCCGCATGTGCTTAATAAATGAAAAGGGTTGGTGATACATAGTCCTGGGATATCGCATTCTAAAATCGACCAAATAGAAGGATGTGTGCGTGCCCAAGGATCGGGGCGTGACACTACTGGTACAAATTTATGTAGATGATATTATTTTTTGTTCTCTTAACGAAAGTCTTTGCAAGAAATTTTCAAGATCTATGTAGGATAAATTCGAGATAAGCATGATGGGTGAGTTAACTTTCTTTCTAGGATTGCAAGTTAGACAGACGAAAAAAGGTATATTCATTCACCAAGAAAAATATGCCAAAGATCTCATCAAGAAATTTGGGTTGGAAAATTGCAAGAAAACAAAGACTAATGTCAAGTTCTTTGAAACTGGATAAGGATGAAGAAGGGAAGAAAATAAATTAGAAGCTATATAGAAGCATGATCGGTTCACTTCTCTACCTTACTACTTCTAGACTTGATATTTTATTCAGTATTTGTATATGTGCAAGATTTCAGTCTGACACAAGAGAATCTCATCTAAGTGCTATAAAACGCATCATTAAATATGTTGCGACCTGTCCAAAACTGGGTCTGTGATATCCAAAAGAATGAGACTTTACTCTTCTTTGATATTCAGAAGCTGATTTAGTAGGTTGTAAAGTCGATAGAAAGAGCACATCTGGCACTTGTCAACTGCTGAAAAATATGTTGGTATCTTGGTTCTCAAGGAAGCAAAGTATTATGGCTCTCTTAACTGCAGAAGCAGAGTATGTTGCTCTTGGGAGTTGTTGCTCTCAAATCATATGGATAAGACAACAACTGAGAGACTTTGGGATTAAAGAATCATGTATTGAGATTAAATGTGACAATACCAGTGCTATTAATCTTACCAAGAACCCAATTCTTCATTCAAGGGCAAAGCATATAGAGATTCGACATCACTTTATAAGAGATCATGTCTAGAATTGGGAGATTATGATTCAGTCCATTGATTTGAAGAATCAGCGAGCAGACATCTTTATGAAGCCCCTCAAGAAAAATCTATTTGAGTCTATTTGTACCAAGCTAAATATTATTTCTATTTTGGAGTAAAGTCTGAAGTTGGTCAGACTTAGAATTTCCAGACACTACTTCAATAAGAGAAAGTCTTGAATCCAGGTATTTTATTTTTGGAATGAAAAGGTATGATTAACCGAATCATTGCTTGCCTATTTTATTTTTGGAAGTTTTCTTTTTTCCTTATGACGGTTCGTTTATCTCTTTTCTTTGTGAATTTTCACTTTCTTTATATACCCTCTTGTATTTCTTTTGAGCACTTCTTTTCAAACCCTAAAATACAGACTCTTTACTCTCTCGTTTCTACTCTCAAGATTGTTTCGCAAGTTTCCATTTTTTCACTCGAACTAGTCTGTGAAATCCTCTAAGCCCGCAAATATGTCTTACCAAAGGAAATCCTCCCGGATTGCAAGCAAAGGGCCTCATAATGTGCCAGAAGGGCAGACACATTTCGATCTCACTGAGGAAGACTCTTCGCGCAACTCTCCACAACATTCTCAGCAACACTTTACTCAGAATATTCTGCGCCAACCTTTGGAAGAGGAAGTCGTAGAAGACGTAGAACCTCTCAGAGCCTCGAGACCCCAAGTTCACTATAAGCTTTACACTCATTTGAAGTACAGAGGTACTCCTATGACTTTTATCGATGAGTTTCTAAGAGAGAAATGTTATAGGAACGAGACTTTGTTCTTAAGAATGATGGAACAGTTAGGTATAGCGCCAAAAGGATCGGTAGACAATGCCTTTCTTCATTTTCCTGCAGACCCTAGGTTCGGTTCTAATCATCCTGAGAACAAGGATGATGAGGAGAGATTTTATTCTAATTTTCAACCAAGAATGGGTGTTGTTACAGATGTTCTTGGAGAAAGAATGAAATTGTTTCGTTTTAAGGAACACAAAAAGGTTTACTCACATATGCTGAAGAGAGGGGTGATGAACCCTTGTATTATTGATTTTGATTTCCTAGACTCGATCAAGGTTAACTTGAGAGAGAAGTTAGCCTTCCTTCAATTGGAGAATTTTTGTTCTGAAACAACTATTGCATAACCAGAGTTGATTGCATTTTTCTATTCAAATATGTCTTTTCTTGACCAAAATAGAATCCAGTTCACTGTGAGTGATAAAGCCTATGTGATGGATGTTGACACACTAGCAGACATTATTGGGGGTGGAAATGAGTGGTTTTCAACCAATAAATGTCTCATTTGGTCAAGCAATTAGATTTGTTGTCAAGGACAGAGTATTAGAAGGAGGCATTACTTATTCTTGATTGTCAACCTCAAATGTTTTGTTGCATAAAGTTGTCATTAACTGCATTAGACCGAAGGCTGCATCAAAAACAGATGTTTCTAGGTTTGAAGCACGGCTCATGTTTGCTATCTGCAATGGGATGAGATTTTCACTCCCTCATACTATCCTGATGCACATGCACAGGAAAATTGTGAAGTATAAAGGACAGTTGCCCTATTCTGTGCTAATTACAAAATTGTTTAAAGATTTTCATATCGAGTTTCCCATCTCTCTTTGCTCTCGAATTGTTGCTCCTATGGTTATAGGACTGAAAATGATTTCGAAGATGAGGTTGAAGGATCTGAACAAAGCCATTAAGTGCTTGAAGAATGAGTTCTCTACTAAAAACATGGAAGATTCTACTACAAAGAAAAGGAAAGGCAAGGAAGTTGTGAAAGAACCTGTAAAGAAGAGAAGATCTCTCATCCTGTAGGAAGAAGAGGATGATGATGATGATCTTACCATTTCTGCCATTGCCTTGAAGAATCTTTGAGGTTTTATTGAATCTAAGAAACCAATTCAAAGAGATGAAAGAGACAAAGAAGAAGCAAAGCTAGAAGAAGAAGAAGAACCAGAGAAAGAAGAAGAAGCAAGAGAAGAAGAAGGAAGAGATGAAGAAGGAAAAGGTCATGAGAATGACTCTTATGAGGCAACAATTGCCATATCTTTATCTAAAGATTCTGAGCAACTCGAAGTGGTCCAATTGAAGTACATACAGAGCAAGAACATCACTCTCGTTCTGCAAACAAGAAGACTCAAGAAGAAGAAATCCTTTCTCCACCTGTGGGCATAGAAACATGGGGAGCTGTTCAAAAAACAGGGACTTCTTCTCCTCTTTGAAGCCTCTACTCCGAGTCATGGAACTAGACAAGTTGATGTTCCCTCCTCTCCCAATTCTCCTCGAACTCCACTCGCTGAAGCTAGTGTGTAGACTGAACCAAATGCTAACTATTCAAGGATGATAAACCTTTGTTGACACCTAAATTTTGGCAACCCGTTTAGTCATTTATTGCATAAAAATTAGGGATTAATTTTTAACCCCTAGGAAAAAATATTATAATTCAATTTTAGGTGCATTTATTTTTAATTTACATGTTTTGCATTTTATTTTTAGGACTGGTGGTGGATGGGTTTGAATTAATATTTCTGAGCTCTAGCTTGGCAGGCCGGATTAGGCCTGTGAAGGAGTAAATTAGCCCAAGCTCGTTGTTTTTTTTTTTAATTAATTATCTCGTGGGAAATTGAGATTTGATACAATATTACGATGGTTTTTGGAATCAGGTTGCAATCTTATCTTTAGTCTTTTGATGATAAAATCGTTTGGAATATTTAGGAGATAAGGAAAATAAGAGGATTTTTGGTGATCAAGAGGTTATAGACTATCTTCGTGTATATTGAAAAAAAAAAAAACAAGATCAAATATTCTACGAATATCACCTATTTTTACCTAGCAACATGTACGGAGAAAGATGAGGGCTTTTCTTGGTTTTTGAAGTCAAAATCCACTAAAAGGTAAAAGAATTTTGGTGCTTTTGGGAGCCGTCCGTGGAGTCCTCGAGAGAAGGAGAGAAGCACAAAAAGGGAAGAAAGGTAAAAAGTGAAAAAAAGAAGTAAAAAAACGTAAAGGTGATTGGACATTTACTATTCATCACCCCCTTCCTTCTACTGTTTCCGCTTCTGCCTCCCTCTTACCGGATTCGATTCTGATCCGCCCTCCTTGCGACGGCCGGCGTCGCCTCACCGTGCCACCACACCAAATGGCCCCACTTCCAATCTACGCTTGCACCTGAAGTTTCTCGGCCTACGACGCCCTTCGCCAGTGGTCTGAGGAGCTGCTACTGCACACATCTGCTCTACCCCATATCCGACTGTGAATCTGCCCAGCCCAGAGTCCGGTGAAGCTACCGTTTTCCTCCCCGTGTTGCGCCGACCCATGATTCCAACGAGCTGTTGCCACCCAACGCCACCCCTGCATCAATAGTCACAGCAGACCACCTCCCCGCTGGACACTGCACTGCGCCATCACTGCCCTCTGCTCAGTCCCTGCATCCGCTCGGAGCCCGATGTACCACATAGGAGCACCGATCTCGCCCTCGACTTGTTGCTAACCCGTGACGCCAGGCCCAGATCCGAGCCCCCACACTTCTGAGTGACGTCTTTGCTACCAAGCATCTCTGCTACCGACGCCGCCCAAAACCAAACCCCACTGCAGCCTTAGCTCGAGCCTGCACTTCCACCACCGGACAGACGACCCGCTACCCAGAGACGAGCCGCACGAGCAAGCCATGCTCAAAAAAGGGAAAAAGAAAAAAAATCAGATTAGGTAGTTTTTCTTTTCTTTTATTTTATTTTTTTTAATATTATGTTTTAATGGAATTGTTCATAAATATAGGATTGATATTCCGACATGAATTACCCCCTCAAATAAGGGATTGACAATCCGATTTTCACGCCCGAGATCTGACTCGCAATCCCTTGCAAAATCATCAGTCTAATTTCACGCCCGATATTCGAATCGTGATTTAATTTAAAATTGGCCAACTTGATCTCATGCGCGAGTTATGGTTCGTCAATTTTTGGATATCAATCTTCTCTTGTTTGATTTGCTGTCGTGATGTTTGGATCAATTTTATTTTCGTAAAAGGAAAAAATCTAAAAAAAATTGAATTAGGGTTAAGTTTGTTTTAGGATGTTCATAGTCTTAGGGTTATCTTGCATGTTTACAATTGCAATCTTATTTCGAATTTTTACATAAAAAATCCAAAAAAAAAAATGTGTTCATTTAGGATGTTAGTTTTCTTTAATTTAAGTGGCACGTTTAATTATTTGGCAATTTTAAATTTCAAATTTTATAAAAAGAAACAAAAAAATCATCATGCATATATCATGTTGAATTAGGGCATTCTTTGCACGTCATTGCATCTTAGGATTGCATATTTATCAATTATAGGTAGATAATCTCTCCTAGATAAATTGCATGTTTTTGTTAGGAAAATAAAAATGCCCATGTCATATAGAATTAGGTTCATGAAATGCACGTCATTATAATTGTTGTTAGGTTCATTTAATTAGAAATTTCCCATCATTAGATTAGGTCATTTAATAAATGTCACGTGACGTATAGCTCGCATATTAAATTGCATGTTGTTTGTCATTTTAGTTAAAATAATTTTGTACGTCATTGCATTGCATTACACGTCATTAGAATTAAGTCATTTTGGTTAATTTAGATTGCATATTTAATTATTACATGATCATTAAGAAATTACAAAAACATTTATTCATTCATATAGTTTAGGACATGTTGCCATGCCATATCATTTCATATTAGATTAAAAGCATTGCATTGCATATGGATTCTCGTTAAAAAGTGAAAACAGAAATTGAGTGATTGCTTGTTAATTAGAAATCATATCTAGGATTGTTGATAAAAATTATGATCTAATAACGCAGATGCTTTCGTTGCTTTGAGGTAAGTTTTGCATTATTTAATTGATTTCTTGAGTGTTAAATTGGTGGTTTGCGCACCAGCATGATAACCTCATATGTTAGGGAGATAGATGTAAAATCAATTTAAGTTGCCTACAAAAGCATTTTTGAAAATAAAAGAATGGTATCGAAAGGGAATTAGAGAAATCTAATGTAACCAAGTCCCCGTACTCAAAGTCTTTGGTTCGTAGGAGTAAAATAATTCTCTCATTATTTTACTTTGGTGTCTAATCGACCTACCGTAAATTGATTAGTGGCGACTCCTAAATAAAATCTATTTGCATGTTAAGTAATTTGAACTTTAAGTCGCGAATTAATATGGGCTTGGAAGAGCCAGAGCTAAGTTTAAGCTTAGTAATCCATTAGCCTGATTTTAGGTGGTTCATACCCGAAAATTTGGTTGCGACAACCTTCTTTTGGAAGTTAAAGCTCAGCAATATGCTATGAATATTAAGATTCAGAAACTTCATACTACGTTGTGATCCTCTTTTGACTTATACATTGGAAAGGTACAATCCTTAGATACTCAAGTACAAACTTTAAATCAACAAGTATCTTAGATTGTGACCAAGAATGATCAAACTCTTCAGATTCTCAAGTTTGTTCAGACTCAAGTCGAGAATGTTCATCTCTAGTGCCAAAAGGTTGAAGAGGCAGTGTAGTCAATGGGAGATTTCCAACTCGTTCGAATTCCAAGACAATCTTGATTCCTTTTATCTCTTCTCTATTTTGACTTTCTCCACTTTTTGCTATTGACAAAAATTGGGAGAATGTGCAGATTTAAACTTATCTTTTGATTTGTTTTAAGTTTGTTTTAAATACTTAGTTTGTTTTAAATACTTATACTATGTAGCAACTTTTGTGGTGATACTCTTTTGTGGTGATGTTTATGGATGTAGATGTTTAAACTTGATGTGTGTCTAATTTTTCAAAATTAACATGTTTTCTGTGGTTGCAGAATCAATGCTATCAAGATCCTTAACTAACTATTTTTATAAGATATCATGTACTGCTAAGAGTACATTTGAGGTTTTGTCACCATCAAAAATTGGAAGATTGTTGGAGAAAACTCATTTGAGGTTTTGAAGTTGACAAAACTTATCCAAAGTCTATTCTAAAGATGTTAAAGTCTGAAGACTCCCAGATTTTGTGTCAAAGTTTGAAGACTCCCAGACTTTATGTCAAAGTCTGCTCACTATAACAAATTCCAAACTAAACGAAAGTGAAAGATGAAGACTTTTCCAGATAAGGGATTATCTTTCTTTCTTCAAGGGATTGGTCCGTATGGATTATTTATGGTCTTCTAGTTGGAAATATCACCTACGAGACTGGATATCTTTATTAGAATCAATTTGGATACATCAAATTTTTTTGGAGAGCAAGTAATTTTGGAATGAATATACTAATGGAAACCAAGATCCTGATTGTATGGATGAATATGATTGACGAGCTTTCATCACAATCTTCAAACGGCTTGAGATCTCCTTGATTGATTATGTCCAACAGGTTGATTGGAAGAATTCCTTTGGAAAGTGCCAACAGTCGAGAAGACATGAAGGAATATTTAAGGAGGACTCTCCAATTGTTCGATAGAGTGCGTGAAAGAGAAATTCCAAAGTTTGAAGCTTTCCATTCCCTTGTTACTTCTTACTCTGAGCTCTAAATTGTATTCAAAATAGAGAGATTTATAGTGTGACTTCGTGAAAGAGCAGTGGAGACTCTTCACTGTGAAGTCGAGATTGCAAGATTATAAATTCTCTTTTGATTCATAGTGAAATCTAGCCATAAGGCTATCAGCATGAGGGAGTGGACATAGGCTTGATCTAAGCCAAACCACTATAAATTCTACGTTCATATTCTCTTTCCTAAACTTCTTTATTTTATTCATAGTTCTATTTAACTACCAAAGTCTAAACTCAGTTTAAGTTCGTTATTCTTCAAACTCAGTTTCAAAAGTAAAATATTTTCACTGTTCTTTGCAAAAATGCTTTCACACCTATTCACCCCCCTCTAGGTGTTTATACTAGCACTTACACCTTAATCCTCTACTTTCAAGCAGCACAAAACCCAAATGTTTGAGTTGGAGCTAGAGACGACAAATCGCAATCAATGCAGCTCAAGGTACATAAAGTAGATTGATGAAATCTTTGTTCACATTTCCACAAGTTAAGCAACACAATACATTTCATGAAGTTTCCTTTTTTGCTAGTGGTGCAGGGTTGGAGTACCTGCACAATCGTTGCAAAGCCCCCATTGTCCATGGAGATATAAAGACACCCAATATTTTACTAAACAAAAACATGCAAGCGAAGAGTGCTAATTTTGGATTATCGAAGGCCTTTGTAACAGAGCTTCGGTGTCATATTTTGACTCGCCTTGCAGGAATGCCAGGTTATCTTGATCCGGAGTAAGCAACTCTAAACGATAACTTTGAATACAAATACTATTCCACTTAGGAAGTAGAATACATGTTTATGTTGGATACACATATGTAGGTGCGATTTTGAAAGGCAATTTCGGCTATCATTGTACCAATCAAAGCAACAATTCCTTTTGAATCTGAGGTTTCATTCATCTTGAAACTTGGGCAAGAAGAACAATGTGTACAGCTTTGGTGTAGTTTTATTTGAGTTAATCACAGGCCAACCCACAATTATAAGAAGTCTAGAGGGCAGCAGCATGCACATACTTCACTGGGTGACTTTACTCATAGAAGAGAGGGCATCCAAAGCATTGTCGATCTGAGGTTAAATGGCCAATGCAGCATCAATTCTGCATGGAAAGCGATGGAAATAGCCATGTTGTGTGTGTCAATGATAGCAGTCCAAAGGCTAGATGTAGATTGTGTTCTGTCAGAACTAAAAGAATGCTTGACAGCAGAGATCAGTTCAAGAAGAAGCCAATGAATAGGAAATAGTAAGAGACGAAGTGAGTCTTTTGAGATGACCTTAATTGACGTTGATAGTGTTGGTAGTTTGTTTATAAAAAAAAAAATGATGATGTGCCTTGTCCCACATCGAAAAGATGTGAGTGCGCACGTGGACGAGAATTGGCATTGATTGACAATCATTATTTTTATTTATTGAAAATTCAGACTTATTTTTATAAAAGAAAATTAACTATATGTCTTGTTGAAACAGTGCGATTGTTCACGAAAAGTTTCGATTATTTATTTAATTTCGAATTTTGTATGTCTTTTCAACGTAACCTTTGAGACGTATTTGTTCACGAAAGGTTGTCTTTGTTCTTTTTTGTAACCTTTTGAAAAGTTGCCTCTATTCAAAAGACAGAAATAAGTACGTTTGTTTTAAAATCAAACTAACATCTTCCATTTTTTTCATTTTCTTTCGAAAGAAACTACAACCATTGTTTCCAATTGTTTCCCATGAGAGACCCAAGAGAAATACTAGAATTGCTATATAGTATTCTCTTTTGAGACTTTATTATATCCTAGGGAAATTTGCTGATGACCATGATCAACTTTGTGGGGAAAATAAATCCTTAAAGAAAGTGATATCACGCCTCAAAGTCCGACTTAATTACTCTAAAGATCCGACTTTATTGTTCTACTCAACTCGAAGCCATATTTTCCCAACAATTTTAAATATTTGAACGGTGTTGAAAAGTTCCAGATCAAATGCCGATTCATATTCAGGTTCTCCTGGTTTAGTTGTAGAGGGAAGCAAACGATTGAGATTTACTGAAGTGGATTGGAAGCAAGGGGTGTTGAGTCACAAGAGTCTGAGAGATTCACAGTCTTGCTAAGAACAGCAGGTGGGTCGATAAAGTGTCGTCTACTTTGGCCATCCCCAGCAATTGAAGGCTTGTTCTCGACGTGACTGGGAGGGTTACATTCGAAACTGCGAGATCTCTCCTAAAGTATTTGATGGAGAAACTCCATGATGGTATGAGGCAAAGCGTTAACGCCATTGACAGGAAGTTGTTGACAGGGGTATCGAAGTCGTGAGATACGTAACTGCTAAGTCATCCATCATCACCACTCTCTATCTCTCTGTCTCTGTGTCTCCCTCTGTGTCTCCCTCAACAGACACAGACGGGCAGACCTGTCACGCCCACCATGCCCTCACTTCGCTCCTCACTTCCCTCGTCTTCCTCTTCCCCGACTTCCTCAACGCCTCCCTGTGCGTTCTGTAACACTTCCTTGATGCGTTCTTCGAAAGAAAGCCCTCCCCTTGTTACTGCCACGAGAGCGGTGGAGGGAGGAGCAACGCGAGTAGAGGTGACGGAGAGAGCAAGGTCTCCGAGAGTCTGTACGGCAGGAGGAACGTTTTCCAGGAAATGGGTATGCTCCGATGGGTGAAAGGTGGGATCTTTACATTCAGCAGGGAAGGTGGTGATGAATCATCGCCATTGGTGGTTTGATTGTGGCTATGAATCTTGCGTTTCTTAGGCGTGCAATGATGCATTGAAGCTTCATGTTGTTGTTTAGGAGCCTCTGCAAGTAAGTGTTTAGGGGAAGAAGGCCCCTGAAAATGTGATATTTTTACATGGGTTCCTCTCGTCTTCATCGTTTTGGATAGAAGAGGTGTTCCCTAATTTTTCCGAATCAATAAGGACTAACTACAGATTTTTGCCGTGGATCTTTTGGGATTTGAGAGAAGTCCAAAGCTGAGGGACTACACCTATACGTTGAAGGATCACCTGGGCATGATTGAGAAATCCGTGATTATTCCATATGGGTTAAATTCTTTTCATTTAGTTGCACACAGTGACATCCCAGTTTTTCAACCCTATTTTCTACTAAATTAATCGGGCATTTCATTGATGCAACTATAAGGCTGTTCTCAGAGTTGATCACTCTTGAGATAACTAGACTAATTGGGGAAGCTACTAAGGGCTTTAAAGCAAATGGACTTGAGAATTCAACCAGGAATCGACTTCTCGACCGTGCTTATCTTTAGAGGCATTACGGCACAGTAAAAAATCGATTTGAGATAAGAGATAGGTCAGTTTGACTGAGATGTGTGGCCGATTGTGGGTGATTCCACTAAATTGAAAAATTGTCATCGACTAACACTAATTTGATTTTACTGTCGTTTTGGTATCCTATGTCCGTCATTGAATCCTCGAGATTTCCACGATAATCGAGAGTCGTCATTGAGTTAAGTGGGTTCATAGTGGCTAGAAGAAAATCGACCACAAGTCGTTTACCTTAAAAAGTTCTGAAAACTACATAGTAGTTTAGGTCACATTAAAAACGCGCCAAATGGAAATTAACCACCAATTCAAGTCCAATTTCATAAATTGAAGATTCTGTCATGTCACGATAAATTGTAGGAATATCGACTCAGTCTAAAAAAAAAATTCTAACAACCGAGACTTTTTGGGAAAAAGTCGGTTTATGACTGTTTTGTGCAGAAAAGGCTGGGAATTGTTTGTGATGGCAAAACTGAGAAGCATGATGGATATATGAGTGAGAGAAAATGCTAAAATAATCATTGATGGGTCAATTGAATTTATTGAGGCCGGTTCATGACGAAACAAGTATGAATAAGGGTTCAATTGAAACTAAAACCCCTCAATTTCGTAACTCCCCCTTCCCCCGGGCATTTTGGACCATTTGAGATGTTGTGGGGGAGTGCATTGGTGGCCTCTTGACAGCCAAGGAAGGTTGGCTTCTTGGACAAGTTGGGGGAGACAAAATGGTGGAAAATGTGGCCATGGTGGCCTACCCCTCCTCAACTCTATCTTCTCCCTCACCCTCTCTCTGACTCCACCGTCCATCTCACCCTCTCCCTCCTCCAAATCATGCGACCAGCCAGCAAGGAAGAAGAGCAATAGCCACCACGCCTAGATGTCAGATCGCCACCCCACTGTCGCCGGTTCGCAAGCCATCGCCCGCACGCCATCACCCCATTGGCCGCCTCCCTCTCGCCCAGCAGCTACTGTTCAATTCTATGGCAACTCAACCAAGGCTATCCACAGCCGTTTCTCTGCTAGTAAAGCTCCGCCAAAGTCCAGTTTGGCCTATTGTTGCATTCATGTGCAATGCCTACCTTAACTGAGTGGTTTTTTCTTCATTTCTAGCCAAGATCAGCAAGTTTCGAAGTGGGTTTCTAGCCATCTTTTTGGCCCATTTTGAGGTGCTTGTGGGCCTCGGTTCCTAGGTCCGCTTTGGAGAAAAGCGTTCTCTATGCCGTTCCCGTTGGTTTGATCTGACTTGCGCATTATTTTAGTGAGTTTAGCTCACTAATCCTTGCTTAGTTTGCTAATGATTCTTAAGGGTTGATTAATGTTAATTAAGTAGGATTAGGTGATTAGATTAGAGTAGATTAGTGATTATTAATTTATTATGATGCATGTTAGGCATTTGACTAGTGTAGTTAGCTAAATGATAGCCTATATTATTTATTGAATACATCTCAGGATTTTTCTCGACCCGTCTTGGGCTTTAATTAGGCATTATGAGCCTAAATTGGATTTTTTTTTTATTTTTTTAATTAATTTTCGAAATTAATTAATTAATTATTTATTTATTTATTCGAAAATTAGATAGGGATAGCTTACCACTGGAACTTTATGCCGATTGTCGTGGTGCGGTCCATTTATTTATTTGAGCTCTATGTTGTATTGAATTGAATGGATTGTGCAATTTGAGGAATTATTCATAAATTGATTGAAATTGAATGGAAATTGAGTGATTGATTGGTAGATGGCCGAGTTTAATTAGTTAGCGCCAATAATGCTTTGATGGGCTAAAATATAGAGAATTGTAAGAGTGAAATGGGAATACTCTTGGCTAAGATCAATCGAGTATGATGTTTTGGACCTATGTGATTCAATGATTAAAGATATCACTGGCAAAAACGGACCCTTAAAGAATGCATGTAATGGACTAGTACATACATCATTATGGACATACGTGGTTCGGTGATTAAGGACATCACTGACGAAAATGGCGCCTTAAAGAACGCATGTAACTCTCTATTATATATATCACGTTGGCGAAAACGGCACCAGAGAGAGAGAATGTACGTGATTTACGAACATACGAGGTTTGGTTATTAAGGATGTTACTAGCGAAAATAGCACCTTAAAGAACACACGTAGTTGTCTATTACATACGTCACCTTGGCGAAAATAACGCCCAAGAGCATTAATGTGGCTCTATGACTAAGTGTACTATTGGAGGTTATATAGTAAGGAGTGAAATGACCTAGAAATGGTCCAACTGACATGTAATCAACTAGGTTGATTGATCGAGATATCGATCTGTGATGTGATTACTTGAGTGCCTATTGAACTGTGCTAATATGCAGGTGGAATCTGAGGCCAAGGTAAGTCCTCTGACTCGTGCGTGCATAAGTAGCCCGGTTAGTGCATTAGTTTACTAATTGAGTCTTAGGGGGTAGAACTTATTGAGACGTAATCTCAATGATTATTGAATAACCATTTCAGGTCCTTAGATGGCAGCACCTCCACCTCCTCCTCGTCCTAAGCATTTTGGTTTATCAGTGGAAGTCACAGAGATAGAGACTCACTTCCTGATTCATTCTCATCCTGAATGACTGGAGTATATCCTGGTTCAATCAACCGTCTGGGTTGACATGGGAACAGATGCGCTGAGACCCCACAAGTATCAGTCATGGTATCATGAGTACTATGATGGGCGAAGATTGGGCCCCATGCTGGAGACTAATGTGCCTATGTTCGTCTTGGAAGAGGCATTTGGGAAGGGGACAGCTGACCACAAGGATGGTTCGGTAGTGGATGCAAAGGACCTTAAGCTCAAGAGCGAGCCTGAGTCACCTATGTACTCAGCAGTAGGGTCTAACTGGAGCATGCTAGAAGAAGGGGAGATAGTTGAGCAACAGGAGGAACAAGAGGAAAACCAGGAGTGGGAATGGCTAGAGGTGGAGCATGTACAGAGGAAGCCGAGGACGAGCCAGAGGTGAATTTTGAGAAGAAGAGCTCGAGGAGGAATCAAAAGAAGAAGAGGAGCTGGAAGAAAATGAGCTTAGTGAAGAGGAGTCGAAGGAGGATGACCTTGAGGAGGATCTTGAGTATGACTCGGATGAGGACTGAGATCCCATCCTGTTTTGCAAACTTTAGGTTTTGATCGGATATATAATATATTAGACTTGTGAATAGTATTATATGATATTATAGTTTGTCATGTATAAAAGTGTGGTTATGTGCTTTCATATTGTGAAAATTACAGCCTACTTTTTTATCCCAATGTTTCATTGTCTAGGGATTATTATCTACTTCCACATGCGTATTAAAAATGAAAGGGGTCGGTGATGTGTCCTGGGACGTCGCTATTAATCAACCAGGTGAGGGATAGGCACGCAATCGAAGATCAGGGCATGACACACACTCCATGGGATGCGTAATCGCACTAGCCTTAGCTACAAAGTATACAAAGTCTATGAAATCAATCACCATAACTACGCCGGTGGAATAAATCATATGGCTATTGTCTTCGCACAAATCCCAGTTCAAGACTCCCCTCTGGGAAGAAAAAGTCCATCGGCTTGACAAAATCTCATCCGGGCAGAAGTTAGGTCTGCTACTTCTCTCTATTTCCCCTCACAAGTTCACGGATTTCCTGCGAATACAATGAGTTTCCAGAGCATGGTAGTGACCAAGAACACGACATGGACTTGAACAAGGCAGAGAAGCAATTGGCCGTGGTGCCAAGAACGTTCCACTTATATGTAGTGAGATTTAGCGACAAACTACATCCATGATCTATCTTGGAATCTTTGAAGAGAATATGGTGGAGAAGCATATTGAAGGGATTCAACGCTACTATGGTTCAAATGCAAGGGTCAACAACTTTACTTGACAATACGTTCATAAACTTGGGATGATCATCAGAAGATCCACTCATGAGTTGGATCTAGATGATCAAGTTAGTATCCAGATATGGGTTGAATGAAATATGAAATCCATATTCTTCTATCAAACACTTTAGAAACAGATGCTTTCATCTTGGGCATTCAAATAGAAAGGCAATTGCAACAAATGATTCTTTTTGGGCACTGTAATCTCATAGCAAAATATTTGACCTTTGGTATAAAGAGATGAGTGAGGGGATAAGTACACTAATGGTACCAAAAGTTTCCGTCGGATCACTTAAGTGCCAAAAAATTTGAAAAACGCTCACTTTGGTGTCTACGCCGATCTGAACTACCGGAAATCTGACATGGCCTTTTTTTTATTTATTAATTTCTTATACTGATGTAGCTCACCAGAGAGTCCAGTCAGCGTGTAAACCACCAAACAACATTGTTTGGTGTCTTAAATCCCAAGTCGAAACCCTAAATCCCCAAATCAAGAGAGAGAGAGAGAGAGAGAGAGAGAGAGAGAGAGAGAGAGAGAGAGAGGCCATGGCGGCAGCGCTGTCTTCTTCCCCGAATAACAACACCAGCAAAGAGAGAAGCCATGGTAGCATCGTCTTCTTCTCCGAAGAACAACACTAGCAGAGAGAGAGAAGCCATGGCGATGTCGTCTTCTTCCCCGAAGAACAACACCAACAGAGAGAGAGAAGCCATGGCGGCGGTGTCTTCTTCCTCGAAGAACAACACCAGCACTAGCCACTCTTTGAACAGAGCCCAATCCACCATCTCCATCTGCGCCCTCCTTGTTTCCCTCTCACTTCTCGTCTTCTTTCTCTCTGCACCTTCAATCCCCCTTCTTCCTTCTCCTCCTCTGCCCTCACCTCCTATTTTCCCATCACTTCTTGGCCGAGCGACAGTGGTCGAGCACGGTGGCCGAGCAACAGTGGTCGAGCACGGTGGCCGAGCAAGCTAGGTCGGCGAGGATGAACAAAAGAAAACCCTAATTTCAATCACAAATGAGCTATACGGCGTCATTTTTCCTAAGCCATCCACATAGGAAGGCAAAACGACGTCATTTTCTTAAGTAGGACAGAAAAGATGTCGTTTAAAGGGTTTATTGAATTTTTTTAAAATATAAAGCCACGTAATCATTTTGGCTGGAATTTCTCGCCGGTGGCACCAAAGTGATTGGTTTTTTTTCCCGATTTGGCACTTAAGTGATCTGGCAGAAACTTTTGGCACCAAAGTGAGCGCCGTACACAACTTATGGCACCATTAGTGTACTTATCCTAATGAGTAAGTGAGGCACGGCACATGATATTGTTTCATAGGAGCAACTCCAAGACGGTTGTGGCATCGAGGACGATGGTTTTGATAGCGATGCCAATATGGTGTATAAAACCGTCAGAGATCATACTTGTGCATATTATGACATGGAGAAAACCTTGGACCAGATTGGCATTGGCTTGACCACTGATTTAGTCATTGGTGTACTTCCCAGGCTTCGATAGGAGGAGATAGGTGAGTCTATCCATTCTAAATAGTAATGCGGACATTTAATACTCCGGTTATTCTTTTGTAGTGAAAAGAACTCGTTGCTTGGTAAGTGGTAATTCTTCAAAAAGACTGAGTTTGCATGTCTTCCCTAGGAGGAGAAGGCACCGATGCAGATAAGTATATTTATTTAAAATTCACTAAAGAATATGCTATTTTAGTGTATTTATACGTTGATAATATGCTTATTTTGAACTTATGTTACTAGAATCATTGAGACTAAGAAGTGTCTAACTTTCATTTTCAAAATAAAAGATTTGGGTGAAATAGATACTTTATTGGGTGTTAAAAATTAAAAAAAATATATAGCCGGGGTTATTCTTTGAGCTAAAGTGATTACATGAAGAAGATATTGTATAGATTTAAACATCTTGTTTTCAAATATATAAGTACTCCATTTGATTCATAGTTGAGAGTTTTTAATGTGAGTGCTATGGGTCTTTAATGTATGTGATACATTATACTAGACTTGATATTACTTTTGTATATGCAAGTTGAGTAAATACTACTAATCCAATATAGAACATTGGAGGGTTATCTTATTGTTCCATAATAATCCGGCTATATTAGAAAGATACGCCGATGCTAATTGGATTATAAATATAGGAGATGAAACTTCTAGATGGATTTTCACATTACGTGAATGTGTTGTTTCTTGGGCGAGCAAGAAACAAATGTGCATAATTCACTCAACTATGAAATTTGAATTGTTGCTTTAGCACAATTTGAGAAAGAGACTGAATGGATTATGAATTTATTGTTGAATATCAAATTATGGCCTAGTCCTATGCCTTCTATTTCTATCAACTGTGATAGTCAGGCTACTTTGGCAAGAGCCTATAGTAGTACCTATAATGGTAAATCTAGAGATATTAGTCTAAGATATGAATATGTGAGACAATTGATTAAAGATATTGCCATAGCAATTCTCTATGTGAGGTCAAGTAATAATCTTGCCCATCTCTTGACAAAGGCTTTACCAAGAGACATGGTAATAATGACCTCACAAGAAATGGGGCTGAAACCCTTTAATTGAAATCACAAATAATGGTAACCTGACATTTTTCTAGAACATTACTAGTTACAAGGTTTAATGGGTAGAAGCAAGTTATTGAATGTGATTGTTTGATATTGACATAGCCCTGATATGAGAAGTCAGTATCGTCTGTTACGTTTTGCAGGTTGAATTGAATTCTTAATGAAGTATAGTACAAATTTGTAATGTGATAATAGTAACAGAAACACATGGTAGATACTTCACCTATATGAGCTCAGAAGTGGTGTCGCTTCTTATGAAAATTAGGGTTGCTTTCTAGAGAGCTCATGAAACAGGATCAAGCACAAGGCCATAATAGTGCGGAGTAATATAGAACTTCTCGATGAAAGAAGAGGTTAGTGTATGTGCGGTATGCCCAGTTCTATTATATAAAAATACAAGTTTAAAGCCGAGCTATTTGTCACTTTGATAAAGCTTTGAGATACTTGTACTAAATCAAGGTTTAACTCGAAAGGGACATTTATGTATGTATATTAATCTCACAAAAATTTTGGTTGTATATATCTAACGTTTTATTTTCTATTTTTGTTTTACAAACAAAAGTGGGGGATGGTTGGTAGTTTGTTCATAAAACAAATAAAGAGGTGCATTGTCCCATATTGAAAATATGTGAGTGCGCACGTGGACAAGATTTGGCATTGATCGATGATCATTATTTTTATTTATTGAAAATTCAGATTTATTTTTATAAAAGAAAATTAACTATAAAGTCTTGATGAAATAGTGCTACTATTCACAAAAAAATTTCGGTTATTTATTATTTGTTATTTATTTAATTCCGAATTTTTTATGTCTTTTCAACGTAACCTTTGGGACATACTTATTCACGAAAGGTTGCCTTTGCTTTTTTATTTTTTTATGCAACCTTTTGAAAAGTTGCCTATATTCGAAAAACAGATTTAAGTACGTTTGTTTTAAGATCAAACTAACATCTTCTTCCATTTTTCCATTTTCTTTCGAAAGAAACTACAACCATTGTTTCAAATTGTTTCCCATGAGAGACCTATGAGAAATACTAGAATGGCTATCTAGTATTCTCTTTTGAGACTTTATTGTATCCTGGAGGAAATTTGCCGGTCACCATTAGCAACTTTGTGGGGCAAAAGTGATATCACGCCTCAAAGTCCGACTTGATTACTCTAAAGATCCGACTTCATTGTTCTACCCAATTTGAAGCCATATTTTCCCAACAGATAGTGCTCCGAGTGCTCGTTAACCATACTTTGTCTATAAAGGCTATCATGTCCACCTTCCTTGTAAAGTTGATCATTGGATCGAGCAGATTTGAGAACTTCATGTGCAAAGTCTGCCCTCGTGACTTCAAATTGCGAGTGTTGTATATTGGGGTCGTTGCATTTATAGCTTTATGAATAAATGAGTGAATGGTGAGTTCAATAGACACTTTGGCCCCTCTTTACAAGGCTACAAACTGTGCAGCTATCAAGACGTTGATAGCAAGCCCTGGTCAGTTATCCATGTGAACCCCTGTATAATGAAGCACAAGAAAAATGAATTTCTTTCATTGTGATACTATTTGTTTTATAAACCCAGTCGTCTTGACAATATTTGCCAACCACAACCACCTATGTACAAGCCACCTGGCCATAATGATAAGCCCGAAGAGCAGCACTCACCTCATCCAATCAGTTTCGCCTCTCATCGAACAAGAGGATATAGAGAGCATCATGGATCAGAGGCTACAAGGGCGGTTCAGTGCCGCATTCGCTTGGAAACTAGTCGAGGCAGTAATGCTGTGCTTGGCCATGACTGTGAACGAGAGGCTAAACATGAACCTGCGTGCTGTTGGAACTAAAGGAATGCTCAACTCTTTTTAGGTAAGGTACCTGATGGATCAAGGGATTATGTTCTACTTCACCCTTCAGGATCGCTACTTATGATTTGGATAAATGCCTGTGAAGAGGTCCCACGAGACAATGCTTGATGTGTTCCAAAACCTTCCTTTGGGTTTTTTAATTGTGGACGATGTGATTTTCTTTGATGATATGATAGCATTTCAAGGTTTGGTGTAGCACCCCGAACCCTTCAAAGGTCGCCACAAGCACCAATGTTACATCTTATTACCTTTCTCCTTAGAAGAGGCGTCGTTATTCACAGGCAGTTTTTTTTTTTTTAAAAAAAACAAAACGGTCCCAGCGCGACTCATTAGCGGAAGCAAATTAAAGCATCACCACCTCTCCCCCTACCAACCATGATACAAATACACACCACTAATCATCATGATTTTATAGACAAGCCACGACACTTTATTTACATATATTTTCAAGATGGGACTTCTTTTGGGTCAATACATCAAAAAGGAAAAGCTAGGACTCAGCCATGTCCAGCCTAAAACCCCAAAAAGAACCCTCGACCCTCTACATCTCACGTGCACAATCCCCATCATAAGTGTCAGCTAACTATTCCAAAAAGATCCAGCTCCTACTCGTCACGCACAGGCCTCACACCCAATCCGGTGCGTCAGGCGGTGGAGGTGGCGGCATCCCTCTCATCACCCCGTCGCGACGAACGTGGATGAAGACGAACTCCTGGATAATCAGGCCCCCAGCCAGGCCTATGTCGTACATGACAAAACAGCGCACACGAATATATGTCAATCCAGGTACCGAAGGACAGCTGAACTCCTCGCACTCTACCTCGACGTCGGATGGTAAATCGTAAAATGCACCCCGCGCAACGGCAGGAAGCGGCATGCTGCTAATCTGAAATGTTGGTCCGCAAAAGGGGTGAGTACAACCACTCAGCAGGTAAAGGAATCCAACAACCACTCAATGCATCATGTAAATTATACATGCATTGCAGGTGTTACTTACCTTGAAACCATGCGCATACTATCATGCATCATTATCATAATCATATACATGTCATCATCATCATGACATCAACACATCACACATGTCATCATCATCATGGCATCATCATATTACACATGCCACCATCATCATGGCATCATCATCTCACACATGTCACCATGCCATATCATATATCACCATCATCATCATTATGCATATCATCATGCATATTATCATGCCATATCATATATCATCATCATCATCATCATCGTGCATATCATCATGCCATATCATATATCATCATCATCATCATCATCATCATGCATATCATCATGCATATCATATATCATCATCATCATCGTCGTCGTCATCATCATCATCATCATCATGTATATCATCATGCATATGGCCAAGCATATATTATTATCATTAATCTATCAAATTTAAATTCTCACAAGCACATGCACAAATCATCTAATCTTAAAAAGACTAATGGCTAAAGCATAAGCCATAGGAAATTTTATTACCTAATTAGAGACTTTAACACACCTTATGACTTGACTTTGAATTTTTGGGATGCCACAATTCTCCCCTCCTTAGAGAATTTCGTCCTCGAAATTAGACACCACTCGTGCCTTCTTGAAACAAATAGGGGTACTTTCCCTTCATCTGATCCTCACTTTCCCATGTGGCTTCCTCCATATCATGATGTCGCCATAATACCTTAACCAATGGGATCTTCTTAGTCCTAAGAATTTGCTCCTTTCGATCCAATATCTGCACAGGTTCTTCAATGTATCTTACTTTCTCATCCACTTTGATGGCTTCATGATCGAGTATGTGACCAGGATCCGGCTGGTACTTCCTCAACATCGATATATGAAACACATCGTGCAGATTTTCTAACTTAGGAGGTAATGCTAAACGATAAGCTACATCCCCTATCCTCTCGAGTATTTCGAAAGGTCCAACAAATCTAGGGCTTAACTTACCCTTCATCCCGAATCGAGATATTCCTTTCATTGGAGATACCTTAAGGAATACACGATCTCCTACACTAAATTCCAAAGGCCTTCTACGCCTATCTGCGTAGCCTTTCTACCTACTCTAAGCTGTTTTAAGTCTTTCCCTGATAATTTCAGCAGCTTCAGTGGTAACTTGTACCAGTTCAGGTCCTGTCAATTTCCTTTCACCTACTTCACTCCAACAGACAAGAGTCGTACATCTCCTTCCATATAATGCTTCATAGGGAGCCATGCCTATACTCTTCTAAAAACTATTATTATAGGTAAACTCTACCAAATGCAATCTTTCATCCTAATTTCCTTTGAAATCAATTGCACAAGCTCTTAGCATATCCTCTAATATCTGGATCACTCTCTCTATTTGTCCATCGGTTTGGGGATGAAAAGCAGTACTAAATTGAAGCTTAGTCCCTAACGCAATTTGAAGACTTCGCCAAAAATTCGAAGTAAAACTCAAATCCCGATCTGAAGTAATGATCACTATAACACCATGTAAGCGTACCACTTGACTTACATACATGTCCGCATACTTATCCATTGAGTAGTCCATGCGAATCGCTAAGAAATGAGCTGACTTAGTCAAACGATCCACTATAACCCAAATTGAGTCATGCTTGCTTGACGTCCTTGGCAATCCTTGCACAAATTCCATCGTTATATGTTCCCATTTCCATTCTGAAATGTCTAATGGTCTCAAGAGTCCTGCGGGTTTACGATGTTCCGCTTTCACTTGCTAGCACGTCAAACATTGAGAAACATACTTACCCGTATCTGCCTTCATACCATTCCACCAAAATTGCTGACGCAAATTCCTGTACATCTTTGTACTACCTGGGTGGATACTATAATTACTCTTATGTGCCTCCAACAAAATTTCCTTCTTTAATTCCTCATTGTCGGGAACACAAAGTCATCCTTGACATCTTACTATTCCATCATCAGAGACTTGAAATTCCAATCTTTTTCCTAAAGATACAGTATCTTTCACTTTCAAAATCTCTGGGTCAGATTCTTGCAACATTTTAATTTTCTGGATAATTTCAGGCTCTATCCTTAATGCACTAAGCATGCTAGTAAGACAATCCATTTCCAATTTAAACTCTGAGTCTGCTACAGATTCTAACAATTCCCATTCTGCTATCCTTAAACTAGTCATTTCCATAGCCGACTTACGACTAAGAGCATCCACTACTCTATTCGCTTTCCCTGGATGATATCTTATCTCACAATCATAATCCTTCAACAACTCCATCCACCTCCTTTGTCTCATATTCAACTCCCTTTGTGAGAACAGATACTTCAAACTCTTACGATCCGTATAAATCTCAAACTTTTCTCCATTCAAATAGTGTCTCCATATCTTCAAGGCAAACACTATAGCTGCTAGTTCTAAATCATGAGTCGGGTAATTCAGCTCATGGTGTTTCAATTGTCTGGATGCATCGACTACAACTTTGCCATGCTACATCAAAACACATCCCAGTCCTTTGTGAGATGCATCACTATACACTGTGAAACCATCAGGTCCAGTAGGTATAGTCAGAATTGGAGTTGAAGTCAATTTCCTTTTGAGCTCCTGGAAACTCCTTTCACATTCCCCATTCCATTCAAATTTTACATTCTTTCGAATCAACTTAGTTAAAGGTCCTGCCAGCCTTGAAAATCCTTCAATAAACCTCCTATAATAACTAGCCAGTCCTACGAAACTTCATATTTCAGTGGGTGTCGTCGGTCTCGGCCAATTCACTACCATTTCAACTTTTGCCGGGTCTACTGCAATTCCTTCTCCTGACACCACATGTCCTAAAAATATTATCTGGTCCAGCCAAAACTCACACTTACTAAACTTAGCATACAATTTATGCTCTCTTAGGGTCTGTAAAACTATCCTCAAATGTTGCTCATGCTCCTTAGGCCCTTTTGAATATACCAGAATATCATCAATGAAAATAATCACAAACTGGTCTAACTAATGCTGAAATATTCTATTCATCAGATCCATAAATGCAGCCGGCGCGTTAGTCAATCCAAATGGCATAACAAGGAACTCGTAGTGTCCATAACGAGTCCTAAACGCAGTCTTAGGAATGTCCTCCTTCTTAATTCTTAACTGATGGTATCCCGACCTCAAGTCAATCTTAGAGAAGACCGAACTTCCCTGGAGTTGGTCAAACAAGTCATCAATTCTGGGCAAATGATACTTGTTCTTAATGGTCACCTGGTTGAGCTGCCCATAGTCAATGCACAAGCACATCGATCCATCTTTCTTTTTCACAAACAAGACCAGTGCACCCCAAGGTGAAGCACTTGGTCTAATGAATCCTTTGTCAAGCAACTCCTGCAGTTGTACTTTCAACTCCTTCAATTCAACTAAGGCCATCCTATATGGGGCTTTTGATATTGGTCCTGTTCCAGGCATTAATTCGATTTCAAATTCAATCTCCTGCTCTAGCGGTAATCCAGGCAATTCCTCAGGGAATATATCTTGAAATTCGTTAACTACACAAACTTCCTCAAGTTTAGGCTCCTCCCTTGCATAATCTTTAACTATGGCTAGGTACCCTTGACATCCTTTGTCAAGTAACTTACAGGCTTCTACTACCGAAATAAGTGCTACAGGAAGATGGGTCTGACCTCCTAAAAATTCACAACTAGACTGATCAAGTAAAACGAATTGAATCACTCTTCTATAACAATCCATTCTAGCCCGATACTTACGAAGCAAGTCCATTCCTATAATAACGTCAAAATCATACATAGCCATTACAACCAAGTCTATTTCCATATCCTTTCCTCCCATGAATATCTTGCAATTTCTACACACCAACGTAGACAATACCATATCCTTTAAAGGCGTGGAAACACAAAGAGGTGTCTCAAGAGGCATAACTTCTATCTTATTCAAACATCTATATCTTTCAAACACAAACGAATGTGTTGCACCCGTATCAAACAATGCATATGCCTTTTCACCATTAATAAGGATCGTACCTGAGATAACATTTTTGGAAGCTTCCGCTTCCTCCTGGGTGATTGCATACACCCTTCCTTGTGCAAATGGTCTCTGAGGATTTCCTTATGGGTTTGACCTAACAGCACTCTGATATCCCTGTCACACCGAGCCAACACTCACTTGCGACCTATCTTGTGGGCAATTTCTCCTAAGATGACCCACTTGTCCACAACCAAAACATTTCAATTGTCCCATGCAAGGTCCTAGGCCATGGCGTCCATTACACTTTTGACAAACACCAGACTGATAGGGTGCTTTCCCTATATTCAGACCACTTCTTGCTCCTCCAAAATTTCCAAAATTACTCTTCTTCTTCATAATCGAGGTCTGACCTTGACCAGAATAAGGTCTCTTACCCTTTCTCACATCATTAAAATTCAACGGTTTCTTAAACTCTAACTGTTCTCTCAACAGCTCTAGCCTCATACTGATCTACCGTCAACCCCTTTTGTTCTAGCTGAACAAATTCAGTAATCTTCCTATCCTTAGCACAATCAGAAAAATGTTTCCTATTGAAAGCCCTAACAAACTCCTCCCAGCTCACATCAGTACCTGGTGGAAAGATTATGTCCTTCGAAGCTCTCCACCAAAACTTCGCATTTCCCTCCAACTGGTACTCTACTAAAACTATTTTCTCAGCATCAGTGCAGTCCAACAGCCGGAAAATTCGTTCCATTCCATCAATCCATTGCTCTATCTCCAGGACTTCCCATTCCATTGAACTTAAGTGGCTTCAGCTTCAGAAACTGCTCCACTAGTCCTTGAGTACGGCGTTCTGCTCCGGGCTGTTGCTGCGCCTGCCTTTCCATCAGATTTCCAATATTGGCTAATGCCTGTAGGATGTCTTCCATTCGGGGTTCAGCCCTTGCAGCAGAGGCTTCAGGCCTCGATGGATTAGCACTTCCAGCTTGCACCATGACTTTCCTGCAATTTCCAAGCATTGCCTCAGGAATAATCTAAGACTCACTACCTCCATTCAAAGCAACTACTACTACTACATAAGTAACATATAAATGTTACTGGTACCTAAAGGAAACTCAAGACAAACTACTAAGGATCTACGAGTGAATACTCATCACCCGTTATTCAATTATTTCATTTTAGATCCTATGGTGTGCATTGTCATCATGTTCCTCAATTTTCAAATGAGGCTCCTTATCACTCCATCTATAACCATTCGCTCTGATACCAAAAAGGGGCGTTGTAGCACCCCGAACCCTTCGAAGGTCGCCACAAGCACCAATGTTACATCTTATTACCTTTCTCCTTAGAAGAGGCGTCGTTATTCACAGGCAATTTAAAAAAAAAAAAACAAAAAACAAAACGGTCCCAGCGCGACTCATTAGCGGAAGCAAATTAAAGCATCACCATCTCTCCCCCTACCAACCATGATACAAATACACACCACTAATCATCATGATTTCATAGACAAGCCACGACACTTTATTTACATATATTTTCAAGATGGGACTTCTTTTGGGTCGATACATCAAAAAGGAAAAGCTAGGACTCAGCCATGTTCAGCCTAAAACCCCAAAAAGAACCCTCGACCCTCTACATCTCACGTGCACAATCCCCATCATAAGTGTCGGCTAACTATCCCAAAAAGATCCAGCTCCTACTCGTCACGCACAAGCCTCAGACCCAATCCGGTGTATCAGGCGGTGCAGGTGGCAGCATCCCTCTCATCACCCCGTCGCGACGAACGTGGACGGAGACAAACTCCTGGACAATCGGGCCCCCAGCCAGGCCTATGTCGTACGTGACAAAACAGCGCACACGAATATATGTCAATCCAAGTACCGAAGGATAGTTGAACTCCTCGCACTCTACCTCGATGTCGGATGGTAAACCGTAAAACGCGCCCCGCGCAACGGCAGGAAGCGGCATGCTGCTAATCTGAAATGTTGGTCCACAAAAGGGGTGAGTACAACCACTCAGCAGGTAAAGGAATCTAACAACCACTCAATGCATCATGCAAATTATACATGCATTGCAAGCGTTACTTACCTTGAAACCATGCGCATACTATCATGCATCATTATCATAATCATATACATGTCATCATCATCATGACATCAACACATCACACATGTCATCATCATCATGGCATCATCATATTACACATGCCACCATCATCATGGCATCATCATCTCACACATGTCACCATGCCATATCATATATCATCATCATCATCATTATGCATATCATCATGCATATTATCATGCCATATCATATATCATCATCATTATCATCGTGCATATCATCATGCATATCATCATGCCATATCATATATCATCATCATCATCATCATGCATATCCTCATGCCATGAGTTAATTTCCCCTTTCAACTTTCAATTTGATCACCACATCACCCATTTCTCAGATCATCTATTTCATCATCCCCTCGAGCAAAGACCTCCGAGGCTTCCGGCATTCAACCATTCCAGGCCACCAAGCATCTGGCCCCCCACATTCCGGGCATCTCGCATCCTAACTGGCACCACGAGGCATTCCCCTTGGGCAGAAACCTCCGACAGGGCTTCCGGCATTTACACTCCCTGGCCGGGCATCCCGCACCCCAATCCTGGCATCGCGAGGCATTCCCTTCAGGCAAAGACCTCCGACAGGGCTTCCGGCCCCCCACATTCCGAGCATCCTGAATCTCCCAGGGTCATCCGGCCTTGTATCTCAATACAATCCGGGCATCATCATCCACCACAACCATCTTCTCATTTACCATTATCCATGTTTACCAATTTCAGTCTTAATTTAGCATGGCATATGACGTGACATCAAACAAGTCATACTTGGCATGGAATTTGTACATGTATGTCAATTCAACGTCATGCATACATCAAGACCTCATCATACATGCTACATGGTATAACTATTTATGAAATAAATTTAATGGAATTTATGGCCAATAAAATAATCCATTTTTCATGCCCTTTTTCATTTATTTAAATTTCAGTTTTTGTCATTTTCAAAAATATTAAATTTAATATCTATAAATTCCCAAAAATTATAAAAATTAAAGCAAGTGATAAACAAGGCAATAGGATGATGATTTCATGTAAAATACATGGCCAAATAAAATTTCACATCATTCCATAAATCACCCAAAACAGCATATCATTTTCGGATGAAATCAGAATGCACAGTTTCCGAAGAAATTCGATTAAAATATCCATACGACCTCCAAAAATTACGAAATTTTACTGAGTCATAGCCAAGACATTTTCATACATCTTTCGTGAAGACTTCCAAGCCAGATTCTTTTTAGATTATTTTCTAGAGTCTCACGAAGCTTCTGGATCCATTACCGCATCGTCCAGTACATGCTTCTCCGAAATACTGAGTTTTCACCTACCTATTCTCTTTCGTTTTCCCTGAAATTAGGATATGTTACACATCAAGATGTCCTCTACAGGTTTAATGAAGAGATCTAAGTCAAATAACCAGATTATAGTCGTCATTTAAGTCCATGAAGTCTCGGGTGTCCCGAAATACATCTCCAGAATTACCGTCTTCAAGATCTAGTCGATTTACTAGGCTATACTTGTTTATTTCACTTAAAATTTGAGTATGTTGTAGTTTGAGATGTCCCCTACAACTGTAATGAAGAGATCGAAGAGAGATTCTTAACACAAACCAACATGCAACCACACATCCAACAAGAGGTCAGTAAAATCTTTCCAGATCTGAGGTCTCCGTAGGATGAGAGTTTAACCCCTCAAATCTCCATCATTTTCCACCAAATTTTAGTATGTTGTACTTCAAGATTTTATCTACAACTTTTATGAAGAAATCAAAGCCAAAATCGGACTCTAAACATGCATGCAAGCTCACACAACATTCTGACTCACACTGTTCGAGCAAAACAGCCATACCATTCAAGAATAAACCACCCATACTTCGGTTTTTCTCACCTAAACACCCAAAATTCAACATGCAAGTAACATACACACATGCAAGAGCAGCTAGAGGACTCCCACTTGCCTCTAGACCGGACGGACGACGGTACACGGCGGCGAGCACGGCGGTCTAACGGCGGCGACTCCTCCTCAGCTCCTCCTCCCTCTCAGCCGCTCTCCCTCTCTCTCGCAAGATCTCCCTCTCTCTCTCCCTCTCTTGGGCGAATGAAGCAACCGGCCACCCCTCTCTCTCTCTCTCTTCCCTTTTATCCCCCCTAATCCTCATCATTGATAATCATTGCTTGCCTTCAAATTAGCCAATGCATGGCATCCTCATTTGTGCCACTTGTCCTATTGCATGCATAATGGGCTTTGAATTTGGGCTTGGGTTTGGCCTTCTTTGTGGCCGGTTGACCACTCCTTCTTGGGCCTCCATGGGCCGGTTAGCTTGGCCCACAAAAGCTTAGGCCAATGGGCCTAAGGCCCAACCTAAAAATTGACTTTTTCCCTTTTTTTTTTGAATTTCTTCTATAAATATTTTTTAAATTTAAATTTTCAACATGGCCAAAGTCTTGTGACATTTTTTTTATTGAAATTTAATCTATAAAGTGCATGGCCAAGCATAGATTATTATCATTAATCTATCAAATTTAAATTCTCACAAGCACATGCACAAATCATCTAATCTTAAAAAGACTAATGGCTAAAGCATAAGCCATAGGAAATTTTATTACCTAATTAGAGACTTTAACACACCTTATGGCTTGACTTTGAATTTTTGGGATGCCACATTTGGCATGCACCGTATCTGCCTATGAACTCGATGAGAGACAATATTGAAGAAAGGAAACTACTGCTTTGCACTGAAAGGACAAAAATTACTTTATATCTATTGGCCGAGTAATCTAACGAATCTTTTACCACATGTCATGTAAGCTAGTAAATGTGTGCACATCTTGCGTGTTCCCAAAAAAAAAAAAACAGAACACTCTAAGTATTAAATCAAGCCACTTAATGAATTCATAAGAATCTAAATTGATCTTGTTTCAATATAGAATGAAAGAGAAATGATGGTTTTATGTGATGGGCCTAAGTTGGCCCACCCGCCCATGATGGACTCAAAAGCCCGGCCCACAAGATTAAGGCCCATGGATGAAGGGGTACGTTCCTTTCTGTTAGAGAGACGTATAAAAGGAGAAACAGAGAGGGAGGAACACACATGTTGGCATTAACGTACGTTCCTCTCCCTCTCTCCCTCCAAAAAGAAAAACAGTGCGCAAGAGGCGACGTCGTCTTCCCTTCAAGGCCAATTGACGTCATCGGATCGAACGGGATCGGTTTCTCTTCCTCTTATCAGCGTCGGTGTTTAATCTGTGACTAACAAGGTACGCTCGATTCCGTGGTGTGCTTTAGGATTGGTGATACATGTTTTTTTCCGTGCTTGTCTTCCGCATTCATTTTAGGGGTTCGATTTAGTGTCGAATCCGGTTTTTTGAAATCCGACAATCCCAACATTGGTATCAAAGCCCGAGTTCGTGTTTTCCCGACCCCTTTCATGTTTATGAATGATTTTTGATTGATTTTTCATGAAAATAATCGGCCGACATGGATCGGGGGGCAAAATCCCGACACCCGAGCACTGTACATCCATTTTTTCGAGTTTCCGTAAGTCGAAATCAATTTCTAATGGCATAGGGTGAAAGAGCTCCTCGAGACGAGCCCGTCAATGGGTTGACCGCCGCCAAGAGTCGCCGCATGCGCTTGAAGCGCTAGCACAGCCAGCGCGTGCGCCACACGCGCCGGTCGGCGAACCGGCATGTGCGCGATGGTGCCGGCCGGCGAACTGACATGTGATGACGTCACCCAACGGTCGGTAACTGCTTGGATGACATCATTGATGATGTCATCGCCGGCGACCCGACCCGACCAGCGAACCGACCCAACCCGAGACATGACCCAACCCGAAATCCGACCGGTCGCTCGCGCATGCGAGGCACGTGCCGGGTCGTTTCGTCCGACCCGGCCGCCTATCAACCCGTTGACCGTTAACTCGTTGACCACTATTGACCGTTGACCACCGTTGACCGTTAACGACCGTTGACTGTTGACTTCGACCGTTGACCGTTGACCGTTGAACCAAAAAAAAAAAGAATTTGTCTCTTTTTCAATTATATCTGTGTGGGTTATAGGTAATCCATTTTTATTCTGCATTTGTTGCATGAATCATGGAAAATTATGTATTTTCCATTATGTTTATTATGGATTATAAGTGATCCATTTTTAGTTCTGCATTTGTTGCAAGAACTATGATGCATTATGCACGAATACCTACATTCCCGAGAACAGACGAAGGAAGAGGAAGACTTAAAAGGTTGATGACAGAGTTAGCTAATTATCGGTGGCATGATAGTGATTTAGTATCACATGTGGTCAGGGTCAATCAGATGATACAGGAAATCATCTGGAATGGTTATCTTATGCTGGATTTTGAGAAGGTGTCGGCTTTGATGAACACTCTTCCGCCTGAATGGCAAGTAGTGTTAGATTGGCTATAGGAGGTCAACGTCGTCCCGGGTTATAGGAGGCTAGTGGTAGCTTTTGTAAGAGAGTACTATAGGATTGAGTAAACCAAAACTTCAACCCTTAGATTGAGCGCCACATGGCGCAGAGTGAATGTGCCTTGGAGGCAACATGAATACTCTTCAAAAGTTTTTTCATGGTTGGCAAATGTGTCTTCAAATTTCTTAGATATTTTGACTGATAGATTAGAAAGAACATTCCCTATTTATTTCTTAGATTAGTTTGAGATGTTTTTGAGTGTCAATATCTCTTTCTATGTTGATATTTCTTCTTCGTATATATTACTTAGTGTAATGGATAATTGTATTATATGAAAGCATTATTATTCTGTTGGATGTTAAATATTATTTGCTTTCTATTATTGTTGACCACTGTGGGTAGTTCATAGAAGTTTTTTGTAACTTCATAGAATTTATTTTGCATAAGACAATTATATTAATAATAATTTTAATTTAGGATTTTTAGAGGATGATTGAAAAGATAGTGATCTTTTGATTCTGAAACCTTACTTGAAATTGTTCATTGATATGATGGGTCTATGCAAAGTGGATGCATAAATGATAGGCATTAATTATTCGTGCATATATGTCTGATGTGTTTAGATCGATGGTTTCAGCAACTAAAAACGTAATTACTGAGATGAACGGCAACAATTGTGAAATATTGAATATGAAGATTCAATATGTGCTGGAAAAGCAAGAAGCTTTAGAAGCTCTTGACCATGTTATAGAAGATCTTGAGAATGCCGTGCGCCACCTTGAGCTAGTAGAGAACCGCCTAATGGCATTTGAGCCGAAAATAAATAGTTGCAATGCTGGTTCTAGCTCAAAAAGGGCTTTGAGTTCTAAGCGCAAGTGTATTGATTCATTCAATATGTGGAAATGCAAAGGATCAAGTCCTTATTGCAAGAAATCAAGAGTTGACCAACACAAGAGAGGAAAATGTCCTCAAGTGAAGAAAATGTTAAGGGTGAGGTGTTACAATTGTGACAAGAAAGGTCACTATGCTCGCAACTGTTGTGAGCCGAAAAAGGTAAACACCTCTTGTACATTTAAGAACTTTGCTTATGTGTCAAGTTCTACATTATTAGCCGAATCCAATCATTTGTGGACTGTAGATTCAAGAGCGACAAACCATGTAGCGAAGGATAGAGAGTTTTTCATGGAATTCCGACGATACCAACTGGAACTAAGTGGATCTATGTGGGAAATAACTCCAGAACTGAAGTTAAAGGGATTGGTACTTGCCAATTAAACATGCGTAGTGGACGCACCTTGTTCCTACATGATATCCCATATGCTCCGGAGACTCGTTGAAATTTAGTGTCTGTTTTGGTGTTGGTTAAGCTTGATTTTAATATGAACTTCCATAATAGAGGTGTAGAGTTGTATTTGGATACAAACTACTATGCTTGTGGTTATTTTCTGGATGGTTTCATTGTATTAGATATTGACTATGTTAATGCAAATGTTTGTTATTCCCTTCTCACATCTCCTAATTCATATGATAATGATGTGAATGTGTGGCATGCTAGATTTGGTCATATTGGCCAACAACGTATGAATATACTGGCCAAATAGGGCTTGTTGGGCAACATTGAAAAAGGCGATTTGCCCATATGTGAGCATTGCCTAGTAGGGAAAACGACAAGGAAACCATTTGGAAAAGGTAAAATAGCTTAATTTCCTCTGCATTTAATCCATTCTGATGTCTGTGGTCCAATGAATGTGAGAGGAAAGCATGGGGCTGTTTATTTCATCACTTTTATAGATGATTATAACGATTCGGATATGTCTATTTGATTTCTCATAAATCTGAAGCATTAAGTTGTTTCAAAAGGTTTATGAACTTGGTAGAAAATCAATTGACAAACAAATAAAAATATTTAGATCCGATCGAGGTCGAGAATATTTATCTTATGAGTTCGAAAAATTATGTGATGAAAAAGAAATAGAAAGACAATTGTCTATTCTATATACTCCTCAACAAAATGGTGTTGCGAAAAGAAAAAACATAACCCTACTGGAAATGGTTAGGTCCATGATGGCACATGCTAACTTACCAATCACTTTTCGGAGTGATGCGTTGTTAACTGCTACCTATATACTTAACCGGGTGCCTTCCAAATCAGTTCTTCCACTTCATATGAGTTATGGACATGGAGTTGTGATGCTTATACTCATGAGTCCTCTCACAAATTTGGGAAATATGGTCCCAGATGAAAGAAGAGTATTTTCATAAGATACTCCGAACACCTAAAAGGGTATGTGTTCATAGGTGAGTAGAAAAGTGGGAGTATAACTGAATTTGAATCACGGGATGTCACATTCTAAGAGGATGAATTTCCTAATAAAGGCGAAATAGGTGAGGATTACTCCCTATTTGAAACCTTTGATCAAGATAATGATATTAATGGAGTTCGTCCAAGTGGGAGTAATATGAGAAGTGATGAATTGAATTCAACTCATTCTCAACTACAACCACATGATAAGACAATATCATCATTATCTAATCCTAGTAGGAGCATAATGGGGAATGATGTGCAAAGTGTACAATCTTCCATATGGCGAACAAGTTGCCAAAATATTCCCCATCGACGTTTTGACATTGAAGGGGAAACTTTTATGATTGCTTCGCAAGATGAGGATGGGCCAAGAAATATTAATGAGGCTCTAAACTGCCCTAGTAAGGAAAAATGGATCTATGCAATGAAGTCAATAAAGTCAAACAAAGTTTGGAACTGGTTGATCTTCCAAAAGGATGCAAAGTTATTGGGAACAAGTGGATTCTCAAAATAAAGCGTAAAGCTTATGGCTCGATATAAAGGCATAAGGCTCGCCTTGTGGCGAATGGGCATAATCAACAGGAATGAATTGATTATGAAGAAACATTTTCTCCTGTAGTGAGATTTACCTCGATTCGCATAATTCTGGCAATAGTGGCTAGTATGGATCTTGAGTTACATCAAATTGATGTAAAGACTACTTTCCTCAATGGAGAATTAAAGGAAGAAATATTTATAGAACAACCTACTGGTTTCATTAAAGACGGCTAAGAAGAAAAGGTATGTCGACTTTTGAGGTCGATATATGGCCTTAAGCAGTCGTCAAAGACAATGGTATATACGTTTTTCATAATGCCATAATGGCATATGATTTTACAATGATAGATGATGATCATTGTGCATATATCAAAAGATCCAAAGATCGATTTGTGATCATATCATTATATATTGATGATATACTAATTGCCGAAAGCAATAGAGAGTTTGTAAATACTGTGAAGAGTTGGTTATCTTCCAACTTTGAGATGAGAGACATGGGTAAGGCTGCATACATTCTTGGAGTTAAGATTTCAAGAGATCGTTATCTCTTTCGCAAGAAACATATATAAATAAGGTTCTTGAACGATTTTGTATGCAAGATTGTAAACCCATAGACACTCCTATTGCAAAAGGTGAAGGATTGAGCCATCGACTGTGTCCAAGAACTCCACAAGAGAAGGAACAAACGAAATATGTTCCTTATGCTAGTGCTGTTAGGAGCTTGATATACGCTATGATGTGCACAAGACCTGACATATGTTTTGCAGTTAAAATGATGAGAATATACCAATCCAATCCAAGTCAAGCACATTGGAAAACCGTTAAGAGAATTCTAAGGTATCTAAAGGGAACTGCTGATTATACGCTGAGTTATTATGGAAAGGATTTGCGACTCTAAGGCTATTATGATGTTGATTATTGAGGAGATTTTGATGAAAGAAAATCTACCTCTGGGTTTGTTTTCTTACCGAATAATGGCACCATATGTTGGAGCAGTAAGAAACAAAAGTGTATAGCCTTGTCCACGATGGAAACTGAGTTCGTGGCATTATCAACAGCAATATAAGAAGATGTTTGGCTTAAGAGATTTTTGGATCATTTAGGTGTTATTAGAAGTGCTGCAAATTCATTATTGGTTAACTATGATAGCCAAGCAGCTATAGTGTACACCAAAGATCCAAAATATCATGGCAAGACCAAACATATAGATACTAAGTATAATTTTGTCAAAGATATGATTGCACGAAAAGATGTGAACTTACAGTACATATTACGCATAGAATGGTAGCAGATCCTATGACAAAGCCAATACCTAGAGATGTGTTTTGTGGCCATATGAAATCTCTAGAATTGCGTAGAGTCTGATGTACTAGATTGTAATTTCCCTGAAGTGTTCACATTTGATGAATTTGTATTTTTCATCATTAATGCCTATGAATCTTTATTTGATCTTTATGCATCTTAATGCTTAGTGCATTACTTTAAGTTGATAAAGTATGTCGGACAGATAAAAGATTATCCCACTTGCACGGGTAATCGCCTCTATTTACTATGTGATAAATAGATATGAGACCGTTTTTAAGCTTATTATCTATGTGATAATCAAGAGCTCAAGCTTATAATACGTATGTCGCCTTAACTGGGTGTTAAGATGAGGACATAATATTTACTGTGTCCAAAAGTAAAATAACCCACATATTTTACTTTATTTGTATATGACGCCAGATGTGAGTTCTGATGAATTTTGTGAATGAGTAGATACGTGAACTCAAGTTAGACATTGGGTATGTCTGAACTATCATATGTACGGTATTGAAAGGTGTAGGCATACGCTCCATAGGAAAGGGGTTAATACCGTAATATGTATTTCATACTACGTATGCATGAGACAACCAATAAGAGTGGCAAAAGTTTTGATCTCAACTTTTATGTCGTGTGAGACTCTTGAGGAAAAGAGTTCCTCAATTTTAGTGCCCTCATGACTTTTATTTATTCTCAAGATTTCTATTTAGTGTTTGCTATCTTAGGATGTTGCCAATGGTCATGAGTTGATTCGATCTAATGGGACATTTCTAAAAAAGTAAGCTGAACTAAAATTGAGAGTTTGAAGAGAAGAGGAAGATCGAATTTGGAGAATCACATTGTAGTTTTGTATTCACTGGTTAACCAATTATGACTGTCTTTGAGGTAATCATAATTGTGAATATAATATATATATATATATATATATATATACATTATTTAAAAGAGATCAAGAGAGATATAAATGTGATCGATCGATTTAGGGTATTGCATACTAAATCTACTCAGAGTGTGATGCCCATTATGAGCTGCTATATATTCCTAACAGATGTATGGCAACGAGCTCTCAAAGTATGCTGGTCGCACGGATTATTCACCGGTATGAATGTTGAAGAGAGGTAAAGAGAATCCTGTTCGGCCCACCATGTGCGAGTGGGAGATGATGGTTTTATGTGATGGGCCTAAGTTGGCCCACCCGCCCATGATGGGCCTAAAAGCCCTGCCCATAAGATTAGGGCCCATGAATGAAGGGGTACGTTCCTTTCTGTTGGAGGGATGTATAAAAGGAGAAAGAGAGAGGGAGGAACACACCCATTGGCATTAACATACGTTCCTCTCCCTCTCTCCCTCCAAAAAGAAAAACAGTGCGCAAGAGGCGACGCCGTTTTCCCTTCAAGGCCAATTGACGTCATCGGATCGAACGGGATCGGTTTCTCTTCCTCTTATCGGTGTCGGTGTTTAATCTGTGGCTAACAAGGTACGCTCAATTCCGTGGTGTGCTTTAGGATCGGTGATACATGTTTTTTTCCGGGCTTGTCTTCCGCATTCGTTTTAGGAGTTCAATTTAGTGTCAAATCCGGTTTTTTGGGAATCCGACAATCCCAACAAGAAATATAGGACAAGATTTGCTCCAATACCTTGATGTGTAGGCGCAACTCCTGATGGCCCTTCATCATAGAAATCTAGCTTCACTTATCGGACATTGCAAAGAACTTGAAAACATGGCGTTGATTCATGAATTCATGCCCAATTGAAATGTTCACCCACATTAGTCCAGTTTGTCTGATGTTCCCTTTTGCAAATTCTTGCCAGATCAAGTATCTCTTAGACTCTCAATATGTGACAGCACAACATGTGTCCAAATATATTTTTTTCTCAACGTTCTTTGATAGTTCAGGCTTTTGCATTAATTGGTCAAGTTTCATATTCATTAATAGCACCGTGGAGATAAAATTAACTTTCTCAGCGGACGAGGACGCTAGTGAGCAGGACTTTACATCTTTCATGTTTTTGAAGCTCCTTATTTCTCTACTCTCCAGCGGCACACAACCCTATTGTTCTGAGCTGGAGCCAAAGGGTACAAATCGCAAATGATGCAGCTCAAGGTACATAAAGTAGATTGATAAAAACCTTTGTTCACATTTCCACGAGTTGAGCTTACACAACACATTCCATTAAGTTTTCTCTGTTGGTGGTGCAGGGTTGGGGTATCCGCATTATGGCTGCAAACCTCCCATTAGCGCTGCTTGTGTTTCTCCATTCGGGGGAGGCGGGGGGCATCGTGGTGGTAGGGGCCGAAAGAGACGACCTGCGGCTGGTGGGCCTTGGGGTTGAGGTCTGTGATGGAGGCGAGGACCCCGTAGATAGAAGGGTTCTTCCAGTACTGTTGCCCGGCGGTGGGCATGCACTTGAGGTTCTCGTTGACATGAACGATCCAGTTGATCTCGTTCAGGTCCAGTGCGAAAAATCTTCGAATCTCCAGGACAAAATTTTTCGAATCTCCCGGACAAAAATTTTCGAATCTCCCAGACAAAAATTTTCGACCGGATTTACCTATTTGACGGTTCCATGTATAAATTACTTTTTTTGCACAAGGTAAAGAGAAACATGTTTAAGCATGTGCCATGGAAGCCATAGGAAATGAATTGTATGCACATAAAGCATGACATCTCGTGATAAGCCTTTGAATTTGATGAATTTCACAAGTGTCTGCCTAAATTAGAAGGATCGTTTGAGAGTACATATAATGCTAATTAAGGTATGAACTTGGCATAGTTGATATTTGACGTGACATTAGATTTATAATAGTACTTTTTGTTTTATTTGGTAATAATTTTTACCTCGTATGTTTGGGTATGCCGGATTTCTTGTTTGATGTCTTGTTTTAGGTACTCGACGTCCTTCTCCCGTATATACATTACTTGTAGGGAAAAAACTTCCTAATGAGTTACGTTCTAGTAATATTTATGCATGGTTAGCTCATGACAATCATATAACTTTTCATAAATTAAATTTAGATGGCACACAAGAGGAGTTGTAACCATATTGTGTGAAATTAAAAAATGTCCATGGATTTCAAATGGAGAAAAACTAGTTTAATCAAAAGATATATTTGAATTCAAATCAAAGTCAAATCATAGAGGTAGAGTCAAGTTTTTAAGTTAAGCTAAATATTAATGTCGGTTTTATTTTTCTTTTTTTTAGCTTCAGACCATTTAAACATAATTGATTGCGCACATCTATGAGCTCCAATCAAGAGTTCTCTTGAAAGATATCTCGAGTTTTAGCCCATGCAAGAGATCCGACCCAAATTGGATGAGGCGGACCGGAATTTTTTACTGAATACCTACAGGAGTCATGCTGCAGGAGTTCAGCCGAGAGAAAGGTTGTTACGTTACTTTATCTAATTTCTTTGGGGCGGTGGCACTTATGTAAAGATCCAAGATTGATCAATCGAGAGATTGACTCCTCTAGAAGGCTGTCACTAAGGCCGTACAAGCGATGCTACTGTTGATCATATAAAGAGAAGGGTTCAATTTTTTATTGATTTTATGCCACAAAAAAGAAAATATAAAAGAACGAAAACAGTAAAAGTCTTCCTTTTAAGTATTGAAAATGCTCAAACATGTTAGCGATTGTCACTTTGTAATTATTGGATTGGTTAGTAGAATTTTTTTCTAGCTGGCTTTTCCTGTGGTGTAGGTATTGATACTCAGATCGCATCACATAAATATTTTATATTCTCTATCGCTCCTCGTATAATTCTCTTACGATTTCGTATTGATTTAATTGGAAGATATGGTGAGTTTCTACATTTATTTTATAAGAAGCTCCAATCAAAGAATTCTTGAATTTGTTGTGATTGCTATAATTAATAAATAGTAAACACAAAAATCTTATACAAGATGTTGACTTAACCCAAAAATGGCTAATTCCATGAACAATTGAATTAATATATTATTTTGTGGATCAATTTTCCATAAACCAATCAAGCTGAAAGATGTGACAAGTGGTGAATTTAGAGAGAGAGAAAGAGAAATGGGAAGAGTGTGTGGTGGTGCGCAAGTGAGGATGTGTCACTTCCTTATGCCCCAGTGAAGATAAAAAGTGTTTAGGAAATGTCCCATGAATAACGTGGGAATCAAATTGCATTGCTTGCCATCCACATATTTGAGTACATGTAATGTGGTTTTGGCAAGGACTTCTCATATGAGACATGACATTAGATATATAACTTTTACCTTTTAAATAATCTAAATTTCTTACTCGAGGTCTCCTTTTTAGTACTCAACGTCTTCTTTCAAAAATACATATGATGTAATGAAAAAATATAAATTTCACAAAGAGTGATTTTCTGATAAGATATGGCAATCGTATAATTTCTCATAATTCAATTTTTAGATGATGAACAAGACAAAATTATAATCACCTTATGTCAAATTCAAGAACTTTTATTGGTTTCATATGGAGAAAAAAATGATTCTAGCAAAAAGATAAATTAAAACTTAAATCAAAGTCAAACTAGTATTGCAAAGTCAATTTTATAAGTCAAACTAAATAGTGGTGTTGTTGCGAAGGGAATCGCTATCCAATGAAGAAATCAAAATGTGCATCAAAACCTCCCTTTTTAATTCCACAACCATTTAAAATGATTAAGAAAGTCAAATTTTTCTCATCAATTCAGAATCATAGCAAGCAAAACTTCAATAGGAAGAAACTCTATATGACCCCTCCCCTAACTCCACAAGGGGAAATGGAAAACAAATCCAATTCACAATCACGCAAAGCCAACATGAGGATGCGGTGGTTGGTGGTGAAGGCTCCACGGGCATCGCTATTGACGCTAAAAGCAAGATAGGAAGAAGAAGAAGAGAAATGCACTGCACATAAGAGAGACAAGAGACTAAAAGTGAGCCACCATCTAGGCACATGGCGATCAATAAACGGGGTAGAGCATGATTCACATGAGGTGGTGTTGAAGTAAAGTCAGTGCATTATGTGTCGAATATCTAGGCACATGGCGATCAATAACGGCATCCTGCGTTGTTGGAGTAAAGTCAGTGCATTATATACGAGAGTGTTGTTGTGTCGATACCACCCACATAAAAGGAAGGAAAAAAAAAGGAGTCTTATTGAGGTGATAGATTTAATGATTAAATTGTTAATTGATCTCAAACTGTGCATGCTAAACATTTAAAACATTAAATTTAACGAATTTCGTGTGAGGTCTATCTAAGATAATCAGTGCAATAATCTCTCTAATGACAGAGGGAAATCAAAGAAACTAACGTCCTTGCCATCTTTCGCGATGGCAACCAGCTGATACAGCACTAGCATCGGCAGCTGATTCTCCAGCAGCAGCATGTCCCGCTTTATATATGGAGCTATCTATTCTAGCCTGTAGATGCTGAAGATGGGGTCAGTAGGCGCATAGCCATTATTCTTCTCCCTACTTATTGTGAAGATGATGCATTCATACAGAAGAATCAACAATGCTGAAGCTTCTAATACAGAAGAATTGAAGAATGCAGGAAGAGGAAGATATAGATGTAGAGATTGAGATTGATCAATGAAGAACTCTGTATATTCTCCTCTGTACTTGATCACAATATACTTCAAGATCGTTTACATCAATGAAAGGAAAAAACTCTATTCTCTCATCTATCTTTCTCTATATCTTTCTGCAACACACCTCTCCCTCTATCTCTACGAAGCTATATACCTTCCTCATTTAGGAAGATGAAGACTAACAGAACAAACTAACTTCTGTTTTTGACGTTATAACTGACTGACGACTCCATATATCTTCATAGAGGTAATCCGCAATCCCTGTTTATCCTCTTTGACAGATTTTCCATCGTTGATCACAAACTTCATTACTCTTTATCTTAGCCGTTCATTTCCACTGATATCAGTCACAGTTACTTCTTTTCTTCTTGCTTTATCAGCCTTCTCAGCATCCTCTGTTCTAACTTCAGCAGTCTCAGCAGCATCATCTGCTCTCTGTTGATATATGATCTTAACACTTATCTCGGTCCTCATGATCTCAAGCATGAAGCAACCGTCCGTGATCATCAGCTCCAGGAACCTGCCCCCCGTTCCCTCCTTCCACTTCTGGTCCAGATTGTCATAGCTATCCTCGAGCTCATGCGCCACCTTCCTCAGAGACTCGAAGACGCACTCGAGGGACTTCCCGGACCGCTTCAGGAAGTGGAGGAGTGCGCGGTGCTTGTGCTCCTCCATTGGACGGAGGTGGTCCTCGTCATGGTGGTAGGGGCCGAAGAGACAACCTGCGGCAGGTAGGCCTGTGGTTTGAGGACGGTGATGGAGGGGGGGACCTCGTAGATGGACGGAGACTTCCAGCAGTGTCGCTCGTCATTGGGCATGCAGTTGAGGTTCTCGTTGACATGAACGATCCAGTTGGTCTCGTTCAGGTCCAGTTGGGGCGGCGAGGGTAACATGTTTCGGGAGTTTCAGAGGTCCCACAAGTTTCTGTTATGGGTGAGAGAGAGAGAGAGAGAGAGAGAGAGAGTATGGGAAGAGTGTGCTTGCGGTTTGGGGTCGACCAAGCCCAACGCTGGTCACTTGTGCATAAATAGAGGTGTGGAAATGGGTCTTCACCAATTTTGTAGCTCATATAAAATGAGTTGGATCATATATGTGTTGATTAAATTTTAATAGTTTTTTTTTATGAAATTGAGTTGTAGAGTCTAATTGAATAATGAATATGGATTCTATACGGATCGGGAGTTGATTGACCTTTTTGTAGGGCCCACGTGAGCATTATTGATGATGTGATTTTACTATGGTTACAGTTGGCATCAAAGGCTTTGTGACTTGTGCCAATATGACTAAAGGCCCATGTAACAAAATTTCTATTTCTCTATTTTATTTTTTATTTTTCTGTTCCTCGAAAAATGTCTGAATCAGAAATTCGTTTGGTAACACAATTTCATTTTTCTATTTTTGGAACATATTTCTTTTTCAAAAATAAATTTGAAAAAGAAATCATAAGCTAAAATTTTTTATTTTTATAGTTTTGGAACAAAAATGTAAAAATTAGAACTCTTCTTATCGTTTACTCCAGTTACCGCTTGCCGCTCACCCACCGCCTATGGGGCATCGGACGTCCGTCATAGACCACCGGATGCCCGCTGCCAATCGCGGACGCCGGGTGCCAACTATCGATCGTTGAACGCTAGTTGCCCGCCACCTACCACCCCCTAGAAATAAAAATTTTATTTTGTTATCAAATGAATTTCTACCATAAACAAAAATTTTGAGTTGTTATCAAATTTTTTTATTTGCTCAAAAACTCATCCAGAGACACAAACTTTGTCATGCGCACCCTAAAAATTCTAAATTTACTCTTTTATTTATTAACCCTAAATGAAATTGAAATAAATGATGTGTAAGTTTTTTCATGACCAAAAAAAAAAAGGAATATTATGTGGTAGTGGGCAAGTTTAGGATTTACGGTGATACAAAAATAACTTTAGGATATTTTGTATCACAATAAGCATAGTTTGAAGTGGTATTTGCTTCAAAAAAAATTAAAAAATTGAAAAATAAAGCGGAAAAATGGGAACATATTTTGGGCCGTCCTCCTTTGATATTTAGCACAGCATTCCTCTTCAACATTCTCGTCTTTCTCTTCCCTCATTAGGATTGCATTTGGTTCGGCCTTTACACAAAACCAAAGCACTTAAATTAGTTTTCATAAAATGCAAATAATACTTGCTATTTGCTTTTATCAACATCTAAGTACAAACGATCTTGTTTAATCATTTATCGAATAAGAAAATTAGATATTGAACTTGATCCTTAAATAAACATATTAATATTGCATAATGAATCTGCATTCTACATTGCATTCAGGCATTACAAAAACATGTCCGTGGATAAATTTATTTTGAATTGATCTAGTTGTAAAATAGATTCGTGTTGGTCCGACATGATAAATGAACTTGAGCTGAGACCTCAAAACTCATTAGAACCTCACAAGCCTGATCCCTTTTAATGGACTCGACCACACCTCACTTGACAACCTAAAGATTACATGTAATGAAGAAATGACCGGCCACTTTTGAGGAAAAGTGTCAAAAAAGTTCTAAACTTTTTATATTAGTATCATTTTAGTTCTAAATCTTTCACTAGTGTCAATATAGTCATAAATCTGTTGATTTGGTGCCAATTCAGTCTTTCTAGCTAATTTTGGCTAGATTTTGCTAACCAGACATTATCGGTTGACGTAGCACAATTGGTACTATCATGGATAATTGTTTAATAAAATTTTAATATTTTTTTTCAAAATTTTTTGTTTTTTGTTTTTTACTTTATCTTCTTCTTATTTTTCCATTTCCTTTTCTTTTTGTCTTTTTTCCTTCTCCTTCTCCTTCTTCCAACTGGTTGCAGACCTTGGCGACCAGCCAATGGTGACAACCAACGAGGTTGAGATTGACCTTGATGGCCTTTGGTGAGCCTCACCGGCCACTGGTAAGGCTTGAGCCCTCGCTAGTGACCGAGCAAGGCTTGACCTCGTTGGATCTAATGAGGTCGCGCCTCACCAACCCAGCACAAGGCCACCCTCGCAGCCTAGGCGGCCTCGAGCTAGCCTCGCCGCCCAACGCAAGCAACCCTTGCAACCTCTAGCAAATGCTTGAGCCTCGCCGAGTGTCATCTTTGGCCGGTCGTCAAGGTCTAACAATCAACTTGGAGAAGGAGGAGGAGAAGAAAAAAGAAAAAGAAAAAATATAATATAAATCTAAAAGATATTAAAATATTATTAAACTATTCATGTCATCGTTGATCGAGCCATGTCAGCCCACTAGCGCCTCGTCAGCAAAATCCAGCTAAAATTAGTTGGAAATGATTGAATTGGTACTAGTGAAAAGGTTCAAGACTAGATTAGTACTATGAAAATGTTTATGACTAAATTGGCACAAATGTAAAAAATTTAGAACTTTTTCAACACTTTTTCTAGTAACTTTTGGGAAGTGAGGTCATTAGGAAGGAAATTGGCAAAAAGGTAGCAACATATTCTATCAGCACCCAAAAAGGAAAAGGAAATAAATTTTGCTTTCCAACTTACAGACACACAATTGAAATTTACTCAAGAATTTGCTGGAGATTTGAATAGATGGGAGAAAGAAGGAAATAAAATAAACAAAGAGAATATATATATATATATATATATATATATATATATATATATATATATATATATATATAAAGATGGAAAGTGTGTGTGGAATAGCGCATCTTTAGGCAATTTTCGGTCATCAATCTCGGGGAAATATGACTAAATTGGCACAAATGAAAAAAATTTAGAACTTTTTCAACACTTTTTCTGTAACTTTTGGGTAGTGAGGTCGTTAGGAAGGAAATTGGCAAAAAGGTAGCAACGTATTCTATCAGCACCCAAAAAGGAAAAGGAAATAAATTTTGCTTTCCAACTTGCAGACGCACAATCAAAATTTACTCAAGAATTTGCTGGAGATTTGAATAGAAGGGAGAAAGAAGGAAATAAAATAAACAAATATATATAGCGCATCTTTAGGCAATTTTCGATCGTCAATCTCAGGGAAATATGGGGAGGATTCATTGTTTATACAAAGAGGAACATATCAACGCTCAAGGGAGAGAAAATCGGTCCATCACAATCGCACTTACGAACACATCCTGGTCATAACAAAGACCAAACGCATAACACACTCTCAAGAGCATTGTAAGTTCTGAAGCTCTCCTTCCTCTCTCTTAGCATTCTCGATAAGAATAATTGTGGCTCATATCAAGAGACTCGCATTGCTAAATTGCATGACACATGCAGTTGATAGGTGAACCTTTTGTTTGTCACTTACTAATTTATGATTTTTTTTGTGGTATTAATACAATTTAATGAATAATTAACGGAGGATAAATTTATTACAAATAGTCACTCAGCCCTTCAGCATTTGCCTAAAGATATTTAGAGCCTTAAAGCCCATATCAAAGCCCAACCAAATGCAGCCTCAATTTGAGCTCCACCTTCAGGATCTTTACCATTGCTGTGATGTTGAGAAGCGGATATATAATATTCATTCCCACAAGAGAAATCGAGAGGAGGCATTCAATAGCAAAGAGCACGAAATCTGGAGACCGTGTTTGGTATAGTCATCTACAAAGTCTCTCGGTGCACCTTTTTCTTACCAATCAAAGTCCCCAAACTTCCCACACCAACGGAAATAATTATATAATGCTACTTTCATTGCAGGTTCATTTTCCCCGATGGAAAGGAAGTTCTTAGAAAGTAAAGAAAATAAAAAGAAAAAAACTGATATTGCAAAATATTCTAAGCATCGCTTACCAAAATTGTCATACCGATCAATATAACAGATTGCGAATTCCAGCCTAAAGAGAGCAACGTGACAGATGGACCTTTAAACATGTGCACGTCACCTTCAAAATCTGCTAGAAGTATGCTACATCACTCAGTACGCCAATTTGTGAACTGTTATCAGTATAAGTAGCATTATTCACTTTGAGCAGTTCAGAGAGTCAACTTACGAATGAAGCAAACTCATTTTACATATGGCATACTTGTCTCTTTCCTTTATATTACCATTATAAGAAACTGTGGGATTAAGTGATTCGAAAAACCAGACTCTGATCAGTGAAATATTGAACTACAGGAGAGATGTTGCAAAGATTGTCATTGACAAATAGAGATTGGCAAGGAAAAATGAAACACCTTTGCCTTTACAAAAGCTATACTGGGGGACCAACCTCAGCTTTCATATGAATCCGAATGCACGCTTAGCAGAGTCGAGAGTATTAGACAGAAGCATAGCAATTGTCACTGGTCCCACGCCTCCTGGCACAGGAGTAATGGCTGACACAACTTTGATTGCTTCTTCATAGCAAACGTCTCCCATGATGTGGAAACCTTGATCAATGCCAGGATCCTGGACATTACAAACTCTTATTTCTGTGACAGTAAATTGCTCAAAATGGAAACAGAGCAGAGCAAGCTAGTTCTTTCAAGTGGGACGGAGGAACAATAATTAGTTCCGAGGAAACTACCTGCTAAGTGACCACTTATACCACAGCAGCTACTTACACAAGATTATCGACATAAATGAGCATTTATACATCAACCCTAACTGTGATTTGAAGCTCCCCTCTATCAGAGTGAGGACCTTACAGTTCTAGATCTATTTGCTAATTTTAGTGACCATGAATCAAAGTTTTCATAAGGAAATCCAGCAAGCAGACTTTACATCTTCTAAGGCTTTGCCCTTTCTCAATCCTTGATTGTTCACTCACAATTTCTTTTCTGAAAGACCCACTTATCTTGTAAGCCTTCTACCTCAAACATCTCTTCCCTGAGCATGGTGCAGCATATCTGCATACATGCATTGAGTAGATCACAGGTACGAGACCACCTGAAACAATACAAAAGCCAAAAGAGAAAAACCACCCTCAAATTTTCCATAGTTACACCTTGGCAGCTAACTTCAAATCCTACACCTTGCACCCTCTAATTTCAACACCTCACACGACATATCTTGAGGTTTCAAGATCTTTGCACCCTCCAGTTTCCGTACTTTTTGGAATGGTGTTAAACTTCAAGGTAAAAAGTCTAAGCTGATGACACCTTATGACACAAAGTGTGGGGTAGGGGTTGTAAGTGCCAACCAAGAGAAAGCTTAGTGTAATTTTTATAATTTTCCCTAATAAAAAGAGTCCTGCCCCTGCTTTTCCAATTTTTTCAACATGAAAGATAGAAACAACAGCATCCTATAACCTATAACAAAGAAGTGGGCAACCCAACAATCTTGCTTCTCCCGACTACCACAGCTCTCTTTCCCATGATTTCCACACCAGACCTCAACAGCAACTCAATACAACTCTTAGGAGCACAAGGAATAAAAAGTGGCTCCCTTCCTTTCATGGCAAGGTTTCCCATATTGGGGGGATGGAAGCCATCCACGTCTTTCTCTGGGCTCACAAAATTGATGATTCTCTCCTCATCCACGTGCTGGGCAAACATCACATTAGGTGGCATAATTGTAAATATTTCCTTACAAGATGTGTTAAAAGAATGGTAATATCTCATTGAAATTTTTCTAGTAGATGAGGAGCTCTAGTCATTGCATCATCGTCCACATCAGAAAATTAATAAGTACAGTATTGGAAACAAATTACGTACAGGTTACACTATTGAATTACTCTATGGAATGTGTCAGAACATAGCGAATGTTCCATTGGCAACAATGAATTAAGCAGACTTGTTTGATACAGATTACCCAAGAGATTCAAAAGAGAAATGGGAATGAAGCATAAGTCTAGCTGTAGAAATTACTTGTGACAAAGGGAGTTGCACAATAATACCATTAACCGATGGGTTATTATTTAATCTGGAAACAACGCGCAGGATTTTATCTTCTGTACATTCTTCAGGTAACTCCTCTACATAGGTCATTATCCCAACTTCTTCACAAGCTTTTAACTTGACATGAATAAAAGTTCGTGAATCCCTTCTTCCGCCAACCAACACAATAGCCAATCCCAGGGATTTTACAATGGTTTCCTTCATTCTGCAAATTTCATTGGCTATTCCTGCTCTAATAGCTCTTGCAATAGACTTCCCGTTTATTACATTAGCAGTTTGCCCATTGGCTGCTTCAAGTAAAAATCATAAGACAGGTTAGTGTGCTATGCACAAGGTAAATGAAGCAGGCAAAGAAGCAAGTAGTCCTGCTCAAACACGTTATATAGAGCTACAAGACAACAAGCTACCAAAAGTCCACAGGTAGAATAATCAACCTTACAACTTGGATTGCATGGAATTCCTAATTCTCAAAAGAGTTCTATAGAAACCATCCCCAACCATCTCATTGAAATCTTTAGTGCTTTTGGAGAGTGACTCCTGTTACGAAAAAGTCCATCAGATCCAAGGAAGCATTTTGTGGTCCTTCGTATGTCGATGCACACGAAAGCATAGTAAAAAGATGATTTTCTAAAGTAGTCCTACGCCCACTTTCGCTTCTGCTCCTTATCTACATATGCACAGATTAATTTTATCCCCAACGAGTTTTATATGCAGAAGTCACAAAAGTTACCGAGGAAAGTTGTGTCTCAACTTCACTCAAGAAGAACCCGACCTTTTTCTAATACAAAGAAGATAAACCCATCATTTTTTTTTTTTTTTTGCAGGAATCAACAACTTAAAGTCAGCACTGGATTCACCATTATACTTCATAGAATCGCTAATGAATCCGAAACACAACGACGACAACGACAGCTGCACCTCACGATCAAAACTACGACATCGAAAGCCAAACCACCCGAATCCAAAAACCGCTTCTAGGCAATCAGCATGCTGCCGAACGAAACATGGAGAACAAGTCTCCGGCAACGGAAAAGCAGAGAGAACGTGCAGAGGACACTCACGTCAACCCTCGAAGCGACCCCAACAGACTTGAGTAACACGCGTTTCACACGCCCGAGAGCAAGTCCAGGCTCATCGCCACAGGTGGCAAAAAGGGTGGCGGGCCGGTCGCGGGAAGGACGATACCTGAAGACTGGGAACGGAAGGCGCTGGAGCTGGGGCCGGGCACCATCCAAACGTCGGGGAGGTTCGGGCCGAGCAGCTTCAAATTTGAAGATAGCGAAGACGAAGAAGGCAATGATGAAGACGTCGACGAGCGGAGGGTCTTCCTTCCCAGCGACCGCCAGCTCGCCGCCCGCAGGCCTCGCATTGTGCGCGCTCTAGGATAGGCGTCGCCGGCCGGCTCGCTCGACCTCTGAATGCTTCGGATAACTTGGGATGGGCGTCGCAGGTTCTTCTTCGCAATTTCTAAAGTTCGAACCTTTATTCTAATTTTTAGCTCCATCCTTTTCCTAGAAAAATCCCACAAAAAAATCTTAAAACTATTTTTCATGAGCACCATTATTTTAATTTTTTTTTCGACTCACGGATGTTAAGAACTTGCATCGATTATCCAAAAATGCTTGCGATCCATCTGGCCGTTTGAAATTTGGCGTGACAGCTTGCGTGGCCATTAAAAATCTGACGTAATTATACGTGTGTTCATTACCTTTTCGAATTCATTAGCTTGATGTTATCTAAAAATATTATCATGTTTTAACAATAACCATAAACAAAGGCTAACAAAAGATCTTATTGAGTAAATAGTACAAGTTTAAGATTATTGGTGAGACAAAAAAAAAATAGGTATTAATGTCCATCGAGAAAAATGTACAGGATATTTTGTGAGATTATTGTTCTTTTTTCAATGACCGACAGATCCTTAATTCAATTCCTACCCTAAAAAAATATTATCAAACTTCTAATCATGAGGACTAGCAGGAATTTAAGCCGAAACATACGTTTCTGTTCCTCGAACTCTCTTGAAGAAGAAGGCAGATGGAACGTTAGTACTAAGGTTCGCTCATTTCCACTGTTGCAATATTACATTTAATCGCTTATTATTGTCTATACAATCTGCTTCTTCTTTCTATACTTTTCTGCTCACTGAAGAATGAAAAAGATGGAAGTGGTACTTGCTTTTTTAGTTTTATGTTTGATCGACTTATGCATGTAATACATACAGAGGGTGGGATATGTTAGAAAATAGTAAAATTGGTTTTGTGTTTTTGATTAGCTTATTTGTCTTTTAATTGTTTTTTGGCTATGTGTAAGCAAGAGTTAGTCGGTTTGTAAACCGTCAAAGAAATGTGTGCTACAGCACCACGTCTCTCTAAGCCGCCAGAGAAGAAAAATCATGAAGAAAGTACAAGTATCTTGGGCACAACAATAAAATATTATTATACTTGCTGCTGGAGATCTCAAGAAGTACGAAGGAAGGTGAACTTGAGGCTTGCAACTTGGACTTGAAGGACACGCAGCCCACAATTTTTGACTGCCAAGAGGAAAAGTTCAACTTTAACTCTTGCATGTCTAAAGTCCAGGCGGTGAAGTGCTTATAGATATAGGGTTACGTTAGTTTTTTTTAGTGTGTGAGAGAGTGAGATTTTAGAGAGAGTTTTAAGCTTAGCAAAGTTAGTGTGTGTACTCTCTTAAGCCTTTATAAAGGCATATTATGTAATATAATCTCTCTTTGTGTGTGTACTCTCTCCCTCCAAGTCCTTTTGGTTCCAACAATTGGTATCAGAGCTAGCAATGGCATCAACTAGTTCCGTTCAAATGCAACTTCCAAAGTTGAACAGAAAAAATTACAACAACTGGTTCGTCCAGATGAAGGTTCTATTCAAGTCCCAAGATTTGTGGAACCTGGTGGAGAATGGCTACACCGAAGTAGCTGATGTTGAAGAATTCAATGCTTTGAGGAAGGAGGAGAAAGAAGCGTTGGTGGAATCTCGAAAGAAAGATCAGAAAGCATTATATGCGATCTTTTAGGCTGTGGAGGAGATGATATTTGAAAAAATATCGAGTGCTGAGACAGCGAAAGAAGCGTGGGATATATTGCAAAAATCCTACAAAGGTGATGATTGTGTCAGGCGGGTGCGGCTCCAAACACTTCGAGGAGATTTTGAGTCTTTACGCATGAATGACTCTGAATCTATCTCGGCTTACTTTGATCGTGTACAAACCATCGTTAACCAACTGAGGGTTAATGGTGAAGAGCTCCAAGATGTACGAGTCGTAGAAAAAATCTTGAGGTCTTTGACTGAAAGATTTGACTACGTGGTTGCGGCGATCGAAGAAGGCCAAGATATATCAACCATGACGTTGGAGAGGTTGATGGGTTCATTATGTTCGCATGAGCAAAGAATGAACCAGAAGTCTATCAGTTCGAATTCTGAGCAAGCACTGCAAAGTCGGGTCACTCAATCAAATCGAGGAGGTCATCATGGTGGCCGAGGTCGTGGAGGTCGTGGAGGTGCCCGAGGTAGAGGTGGAAATCTGAATTCCACTAAAAGATATAAAACACATGACAAATCAAAAGTCAAGTGTTTTAACTGTAACAAATTCGGACATTACAAATTCGAATGTCGAGCAAACAGGGGGCAAGAGCAGCCAGAATATGTGCACGCTGTCGATGCAAATGAAGGCATGGTGTTAGCATGCCAAATGGATGACTCAAGTACCATGGACACAAAAATTTGGTACCTTGATACTGGGTGCGCAATCACATGTGTGGTCAAAAGGAACTATTTTCGAAGTTAGATGAGACGGTTCGTGGTGAAGTCAACTTTGGGAATAAATCCAAAATTCCCATGATGGGCAAAGGTAACATTGATATCAACTCAAAAGATGGTACTAATGTTACTATTGCAGACGTTTACTTTGTGCCGGGACTCTTTTGGAATTTGCTTAGTGTTGAGCAACTATCCGAAAAAGGCCACAAAGTTAACATTGAAAATGGTGTGTGCACCATTAGAGGCACAAACAATAAGTTGATTACAACGACACAAATGACGAAGAACCGGATGTTTCCTCTATCCCTTCAGACGAAGACTCTATTGAGTTTCCAAGCAATGATAAAAGACAGCAAGTGGCTATGGCATCTTCAGTTCGGTCATCTAAATTTTCGTGGACTTAAATTACTAGTCTAGAAAAAGATGGTGACTAGCATGCCCTTGATCGACGCTCCAGACCACTCATGTGAAGGATGTCTCGTTGGAAAGCAACATCGGAAATCTTTTCCAATTGGGAGAGCTAGAAGAGCCAAGAAACCTCTGGAGTTGGTACATACAGATATCTGTGGCCCTGTTGAGGTGGAATCATTTGGACAAAAAAGGTACACGCTAATTTTTGTCGATGATTTTACTAGAAAAACATGGGCTTATTTTTTGAGAGAAAAATCCAAAGCTTTTGGCAAATTTAAAGAATTCAAAGTCTATGTTGAGAAACGGAGTGGCTTTAATTTAAAGACATTGAGATCGGATAGAGGTGGAGAGTTTACTTCCAATGAATTTGACAATTATTGTAAAATTCATGGAGTGAAACGTCAGTTGACTGCTAGCTATACTCCTTAGCAAAATGGTATAGCAGAAAGAAAGAATAGAACAATTTTTGAAATGGCAAGAAGTATGCTAAAGGCTAAAGTATTACCAAAGAAGTTTTGGGCAGAAGCCGTTGCTTGTGCTGTATTTGTGATGAACAGGTGTCCAACAAGGAGTGTTCTTGGAAGAACTCCAGAAGAGGCTTGGAGCGACAACAAGCCAAATGTTTCATTCCTATGGGTATTTGGGTGCGTAGCATATCCCCATATACCGGACAAACGAAGAAAAAAGTTGGATGATAAAAGCGAGAAGTGCATTTTCATTGGATATAGTAATGTGACTAAGGGTTATAAGCTATATAATGCTGTCACGGAGAAGGTAATTATTAGCAGGGATGTCCAATTTTTTGAAGATGAAGCCTAGGACTGAAATCAAAAGGCTGACCAGAAAGACATTCCTATGGAAGATGAACCATTGGTGAGGGAGACCGAAGAATCTTCAATTGAAGATCCATCACTTTCACCTAGTAGTTCATCCTCCTCACCAACAACGATTGTAGAACCATTGATTCGTCGTTCATGATGACCGCAGAAGACGCCAGTAAAATTCAAGGATTATGTGGTCACAAGAGTTGATCATAATGACAGTGACGAAATCACTAATGAAACAATGGTAAACTTTTGTTTATTTACCGAATGTGACCCCATATCCTATGATGATGCAGCAGCAGATGAGAAGTGGAACCAAGCAATGGATGAAGAAATCCACTCCATTGGAAAGAATGACACGTGGTTGCTAACTTCTTTACCACCTGGTAAGAAGCCTATAGGTGTCAAGTGGGTGTACAAAACGAAGTGCAAACCCAACGATCAGGTGGACCGTTACAAAGCTAGACTGGTGGTAAAAGGCTACAAGCAAAAGCCAGGTATTGATTATTTTGAAGTATTTGCACTAGTGGCTCGAATGGATACCATTCGAATGATCTTGGCACTTGCAGCTCAGAACCGTTGGAAAATCCATCAAATGGATGTGAAATCGGCATTCCTTAATGGTTTTCTCGATGAGGAAGTATATGTGGAGCAACCACAAGGTTATGTGAAGAAAGGGCGTGAAAATCAAGTTTATAAACTGAAGAAAGCGTTTTATGGGCTAAAACAGGCACCTCGAGGTTGGTACACGAGGATTGATACTTACCTGTTGGAGCATGGCTTTCAAAAGTGCCCTTATGAGCATACACTGTATATCAAATCAAATACTAACGGCGATATTATAATTGTTTGCCTTTATGTTGATGATTTGATATTTACAGGAAGCTGTGAGAAGATGTTTGCTGAATTCAGGGAGGCCATGACAAGTCAATTTGAGATGACAGATTTGGAATTAATGTCCTATTTTTTGGGCCTTGAAGTGAAGCAGACAAATGAATGCATATTTGTTTCACAGCAAAAGTATGCTAATGATATTTTGAAGCGATTCAATATGGAAGCGCTCAAATCAATTCGAACTCCTATAGCAGAACGGTTGGAGTTGAAGAAAGAAAACTGGTAAATCTCACTTATTTTAAAAGAATTGTTGGCAGTTTAAGATATTTGGCTACCACAAGGCCAAATATAACTTATGGCGTGGGAATTATTAGTCGATTTATGGAGAAACCATACCAATCACATTTGCAAGCAGCAAAAAGAATTTTAAGGTATGTCAGTGGAACTCGTGATCATGGAATTTTATATTCTTACACTGACAACTTCAGTTTAGTGGGGTATATAGACAGTGATTGGGCAGGTGATACTGAAACACGGAAGAGCACTTCCAGATATGTGTTCTTTCTTGGATCAGGAATAATTTCTTGGTCATCAAAGAAACAACAAGTTGTTGCACTCTCAACAGCTGAAGCAGAATACATTGCAGTATCTTCAGCAGCATGTCAGGCGATGTGGCTTCGAAGGATGCTTTTTGAGCTTATGCATGAACAAAAAGGTCCTACTAAATTGATATGTGATAACAAGTCAGCGATTGCATTGGCCAAGAATCCTGTATTTCATGGCAGGAGCAAACATATCGACATCAAGTATCATTATATTCGTGAGCTGATTAAAGAAGGTGAGATTAAACTTGATTTCTGTAAATCCGAAGACCAGATTGCAGATATTTTGACAAAACCATTGAAGGCGGATTTGTTCAAGAAATTGAAGACAATGCTTGGTGTCGTAGTCTTACAAAATCAATTTTAAGGGAGGCTGTTAGAAAATAGTAAAATTGGTTTTGTGTTTTTGATTAGCTTATTTGTCTTTTAATTGTTTTTTGGCTATGTGTAAGCAAGAGTTAGTCGGTTTGTAAACCGTCAAAGAAACGTGTGCTACAGCACCACGTCTCTCTAAGGGTGCGAATGGTAACGTTTCTGTTCTTTTTTTGTTCCAGGGAACAGAAACAAAAAAAAAAAAGTGTTTCTGTTCCGGGGAACAATTTTTGAACAAAAGAACGCGTTTGGTAACGTTTGGTCCGGGAATAAAAAATGAATAGAAACACGTTTGGTAAATTTTATTCTTTTTTTGTTTCTTTTAATTTTTTGAACATTTTTATTTTCTTTTTTCTTTTTTTCGGCCGGTCACTGGCCTCCGGCGACCGGCCGACGGGGCCGGTAGCCTCGCCCAGCCACGGCAAGGCTCGCCGGCCCTCGGCGAGGCCGAGCCTCGCCGTGGTTGGGCGAGGCTCGGCCTCGCCTTGGCTGGGCGAGGCCAAGCCTCAACGGCCGGTCGCCGTCCATGGCCGAGGCTGGCGACCGGCGAAAGAAAAAAGAAGAAAAAAAAAGAAGAAAAGAAGAAGAGAAGAAGAAGAGAGAGAAGAGGAATGTTTCTTCAAGAAATATTTCTAGAGCAAGAAACAACAAATTGTTGTTTCTTTTTTTTGTTCTTATTTCGTTCCAGAAACAAAAAAACAAAAAAAAGAACAGAAACGCAACCAAATACGTTTCTGTTCTTTTTTTGTTCCCAGGAACACTTTCCGTACAGAAGTGTTCTAAAAACGTTTCTTAGGAACGTTTCCATGCACGCCCTAAGCCGCCGGAGAAGAAAAATCATGAAGAAAGTACAAGTATCGTGGGCACAACAATAAAATATTATTATATTTGTTGCTGGAGATCTCAAGAAGTACGAAGGAAGGTGAACTTGTGGCTTGCAACTTGGACTTGAAGGAAACACAGCCCACAATTTTTTACTGCCAAGAAGAAAAGTTCAACTTTAACTCTTACATGTCTAAAGTCCAGGCGGTGAAGTGCTTATAGATATAAGGTTATGTTAGTTTTTTTCTTTAGTGTGTGAGAGAGTGAGATTTTAGAGAGAGTTTTAAGCTTAGCAAAGTTAGTGTGTGTACTCTCTTAAGCCTTTACAAAGGCATATTGTATAATATAATCTCTTTTTATGTGTGTACTCTCTCCCTCCAAGTCCTTTTGGTTCAACAGGATATCCATGAATTCATGGGCTAATCGTTCGGCTGTGACATGTACCATCAACGTTTTTAATGACAACTTAGATGGAAAACCAAATCTTTGCCAATCCGACAATTGTCCGACCGGTAATATGCAGCCAAAGAAAAGGGGCATCTCTATTGCTCCAATCATCACATCAATTGCAGCTGTTCTGGTCTTGATTTCATCGGGAGCTCTTGCAGTATTGTGGATAATCAGAAGAAGACAAATCCAAAGTAACTCTTTTGCATAATGCATGTGCAAGGAAAACCAGAAGTTTTACATGTGATTTTGTCAGTCCAGATTTGAACTCCGAAACGGTTTAGCTGGTCCGATTGCTCGTGGCCTTGCCGCAATTGGGCATGGGAAAAGTGAACACGACTCACCAACTTGATCTTACTTGCGTAATCACGTTTCTATGTCGTCACCGTTTCATGTTCAAAAACATTTCACACATTATTAGTTAATGATATCATAATTGCAACATGGCTTACTTACAAATAGGAGTATCAAAAACCAAATTGAAAATCGAACCAAATCAAATTAAAAACTTAAAAAAGAATTATCAATTTGACTATATCGAACCGAACCCACAAACTAATAAAATCGAACCATTAACCAAACCCTATATTTATTCTCTCCCGTCTCCTCTCGTCTTGGTCGGCTTGGAGGTGCAACGGCGTCGGCGACGGGGACGGCTACTGCGACAGTGACAGGGACGGCGACGACGGCAGGGACGGCAACCGATTTCTTCTGCAACAAAGCTTGTCTCTCCTTCGTCCCTCTTCCTTCTCACGCTGAAGAATTTGTTGCGGCCACGTGCCTAAGCATGTCCTGGGCAGGCAAGTCTCTAATCCCGTCTTCATTGCTCGCCGCCATTTAATTTAATCCCGTGCTTGCGTGCCTAAAGCTTCCTCCTCTTGGGCTGAGGCGGAGAGGGTTTTTGGGGACATGGGCGATGAGAGGGACTTGGTTTCTTGGAGTTCCATGATCTCCTGCTATGGCAATAATCACACGGAGTTTGAAGCGGTGGATACGTTCGTTCATATGTCGAGGATGGGTTTTTCCCTATGATTACTGTTTCGCGGCGGTTGCTGGGGCTTGCTCGGTCCCGGAGAATGCATCGATTGGTGATAGGGTTCTTGGGTTTCTAATCAAAAGCGGCTATCTTGAGTCTGATATGTGTGTTGGGTGTGCATTGATTGACACGTTTGCAAAGGGTAGTGCTGATTTGGTTTCAGCTCGTAAGGTGTTTGAGAAAATGCCTGATAGGAATGTGGTTGCTTGGACATTGATGATGACAAAATGACTTTATTTACACTTGTGCTGGGTATACTTCATTTGGTTGAGGTAACTTGCTTCACTCTTTCTGGTTTGTTTTCCACGACATGGTCTTCTCTTAGAATAAGTCATTACGTACTTCTTCAAAATAGTTCTGTTTGCAGTGAAGGCATATAATATCAGACTGAAGATCATGACCCGATAACTCTGTTCAGGTTACTTAATTACCTTTTCATTTCTCCAGATGTTACTACTAGTGCTACTACTACGACTACCAACTCTACTAAAGGATCTATTGGGACATTAAGGATGCGAATGGTAACGTTTCTGTTCTTTTTTTTTTGTTCCTGGAAACAGAAATAAAAAAAAAGTGTTTCTGTTTCGGGGAATAATTTTTGAATAAAAGAACACGTTTGGTAACGTTTGGTCCATGAATAAAAAATAAACAGAAACACGTTTGGTAAATTTTATTCTTTTTTTGTTTCTTTTAATTTTTTAAACATTTTTATTTTATTTTTTATTTTTTCCTTTCTTTTTTATTTTTTCTTTTTTCGGCCGGTCACCAGCCTCCAGCGACCGGCCGACGGGGCCGGCAGCCTCGCCCAGCCACGGCGAGGCTCGCCGGCCCTCGGCGAGGCCGAGCCTCGCCGTGGTTGGGCGAGGCTCGGCCTCGCCTTGGCTGGGCGAGCTCGGCCTCGCCCAGATCCGGCGACCCCGAGCCTCGCCATGGCTGGGCGAGCTCGAGCTCACCCAGATCTGACGACCCCGAGCCTCGCCAAGGCTGGGCGAGCTCGAGCTCACCTAGATCCGGCGAGCCCGAGCCTCGCCGGGGGCCAGCAACGCTCGGCCTCACCGGATTTGGGCGAGCCCGAGCTCGCCCAGCCAAGGTGAGGCTCGGCCTCGCCCGTGCCGGCGACGCCGAGCCTTGACGGCCGGTCGCCGGCCATGGCCGAGGCCGGCGACCGGCGAAAGAGAAAAGAAGAAAAAAAAGAAGAAAAGAAGAAGAGAAGAAGAAGAGAGAGAAGAAGCTCGCCGGAAATGTTTCTTCATTTTTGTTTCTAGAACAAGAAACAACAAATTGTTGTTTCTTTTTTCTGTTCTTATTTCGTTCCATAAACAAAAAAAGAACAGAAACGCAACCAAACGCGTTTCTGTTCTTTTTTTGTTCCCGAGAACACTTTCCGTACAGAAGTGTTCCGGAAACATTTTTTTGGAGTGTTTCCATGCACACCCTAAGGTTGTCAAAAAATTGACCTTTTACATCTACTGAGGTTACAAGAATTACCGATAACTTTAGAACAGTAACTGGAGAGGGAGGATTTGGGAAAATTTACTCTCGCAAACTTGATGATGGCACTGAAGTCGCTGTAAAAATGTTATCTCAATCATCAAAGCTAGGCTACAAGGAGTTTCACGCAGAGGTTCAAAAATTTAATGCAACTAGAATCAACGTCATGTTTTCGATTTTTTGGGTGTTCTACTCATGGCAAGCTCTGAAACCTTGATGTGCAGGTGCAGCTCCTGATAGTCATTCACCATAGAAATCCGGTTTCACTTATCAGATATTGCGAAGAATATGAAAACATGGCACTGATTTATGAATTTATGTTCGATGGAAATGTTTAGCAACATTTGTCAGGTTTGCCTGATATTTCCTTCTCCAAATTCTAACCAGATAAAGCATTGATTAGACTCTCGTTATATGACAGAACAACGTGTGTTGAGTTATATTTTATCTCAACTCTGTTCTTTGACAGTTCAGGCCTTTGGATTAATTGGTCAAGTTACGTAGTCATTAAAAGCACACTGGAAATAAAAATTAAACTTTCTCAATGAATGAATAAGATGGTGAACAGGATTTTATATCTTTCATGATTGGAATACTTCCTAAATCCTCTACTTTCAAGCAGCACAAAAGCTGAATGTTTTGAGTTGGAGCCAGAGACTACAAATCGCAATCCATGCAGCTCAAGGTACATAAAGTAGATTGATGAAATCTTTGTTCACATTTCCACAAGTTGAGCAACACAATACATTTCATGAAGTTTCCTTTTTTGCTGGTGGTGCAGGGTTGGAGTACCTGCACAATGGTTGCAAACCCCCCATTGTCCATAGAGATTTAAAGACGCCTAATATTTTACTAAACAAAAACATGCAAGCGAAGATTGCTGATTTTGGATTATCGAAGGCATTTGTAACAGAGCTTCAGTCTCATATTTCGACTCGCCCAGCAGGAACGCCTAGTTATCTTGATTCGGAGTAAGCAACTTGAACCAACAACTCTGAATACATATACTATTCCACTTAGGAAGCAGAATAACTGTACTAATGTAGACCATCGCAAGAGGCCTATACATTTTATTCGTACATGTTTATGTTGGATACACGTATGTAGGTGCGTTTTTGAAAGGCAATTCCGGCTATCATTTTACTGATCAAAGCGATGATTCCTTTTGAATTTGAAGTTTCATTCATCTGGAAACTTGGGCAAGAAGAGCGATGTGTACAGCTTTGGTGTAGTTTTATTCAAGTTAATCACAGGCCACCCAGCCATTAGAAGAGTCCAGAGGGCAGCAGCATGAACATACTTCACTGGGAGACTCCACTCATAGAAAGAGGGAACATCCAGAGCATTGTCGATCCAAGGTTAAATGGACAATTCAGCATCAATTCCGCATGGAAAGCGGTGGAATTAGCCATGTTGTGCGTGCCGACGATAGCAGTCCAATGGCCAGACATAGACCGTGTTCTGTTGGAACTAAAAGAATGCTTGACGGCAGAGATCAGTTCAGGAAGAAGGGAAGGAATGGGAAATAGTAAGAGATGAAGTGAGTCTTTTGAGATGACCTTAATTGACGTTGATAGCGCTCCTAGTGCTCGTTAACCATACTTTGTCTATAAAGGTTATCATGTCCACCTTCCTTGTAAAGTTGATTATTGGATCGAACAGATTTGAAAACTTACGAACAAAGTCTGCCGTTGTGAATTTAAATTGAGAGTGTTGTGTATTGAGGTTGTTGCTTTTATAGCTTTGTGAATAAATGAGTGAATGGTCAGTTCAATTGACACTTTGGCCCCTCTTTACAAGGCTCCAAACTGTACAGCCATCAAGACGTTGATAGCTAGCCTTGGTCAGTTATCCATGTGAACCCCTGTATAATGAAGCAGAGGAAAAATGAATTTCTTTCATTGTGATACTATCTGTTTTATAAACCCAGTCATCTTTTGACAATCTTTGCCAACCACAACCACCTAACTACTAGCCACCTGGCCATAATGAGAAGCCCGAAGAGCAGCACTCACCTCATCCAATCAGTGTCGCCTCTCATCAAACAGGAGTATATAGAGAGCATCATGGATCAGAGGCTACAAGGGCGGTTCAGCGCGGCATCCGCTTGGAAACTAGTCGAGGCAGCAATGCCGTGCTTGGCCATGACTGCAAACGAGAGGCTGAACATGAACCCGCATGCTGTTGGAGCTGAAGGACTGCTCGACTCTTTTTAGGCAAGGTACCTGATGGATCAAGGGATTATGTTCTGCTTCACCCTTCACGATCGCTGCTTATGATTTGGATAAATACCTGTGAAAAGGTCCCACGAGACAGTGCTTGATGTGCTCCAAAACCTTCCTTTGGGTTTTGTAATTGTGGACGATGTGATTTTCTTTGATGATATGATAGCATTTCAAAGTTTTGCATGTACTATATCCGCCTATGAACTCAGTGAGAGACAATATTGAAGAAAGAAAACTGCTGCTTTGCACTGAAAGGACAAAATTACTTTATACCTATCAGCCGAGTAATCTAACGAATCTTTTACCACATGTCATGTAAGCTAGTAAATGTGTGCACGTTCTTGCGTGTTCCCCAAAAAAAAAAAAAAAACGAACACTCTATGTACTAAATCAAGCCACTTAATGAATTCATAAGAATCTACATTGATATTGTTTCAATATAGAATGAAAAAGAAATATAGGGTAATATTTGCTCTGATACCTTGATGCGTAGGCACAACTCCTGATGGCCGTTCATTGTAGAAATCTAGCTTCATTTATCGGACATTGCAAAGAACTTGAAAACATGGCGTTGATTCACAAATTCATGCCCAACTGAAATGTTCGCCACATTAGTCCAGTTTGTCTGATGTTCCTTTTTGCAAATTCTTGCCAGATCAAGTATCTCTTAGACTCTCAATATGTGACAGGACAACATGCGTCGAAATATATTTTTTTTCTCAACGTTCTTTGATAGTTCAGGCTTTTGCATTAATTGGTCAAGCTTCATATTCATTAATAGCACCGTAGAGATAAACTTAACTTTCTCAGCGGACGAGGACACTAGTGAGCAGGATTTTACATCTTTAACGTTTTTGAAGCTCCTTATTTCTCTACTCTCCAGCAGCACACAAGCCTAATGTTCTGAGCTGGAGCCAAAGGCTACAAATCGCAAATGATGAAGCTCAAGGTACATAAAGTAGATTGATAAAAACCTTTGTTCACATTTCCACGAGTTGAGCTTACACAACACATTCCATTAAGTTTTCTCTGTTGGTGGTGCAGGGTTGGGGTATCTGCATTATGGCTGCAAACCTCCCATTAGCGCTGCTTGTGTTTCTCCATTCGGTGGAGGCGGGGGCCGTCGTGGTGGCAGGGACCGAAAGAGACGACCTGCGGCTGGTTGGCCTTGGGGTTGAGGTCTGTGATGGAGGCGGGGACCCTGTAGATAGACTGGTTCTTCCAGTCCTGTTGCCCGGCGGTGGGCCTGCACTTGAGGTTCTCGTTGACATGAGCGATCCAGTTGGTCTCGTTCGGGTCCAGTACAAAAAATCTTCGAATCTCCGGGACACAATTTTTTGAATCTCGGGGACAAAAATTGTTGTTTATTCTTATTTCCTATTAGAAACAACCTCAATATAGGTTGGATTTCCTGAATAATCCGTACAAAAGTTTGAGCTATGACATCCTGATTTTTGACCTTGTACCAATTATATGAAATGGGCTTTTTCTTTGAACCAATCACTTGCGAGATAACTAATCTATCAGGTAAAGCCATTAAGGGATATAAACGAGACAGACTTGAGAATTTGATTAGAAATCGATTGCTCAACCGTGCTAATCGGCAAGGGAAATCGATTAGAGACCGGAAATAGATCGATTCGACAAAAGCACGTAATTAAATTATTGGTGATTCAACCTGATTGCAAAATTCATGTCGAATGGCACTAAACCAATTTTTCTGTCAATTCTGTACCTGGTGCCCATAATTGAAACCTTGAAATTTTTATGACAACCAAGAGTCGACGATGAGTCGGAGATGCATAATGTGGATCGAAAATAATTGACCACAGGTCAGACGTGTTAAAAATTCCTAAAAGCTATCAAGTAAGTTAGGTCACCCTAAAATCGTGTCCGATTGAAATTAACCACGAAATTGAACATGGTTTCAGGAATTGAAAGTTCCAATGTGTCATGATTTATTTTTGGAACGTCAACTCATCTTTTGAAGAATTTTTGACGAGTTTGAACTTTCGGCAAAAATTCAAAATTGGGCAATTTAAATTCAAGAAATTCGGAGAGGCAAAATTGAGTGGATTTTTTGCCTCCAAAGTGAGCTAATTGGTGAAGGGAATGCAAGAAATTTGTGTGAGCTGCTACCATGGCATGTGTGGCCATTAAATGGAGGTTATTTGGTGTGAAATTGAATTGATTTTTGAGAAGAGCTTGAGGGGAATGGGTGAAATTTGTAGGGCTGTGATGGCTGCAACATTTGGAAATCAAACTTGGCCTGTTTGAGAAGATTATGAGGGGAAAATGGCTGCTGGATGAGCTAGACTGCGTGCCTTCCCCGCGCTTGAGCCTGACCACCTGTGCATCGCCGTTTGCCAAGCCCTGCTCGATCGTCGACCAGCCCCTTCGCCGACTACCTCAGCCGTCTTAGCTTCGCTCCAGCCGCTAGCTCGTCGCCACCTGACCGTGTCCGCTGTTCCCCGCACTGTTGGCCGAGCCAAGCCCGTGACCAATCCCTTGAGCCGAACCAAAGTTCCAACTTAGAACTGAGGCTTACCGGGTCTTTTTCGGGCCCTTCCGAGCCTTCTCTGGTGTCGCCATAGGCTCAAGTCTTACTCGTCTTCGCATCGCCGTCGCCGTAAACTCGTCGGCTCGTAAAACCGATGAGTTTACGTTCTAATCCCTAATTATGAGGCTAATTACGCTTAGTGAGGGGTTAGTTAGCCTAATGAGGGATTAGTGTTAGTTAGTTTATGTAACTAGGTTAGTCAGAATTGGTTTGGTTAGGCAAATTAGTTAGTTAGATGATTTAGCTAGCCAATTAGATTAAATTAGTTAGAATGGTTAGATTAATTAGTTAGCTTAGGAGATTAATTTAATTAGTGCACCTAGGTGGTTAGGTTAGCTTATGATAATTTAATTTAGTGGTTTAATTTAATTATTTTGCAATTTATTTATTTAAATGCAATTTATTTAATTATTTATTAATTAGCGAAAATTATACCGGGATAGCCGGTTGTTAGAATTTTGTGTTGATTGTCATGGTATTGTTGGTTTGTGCAATTGATTGCTAATTTATGCAATTGGATGGTGAGTGATGATTTTTGAATTATTATTTCAGAAACATGGAATTTTGGTATTTAATTAGAAAAATACTAAGTGTCGGTTTTTTACACCAAAAGGATTTTAAGTACTATATAAAATCGTGAAATTTTTAAAGGAGAAGACACCACATTTTATGGTTGTTGACACCTAAATTTTGGCGATCTAGTCATTTAGTTATTACATAGAAAATTATGGGTTAATTTTATCCTTGAAAAAATAATCAATTACATAGCATATTAATTTAGGTGCATTTGCTTTTAATTTGCATTTTATGTTGGGCTAGTGGTTCTGAGTTTTAACTTGACAGATTGGGCTAAGCCCACAAATCGGCCCGAGCCCGCATCCTCGGAGAAATTTTAAGAATTTATCTTTGCGAGATTTCAAATTTGAGAAGAATCTTTTTGCAATCCTAAATTTGATAGGAGATCTTCATGGATATTGACTTGAAGTAGGAAACAAAACCCTAGTCTATTCAGTTATAAATAGGTGGCTATATTACAGAAGGAAGGAGGCCACACAATTGAATATACGGCCGCACAAAGGGGGTTTTCCTTTTCATCACTTCGTAGGGGTTTTATTTTCTTCGGGGAACTTCTTTTTTATCACTTCGTAAGAGGGAGACCACACGGTGGAGATACACGACCGTGTATTGGGTTGCATCTCACGTTGCTCGCCTGGGCACCTTCATCAGAACACTCTTGATTGGCGCGCCTTCTCTTTGCAAGAGACAATCCAGAGAGAGCAGGAGGGGCGTGAAGTATTGAGACGCCATTAGTGAGTGGAGGAATAAAAAATAAGGAATTAAAGATGAGTTGTGAGTGGTGATTTATGAAGATTAATTCACGCAATTCTCACATCTCGGATGCTGCTTTTCTGAGACCAACATCAATGAAGCCAGTCCTCGCCCACTCTGCAACTTTCTGGTGTTTCATCCAGCAATTCCAGGCCGATTTTCCAGGCGTCCTTGACGTGCCCGAGATCTCCACCGATCCAGTTATCTTGTTTTCGTTCGAATTTTTATTAGTGCAGGTCTTCCTTGATTGAATCCAGTCACCACCCCGGAAATCCCTACATCCAAGTCCAAGCTGTGAGCCTCGCCGAGCATTATCATATCACGTCGCGAGTAGCCGTAGCCGTTTGAGGATTGGAATTTGGGAGCCAATATTCGGAATAGGTAAAAATTTTGTCTATTTTGATTTCCAAAAATTCCGTTTCCTTATTTGATATATTCATTGATGCACATGATTGAAATCCCTGGCGTGATATTTTCAACTCGAGGAGCTCTCAAATTAGGGATTGACAGTCCGATTTTCGCGCCCGAAATCCGACTCGCAATCTCTTGCAAAAATCGACAATCCGATCTCACGTCCGAGATTCGATTCGCGATTTAATTTTAAAATTGGTTAACCCGATCTCATGCGCGAGATATGGTTCGCCAATTTTTTAGATATCAATTTTATCTTGCTTGATTTTGCTGTTTTGAGTCAATTTTATTTTCGTAAAAGAAAAAAATTTGAATTAGGATTAGGTTCGTTTTAAAATATTCTCAGTCTTAGGGTTATCTTGCATGTTTAGAATTGCAATCTTAATTCGAATTTTTAAATAAAAAATCCAAAAAAATGCATTCATTTAGGATGTTAGTTTTCTTTAATTTAATTGGCACGTTTAATTATTTGGCAATTTTAAATTTCGAATTTTATAAAGAAAAATACAAAAAAATCATCATGCATGTATGGCACGTCATTGCATATTAGGTTGATTGCATGTTTAGTTTTATTTAGATAAATCTTTTAGATAGATTGCATTTTAGGTTAGAGATTACTTGGTTAAGATAAGATTCTAGTTTAAATTAGGATTTGGCTTAACCTAATTCCTAATACAAACTGGATAGAATTTTAATCTAGCTAGGTAATTTTTGCATCTTAATTTCGAATTTCATAAAAAAAAAATTCTTAAGATAGATTCATTTCATTCTCTAAGATAGTTTGCATTTTTTAGGAATTGAAATATCAAATGCATCATTTAGTTTTTTAGGCCCATTTAATTAGAAACTGTCCGTCAATAGAATTAGATCATTTAGATTGCATTTAATTATTGCATATCTTTAGGATTTACTTTACTAATGTCATATAGCTTAGGTCATGTTGCCATGTCATATTAGATTATTAGCATGCATCGCATGATTCTCATTAAATAAAGTGAAAACAAAAAAATTGCTTGATGGCGTGTTAATTAGAAATCATATCTAAGATTGCCGATGTGAATTCTGATCTAACACTGCAAATGCTTTTGTTACTTTGAGGTAAGTTCTGCATCATTTAATTGCTTTCTTGGGTGTTAAATTGGTGATTTGCGCACCTACATGAACACCTCACATGTTAGGGAAATAGATTTAAAATCAATCTAAATTGCTTGCTAAACATTTTTCAAAATAAAAATAAAGGTACCGAAAGGGCGTTAGAGAAATTTAACATAACCAAGTCCCCATACCCTTAATCTCTGGTTCGTAGGAGTAAAGTAAATCTCCCATTACTTTACCAGGGTTTCTAATCGACCCACCAAAAATAGATTAGTGGTGACTCCTAGTTAAAATTCAATTGCATGTTAACAATTCAAATCTAAGTCGCGAATTGGTATGGGCTTGGGAGAACCCGAGTTAAGTCTAGGCTTAACAATCCATTAGCCAAACCCTAGGTGATCCACACCGAAAAAATTGGTCGCAATAATGGTTCAATCTAACTGTGTGTCCATGCACAATTATTTTACCAGGTATTTTTAATATGAAGAAAAATAGGCCAATCACATTATTTAAAATTGAGGCATTTGAGTGCAAAGCACGATGTCTTTGGCCAAGATGGATGTGCGTGTGATCGCTATGAAAACTTGTCACCCAATGAAAGTCGGGTGGGCGATGCTCCCATATGGAATACCCCATATCAACGGATGTCGAATCACGATAGAGGCCAGATCGATGCTCCTTCGAGAATGCCATCTAGAGGTAGACGTTGTCGTGCTCAATGGGGCAAGACGACACCCAGTTATGCCGAAGGATTGCCGACTGTTGAGTTGGACATGGCCGATGGGTTATAAGAACTGGGACATGTGTGAATGATTGAGATAGTTGTGTCTGATTATGGAACATAATTGTGTGGCACGGAATAAGACATGTCATAACAATTTGGCCTTATAATCGAGACCTATGTGAATATATGATGATTGATGTGCAGTATTGCAATTGTTAAATATGTTTGCTATATGCATATGTATATGAGCTGTACAAATGTGCAGGGAGGTGCTGAGGCAATGTAAGTCTGATATGATGTGTGCTTAGGCTGCCTCTGGGTGAATTATCTTCCTAATCGGGGTTTAGGGTATAAACTCGATGAGACATTATCTCACCCTGTTGTGGTTTACAATTTTCAGGTCCTTAGATGGAGGTATGAGAAGTACGAAATGGGATCCCGCAGGTGATGGATTTTGAGCACACCTTTTTCCCTATCCTCGACACCACCTTGACCCGAGAGTTAGTTGAGTCTACAGTCTAGGTTGATGAAGGCTTGCCCCAGTTGGTACCTCACTGATTCATAACGTGGTTCATTGGCTTTCCTCAAGGGGGTCGGAAGGGTCCCCTGCAAGGTTTCGACAAGCCTCCTGTTGGGACTAAGGAGTGGGAAGTAGGGCATCCCATGGATTTCGACACTCCTAATGGTGTCGTGGTGGACCCGGAGCCCATGGCTGTAGAGCCTGGAGTTTAGATAGCTCAGTAGCTCCTTTTTGGTTTAAACTCTTGTGTATATAAACCCAGTTTGCTTATAAAATAAGTTTTGTCAAAATTGGTTGTCCTGTTTTCCTATCCCATGTTTGATTGTTGTCTAGAGATTGTTTATTTCTCTTCCACGTGTACATGAATCGATTGGGTTGGCAACGCGTCCTGAGAATGTCGTAATTTGATCGACCACCGAGGAATATGCACACGATCGAGGTTCGGGGTGTGACACGAGCTCACAAAATACACACAAACAACAATTTAAGGAGAAAAAAAGTTGCTAAAATGGATCTTAGGTCAAGTTGAGTGTGGGTCTCATGTGAGTCCTTCTATTAGTATTGCAAAGAAATGGATCAAAACAGATTAAATTGATCAATTTGGGTTGAATAAATTTCGACCGGATTTACCTGCTTGACGGTCCCCTGTATAAATCACTTTTTTTTGCACAAGGTAAAGAGAAACGTGTTTAAGCTTGTCCCATGGAAGCCATAGGAAATGAATTGTATGCACAAAAAGCATGACATCTCATGATAAGCCTTTGAATTTGATGAATTTCACAAGTGTCTGCCTAAATTAGAAGGATCATTTGAGAGTACATATAATGCTAATTGAGGTGTGAAGTTGGCATAGTTGATATTTGACGTGACATTAGATTTATAATAGTACTTTTTGTTTTATTTGGTAATAATTTTTACCTCGTATGTTTGGGATATGCCAGATTTCTTGTTTGATGTCTTGTTTTAGGTACTCGACGCCCTTCTCCCGTATATACATTACTTGTAGGGAAAAAACTTCATAATGAGTTACGTTCTAGTAATATTTATGCATGGTTAGCTCATGACAATCATATAACTTTTCATAAATTAAATTTAGATAGCGCACAAGAGGAGTTGTAACCATGTTGTGTGAAATTCAAAAATGTCCACAGATTTCAAATGGAGAAAAACTAGTTTAAGCAAAAGATATATTTGAATTCAAATCAAAGTCAAATCATAGAGGTAAAGTCAAGTTTTTAAGTTAAACTAAATATTAATGTGGGTTTTATTTTTCATTTTTTTAACTTCAGACCATTTAAATATAGTTGATTGCGCATGTTTATGAGCTCCAATCAAGAGTTCTCTTGAAAGATATCTCGAGTTTCAGGCCATGCATGAGATCCGACCCAAATTGGATGAGGCTGACTGGAATTCTTGACTGAATACCTACGGGAGTCATGTTGCAGGAGTTCAGCCAAGAGAAAGGTTGTTACATTACTTTATCTAATTTCTTTGGGGCGGTGGCACTTATGTAAAGATCCAAGAGTGATCAATCGGGAGATTGACTCCTCTAGAAGGCTGTCACTAAGGCCGTACAAGCGATGCTACTGTTGATCATATAAAGAGAAGGGTTCAATTTTTGTATTGATTTTATGCCACAAAAAGAGAAAATATAAATCAATAAAAAGTCTCTTTTTAAATATTGAAAACGCTCAAACTTGTTAGCCATTGTCACTTTGTAATTATTGGATTGGTTGGTGGAATTTTTTCTAGCTGGCTTTTCCTATAGTGTAAGTATCGATACTTAAATTGAATCACATAAATATTTCATATTCAGTATCGCTCCTCATATAATTTTCTTACGATTTCGTATTGATTTAATTGGAAGATATGGTGAGTTTCTACATTTATTTTATAAGAAGCTCTAATCAAAGAATTCTTGAATTTGTTGTGATTGCTATAATTAATAAATAGTAAACACAAAAATCTTATACAAGATGTTGACTTAACCGGAAAATGGCTAATTCCATGAACAATTGAATTAATATATTATTTTGTGGATCAACTTTCCATAAACCAATCAAGCTGAAAGATGTGACAAGTGGTGAATTTGGAGAGAGAGAAAGCGACATGGGAAGAGTGTGTGGTGGTGCCCACTTCCTTATGTCCCAGTGAAGATAAAAAGTGTTTAGAAAATGTCCCATGAATAACGCAGGAATCAAATTACATTGCTTGCCATCCACATATTTGAGTACATGTAATGTGGTTTTGGCAAGGACTTCCCATATTTGACATGACATTAGATATATAACTTTTACCTTTTAAATAATCTAAATTTCTTACTCGAGGTCTCCTTTTTAGTACTCAAGGCCCCTCTTTCAAAAATACATATGATGTAATGAATAAATATATATTTCCCAAAGAGTGATTTTCCGATAAGATATGACAATCATATAATTTCTCACGAATCAATTTTTAGATGATGAACAAGACAAAGTTATGATCATCTTATGTCAAGTTCAAGAACTTTTATTGGTTTCATATGGAGAAAAAAATGATTCTAGCAAAAAGATAAATTAAAACTTAAATCAAAATCAAACTAGTATTGCAAAGTCAATTTTATAAGTCAAACTAAATATTGGTGCTGCGAAGGGAATCGCTATCCAATGAAGAAATCAAAATGTGCATTAAAACCTCCCTTTTTAATTCCACAACCATTTAAAATGCTTAAGAAAGTCAAATTTTTCTCATCAATTCAGAATCAGAGCAAGCAAAACTTCAATAGAAAGAAACTCTATATGACCCCTCCCCTAACTCCACAAGGGGAAATAGAAAACAAACTAAATTCACAATCACGCGAAGCCAACATGAGGCTGCGGTGGTTGGTGGTGGAGGCTCCATGGGCATCGCTATTGACGCTAAAAGGAAGAAAGGAAGAAGAATAAGAGAAATGCACCACACATAAGAGAGAGACAAGAGACTAAAAGTGAGCCACCATCTTGGAACATGGCGATCAATAAGCGGGGTAGAGCATGATTCACATGAGGATTCAACACCATCTAATATTTTCTTGTACTAGATAAAGGATTCATGTCATTTTGAAAGCACTCGACAAGTTTGTCTAAAGTTGCTCTTAAATATCTCAACTAAGAACTCAAATTACAAATTTATTAGGAGAAAGTAAATTAAAGTCGATATTCGACTTAGTTAACTTGTAAAAAATTAATTTTTACTTAAGTAATGACCACTATTATGGAGAAAGCGCGATCAGTTTATACCCACATATATATAATGAGGAGAAGGCTATTCTAGCAATATAGGATCTTAATAGGCGTACTTAGAGAACAACTTAAATAAATTCTCTTATGGTATTTTTATATAGCTATGGATTCTTCATCTACTTAATTTCTGCTCAGTAAAGAAAATCGTCCCTCAAAAGCAATCGAGCTCATCAGGGCATTGCAATTCTCTCCCTTTCAAGTTGCTGTCATGGCTACAAACTCTAAAATATCATTTACCCTCTAACGTTTATGCGCCCAACATTGTTGCGTTAAGAACTAATGATACAAAATATACCCTTTGGGAAACCTGAGTACTTTCACTAACTGAAAGTCGAGATTCGTCGGGATTTTCCACCGGGCGCCACTGTTGCCCCACTGGAAATGGTAGATCAAGATTGTACGACGTAGTTTATCACACATCTATGATTACTACACCACTATCAATATAACATGTATAATTTTTTTCGACATTTGCCACTTGGCTTCCAGTGAACATATTGTCTGTATTTTCTTTTTCTTCAACATAATTATCTCGATAATCTGTTTCCAATCAACAATTTTTTTTCTATGTGGCTTATCTTTTTCACGAGGGATATTGAGATTTATTTAGGAAACCAACAATCTTTTTTTAATTGATTTATTTTATTGCAAATACTGCAGGTTAGATTTTTATTTTATTTTCCTTTTAAGAGGTTTCTTCTCCTCTTTTATTTTTCCACAAGCTCCTTGAAACCTTTTTAGATTTATGAGACCCCACATTTATTTAGACTGAAAGTCACTCTCAACGGAATCTTCATCATAAAGCATTAGTCTTTTCTCATACGCCTGAGCTAATTAATTCACTCACTAACATGATTTTTAAATCCTTAAATTCTTCTAGAGGGCTGATAATAGGATTGTGTTCCTTGATAAACATCACATCTAAAATTTCTACTCCCCTGATATCATCTCCATAAGCCCCCATTTGATCTACTCGTCATTCTAATCTTCCATATTATTGTTTGAGGGTGTCATAATTGTTTATTTTAATATTTTAAAGAGACTGAAATTTAATTGTTTGTGTCTTTGTTGCGTCTTGAAACTTTTCTTTTAATATGTTCTTAAATTATATTTTGAGTTTGAGCCGTATACGAAATCTGATTTGATTGAAAGATGCTTGTTGGATTAAAACCCAGTAAACATATCATATTTGGATTGGAACGCGGAGAGTTGGTTGTTGTAATCTTATCCAAGCCATCCATTAACTGGAACTCCTTACAGCCAAAAAAATAATAATAATAATAAAAAGGAGCTCGTATGTTGGTGCTCGTCAGAAGAGGAGAGAAATATGGGTTTGTGTGGGCTGTGTGGGCCGTTGACTTCTTCAAGCCTTCAAGTGGAGTTCTCTTTTCGTTGGGGGAACAAAGGAGATGTGAGCATCGGGTGAAGCTTGTGAAGAGAATCCTTCGTCCAATTGAGGCATTTTCTTCGTGAAGACACGAGTGTTTCGAGTTTTCAATGATTTGTTTATCGAGCAATTACGTGAGGTGAAATACTATGGGTTTGGTTATAATCTTAAACAGGGAAACACTTGAGCATTATGAGCGATTGTAGCTCTATAATTCTCCAATTGATAGTTATCTAATTATTTGCAGCTGACCCTTCCTATGGAGTGGCTGTTGGTGGTCGGTCTGAATAGTGCAAATTTTTCCTTATTGTTGATTGTCTTGTTTCTCTAGTAATTTTGTTCTCTCATGTAATTTAATTACATACATTCTTTGGCTTCCACGTTATCTTAGAACACGTCTTTGCGGTTTTTGCTCCAATGGTTTGCGGAAATATTGTTTCCAAGAGTGCTTGTTGGATGACATACAAAGCCCTTGCAACTTTTTGTGGTTGCTCTGCCAGAAGCTTGTACCTTCCTACGGAGCCTTATATCCTTTCTCCACAATGTCACTTAAATCTTGTGCCATCAAGAAAGTAATCATTTTAATACTTAGGTAAATAAATATAGTTATTTTCATCGAAAGTAGGAACAATAGTGTGATAGAGTTGGCCATCCTTTTGGTGTTGGATATATGGTGGGGATTTTAGCAGGGGTTGGATAGGACTCACGCTCAATGCCAACCGAATGAGGCCCTGACACCACTGTTGGCTTTTAGGGTTAATGTGGAAGTGTGTATGTTTGTGGGGATTTACTCAGCAAAGGAAAAAGGAAGGAGCTTTTGAAGCTTGTTTTATTATCAAAATGTTTTTTGCAAGGGATATATGGAGCTGTAGTTGGGCTGAACATGAATGAACGAGCATGAAGCCTTTTTATAGTTCTTCCTAATCGACTCTTCTGCTAAGAATCTCTGTCACAAACAAAGAAATTTGCTTCATTTTACATGTTGGACAGTTTTTTTGCCATTACTTCTAACTACCACCATCTAAGCCAGAAAACACCAGACTTTAACTACGTACTACAGTTCTGCAAACTTGTAGAGTCTTGGCTTTTCTGGATAAATTGACCACAACTTCAACAAAATTTAATCAAAAAGAAAATGTTGGAATGGAAGATTTCATTTGCCTAGAACGCGATCGTCCTTCCGAATACCTATGCAAATTAGACAAAAATGAAATAGACTGAAACAAGATAATCATCATCTGATAATGATATATAAACAGCCAAATGTCCATTGTTCATAACATTTAGAGAGAGAAATAAGCACGACTGAAAACAGGAGGAAAATCATTGATGACAACAATCAATGACGTAGGATGTGACCTCGTTCCCAGTTTTGCGGATGTGCAAGCGCTCGAACGTCATGACGTTGCGGAACTTGGACTCGGTGGTGTCATCCACCTTGATAACTGGGAGCTTCAGGAACCCTCTAGCAAAGGAGATGTCCTTGAGGCTGTTGGTCTTGCTGTTCTTGAACTTGATCCCGGCCTCGGTGAGCTCAATGGCCGACCGGATTATCGGCTCGGTCTTCTTGGCAGATATGTTCATGTCCTCAGGCCCCATATCTAATTCCCCTTCGTGCTGGCCCTCCTCGGATTTCATCAGCAGGCCTTTCCTGTATACGTCCATGACATGCAGGCGTCTGCCCAACCCCGTGAACTTTTTATTTTCATGGGGGAAGTAGAATTTTCCGATGAGCTCGTTGACGTCATCTTGCGTTGTTGGAGTAAAGTCAGTGCATTATATACGAGAGTGTTGTTGTGTCGATACCACCCACATAAAAGGAAGGGAAAAAAAAAAAGGAGTCTCTTATTGAGGTGATAGATTTAATAATTAAATTGTTAATTGATCTCGAACTGTGCATGCTAAACATTTAAAACATTAAATTTAATGAATTTCGTGTAGAAAATTATTCTCATGAACAAGTAATCAATTAAGAATAAACGGATCCATATATGATTGTAAAACACCGATCAATAAATACAGCGGAATTAAAGCGTACCTGTTTGAGCCATTACTTCACTTGCAGAAAAGTAGATCACTCTGATAATCAGGGATCTATCGAAATGTCAGATCTTCCTCTCTATGACCTATTTCGATATAGCAGCTTTCAATGGAATTAAAGCAACTAATAGGTATAACCTACCCTTTTATAGGCTAGAGAGGAGACCTAGCAAACCCTAATCAATAGCGTGTCAACTGGGCCCTTCCCATTACGGGTTTCAATCAAACACAATTGCCTACACTTTGCTACTCAACTAGGCCCGTTATCAATAGATGTCAATACCCAATTCAATCAGATCACTGTAAGATTTAACAAATATTGGAATATCCATTAATCCGATTATTTAAAATAGAAAATCAATTAATTAATGTAAGCCCATATTATAGGAAACTAAGATAATCAGTGCAATAATCTCTCTAATGACAGAGTGAAATCAAAGAAACTAACCTTCTTGCCATTGTTCTCGACGGCAACCAGCTTGTATAGCACTAGAACCGGCAGCTGATTCTCCAGTAGCAGCATGTCCCGGCTTATATACGGGGCTATGCATTCTAGCCTGTGGATGCCGAAGATGGGGTCATTGGACGCATAGTCATTATTCTCCCCTATCGCAGTCCTCATGATCTCGAGCATGAAGTAGCCGTCTGTGATCATCAGCTCGAGGAACCGGCCCCCCGTGCCCTCCTTCCACTTCGAGTCTAGCTTGTCATAGCTGTCCTCGAGCTCACGCACCACCTCCTTCAGGGAATCGAAGAAGCGGTCGAGGGACTTCCCGGACCGGTTCAGGAAGTGGAGGAGTGCGCGGTGCTTGTGCTCTTCCATTGGACGGAGGTGGTCATCGTCGTAGTGGTAGGGGCCGAAAGAGACAACCTGCGGCCAGTAGGCCTTGGGGTTGAGATCGGTGATGGAGGGGGGGGACCTTGTAGATGGACGGATACTTCCAGTACTGTTGCTCGTCGCCGGGCATGCACTTGAGGTTCGCGTTGACATGAACGATCCAGTTGGTCTCGTTCGGGTCCAATTGGGGCGGCGGAGGTAACATGTTTCGGGGGTTTCAGAGGTTCCACAAGTTTCTGTTCTGGGAGAGAGAGAGAGAGAGAGAGAGAGAGAGAGAGAATGGGAAGAGAGTGCGTGCGGTTTGGGGTCGACCAAGCCCAACGCTGGTCACTTGTGCATAAAAAGAGGTGTGGAAATGGGTCTTCACCAATTATGTAGCTCATATAAAATGAGTTGGATCATATATGTGTTGATTAAATTTTAGTAGTTTTTTTTTTTATGAAATTGAGTTGGAGAGTCTAATTGAATAATGAATACGGACTCTAAATGGATCAGGAGTTGATTGACCTTTCGTAGGGCCCACGTGAGCATTATTGATGATGTGACTTTACTATGGTTACATATGGCACCAAAGGCTTTGTGGCTTGTGCAAATATGACTAAAGGCACGTATAACAAAATTTTAATTTTTCTATTTTATTTATTTATTCGTTTCTCGAAAAATATTTGAAATAGAAATTCATTTAATAATAAAATTTCATTTTTCTATTTCTGGAACATATTTCTATTCCAAAAATAATTCCAGAAATAAATTTGGAAAAGAAATCATAAGCTAAAATTTTTTATTTTTATATTTTTGAAACAAAAATGAAAATAATGAGAACTCTTCTTATCGTTCACTCCCGTTAACATCCACTGCTCACTCACTACCCATGTGACATCGAATGTCCGTCGTAGACCACCGGATGCCCGCCGCCAATCGCAGACGCCAAGCGCCAACCATCGGTCGTTGAACGCCAACTGCTCGCCACCTACCACCCCCTAAAAATAGAAATTTAATTTTTTTTATTAAATGATTTTCTATTCCAAAAACAAAAATTTTGAGTTGTTATCAAATTCATTATTTGCTCAAAAACTCGTCCGGAGACAAATTTTTTCATGCGCACTCTAAAAATTCTAAATTTACTCTTTTATTTATTAACCCTAAATGAAATTGAAATAAATGATGTGTAAGTTTTTTCATGACCAAAAAAAAAATGGAACATTATGTGGTAGTGGGCAAGTTTAGGATTTACGGTGATACAAAAATAACTTTAGGATATTTTGTATCACAATAAGCATAGTTTGAAGTGGTATTTGCTTCAAAAGAAATAAAAAAATAAATTAAAAATAAAGCGGGAAAATGGGAACATATTTTGGGCCATCCTCCTTTGATATTTTTAGCGTAGTATTCCTCTTCAACATTCTCGTCTTTCTCTTCCCTCATTAGGATTGCGTTTGGTTCGGCCTTCACACAAAAACAAAGCACTTAAAATAGTTTTGATAAAATGCAAATAATACTCGCTATTTGCTTTTATCAACATCTAAATACAAATGATCCCGTTTAATCATTTATCGAATAAGAAAATTAGATATCGAACTCGATCCTTAAATAAACATATTAATATTACATAATGTATCTGCATTCTACATTGCATTCAGGCATTACAAAAACACGTCCATGGATAAATTTCTTTTGAATTGATCTAGTTGTAAAATAGATTCGTGTTGGTCCGACATGATAAATGAACTTGAGCTGAGACCTCAAAACTCATTAGGACCTCACAAGCCTGATCCCTTTTAATGGACTCGGCCTCACCTCGCTTGACAAGCTGAAGATTACATGTAATGAAGAAATGACACGCGATTTTTGAGGAAAAGTGTCAAAAAAAAAGTCTTAAAATTTTTATATTAGTATCAATTTAGTTCTAAACCTTTCACTGGTGTAAATATAGTCATAAACCTTTTGATTTGGTGCCAATTCAGTCTTTCTAGCTAATTTTGGCCTAATTTTGCTAACTAGGCATTGTCAGCTAATGTAGCACGATCGGTACTAACGTGGACAACTGTTTAATATAATTTTAATATTTTTTTCAATTTTTTTGTTTTTTTTGTTTTTTATTTTAACTTCTTCTTCTTCTTTTTCCTTTTCCTTTTCTTTTTCTTTTTTCTTTGTTCCTTCTCATTCTCCTTCTTCCAACTGATTGCTAGACCTTGGCGACCGGCCAATGGCGACAACCAACGAGGTTGAGATCAACCTCAATGGCCTTTGGCAAGCCTTACCGGCCACTGGCAAGGCTCGAGCCCTCGCTAGTGGCTGGGCAAGGCTTGACCTCGCTGGATCTAATGAGGTCGGGCCTCACCAGCCCAGCGCGAGGCCACCCTCGCAGCCTAGGCGGCCTCGAGCTAGCCTCACCACCCAGCGCAAGCAACCCTCACGACCTCTAGCAAGTGCTCGAGCCTCGCCGAGTGTCGTCTTTGGCCGGTCGTCAAGGTCCGACAACCGACTTTAAGGAGGAGGAGGAGAAGAAAAAAGAAAATTAAAAAGAAAATATAAAATATAAATCTAAAAGATATTAAAATATTATTAAACTATTCATGCCATCGCCGATCGTGCCACGTCGGCCCACTAGCGCCTCGTCAGCAAAATCCAACTAAAATTAGTTGGAAATGATTGAATTGGTACTAGTGAAAAGGTTCAAGACTAAATTAGTACTATGAAGAGGTTTATGACTAAATTGGCACAAATGCAAAATATTTAGAACTTTTTTTACACTTTTTCTGTAACTTTTGGGAAGTGGGGTCATTAGGAAGGAAATTGGCAAAAAGGTAGCAACATATTCTATCAGCACTCATAAAGGAAAAGGAAATAAATTTTGCTTTTCAACTTGCAAACGCACAATCAAAATTTACTCAAGAATTTGCTAGAGATTTGAATAGATGGGAGAAAGAAGGAAATAAAATAAACAAAGAGAATATATATATATATATATATATATATATATATATATATATATATAGATAAAGATGGAAAGTGTGTGTGGAATAGCGCATCTTTAGGCAATTTTCAATCGTCAAACTCGAGGAAATAAGACTAAATTGGCACAAATGCAAAAGATTTAGAACTTTTTCAACACTTTTTCGGTAGCTTTTGGGAAGTGAGGTCGTTAGGAAGGAAATTGGCAAAAAGGTAGGAACATATTCTATCAGCACCCAAAAAGGAAAAGGAAATAAATTTTGCTTTCCAACTTGCAAACGCACAATCGAAATTTACTCAAGAATTTGCTGGAGATTTGAATAGATGGCAGAATGAAGGAAATAAAATAAACAAAGATAAATAAATAAATATATATATATATATATATATATATATATATATATATAAAGATGGAAAGTGTGTGTGGAATAGCGCATCTTTAGGCAATTTTTGGTCGTCAATCTGAGGGAAATATGATTAAATTGGCACAAATGCAAAAAATTTAGAACTTTTTTCATTTTTTCTGTAACTTTTGGGAAGTGAGGTCATTAGGAAGGAAATTGGCAAAAAGGTAGGAACATATTCTATCAACACCCAAAAAGGAAAAGGAAATAAATTTTGCTTTCCAACATGGAGACGCACAATCAAAATTTACTCAAGAATTTGCTGGAGATTTGAATAGATGGGAGAGAAGGAAATAAAATAAACAAAGAGAATACACACACACACACACACACACACACACACACACACACACACATACATACATATATATATATATATATATATATATATATATATATATAGATAAAGATGGAAAGTGTGTGTGGAATAGTGCATCTTTAGGCAATTTTCAGTCGTCAATTTGAGGGAAATATGATTAAATTGACACAAATGCAAAAGATTTAGAACTTTTTTACACTTTCTCTATAACTTTTGGGAAGTGAGGTCATTAGGAAGGAAATTAGCAAAAAGGTAGGAACATATTCTATCAGCACCCATAAAGGAAAAGGAAATAAATTTTGCTTTCCAACTTGCAGACGCACAATCGAAATTTACTCAAGAATTTGCTAGAGATTTGAATAAATGGGAGAAAGAAGGAAATAAAATAAACAAAGAGAATATATATATATATATATATATATATATATATATATATATGGATTTTTGGTCATCAATCTCGGGGAAATATGACTAAATTGGCACAAATGCAAAAGATTTAGAATTTTTTCGACACTTTTTCTGTAACTTTTGGGAAGTGAGGTCGTTAGGAAGGAAATTGGCAAAAAGGTAGGAACATATTCTATCAGCACCCAAAAAGGAAAAGGAAATAAATTTTGCTTTCCAACTTGCAAACGCACAATCGAAATTTATTCAAGAATTTGCTGGAGATTTGAATAGATGGGAGAAAGAATGAAAAAAAAATAAACAAAGAGAATATATAAATAAAGATGGAAAGTGTGTGGAATAGCGCATCTTTAGGCAATTTTTAGTCATCAATCTCGGGGAAATATGACTAAATTGGCACAAATGCAAAAGATTTAGAACTTTTTCGACACTTTTTCTGTAACTTTTGGGAAGTGATGTCGTTAGGAAGGAAGGAAATTAGCAAAAAGGTAGGAACATATTCCATAAGCACTCAAAAAGGAAAAGGAAATAAATTTTGCTTTCAAACTTGCAGATGCACATTTGAAAACTCAAGAATTTGCTGGAGATTTGAATAGATGGAAGAAAGAAGGAAATAAAATATATATAGCGCATCTTTAGGCAATTTTCAATCGTCAATCTCTAGGAAATATGGCGAGGATTCAGTGTTTATACAGAGAGGAACATATCAACGCTCAAGGGAGAGAAAATTGGTTCATCACAATCGCACTTACGAATACTTCCTGGTTGTAACCAAGACCAAACGGATAACACACTCTCAAGAGCATTGTAAGTTCTGAAGCTCTCCTTCCTCTCTCTTAGCATTCTCAATAAGAATAATTGTGGCTCATATCAAGAGACTCGCATTGCTAAATTGATGACACATGCAGTTGATAGGTGAACCTTTCGTTTATCACTTACTAGTTTGTGGTTTTTTTTTTGGTATTAATACAATTTAATGAATAATTAATGGATGATAAATTTATTACAAATAGTCACTTAGCCCTTCAGCATTTGCCTAAAGATATTTAGAGCTTTAAAGCCCATATCAAAGCCCGACCAAATGCAGCCTTAGTTTGAGCTCCATCTTTAGGATCTTTACCATTGTTGTGATGTTGAGAAACGGATATATATGGTGCGCATGACAAAATTTCTAAAACTGAAATTGATTTCTAGCCAGAAATTGATTTTTCAATTTCTATTCCCCAGACAAATTTCTAAGTAAAGAAACCCGTTTGATAACAATTCAAAATTTCTATTTTTGAAACAGAAATCCGTTTGATAACAGAATAAAATTTCTATTTCTAGGAATCATGTTGTCCCCATCCTTTTACCTCACTCTTCTTGGTGCTTGTGGTTTAGATGTAGAATCTGTTTTTGAAGACATGAAGGGTAAGCTGAAATTAGAAGTTAAAGAATAACAAATAACAAGAAAAACAGTTACATATGTGGAAATCGTATCTTCAAGAGGCATATAAAATCAGCAATCCATTATTTCGTGTGTATTACTAAAGCAAAAACAAGTTACCTTCATAAAAAGCATCATAAGATTATTAGAAGCCAAAATGAGTTATGTTCTCTTATAAAGCTAAAAGGTGAAATTTATGATACAAAGGTGAATGCTTTATTGCACAAAATGCATGGTGGCAAGTACCAATATGTCAAAAAATGAGTGTTGCATGATGTGACTGCTTCAACAAATCAATTCGCACTCGAATATAAAGAGGATTACAATAACTGCGTTCCGGTAGCCTTGGCCCGGTAGCATTAAGGATGAGATGAGAAACATTTCTTAGTGTTCTGGATATCTCAAAAACTTACTCCAAAATGCAACTATACGATGGGAAAGGAAAGTCAGGAGATATAAAAGGACTTAAGGAACATGAGGAATGAGCTTGAGTGGAGAAAACCTTAGTGATTCTTTCATTTATTCTTTTCAACAAACATGCAAAAACTAGGTCTAGATGAAGATAAAGTCTCTCCTGCAATTAGAACCTGCTTGAATGACAATCATCTTTGTAAAAATCACTCCATATCTTGATTTCACATTCACTACTACTCTCACATGCATAATAAGCTAGAAGGTTTGTATCAACATTATAAAGAGAATACCAGCATATGGCAATCTCATAAACAAACCAGCACAGTCGAAATCCATGTACAAACTCGCCGACAAACAACAACCGTTCGCATACCCGTTACCCATCGCCGAAAATCTCGATCAATCCTGAAAGCCTTAGATTCACATCCAAACCAACCTACCCCACCCCCATCGTTCCTTTCTCTTTTCTTGTTGTAAAAATTCTCTCTATTCCCCACCCCCACTGAGAAACAGAGCAGCTCGAAGAAATCTACATAAGAACTCGCCGCACAAACACCAACCATTCACATTCACTCTCACATTTACGTACCCATTTTCCATCACCGAAAATCTCGATCAACCCCAACACGAGCCATGGATTCACATCCAAAACCACCCCACCCCACTGAGAAACAAAGCAGCCCAGATGAAATCCATGTACGAGCTCGCCGCACAAACATCAACCATTCGTTTGCAGAGCACAAGCGCAGAACAACCAAGAAAGAGGTGAAATCCACCAGCAACTATTCCGGAAGAGGGACAAATGTAAGACAAAATACCGAGTATATCAAATCCCCCATCCCTGTTCAACAAGCAATAGGGAAATCGAAATCGAATCTGCGAAACGAAAGTCGAAACATGATAAGAGAGGCGAGAAGGGAAGAATCGATCGAACCTCGTGAGGAATCGTGGTGAGAAGTTCTAGAGAAGAACGCAAACGAACACGGATGCGAGCAGACTGAATAACGATGGAGATGGGCGGCGGCGACTAGAGTTTCGAAAATTGAGAGCAGAAAGGGGATGCAGATGGAGGAGACAGGTTCGACAGGACAACTAGAGCAAATTGGACGGTCTAAGGATGGCGACAATGAGATGAGCAATGATCTAACCAGCAAGAGGACAGTGACGACATCAGAGTCCACAATGGCAAGAAGGATGGATTTGTAGTCGACGGCGAGGATGGACAGCTTTGGAGTCGACGACGCTAGGGTTTTTGGTTGAAGTGAGAAGAAGGAAGAAAAGCAAGGGTAAGAAGTGAGGAGAATGAGTCGACATATGTGAACGAAGAAGGATGGAGAAAATGAAATAATTTCTATTTCTATTTCAGAAACTGAGAAACTACAATTTCTAGCTTCTGATTTCTCCTCCAAATCAATTTTTGGAATAAAAATCTATTTCAGAAATAGAGAAATCAAATTACGTTACCGAACGGATTTCTGTTCCAAACCTGTTCCGAGAAACAGAGAAATAGAGAAATCAAGAAACATAAATTTTATCATGTGTAGCCATATTCATCACCCACAAGAGAAATCGAGAGGAGGCATTCAATAGCAAAGAGCACGAAATCTGGAGACCGTGTTTGGTATAGTCATCTACAAAGTCTCTCGGTGTACCTTTTTCTTACCAATAAAAGTCCCCAAACTTCCCACACCAACGGAAATAATTATATAATGCTACTTTCATTGCAGGTTCATTTTCCCCGGTGGAAAGGAAGTTCTTAGAAAGTAAAGAAAAGTTAAAAAGAAAAAAACTGATATTGCAAAGTATACTAAGCATAGCTTACCAAAATTGTCATACTTATCAATATAACAGATTGCGAATTCCAGCCTAAAGAGAGCAACGTGACAAATGGGTCTCTAAACATGTGCACGTCACCTTCAAGATCCGCTAGAAATATGCTACATCACTCGGTACACCAATTTGTGAATCGTTATCAGTATAAGTAGCATTATTCATTTTGAGCGGTTCAAAGAGTCAACTTACGGATGAAGCAAACTCATTTTACATATGGCATACTCATCTCTTTCCTTTATATTACCATTAAGTGATTCGAAAAACCAGACTCTGATCAGTGAAATATTGAACTACAGGAGAGATTTTGCAAAGATTGTCATTGACAAATAGAGATTGGCAAGGAAAAATGAAACACCTTTGCCTTTACAAAAGCTATACTGGGGGACCAACCTCAGCTTTCATATGAATCCGAATGCACGCTTAGCAGAGTCGAGAGTATTAGACAGAAGCATAGCAATTGTCACTGGTCCCACGCCTCCTGGCACAGGAGTAATGGCTGACACAACTTTGATTGCTTCTTCATAGCAAACGTCTCCCGTGATGTGGAAACCTTGATCAATGCCAGGATCCTGGACATTACAAACTCTTAATTCTACGACAGTAAATTGCTCAAAATGGAAACAGAGCAGAGCAAGCTAGTTCTTTCGAGTGGGACTGAGGAACAATCATTAGTTCTCAGGAAACTACCTGCTAAGTGACCACTTATACCACAGCAGCTACTTACACAAGATTATCGACATCAATGAGCATTTATACATCAACCCTAACTGTGATTTGAAGCTCCCCTCCGTCAGAGTGAGGACCTTACAGTTCTAAATCTATTTGCTAATTTTAGTGACCTTGAATCAAAGCTTTCATATGGAAATCCAGCAAGCAGACTTTACATCTTCTAAGGCTTCGCCCTTTGTCAATCCTTGACTGTTCACTCATCATTTCTTTTCTGAAAGACCCACTTTACTTTTAAGCCTTCCCCCTCAAACACCTCTTCCCTGAGCGTAGTGCAGCATATCTGCATACATGCATTGAGTAGATCACAGGTACAAGACCCCCTGAAACAATAAAAAGGCAAAAAGACAAAAACCACCCTCAAATTTTCCATAGTTATACCTTGGCAGCCTCTAACTTCAAATCCTACACCTTGCACCCTCTAAGTTCAAGACCTCACACGACATATCTTAAGGTTTCAAAAGAGCTAATCTTTGCACCCTCCAGTTACCGTACTTTCTGGAATGGTGTTAAACTTCAAGGTAAAAAGTCTAAGCTGACTGATGACACCTTATGACACAAAGTGTAGTGTAGAGGTTGTAAGTGCCAACCAAGAGAAAGCTTAGTGTAATTTTTTAAATTTTCCCTAATAAAAAGAGTCCGGCACTGCTTTTCCAATCTTTTCAACATGAAAGATAGAAGCCACAGCATCCTATAACCTATATCTTATACAACATGAAAGATAGAAGCCACAGCATCCTATAACCTATATCTTACTTATAAAGGTCAGCGCACATTATAATCCAAATTTGCATTCAAGTGAGGCCACACAGTTTGAGAATGCCGTTGGTGCTGAACTTTCAGTATTCCTACCTGAACTTGATTGGTCCCCATATCCACTACAACAGCTCCCGGTTTTAGCCAACTGCCATGGATTAAATTGGGTATCCCCACATCAGCAATCACAATGTCGGCTTCTCTTGTAATCTGTTCTGGATTTTTGGTGAAAGAATGTACTGTGCTGACTGTCGCATGGTGCCTCTACCAGAGGAATATATTAGAAGAGCACGATATGGAGAGCACCTCAAACAACCAGAGAAACGCCGAAAAACGCATGCTTACCTGCAATAGCAAAGAAGTGGGTAACCCAACGATCTTGCTTCTCCCGACTACCACAGCTCTCTTTCCCATGATCTCCACACCAGATCTCAACAACAACTCAATACAACTCTTAGGAGCACAAGGAATAAAAAGTGGCTCCCTTCCTTTCATGGCAAGGTTTCCCATATTGAGGGGATGGAAGCCATCCACGTCTTTCTCTGGGCTCACAAAATTGATGATTCTCTCCTCATCCACATGCTGGGCAAACATCACATTAGGTGACATAATTGTAAATATTTCCTCACAAGATGTATTAAAAGAATGGTAATATCTCATTGAAATTTTTCTAGTAGATGAGGAGCTCTAGTAATTGCATCATCGTCCGCACCAGAAAATTAATAAGTATAGTATTGGAAACAAATTATGTACAGGTTACACTATTGAATTACTCTATGGAATGTGTCAGAACATAGCAAATGTTCCATTGGCAACAATGAATTAAGCAGACTTGTTTGATACAGATTACCCAAGAGATTCAAAAGAGAGATGGGAATAAAGCATAAGTCTAGCTGTAGAAATTACTTGTGGCAAAGGGAGTTGCACAATAATACCATTAACTGATGGGTTATTATTTAATCTGGAAACAACACGCAGAACTTCTTCTTCTGTACATTCTTCAGGTAACTCCTCTACATAGGTTGTTATCCCAACTTCTTCACAAGCTTTTAACTTGACACGAATAAAAGTTCGTGAATCCCTTCTTCCGCCAACCAACACAATAGCCAATCCTGGGGATTTTACAATGGTTTCCTTCATTCTGCAAATTTCATTGGCTATTCCTGCTCTAATAGCTCTTGCAATAGACTTCCCGTTTATTACATTAGCAGTTTGCCCATTGGCTGCTTCAAGTAAAAATCACAAAACAGGTTAGTGTGCTATGCACAAGGTAAATGAAGCAAGTAAAGAAGCAAGTAGTCCTGCTCAAACACCGTATATAGAGCTACAAGAAAACAAGCTACCAAAAGTCCACAGGTAGAATAATCAACCTTACAACTCGGATTGCATGGAATTCCTAATTCTCAAAAGAGTTCTATAGAAACCATCCCCAACCATCTCACTGAAATCTATAGTGCTTTTGGAGAGTGACTCCAGTTACGAAAAAGTCCATCAGATCCAAGGAAGCATTTTTGTGGTCCTTCGTATGTCTGATGCACACGAAAGCATAGTAAAAAGATGATTTTCGAAAGTAGTCCTACGCCTGCTTTCGCTTCTGCTTTTCCTACATATGCACAGATTAATTTTATCCCCAACAAGTTTTATATGCAGAAGTCACAAAAGTTACCGAGGAAAGTTGTGTCTCAGCTTCACTCAAGAAGAACCCAACCTTTTTCTAGTACCAAAAAGAAAAACCCGTCATTTTTTTCGTAGGATTCAACAACTTACAGTCGACACTGGATTCACCATTCTACTTCATAGGATCGCTAATGAATCCGAAACACGACGACGACGACGACAGCTACACCTCACGATCAAAACCACGACGTCGAAAGCCAAAACACCCGAACCCAAAAACCGCTTCAAGGCAATCAGCATGCTGCCGAACGAAACATGGAGAACAAGTCTCCGACAACGGAAAAGCAGAGGGAACGTGCAGAGGACACTCACGTCAACCCTCGAAGCGACCCCAACAGACTCGAGTAACACGCGTTTCACACGCCCGAGAGCAAGTCCAGGCTCATCGCCACAGGTGGCAAAAAGGGTGGCGGGCCGGTCGCGGGAAGGACGATACCTGAAGACTGGGAACGGAAGACGCTGGAGCTGAGGCCGGGCACCATCCAAACGTCGGGGAGGTTCGGGCCGAGCAGCTTCAAATTCGAAGACAGCGAAGACGAAGAAGGCGATGATGAAGACGTCGACGAGTGGAGGGTCTTCCTTCCCAGCGACCGCCAGCTCGCCGCCCACAGGCCTCGCATTGTGCGCGCTCTAGGATAGGCGTCGCCGGCCGGCTCGCTCGACCACTGAATGCTTCGGATAACTTGGGATGGGCGTCGCAGGTTCTTCTTCGCAATTTCTAAAGTTCCAACCTTTATGAAGGAAGTCGGCAATTTTTAGCTCCATCCTTTTCCCAAAAAAGTCCCACAAAAAATCTCAAAACCCTTTTTCATGAACACCATTATTCTAAACTTTTTTTTCGACTGACGGATATTCCGAACTTGCATCGATGATCGAAAAATGCTTTCTATCCATCTGGCCATTTGAAATCCGGCGTGGCAGCTCGCATGACCATTAAAAATCCGACGTGACTACATATGCGTGTTCGTTACTGTCTCAAATTTGTTAGTTTGATATTATCTAGAAATATTATCATGTCAGACTTTAACGATTATCATAAACAAAATCTAACGAATGGTTTTATTGGGTATATGGTACAAGCTTAAGATTATTGATGAGACAACAAACAATTAGGTATTAATGTCCGTCGAGAAAAATGCATAGGATTTTTTGTGAGCAATTTACTAATTTTAAGCATCTCAATCAGGGACGAGGTGGATGCCGTTTCATGGTAATGACTCGGGGGCAGTTCAAGGAAGATGAACTGGAAACCAGAAATAAACATGCGTGAGGTTTTTCTTCTGTTGAAAGTCACCAGTAGTTTGACTCTGAAAGGCCCAATATATGCATGGTTAGAATTCCTTCCATAGATGCAGAAGCTCATCCGACCAGAAGGCCACTGCACCGGCAACACATCCATGATACAAGAACTTTTTCTCTCTGTTTGTCGATGACTGTCGCTACAATGTCAAAATTTTTCATTTAAACAGAGGCTTCTGAGCTATGAAAAACCGTACTTCTAAGTTTGGAGAGAGGGAGAGAGAGTTCATGTGGAGCGAGGATATCTAAAACTTGAATAGCTTATGGTGAACTTTCAACACTAGTCGACATGTCAATGATATTCTAGTGCCGGTCCTATGAATACATTTGCCATTGCCACTGCTCACAGCTTCATCTCCTTCTTCCGAAACTGATGGCGGCTGAGGCCCTACAGCTTCGCATTCATTTACGGCCTGGACATGGAAAAAGGAAATCATAAGACTAATCTGGCATATACCATTTTACTGCCGAATCAGGACAGCTGTAAGATGGTACTTTGGACATTTTCTTAACAGATAGAAAGTAATATCCACTACTAAATCCCATATCGGTGGTCAAGTGACACACCCTAGCTAATAATCTTACCCCGTCATACTGATGTATCGAACTATCTCTTATGCCATGTAGATAACCTGCAGTGCAGGTATACATTGTCAGATTTTTCAGCGAGGAAGCAAGATGAGAAAATTAAACGCACAATAAGAATTGTATCAATTAGGCACTCACTGGAGTATGCATCATCCTTAAATATCAACAAACTGCGAGGCATCAACACAACAGAAAAGGGACGATGGTTATTCAAACATTTGTCAGATCCCGAGTCAGAAGCCCCATTAAGCTCGTTATCCTCACAACCACCGCCAGATGTATCAGGGGACGTCCTCAAACTGGGATGAGGAACAAAGTCCATTACCGCAGCTGATCCAAGAGACAAGATTGCTACAACTGGATAATAAGCAGGCCCATCTTGATGTGGCTGCGTAATAAAACCAAATGGCGATAATAAGTAAAATGCAATTTCCAGCTGAAAGTCACTAACACATAAAACAGACAAATAGCCCATTCTAACATTATGCAGTGTCATGGATCCCAGTAGAGAAAGTAGAAGGTATCGAAGCTCTTTTAATAGAATATTTCAGTATCTTCTAAGCAACACGTTGATTCTAAATCATTGAAAGAAATAAACATAAAATTCAGTACATACCATTATGCCTTGGTCGGGAAGGTATTCATTAATGAGGACATGATTTATTGTTGAAGGAAACAACCCTGATTCTTCAGATACTTTTTCAGTAACCTTCTTCAACCACGGAGGCACTGCGAGAGAGAGACAGAGAGAGAGAGAGAAGGGAGGGAGGGAGGGAGGGAGGGAGAGGGAAACTGCTTAGTCACAATGGTGAACAGAGCAACGATACAGCCTGTGTAGAGCAGCAACTAACAATCAACTAGGGCCGAGCAAAGCAACAACCGTCCTTTACCAGCAGTTTCCCTGCATTTGATTTGAGATTTTCAACTATTCAGTTTTTTTTCTCTTTTCCTATTGATGTCCCAAAATAATTGCATGATGACCACCAGTCCACCAACCACAATGCTGAAGCTGCTGCTCTCACCAAAACACTTTAGAAATTTCAAAATCAACTATATCTATTTAATTTACCTCTAGTACTATTTGCTACTTGCTTTTCTTTTCTTTTTTTTTATGCCAACTATGAGAAGGACCAATGTAATTTCTTTACAAAATTTAAATCCATACTTGCAGACATTTGTAAACAGTTTTAGCAAGTATGGATCTACTCTCTGAAGCTCAAAACATACTCAAATGCAGCAAGAACAAAAATTCCATCATTAGAACACTTATGAGGAGAAAGCATGATATGGCCATAAAAATAAGTGTCAGAATATTCTTGTTCTAATGAAAATGGTGGCAGTTTTTAAGGTGAGCTATGAGCAAACAAACCCAAGATCTATGCTTGTCACCCAAAAAAAAAAGAAATTCAAAGCCATGCATTACGATAGTTGAATTCTGAATGGGCTGGGTATCAAAGACATCATTCAATTGATCTCAACTTACATTCTTGGGGAAGAAGACCTTTTTCATGGACGATGCCACCTGTCAGGAACCATCATAAATGATGTTATGATCACCATAAGGATTCATTGAACATCTTTATTTGTATGAAAAAACCACATGCGCAGATATGCACATGCTCAGATATGGTAGATATACGAACCCCAATTCTGCAGCCTCCTGTTCTTCAAAGATTTCCACTTTGATACTGGAGGGTTGTATACCTGCACAGGTACTTGATACTCAGCATTACAGATGAGATCACAATTAGACATGAGAATGGTAGGATAGAACAACCATGTATTGAATCATACTTTATCTAGCAGCTGCGTTTCTTCACTATCAGTGACAAAGTCTGGAACATAAATGACAGTTGGCACAGTTCCAATTACAAAATTATCAAGATTCCTCTTTGATTTCATTCTGCTCACCTTTCAAAGCAATTGATAGGGGAAACATCAGTGGAAAGCAAATAAAGTTTGAAAAAAAGACTTCTACCTGAGGATGATAATCTTAAAAAAATTTTGCCCCTAGAAATTACTTGAAATGATCAAAAGTGCCAACTTCTCACATGGTTTAGGCTTCAAAATATAAAATCAACACATAGAAGATAAGAAAGTTTCTGACATGGCCAAAATGTGTATCTTCATGAGGATGGACAACTTGTTTCGACTTCCAAGGAGGAAACTCTGACCTTGATGATAATTTTGAAACATAAGACCCACTCTAAAAATAAGCCCAATACAACTTCCAGAAAAATGCGAATACCCATTGCCCACTTAAGTTTCATTTATACCCTTGAAAATTAAACCTTATTGGTTTGATAATTAAACATTCCAAGACTTTAGTTGCTTTTTAGCCAACGGAGCCCTCCTCATGTGACTCAATTTCAGTCTCACACACACGTTTGCAAAAGTCCACCATTTTGGCTTTAAGGGCATGCTTATTGGTGCAATTCTTTTATCTGCAGCTGCAGGAGAGTGAAACAGGGTGAGGGTGAGGTATAGGGCAGACTTCTGCAACTTCAAGAGGAACAACTTTGAGAATGAGGCTAAGCCAGGGAGGCATTTTGGCCTAATATCTAAGAACTTGCACCACAAGACATTTGTTAGCTATGAAAAGCATGATCCGAGTGCCAAAGTGATGAATTTGGACAAATATGGCCACCCGTGAGGTTTAAAAAAAAAGCATTGTGAAGAGGGTAGGATGACTTCTCACTTGAAAAGAAATCAGAACTAGATGTTTAGCATAAAAAATAATTACTTGCGAACTGAAAAGCAAGAAACAAACCGAGACAACCCGATATCCAATGCACAAAATGACAATGGCACTAAACTCTACTTAGAACTGTAGCTTCTCCAGATTGTCAATCCAGACTAGTACCGCCCATATTCAAATAAAATCAGTCCGACATCCACTAAAAGCGATCATGCTCCTAATTTCTCCGACATTACTCGGCAAAATTCAGAAGCCCCATGAGCCGCCGCGTTTCGCAATCGAGCAGTGCAGAGAACTAAAACCCACTTGAACAACATCACACACGGCACTCGAGCACTGGCCACGGCGTTCATATTATACAGCAGCTCCGCTCGGAGCTTCAAACAACACGTCCGCAGTCCATTCCACATCCATCGTTCATGCGTAATTCGATCGACCCATGAACCGACGTAGGCGGAATCACAGTTAAGAACCTGGCAACGAGTGGTTTGTGCCCGATTCCTTCGCAAGCTTCCGCCTTTTGGACGCTGGAAACTTCAAGTGAGCGAGGGCAAGCAAAGGGGTTTCAAGAGAGATCAAGAAAAGTGGGATATCCTCGAGCGAATCGGATGGAAATAAGTTCTCGGAGGCCCAGAACATCGAAACGGCGACGTTTTGTCTCTCTGTTTCTGTAGAGGATTTAATCGACTGGTTTAAGTGTACTTTTGCTCCCTGCTTGTGGTCCTTTATTTTCTTTTTGCAATTAAATCTTCATTTATTTAATACGTGCAATCAATTAAATCTTCATTTTTTGAAAAATGATCATTTGAAAACATGAATGGAACGAAAAATAATTTCATTATTAACAAAGATATTTAGATATAGGTTATCGTCAATAATTTAAATATTTTTCATTTAGTCATTTTTTAAAGCAATACAATGGGTCACTTTTGAGAATGTTTTTTTAAATGATTCACCTTTTATGAATCAGATGGAATCCAAGTTACATTGCCATGCGCCAAAAGTTGATGCACGGCAATGATGCGACAATACATTACTATAAAGTTAGAAAAAATATGGAGAGAAGCTATTGCTTGGGTCCCACCTGATCGATGGTAAGATTATATTAGTATTCATATTTATAAAGCATATACATACATAAATATATATATATATATATATATATATATATATATATATATTGTTGCTGGAGAGGGGAGAGGGGGAGGTTTGCGTCAGAGGGGTGAGGACACAACCTCGCTACAAGCTCGCATTCGTCCCGGGAGAGGCGGTGGAAACAAGGTCGCCTCACTTGCGGCTTAGGGATCACGTCATTCATCTCGATAGTGTCGTGACTTTTCGCTTGCGATATGCATGCTCGAATTCAATAGTTAAAAATCAGAATCGATCAAACATGATAGATGAATTCTTAACATTTGATTTGTCTAGCTTGATTCAAGCCTATGTTTCATTAGGAAAAAAAAAAAAGTATACAAATTGATAGCATTCTAGGCAAAGGTCTATTCATCAAATTATTTAATCATTATAGAATAAGATGATAGTGAATTAAATCATTGTATATGACTCTGTTCGTAACGGATAAAAAAAATTCTATTAGTAAAATACTCGTACTTATATGTGAGAATACATGTATGCATGTGACTTCAATAAAAATTCCATCATTCGCACAATGAACTTACAAAATAAATACCCGTTCTTCGAGAATGAGCCATATACACATATAAGGCCCTTTTTGCGTTATACTCAGGTAAAAGTACTTCAATTTTGAACTAATTTACATCTTTTTTTTATAGGTAATTAACAATGGCCCCGTTTTGTTCGGCTTTGGGGGAATGCCATTAGGGGAATGCAAATACTTTGAGGTAAAGGGACTTTCGGGAATGTTAGACCGTTTGGTAAATTATAGCTTTGAAATGCAACTTAGTATAAAAACCGTTTGGCAAAATTCACATTTCCAAAATGCTTTTGTTATTTTTTATTTTTTTTAAGTCTGAAATCAAATTCCGACAGATGGCCACCGCCGGCCAACCGCCGGCCACCGCCGGACGACCAGATCTGGCCGTCGCCGGACCGCCAGATCTCGCCGCCGGAGGTCGCGGAGGCCAGATCTGGCCGTCCGGCGGCCAGATCTGGCCTCAAGACCGCCAGATCTGGCCGTTCGACGGCCAGATCTGGCCTCGCCTGGTCGCCTGGCTCGCGCGACCAGGCGACGCCGCCTGAGGTCGCTCGACCTCAAGCGCCCGAGGTCGCCCGACCTCAGGCCACCTCGCCTGAGGTTGTGCGACCTCAGGCGAGGCTTTCCGGCGGCCAGATCTGGCCGCCGGGGGGCCGGATCTAGCCGCTTGCGGCTAAGCGCCGCCCACCGCAAAAAGAAAGACGAACAGCGAAGGAGACGATGAACAGTGACCTGGTGAACAGTAAAATCTCATCCCCGGAATGCCCAATGCTCAAAGTTGGTCCTCCCCGGCTTTCGGCTTTCAGCATGTAAAATGCCCGCATTTCGCAAATGGGCATTCAAAAGCTCAACCAAACGCCAAGTATTTTCCCCAAGGGGCTTTCGGGGCCGAAAGCCCCTTGGGAAAGCCCAACCAAACGGGGCCAATGTAACATGTCAAGAATCACTAATATACCTAAACTATTATTACTTTGTTTCATATTTACAGAAGATAAGTATAACACTTTTTGTGATCTCTTGCTGTTAACACGAATTAATAATAAAATTCAATTATCGGATACAATATGTATTTTGCCAAGCAGATGATGCAAAGTGACTTTGGATTAAAAATCGAGGATGATTTTTTTATATTTTGTCCTATATTCCTTTTTCGCCGGAAATAGTTTTCCCTATATTAAAAGCAGAGGGACATCATTGAACGCTAAAGTTCAGTAACGCGAAATCATGCCCATCTCTTGAACATAATTCGCGAAACATTAGGGGTGGAAAAAAAAAAACACTAATAGAGTGGCAATAATTTATAATGAAGTCGATGGCAAGAATAACCAAACGATTTCCAGAATGAGATTACCAGAAAGATCAAATGCACGCATCCGAAAAACCTCTTGCACCGAACTTATGATCTTTTTTGCTTAGATAATTGTATCAGAACAAAATTGATTTCTCCCCCCATCTCTTTCCCAAGAGAATTCCCTCCCTTCTCTCAACCCTCCTAGTCACTCCTCGTCTCTTTCCCATGGCCATTATAATTAGAAAAGAAAAAACCCAAAAAGCAAAACAAAAAATCACAGAGCTCTCTCTCTATATGGAGAAAGGTGGAGGCTTGGGCATGTCCTTGACGATCCCGCAGAGCAATGCGTTGTCAGGAATGTTGTACTCGTCCCTCAGGGACCGCTCCGGCGACAGGACGCTGAGGTACATTTGCTGTCCCAAGTACCGTCGTTCGAGCAGCTCCGACCTCAGGTTCCAGATCCCGGCGTTGTCGAACGTCAGCATGATCGCCGCCCACGACTTGGGGAACACCGGGACCGTGTGCCTGCTCACCGCGTCAAGGAGGTTGTAGTTCTTCCTCTTGTCCGGCGTCCACCTCCCGGGCTCGATCCTGACGAGAACACATTGGATTTCGCACGGTTAGATGTCAACGGGAAAACAACGTTCAATCGAGACATGTTAGGAAAAATAGGAAGATCTGTGGTCAACTTACGCGACCGCGAAGGAGGAGTAGCCATCGAGGTGCCACGACTGGATGGAGTTCTCGTGATTCTCCAGGATGATCTCAACAAATGTGCGGAACGTGATGTTGGCCACGTTAGGCTCCACTGTGACCTTGTCGCCGACGGTGGCGGGCGGGTCGTCCTGGATCGCATTGTACTTGAAGACCTTGTCGACCACATTGTAGTACTCCGCGAGCTTGAGCGGGGTCTTGGGCTCCTCGTGGGAGACGCCGTTGATGGCGTAGCGGAGCTTGTCGTTGACCTTAGAGGCCGAGTTGACGAGCTTGATAGTGCGAGTGATGTTGATGTGGCCGTAGTGGTAGGATCCCTGAGGGTTGGGCCTGGCGGCGCTGGCGGTCAGGTTCCATCGGAAAGATCTGAACTGGTTGAGCGACCAAGCCCATCCGACTGGTGCTTTCGGGATCTCAGGTGAAGCCTGTCCCTTGCCATTCGTATAGCTGACAACGGCGGTGGTGGTGAGCACGGTCTTGGTGAAGCGGGTCGAAGCGACCATCAAGTAGTCCTTAGGCTTTTTGTCGGCCGTAACCAAGACGCCGAAGCACTGCCCGACATGGACGTCGAGCGACTCGTAGTTGTTCTGGACCGTGTGAGATCCTTCCATCTCGACGAGCTTCATCGGGTGGTCTTGAATCCTGAAGTTGAGGGAGTTCTTGAGGCCGACGTTGCATATCCTATACTTGTAGGTCTTGCCGGGTTTCATCGTGAAGAGGGGCTCGTCTTTTCCTCGGCTCTTGTTCGATTTCCCGTTGATGAGGACCCCGTCAGGTCGGCCAAGTGCTCGGCCACTGTCCAAGAAGCTCTTAAGTTGGGTGTGCGACTTGGTGTACCAGTCGCCGATCATGACCGTATAATCGTCCTCAGGGTCGGCGTACGGGACCGGGATGAGCAATCGGCTGTTGATGCGAAGGCCGCCGAAGCCACCGGCAGCGCGGTGCATGGCAGTGCTTGGGTAGTAGAAGTAGCTTCCAATTTGATCCTTCACTTGGAAATGGTAGGTGTAGTTCTTTCCTGGAGGGATTGGACAGTTGGTCCCAAGCACGCCATCTTGCCAAGAGTTCTTTCTTTGTTGCACTCCGTTCCTAGGGCAAAAAAAAAGGGTAATAATAAGCATTGAATTATTATTATCATCCCATACCAATTAAATTCGAATTTATGTTTTCATTGTAAAACAATCTTATTTATAAATGACGTCATATTTTAAATCTTAATGGGATAGGATGGCACACATATAAACTAGGAAGAAATGCATTGAATGAAAAGAATTCGCGCTAACAAGCACGTGTTAGGTGCTTGACAGGAGTCAGTTCATTTTACCACGTGATCAGGAACGGCTCGTCGAGGTGGTTGAAGACGTTGACGACGATGTTATTGTTGGAGGTGGAGTTGATGTTTGGCCCCGGGAACTGGCCGTTGATGAGTATGGCCTGCTGGGGGACCCCCAGGGGCGAGACCGTGCCGTAGGTGATGTTCCACGTGAAGAACAGGTAAGGATCCTCGCCTCGAGCCACTGCGGCCCAGGCCGAGAGGCACAGGAACAGGATCGGGATCCGTAGGCCCATGTCTTGATTGTCTCTCGGCTTCCTTGTCGGGAACTTGGTTTTCTCTTCCGGTCTCCGGGTTTCCATGGATCTGTCTGTCTATCTGATCTTTGGTTCTATCTGGGGGTATCAGGAAGAAGACGACTCGCTCTGGATTTTACCCTCCAAGTTCATGCCTCTCTCACGCGTTGACAATGTCAACCGTTGAAGTCCCGCTAAATTCTCTAGCCTTTCCTCCTGTCTTGTGCTCTCATTTCCACCATCTGTTTTCGTCGTGATTTCCTAGGACCTAGGACACCTCTCTCTCTCTCTCTCTCTCTCTCTCTCTCTCTCTCTCTCTCTTCCCCCATGAGGTTCATGGTGCCTAAAGTATAAAAGGAAAGAAAAAGGTATTTGAATTCTAATTATTGATCATCTATTTTCTCCGAGACGAAATAGAATGTCGATTAATGAAAACGGTGGCTTACCTTGGAAGAATTCAGTCCTAGTATAAGGATACTCCATGATAAGTTAGACTAAATACAAATGACATAAATAACATAAATGGTAAATGAACATTAATTAACCACTAGGGATTCACCCCAGTGGCCACTCTTCCAACTTGGAATGGGAAGATGAGGGGTTCAAATCTCCATCTTCTCAGGGGGGATTGGGGTGGGGACAATTTCATTTCAGGAGTGAGTTTCGACTCCCACGCCCTGCACGGAGGCAAGCAAAAGTTTGAGAGTGAGTGTTAGAGTAGGATTAGAGTAAGACCAACAAAAAAAAAAACATTAATTGAATTTACAATGTTACCCTTTAACTTTTAATTTAATCAATATGGTTTATAAACTTTGGTCTAATGTACAATGTTGTTCATGAACTTTTACTTTATTCAACGCAATCCTTAAATTTTGGTTTAATATTTGATATTCTCCCTAAACTTTCAATTTTATTTTATATAATTTAGAGATTACACTAAAAATTTACCTATAGTTCAAGGACCATATTGAACAAGTTAAAAGTTTAAGGATAACATACACATTATGTCAAAATTCAGAAATCACATTGCACCAATTTAAAGTGAAAAATGATATTACATATCATATCAAAGCTTGGCATCCATTTATTTTAATTTCCTCAATATATCTTTTTATCCAATCGCATGAAAAATGAAAAGTGGGCGTGTATAGCGTCGTAATCTATTTTTGTTAGGAAATAATAACAACAGAGATGATAAATGTATCCTATAGTAGCAACAAATTGAATCTATTTTGGTAGAGGAAATGACAGCAAATTAATGACACTCCTTCATGATAAGTTAGACTAAATATACTAGAATGGGGTCATCATTTTGCGAGAAAATGACATAAATGGTAAATGAACATTAATTGAATTTACAATGTTATCATTTAACTTTTAATTTAATCAATATGGTTCCTAAACTTTGGTCAACATGCAATGTTGTTCCTGAACTTTTATTTTATTCAATGCGATCCATAAATTTTGGTTCAATCGATATTCTCCCTAAACTTTCAATTTTTTTTATATAATTTAGAGATTACACTAAACATTTACCTATAGTTCAAGGACCATATTGAACAAGTTAAAAGTTTAAGGATAATATTACACATTATGCAAAATTCAGAAATCATGTTGCACCAATTTAAAGTGAAAAAATGACATTGCATATCGGATCAAAGCTTGCAATCTATTTATTTTAATTTCCTCGGTATATCTTTTGATCCAATCGCATGAAATATGAAAAGTGGGCGTGTATATTCTATTTTTGTTAGGAAATAATAACAAGAGAGATGATAAATGTATCCTACACTAGCAACAAATTGAATCTATTTTGGTAGAGGAAATGACAGCAAATTAATTGACAAGGGCCAGCTCAATATAATTCAGATAGCTCATCATCTCTTTCCATCCACATTAAATTCTACACGATCCTCTCTCATCATGTGAAATCAAAATTTATTACATTTCCATCTTCGTTCGCGTCTCATCAAATTCGAACCCACAAAAATCCCTGGTCAGTTCCGCCGCCCGACACGATCAAGGGGGAGGAGGGGCGCACGGCGTCGATCAAGTCCTAATCGCCAGTCGCGAAACTCGTTGACCTCATCATAGTTGTCTCCTCCCGAGACCTGCAATGGCCTAAATGTTTTCTAATTTTAGAGAGCGGAACAACGAAACCGGCCAAGCGCAATTCAAGAGGACGGGGAGAGAGAGAGAGAGAGGAAAAACGGGAGGCGCGGAGAGATTGTCGATGGACGAGAGGTAAAGAAGGCAAGACGCGATTTGGCAAAGGGCGTTATAAATAGGGATGGCTCAGCACCACGATGGAGGCAAGAAGAAGAAGGAAATAATTCTTCTTCCGAAAGAAGAGATAGGAAAAAAAAACACAGACCGACCTTCGTGTAACAGGGTGTAAGGATTTTATAAGGAGGGCGGTGGTGAGAGGATGAACACGGTGACGCTAGCGTCGCTACTGTGCCTCCTGGCCGGAGCCGCCACCGTGGCGAGGGCCGAGGATCCCTACTTCTATTTCACGTGGAACGTCACGTACGGCACCATCTCGCCCCTCGGCGTCCCCCAGCAGGGCATCCTGATCAATGGCCAGTTCCCCGGCCCCAACATCAACTCCACCTCCAACAACAACATCGTCGTCAACGTCTTCAACCACCTCGACGAGCCATTCCTGTTGACATGGTCGCCGCCCGCTTCCCCGCCTTTGCTTTATAGTACCAGGTAATCTGAACCTTTCGATCGGACTAAACGCGGGTTATTTTGTCGATGCAGGAGCGGAGTCCAGCACAGGAAGAACTCCTGGCAAGATGGAACGCTGGGGACCAATTGCCCTATCCTGCCAGGACAGAACTACACCTATCACTTCCAGGTGAAGGATCAGATCGGGAGCTACTTCTACTACCCCACCACCTCTACCCACCGCGCGGCCGGCGGTTTTGGCGGCCTCCGCGTGAACAGCCGCCTGCTCATCCCCGTCCCCTATGCCGACCCTGAGGACGACTACACCGTTCTCATTGGCGACTGGTACTCCAAGACCCACAAACAGCTCAAGACCTTCCTGGACAGCGGCCGATCCCTCGCCAGGCCTGACGGCGTCATCATCAATGGCAAGTCCGGGAAAGGCCCCGGCGGCGACGAGCCCGTCTTCACCATGAAGCCCGGAAAGACCTACAAGTACCGGATTTGCAATGTCGGTTTGAAGAACTCCCTGAACTTCCGGATCCAAGGGCACCCGATGAAGCTGGTCGAGATGGAAGGATCACACGTCGTCCAGAACGTCTACGAGTCCCTCGATGTCCACGTCGGGCAGTGCTTTAGCGTGCTCGTGACCGCCGATCAGGAGCCCCGTGACTACTACATGGTCGCCTCCACCCGGTTCACCAAGGAAGTGATCACCGCCACGCGCATCCTCCGCTACACCAACGGCAAGGGACCTGCCTCCACTGTCCTCCCTAAGGCTCCCGAGGGCTGGGCGTGGTCGCTCAATCAGTTCCGATCCTTCCGATGGAACTTGACCGCCAGCGCCGCGAGGCCTAACCCTCAAGGATCCTACCACTACGGCCAGATCAACATAACCCGCACCATCAAGCTTGTGAACTCGGCTTCCAGGGCTGGCGGCAAGCTCCGCTATGCCATCAATGGTGTCTCACACGTCAATCCCACCACCCCGCTCAAGTTCGCCGAGTACTTTGGAACTGCCGACAAGGTCTTCAAGTACAACGTGATCCCCGACAGCCCACCGGAGCAAGAGCCTAAGTTGGTGACCTTGGAGCCAAATGTGGGGAACATCACCTTCAGGACCTTTGTCGAGATCATCTTTGAGAACCACGAGAAGAGCATCCAGTCGTGGCACCTCGATGGCTACTCTTTCTTTGCCGTCGCGTGAGTACTCTTTCGCTTATGCCCGTCGTCGTGCAACGACAACCTTGTCAAGTTTACTACAACTCAGACATTGATTGAACAACTCAATTCACATTGTTTTCCATTCTCGTGTGATTTCAGCGTCGAGCCTGGTAGGTGGACCCCAGAGAAGAGGAAGAGCTACAACCTCCTCGATGCCGTGAGCAGGCACACCGTCCAGGTGTTCCCCAAGTCGTGGGCAGCGATCATGTTGACGTTCGACAACGCCGGCATGTGGAACTTGAGGTCGGAGCTGCTGGAGAGGAGGTACTTGGGCCAGGAGATGTATATCAGCGTCCTCTCGCCGGAGCGATCCCTCAGGGACGAGTACAACCTCCCCGACAACGCCCCACTCTGCGGTTCCGTCGTCGGCTTGCCACTGCCCGCCCCTTACACCATCTAAAGTGTTTGCTTTGTCCTGAGAATCTCGTACCTAGAAACAAAAGTGGTGGCAGTAGAGAGAGCGAATGTATCGAGCCACTTTTCGATATTTCTCGAGCATCTGTGAACTCTAATACAATTTTCTGATCTCTGTTTCATCTTGGTATCATTCTCTTCTATCGTTCTGTAATCTAATCTAAATCGAATTTAATGTACGGTCGCAAAATTGGACATGATATGTCTGAACATAGAATCCACGACGTGACAGCGCATCGATCTAACATATCCCAAGAAAACTCAGGCATGAATCCCTGCGATTGCTCCGTGCGGCATCATAGGATTTGCGATATGGGCGACATATGTCCGAGGACGGGGTCAGGGAGGGGTAACAAGGGCTTGCCCGCCTACAAAATAGAGCGACGGCCCTGACCCTACGTACTTAGGAATCTCAATATTTGTTTGGATGTCACGAACTCCTAAGCCATTCTTCAACTGTTCTTTTGGAAACTATGCTTCCTCATATTAAATTCAAATTGATTAAGCATTCAAAATCGATTATCTTCCTTCATGAATACAAAAATAGAAGCAAGTTTCCGCAAGGAGGCTTGGATCGGAGGAGACCCGCCTCTGGAAACAGTAGGAGAGCCTGTGGGAGGAGGGACAGCCCGAGGTTGGCCTCCGTGTTGCGCCCGAGCGCGTCCCCCAGCCAGGTTGGCCTTGGACTGCTGCGGGATGGCGGGTCTCAGGCCGCTCCTCCTCTTGCTTCTCCTCGAGGTGCGCTGCGATCCTTCCCCATCCTCCGCCCTTTGGATCTCAAACCCACCCCCACTTGGCCATCGCTCTCTCCACTTCCTCCTCCATCCTGAAACTATTTGCTGAAACAATTTGAGAAAAGATGAAAAAAATGCATGCGATGACTATAAGATGTCGAGTACATGATAGTCTATGAATCTTAAGGTGAATTGTTGATTCAGAATGTTTGAAGATGAAAACAGTCACACGACTCGAAGAGAATGAGACGAATAAACTTTTTGGTATTTCACCTTATAAATTTGATATATGACTCATTAAATATATGTAGCATTCCAAGAAGATATTGTTGAAAATAACAATACAATACAGACTCTTAAATCTGTGCGCCGGTATTGAGAGCCGAACAGACGTCAAAATTGATCTTGTAAATTGGCAAGCCCGATCTTTTTTTCTTTTTTTGGTCAGAATTAACGATATTTTCATTACTAACTCGGCATTGACGAAAAACATAAGGTTTCGATATCCAAACATCAAATCAACGAAAGGGAATTAGGGGGGTTGGTAATCCAGTTCTTCAAGAGGGAACCGGTTCAATGGGCTTTGGCGACCCAGTCGCTTGATTATATATATACTCGGCTGAAAACAGAGGACCACGTCCTTCAGCTCGCCTAGCAGAGATTGGCAGTCTTTGACTATAGATTGAACAGCCCATGTTGGCTTTGCTTGCCCGGCCCATTATAAACTCTACTGCAGACAAGCTATCCGAAGCCAACAATGTTGACTGAGCAGGTGCAAGCACGCCTCTTTCTTGTTCAGTTCGTGTGCTTCTTTTCCTTTTCAACCAGAGCAAGGCTTCCCTTATTGTAGAGGTTTCGGTGACTACAGCAGATGAGGCAACGATCCGGCTCACAAACCCATCAAAGAGAGCTCCATCCTTGTTTTTGCAGACGCCTGCAAGCGGGTAACCGATAGACAGCCATTCAAGTCGCCAACTTATTTAGTGAATCGACAATCTCTTCGCTTAATTGGCAACTTCCAATGAATTTGGTTTAATTACTAATAGCATATGATGGTGATACATCACTGTATTCTTGACAGGTGAAAGACCTGAATAGCGATTCCTGTTGCTTGGGAAGCCACCAACGAGAAGCCAAAGGGACTATTCTTGTGGAACCAGATCAAGCAGAACGAAGCATGGAATTCAGCAGCGACCGTATTATATGCAGAAAATTGTTAACAGGATGACTAGATTCGAGTTCTTTAAGGCTGTCTTGGATCATGTAATGGGTAGACCCAAAGCTATCTGCTCGGTGACGGAGGAACTTTCGTCATCGTCAAGATCAGAGCTTTTGGACTTCAGGCCTGGTGGTTCTGGAGCCTGGAAGAAGATTGCTGAAGTTCAAGATCAGCCATCTTGTAGCAAGGAAGAAAGGGCCAAGGAAATCCAACCCAACATGCAAAGCAAGCCCCTCCTGCCCAACCTTGCGATGAAGCGACTGATCCGACGTTCATGGCGTTCGTACAAGGCATGAGGAATGTCTTTTCTCTCGAAATGGCGAAGGTCAGGGACAGGTGCGGAGATACGATGAGTTGAAATATTTTTACCACGTGAATATCTTGTCAGCAATAGCGTTTGCTTTCTATTATCCATGTAAACAGCCAAATAAGACTTAATAGCTCAATATATCACACGAATATAAATTTAAAGTAAATATGTCATATGTATACAAGTTTGAGATGGGATAAATTTACTACACAAGAACAAATTTCAATTTTTTCATTCTTTTTTCTTTGATAAAATGAGCATCATTCTTGTTTAGTTTTTGTTTTTTTGTTTTTTTTCATGATTAGGCCTTTATTAAAAATCCAATATTTTTCCTAGCTATTTCAATTTCCACGTATGATAATATACCAAAATCCACCCTCGATTTTCTAGAAGTGTTCCCCTCTCCAAAGACTTACAAGATCATGCAAGACCGTACGCAAGATGCTGTGCTTTTTGACTACTTACGCCAAAACGAGGGAGCAAACGACATTTGCATCCTCCAAATATTGAAAAAGAAAGGGAGAAAAAGATTTATTGGCCATTTCTTTTCATTCCGACATTATAGTCTCCCTCGAAAAATTAAATATTAGATGGTCCGGACCAAACACAAATAAACCCAAGCTCGACCGTCTTCATTTCCGGATGGCGCAGGCCACTATAACCCCGTAGAAGCAGGTCTTCGCCAGGAGGCCGAGATCGGTGGAGACCCGCCTCTGGAAGCGGTCGAAGAGCTCGCGGGCGAGGGGCCGGCCGAGGTGTGCCTCGACGATGGGCCCGAGGGTGGCCCTGACCAGGTTGGCCTTGGACCGGCCGTACGAGGCCGGGTCGCAGGACCACTCCTCCTGCTTCTCCTCGGAGTGCTCCCTGATCCGCCGGTACTCCATCCTCTGGATCTCGAAGCCGCCGCACTTGGCCATGGCTCTCTCCACTTCCTCCGTGCTCCTCATGTACGCCGGGATGTTGAACCCGTCTCTGGTCTCTTCATCTATCAAGCCCTTTTGCAACACGAAGTTGCCACAATTTTCTTGAAATAATTTGAGAAAGTATGGAAAATGCATATAGGTAAATTACATATAGGATGACAGTAAAATTGTCTAGAAAGTTATAATATTGTATAACCGTCAATTTAGTCATAAACTTTTCAATCTAATCAATATAGTCCTAAATCTTATTACAATTTTTCAATATAGTCATTCTAATCAATTTTAACAGAAAATTACTGACATGACAATCCAGTCAACATTGACCATTGATATCATGAACGATTTTTAAATTTTTGAAAAAAAATTATGAATTTATTTTTCCCCCTTTTTTTTCTTTTTTTTTTCTTTATTTTTTGTTCTATTTCCCTCCACTGGTCGCTAACCACAAGCAAGGGCCACAATGCCATAATTAGTGCTAATAAGAACACCGTGTCAATAATGTTTAGCCAAAATTGGCTAGAATGACTATATTGAAAAATCATTAAAAAATTCAGAACTAAATCAACTCAATTGAAAAGTTTTTAATTGAATTGATGACAGTATAATAGGTTTAGAATCTTTTCAATAACCTTCCGACAACGGCTGGGTGTAAGAAGGTGATACATCACTATGTTTGTTACCTTACCTGCGAGACTCGAATATCAATTTATTATGCTTGGGTAGCCACCGGTGACGGAGCCAAATCGGTGAGGCTGGCAAATGCGGCCTCACCCTGGCTACCGGATATTCAGTGTAATTCTTAGTTTCTATGCAAGTTTTTTCAAATTCTCTTAAAAATCCTCCCTTTTGCAATACAAAAATTCATTGATTTTTTTTAAATGTAATTATTAACGTTTAATCATTAAAAATCATGATGAATCCTATATCAATGCTATGCCAATTTATCATTACATTTTGAAAAATTGTGAATACTTCAATTTAAATAAGAGTTCATACACTAAAAAACCCTAAATCAATACATTTATGATAAATTTACTCAAAATGACTACAAAGCATCCAAAACTTGTACATTTGTGACATAATTTACCTCATAGTAATTTTTTGAAGGCCAAAAATTTCAAATTGGTATATTTGTGACAAGGCACCCTTTATTAAGTTGGATTAATACCACAAAAAACTAAAAAAAACGAATACAATTGTGACAAACAGATAAAAAAATTCTAAATTGATATATCAGTCAAATGTCACGTATTATCTAACTCAGCGATTTAACAGTATAATTTAACGAAAACTAACAAGGTAAATTTATCATAAGTGTACAAATTCTAGGTAAATTTGTCAAAGGTGTACTAGTTTGGGATTTTTTATAGTAAAAAAAATTAGTTTGGAATAGATTTGTCGTATGTGAGTAGATTTGTCGTATATGTACAAGTTTAGGGTTTTTCATGGTATTAACCCCATTAAATAATACTACAATTGTTGAAAAAGAAAACAAGAGGTAGAGGTCATTTTTCAATAGATTACATACATCTTTTTTTTTTCTTTTTTTTACTTGAGATTTACCGCATATAACTCGTCATATACCCATGCACCGCGCGAATGGAGAAAACCTAGAATGACAGAAGAAAACCTCGAACGACTGACCATGTATCACATACAGACTCTCCAGAGACAAAGACTCCTAAAATAGCAAAGGAAAGCGCATGTTCTGATGTCATGCCGGTTACGAAGTCGGAGAAAGCAGAGCAGGGACATCGCATCGCATTTGCAGGAGAAGACACGGTGATGATGCATGTGCGAATGTCTTCAAGCTCGACGCGAAACGGCAAGAGATAGGACTGGCGTATGGGATCGTGCACGCAGCGCAGCATCATGACAACGACGATGTTTGTGTCGGCTAGTCGATCGCGCGTGCGTAACTATAGGCAAAGAGGCGATGCGCGTACCTCGTCCAGGAGTTCCTGCCAAGCTTGGTCCATGGAGGTGGTGAAGGGGTGCTTGTCTCGCGAGTCCGGATCGCCCAACTGGTCGCAGGGCTGTCGGGAGCTTGGCCGCCCTCCCATCAGCATGAACAGCATCCCGCCTTCCACGATCTCTTCCTTCCGGCACCGCAAGAAGTCGTCCAGGTCCTCCTCAGACTGCCTAGCATAGGCCTCCACCACCTCGTCCTTGGCCCCGTCGATCCATGCCCTCCCCCTGTTCCACGCCGGCGAGCTCTTGTTCGTGACTTCTTCTGGTATCTGCCTAAAGAGAGACAAGTTCATAAGCTATGCTTCTGCAGACTTGAAAAAGTGATACCATTAGGTTTCCATTGATCCCACCCAGTTTCAAACCAGAAGTATGCTACCGTATTTCTTACAGGAGTTATGATAAAATGTACGTTATTGCGGCGACGAGGGAATCGGTCCCAGAAGGATCATAGAGGAATGCCCCTTTGAAAAAGAAAGCAAGAAGCCACTAGGTGCAAGGCCTAGTGGTGAAGGGACCGGAGGGTTTGGTCTGGTCAGGAAAAAGAAAAACAAAGCAAGAAGAAGAAACGTGAAGGCTGTTCTTGCTATTTTTGCTCAGAGTTACGTGTGATTTGCCCGATCAGAACTTGGGAGGCTGGCAAGGGCTGTCATCCTCCTCGGCCTCTTGAAGTTCACTTCGGTTTTCAGCCGGCATATGCTTTTTATTCATGTACTTCAATCTATGAAATTTCATATGAAGTTATCATGTTTCATTCGAGGCTAGGGTATTGCGCGATTACTGACTTTCTATTTTGCTCCTCAATCTAAATTTCTACATCCGCAACGATAGTCTGAACTGTAACGGATGAGCTCAGGCGACTTAACTATGCACATCGAATGGATTTTGCGGGCCACGGGAAGGAGGGAAACGCTTGGAGGACTATGAAGTATAGTGACTATAAGTTCATCGAATTAAGGGAAACTATGAGGATTTCAGATGGTAAAATCAGATTGATGATTTGAACGCCAGATACCATGCCTATGAATGGTACAGAGGAGGTAAGAGTGAAGAAATATCATCACCTGAGAGAGCCAGTGCAAGGCGCTCAAGCTCACGGCCACATGAAGCTTTGCCCTCGGGAAGAGGCGGTGATAGAATGACCCAGGCACGCCGGCTGCAAAGTAGCGGCGCCTGCTCATCTCCCTGCTACAATCAGCAGGCACCACCCCACTCAACGTCCTGAACAAGTAATTGAAATCGTTCGACGGGAGGTCGGAGAAGAAGGCCTCGAACTCAGGCTCGAACCCCAGCTCCTCCACGTACCTCTTCCTCAGGCCCTCCACCACCATGTTGACCGTGGCCAAGGTGTTGTACCCCGTGGCGCAGCCTAGATCGGCAATCCTCAGTGAATCGTCATGCTTCGACGCGAGGAAGAGCTTCATGGACTGTATGGCATTCAACAGCAAGGGCTTCGATAGGGTGACTGCAGACGCGGGTGCGTCGGAGTTCTTGGCATAGCTCCCATCATCGTCGCCGCCTTGCATGCACAGCACTCTGTGGAGGCTTATTGGCCCTCCCCACGTCCAGCGCCTGCTGTGCCACTCTATTGCACTACTGTTGGGCTCCGACGAGACATCCTTGGCCGATGCTGATGATACCATCGTCGAACTGAACGGCGGCGATTCCATTGTTTCTACCTCAGCAGGATGAAAGACGCCTGAAGACTCTCTCAGGAAGGTGTATAAGCCTCTCTCTATCTCTATCTCTATCTCTCTCTCTCTCTCTCTCTCTCTCCCCCCCCACTCTTGTGGCTCAAACTATTGCTTTAGAGTCATTCTATATAAGGAGGGATTGGTAACCGTCCCATTATAGAGTGGTGTCTCTAAATTCATGTATGATCATATATTATTATTTCTAGAGATAAAAGAGACTTTTAACCACTCGACAGGTGAAGATGACTGACTCAGGTCGGGCCGGGTAGATAAATGCGTTGTGCTTCTAGAGTACCTAAAATTATCTTATATTTCGCATGTTTGACATGACAAATCATGGTATTTTACATGTATAATCATATGAATTCTCGTAAAAACGAATCTAGCCCCCCCCCCCCCCCCCCTCCTGTCTTGATCTGTAATCGATTTGATATAGCAGAGAACAGATTGAAAGAATAAATTGGGTGGCTCAACAGCCAATTCGTGATTCGCCTATTTACTACGAAGTCCCTAAGTAGGATTATCAAGATACAATTACTCAGCTCAAGAGATTCCACAAAACTCTAATCGATGGCAAACATAAGATGATCGGATCAAGAAGAATTACATGCGATGTCGAGATCATCTGATTTTCCACTCGCGTAAAGAAACACAGAATAGGGGAATATAAGTAGACAACTGCATATACTACATGTCATGTGAAATGAATGGTTGGATTCTGTTCAGGTACTGAATCCGTACAATTTGGAGATTGGCCTTTTGGTTCCCTGGTTTGTATTGCGAAGCATTCACAAGAAGATCGCATAGGAATCAAGAGAGCCAATCAGATTCCTGCGATCCACTCTTCTCTGGATATTAGTAGCCTTTCTCATTTCACTCTTATCTAACAGTACATAATGATGTTCGCGCCTGAATTCCACCATGGCGATTCAATGTAATTACTTAAAGGACTCTGAGAGACTGGAAGAGGGTACTGGTAATGTTGACAGAAGATAAAGATTTCTCGTCGATGATCATTTTTTTTGTGTGCAGATTGCCAAGGAGGTCGCTAGAACAAGTTATGTATCTCATGAAAAGGTTATGATTTTTGGCCTAAAACCCTTGGATATGGTATCAGTCTCTTAATTCTTTCGAAAGACTTGATCAGCGGACCTACAAGAATTCGGAGTCTCTCCATTCAAGCATCAAAGATTCTGCTCACTCAAGAATCAGTAAAACGGATCAAAGGCATCGCTGAATTTTGCTCAATAATGAGATCTCTGTCCCAGCTCGTACCGTTGTTCGTCCACACCAGCCTTCTTTTACCTTCGAGATTCATATGCACCAAGAACTTTGGCAAAGGGTGAGCTGTTAATTAGCTCTGCCGTGTGGCATTTACTTTCTTCTCGTTTGAACAATTATGAAACGATCGGGGAAAAAGGGATTCCAAGATGGCAATATGCCCATTTATATCTGGGATCTGTTAATTAGCTCTGTCGTGTGGCATTTACTTTCTTCTTGTTTGAACAATTAGGAAACGTCGGGGAAAAAAAGATTCCAAGACGGCAATATGCCCATTTATATCTGGGACAGAAACAACTCATACCAGCACATCTGGGCATCAGTAGTTTTAAGAATTTTCTGTGCCAACAGAAAAGCCCAACTAAGTGGAAAAGCACTAGGGAAGAACAGTTTGCACGCGTAAATAAAACGAAAAACGAAGATAGGATGTAGATATTGATGCTTTCCTCTCAATCAACTTGGTGTTGAATGCCATGGTAGTGCAAAGTGTTCTTTGTCCAAATGGAGCATTTCGCCAAAGTCTAGCTGGCAAGCCAGGAATTAGATAAAGCAGTTCTCTCTCTCTCTCTCTCTCTCTCTCTCTCTCTCTCTCTCTCTCTCTGTGTTGCAAAATCACCACGTTGGAACAGTAGCTCGTAGGGTCACATTAACAATTTGGATGTCAATCCCTTTCGATCAGCCTGGATTGCTAGTCATACAGATAAAGTCCGATGTATATTGCTTGTGCGTGGGTGCCTAATTGATCTTTTATCATTCAGGTTATTCTGCCAGTTCTATACTATCATAATAAAAGGGAAAAACGAGAACTCAAAAGAAAAGGAAGTGTTGGAATCATACACAAGATTTGTCTTAAGTATACACTATAAAACAAAGTTTGTCTTAAGTACTTCTTAAAAGGGTTCAACTCTGAACAATTGCACAGGATGACGTGCTAAACACGGTTATTTCCGATTAGGAAAACTCCTACAATGCCGTGAAGAAAGCCTTGGATTCCACAACGATGAAAATTCAATTTTCTTGGACCAACTACTACCATCTTTCTTTTCAGGTTGTAAACACCTTAAAATGGGTATTCATTTGCAATAAATGAATCAATGACTCAAAAGTTATCATGAAAATGTTAACAGCATTATGTCCTAGCTGTAATTTCTTGATTATGCTACAGGGACAGTGTACCTTTAGCAGCCAACAAATTATGTGAAAATTGAAGACTACGCATCAAAGTGATTTTGTTATTTGTTCATGACATGCCTCATATCCTGATTTTCGAAGCTTTCAAATGTTACATCACCTAAAGGAGCGAAAGACTGCCGCGCTTGAAGTTCCATGAAGATTCTCCATGAAAAGCTGGGGAAGAGAAAACTTTGTGCTTGAAAGGGATTTAACTCTGAGAGAGAGAGAGAGAGAGAGAGAGAGAGAGAGAGAGGTGGTCCTGAGTCCCTTCTTAAGAAGTAGGAGTTGTCACATTCCAAAGCAGTGAGTGGAGAGCAAAACATCAAGTTTGGGCGAGAATCAAATGGCCTGGTGATCAGCTGGGGACACATTCCAGTCTTTCCAGATCATTCAACAAGTCCAAACTGCTGGGACATGCACATTGTACACACGCTCCACTTGCTTTGCAGATTAGAGCAGAGAGAGGAAACATGCCAGCTCCGATCATTTCCAGCGAGATAAAAAGAGACACCAATTTTACGACAAATTGGATACTGTTCAACAGAATAGTACTTGGGCCAATCTCCCGGTGAAAAGGATCTTTCCAGGAGAGAGTTGACCCCACCTATTATTTGGTATGGTGGTGCTACAATTGTAAGACTCATGTGAACTAATTGGCGCACACGCACGCACGCGCACAGTGTCCTCTCTCTCTCTCTCTCTCTCTCTCTCTCTCTCTCTCTCTCTCACATACACAGGAGATGGCAACCATGAACGGGCTCCATGTACCTCTCCATCATTCCACTGGCATTGTCAAAATCTTATGAGCAGTTTCTATCAGCATTTGCTGTGGACTGTCACTCCTTTTGATTGTTAACCCCTCAATCCCACTGTTTTCTTCACATCCTTTTCCTTGTTCCTGTAATGGGTCCTTTGCATCCGGTCTTGCGGTCCCCCACATGTGAGAGAGAGAGAGAGAGAGATCGTAATGCTGTCTATTTGAACTGACTTTTCTTCCAGCTTTTATCTTCAGATACTGAAGAATGCACATGAAACGTGACGTTAGCATATCCATCTTCGCTTTTGGAACAAAAGTTTGTGGCCGACTCTTCATTCTTTTTGAGACCTGGTACATTCTGTTGCGAGATCATTTCAGCACTATTACAACAAGTTGGTGGGGGTGGTCCAAGACTTGATTTGGAAATCGATGGTCACGAGTTTGATTTCCCAGTCGACGCTCGACCTTGGGAAACTTGATTATCTACGAAGGACAGGCTTGAGCATGAGAGTATCGCCAGTCTTGGGCTTCACCACTTGCACGTGGTGGGGCTGCAGTGACGGGCTAGCCAGTGGATTATTTACTATTCCTTGGTGCCTTATACCAAACATGGCAATAGATAGTAAGGTAGGTCCCAACCTTGCCCACAAACCCTTTTTCGCGTTCATGAAAATGGCAGTCGACCTTTTGTCTAGTAAGGGAGATCACGTAAGGAATCATCTTACGCCGCATTCTGTTTATACTCCTAATTGGTCAAAACAACGTGCAATTTACCCGTCATCTGAACGACCTAGTTGCTGCCTCGGCTACAATGATGGACGTACTCAAAGTGCCATCGAAGACCCAACTTTAGCAATCTACACTCTAATTCAGAAACCCTAAGTAAACTGAGTTCCCATCGAGGTGAAGATGGCTGTAACAACGCATGTTCGCAGTAGTTCATGTTCGGAAAAATGCATGACTTTTGGCTGCCATAAAACGATGTTTTATAGGTTGAATGCTATATGAGCGAAAAGATGTCCCGCGACGAAGGATGGATGTAGAACGGAGGAATCGTCCATATCTGATGCACGCAGCCATGTCACCGTCTTAGCAATCCTAAAGATAGGACTACTGGAATTCCAGCTCATGGTCGACGGTGGAAGACATTTTGAGCGTGACAAAAAGTTGGTCGAAGACTAGGACATTCAAGTATTCAATGCACTGTCGACCAATTGGACGTATTATTAGCTCCGAGTGACTAAGTTCACCGCACTAATTGGTGGCCCGTCAACACCAGCGACCGTGTCGATGGCATGTATTAGCTCTCGTGTCGAATTCATTGGATACCTCATCATAAATTGTTAGTTTCATTTTCATGGTCTATGGAAGGCAAAAGCAACTTCCGTGCACTCGAGTGGATCATATGAATTGTGGAATAAAACGAGGATTTAGCAGTGGAACGGGATAATAACCAAGGAAAACCTTTCCTCAGTTAGAGGCTGCCTTTTAGACCGAGTCCTCCTACTCCCACAGGCCCGTCGGCAATTTTTGCATCCAGCCTCTTAGGAATGAGCCAGACTCATGCTATACATTGACATAAGAAACACCTGGAGGAACCAGTTATTACTGTTCACACCAACAACTACTTGGCTACATCACTCCCGAGGAGCTTTGGATCGGAACATTGAAGCATCTCATCTGAATAAAACCAGTCTCGTAATGGTCAGAGGAGAAGCATTAGTTGCAGCAGTTGGAGTCATCATATGGCCCCCCAAAAGAATAGGAAGAGCACAACCATTTAGCAATAAGATTCGGCTATCCACTTCTGCGGTCGGTGATATCAATAGGATCGATAGAATAGACATTTCCCTTGGTGCCCGTAAAGGGCAACATATAAAATCCCACGAGTTCGCTCCTGCCATTCACGGAAGCAGGTATTGCAATCAAGTATTCTAACGTGAATGCAAAGGACATGTTCCGGGCATGAATGCAGCAGCCATGAACTACAAATCCCACTTTTCATAGCCCTCGCGCAGGATCTTGAATGATTGATAATGAAGATGATTACAGGAGGAGTGAAACACATCTGCAACGAATATTATTAATGAATCCATCCCACACATTCACACTTCCATCTTGTTATTTCTGCTATCCACCCCCCAATTTATTGTTGATCAAACACATAAATCAGATTATTCTCATCCTTCACCACAGAATCAAGAAAATAAAATAACAAAAGAAAATCATCAGCACACCCTAGAAAAGCACTTATTTCCAGCTTGAGTACATCCCTTTGCAGAATTTTTTTCACTCTTTGCCCAACCCTGCAGGTTTAAACATTCATCTTTGCAGGGGGTCCACGGTTCGCACAATTGCACCAGTCATCCCTTCAAGCCGGTCCTTTGTAATTTCCACAAAGTGACCTAATATTTCATGGAACTGCTTCAAACCTGCAAGCGGAAGAATGATGGAAGACCTGTCGGTGCCTGCAACCTGCATTCACATACCATCCCAACACTCACTTTGTTAGTTTAATATCACTAAGTTTCTTAATGACACATCGCAAATAGTTTTAGATTACCTCAGATATCCTCAGGAAATGGCCTCTGTTGTTGCTCCCTAGATCAAAGAAAAACTTCTTCTGGTCAACTCTAATTACCTTCGACACTCCCATGTTACCAATCTCATCCTGTGCTGGCAATTCTGCCGATCTGTCCACATTCAAATCAGAAGAAGCCGGGGCAGATTGTCCACTATGACCAGATATGAAGCCTGCACCTACATCATCTGAAAACCCAACAAGACTTCCTGTAGGCTCAGAACTTTGCTGCTTCAGACCACATGATCAGGAAGGCCAAGGGAGCATCCCAGAAAAAAAAAAGTGAGTTCCCTCGAGACAAGAAAAGAAAAAGCCTAAAGCAATTGAATAGGAAAAAAGAACATGGAATATCCACAAGCATAAGAGAAATTCAACATATTTTTCTTAAAACAGAGCATGGGCAGGTCATTAAGAACTCCTAGCTATGACGCGTCATACTATAACCATTTTTTTTTATGGGTCAAAATCATACTATACCTGGTTGGGAAGTATGAAAAGCGTTGATGCTTCATTAATCTCAGCCAAGATATTTCTGAAAGCTGCCCATCCTTCATCACGGGTGCTACCTGCAGGTACAATGATAGTGCTCCGGTTTCTACTCACTGAAGCTTCAGATACCTACATAAAATTATATAAAAGTTATTTCCTTCTTCATGCAAGCTCTAACCCAAAAAAAAAAAAAAAAATGTTAGTATTTAACTATTAAATTACACATTCATCTAATAACTAAACTTTTACAATGGTCAGCAATGATCCCATGAAATTTTAGATGGCATCGGAGCAGGACTCTTGAGTTCAAATCTTTTCATATTCCTACTCACAATTATACATTACCACGTTTTAATCTTAAGCCAAAGTCTAGCCTATGCATGAGCTGAAGTACTAGGGTATCTAACTATCAAACCGCATCTTCATCTTAACAATTTAAACTTTTAGAACAGTTGGCAGTATTTCTACAAAACTTCACGGAATTCATACAAGCACCAACCATGCCTTATAGCACAACAAGAAAACTTGGACATCATCCTGAAGAGTAACAAAATTTGTGGCAAAAGAAACAGAATAGGGAGAGATCTCGATAAACCAAAGAACATCTTTGATCTTCAACTAGGGAGTCCAAAAAGGACAAATAACTAAATCCACAAAAAGCAAAAGGATCCAGTGGACAGATATAACCACAATCATTTATCACTAAATCAGTCAATTAAAGCATTGGCTGCTGGCACAGGATTGCTAGTATCATAATAGATCTTAACATGCCTGCATAGTTGGAGCAACCAATCTTTTCATTTCTTCTATATTTCACCACAACCTTTAGCAGGATGACTCATAATCCTTCCCAATCAACCGAGAAGACTAGTTAATAAGTTCTATCCATTGCGAACATGCGGCATCCAATGGTCACCAACTAGTTAAGTCCTCTTCCTAATTCTTTCCTCTATCTTGCATGCAGGCAACAGATATTGTCTACTAATTCCCCAACCATTTAAGATCTGAAATACTCGTTCAATTCATATTATATAAGTTATCTGAACAACTAATATCAACATTCACGCTATTCCCAAAGAAAAGTAATTGCCTGACTTTGATAATGAATGTTACTCATACTTCAACACTGCGTCTCTAAATATTCTCAAAGACAAGCTTCTCAATTCCCATAGAATACGGTCCTTTCACCGAAGATTCCAGCATACAGGACATATCTGGTTGCCAAAAAATTCTAGTGATGTCTCTTATTCCAACTGATATATCCATAGAAGGCTGCCCCTATCTCACTGAATTTTAGATGACCAATATTCCTTACCCTACTTTCTTTTCTGTATTGCTGTGACCATGCCTTTAGAAACCATAGTTCATCCTTTCAGCAAGAAAAACAGTTATGCTAGTGGGAATGACCATAAAAGCAAAATTGCATTCCTAGCTGCCTGATACATGAAGACACTACTCTACCACACAACTCATGGACCAACTGCTCCCGGATGAGAAAATAACCTCCCAAAATAAACTTGCAACAGCATCTCACATAATAGGAAGTACAGCTGCATTAACATTGTTTTCCATAATCCTAAAAGTCTAGGAGATAAAGGTTGTGCCATGTAGCAGAAGCTTCAAAATTCCAGATGATGATTAAAAATGATTATGATCCGTGTCTTTGCATACAAACTTATAAAAGAGACTAAACTTTGAACGTGCAAGTCTCAATTAGCTGGGTCAGAGGAAAAGAACAAATTCAAAGCAAGAGAGCATATTTACAATTTCTTTTTACCTATCGAAAAATCAAACAGTACCATTTGAATGGTAAAAGTTCACTTCTAATGTAGTCACACATCATTTTGATTTGTTACGAGAAACTGATAATGGATTGCATTAAATAATGTTAGAATCATCCTCCTTCCCAACAAAGTTTTTCAGTTTCTGGAAAGAACCTTTATAGTCTACCATTCTAATCATCCTACTGGTCCTTTCATTAAGACATTTCAGATGCATTCTATTTAGATAATGGTTCATATTTGCATTCTTAGGTGCAAACTGGATGTATCAGGAAAAGACTTGCAACAGCCGAGGTTGCAGAACTTTTCAGCCAAGCACCATTTATGTCAACTTGGAAATATGAATCCGGAAGGACTAAATACATGTATGTGACAATGCAGGTCAAACAATTCTAGTCAGAGCACGAAAAACTGTCAGAATTTCATGCACTATATTAAGAGTTTTGACACTAATTTAGTGTGTGAATATAGACAGGAACACTGTAATGTAGATCCAATTCTATTATCCATTGAGTCGTTCATCAGGAAATCTTTCATATTATCAAATTATATAGTTCTACTCTTCTCTAGACCTAGATAACAAACTTCCATATTTGTAAGAGGTCCCCTGCAATTCCATGTAGTTAGACTGTCCAAAAGTATAATCCAACAATAATGAGAACCAGACAAAAACTTCAAATTTGCGCCAAATACTAAGCCTGCAAGTTGTTAACTATCGAAAGGAAAAGATAACAATGAATCATCCAATCAGGAACTCTTTCATATTATCAAATTATGTAGTTCCACTCTTCTCTAGACCTAGATAACAAACTTCCATATTTGTAAGAGGTCCCCTGCCATTCCATGTAGCTAGACTGTCCAAAAGTATAGTCCGACAATGATGGGAATCAGACAAATAACTTTATATAAATGCCAACTGCTAAGCCTGCAAGATGTTAACTATCAAAAGGAAAAGATACTTATTCTTCCCTCTAGGAATAAACTAAAAGAGATCCTACATTTGGAAAATCTATTTAACATTGTTTTATTATTACTCTAAAAAAACCATAATTATTTGAAAATACCACCAATAGAAAGCATTTAAAGGTACAAGCATGTGGTGCAAATTAAGGTTCATTCTGGAGCAACATGCCCGTCCAAATTTAAGAATGCGGTATGCACAAAGCAAAATCTACTCAGCCTGATATATGGAAGATCCAAAGAGCTTAGTGACAGTGGCTAGATACTCGGACTGCGGATGGCCTTTTAATAGTTTATACTTCAACTAATTTAATTAAAAGAAAATAAATTGCCAGCTCAAGGCAATCACAGAACTGCATACTCTGAAGACATATTAGAACCAATAAGCGGAGGAGATAAAGCCACGGATCAAGATGACAAGCAAATTCAATGACCGCAAGTCCAATCAGCACCGAAAACCCAAACGAATGAAGACCCAAGAGCGGAATTACCCTCAAAAAGCGCCCCCGCCGATTCTCGCCGACATCAAAGTAGAACACCTGCAACCAACAACAGGCAATTCAAGCAATGCAAACACCGAAAACGACAGACAACAAGGAACAGAACGCCCCGATTCAAAAGAAAAAAGAAAACAATGCCTTGGTGTCGAGCTGCAATTCCTTGCTGGAGGCCTCCTGATCGTCGGTACTGACGTAGTAGTTGAAGAGATCCAGGAACCAGGAGATGCCGGAGAAGGGCACGATGATGGTGGACCGCGTGGCCGAGGTCTTCTCGGAGATCTTGAGGTAGCGCCCGCGAGGGTTCTCCTTCAGATCGAAGTAGAAGAGCTTGTGCTCCACTTGCAGCGTCTTGCACATCAATTCCACGTCGTTCCCTCCTCCCCCGACAACCCCTCCTCCTGCTCCTCCTCCTCCTCCTCCCCCTCCACCCGAATTCCCCTCCATCCCACTCCCTCCACGAAAACCTCCTCCTCCCACGACCGCACCCCGCCCCCTAAATTCCCCACCCTCCGAGGAACGGAATCACAAGCCTCGATTCCCTTCCCCCCTCCCGACCCGTCGCCCCGCGACGGTTGCAAGACCGGGAATCGGCCGAGCCCGCCTAGCAGAGGCGCGGGGCCGAGGCGGAGGACGCAGCCGCCACCGGATCGCCGAAGCCCTCGTCGCCAATTAGGGTTCGGATGAGTATCAAGGAGCGCGCTGACGAAGAACGAGAAGAAGAAGAAGATAGACGACCAAGTCCCATGGCCAAGTGTGAACGCTTTCGTCTTATTTTTAACTCAAAAATCCCAGCTTTTTATTTACTCTCTCTCTCTCTCCTCTCTCTCTCTCTCTCTCTCTCCTCTATCCAAAATGAGTAATTATCTATTTCGTACTGAAACGCCACTCAAGTCGTCGCCGTCGCCGCGTCGCCGCCGCCGCCGCCGCCGCTGCCGCTGGCTCGGTCGCTCGCGGCGCCGGTGGGTTCGGGCCTGGCGTCGGACTCTCACCTCCCCCGCCCCGCAGTCGCCGCGCACGGTCGGAGCGCGCGCATTCGCCGTTCGTTCTCTCTCGCGTTTCGCAGTCGCCGAGCGGCGGATTCAGCCGATCTGCCGCCGTCGACGGGGACCAATGCACGCGTTCGGACGGAGATCGGGAAGGGGCGATCCGATTCGGAGATTCAATGTCGATCGGAGGAAGGGAAGCTGGAATCCGGCGATTGAATTTAACGACCCGGCGCGGGTGGAGCCGGAACCGCCATCGCCATCGTCATCATCTTCGTCTTCGGTTACTAACCAATCCGAGAGTTACAGGAGAGCGACAAGGGGAGTGAAAAAGGGACGACACGTGGCGGCCTGTCAGAGGCTCCCAGTAAGAAGTGGGGGAACTGTAAGATTAAGGAAAAGGACGAGCATGCCAATTACCAAAAATTGCATAATTACGAGAAAATCGATGTACTATTATTAGAATATTGAATACTTAAATTAATTTATACCACTTTACATTTGCATCTTCTATTGTCCAAAAGGAATTATTTGGACCGGACTAAACTAACCGGTCGTGAGAGGTTCCCGAGATCACTAGTCCGATTCTCAATTATATAAAAGGGTTAATACCTTAAAAAACCCTAAACTGGTACACTTGTGACAAATTTATCCCAAACTATTTTTTTTACCATGAAAAATCACAAACTGGTACACATGTGATAAATTTACCCCGACTAATTATAAAAAACCCTAAACTGGTACATTTATGACAAATTTACCCCAAATTAATTTATTTGACCACAAAAAACCCCAAACTGGTAAATTTGTGATTAATATACCCTCCGAAAAATTAGATTAATACCACAAAAAAATCACAAAAATTATAAACTATGACAAACAGAGTGTAAAATCCCAAATTGATATACTGGTCAATTGTCACGTGTTATTTAACTTTATAATTTAATAAGAAAATTTAACTAAAACTAACATAGGGTAAATTTGTCACAAGTATACCAGTTTAGGGTAAATTTGTCAAAAATATACCAGTTTTGGGTTTTTGGTGGTCAAAAAAATAGTTTGGGGTAAATTTGTCACAGGTGTACCAGTTTGGAGTTTTTCAAGGCATTAACCCTATATAAAATTGAAATCGGTGAATTTCAATTCAGTTTTAAGGACGAAACTACTAATCTAGACCGGATTAATTCTTTTTGTACTTTTTGTAATTTTATTACAAATCTATAAAATACTACGAGCTAAACTTAATCCTTCATTTCTTCACAACTAAAGTAGTGCATAATAAAGTCCTTGGCTACATACTTCTGAATCTTTTCTTAACTTAGCAGAGAAGTTTGAAGGATTTTGTAGAGGTTTTTGTTTATATAAAATGGGGTGGAAAAGGTAGTCATATGATCAACATTGGGACTTTGAGGACAAGCAAGGGAAATTTTTCCACTTGGCTTCTAAGAAAGGGTTGTTTTTTAGACTTATGCCTTGTTTGCTAATTGACCAAATAATACTTGATTATATTCTTTTATCCCCTGAAACCAAAAAAGAAGATAAATTTATTTGGCAACTTTTTTTGTTCTTAGAAATAACTCCAGAATTGAGCATGGGTGAGCTCGGCCTCACCATATCAAAGCAAGGTTAACCTCACTTAGCCAAGGTGATATCTAGTCTCCCTCAGTCATCGCGAGACTTCAAGTGATAAGGCTCGGTTTTGTCGAGGGCCGACAACACTCCGGCAAGGCTTCCACCCCTCATTTAGCCGATTGCCAACAACTGACTAAAGAAAGAAGGAGAAGAAGAAAAGGAAGAAAAAAAGGGAAAAAAATTATTTAAAAATTAAAAAAAATCTAGAGCACAAAACAATTGAGTAATTACCAAATGCATTTCTATTCTGAGAATATAAATTTTAAACAGAATAGTTACCAAACAAACCCTTAATGTAATTCATCTCATGGGAGATTTTACCTACTTAGGACTTGGGCCAAACTAGTTCCACCAATTCCCAATTCCTAGGTAGGAACTAGACTGACTGATAATTAATCACCCCTACTTATGTTTCAACTTACAAAAATGTCATTTTTTTTCCTTAAACCTAATCTCCAAATCCTAAATGTTTACGGGCATGCGCTCAAAACTCTTCAACTCAATCGAAAAGCCAAACCTTGAGATGCAAAGTATCCACAAGATATGGTGATTTGATTTTTTAGGAAAATAGGGCTTTGTCTAGAGATATATTGGAACGATATTTTGCAAATAAAAAAGAAGTAAATAAAAGCATGCGAGTGGTTAGTGAAGTGTGTAACTTATATTTTTTTGAAAAAATTTCAAGAAATATAGAATATGAGCTTCCTGTGCAGAATAATATCGTAATAATTTATGGATCATGTAAATCAAATCTATCTATATCAGTAGTCATGTATGCAGCATAACAATCCTCTGAATTGTTTATCATAATATTTTTATATGAAAAGAAAGTACAAATATGATATTGGTTGACGTGATTCATACTTCATAGTTACTCCTGTTTGAATTTCTCTCTAGCCTTGAGGACCGAGTTGCCCATCTTGAAAGTAAATCATGGGTGGGTCGGTATGACAATGTGGTTCCTTTGCGTCTCGAGTGGAGTCAATCCCCCCCACCCAGCTAAGTCCCAACTAAACCAATTTGAATTAGAATTGAAGAATAAAGAACTTGAAGTCCCGAAAAGACTGATATTTTGTAGTCTTCACATTTCTAAAAAATGGAATGGAAAAAGTATGGGTAATTAACCTTCTCTCGTTTCGTTAAAAATGAATTATTTTATATTTAAAAAAAGATTAATATAAATATTTGAATATAAATTATTATTCAGAATAAAAATATTTTTTATTAACTAATTAATTCAACTAAAAAATCCTATTGTTCATGCCCATTTTCTTCCCGTTCTCTATGGATTTCTTGTGATTCGCTGTTCTCTCGCATACAAACACTGTAATCTTTTCCGTTCTCTACAGTCTACACCTTCCATGGCGATTTGAGGAGATGGGCGATGGTTGAGCGAGCGTGGTTGGCGACGGTCATGCTGGCGACGGCGGCGCGGCCAAGTGAGGCGTGAGGCCGAGGATGCTCCGGCCCCTCCTCCCCAAGTCGCCGCCTCCCTCTTCCGCCGCCGCCGCCGTGTCGCCGGAACCTCCGTCCCTCCTCTCCCTGCTCCGCCGGTGCGGCGACCTCAAGCGCCTCCGCGGGACCCACGGGTTCATGGTCCCGAGGGGCCTCGACCGGGACAACGTCCTCCTCGGCCACTTCATCGGCCGCTGCTTCTCTCTGGGCCTCTCCGATTACGCGATGGCGGTCTTCGCCCGCAGCGCCCGCCCCGACGTGTACCTCTACAACGCCGTGATCCGGGCCCTCCCCGACGCGGGCTCCGCCGAGATGGCCGTCCGTCTGTTCGGCGGGATTCGGGCCTCGGGTCTGCGGCCCGACTCCTACTCCCTTCCCTTCGCGTTGAGAGCTGCGGTTCGGCTGTCTGCGGTCGGAGTAGGGAGGCAGATTCATTGCCAGAGCGTGGGGATGGGGCTGGAGTCGGATGCTCACGTGGCCACGGCCCTCGTTCGGATGTACTGCTCGGGCGGGTGCATTTCCGATGCGCGGAAGGTATTCGATGGATTGAGTTCCGGGAGTGCCGCGCTGTGGAACGCGATGATCGCTGGCTATGCCAAGGCTGGCTGTTTGGAGAGTGCCCGGGAGTTGTTCGAGCGAATGCCTGAGAGGAATTTGATTTCTTGGACTGCTGTGATCGGAGGATATGCTCAGTGGAATAGGCCAGGCGAGGCGATTGAAGTCTTTAAGAGAATGTTGCTCGAGGGCATAGAGCCGGATGAAGTCTCGATGTTGGCAGTGCTGTCTGCTTGCGCGCAGCTGGGTGCACTTGCACTTGGTGAATGGATCGATAGCTACATCGACCGACATGGGTTAAATCGAACTGTGCAGCTTAACAATGCACTTATAGACACGTTCGCGAAATCAGGCAACATCAGGAAGGCTCGTCAAGTCTTTGAAGGCATGATGGAGAGGACTGTAGTGAGTTGGACAACTATGATCGCGGGGCTGGCCGTACATGGCATGGGAAGAGAAGCCCTGGAAATGTTCTCCGGGATGGAAAGGGCTAAAATTAAGCCCAATGAGATCACTTTCACGGCAGTCCTCTCAGCTTGTAGTCATAGCGGGATGGTCAAGCTGGGTCGAGGATTCTTTACCGTGATGCACTTGAGATATGGGATTGACCCAAAGATCGAGCAGTACGGCTGCATGGTCGATTTACTTGGTCGGGGTGGTTATTTACAAGAGGCAGAGCAGCTGGTTAAGAGTATGCCCTTTGAAGCGAATGCCGCCATATGGGGATCGCTTCTTGCTGCTTCTAATGTCTATGGCGATCCTGATCTTGGAGAGCAGGCTCTGCAGCATTTGATGCGCTTGGAGCCTGAGAACAGTGGTAACTTTTTGCTTCTATCTAACACATACGCCGGTCTGGGAAGATGGAACGAATCTGGGTCGATAAGGAAGACAATGAGGGCCATAGGCACTGAGAAGATGCCTGGTAAGAGTTCCATAGAACTGAACAACAAAGTTCATGAATTTGCAGCAGAAGACTTGTCCAACCATCCGGCAGATGTGATTAATGAAGTACTGTGCACGATAGACGGACAAATGAGGGCAGAGGGAGGTCCAGATGAGTTCACGTGATTTGCTGCCTCAAAGTCATTAAAGGTGCTGCTGAATTGACAGTTCTAAGCCGCGAAATCAGTGATCACTCCCGATAGCTATGCTCAAGCTCGACAAGTTGAGGCTGCTGTTGGAGTTCGACTGCAATGTAGTCATTCTTGCTGCGTCTGCTGGACGGGGTGATAATTCGTGGAAATCCATAATGTTCAGTTGGTGGGGTCTAATTTATATCATAGTTATCTGTTCCCAGCTAATCTCAATCCCAGCTCACCTTTTTTTTCATTATTGTTCAGGCATATAGGATAACATTAGGGAAGAAGGACATCTCCATGGCGATTCATATCAGCCGAATGGCTAAGTGCGGCTAAAGGCGGGTACTTTCCACGCTTGAGGAGCTGGTGGTGCAAACTTAAACTTGGAATCAGTCTGAGCAACTTGGCTTGGAATCAATCTGGCTCAGATTTACGGCACTCTTCCATGTCTAAAACAGCAGAAGTCCAGTCAAACTGAAAATTGTTTGGTTTGTTGGTCATCGCATGGGGAAACTAGTCTCACATTAGCTTTCGCTCTGCAGCATTCTATCATGAGGAAGCATATACTTATGTACTGGCTAAGAAGTCTGCTGCGAACGGGCTTTTGAGACAATAAAATGGCAAGTAGTATACACACCAATACAAATAGTCCCCAAATGACTCACAAGCATATGTTACCTTGTAGTTGTTTTAGCGCCATATTTCTTCACACTGGATTTATTTTTTCAGCAAGAAAGTTGAAGGTAATTAGCTTATCCAAGATAGCTTTAAGTTTTTTTTTTCCACTTAAAGCAAAAACAAAAGGTATTTTTGTTTTCACCAAAAAAAAAAGTATTTTTGTACTTCCAGTCAAATTTATAATATTATTCGTATTTCACACAATTATGTAAAATAGACATGAGAATAGTAGAAGTTTACAGCAGTTTTGGATTTAGAAAGATCAAAGCATTAAAATTTAGATCAATGCAAAAAATGAAAATCAATCCGGACATTTCACCAAAAAATAAAAAAAGGAAAAAAAGAAAATCAATCCGGACATATTGAGATGGTTCTTTCATCTACAGGCCCTCAAATACTCATTTATGATTCCTGAAATAGAGTTTAAGTGATCCGAAGGGTACAAAACGACCAAACTAATTAAAATGCCAGATACAACCATTTAACGAATATAGGCAGGACAGGCAATCACAAATATTAACCTAGTGGACACCTTTCATTAAACATCCAGCGGCCACATTGCCAAGACAAAAGACTGGAACTGAGAACTCACGACTCTTTAGGCGCCTCAAATCTTGTTGGAGTTTGAATGCCCGCCATGCAACAGAGGCCGGATATTAAGATTATAAGCAACACAAGCCCCTGAAGCACCAAAGAAGCACTGGTATAAAGATGTGATACTTCAAATGAGGTAAAGAGTTAAGAGGATGAGGTTGGGGGAGAAAAAGAGCAATCTCCATTAAACATAAATGATAGCATTGGAGTCGGTCATCGTATGGGATGGACAGATGGACAGACCCCAATTCTAACGAAAAACATAAAGCCAAAATAAAATTCACCAGAAACAGGAGGAAAAAGGGGGGGAAGGGGGGGGGGGGGGGGGGGTTATCGCATCATGCTAATCGTTACTATATACCATAGGTACAGCAGCAATGGAGCCTAAAACAATTCAATTGATACTCTCATGCAACGGACACTATAAAAATGCGACAGCGCATGAAACTTTAAAAGGAAAAAAGGGACATTCAAAAACAAAGGCGCAAGCACATCGAGGAAACCTGCAAGAACTTACAACGAAAACTCCTTCAAGGAGTGATGATTTGATCTGGCAAACTCCATCACATGTTATATTGGTCAATGCACCGCCTTCAGCAAGAAACCTTTCTAGTTCCCGAGAAGAAGGATACTGAATTGAACTATAAGGACGCGAAACATAGAGAGAAGCGAATTTCTGCCCAGACTGCTCCATGGATAGAAGAAGTTCAGAAAAAATTTCACCTGCAAAGCTCATAAAAGATACTCCTAAGCATTCTCTAGGGAAATATATACAGTATATAGAAGTAGATTGAAATGATCCTTATAAGATATCTTTACTTTTGAAACCTTAAAACCATACTTTCTGAAGGCGGTACATCAGATTCAGATGAAAGGCCAGGTGCCTCATGGCAAAACATGACAAGATCTGCCTTCCCCTCAGGCCTCTTTTCCTTTCTGGAGGCTAGATAATCCTATTCATCATTTGAATAGAGACATAAGTAATTTGCAGGAGTTATGGAATTTACAAATGCCAGCTTGAATGATTGTTTGGCTTACATTGAGTGATTGCAGGTCAGAAAGTTTATGGTAATTGTCCCCCTTTAAGGAGCATGATCCCAGAAGAGCAATGCTACTGGTATCTAAACCTTGTCCACAAGTTTCGGTGAAACCAGATATTAACAAAGTTTCCACTGTCTCCTCCTCAATGGCAGCAACATAGGGAAACGCCATTGAAAAATTAGACCTTGTGAAAGAGACCTGTTAAAGATTTGAACTTTTGATTAACTGCACAATCGAACCATTCAAAGTCTGATTGGTTTCGAGCCACAATATCCATTTAACAAAGTAGGCCTTGTTTACCTTAAGCAAGTCTACTACAGCTGGATCCGCATGGTTGTTAGCAGAGATATCCAAAGATTGCACCTGTTGGAAAATAAACATAACATGACAAAAATGAGCAACACAAAGTCAATATTAAAAGGTTTTGCAGCGCATCCTAAAATCAATGACATGTCAAATGCCTGAAGGAGGGAAAACTATATGCATCATATGCAAAAATACAAAGTTTAATGCATGCTAAGGAAAAGGAATTCCACTATTCTAAATGATAAGTCAAATCAAAATAAGTTTAAGAATTCTAACCTCTCTACCAAGAAAAACTAGAGCGACATCCACAGGCTGCTGACTTTTCTTTCCCAAGCACTACATTGGAACATAAAAAGAACAAAGCAGTAAGTAAACTAGTATAAAACAACATACTTCTTTCTTGAATTCTGAGAAGAAATAAAAAATAAGCTGCTATTGTTGCATCATCAGTCTAAGAATCACAATACAGGAATCAAGTACCAAGAAGTCCGACCACCCGCCCTTTGAAAGAATTGACTTGGCCAGATCCTTTGGAGATATGGTCTGATAGTTTACAAGTTCCCTGATTCCATCAGTGGAAAACCTGTGACATTTATAGACATCCGTAAGATATCTGGATATCCAGAAGTGACCCATACAAAGGAAGCAAGACAACAAGGCACGAGAAGTGTTAAAATAATGAGAAATATGTCAAATCTCTCCAGGTGAAAATATAGGAAATGTTTTACGATGTGTCGATCACTTGAGGAGCATCCAATCATCGTTGTTAGCAAAATCTAAAATGCTCGAAGAGATATGCATGCGTTACATCAATACAGCTGTCTTCCTTGTATTTTCGCAACCACAACTACCTAAAGAACAGTTGGCAAGGGAAAGTACTTTGGGGAGAAGAGGACGAGAGAACTTATTAACTTCTAATTATGTATCATCTCCACAAGGAAAACCTAAGTGCTCAATTTATTTGTGCTGCAAGATTATGCAACAAATACTACATGCAATGGGCAGTTTTTCACTCAAGATATGTCATTATCATTGTCTACATCTTCCCTATAACAAATGCTTCAAATGTCTTAGAATAAGATGGTGGACTTGAAAGGAGGTGAAATAGTCCTTTTTCAATAAACATTTATCAGACATTACCTGGATGCTCATAGGCAATGGAAAGAGATTTTTCTCAAATGGTGAATACCATGGCAAATTTTGTTTATCGAGGAAATAAAGAGTTTCTCAGAGAATTAAAAGGCGTTGCACCTAAAGTCTTGTCCAAGGATAAAAATCTTGATAGAATGTCAAGTACACACACATCCACGTGCGTGCACGCACACTCTCTTACACTTATTAAAGAAGCAAACAAAGAAATCTACCAGTGAAGCACAAACCAGCAGCTTAGAAGACAATTACAAACACTCTGACATAAACAAAGCACAACAGGATTTATGATTTGACTAGCTAGAGATTAAAAAGAAAAGAAAAAGACAAGATCTGACCAAGGAATTTTTTTCTGAATTGCAGTATAAATTGGCATCTACATACGGTATTTTGATTTTGTGCCAATTGTAGACATGGTTAAGTTACATTCTCTTGGTATATGTCTATTAATGATCAGATGCATATTTGCCACAAAAATAAAAGTACCATTTGAAGAAGAATTGACAAAGCATTATCAAGTGAGTATCTATCTATCTCCAGCATAGTCACGCAACAGAAGAGCAGCCCTAACTATTGATTCATCTATTGATTTCAGATTTATATTAAGAGAACACGGTCCCCAACAATATTGTTAACAGCCAGCTTCTCACTATCGATGGCATGATTTGCACAGATCTGGTCAGAAAATTTTAACTGATGAAAACATGCATAAAAAGTAGCAGCATAAACTACTCAAACTCTTCAGAACTATTTCCTCTCCAGCTTTAATTCCTATTAAATTAATGACCACACTGACAAAATAGAGGCGCGAGCTCGAAAACTGATAAGGTGGAACTGAAATTGCAGGCACAAGGTCACGGAAGCCGTTTCCCATACATAATCAAAAGTTCACCATCTGCATCCAATGGTGCGACGAGGCATCATAAAACACGAAAAACTTACGGTTCGTAGTGTCTGGACCAGAGAAAAGCAGAACCGGTAGCAGCCGAAGAGGATGCCGAAGGAATCAGCGCAGCCAACAACAACAACGCCACCGCCAAAGCTTCCTTCATCGTCCCAACGCCTCAGAAAAACCTAGAAAACTTCAACCGACGCCACCAAAAAAAAATTCCTCAGACAAACGCGAAATGGAGGTGCCGATCGATTAAGTTCCGATCCTGATTGCATACAGCAAGTGAAAAAACACGAATCTGAAATCTATCTAGGAACAGATGAACTCGACGGGGCAAAGTGAAATCATCGAGCATTGGACGATCAATCGCGAACAACGCGAGCCTATAAGATGTGAGCAGCATCGCCAGATGAAGGCGATTCGACGCTGCGACGACTTCCAACTCGTGTCGAGTCGAGTCGAATCGAATCGAATCGAATCGGAAGGAGTGCGAGCCGGAAGGCGAAACGAGATCGGATTGCAGAGAGATTACCAGCGCGGAAGCGAGAGCGATTGGGGATGGCAATCGCCGCGGGGATTGGGGATGGGAAATCGGTCGGTCGACGAGCGCAGAGTTTGTACGCAAATCCTTCCGATGGATTTTGGAGGAGCTGCTGATGCTTCGAGCCTGGGAAGATGCAATTTTCCTTTTTTTATTTTTATTTTATTTATTGTGATTTTTGTCCCGTGATCTTTCCTGGCGAGGTCGCCGTTTTGTTCAGTTGCTCCTCTTTTATTTGGACAAGGGGGAAAAATGGAATTCTGCTAAAGCGTGGTAAAAGGCAAAAAATTTCAATGTCCTTTTGTCACAAAATATTTCTTCAATTAATATGAAAACCACAAATTGATAAGCTCTCGATATATTTTACTCCAAACTTAATTTGTATCTCGTAAAGAATTTCGTTAATAGATAGTAAATAATTATATTAGTCAAGAGTTCTAATATTAATTTTCTCCTTTCAATTAGTAGAAATTCCAAAAATCTGAATCAACAATACTTTTACTCCATGAGATGAATATTCCAAATGGTTTTACGTTTAATCATTTTTGGATTGAAATTTATCAATTTGCCGCTAATTATTATTATTATTTTAAAATTTACTAGTATATATGTGTTGGGAATTCAACATCGAATTTTAAAAGTCGAATGGGGAATTAATAAGAATCGGGCTCGGCCCAAGTCATTGATAAATGGTTTGTAATCACCTGATAAAAGATCTTTTCGTCATTTTTCCTACCATCTAGTCTAAATGAATAAAATTGAATTACTTTATGATATGAGTTTTGCACTAAAAGAACCTCTGTCAAGCTCTTTTTTATTTAGGGCGCGTTTGGTAACGATTCTGTTCCCGGGAGTAGATTCTGATTAGAACTGATTCTTTTTTATTCTGTTCCTGGGAATTAATTCTAAGCATTTTAGGTCGTTTGATAACTGTCCAAAATTTTTGATTCTGGAATAGAATTGCATTTAGTATCGTGTTCATTAATTTTGTTCCAAATCTATTTCTTTTAATTTTTAAATATTTTTTACTTTTTTCCTTTTTTTCTTTTCTTTTTTTCATTTTTTTCTTTTCATTTTCCTTTTTTTTCTTTTTCTTTTTTTTCTTTTTTTCTTTTCTTTTTCTCACCTTCTTCTTCTTCTTCTAGCCGGCGACCTCACTGGAGTGTCGCCGGCCCTCGAAGAGGCCGGTCCTTGTCGGCCGAGCCTCACCGGCAGCTGGGCGAGGCTCGCCTAGCCCCGCCGATGGCCAAGCCGGCCTCGCCGGGGTTGGGCGAGACCTGCCAGGCCACCAGCGAGGCTGGGCGAGCCTCGCCTGGCCACCGGTGGGGCTGGGTGTTGCGAGGCTTGTCCAGCCCTTGCCCAGCTTTGCTGGTGGCCAGGCGGGCCTCGCCCCGCCCCGGCGAGGCCTGGCCTTGCCAGATCTGGGGAGGCCGAGTCTCGTCGGTGGCTGGGCTTGCCTCCGGTGAGCTCACCAGACCTCGCCCTGGTTTGGCGAGCCTCCGGCGAGCTCGCCGGATGGCGGCGGTGGATGGTAGGCGGCGGCGGCGGCGGCGGCGGCGGCGGCGGCAGAAGGCGGACGGTGGCGGGCGGTGGTGGACGGTGGTTGCGAGATGGCCAAAGGGAAAAAGAAAATTTCTTGATTTTGATTCTCAGATTCGTTCCCGAAACAAGAATCAACTTTTTTTTTGTTATTGATTCTATTCCCAATCTGTTCCCGGAAACAAAAATTTTACCAAACGCGATTCTAAGCCGAAACTGATTCCAGGAACAAAGAATCAGAATTTGGCCATGTTTGGATGGTTACTAAACAGGGCCTTACTATCTCACTTGAAATGTTCAAAGGGGGTGAGAGAAAAACATACCGAAGCCCCGAAAACCCGGACTTACCCGGCCAGCCCAGATCAAACTTTTCAGGGCCTAAAGAGGCCCAGCCGGAATTTTGGACCTCAATTTCCTTTTAATCTGTCAGGTTTGGGCCTCAGGGCCTGAGATCTATGGGCCTGCAATGGTTCGGACCAGCTCGAAATAATAATAAATAAATATAGTTTATTGAAAAATTCGAAACATGAAAACAAAAGTAATAGATATGAAATTATTATCCAAAAAAAAAACTCTAGTAAAGTCATAAAAAATTTACATAAATAATTGAAAATCAAATAGGTGAGAAAACTTTGTGCCAGTAAAGGTACAAATTACGAAAAGTGACAGAAAAAACATGTCGAAAAAGTGATTTTTGAGGCCAAATATGGCCTTGGCCTTTAGCCATAGGGCATTCGGCTCCAAATGAGATTTCAATATTCTACTCACGGCTTTTGTAACTCCATTCGGACCAGTTATTTTACCCCAGTTGAAATTGAGGTCCTCGGATTAATTTATTTGTAAATTCAAAAGATGTACTAAGGTCAGAAAAAACAAAAACTAATTGGACTTTTTTTATTTTAAAAGATAAAAGTTCGGGCACCATTTAGTTCGGTCCAGGCCTATTGGGAATCTAGATGGGCCTAAAAATTCCAGACTGTTAATCTTAAGGCCCAGCCCCCTCGACCCAAGTTCGCCCCTAACTCGCGTGTGACGACAATGCACGCCCCATGATTTCGAGAGTGGCATGAGTCTGGACCGTGACACTTTTTTGTGTATCGGCATGGTGCAGTATGCTTAAAAAAAAAAAATTCAATGGCATCTAAATATATATGTTCATATATGCTTTTTTGAAAAAGAAGTTTGCCAATTGTTACTTCGCTTGAACTAGCAGCTCAGAAATAAAAAGAAATGGAAGAACAATGTTAAAAAAATTAAATCTCGTCCTAGCAAAAGTGCTCACCGAGCAATATTACGCATTATTTTGTTGCTCAAATGCGCCAACCCATTTAACTTACCACTTAAAAAGTGTCGCATAATTTAGTTAATTATGTGAGATTTAGTATCGTTGGCATCAATGCTGAGAAGAAAAAGGAAAGGACTCTAAACACTAACTTGGTAGGTCAAAGAGGGTTGCACTGAATTCTTTGTTTTTCAAGTCTACCGGATTCGGATCCCATGTTTTTACATAAGAGTGAAAGATTTCAAGTTTCATATAAATTCCATCCAAAATTTAAAATTTACTCATTGGAATAGATTCATCATTTTTCAGAACTTAAAATCTATTTAGAACTTATCATGTTTAAGGCTTCAAGGTCGGTTCTAAACTTCCAGTTTTCTCAAGTTCCATTTGTATTATTAATTAGACAATGTAGTGATTCATCATTTTAATAATTAATCAACTGACTACAATTTATATTTAGACGCATGAAAAATATGAAATATTAACAAAGTAAAAGTCTTAATTATGAAATGAAACTTAGACAAGTAGTTCCGAATTATATACTTGTCACATGGAATATTATAGGATATCACAAAGACATAAATTTAAAAAAAAAAAAAAACAAAAACTTATTCCAAGTTCAAAGGTTAAATTTCTAGGTTCCAAGTTTCAAGTTCCAAGTTCCACCTACTTAGAACTCGGACCTTATCCATCGAAACTGATTTCCCAATATTTAGAACTTGGAATCCACTTTGTATATTCTGGAATCATGCTCATTCCTACTTCTACTATTGAGCTAAAAGGCTGTCATAGTGATATATCCAGACCTTTCTTGAATGAACGTTTCCTCCTAATTTGGTATAAGCTTGGGATTGCATCGAAGGCAAGCGAGGCTCTTCACACTCGCCCACGACACTGATTCGGTGGCAGCTGCTAATGATCTCTCCCTTGATGGGCACAGCTTGACCATCATGGAGACTGCAATTCCTCCGATTGTTAGGATGATGTGAATGCGTCGATGCGGACATGTCCGAGGAGACATGCAATGCAACCACCGTTTGATGCAGGTCCACCCTAAAAGGCTAAGAACTTTAAATTCTGAGTAAATGTTTCATATCACTCCACCAAATTCAGCCCACACAGTCTTTAATGTAACGGCGTGATTTGACAAAGGCAAGGAGTAGTCATCGAATCTAGAAGGCCCGGACAAGAAACGAGTCTTGGCAAACTTCTAGGATGGGAAATGGAGTACATATAAACCAAATTATGTACCGAACATGTGGAGAATCATTATGAAATATATATGTAAAAATTGAAATTAACTCAAGAAGATGTCTTTTTACGTAAATGCCAATGATTAGCTTCGTGCTCAAATGGAAGCACTTCCAAGATGAGTGACCTCCTAGGTAAATGCTCACCTGTATGTCAAAAAACAAAACTGTGAGACTCGATATAAGACGGATCAAAATGGATAATATTTCAGTGAATTAAATTCAAAGGTCACATTTAAAGCCACCTCAACCCATGTTGATCTAATGAGATGAGAGCACCTCTTCTTCCCTAAATGTAAAGCGAAACAACTTGTGACTGTGTCATGTGAATGACAGCAACCTCCAACACCGCTCTAATTCACACAATTCCTGAGCTTTCTGAACATCATCATCAAAGCTAGACAAGCTCCAATTTCTTTTTGTCTACTTCAACCTCAAAACGTTCCTCCCCATCTCCAGGACTCAAGCCCCCTCTCAAATGCCGCTCGGTCAATGAAGGACCTCTCCTTCTTCCTCCTCAAGAACTACCTCGGTGCCAAGATGAAGAAAGGCGTGGGGACCTTCTGCCACGGCGACACCTCCACCTCGATCCTCAGCCAAGGCAGGAACGACCGCACTGCCCCCAAGGAGCCCTTGATCATCGGTTCCCCGAGCCTGGTCGGCGGGGACGGGCACACGCTGGAGGAGATGATACTGCAGCTGGAGCTGGAGGAAGAGATCGCCCGGAGGGCGAAGCTGGACGCGCCTCAGAGGAGGATGTCCTGCGTGAACAACTCTGACATCTTGCGGTGCGCCAGGAACGCGCTGAACCAGTACCCGCGATTCTCCCTGGATGGGAAGGACGCCATGTACCGGTCCTCGTTCCGGAACTCGGAGTGCCCCGAGGGGAGATTGCCGGCCAGGAGGTCGGTCTGCTGCGACTGGGACCTCGGGGGCGGGCCACGCGACAGGTCCCAGAACGACGCCAGGTACGATAGGCCGAGCCTCTTGCCGCCGATCCTGGCAGGGGAGAGGGTGATATGGTGCAAGCCAGGGGTGGTGGCCAAGCTGATGGGCCTAGAGGCCATGCCGGTGCCGGTGAGGAGGAAAGCGAGTAAAGAGAAGTTGAGCTTCATGAGGAGGAGAGAAGAGAGACAGATTAGTACGGACCTGAAGCATGATGGTGATGAAATTTGCCGGAGGATAAGAGGTGGCTCATGCTCTAAGACGTCCGGGTACTGTGTAATGAAGCCGATCGCGGTGGAGCCGCTGGATGTGAGCCGGGGCGCTTCTGCCGCGGACTGGCCGACGAGACGTTATAGCTAAGAACGTTTGTATGTCGGATGGACTGGTAGCGAATCGCGACGCAGAAAGTATGTAAGGGGTCGTTTTTATAAGGTCCTATATGGAATGTTACAGTTTTCTGAAATGGGGATCGATTTGATCTAATAGAATGAATTTGCGTGGATGCCCGATAGAACTGTTCAATCATGGCTTGACCTTTGGTGCAAGTTTTGCACGAGGAGTTTCCATGTAATCTGATTTTTGTGCAATGTATTATGTGACATAGGATTTGAAAGAAAGCAAAGAAATTAGATAGTTTGCCCGCCCTCAATTTTTCTGTTAGCAATTCACATACCACATCCACGATATATATTCTTGCCAATGAATATATCAGGAAGAAATGTACCAACAGAGTTTTAAACATATTGCATTGATATAAATTCAGTCATAAATATTTTAATTGATTAATTTAGTCTTGAATTTTTTGTATTTGTGTCAAGTGAGTTTATTTGGCCAATTTTGATAAAAAAAAAAAAATCGTTGACATAGACGATGGTTGTCCTACGTGGCACGATTAGTACTAATGTGGACAAATTTTATAATTTTTTAATATTTTTTCTATTGCGGTTGTCAACACTCTCCGCCCACAATAATAATAATAATAATAATAATAATAATAATAATTCAAAAAAATAAAAAAATTATCCATGTCACTAAGGGTCGTGCCATATAACAATAGGCATCTATGCCAGCAATTGCCGCCAAAATTAGTTGGATGGACTCAATTTTGTACAAATGCCAAAAATTTTAAATTAAATTGATCAAATTAAAAGGTGTAGAATTATATTAATACCAACACAATAGATTTATTTTTATTTTTTTTGTACTTTTCCCTAATAGTATCACTAATCTATACTAGTAGGCTTTACACCCATAGGCTTACCAAAACCAGGCAATCCAACCGGTTCAATCAAGTACCGGCCTGACTCACGGTCCGGTCCATGATCCTACACCATTTGTAGATGAGACCGGTAGCAATTTGGCCGAACCAGTCCACTCGATTTCAACTGAATCATCACAGACGATGCAAACCAGTCCGTGATCCGATGCCGTTTCTCATGTCCCAGTGGCTAGCAACCATTGTTGAATAAGCACGAGAGCCCGGAATCCTTCACCATTGCTAGCGGGCATAATGCAAATTATAGACGAGTTTCGTCCGAGTTTGTGGCGTCGTGGAAAGTTCCTACCTTGCTGAGAAAACTGGAACAAAGAAGTTGCAGAACATGCTGGGAATATTTTGCACAAGAAAGGGACAGTCCCCCAGACTTATTAACTATTTTGTCACTTCTGTTTCGGCTTTGGTATTGCGGTTAGGTGATATCTTGAGGCAATTTTCGTTACACCAGATGAGATATACCACTCTATTCAGTCAGGATAAAAAAATTCGAACAGAATTATTTTCTTGACGCGTGAATTATCACATTTTTTTATTTATCTCTCACTTAACAACAGATCCCGAAGAGTTGGTCAAAACATTACAGTCTCCTTTAATAAGTCATGGCTGCCATCTCTGAGAATAAGTTCCTTAGTTATTTTTGTACACCGTGTCTGTTATTGTACTTCCCATCTTCCGGAGACTCTTCCCAGTCCATCTTTTCGGCAATGTCTCCTGCATTTCTTGTTCTAACCTGCATAATCTTCAGACCTCCCATGTCGAGAGCACTGCTTTAGTTTCCGTTGTCGACCATTCAAGAAATAATTCGAGGTGATACTCTTCAGTCAACAAAGAGAACATCCATGGTAAAAATAATGGAGAGACCTTGCTCAAGAGGGAGATCTTTAGATGGGTCTGGGTATGATTTAAACTAGAGCACATGGAGAGGACAAAACTGGTCGAATGTGCATATCCTGCTTACTTTACAGTCACCAAAAACTCTCTAGTTTTACAGATGAAAAGCTCCCAAGCAACACATCTTCATTTACCAGACATCTGGAGAAGATCGCCAAAAACTCAAGGCTTCGTGCTGACTACCATGAGCTCCATATGCAATAATTTACTGCTCGAGACACTAGAGACTGGTAGCTCAGAAGGTGTGCTGAACAATGACCGTATGAGGCATGAGACATGAAATCATTGCCAGGTCCTCCCGAGGTCAGCCTTAGGTTCCAACCTCCACTTTTCTTCGATATGAAGACAAGGTTCAGTTTGTAAAGAGCGATGCTTTCAAACGATTCCTCTCCACTAAAAAGGGCCACTGTCATCCTTGGCTATCGATTTACGAAGTTCGTCCTCAACCAACTTGCGACTGGCATAACATGAGCTCAAGCTCAAGGAAATCATCCTCTGAAGATTTCTGTACCCTGTCCGCGATCACATCCCAATCCATTTTCTCCCTGCAAAGTCAAATCATCAATTATGCACAAAATGAAATCTATTCCTGATGTAGTACAGATAGTGGTCACATATTAAGATGCTAGGATGTCAAATTATTCTAACTAAAATCAGTTCGAAGACTATATTGTAGATTATCATATGCCAATTAACTTTTTCTACAGCAAGGACGACCTGAAAAGGACTTCAAGAAAATGTAACTTTTGCAAGGTTTTTTTCAAATTTTAACAAGGGCCATTATTAGCATATAGGTACATGCGTGAGTATGCACGCGCTAAGAAAAGCCAGAAATTTCACATGTTTTCTGGAAAAGTAGGTGAATAGTTTGCTGAAGAGTTTCCAGAGAAGGCTATTTACCTGGACACACTATCCCCTTCACCGAGGTTTTCCATCATCCCACCGAAAGTCAAGGAGAGGTCCTCGAGAATCTCAATTTCTTCTATCTTTAGCTTCTCCTGCAGCTGCTTACATGAAGAGAAAAAAAATGAACATCACAATTACACGACAGACTCAAGTCACAGTAGAAAATTAACCACCAAATCAATAGCCAACTCAAATGGGCAAGAAACTATTTATTGCAGAATCAACTTTGCCATACTGCATGATGCCAGGTGTCAAAATAGAGCAAAAAGTGATGAGGAGGAACCCAAACAGAGTGAAACAGAAGTCCATTAAACCGAATCTGCAAATATGAACAACAAATGACTGGTTCCCAACTCATGCTCAGCGAAGTGGAAAAGTGGGAGAGGTAACACAAGGTGAAATTATATGAACAAAATACATGCCAAAGATCCACGATCCCCCCTGGGCAACCCATCCAGAGATGCAGAAACACATGCAAATCATTGATAGATGCAAAATCAAAGACAAGGAGGAGATAAACACATTTCAAAGGGAAAATCCAGTTGGACTCATATTCTTGCATTCTTTGAGCAGTCAGTCGTAATAATAACTTTTTTGTGCAGTTCTGTTTACTCAATGGTAATTCTGCTACTGAGATGAGGTGATCCAAGAAAAAAGAGTCTCAGTCAGAATAAAGCAATGCCAATTGGAAGATAGCCACATCAACATGGTAAACAAACATGTAGAGAAATGCTCAAGAGACCTGTGAAATCATGTAAGTAAAATGAGAATGGTCAAAGGACATACCGAACGGTTAAGAAATCCAGCAATGAGGATTAGGCAAGTCTTGAGTGCTTTATCAGCAAACTGAATTTTCATGCTGTTAGAATACCAAAGTTCGCAAGCCCTTAAAAATTGTTCCCACGTATAAAGCTCTGGAGGAAATATGTCAGGGTGATCCTCACACAATGCAGGAAAAAGTTCGTCATATTGATTCCTCAAATGCTGCAAATATAAAATAGAAAGCATTAGAATTTATCTTCCATAAACTCAATTTAATATCTGAAGTAGAAGGAAAAAGACGTATATAAGCAGATTTTCTATAAGCGATTTCAGGATCGTTGCTTTCTTGGGATATGTTGAGCAAGAAGAGGTTGATTCCTCAATAGATGCTTTATCTGGACCTTTTTTCCAGCGCAAGAAGGATATTATTTTTCCTTCCATGTGAGAGTTCCCTCACCACCAAATTGATGAAATCAGTTTTTTCTTTTTCCTCTTTAGGAAACTAATAATTGCCAAGCATCAAACCATAAACAGTTCAAAGCAGCAGAATACAAAGTTGTTAAGGAATCAGCACAACCCCTATCCAAAGGTAAAAAGAAGGAAGTCAAAGCAAAGAATGTGATTCCTATTTCCCTTCAATACCAAGAACATGATCCAGAAAACTCATAACCTCTTTTGCTTGGATTAGTTCTTCCAATAACAGCGTCCCATCCAAAGCTACAATTGCATCGACGCCGAAGCTCAATCCTGCAGCACAGAAAAGCATGAGAAGACTAGACAATATAACAATAAGTAGACAGGCCCGAAAGATCATCTGTTTTGGGCATGTAAAGAAACATTACAATTCGATAGACACATTGCAGTAGTAAAGAAAAGGGAACCTTCATGGCCCAGAAAGGAGAAAAGGGAATCTTCTCTCTGTTGGTGGAAATTAACTACCATTGAAGTGGCATCATGGAGCAAGTCATCCTCATCCAAGACTCATTGCATGCCCTACTGTCTACTATATCAATCACAGTCTCAGTTCTTAGCTTATCCAAAAAATCACTCTCTGCACCTTGACTAGTCTTCCATTCCTCTCCCTCTATACCACCATAATGTTCTAAGAGAAATCTTTTATAAGAGCTCCTGCTTTGTGTTTGCACATCCCATTCCTGCCCAAAGCCTTCACCTCCTCCACCAATTTGACAGTACCTAACTGAAAACCGCACCAGTTTAAATCATATCCCAAGAAACATGTGTTCAGGGGAACTGCTTTAAGAAATAGTCTATTGTTCCTACTGCACTAGAATTATTCTTCCATTTTGCTAAATATCAGAAGCTAAAATACTTGACCATGAGCTCCACACAAAAAGGATATCTTAGCTTGCAGCCATAATTTTTTAAGGTCTCGATGGTCAGTCTTACCCATAAATAAAATTAAACTGCTTATACCCCATTCCAAGCGACTTCCAATTTCATGACATATTCCTCATTTCCAATGAGAGTTACCTTTCTCGCCTCTTAAAGAAAATTGTAACAGAGTCCTACTATGAATTAAGATTTTTACAACAATTCCAAAGTCCAGTTAGTTTTGCCACCGAAATAATGGTGATTGGAGCTGACGGATTCTCCTTTTCAAGGCAAAACATGTCATATCATCCATACTTTCAGCATCATCACGCCTCTTAAACGTGTTGGTGTAACAGGTCTGCCATATGAATGCACCGTAAGAACAGCTTTATGCAAGTAAATTATAGTATATGTTCAGTAATTACGTGAAAGTCTCTATATACACTGGTCTAGGTAAAGCAATGTCTCTAAGTGACCTATTTCCTGGGTAGTTCTTTTATTTGTTTGGGGAGGGCATGGAGAATTCAACGTTGCAGTTGTGAAATGCCAATTTAGCTGGTACTTTCCAATTAAAATATATCAAAAACGTTTCAAGAGAAAGGAATTTGTCAGACTGTAGTGAAAATCACTTGTCAGATTGTCGAGTTAATGTTGCAACGTAGGATAGAAATTTATAACACAAACTGATTTCCAAGAGAAAATTTAAATAGCCAGAAGCAAAACAAGAGCAACGGAACCCCAACACAACCTATATCCATGGTCTTCCGGACTTTAGAGTTAGGAAAGAAAACTCAAGAATAACTTTTGGCCAATTGAACTTATCCATCCAATTGAAGTTCATGGAAAAAAAAAAAAGAAAACAAAGAAACGACCAAAAAAGACCAAGTGCAGCCCAGTGCCTGCAACAGTGCATGAACATGTAATCTATATTTTCAAACAACATATGACTACTTTAAGTGAAAATGACATACATGGGCGCAGGGAATCTTAGTGTAATGCTCATAATGTCGCAGATGCTAATTTGCCTATTCCATTAGCAACTGTGGCATTCAAATCCTCTTGGAGCTCACTCATTCAAGAAAACTAGAAGATAGCATCCAGCTATAAAGGAGTCCAACGTCTTCAATGACACGATGACCTACTTCACATTGGGGATTTACATACCATGCTACAAAGAGAAGAGATTGACCCCATCCTTGATTTTACATCCCTTATGTCAAGCATTGTTTCTGTGGGGAAAATCAATCACATAGGCATTCGAACAAACTATTCTTACGCAAGCAGCTGGTTTGCCTTTGACTAGGAATTATGACATGTTTTTTCCCTCAAAACTTCTTGGATGCATTAAAGTCATATAAGATTCTTTGAGAATAGCAAGTAACATCATGAATTCCACTTCCCTAATAATATCCAGGTAGCCAGTGTTGTAAGATCTGTTGTGATTAATGATTCAAGTCTCACAATTCGGTTTGATTCACCCTTCGAATAATTTGGCTTGCATCATAAGGGTGCGTGCATGGTTGGTGAACCATACTTTTCGGCATGAACCATACAATTCTACGATTCTCTACAGTTCAGAAGGAAAACCACAATTTGCGCTGTTATCTCTATAATAGAGGTTGGGCGCAAAAGTATTGACCTCAAAAGAGAAAAAAGGGCCAAAAAATGAAGAAAGCAACTAGAAGAAAAAGCAACGAACAAACGGAAGTAAAAAAAAAAAAAAATGAACTCGGTTCTCTCAGGCCAACCTAACTAAGGCACTCGAAAAGTTGCTAGATGGCTTCTTGCCAGATCCTGAACAGCTGTCGCCAGCTCCACCACCGCCACCTCTGGCCATGACGCCAGCCATGGTATCTCCTTTGACTTGGAACTCATGCCTCTAACCCTCCTTCTTAAGCTTGTTTAATTGGCAAGCTTGAGTGACAGTCACAGCATGGATATTTAAGATCAGTCTCGTTACTTTAGCTAGCTTCAATAGATTATATTAAATTTTTGATTTTTTTGGGGTCCGTTGAGGTTTATGAGTGTTGTTGATAGGTTTTTTTGCTTTTTAAGTGTTTTGAGCCTTTCTGATTTTGCACTCCTATACTTGTCGTGACCTATCCCTCGGGAAGGAGAATAAGTTTAGGGGTATTTTCTAAAGGCATGGCCTACCGTCCATGATTAGGGCCTACCGTCCATGATTAGGCGCGAGCTCTCCCACGCTCATATCTCGGGTGACATTAAAATGTTTATAAGAATTTTGTAATAAGGAGTTATCATTAGCCTATTAGGGTTGGCTAGAAATCAAGAGAGGTATGAGAGTATATCTCACTTTTTACGCAACTAGAGAATGTAGGATCGAGGACTTGATTACACTAATTAACTAATTAGTGTCATTTTGATACCTAATTTTGTTCATTTTAGAAAGAAATTTTGTTAAATAGTTTGGATCGATTTTAGACCAATCAACTAAGATCATACGAGTACACAATCATTAAAATAACAATTAGCAGCTAAGGGGTTTAAATAAATTGCATGGGAGATTTTTTAAAATATTTAAAAAATCAAAATTTGAATTTTCAATATTTTCTAAAATTTTTAATGTTCTTTGAAAGCTTTTGAATTTTCTGAAATTTTTTTGAATTTTTATTATTTTCAATTATTTTATTTGTTTTGAAAATTTGATTTTTTTTGAAATTTTTAATATTATTTTATTCGGAAAAAGGGTTCGGACCGGATAGGACCGGGTAGGACCGATCGGAGCCAAGGTCCGACCCACATCGGATAAAGAAAATATTTTTTTTTTAGTTTAGTTTTCTTTTAAATATATATTATTCTTTTTTCTTTTTTTATCTCCTCCCTGTTTTGTCTTTCTTTTTTTATCTTATCCCTGTTTTGTCTTTTTCTGCTGCACTCCTTTCTCTGCATTCCTCCTTCCCAAGCAAATTTTAGCTTTCTTTTTCCATATTTTGTTTTACTTTTTACTTTTTCAATACTTTTCTTTTTCTTTTGTTTTTTTTTCCTCCCCTTTGGCCTTCTTCTCCTTCGTGCTTGCCCCCTGCACGCCTAAAGCTGGCTTTCCATTGAATCTAAACCACACACCAGTGTTGGCTGGAGTAACCGGCGTCAACCGTTGTCAGCAACCACCACCCGTTGGCTACCTTTTTGGCGGCCACCAAAATTCTCTCCGGTGCAAGGGAAAACCCTTGTTGACTTGATGGTGCATGACCATTTCATGAAAATCACACCAAAGCACAACAAATACACAAAAAGCGAACATGGGCAACAGTTATAGAAGTAAAGACAGGTCGATCTCTGGTTTAAACACGAACTAGCTTTCAGCCTTCTCTGAGGTATTTCATCAAACACTTAGGATGCACTGGCTAACAAAAGAATCTACGCTCATTTAAGAATACAGGTTCAGACCAAGCTCAAATTTAGACATACAAGCAGCATTCTAGACCAACTTAGAGACATATCATACGCATTTAACATGAGTATGAACAACAACATTAGAACTTGGCCATAACCCGCTAAAGAGACTCGAAGTTCACTTGAGCATTTCAACGAATGTTCGGCATGCACTATTGAAACAAGGGACCTCAGACTTGCTAGAGACCCTAGCACGAACTTAGCTCCTAACAACACATACTAGAACACACAGAAACTCTCATGGAGGACCAATGGGACCGAAACTCGTGCGAACGGGTCGGCCGCGAGCTCCAGTCTGAAGCTCCCAAGAACGAAACTCACATACTGAAGGGAGATCTACCTGGTTCGGGGGAAGGGTTGCAGTGAATGGCAGCTAATGAACGGAAGTAGATCACTCTCTCGAGCTCATGCTCTCCTCTCTCTCTCTATCTCTCTCCTGGACTCTTACCGAAGAGCTCCCCCAACTCTATGTCCTTCGCTTGCACAAAGAACCAGCCCAGAACCCCCTCTTCTCTTTGCTCTCTTCCTTTTAAGCTCAGCCAATGACAGGTGCGTATAGCTTCTGCCACCACCAGCCTGTCGCAGCCGCTTGATCTCCGACCTTAGGATCATGCCGTCCTCTGCCTTCGCGATCCTCTGACTTTGCTATCCTCTACCTCGCCCCTGGCTTGTACGTTTTTCTTTTCTCATTCTTTTGCAGGAGTGTGGTTGGTGTGAGGAGAGGAAGAAGACTCACGCATGGGCTGGGTCTTCCTCCCCTCACACTAGCCATGCTCCGAGAAAAGAGAAACGTACAAGCCAGGAGTGAGGCAGAGGGTTAGAGGATCGCGAAGGTAAAAGGCGGCACAATCCCAAGGTCGGAGATCAAGCGGCCACGACAGGCTGGCGGTGGCAGATGCCATGCGCACCTGTCATTGGCCGAGCTTAAAAGGAAGAGAACAAAGAGAAGAGAGGGTTCTAGGCTGGTTCTTTGGTTCAAGCGAACTAGAAGTCCGTTCATTAGCTGCCATTCGCTGCAGCCCTTCCCCCAAACCAGGTAGGTCTCCCTTGAGCATGTGAGTTCAGCGGGTTGGATCGGTCCTACTTGGTCCGAACCCTTTTTCCGAAAAAAATAATATTAAATATTTAAAAATTTAAAAAAAAAATCATAAATTTTCAAAACAAATCAAATAATTGAAAATAATGAAAATTCAAAAAAATTTCCGAAAATTCAAAAGCTTTCAAAGAACATTAAAACTTTCAGAAAATATTGAAAATTCGAATTTTGATTTTTTAAGTAATTTTTTTAAATGGAAATATTAGAAAAAATAAAATAAAAAATAAAAAATGTCAGATTTGAAAAATTTTAAAAACAAACTTTCCGAGCTATTTTCTTAAAAATGGAGGTTTCTTAACTCTAAAGTGTGCTAAAAAATTGAATAAGCCCATAGGGCTCTACCTTAGCTTCGATTGTCTTCAAAAATAATTACTCTCGTTTGCATGCTTTTGTTGTTTTGATCCCTTTAGTCCGGTTAAGATTAACATTTATCTTTTTCTTAATGTTAAATATTTGTTCTGCTATGCAATTTATTTAAACGTTTTCCTTAGCTGTTAATTATGATTTTAACGATTGCGTACTCGCATGATCACCTCGCATGTTAATTGATTGATATAAAATTAATCCAAACTGCTTGACAAAATTTCTTTCTAAAATGAACAAAATTAGGTACCGAAAGGCATTAACTAATTAATTAGTGTAATTAAATCCCCGACCCTAAATTCTCTAGTTGCGTAGAAAGTGAGATACACTCTCATCCTTCTCTTGGTTTCTAGCTCACTCCAATAGGCTAGTGGCGACTCCTTATTACAAAATTCATATGAACATTTCAATGTCGTGCGAGGTATAAGCGTGGGAGAGCTCATGCCTAATCATACACTGTAGACCCTATCTTTAGGCAATACTCCCAAACTTATTTTCTTCCCCGAGGGATAGGTTGCGACAATACTATTCAGAAGTTAGAAGTTAGATCAGGTATTATGAATAGACTAATCAACCCAGTGTATACCTTAGTGAACTCCCCATACTTCATATCCTATGATTTAAACGACAATTCAAGCCCTTACCATGATTGATCTCAATATCGATAATTCAACCCACAGTGACTTCATATAAAGGAAATTTATTAAAACCATTGTCATTCTTAAAAAGTAAGCCTTAATATAATGTACCAGAGTCATTCTTAAAAAGTAAAGGAAACCAGAAATACCCGTATTAAATTCTTCTGGCAATGTGTCAAAGTAATTCTTGAATGTTGAAGAAGAATTGTATCTCCTTCATACCCCAAAGTAACAGCACTGTCTCTGTTGAAATGCCATCGACTTTTTCCAATGCGGGAAACTACATCAAAGGGTATATATTACAGATAGACCCTTCATTTCACATAGTAGGATAAAACTAAGAGGCATCCTCTGGATCTCTGTCATGATGCTTGAGCGCAGAGGCAAGCACAAGAACTTAGGACTCTGCAATTTACATTTCTAGAATTGGATAATGTCTGCTGTGTAGCCAAACACATATAACTGGGAAAAGATCAACAGACTTGATTTTTGCGGTTATCATTATCTATATAATTCAAAACTTGATTGGTCGTCAACACCAAGAACTTTGCACTCAAAATCAAACTAGTGCCCTAAAATTCAGATAAATAAGGCCAGTGATGCATCAATTATAATTGTTCGGCTTCCCAGCAGCCTGGTGAGAATTTACAGCTCAATTATTAGAAAATCTTTTTCTTTCTTTGACAGGGATTCATGGTTTGCCCAGCCCAACCACAGGAGCTATAACCAATAAAAAAATATAAGGAAACAAGAATTGAAAGAGGAGTAATATATAAAATTGAAGAAAATATGATATCCAGAAAGAAAGAACTACGTGCTGATAAAGCTATAAAATAAAAGGCTCTAAATCCCGAGATCAAGTAAATACCACCCAAGGTGATGCGCAAAAGAATGGTTTTGGCAGAAGCCTTGAGTTTAGCCTGTATCTTAATTGGACTTGTTTAATGGCCTAAGCATCATTGATCCCTCTTTTTTTGTTTGGTCCACAATTCAGGTTTACACAATGTGTCTTAATGTCGAAATTACACTTTAAGAAAGAAGTGAAATGTTACAGCATGATAAGCAAAGTGTACTTTTCACTAGTAAAAACCACAGGAATCCACCATTCAACACCAAAAGTACATACACTTCTAAAGTCTACAAGATCTTACAACTGGGCTCAGGTTAAAAGACTATTTGCACAAGTAAGAGCAACCATCTCACAAAAACTAATAATATCTCACAAATGCATGTCACTGGTTATAATCTCCGTTAATGAAGATTCCCAACGAATATCTTACTCTTCTCAAAGCAAGTTTATCTGAACCCACACCAGTGAAACCTAATAAAGCTATAAACGTAAAGAAACGTCTTGAGGTGCAGAAATATACCAGGTCAGAATTCTCCATAGCATCCTCACTAATAACAGCAGAGACAGGAATATCTAAAGCAATGTCTCCAACTTTTAGATCTGTGACAGCAGTGGCCCCCCTTCCAAACCCCTCGATATCTATTGAATGGGTTAGCATAGAGAAATGAGTATGGAACCTTATGTCTCTCACTATTGACCAAATCTAGACAAAGCTAAAACAAAGCACTGCAATACAATAAGCACATGCTATATCTATAAAACATAATTATGTCAGCCTATACCTATCATTTCAGTTGAATACTTACGAGCTATCTGCAACCTGTTTTTTACACCAGTTTGTTCAACGCACTGTAATAGAAAGTTTTCCTTGTCACAATTCAGGGAGTTGATGACTGTGGTTTCTGTAATGTTCTTATCCCCAAAGTCACAGATCAGCTGAATAATTGCTTCCCGCAAATCTTGCAGGACATCCTTGTGAGAGCAAGTATCATCCAGAAACGAGCTATTGACATGAGAAAGCATCAAATTTAGAGCTTCCAGTTCATTTTTCTGGGTGTAGTATCCCATGGGTGAACAGCTATCATCCTCGCGAAAATAGAGTTCAGCCTGCATGTTAGAGAGTCAATCAACTCATATTAGTAACACTCACTCACATTAGTACCTACTCAGATATTTTTGCAACCCTTATCTATAGTAAAGGTAATATTTAGCCAAAGCGCCACACAGAAGGAGACACGCATACCTCATCCAAGTGCATGATTCTTGATATTTGCAGCATTGCTTCAGCTGTAGTGCGTGCCCATTTGGGATGCAAAGCATTCTTGAGCTGTATATGCACTTCCACATCATGTCCCTTGCTTTGCAGTAATTTCTATCAGAAAAGGATTGGATGAAAGATACTCGGTCCACATAGATGGCAAACCTATAGGAGGTGCAAAACTAAGATAATACTTTCTACGACATTTTGGAATATAAATTCAAAGGTAGTAATGTCACTTCCATTTTCCTGCTTCAAAGCAATTGCAACAGAGATACAGGTGTGGAACAAGATTTTTTTCTCTTTTTATACAAGAAAACACATGGCTTGACGCCGAACTTCTTCATCTTCTCATACATATAGTAAAGCCTCAATCCCCTCCTGGCATCCGCATGCATCCTAATCAAAATCTCGAATCGCTTCTCACTAGGCGGCTTCCCCTGCGAGTCCATCAACTCGGGCACCTGGTCAGCAGCTCGGAACTTGTCTTTCCTATTCAAGCAATAAGCAAGTGCATTATAGGCAGCATAGTCATGCCTATAACCCTTTTGCCTACCTGCCCAAGCAAAGAACTTGGAGGCGATCGTGGCGTTATTCTCCGCCTTGAGCACCTCCACGACGAGGCCAGGCGTCACGCGGCGGAGCTTGCCGAGCTCGGCGACGACGGGCGGGCCCCAGTCGCCGCGGTTCCGGCGGAACGCATCGACGATGAACCGGGCGATCAGAGAGAGGCGGCGCGAGGCGGCGAGGGAGGAGGGAGGCTCGGGCGCCGGCGGCGGAGATCGGAGGGCGCCGCGGTGGTCCGGGTCCCATTCGTGCAAGTGGAAGGGGGCCGGAGGGCTCGTGGGTCTGGGGCTTCGCCGGCGCGCGGCGACGGCCTTGCGGGAGGAGAAGAGGCCGCCGTACACGACGGGGCGGTTTTTTTGGCGAACCGGGTCGGGTCCGGTCCAACCTGACCCGGGTTCGGCCCGGTCAGCGCGGACCGGGTCCGGTCTCGGTCCGGTTGGGGACGGGTGTGCCCAGCCCAAGAGGTCCCCTACTCTCTTTTTAAAACAAAACAGGCCCAGAAGAATTTTTTAAAAGAAATGGGGATAATTCTCGGCTCAAAGCCCACTTTCTATTTTTTATACTTAAGCCCATCCGAAGGTCCATTTTCCAATTTCTATTTTCGGCCCAACCTATTCAGCCCATGAAGCAAGAAACAGCCCGAAGCGAAGCCAACTTCTCATTTTCTATTTTCAGCCCTTTTATGTTTTCTCTCTTTTTATTCTTTTGCCCTTTTTTTCAGGTCGTCTCCTTCGATCTTCTTCTCCCGTAGCCGCAGCATGCCGAAGCTCCTGCAGCTCCTCCGCTGGACCGACGCCGACTATGCCGCGAGTACTGACCGCCCTAAAGAAGTCGCCGTGCCACCGCCTGGCGTCGGTGGTTCTGTCCGACCGACACCGAGCACCGCCGGCCGCCGGTTGACCGGCGTTCTTAGAGTCGCCAGGCAAATTCCGGCGAGATGCGCGCGCTTCATCTCCCCAAACAGCGCGAAGGAACCTACCCACAAGCTAGGAAAACGAAGGGAATGGTGCACAACAATAGCATGATCCCGAGCAACGCAGAGAAACCAAAAGCCAAGCTCCGGTCGAGAGTTGGGTTCGGCGTTTTCAAATAGGCATTTCGTCGAACAGCTACTGGGCACTACCAAATTCAAGGTTTCCGGCTCAACCGAGCCTCGAACATGCCTTAGGGGGTCTTTGAACATGACGTATGAGGAACGCGGGACCAAAATGCAGAAGTGGCGAGGGCCGGAGCTTGCGCGAACTGGTCGGCCGCGAGCTCCCGCCCGGCGTTTTCCAGAAACGGGACAACGGGTTTCAGGGGACCTACCTTGTCCGGAGAAGAGCTGCGGCGGACGATGGTGCGCGTACGGGCCTCCGGCAACGGCCCGCTGCTCCCTCGAGGTTCCCTCCTCCCTCTGGTTCGATCCTCTCTGGTCTGGTGCCCGTCTTCTCCCCTGTCCTCGCTCTCTTTATGCTGCTGGGTTCCGGGGACTTCGGCGGCGGCCGTCAGCTCACCGGCGTAGCTGGAAGCTCCGGGGCTCCTCGGCTCCTTCTCCGGCCTATTCCCCCTCCTTTCCTCTCGGTTTCTCCCTATGTTTCTCTCTGTGTTTCCCTCTATGTTTCTCTCTCTCTGGCTCATTCTCCTCGTCTGCTCCACTGTTCCCTCTCTCTCTCTCTCTCGCGCTGGTATCCCCATATGCAGGTACCCCGAGCTCTTCAAGGCCAACGGTCGGTGTGCCAGGTTTCTGTCTCGCCAGCCTGTCGACTGGCCTGCTCCCAGACCCGCGGATCACGCCGGACCCCGATCCTCCTGCTCCTCTCGCTGCTCCTCTGTCTCTGTATTGCTGCTGCCGCTTTCTTTCCTTTTCCAGCTCCTGTTTTTGCAGGTTTTCGCGCGAGGCTGGCAGGAGGAGAAGACTGGACGCGGGCCGGGCCCCGCGCGCGTGGGAGAAGAGAAGGGGAAGGCCGGTTGGGCCGACTGGGGAAAAGAGAAGCTGGGCCGAAAGAGCCGGCCCGTGCACGGGAAAAAAAAGGAAAAAAGGGGGCGGGCCGAGCCAAGGCCGGATCTGGCCCGACCCGACCCTTAAGGCTTTTTTTAATAAATAAATAAATAATTTTTGATTTTTGATAATTTTTTTATTTTTTTTTCGACTAATTCCTAATTTTATACACGAAATAAAATCGTAAAATTTAAGTATCAACAATATTGAGACACGAAAATGTATTTCCGGATATGCCTTCTTTCTTAGATCAAGAGTAATTGCACTCTTGACAGCTTAAGTTGAATACATAGCAGTAGCCTTGGTAGCATGTCAAGCGATATAGCTTTGTAGGATGCTTTGTTGAACTAATGCACAAACAAAAAGGTCCTATTAAATTGATGTGTGATAACAAGTCGGCAATTGCGTTAGCCAAAAACCCTATTTTTCATGGTAGAAGCAAACGTATCAACATTAAGTATCGTCATATTCATGAGCTAGTCAAAGCTGGTGAAGTTGACCTTGATTTTTGACGATCCAAAGATCAAATTGCAGATATCCTGACAAAATCATTGAAGCTAGGTTCGTTCGAAAAATTGAAGACAATGCTTGGTGTTTTTTATTCTCAAAATCAATTTTAAGGAAGGCTGTTAGAAAATAAGTAAAATTGATTTTGTTTTTATTAGTTTTTCGCCAAGAGTAAGCATGATGCATGAAGTTCTTCAAGCCGCCAAAGATAGGTATCTTCAAGAAGCCCACATTGATCAAGGAAAGGAGTTGGCAACACAAAGGAGAATACAGCATGCATGAAGACATGTGTGGGCTCAACATTTAACACATGAGTTGGACGTGGCAAAGGGTGATGGCATGAGGCACACATGCCATCTCTCTACTTTTGACTTGTTAAGACTAAGAGACTTCTGCATGGCGCATGGGACACAAAGACTCACTTAAGAGGATAGCTTGCACTAGAATCCTCAGGCCAGAGAGGGCCTCAAGTCACCTAGTGCAAAGGTAAGCTTCAAATGAAAGGCAACACAGCTAGATGGAGAGAGTAGCTCTTTGTGAGCGAGTTACTTTCCGTGATCGAGAAGGGAAGATAGAATAGTTGAGTGTGATTGTAATAACTAGTTTATTTTGACTCTTTTACATGTGGTGTAAGAGTGTTTATTCAGAGTCTTATGTATCACAATTTAGTATAATGAGTGTTTTGAATTATCTATTACATTTCTCTCGTGAAACTATTACTTCGCTTCTGCATACCCTACAAGATGTATTAGAGCAAAGGGTCGCATATCCAACAATTAGTATTAGAAGGCAAAGGGTCGCATATCCTACCCTTATAGATATTCCACTCATCAAAGTCGACAAGATCTAATCGCCATAAACAAAATCCTCCTTCATAATTGTCTTTTGACATTATTTTAGTTTGTATAACGAGCATGAGCCGGCTTTGGGAAGCATCTTACCTCACAAAGGAAAGGATAGGACATGACATGTTTTGCTCGCATTATATTATGTTCTTGCTAAAGTGGTGGGTATGGATGACTAGTGCTGACGATTGCCTTTGAGGGTCGCCGTAAAAGTTTCGCTTTCGTCACATAACGTTTGCATATGAGGCATAACTACCCTACATCACTTGCAATCCAAAGATTCAAGATTGACGATCCTATCACCACCGCCCTACCAAATTACTAACAGTTCAGAAATTTCTTCAAACAAGATAGGTCATAATTAGTTCAGAAATTTCTTCAAACAAGATAGGTCATAATTAGGCAATGCGACGTGCTTGTATTGTTTTGTATATGAAGAAAGCTTTTGGATGTTTTTGCTTGAAAAGAAGTTGTGATACGATATGCTTGAATTCACAACTTTCTTTGTTCATCTCATACATGACATGAATAAAGTGGGAAAGCTCACATTCTCACTTTAGGCCTCAAGGATGATTCATATCCTTGGTTTAATGTCTATGTTAATTATTTAAAGATTATGTTTTTTCATCGGTTAACTTAACAGAAGGGTAGTGCCCAAATTTAAATCTCAACTAGTTCATGGAAAATTTTTACTAAAGTTCAACAGGGTTTTTGAGTTTGCGAGAGATAATTTCTTTTTCACTCACAAGTTCACAACGTATTCGCTCTGCATGATTAATAGACACTTTTCTCTCTCTTGCCTCGGTCTTGATAGGTGGCATCAAATGCCACCGCACCAAACTCATGGACGAGTTAGGCAAATCCAGATTCATGGATATAAAATGATCATGGTCATATTAAATAGTCTAAAACTCTCGTATAATTTACTTTAGTTATCCAAATATTTGGATAATTTTAGATTTCTTTGTCTATGTTGAAGATTATTCTAGTCAAATACAGCAACTCAGCGATTTTGCTACCGTAAGAAAATGAGATTGATTAAAAAGAGAAGAATAAAGGGACTCGGCGCTAGGTGTGACGGAATTTAGTAATAGTAATCTTTATAGTGAATCCTTGTATGAGCTCTTGATCATGGTCACTCAATTGGTAATCGTGAGAATAGTTATGAATTATAAAATTTGTATTATTATAGGTATTTTATTGGTTTTCTTCACTTTTAGCACTTTCTTTATTTTATCTTTATCGTATAAGGATCTCTCGATCATCCTATTAGGCTACACTTGATCGCTTGGATTTCTAATCAGAATAAGACTAAATAGGATATGATATAAAATCTAGGGAATTTTGTTATATCTCATCCATTATTTGATGATTTGCAATTAGATATTTTCACATCATATTATATATTGTTTGGTATATGCGCTTATATAAATCACAAATTTTACAAATAGAGATAGTAAAAATCTCTTGGGACACTCTTGTCTACTTTATTTTATTTTTATTTTCCTATCTTTTTAAATTAATTAATTTTTTATTTCTTTCTTCCCCTTCCATCATTTTCTAATGAAATTTTATTAAATGGAAAATTGCACTAATATACCTAAAATACTAAAACACCCAAAATATGTAATAAATATATATATTGAATTTGTATTATAAAATAGAATTAAATTTGAATATATAAATAAAATAATATTATATTATAAAACTAAATTTGTATCTTTCGTTATTTTGAATTTCTTATATTAGAAGTCAAATATTATTTATATTGAAATATAATTTTAATTTGTTAATTTAAGAAATTTGTTATTTGAGAAAAAAATTCATATTATGCATATTAGAAATCATATTCGTCTTTATTCCATCTCCCTATGAGATAATTTTATTTGGTTTATATTTCATTTATATGTGACTTTATCCTATCTTGAACAAACACCAAACGTATGATATAATAAGTTTTATCCTATTTTGAATTTTGTCTTGATCGCCAAACGCAATGTTAAGAGATATTTTCCTTCCAAATTTTCAAGGGAAACCGGCTAAGCAATTTACCCATTCCCTTGGCAAATTGAAAGGCTGGCAGGGCACCGACTCTTTTTAAATGGGACGGTACCGCTAGAACACTCGCAAAAACCAAAACGTTTCCTAAGCTGTTCGGTTCGACCTGAATTCAGAAGAAACAAACTTTCGGTCCTTGGAGAACCATTTACCAGAGCTACACGCATGTATTGTCCAATGGAAGGTTGGCAAATGGTGGGGAGAAAACGAAAGCTGCACCAGAAGCTTTGCTTGCTTTAACCTGTTCTCCGCAATGCCCACGTATATGGAGAAAATCAGTACTTTTTTTTGTCTGTCTCGAAACTGTTTCTCGTTTCGTCCTTGTGATCTCCTGTCTCGAAGTAAGGAGGCAAGAGGGTTAAAAAGGACGATGATATCTTCGGTACCGATCTCTCTAATTTGATCTTCCGCCCACTCAAGGCAATCAGCCGTGCGTTTGGCACATGACTCCCTGCCAAAAGATAGTCTCCCGGCAAATGGATCTCGTCACCATTTCATGGTGCAATTTGTGCTGTTTTTATTGCCCAATATAAATCTTGAAGAATACACTCCCCGACAAAAGTAGATGTTCTATCGAAAACTAGATTATAAAAAGAAAAATTAAATGCTTAGAAATTTATGTTCCTCGATTGCACATAGCTGCTTCTAAACTTTTTGTGCTCAGGCCGTAACAGTTGATTCTCTTTTAATGTTGTTCGGGAGAAATCTAAACACGAGCCTTTCTTTCTTCCCTTGCATGGTATACATTATTCATCAAGTCCACTGACGTCCATGGTGCCGCACAAGCGCCGTTGAGACTGTGCCTTCTCTGAGAAGTCTTCAAGGTTCGTATGCGTTTCTCTGAAATGGAGCAAATATCAACTCGGCGGACCTACGGACGGTGCCAACAGCTAAGCCCGGCTTGCAATAGAAAGTCCATCAGTAGGCATCTTGGCCCTGCCGACGCTTTCCAGGCATGCGAGTTCCAGATCTACTTTAGTTGGTAATGTGGACTTCGGGGGATTTTTGGCAGAGAATCACCAGTCCGTGAAAGAGAAGGATTTGCTCAGGTTGCATTGCTGAATGACCAGTGCCTATCCATACACAAAATACATCTCATTAATTATCGATTATAATCGAGCGTTACTCAATTACTTGGAAAGCTCAATTGAGCAGTCCACAACCTACTCGATTTGTCCGAATTCTTGATCAAAAAATTTAATCTATGAAAATATCAATTATACTAGCCCTGAAAATGAAACTTGTTGGCTAGTGCTGCGATTGAATCGCTCGTAAGTAACTAATGGTTGAGTGAATGTCGAATTTAAGTTTTGCACAAATTTGTTTCACATATTCTGGAGTCAAAATCAGTCAAAAATATCCCCCTCCGTATTTGCCTTCAATACTGACCCTCCCTCTGCCTCTTTAATCAAACAAATTCAATATACTATAAATTTTTAAATAAATATCAATGTTGAATAGTTAGAAATGATCATGATTTTGATTTTTGAGTTTACTTAGATTTCTTTGCTCAAGTTGAATTTATCGATGCTTTAAGTTGTATAAATAAGGATTCAAGTGTTAATTTTGGTAATTGTATTCATTTTGTTAAATGCTGAATATATATTTTTCATGACTATAAGTGTGAAAAATGTTTGAACTAATCTTTTTACATGGAATTTAAAATATTTCATGTAAATAACGCTTTCAATAATGCTCTTTTCACTTCCCTTACATTTTTCTATTTTCTTTTATGTTTAATCTATTCCTCGAAAATTTTTTAGATTTTACATTATTAATTATCTTGAGATTTTTCTTTATGTAATATATGTAATGTAGAATATTACTCATTCAATTCAAGTTATCTCTGACTTGACTGGAAATACCGGCAAAAAAATGGGGGCAATAGTAAAATGCTCAAGAAATTTAAAGAATGCAATGACAATCTCCACAAAACAAATCCATATCTTGCCCAATTTGTTGCCACGCAATGGAGTATAGAGATAGATAAGTCCGAATCACCAACTTTTCAAGACTAATGCATTGAAGTGGTTTATTGCTATATAACAACACCGTGAACGTAAAATTGAAGCAAGTAAGTGAAGTACTTAGATGACGTGGCTCAACTATTATATACCTATGATTGCTCATATCATAACTCAGAGACTTTATATATCTTTGGTCTTCTTCTCATATTCATTTAAATCTTATTTGACCAACGAATATCTAGGACTTTCACTCGTTAGCAAACTAAATGCACCGATCCTGTTTTCTAATTAGATATTTACAATACATGGACTTTGAATAGAAAAATCTTATTTGTAGATTCTGAGGTAAGGTCTTCCAAACGGTCACCATTTTACACCTAGCTCCCAATTTTGAGATCTTATATTTTTATGATTGTTGATCTCAAGTTCTTTTGATCTTATATTTTTATGACTGTTGATCTCAAGTTCTTTCGATCTTGTATTTCAACGCTCCGCACTATCCTAATTGGTAATTTACAATACATGTTTTTTTAATAGACAATGTTGTTTGCAAATTGAAAAGTTGATATTTTCTTGCAACGGGCACCATTTCATAGCTAACTCAAAATTATAGATACCACTTTCTGGGTTATTAAGCCAAATCAATTAATCATTTTCTTTGGTCAAATCAGTTTATCATTGATTAGGTCATCACTATGTTCTCTAATATTCATCTGACATGGGAATGGAATGGTGCATGCATGCACTGACATGCTTTATCGTGCAAAATCAAGTTTCTAATTCCATTTCGAGAACGGCCAAGGGGTACTCCATCTTGCACTCGCGAATGGAAACTGTGTGACCATTGTCAGGACACAAGGCAAGCATTGCGCTGCATCTTTTCACCAGAAAGGACAGTCAAACGTCTGTTAGACTGCCTGGAGAAAACCTCTGCGCAAATTCCGATTCCGGGCCAGCTGTGTCCAAGAAATGCCGGTAGACAGAGACAGCTGTTGAGGGAAAATGATGGAACAAATTGAAAGAATGAAAAAAAAAAAAAGGCGGGTTAAAGTGTGAAGTGTGCTGGTGTAAGTAAAATTACGGGTGTTTACGGTTCGAATTTTCTGAAAAATTCAAACCGAACCAAACTGTTTGACTGTGTATTAATTTTAAATTGAATCGCATCTCGAACCGAATGTAATCCAAACTGAACACTCGATTTGGGTCAATTTTTGAGTTTTCTTTTTCTTAATATTAAGAATAGGTGTAATGACGAATGAGAGAGATCATGCAAATTATAAGATCAAAAGGATGTGCGACTTTCAATTTGGTTTAGTTAATCAACCGAACTGAAACTATCTAAACCGGTGAAAATGGTTTTTTTTTTATCTAAACCAAAACTCAAACTGAACCAAAAATACATGAAAATTTAATTAGGGTCTAATTTCGGTTCGGTTTTCCAATTGATTCTCACACCCTTAATTAAAACTATCTTAATTCCTAATTATGTTATGAACTTGGCGACACACATGAATTATATTTAGCTTATTGATATGTTAGTATTTAGAATTTCAATCTTTAAATTTTACAATTATCTTGAGATTTTCTTATTATAATAAATATAACATATAACATTATTCATTTGATTCAAGTTATCTCTGACTTGATTTGAAGTACTGAAAAAAAATAGGAAATGGTGAAATGCTCAAGAAATTTAAATGCTGGAACATTAGTTAGAAGGCTAATGCAATGTACGAGATCTTGGTCGTCCCACATATATTTTTTCTGTTAAAGTTGTGCAGATTTTTTGGAAAAAAAAAAAAGATTAAAGAATAATAGAGTGGTAGTCTCCCACAAGCGCTAGTACTCTAAAGTCGAAACATAGATTTTTCGATGAAGATTTGTTTGACAATAATTATGCCACCTAAGATATGTTCGATAGTATTTATGATACATAGATTTGTTTTCTAATTTCTAATCAAATTGCTTCATATAAACATCGTGGGTGCCAAATGATATTGGTTCATGCAAGATAGACCCTCCTAGAAAAATATGGAACTTTAATTAAAGTGAGAAATGTATTGGAATTGTTAAAACTCGTTATGTAAGTGTAATCGAATTTTAAAATTTTCAAAAAATGTAATCAAGTTCTAAAACACGTCACAAAAGTACAATCGAATTCTAAAACTTTCAAAAAGTGTAAACCAATGGTTAAACTTGTTGAATTGATCTAATTAAGTCTTTCTATTGATTTCATCATTTCACAATTTTAAGACTTGATTATACTTTTGTAACAAGTTTTAAAACTCGATTACATTTTTTGAAAATTTTAGAACTCGATTATACTTACAAGACAAGTTTTAGAACCTAATTACTTTTTTTGAAAATGTTAAAACTCAATTGTTCTCTTGTGACAAATTTTAGAACTTTTAGTGCACTTCACCCTTAATTAAATGGGTTTCTTTTTATCACTATCAAAGTGCCCGCTTTTTTTTTTTTTTTTTTTTGTTCATGTTGTTGCAAAATAATGAATTTTGTGCGATGGGTTTTCAATAATTCATCACGCTGAACTAATAAAAAGTAATTTAAAAGATACAAAATACTTAAGATTGATCGATACAGTAATATTTCAATTCATTATTTGAGATTCCACCAATGCCCATGATAACCAATCAAATTTAGACTGAGTCTAAAACCGTAAATTTATAATGTTTTGATTGATTTTGGACGAATTGAGAGAGTATAAGCAAAGTTTAGAAAAGGAAGAAAAAAACAAAAATCGGAGCATATCCTCTGTTCTTTCGGTTTCGCTTTTTTCGCAATGCAATGGGCTTCTTTGCCCTTTATATTCCCCTGTGCGCAGTTCTGCGTTCACCTCGCTCTCTTCCCTCGTTCTCTTTCTTCTCCTGCAGAGACAACTCTGCTATCCTCCTCCTCCTTCGGGCCCTCTCACTCTCTCTCTCCCCCACCTCCTCTGCTGCTCTCACGCCTCTCTTCACGTTTCACCGCATCTCTCTTTCGATGCTGACGGAGGAAACGCTGTTGTCAATGAGCCAGGAAGAGCTCGAAACCGTGGCCCGCCACTTGAGGGCTTCCATCAGTGGCTTCTGGCCAGTGTTGCGGCAAATGGCGGGCCTGCACGTCGTGATCGCGTGCGTGCTGGTGTTTGTGTCTCCGTCCGAGCTGCACTGCTTGGTTGCTTGGAAGGTGGTGGCGCTGGTATTCATGACTGCCGGCCTCCACCTCGTCAGCTTCGTCATGCTCATGCTGCGCCTCATGCAGAGGTACGCGGAGCTGGAGGCCGTCGAGGGCCTGCTGAGGCGGCCATTAGCGGAAGTAGAGGGCGGCGCTGGGAGGAGGGGAGGCCGCAGTAGGCGGGCCCTGTACGCCACCCTCGCCGTGGGGTACTTCGTCATCTTCACTGTCACCACTGCTTGGATTTCTTGGTTGTTGGCTTGCCGCGACCGCTAGATGAAAGTGTCAAAAATGCCTGGCACAACTCTCATCTGGGGAAAAAAATATAGTTCTGTAATGTCTTTAGCTTGGTTTGGGAAGATGATGCACGAGTTTTATGTTCTGCTTTCAATCAAATGTAGATGCGGATGCGTATTTATGTTTTGATTTCAACGAAGCCCAACTTCTTACCGTCATGGAAGATGATGCAGATGGGTGGTTTTTTATATTTTTGATTTCAATTGAAAATGGCTTCTTCATCGCATTTGACATGATTTACTCTTGTTATGAAAGATTTGACTGCTGAAGGGCGAGAACGGGGCACTTCTCAATGACTGAGGAGTTAAATTTTTGGGGTGTAATTTGTGGAAATGGGCTCGTGGCAAGCATAAGAGGTTTAGGACACCGGTTAAATTAGAACGTTGAGAACTGAGCGACGGCCGACATCCACTCAATTGATACAAAGAAATCAACCATTTTCCATGAAATAGTCCCCCGATTCACGAGGAAAAATTGTATGAGGCAACTACTATCAGTAAACGATACATTTAGAACCACTTTTTCGCCCACTTTTTTTTATGAGGTGGAAATATAAGTTTGGATTGCTAGGGTCTGACTTTCAGATAAGAAGAAAATGCTACTTTCTACAGACAAGTAAATCGAATTATCTGTCCTCAATTATAACTCTAAAGATATTGGTGAACAAGATTCATTTCCATTATTAAAAAATTAATAGCTCGACACAAAGCTCAACCAAAAGAAACCAAAGACTAATTATACGAGAACACAATTTTTAGCTCTTTCAATGCAGCCGTACGTGTTATTTCAATACTCCTATTAGTGGAAAACTTACTGCACGCATGATAAATCTTGTATTAAAGTTGTTGATTAGCACTTCTCTTATTGCCTTAATAAGACGAGGTACTGTCTAAGGCATCGTTCGTGGACGTGTGAAGAAGAAAATCAATTACCAAGGCAAGAACAAACCAAAGCAAAGAGCGAGTAGACCCGTTAAACGGATGGGTTGGGTCGGATAAAAAATGGTCCGATCTAAATCGACCCATTTAACCCGTTTATGACCCATTTATTACAGCGCAAAATTTTTTACCTATACTCGACTCGACCAGTACTTGACCCATACCCGACCCATTTAATGAAATCTAAAAAAGCTTATATATATATTTTAAATGGTATTGCTAAAATGTTGTTATACAACACAAATTTAATGGGAAATTTTTATAATTTTTAAAATAATTTCTTTTAAAAATCGAATTTTAATTATTTTTTATTTTTTAAAATTAATTTTTTTATAAATTTTATTTTTATTTTTGAGAATATAATTTTTAATTCTTTTTTTCTTTTTTTTTTTCTTTTTTCTTCTTCTTCTTCTTTGGCTGGCTGTCGGCTACGACGACAGACGGTGACCGGCCACAAGCGAGCTGCGAGCTCGCCTGGCTCGCTGACACTGGCGAGTTCTGGCCAGGCTCAGGCCTCCGCCTTACTAGATCCGATGAGCTCGAGCTTGCTCCTCACCGAATTTGGCGAGGCTTGAGAGCCTCGCCGGACGTCAGCGAGTTCAAGGCTTACCAGATTCGGCGAGCTCGAGCTCGAGCTCGCCTGACGCCGGCAAGCTCAAGGCTCGCCTAGTCGGTCACCATGCCAACCACCGGAAGAAGGAAGAAAAAAGAAAAAAAAAAGAAAAAAGAAAAGAAAATTAAAATAAAAAACAATTGTAATTTCGATTTTTATAAATAAATAAATATATATATATATATATATATATATATATATATATTTTGTAAAGTTAAAGAGGGAAGAGGGAGATTGGGTGGTTTTGGTTGAAAATGAATTTTAAATCTAACCTATTTAAGATCCACTTAAGACACACGCATCTTTAAGTCTTAAATTTTTAAACATATTTAACTAGTCTCTTCAAAAAAACAAGTGAACCATATATGACCCATTTATGATTTAAATGGGTCATATATGGGCCTAAGACTCAATTTGTCACCTCTAGACGTGAATAATGACCATGATCATTTTATATCCATGAGTCCGGATTTGCTTAACTCGTCCACGAGTTTGGTGCGGTGGCATCTGATGCCACCTATCAAGACCGGGGCAAGAGAGAGAAAAGGGTCTATTAATCATGCAGAGCGAATACGTTGTGATCACGTCTACCCTCAATGTCGGGCCTACGCAATTAACAGTCACGGTGGATTTGATCCATGTAGTCCCTAAGCCAGATAAGTATTTACCCATGCAGTCCATGTGGAATATAAGGTCGTCTAGGCACGCACGCAGTCTCTTTTTTCTCATCCCGAAGGCTTTCTTTTGCCAGTTACTAGAATCTCCACCGGCCGGCTGTGTGTGTAGAGTCCTCACGATATCAATTTCTTGTCGAACCCCACGATCCAGCCGACTAAGGTTTGATCAAGTACCGGCCTGATTCCCAGTCTGGTTCATGATCCTATGCCGTGTTTGCAGCTGAAACCGCCCACAATTTGGCCAAACCGGCCCACTCGATTTCAACTGAATCGGCATGAACGATGTGGACCTGTCCGTGATCCTATGCCATTTCTCGTATCCCAGTTGCAGGTGGTGGTAAGTAGTCATTTTTGCCTGAGCACGACAGCTCGGAATCCTTAACTTACCAGCAGACTTGTGCATTGTAAAGGATTTCGCCTAAGTTAATACCATCGTAGAAGCAAGTATCACGGACTGGAGTGATACAAGGATTCTCTTGTACTTATGTACTCTTGTAAGTGAAACTTAGGGTTATTGGGTGAAGAGTAAGTGATGTAGAGAGGATGATGCAACTAGTCTTGAGAGTGGTGTCACGACAGTTGATAGTCAGAGTTCTAGGACAAAATGATTATATTTCTACGAAACTTTGAATACTGGATCAACCTCCTATGCACAAACTAGTTGGGAGCTGATATAGTTCTCCTAATGAGGCCATGGCAAGTCTAAATCAATTGTTGTGCCTAAAGTATTTTGCATGTCTCACTTGATGGATTAAACACCCGATCAAAACTAGGCATGATATAATCTGGTACAAGGATATTATTCATTGTATTGTTGTTAGGAACAACTATGGAAAGAAGATTGGCTAGGTATTCTCCACTCACCAAGTGCCACACGGGTTATTCCATGGCTAAAGAAGTGCCGGGCCATGACACAAAACTACCGCATTAAAGAGATTTCAGAGAAAATTCGGTGGCAAATTTCAGAGAAAACTCTCTCACAAGTTATTAGTAGTTAAAGCTATTGGTTTTCGAAAATTACTCAAGTATTTATACTTATTTTTCCTATCTTAGGCTTTGTTTGTTTCGTTGAAAATATTTTCTTCATTTTTCAATGTTTGATTTGCTTAAAATAATAAGTTAACAAAAAATGTTTTCCTAATCAGGATATGATTGAAGATAATTTTTCAAAATATGACTAAGCATCTATGCATGGGCACGGAAACCCCAACGCTAGTCCCAAGCACTGAGGCCCAAGTCCATTAAGGCTGGGCTTGGAACCTGGATGCCCATGCCTCGGCCCCTAGCACCTACACCTAGATCTATAGAGGTCAAGCTTAGGACGCTGGTGCCCGAACTCAAATCCCCAACACCGCTCGTGTCCATAAAAGCTGTGCCTTGGGCTCCAATGCTCATGCTTAGGTCCATCGAGGTTGCACCAAGACCTAGGTGATCGTGCCCTAATCCCTAGGTCAAAGTCCAATGAGGCCAGACCGTGGACCCTAGTGCCCATACCCTATTTATCGATCGCCCATTCGTAAGTTATTAGCACTTGAATAGTATGTGTCTATTTAAGAGAATCAAATCAAATTTTCCATACCAAACGGCGAAAAATATTTTCCAATTCATATTCATGTTGCAACCAAACACTGGAAAATATTCAATATTGTCATTTTTTGGAAAATATTTTCCAAAAATGTCGCATTTTTCGTAAAACAAAAGGAGCTTTATACTCCAAATGTTTTATTGAAAATGAATAATTTGGGAAGCATTTTTCTAAATAAGATTGTTTATATCGCTTGAAATAATTAGTTAATAAGAAATATTTTCATTATTGACAACAATTCACATTCAAATATTTTCGTGAACGATGAAAACATTATTCATGCATTCATTTTTGTAAGAGACATGATTGATCATTTTTAGGAAAATATTATCAAATCATTTATTTTTCATGAAACAGATGGAACCTTTACTTAACAATAAAAATGTGAAGTCAATAAAAAAGAAAATGACAAATGGACTGAAAAGATAAGCAAACACATAGGGCCCAAAGCGAGCCACACCTAAACCTCCTGCAACCAAAGCGACAACCATCACAATTTCAAGGACGCCCCATCACCCTCGGAGGTCTATCTCCGGTTCGAGATAGAGGGCACAACCCTACTTTCAAGCTCGCGTGACTTCCAATTCAAGCTCATGTGACCTTGAAATTTTGGAAAAACTCCCAATGTATTTTAAAGAGGACAAAACGTTCTGCGTAAACTAATTCGTGTATTTCACTGTCTAGACTAAATATCCTCTACATAAACAAGTTCGTATGTGGATAATGTTAAAATTAGGACATATATGTTAGTGCAGAGCTTAGTTTGCAATTGGCGAACAAGATATCGAACAAGCGAGGGTCGCGAGAAGGTAGAGGTGCTTGGAAGGACCAAATAGGAGAAGAATCACTTGGAGAACATGAGTAAATCAATATGCGAACCTACCACAAAAGTTTTATGTGAAGCCCATGACTCTCTCTCTCTCTCTCTCCCTCTCTCTCTCTTCATAACATATAGCTACTAACACGACAGAAGACCGACCCCTGAAGTCGTAGGTCTTTATAATAACCAAAAAAAGTCGTAGGTTTCTTCTTTCATTACTCATGCAAACAACTAACTATGATGTAAGAGATATTCCTCTCCTCAAAGTCGACAAAGTCTAATCGCCATAAACAAAAGTCCTCCAACTTCAGAATTGTATATGGACATCAGTCTAGTTAATGCAACGAACATAGGCGGCTGTGGGAAGCATCTTATCTTACAAAGAAAAGGACATGACATCTTCTGCCTGCATTATATTTTGTTCTTGGTGAGGATGGACAATTATTGCTAACGATTCCCTTCATAAAAGTTTTGATTTCATCACAAAAAGTTTGCATCAAACCGTAACTATTCTGCACCACATGTGATTCGAAGATTCAAGATCAGCAATCTTATCGTCGTAACTCTACCTATATACTAGCAGTTAGGAAGTCTCTAAACATAAGATAGATCATAGTTAAGCTACGCAACGTGCTTATATCGTTTTGTATATGAAGAAAGCTTCTGGAGGTTTTTCACTTGAAAAGAAGTTGTGACATGTTATGCTTGAATTCACAGCTTTCTTTGTTCATCTCATGCATGAGATGAACAAAGAGGTGAGTTCACATTGTCACTTCAGGCCTCAAGGACGATTTACATCCTTCGTTAGAAGGAGAATGTGTCTACATGCGATTTATGAATTATACTCCTACAGCTTTGTACTTTTTTTTTGGGCTGGCATAAAATGTCTATGTAAACCATTTTAAATGTGGATTATCCTTCTTCAAAGCATCGACCATTAAGTTTTCACTGGTTAACTTAACAGAAGGGTATTGCCCAAGTTTAAATCTCAACTATTATATGGAAAACTTTGGCTAAACAAGAAGTTAAAAGGGTGTTTGAGTTTATGAGAGAGAATTTCTTTTTCGGTCCCGACATTCTCTCTCTGCATGGTCTATATTTTTTGTCTCTCTGGCCACCAGTTTTGATTGATGCCATCGCACCAAACTCTTGTGGATGAATTAAGCAAATCCAGATTCGTGGATATAAAATGATCATGGTCAATACGTCTCCCCTCAATGTAGGGCCTGCACAATTAACGGTTGCAGTGGATTCATTTCACTTGGACCCTGATCCATATACGTATTTATACATATGTCCACACGGAATATAAGGTCGTGTAAGTACGTGCCCGCGCTCTTTTTCTTGTCCTGGAGGCTTTCTTTAGCCAGTTACTAGAATCTCCATTGGCCGGCTCTATGTGTAGAATCCTCGTAATATTAATTGCCTGTCGAACCCGCGATTTGGTCGAATAAGGTTTCTTCTTAGCAAGAGAGAAGGTCACTACTCTATTGGAGGGGCAACTTTTCAAATGAGAGAATATGAAGAATTCCTCGTTAACTATCTAATATCATTACCCTTCTTTTGCTTTTTTTCCATGGCACTTACTGCTTGTTCTCCTAATAAATTAGGTGCGCCAACATGTTGGTTAATGTGCTCGTTGACCTATATATATATATATACACACCCACTTTCATGATTAGGGTTTTGGTCAAGGAACCTTGTCCACTAGCTAACGATGTTCGCTATTCTATTCGAATAAAAACAAAGAGAAATAGCACATCGAAGACCGTGAAGGCACGGAGCAATAAATGAAGGTGCTCGAGGATCATGTGAATCGATCGCTACTCTCCATGAACGAAACGTACGATAAGTTTTTCATGCGATCTGAGGGAGGTTACAAGAAGTCGACGTCGTACCATTGCGTACAGATAAAACACATCCGTTCCATTTCCATGTCGATCTTATTTAAGGGTCTGCATTAGATTAAGGGAAGATCGCTCTGACATTCTTGAAAGTTTCATGTGACCTTGACGATCAAGCTTTCGATTTCAGAAAATAGTAGTGTTTGGGTCCGAATTTTGCGATGCGTCCATGATTTCATATCTCCCATGTGATGACTGTAGTCTTAAAAAAAAGGAGAATAGAAATCAAGGGGAGATCTTATGAAAACTGTTGATGGAAGCATCTATTGGTAAACGCATGACAAGATCCTAATGAACTCCATGTGACATCTTGGTCAACACGCGATTGGGCACCGCTACTGATGATTTGAATCATTTAAGTAATCAGTAGTTGGATTATTCGTAGCAATGAATAAATGCTTTCATTGGCACCGAACAAACAGAAGATTCGGCTGAGTTAGGAGCCACGAGTCGTGGCTTTATTCAAATTGAGTATATAGCTATTTATATTAAAAGAGGATGATTACATAATTTGTCCTAGATCTATCGCACGGAAGTCAATTTTGTCCTAAATTTTTCAATTTTGTTAATGTAGTTTCTAATTCCTTGTGCAAAACTTTGGTGTAGATCTTTCAGCCAATTGCTACTAAAAATCTTTGATGTGGTGTTTAGGCATATTCTTACGAATGATGCAACCTTCGCTCAAATAAGAGCAACAATGAATAAATAGATAAAACTCATCCTTTGATTTTATTTATTTATAGCTATTTTGCCAAGAAATATACAATGAATCCATTTCAAATTTAGATATCCATTCAATTTGGTCATGTCAATACTCTAAAGTCTCGTTTGGATCCTGACATGAGGAGGATGAGTGAGGATGCATGCGCAGCTCCCGCAAATATCGGCCACACCTTTCGTCTTTAGTTAATCTCAAATGTCGTTACTCAATTCACTATTCCCCCGGTCAAGGCTTTACATCAAGTGGAACATCGAGCTACGCTTGTCTCACACAGGAGGGGGGAAGAGTTGATAAAAAAAAAAAAGAAAAGAAGAAGTGGCGAACGGGCGTGTAAGGCGTGGGACACCACCTAGTAATCTTGCTTGGGATTATCTCGAGTTGTTCAGTTCGACCGTTGAATTCGATTAAGAAAGATGCCAGAAGGTCTCGCTTGTTCAGGGTCGATCTTGGATTCACCTCCTAAAGGTCCTCACGCATTCCGAGAACAATTAGAGCTGAAGTTGCCCGGTAAAACTTCAAAAATGATGTCGTTCCAATTTCTAAACGCATAAATTACTCCTCCGAGCATACAACTTTCACGAATCTCTGATTAATGACCTGATGAAAAGAAACGGGAAGCTGACTACACATGACCGTAAAAAGGGCACTCGGGATGCCAGTTTTCCAGACAAGGCATGGCCCATGAACGAGTCATGTGCAATCTCTTTAACTAACAGCAACTACTAATAATCATTAGATCGAAAAGCTTAAGGATGAAAAGGCGCGCCACTCGCGCGTGCGCGCCCACGACACACGGCATTTGCACTTATGCATGGCTGTATCCTCGCACGCCGGAGCCTTGAGTTCGCTGTAAAGCTTGAGTGAGTCTAGGAGAATTATCCAGAGAGAACTAAGGACAGCAACTCGCAAGCATCATGTAGAAACAGCTAAGGCGGCCAAAAAGAGATGACTGAAAAGGTTCTTCTTCTCTTAAAGAAACGAGAGAGAGAGAGAGAGAGAGAGAGAGAGAGAGAGAGCAGTTCAGCTTAGTTTAAGCTGGGTTGGTTTGCCACATGCAGGCCACCTTTTTTTACCTAATCTCAGAAGATCCTGAATTTGAGGCAATAAGTTTCCTGCTCGTTCTTAGTTTCGGTGCCCAAAGGAGGGAGGAAGGAAAAAAAAAATAGTCAAGAGGCTCGCCACGCTTGAAGAGAAGAGTGCAAATTCCAATAGGGAATGGCAAGACTTCATTATAAAACCTTTCTTTACAAATTCCCAGAAAACTGATGAAGCTAGTGATGAAAAGTCAGATTAGAAAAAAGGGTTATACTTCATCGCCCCACAACACCCCCATGTGCCCGAATGGGACCATGTGATGACATTTTATTTTTTTCCTTCTACTCAAGCTAGACAGAATCTCAAGAACTCCAAAATCACATAAATAATATTTTCAACCCAGAAAAAAGAATCGGGGGATTAGAATACCGTTTTGCGCATGTTGTCAATTAATTAGGTCCAAATTGCGCAGCTAATTGCGGCTTACGTCTCAAATTACTACTTTGCATTTCTCTTTTTTGGTTTTCTTTTGCTTTTTTTTTTTTTTTTTGGCTTTTGGTTAGAGGCAGAGAAAAAGCAGCACATGACACTGGTTTTTGCTTCAAAGCGACTGTAAAGCATGGACGCTCTGCAATATCGCAATGCCGCCTCTCATTTCGTTGAGTTGGAGCATCTGTCTAGGAATATAAGCGACCAAAAAGAGGCCCCTCATCCGTTGAAACTTTAGTGTGGATTCCTCTTACTTTGCATTGCTGATTTTTCTTTCAATATATTTTCCAGCATCTGTTGACATGGATTTCAGTTGGAGCGCCTTTTAACTATCAACTGTCACCATTCCATGCAAAAGAAGAAAAAGGAAGGAAAGAATAATGGCAATTCAATGGCTGACAAAGTCCTTTGCTTTTTCCTTTATCCTTTCTCCCTTTCGGTTGAACTTGAATGGCCCAATGCCTTTCCCCAACCTCTCAATTATTCACTGACATTGTACAGGATGCGCTTGCTGGCTACGTGAATTCATTATGATCGTATTAAATGTTGACGGCCGCCCTGCGGAACCTAACTAAGCACGCTCCGAAAAAGGCCAGACCTTCAAAACCTTTTTCAATTTGGGTTTATGACTTCAATAAGTTGAGAGGCTATCCGGTTTCAGCTCGAGGGTTAGCTAACTGCCCCACCAACTCTTTACTTGCTCGCAGTTGAATGCCATTTCTCAAGGGAGAAAGCCTTTTTAGCTACTTCAATGTATGCCCCCCCATTCATCTGCAACCTATTCCCTCACAAGGGCTATTTTATAACTTTTCTCTTGTAGCACTTATCCGAGGGAAGTGATCTTAGATCAACTAAAGTCAATATGATCTATAGATTTCACATAATATAACTGTTAAACGTAAATGAACCCGCTCACCAGTCTATATCTTTCTTTTCTCCTTTCCTTTTCATTTTGCCAAAGATTGTTGTCGACTGTCCAATAAGTTTATAGGGATCATGGCATTATACGCCAACAATAAAAGAATAAGGTCATCTGAGTCAATCGTGCACTTTTTGATCCTATTGTTTTCAAATGCACTGCAATCCCCCTAGTGCAGCTACTTGAAGCCATCAGGCCTAGTGGAAACAGAGATCATGAAGATGCTGCTCATGCAATTAAAAGGTGACTTTGTTGGGCAAGTTGAGCAAGTACAATGCTGCAATTAAATGCACTTGTGGGCATCTCAACACCACCACCACCCCCCTGAAGAATCAAAATTCAATTCCTTTCTCTCACCCCAAATTGCCCACCACCCCTCTGACCGGTCTTCAGCTGAACCACCGGGCTCTTCCCAATGTGCCTTGGTCCTCACGAACTAAAAAGGTCAAAAAGTCCACTCAGATGGATCATAAATCTAGGCAGAATATGGGGAATTCCAAAAAAGAAAAGTTAAAAAAAAATTGGAGTCCTCTCCGCTTCATGTCGACAAGCGCTTTGCTTTATTTATTTTTTTCTTTTAGCAGTTTTTTCTGTTTCGGTTATTAGTTTAGATACTGTTCCTCCATGTTTCCATCTTCCTTTATTTTATTCCCCCACCGCTCCCCATCCCTTCCCGCTTCTATATAAGCAACGGACCTGGCCCCTCTTCCTCCTCACTTCTCTCCTTCCCAGGCCCTTTCACTCAGAAGTTCCAAGCTGTTCCCTCTCTCCATCTCTCTCTCCCTCTCTCCCTCTGTCATCTTGGGCTGCAAATTCTTGCTGCAAAAGCCAGAAATGGGTTCTCTCGGATTCACCATTGTGGCCTTCCTGACATTGCTGAAGACAGTCCAGAGCGATGGGAGCGAATGGACCTCTGCCCACGCCACTTTCTATGGGGGCAGTGATGCTTCTGGAACAATGGGTAAGTTATCATCAGAAGAATCACATTGTCTGCAACATCATTTCGGTTCCTGAGTTAAGACGAATTCTTTTGGATCTGCTTTCAGGTGGGGCTTGTGGGTATGGGAATCTGATTAGCCAGGGGTACGGCACCAACACGGCCGCCCTGAGCACCGCCCTGTTCAACAGCGGGCAGAGCTGCGGAGCGTGCTACGAGATCCAGTGCGTGAGTGACAGCCAGTGGTGCTTGTCCGGCTCCATCACCATCACTGCCACCAATTTCTGCCCTCCTAACCCTAGCCTCCCGAACGACAATGGAGGATGGTGTAATCCCCCTCTCCAGCACTTCGACCTCGCCGAGCCGGTCTTCCAGAAGATCGCTCAGTACAAAGCCGGAATAGTTCCTGTTCAGTACAGAAGGTGAGCAACTAATTGAATAGATCATGGCACTTTCTGTTCTGTCATAAAACACTAATTGAAGCCCTTTCAACTCTTCCATCATCAGCAAGCACGCTAACGATGTATGTGTTCGTACAGGGTTGCTTGTGCGAGGAAGGGTGGGATCAGATTCACCGTCAATGGCCACTCCTACTTCAACCTCGTCCTGATAACCAACGTCGGTGGCTCTGGGGACGTGGTGTCGGCGTCCATCAAAGGCTCCAACACCGGCTGGCAAGCCATGTCCAGGAACTGGGGCCAGAACTGGCAGAGCAACTCGTACCTCAACGGCCAGGCCCTCTCTTTCAAGGTTACCACCAGCGACGGCCGCGTTTCAGTCTCCAACGCTGCCGCCCCGCCCAACTGGTCCTTCGGCCAGACATTCAGCGGGTCCCAATTCTAAACCCGACCCTGGGGCCGGAAAAACCGTGAAAAGCTAACTCCAAAAAAAAAAAAAACAAAAAAAATCTACACCTTCTAACCCAATGAAGGGCCTAATTTTAATTTCCTCTAGTCAAATATAGGCTACTGAACATAGCAATGTGACTTTATTATGTGCGTGGTGTTGGTCATGTGGTGTCCTAGTCCCCTGTGGGCGGGTGGGCCATTTTAGGAGCGGCCCCCCAAAAGTCTGTTCTCCCCTCGTGCTCACGCCCTCTATTCAAACGGGCGTGACGCAGTGTCGTGTCATGTTGTATCGTAACTATCACACCGGAGGTCATCTCTACACAGCGTGGAAGGCCTCTCTTTTCAAATAACTTTTCTATATACCGGAAAGAATCGATTAGGCAGAGGTGAATGAGGAGTGGTCACCCGCCCAGGAAAATGAAATGAAATGCAACTGTCGATTGTAAAATTCCAAGGCTTTCGCTTCTCAGCAAGAGGCAGGAGGTTGTGGAAGAAGACTTTGCTTTTAGCTTTGGTTTTTCTTTTCTTCGTTTTCTTCTGTTGTTTCGGGAGCTCAGGAAGGCACTAAGCTGAGCAGTGACAAGACTTTTTCACACAGCCGATCAGCTGATGATGGTGTACTTGAAACTCTATATAAACTAATGTATTCTGTGTAACTTGGTTGCTGTCTGATGTTAAAAGTTCCGAAATCTTCGCTGCTGTTTTTGAGTTATGGGTGTTCGAACGAGGAATCCACGTGATAGTCTTGATCGACGCGGCGAGAATTTGTTAGTTTATTTCAAGGGTATTTTCGGGGCTGGGACGCTGCGATTGCAGATGCACGTGAGATCTTTGATTGTAATGCGGCTTTTGCGCTGCTAGAGAGAGAAAAAACAAATGAATAAATACCGGTCATCGGTCCGATTGGTCTGTTTCTACACAAAGAACTGAGAACGCGACCGGTCATAGCCAGTTGCAAAAATTTGACATAGAGAATTGCGCAAAACCGGCCAATCCGATTCCTGTGTTGGGCCGGGACTAGTGCTCACCCTCAAGACAACCTCCTCAAACTAGGAAATTTACTTGGAATGGGTATTCTTTACTGACTCAAGCTTAAGACATATTCTAAATAGTTTCACTGGTCGCCCTTCCGCGAGCTCCCCCTTTGCTTACGAGTAAAGAAAGAAACTCGCGATCATTCTCTGAGCTTGAATGGTCGATTAAATTAGTCCATAAAGAATAAGCAGTCAATCATATCCTTCAATACACTATCTTCACATGAGCATGACTTTTAGAAGGATGTTGTTTGAGAAAAAAAAAACCTATTTTCGAGAAGTTATTTTCCGACTTTTCAATACTTGAATTATGGGAAACTAATTGATATATTCATGAAAAATATTTTGTTTTATCGTGAAGTTTTTAATGAAATAAATGTACTATATGAGTCGGAAACTAAGCATCAAAGTATTGTTGCCCAAGAGCCACCAAGCTAAGCAAAACATCAAGACGTGAAAATTTTGCTTTGCAAAAGGAATTTAGTAATTAAGGGTGTGTTCGGTAATTATTTCATTTTTGAGAATAATTTCTACTTAAATATAATTTTTTGTATTATGTTCCTGAGATAAGTTTTTGAGTATTTGAACACGTTTGGTAACTATACAAAATTTTTATTCCTAGAATAGAAAAGGAACAAGATTACACTTGGTACAACCCTTAATTTTTTGTAATGTAGAATTATTTTTTAATTTTTTAATAATTTTTTGGGATTTGTATATTCATTCTTTTTGTCCTCTCTTCTTCTTCCTCTTCAAGTCGATTGTTGGGCCTCAACGATGGTCGGCTATAGGGGTGTGCAAAAGAATTAAGAACCTTCCAAAACCGCTCAAAACTAGATTGGACCAAACCGAAACCGGTGATTCCCAAGGGAGCCGGTTCAATTCTCAGTTCTAATTTATGAGAACCAATGGGTAATAGTCCAGTTCCCGGTTATAGACTGGACCGGTAATATATAAAATATATACTTTTAATTTTTAAGAAAAATTTCCAATCAAGAAATAATTTAAGAAAAATTAAAACCCTGAAACTCCTAATTTGGAATTAAACACCCACTATCTGAGTGTTCATTTCGTCTCACTCTTATCTCATCTAAGTCGTCTCTCTATCTCTCACTCATTGTCTCACCTCTCAAGCTCAACACCCATTGACTCACAGCCTTGACTCTCAATTTTTAATATGAGTTTAATCTTTTTACTAATATTACGACTAAGAATATGAAAGTTCTATGTTTTTTTGCTTTATTTTGGCTTGCTGAAAAATGTTGCACTGAGTGTGTGAAGCTTGATGGGACCCGTTCCATGGACCCACTTGGGAATCGGACCAAACCAGTGGTCTAATTCTCAAATGGATCTATGGAACTAACGAGCAGTTCCTAATTTCAATTTTTCAGAGTTCGTCTTTAATGAGTAGTTTTCAATTCTAGGGTGGAAATCGTCCACCTGAACCATGCTTATCCCTAACTAGCACCCAGTCAAAGATGAGAGTCAGCGACCTCACCAGTGCCCTACAAGGTCAGCCTCAATGTGGCTGGGTGAGGTTAACCTTGCCTAAGTGTCATGTAGCCAAAACCTAGGCCTCATGACTATGTTGGCATAGTAATTTGAATTGGCCAAAAACATCTTTGTTTTGATTCTACATATAAAATAATCAAATTACGATCACGTTAATTCATAACAAAACATAAAATTGGACGGGGCATGTTATGTTGTATACGTATCTTCTCCTTGTAATTCATACTTTACCTCTCTCATATAAGCTCGTGTAGATGGATCACATCTAGCATTGCCAACTCTATAATTCGTGTTTTACTTCTCTCATATAAGCCTGTGGGACGTATGAGCGAGGGAACTGGCTTCGCAACCTATGCACAATACATAGCAAACACAGTAGTTTGTAAAATAGATATAAAATAGGTGAGAACCAGACTTTAAATAAATAAATAAATAAAACTCTACAAAAAGATCAACTACATCTACGATCGAAAGGTCGTACAAGTAACTACCTGATAAACTACTATTTTCCACGATAAATTAGATACATAACGACCAAGGCACGCTCTTTTTAGAATTCAGTGCATAAAGTGAGGATTTCGTTAACACAGAAACGAACATTCAACAATGATCTCGGAGTTTCTACGCTTTATGATATTAAATCAGGCAAGCAATATCATGACATGAATTTCAGAATATCTCAAACATTAAATTAGGCAATCATCTAACAGTTGAAATTTCAAAAAAGCTGATTGCGGTTATATAAAATTTTACATGGTGCTGGACGTACTTTCCCCAGTCCAATCTGCATTGAGAGATAGTGCTAGAACATCCAAATACTAAAATCACGTATTTACTTAACTGCTTAAATTTTTAGAACAGCCGGCAGTCCTCTCATAAAATTCTCATTAGATAATAGCCGAACATAACATGCACATTGGACAGCCGCTGGAACCCGATGAAATTGGGACAGAAGCAACTGCAGATGTATGCAACGGAGCTGGGAGAATCCAATCCTCCTGCCCAGCCGAACAAAGAACTGCCTTTCGAGGGGGATTCAACTCGCCATGCTCCCGTCCTTCGCTTCAAGCCCCTTCTCCGTCCGGCTCGGCTTGAGACCTCCCGGCAACAGAGCGATCACGAAGCACAATCCTTAGGTTCGAACGTCACTAAACGCTCATATCCTCAGGACATCCGAGACTCCTAGTTTATTTTCCATGACAAACGCCTTCCAATCGCTGGTAAGGACATATATACCTTGCCGCACCATATCTTGAACCGCATACCTTACGTCTTTCCCTCCGTATTGAACGTCTTCACCTCCACGCTGCTCACGAGATCGTTGCCTGCCCTCAGCAGCGGGAGGACAAACTCCCGGATGTGCTCCTTCGCCAGAATGAGCCGGTTCTGCTGGTCCATGACGTCGCTCTGTGTCGCCCCCTTCTCAAACAGCCCCACAGCGCCTTCACGTGCAGGACGAGCTGAGGGTACGCAAACTGCTTGCTTGGACGTCCTCCGACTGCACGCATTCGTCACCCTTAGGTACAGGATCGCCGGTGTGCTCCGATATGGAAAGTAACAGCGCTGCCTGAAGCACTTTTTTGGCTTCTATAGGGAAAGTAGAACTCCTGGAGGACACATCGCTTTGGTTTTGACTGCTTCTTTCCATGTCAAAGTCAACTGTTTCTCTATTCACAGCTTCTTAGATGTATATAACATATTTATACTTTTGACCGAATAGATTTTGCACTTTCCTAAGTTGAATAGGAGTCCCTCGAGATAGTTCCTGAAATAATACTCGGACCGGAATACTACTACTTCGTGGTGTTTGATGTTGTCCATTGCCTAATCGAGATATACTCCGGTTAGTTAGATTGGTTCGACTTGACATGTATTAGGAACACTTTTGGCAAAATAAAAACAATTACATAAAGAAGACTTATGGATGATAACAACAAAAACTCTAAATTATGCTCGGTGTGACACCAATATCTCAAATTACATATCGTCACCAAAAAACTTAAGTTATGCACACTATGGCATTAATGGTCGAAACTTTTCTATGCCAAAACTTGCATTAGTGGGACCAAAAAAAAAAAAAACCTAATTTTTTATTGTATCAATACAAGTTTAGGGTACTAATGACACGAAAGAAAAGTTTGGAGTGTTAGTGTCACAATCGATAAAGTTCATGCTTTTTTTTTTTTTTTTTTGGTGGTAGACATAAGAGTATTCTTATTGCACCGATACAATATTTGATTGTCCAGATTTCTAATAAGGATAGGACTAGATTGGATATGATATGAAATCCAAGAATTTTGCTATATCGTATCCACTATTTAGTGATTATAGTAATAAATTGGATATATTCATATTATATCAACGGCGGAGAAGGTAAAAGAGACATTTTTGCCTACTTTATTTTTATTTATTTTTTAATTTTATTTTCCTCTCTCTTTTTTAATTAATTTACTTTTTTTTATTTCTTCCTTCCTTTTCCATCATTCTCTAATAAAATTTTATTAAATAGTAAAATGCACCAATATACCTAAAATGGTAAACTACCTAAAATATGTAATATAAATATATATTTATATTTAATTTATATAATAAAATTAACTAAATTTGAATTTTAAAAAATAAAAATAAGATTAAATTAGTAAAATAACTAAATATTTTGTTATTTTGAATTTTTTTATATTAGAATTCAAATTTTACTTATATTGAAATATAATTTTAGTTTTGTTAATTTAAGAGTTTGTTATTTGACAAAAATAATTTTCTTATTATGAATGTTATAAATCTAATTCATTTTTATCCCACCTCCCTTATGGGATAATTTATCCAGCTTATATCTCCCTTATATCCTCATTATATCTCTTTTATATTAAGCTTTACCCTTTCTCAAGCAAACACCAAACACAAGATTTGATTAATTTTATTCTATCATGAATTTTATCATATGAGGGTTTTGTTAAGATTCGAGGTATTCGAATTAGAGGGGGCATTAGCGGTATTTCCCTAAAAAATAATTATTCTAATTGGTGCGCTTTTAGTAATGTAAGCAATAAGAAGTGGGCCTAAGGCAGTGGCCCATCAGATGGGCTCGACCCCAGAACAAGGCCTGCCTGAAGATGGCGGCATGAGCTAGGCCTGTAAATCCAGCCCCCATTGCTCAAAATAGGGAGACTTGAACTACACTTTGGGTCTTTCTTTATATATTATTTTTGGGCAATTATTTAACATTTACATCACGATTTTTAGTCCGTCATGTATGTAACCATATAGGATTACGATTCATATCGATAGACAGGATGGTTTTCGTGAAACTGGAATACATTAAAACAAAAACAATGCAGTTATATAATTCATCCACATCAAATACAAATGAATATAATGAATAGTACTTGTAGAAAATCGGTTCCATTCATTAATTCTATCATTAATCACTGTGACGAAACTGATTGAAAATCAGCTATTAAGACATGTATGCCAACAAATCTTTCAACAAGGACCACAAAAAGAGGCCTAACAATCGCCTATCATCACTCATATACCCAGTGCTGCCTTGATCTGACATTAATCATCGATATAAAAATTAGCCAGATCATGCATTAGCACAGCTCTATCGGCGGCATTCTGCAGCTCGGACGAGCGCAACTGCTGCCACCTCTCCTTCAATTCCCTCTTCTTCGACCAATGGACCATTCCCATTGAGATCCTCAAAACCTCCTCGTCGACCCCCAATCTGGTTAGTTGCAACAGAGAACAGACGCGACCGCAGTCGCTCTCCTCGCCCTCCGACGACGACGACTTCAGCAGAGCAGCAGGAATCTCACCCCAGAAGTTCCAAGCCTTGTAGTCATCAAAAGATCTCACCGAAGGCACTCTCAACGGCTCACTTCCTTAATCTATACAGCAGGAAAAGAAAAGAAAAGAAAAGAAAAGAAAGATTGTTGTGCTGCACGATTGATACAATGCGCTAGGTGAGAATTACCAAAAAAGTCATAAACCTATTATAATTGTGCCAATTCAGTCATAAACCTTTTTTTTTTTTGGGTCAATTTAGTCCTAAACCTTTTACAATTGTGTCAATTCAGTCCATGCGGCCAAAATTGGCTAGTCGGCGCTGATGTGGACACCAGCCGACCAGTGAACGATTTTTTAATAATTTCTTTTTAATTTTTTTCGAATTTTTTTTTAACTTTTTTTAATTTTTCGAATTTTTTTTTTCTTATGTTCTTCTTCCTCTGGTCGGCGCTGGCCGGCCGACCAGAGGCGAGGGTCGGTGAGGTCAGCCTTGCTGGCCACTAGCGAAGGCGAGCCTTGCCCAGTGACGGCGAGGTCATCGTCGCCCAGCCATGGCGAGGTCGAGCCTCGCCAGATCTGGCGAAGGTGGCCTCACCGGCCATTGGCAAGGTCGACCCTCACCCAGCAACGGTGGCCTCGCCTTGGCTAGGCGACGCAGCCTCTCTGTCACTGGGCGAGGCTCGCCCTCGCCGGCCATTGGCGAAGGCGAGCCTCGCCCAGAGACGGCAAGGTCGCTGTTGCCAGATCTGGCGAGGCTCGACCTCGCCATAGCTGGGTGAGGTCGAGCCTCACCTTGGCTAGGCGACGGCGGCCTCGTCGTCACTGGGCGAGGCTCGCCTTCACTAGTGGCTAGCGAGGGCGAGCCTCACTAGTGAACGGCGAGGCTGACCTCACCGGCCCTCGCCTCTGGCCGACCGGCTAGCGCCGACTAGAGGAAAAAGAAGATAGGAAAAAAAATTTCAAAAAATTCAAAAAAATTCAAAAAAATTCGAAAAGATAAATTTATTAAAAAATCGTTTATCAGCTGATCGCGTCCACGTCAGTGCCGGCCGGCCAATTTTGACCAGATGGACTGAATTAGCACAATTGTAAAAGGTTTAGGACTAAATTGGCAAAAAAAAAAAGTTTATGACTGAATTGGCACAATTGCAATATGTTTAAGACTTTTTTGGTAATTCTCCCATGCTCTAGAGTAACATTAGAATATCAAAATATAAAATCACACGTTCTTTTATAAATTTAACCTTTTGAATGGTCAACAATGGTCATGTAAAACTTTTTTGTTGTATGGATCTAGAGCTCAAATCTTTTCATGTTCTATGGCTAGGTATCAAAGTTACACGTGAGGGTAAGTATTAGAATGCCATCAAACAAAATTACCAAAACAAGATATTTCTATTAAGAAATCCACTATAAATTTGGAAAGTTATAGAGTTATAATTGCTAAATCGTTTAGGCTATTTTTGATTGTTTGGATATATAATCAAGATAAAATTAAATGGGAAAATATATGAAATTTAGAGAGTTTGCTATTTCCTATTCATTATTTAGTGATCGTAATAGCAAAACCAGATATTCAATGTAAATGAACATAAAAATGCATAAATGAAAACGTAAGAAAATTATTATTGTTAACTATTAAAGAAATCACAAATACACGTAACAAAGATAACTTGCATCAATTAATTCATGATTATCGTACGATCTACATCTTAAACAGAAAAGAAGCTTACTACAACATTCTAGGGCTAAAGGTTCGATTGTGATAAGAAAAATGAACGGGCAATTGGAACATCAATGAAGTACATCAACATGCCAAATCTAATAAAAGAGAGAACATTATTATTTATCTTTGCAATTCCAAAAAGATGTAATATTTTGACTCTCTCAACACTTTCATGAAACTTTAACATGAACCACAAAGTTATGAAAAAAAAAGGAGATCCGAAATTTTTTACTTTCCTGAGCTTTTGATGTGAATTAGAGAGTTGCGAAGGATAAGGAGTTTCGACTCTCTCTTTGTTTTCATGAAAGTTTGATGTGAAGAAAGAATTATGGAAGAGTCATGAAGCTTCAACATGAATTAGAAATACAAAGGACAAGGAAACAAAGAGAATTAGAAAGATCCATTTCAAGTTTAAATTTGTTAATTTAAAATCGGAGTTCTTCCCCCTTCATTTTTATAAATTTTAATTATTTTTCTACCTTTTTTATTTCCTTTTTATTTATTAAATAATGAAACATACTAATATACCTAAAATATGTAATAAATATAGATATTAAATATATATTCACACAAAATATATATTATAGAATATAAAGAAATCGAAATATATATAAATAAATGAAAAAAAATCATCATTTTATGGTTATTTTGAATTTTATTTAATATTAAAATCAAAATGTTATTTTATATTTACTAATTTAATTTTTTAAGTTAAGAAGTTTGCCATTAAAAAAAAAAAAAACTCTTTTATACTATGAAGACAAGAAATCTTATTTATATTTATCCCAAGCCCCTTATGGAATATTTTTATCTGGGCTATATCTCGTTATATCCGACTTTATCCAATTTGGCACAGGAACCAAACACAAAATAAGATAAATTTTATTCTATCGTGACTTTTATCATAACTACCAAACGTAGCCTTAAGAATTTACAAACCTAAATTATGCGCAAAGCAAAACTAGACAAGGGTTATCTCATAATGTCTCACTCTAAAGACTCCGAGACAAAACCCAAATGCTAAGGAAACCTTTTTAGTAAACCTACTCAAGCTAGAAGATTCTCCAAACAATAAGAGCTACTTATATTTGGAAATTCACTTGCATCAAGCTATCTTCACAAGTTTAAATTTGAGACATATCGACTAGTCACCTTTTCTCGTGCTCGTCCCTTCACTTAAAATAATAGTGATAATGATAAAAATTCTTGATCATTCTCTAAGCTTGAATGCCCATTTTAATTAACCCACAAAGCATAAGCAATTAATCATATCCTTCAAAAACACTTTCTCCACATAAGCATAACGTTTTAAGCCGAAGAAATAATATTAACTAGACAAAGAGCGGATTTTACGAACAATTTGACTAGAAATCCACTCGGCTGTCCCCATATCCATGGAGCGTGTTGACTTATGATGCTCGTAAAACATCTTAAATTGATTATATATGCAAAATAATTAAATTACGATGAAAATGTGCTGATCAGTATCGTTTTGTGACAATGTATAAAGTAGAATATGTTGTGTGGTATTTGGATTTTCTTCTCTATAATTCGTGTTTTACCTCTCTCATCCAAGTTATGCAAGCAGCTAATGTCTAGTATCACCACCTCTATCAATACTCCATCTCGGATTGAGTCTATTTGTGATAAACTGGTCGTACATGTAGTTAACTGATACGTTATTGTTTTCCACGATACATGAGATATAAAGCGAGAAAGTTGTGCTCCTTTAAGTGTGCATACATAAGGAAAGCAACATGTTAACACAAAATCGAATATACACAATGATTTTGGAGGAAAAGTGGTTGGCAATGGTCTCACGTGATACTAAATTTAAATATTCCATCTAAGAGTTTAAATTTTAGAATAATTGACAATGATCTTAAGAAAATTTTAGGATAAAGGTAACGAATCTACATTTAGATATCAGCAAAGAATGCTATAAGCACCAAAATAGGTGCCAAAGCTCGTTGAAGTTGGAATGGAACCTACCGAAGACGAATGCGATGAAGCCGGCGAAAACCGATCATCCTACCAAGCCAGATAAAAGCGCCTTTTGGGTCTTCAACTTGACGCTCTTCTGTCCTTTGGTTCAAGTCCCTTCACCATCTGACTCTGCACGGCCGCTTTCAATGTCCCGAACAGCGATCACGAAGCACAAACCTTCAGTTCAAATGTCGCGAAACGCTCATATCTTAGGGATCCGACTCCTTCATCTAAAATACTTTGTATTTTTCGAAGATATTTCCCAAAAGCCTCGCCGGAGGCAGCCGCCCTATGTTTTTCACCTTTGTTTACTTCTTTCTTTGGCCGATCCCTATTTTTTTTCACATCTCTGTCCTTTCTATTTTCAAATATTTTGTTATATCTGTATTAGCTTTATAGGTCTTAATGGTGATATAAGACTAGAGGCTTACTTTCGCGGATTATCATATAAAAGGTACACATAAAATTAATTATCAAAGTATAAAACAACTAAGTAGTGTACAAATAAAAAGTGAAAAAATCACCAAAAATCCCAAACTTTTTCCGCTATGACAAATTTATTCAAAACTTTTTTGGTGTGATACACAAAGCCCAAAACTTTGTCAATTGTGATAAATTAAAAAATAAAAAACGAAAATACCCTATAGTTTGGGATAAATATGTCATGCGGGTATAAGTTTTGGGTTTTTTGTGTCACGAAAAAAGTTTGGAGTAGATTTATCACATTAGATAAAGGTTGAGGTTTTTAATGCATTTTTCCCAAATAAAAATTCACAGACATAATATATGTTTTTGTTAATTGACATGGTACTGTAGAGTAATGTTAGAGACTTATTAGAATATTTAAATATAAAATCATGCATCCTTTTAATAATTTTAGCTTTTTGAATAGTCTACAATGGTCATACATAATCTTTCAATTTATTGGTCTAGAGCTCAAAGTTTTGCGGGCCCTTACCTTGCCTTCCTTAACCATTTTGCAATTAAAATCCAACACAAGAAAATATATTACCAAAAGAAGAGATTTCAGCTAAGAAATCCACTATAGATTTGAAGAGTTATAGAGTCACAATCGCTAAATCATTTAAGTTTTTCCCTCCCTAAATTATGCGCAAAGCAAAACCATATAAGGAGAAGCTACTCAAATTGGAAAATCATTCAAACGAGGAACCTTACTCAGACCAGAAAATCTACTTAGATTAGAGTTTTTTTACGAGTTTAAATTCGACATATATCTGCTAATCATCTCCTCATGCTCACCCCTTCACTCATATAATTAAAATATAGAAAATAAACTCTCGTTCATTCTCCGAGCTTGAATGCTAAATCAAATCTAAGTCCATAGAAATTAAGCAATCAAATCATATCCTTCAAATCGTTTTCTTGACGTAAGCATAACTTTAGACCGAAGAAATAATATAACCTGAAGAGAGAGTGGATTTTATGGACAACGAAGTCCTCTGATATGTTCCCATATCCATGTGAACTCATCTAAAATGTCATCAATGGATTCATAATTTGATTTTATGTGTGAAACAATTGATTGTGATGAAGACATGTTAGCTCATGTCAGTCCGTGACAACATATAAAATAAGACGTGTCGTATTTAAATTTTCTCTATAGTTCGTGTTTTATCTCTCTCATATAAGTCATGCAAGCGGATAATGTCTAGTATTGCCAGCTCTATCGAATCCCCCCTTGGATCAACTATGTATGTGATAGATGGGTCGCACAAGCAGCTAACTGATATACTACTATTTTCCACGATACGCGAGATACCTAGCAAGAAGGTCGTGCTCTTTTTCGTACTCCATGCATAAGGTGAGGAACGTGTTAACACAAATCGAATATTTAACAATGATCTTGAAGTAAAGATCAATTGATAGTGATCTTACAAGATCCTAAATTTTATTCTTTTGCCATAATCTTGCAAAAATTATAATATGGAGACAATATAAGTAGAAAATACTGTACGCACCAAAATAGGTGCCAAAACTCAACGAAGCCGGAACGGGAGCTGCTGAAGATGAATGCCGCGGAGCCGGCAGAAACCAATCACCCTACCTAGCCGGATAAAAGCGCCTTCTGGGGCTTCGACTCGACACGCTTCCGTCGTTCGCTTCGAGACCCCTTCTCCGTCCGAATCTGTCCGGGCGCTTTTGGTGTCCTCGAGATCACAAAGCACAAACGTTTGGTTTGAACGTCGCGAAACGCCCATATCTTGAGGATATCCGACTCCTTCAGCTTATTCTCTCCAACGAACTCCTTCCAATTTCTCATCAGAACGTATACCTTGCCGGACCACATTTTGAACTGCATAGGAAATGTCTCTCCCAACGTATTATACGTCGTCACCTCCACGCCTTGTTCAGGATTGTCGTCTTCCTCGAGCAGCGGGAGTATAAACTCCCGGACGTCCTCCTTCCTCAGGAGGAGCCGGTTCTGTTGGTCTTTGAGGTCGCTAGCCTTCACCTGCTTCTCGAACGGCCCCCGGCATCGCCCGATTGAGTCGATCAGTGCATTCACACGCCGGACGATAGGGGGGTTGGATCTGCGCGGCTTGCGAAGTGACCCACACGAAGAACTACTCACTTGAACGTCCTTGGATCGCGCAGGCTTGTCGCCCCTAGAGACGCCCTCGCCAGTGTGCTTCAATACGGAAAGAAACAGCGATGCTTGAAGGACTTCATTAGCTTCTTCACGGACAGTAGAATCTCCGGAGAACATATTTGTTTGGCTCTCCATGTCAAATTTTCTCTATTCACTGCTTCTGAAGCGATGTATATAACATGTTAATACGCAGGCCGAATAGAATTTGCACTTTCCTAAATTGAATAGGAGTCTCTCGAAATATTTCCTGAAATAATACTCGGATTGCAAAGTTAACTTCGGGCTGTCAGATGTTGTCAAGTTAGTCGGATTGAGTAAGTCTTAACGTTATCGGAGTTTCTTCAAGAGTATCCTAATTAAGCAAGGATCATCGTTTTCCAGACATCAAGCCGGAATGACTGAAAAGGGGATTTTTCTTTTCTTCTTTTTTAAATGATTAGAGATCGATTTGAATGTCAGTTTGGAAGCCAATGCTCGATTTTTCAACGAGGGAATAAAAGGGCTGTGACTTAAGTGACAAAATTTAGATTTTTCTAATCAAAGAAAGGATGAATGTTGCCCTTTTGGACTGCTGATTTGGCAAAAAAGAGAGATACGGATAATTACATCAGAAAGATTATTCTAATTGCTAGATATTTATAGATGTCAGAATGGGGATGTTCCCCAATTTACCACTCTTTGGTGGAGGTGTGATCTAGCTTGAATCTCACCTAATCTTAAATGTGCTAATGAGACCTGAATGCAATTATATGAATTATATGCGCAAAAAACGAATTTAAATTCCCAAACTTCCGGAACAACATGAAATATGTACAATATTTTAAAATACCATAAAAATAAAATAATAAATTGCCTAAAAATCCAAAATGACCCTAAAATGCCCCAGTTATCATGCGGACTCTCATCCCGCTTCCATGTAGACTATAACACATCACTTCTATTATGTGTCACATGTGAGACGTCGTCTACAGAATTCTTTTTCTTTTCTTTTCTTTTCTTTTTCTTTGCCATAGTCGTCTGTAGAATTCACAGGTTGGATGACATCCAGTGTCACATGCGCTCATCTATGCATCATATCGAAACCAAAAATTCTTTTTCTTCATTTGATCTTCTCTCGAACTCAACTTTCTAGAGTAAAATCAATTATAGGATGCATGCGTTGAGCTGCAGGGTTATTGGAGGAATCAAGATAAGACTTATCAAGGTGGTCGATGATATACATCATTGTAATATTTAACAAATACGATTAAAGAGATGATTTTTCTGATCCGCTCAGTATGAAAAACATAAAATTTATAAAGAAGAAAACGAATGAATGCGAAAACAAACTTACTTGGAAGATCCCAAGGGTCGTCCTTGTAGGTATCGACGTGCCATATGAGCACGACGGCGAGAAGCTGCTTCTCCACTTTCCTCTTGAGGTAGAACGCGACGAGCTCTTCGTCCATCGGGTGAAACCGGAACCCCTGGAAGAGTCATCCCGCCTCCATCTTCATCCTCCTTAATGCTCTCTCCACTACTCTCTCTCTCTCTCTCTCTCTCTCTCTCTCTCTCTCTCTCTCTCTCTCTCTAGAATTATTTGTTGTTTGCCCTAACTCATCAGTCAGGTCGCGAAGCAGAAGCTTCTTATAGCGTGCGTGGGAGAGGAGAGGTTCGTGTTGGCGTATGAGAAAGAGATCCAGTGGTTTGCTTTTGGTCAATAATGGACTTTGATTAGTAATTTAATACTGGTGGAGTCGCCATCGCCAAGAGAAAGTTCCTTATTCCAAAGAAGTTCTTTATTCCCAAAGTAAAAGAAATTGGTTTGCTAGGTGATGGAGTCACCATCGCCAAGACAAAGTTCTTTATTTCCAAAGTAAAAGAAAATCGGATCATTGGGCTCCTTTGACCACCGACGTCATCAACTGATCTAACCTGTAATATTCTTTCTCTATTTCTCACAAATACCGGTGCTAGATTCGCATTCTTTCTCCTGAGTTCAACCTGCAGCAATTCATCGAAATAGTTTTCAATGACCATCTACATACCGCTTAAACTTGAAAATAGAAATTACGAATGTAATCTTTACAGTTCCATCGAGAATGATCGAAGGTAAGAGAAAAAAAAAAATAGAAGTTTGCTCTTTTTTGTTGATGCAATAAGTACAACTAATCAGCATACGGCAAATCTATAATTTGTAAAGTTCTAACTTTTTAAGTAAGTAAATTCAACGAATTATTTGTTTTTATTTATAACGTGATTGATATAATAGAATCAGTTTAGAACTGCCGAGGCGTGCTAATACTTAGTGACTTTATCAACATATTAATGTCTAGTGAAAAACCTGATGCGAAGGGATCTTTCTTGAATTTCTTGAAGTTATTATTGTTCAGTGCGTAAATAAACCAGAGAAAGTCAACCTGAGCGGCCTTGATTGTTTGATTTATTCAGGCTGAGTTCCACTTTTTCCCCCTTTTCATTTGGACAGTTTAAAAAGGGGGGGGGGGGGGAGAGAGAGAGAGAGAGAGAGAGAGAGAGAGAGAGGGAGGGAGGGAGAATCTCTCTTTGGTTTAACATGTCAGATGATGAAGCTTTCGTAACATGATTATTTACCTTGTTTAATTAGATTACATTCTAGAGGGATTCACTAATCATGTTGCTTCTGAAATGAAATTCCACACCCATACTAAAAGAAAATTAAGAAAAATGGTTCAAAACCCTCCCAATTAAAGCACACTAGCTCGGTGATAAACATCAAGACTTGTTAGTATATTTAAATATAAAATTACCCATCTTTTAGCGGCTTAAGTTTTTAGAATATTTGGTAATATTCCTACAAAAAATTTCATCGTTCAAGTCTTAAGTTCAAATATTTTCATACAACTAGACATCCACATTACGCATGAGGTGTTAGAATACAATCAAAAGAATTTTTCAAAACAAGATATTTCCACTAAGAAATGCTTTTTTTTTTCATCAAAGCTAAGAAATTCATTAAGAAATCTGTTATTTGATAAAAATAACTTTTATAATATAGAGATAAGAAATCATATCCACATTTATCATACTCCTTTATAGGATATTTTTATCTAGATTATATTCTTTTATATCCGATTTAATCCAATCTTAGGTAGGATCCGAATATAGGGTAGGATAAATATTATCATGTTCCGACTTTTATACTGACTACAAAAGGTAGCCTTAAGGATTTCCCTGCCTAAATTTTGCCCAAAACAAAATTATACAAGTTTTATCTCACAATCTCTCATTCTAAAGACTCCCATACAAAACCCAAATACTAAGGAATCCCTTTTAGGAGACCTACCCAATCTAGAGAAAATTCAAATGAGAAAACACATAGGCCGAGCAGACTGAACAAAGATATTCGTTTATTGATTTGTGCAATTTATTAACCGAAGCATGCGTAAAGTTTGCAATAAAACAAGAGGAAGCGAAGGGCGAGCTCTGAGAAAAGAGCGAGGGAATACGCTATTTGGGAGATAAGGACCCATCTGAGTCATCGGGCTTTAGCCGTTTTCTTCGGCTGTTCTGTACTCGGAAATCTCATAAAGTCCGTGCCTTTTGTCTTCCTACAAAAGTAGAGAAGGACGTCCGGTGGGAGGATTTCGAGGAGGCACAGCAGGTGGCGACGCGGAAGAGCTCAGGGGAGGTGATTTGCTTTCGGGGCATCTCCTCCGCCAGATTCTGTGGCCTTTTGGGTAGGATAGAACGACAGGTAGAACCAGACAAAAGGACAAGTGCCTCGAAGATGATGATGACCTCTCGGAAAATTATCTTTCACAGAAGTAGGGTGGTAAAACCATTATCGCAGATGCATAAATAAACGAGGTCGTATTTCAATAGGCAAGAGAAAAAAGAAAAAGATTTGTGTGATTTTTTGGCCCCACTTTTTAGACTGATCTTAAAAAAGTACACCCTTGCCCAGAGTGAATTTGCTGGGAGAACACCTTTCGGGATATAAGATCTTCGTCTTATTACGGTTAAGTTCTCAATCAAAACGAGCTTATGCGTTAGCAGATGGAGCATATATTATGACATGCACAAAAACACATTGATTACGGTGGCATCGTTTCGCCTAATGTGTCCAAGTAGAACTATTTCTCTTTCCATGCAGGAAAGGGCGTTGTCCATCATTGAAGATGTGTTGAGTGACGTGTGGGTTTATTTTTGTCTAGACCCTTCCAAATGTGAACCACTAATGAAAAGTTAATAGATTATGAAGCCAAAGACTTACTCTACCAAATTCGTACGAATTGCAACTTTGGCTTTGATTTAATCAATTTAACATACAATTCAATTTATTTACAAGTCATCACTAGTCTAATATAGGTTGATTAGAATCCTAAGTAAAAGGTATCATAAATATGATGGAGCTAGGTCTCTTAGATAGATCTAATGTCCTATCAATGACTTTTCTCTTTATTTTCAAAATTATATTTGCAAGCAATCTTTGTGAATTTTAAGCTTAAACCACTAACATGTGAAAGGTAATCATGTATATACGCAATCAGATAATATGACACTCAATGAATCAAAGCGATAAATAAATTGTTAGAAAATGCACAAGAACTTCAATGCATTAAGTAAAGCATGACTTCATTATGATAATACCCCAAGTGTTCTGCAAGACTATAATGTAAAAATGTATGCATGTGCTAAACATAGTTTCTAAATGCAATGACATTTAATTATTTTGGGGTTTTTCTTCTTTTTATAGAAAATATATCCAATGCATGAGATACAATTTTAATCTAAGCTATTTCTATGTAATTATAACTTAACTTAATAACATGTGACATGAATTATTTAAATACAATCCGCTCTTAAATTAATTCTAACACTATGAACTAATTTAATATGTGATTAGATTTATATGAATATAGAGATATATTCACTAAATGGCATTGATATTATGATAGGGATATGATGACGTGGATATGATAATGTGGGATTTATGAAACTAATTCTATATGCATGTTATTTTTCATGAGTTTTCTTTCAAATCTATATTAGAATATCCTAAATTACAACTTGGTTCCTAAAAATAGGCAATTCTAAATATAATCTATCCCCAATGTAATGCAACTTTTTTTTTGTATTTTTATAATGAAAATATATTCTACATATAATCTATCCCCAATGTAATGCAACTTTTTTTGTGTTTTCATAATGAAAATATATTCTAAAATAATAACATGCAATTAATAAACCCACATAATTTAAATATTCACCACACGCAAAATAGAAAACAAAGGCAATCGGATCCAATTTTAGGTCTTCAAGATAAAAACCCCAATTTTATGCACGACTCGAACGAGGAAATTTCCTATTTGTGATACACCTAAGGTCATATCGATATAAATTTTGGAATAAAGCAACCTAAGTATAGTATACTGAACCTAAATCGACGACTGGCGAAGGGAGTTCACCGGTATCGGTGGTGAAAACGAGCAGGACGATGAGGCTACGGTGGACGCGACGAGGGTTTCGGGGGAGCTGTACTTAATGTGAGTAAATAAGTCTTAGCTTAGGGTATCGAGGACTGCGATGCGAATATCATGATTGCTCTGGTTTCAGCTGTATTGACCCTTTTTTCTAGGTTGAAAGTACGAGTGTCTGAATAGTTGGCTTTGCTTTTGTGAAGAAGCAAGAGAGCATGACAAAAACAATTACTTACCAAAATAATATACCATCAGACCTGGATAAAGAACTTGCTAGTCCCAACAGGGTTGGTGTCATTCCACCTTTCAAATTGCTCATCTGAATTTCCTCCTTCAAAGCAATCTGCCGCAATCTCTATAGCAAGAAATAAATCCAAGATCACTCTCGGTTTTTCAACTAGTTACTAGCCAATAATTTCACGCGTGTTCGGTCCAAAGTACTTACCGTAATCCATGAGGAAACAGAACATACAAATGCCCTCAAGGTAGGGGGAGGTGATCTTGAACATGTTTTTACCCTATCAACTATAAGATCTAGAGAAAATTAAAATGAGAAACCTACTCAAATTAGGAAATTCACTTGCATCAAGCTGCCCTTGCGAGTTTAAATTCAAGACATCACCCTTTCTCATGCTCCCCCCTTCACTCATAATAATCAAAAGAAAAAAAAAAACACTCTTGATCATTCTTTGAGCTTGAATGCCCCGATTAAATTAATCCATAAAGTATAAGCAATTAATCAAATCCTTCGAAAAAGCTTTCTTCACATAAGCATTACTTTTAGACGGAAGAAATATTATTAACTGGACAAGAGCGGATTTTACGAACAATTTGACTGGAAATCCACAGTGCCGTCCCCATATCCGTGGAACATGCTGACTTGCGATACGCATAAAACATCTCAAATTTGATTTTATATGCAAAAAAACTAAATTACGATGAAAATATGTTAAATCAATATCATTTTGTTCGTTATGTGCAATATATAAAGTAGGATATATTGTGTGACATTTGGATTTTCTTCTCTATAATTCGTATTTTACCTCTCTCATTCAAGTCATGCAAGAAGATCATCTCTAAGGTCACTCACCTTCACCCGCTCCTCAAACGGCCCCCCGCATGGCCCGATAGAGTTGATCAGTGCGTCCACACGCCGGACGACCGGGGGCTCAGATCTGTGAGGCTGGCAAGGCGGGGCGGGCGAACTGCTCATGGGTCCGTCTCCCTTGGAGACGTGATCGCCGGTGTGTTTCATTACGGAAAGATAGAGCGATGCTCGAAGGACTTGTGGGGCTTCTTCCCGTTGGCTTTGACTCCCCTCCATCGCAACAATTTCTCTATTCTGAGCTTCTGAAGAGATGTCTATAACATAATCTGTAAGTAGTTCGAGTAGAAATTGCGCTTTCCTTATAGGAGTCCTTCGAAATATTTCCTGAAATATACTCGCATGGAAGAGTTACTTGGTGGTGTCTGATATTATCGAGTGAGCTTAGACATCATCAGACTTTCTTCACGAGCTGTCCTATTGAGCAAGGGATTACCGTTTTCCAGAAATCAAGCTGAAACGACTTGAAAAGGGGAATTTTCATTTTCTTATTTTTTAAAGATTAGAATCAATTTAAATGTCGGTCTGGAAGCCAGTGCTCGATTTTTCGACAAGGGAAATAAAGAGGCTGTAACTTTAATGACGAAATTTAGATTTTTCTAATCAAACAAAGGATGAATGTTCCCTTTTCAACGGCTGATTTGGCATAAAGAGATAAGGTTAACACCACAAAAACCACAAATTGGTACATCTATGATAAATTTATCATAAATTAATTTTTCGACATAATAAACTCCAAACCAATACACCTATGACAGATTTATCCTTCGTTAGTTTCTATTAAATTTTATTGACAAATTTTGAGTTAGATGACACATGGCAGTTGAGAGTGTATCAATTTCGTGTTTACCTTCTATTCATTATAGATGTGCCAGTTTGTCATTTTTTGTTGTTTTAATTCAATTTAACGGAAATTAACAAATAATAAATTTATCACAAATATATTGATTTAGGATTTTTTATGGTCAAAAGATTAATCTGGGGCAAATTTATCAAAAATGCACCAATTTCGAGTTTTTCGTAATATTAACTAGAAAAGAAATGTGATAATTACATCAGAAGGATTATTCCAATTCAAAATATTTATGGATGTCGGCATGTGGATGACGAGGGGTAAGCCTAACACAATACATAAATTTTTTAATAAAATTTTAGTCTTTTTCCATTTTTATTTAGTTTAAGTAAGATTTAGGGGTAAAAAAAATTGGGATTTGGACCACAACAATGTTGTTTTGGCCTTATATACTAGTTAAAGTAATTGCCACGTAAAAAAAGAGAAAATTACTAAAAATGCCACAGCCCTATCTTTCATCAACCAAACCGTTATTAACAAAATGACCTAATTACTCAAATTGGACGAGTTTGAGGATTTGATTGCGTTTTTTTAAAAGTTTAAAACTCAATTATACTTTCACAATAGGTTTTAAAATTTCCGACATACTTATCCTTCGACAATATGGGCATAATTGAAATCCCCCATATATATATTCCTAAACAAAAGTTTGAGCTAAACGATGTTTTTGAGCTTACTTTGGGCGTAGTACGAATTATTATATAAGATGATACTATAATGTAAATTTAAGTAGGGTCGTACTTTTGATGTCGTTGGTTCATTTTTATTTCCAGGAAAATTAAAGGACAAATTACTTGAGGTATTTCTCAATAACATGGAACTAATCCTTATAACGTGATCATTCGTGGATCAAATAGCTCGAATCCTACCTACCAAAGTGATCGATGCCCCAACTCTAACCTAATCTTAAATGTGCTCATGAGGCCTGCATGCAATTAAATAAATTATAAGCGCTTAAAACGAATTTAAATTCTCAAACTATGTTCAATAATTCAAAAAGGCATCAAAAATAGAAAAAAAATTGCCAAAATATCCTAAACGACCCTAAAATGTCCCAATTGTCCCATGAACACTCATCACGCTATTATGTAGATTGTGACGCAGCATATCTATTACGTGTCACGTGACGCGTCGAGCATGTAGAATTCATATGTTGTAATTCAATTTAGTTTTTCTTTTGTGAAATTCTTTTCCTTTAAATATTCTATTTATTGATGTTTATGCCCTTCAAAAATATACTTTTAGCAACAACAAAAGAGGTCCTTGAGACCTAATATGCCCACTTTCTCGTTTTTCAATCAAGCTCTTAACTAATCCAGGTTTGATGGGAAAAATCTCTGCAAATAATTTGAAAATATTTGATCATGTTGCAATCGCCATATTCTTCACAAATTAGTTTGAGACTCCGTTCAATATGACTAATGGATGGTTGGTTGATGACATCAAATTTACGAAAATTACAGGTCCGCTAAGGAAAAAAAATGCCGGTATCGCAGGTTTTCAAGGGGAATCGTTTGAACAAACAACCAAGTTGAAATGCATCTAAGAAAATATTATTTCATCGGAGAAAACCTCATCATCAACTATATGCAGGACCACTAAGAACACCGAACGGTCGCGGATCACCTATATAACACCTTGGCCGGACAATAACCATGTCGTGCGCCGGCTCCGGCGAGCGCAACTCCTGCCACCTCTCTCAAATTTCTCCCTCCTCCGCCAGTCATCATCATCCCCATCCCGAATTTTGAAACGTCCTCGTCAACCCCTCGTTCTAGTCAACTGCCACTGAGGATGCGCCGCCCCATTCGCTCTTCTTGGCATGGCCTCCTCCGAGATCGACTTCGGCGGGCAGCAGCAACCTTACCCTCGTTCTCAGACAAGAATGTAGCATGATCTTACAAAAGGGACACTGAACTAATTCCCCCAACTGAAGCTACAAGGGTAAAAAAATCAGGAGAAAGCGAGAGCAAGCGAACTGTGTCACCACAGGTACGCCGAAGAATCAGGAGCACCATCCGCTTCCCTATCTTCTTGGCCGACTCCTTCACGTCCCTTGGTCTCCGGCAACACAAGACCCTACCCATGAAAACACGATCAGCACCGACGTTGCCACAGGCGACCGGTTGAAAACGTATCGAGAAGGTCTGCAAATCACAGGAGTACTGGGGCCACGAAGATGAGCTGGACCCAGTCGGAGACGGCCAGCGGCCGAGAGCGGGAGGCAGTCTGGGCTCGTAGAGCTTGAAACCGTCGTCTTCGCCCTTGTCGGGGCTTGACCGGAGATGAAGTTACAGTTGGGCTCAATCAAGAAATAAGGGAGGGATGGTAGAATATGGATGTTGCGTTTAGCTTAGTCCGAGGAGACAAAGGACGCGCGGCTGAAGTTTTGAACTATCGACAACGAGTGCTAATGTATTTTTCTTTTTTTGCAATTTTGTTCTCATTAAACTTTCAAAATTTCAGAAAAATTATATGTTCCCGACGAGACCAGATTTGACCACTGCTGGCCCGAGCTTTGCTTGTGAAGGTCCGAATTTAAAAAAGAAAAAGAAAAATAGCGAACGTTTAAAATGTAATTTTTTTTTCCAAACAGCATTTAAAATCAAAGTGCACTTTCAAATTACACTTCACCGTACAACTATCATCTTTTGCTGATCCCTTTTTCTTACCTTTCTTTCTTTTAAAAAAATAATTTTTATTATCTTTAGAAGCTTTATAAGTTCTTAATAACTACATAAGAGTAGACGTTTACTTTTTGCGGATTATCGTATTAAAATATAATTAAATTGGAGCGTAGAATATTCAATATAAGCGCACTATTATCATAAAATACCATTGATACTAAAAGGTAAAAATAAAATTAACTCTCAAGGTACAGAATAACTGATTCGTATAAAATTAAAACTTTACAAGCATAATATATGGTTTTTGTTAATTTACGTGCTGCGCTAGAATAATGTTAGAGACTTGTTAGTATTTTTAAACACAAAATCACACATCTTTTAATGGTTTAAGGTTTTATGATAGTTGACAGTTTTCTTCCGTAACTTTTCCTTGCATAAGTTTTAAGTTCAAATTTTTTTCACGGCTTAAGCTACACTTTTGAGAAAGTGTTAGAATACCAACAGAAGCATTTACCAAAACGAAGAGAATTCCGCTACGAAATCTTCGCTACAAAGTCTCGAGAGTTGGTAGTACTACGATGATAAATCGTTTAAGGATTTCCCTAACTAAATTATGTCTAAAGCAAAACTACACAGTATTTATCTCATAATTTCTCACTTCGTGACAAAATCCAAATACTATGGATCCCTTTTAGAAAACCCACTCGAGCTAAAAAAGTCATTCAAACAAGTAAACCTACTAAAATTAGGAAGTTCGCTTGGATCGGGATGTCTTTGCAAATTTAAATTCGAGATATATCTGCTTTTCACCCAAAACTCTTGATCATTCTCTGAGTTCGAATGCCCAATTAAATTAATTTATAAGGTACAATTATATCATATCCTTCAAAAAACACTTTCTTTACACAAGCATATCTTTTTAGACCAAAGAAATAATATTAACTGGACAGAGAGAGGATACTAGTGATACTCATAAAACATCTCAAACATGATTTTATATGTGAAGAGAACATGTTAATTCCCGTCGTTTCGTGACAATGTAGCACATCATGTCGTATTTGGATTTTCTTATTTGTAATTTGCATTTTACCTCTCTTATTCAAGTTGCGCAAGCAAATCATGTCTAGTATTGCTGCCTTTGTCGAAACCTGGAAAAAGTGTCAAAAAAGTCATAAAACTTATGATTTTGTGCCAATTTAGTCATTTTGGCTAATTTTATTTGGATTTTACTAAGGTGGACACTAGCTGGCTGACATCGTATAACCAGTGCTAATGTAGACAACTTTTAACAACATTTTAATATTTTTTCCATTTTTAATTTTTTTTTTCTTTTTTTTTTTCTTTTTCTCTTTTCCTTCTTCTCCTCTTCCTTCCTCTAGCCGGTCAGCCTCTAGTGAGGGGCGAGGCTTGATGTCGATGGGGCCTCGCCAGCCACTAGTGAGGTTCGAGCCCTTACTAGAGGCTACAAGGTTGTGCTTGTGAGGGGTGAGGCTCGACCTTGCTGGATCTGGCAAGGTCGCGCCTCGCCCATGGCTGGCAAGGGCGAGCCTCACCAACCCAACACAAGACCACCCTGCAGCCTAGTTGGCCTCAAGCCAAACTCACTAAAGGCTGGCAAGGCTTGACCTCACTGGATTTGGTAAGGTCAAGCCTCGCCCATGGCCAACGAGCTTCGCACAAGCAAGCATCGCTAGTGACCAACGAGGTCAAGCCCTCACAACCTAGGCAGTCTTGAGCTAGACTTGCCATAGGTTGGCAAGGCTCAACCCTTGCTTGCCCAGCACAAAGGTGAGCCTCGCAACCTCTAGCAAGGGCTCAAGCCTCTCCAGTTGCCAACAAGGCCCACAAGAGGCCGATGAGGCTCACGAAAGGTCGATGACGTCAACCTCAACCTCGCCGGCCATCACCTCTAGGCAACCGGCTGAAGGAAGGAGGAGGAGAAGGAAAAAAGAAAAAAGAAATATATATATTTTTAAAATATTAAAATATTATTAAAAGGTTGTCCATGTTAATGTTGTTGTGCCATGTCAACCGAACGGTGTCCATGTCAATAAAATCTAGCCAAATCAAAAGGTTTAAGCTAAATTGACACTAAATCAAAATGTTTAAGCTAAATTGGCACTAAATTAAAATGTTTAAAACTAAATTGGTATAAATAAAATGTATAAGACTTTTTTGACATTTTTCTCATCGAAACCTTATCCTTGATCAACTATGTTTGTGATAGATTGATTGTACAAGTAGCTAGCCGATATTGCTATTGTTATTCACGATGCAAGAGATACTCAACGAGAAACTCGCATTATTTTTTGTTAAAACAAATCGAATATTTATGATGATCTTGGAGTAGAAATTAGTTGACAATTGTTTCACAAGATCCTAAATTCAAATTTTTCATTCAAAAGTTTAAGTATAAAAACACTTGACAATGGTCTCAAAAAATTTCACGATGACAGACAATGAAAGGACAAAAAACACGGTGAGCACCAGAATAGGTGCCAAAACTCAATCGAAGCCGGAATGGAAGCGGCGGAAGACAAATGCAGCGAAGCCGGCGAAAACCAATTACTCTACCTAGCCGGATTAAAGCGCCTTTCGGGGCTTCGACGTGACGCGCTTCCGTCCTTCGCTTCGAGTCCCCTTCTCTGTCCAGCTCTGCCCGGCCGCTTTTGATCTCCGAACATGGATCAGGAAGCACAAACCTTCGGTCCGGCCGTCGCGGAACGCCCATATCCTGAGGATATCCGACTCCTCCAGGTGATTCGCTTCGACGAATCTCTTCCAGCTGCTCATGAGCACGTACACCTTGCGGGACCAGAGTGTGAACCGCATCGGGAACGCGTCTCCCTCCGTGTTAAACACCGTCGCCGCCACGCCCTCCGTGGGGTTGTCCTCCTCCCTTAGCAGCGGGAGCACGAAATCCCGGACATCTCCCTTCCGCAGGATGAGCCGGTTCTGCTGCTCCTTGAGGTCGCTCGCCGTGACCTTCTTCTCAAACGACCCATGGCACTGGTCGATTGAGTCGATCAGTGCGTTCACGCGCTGGACGACTGGAGGGTTGGACCTGCGCGGCGGCTGGCGCGAGGTGCTTGCTTGAGCGTCCCCAGCGCCATCCCCGGTGTGCTTCATTATGGAAAGGAACAGCGATGCCCGGAGGTCTTCTCCAGCTTCTTCCCGGACAGCAGGATCTCCGTTTTGGCTTCTTCTCCCCATGGCAGCTATCTTTTCTCCATGCGGAGCTTCTGAAGAGATGTGCATGACATGATTTATAAGTTGGCCGGAAAGATTTTGAACTTTCCTAACTCGAATTGGAGTTTTTCGAAATATTTCCTGAAATGTCCGATTGTTATCAGTTATCAGATTTTGCACATTATCAGATTTTCTTTTCTTTTCTTTTTTCCAGAAATCAAGATAGACAGAAGGAAAGGAAAGGGTTTTTTTTTTGTTTTAAATGGTTTGAATCGATTTAAATGTGAATTTTGGAAGCCAGTGCTCGATTTTATTTTGGACGAGGGGAAAAAAGGCTGGCATTTTTTTGTGAGAAATTCGAAATTTTTTCAAGTTAGATAATGGATGAGTTTCCTCTTTGGGATGCCGATTTGGGTTCGACTTGACATGAACTAAGAAGGCTTTTCGGCAAAATTAACGATAATTATTACATTAAGCATATTGCTCTAATTAGTGTGATTATTACGAATGCCGATATGCCGACGTGTGTGCCCTTGTGCCCTCTGTGGCTTGATGTTAGGATTTAACCCGATCGTGTACGTTTATATGGGTGAGATCATGTGTAAGCTATTAACAGTAACATCAATGCACTTTATTTGAGAAAAGTATTAAAAAAGTTATAAATCTATTGCACTTATTTCAATTTAGTCATAAATTTTTCGATTGAATTAATTAAATTATAAATTTTTTGATGATTTGTCAATATAGTCAATCCGGTCAATTTTAATTAAAAATCACTAACATTGATGCGGGGTATTTTTATATGACACAATTAGTACTAATAGGAACAAATTTTATTATTTTATTATTTTTTCTCAAATTTCTTTGTTTTTATTTTTTCTTACAACTTTGGGCTGACGATAGTTAGGGCAGTCAACCCACAATTGGGAAAAAAAATAGAGAGAGGGGAAAGAAAAGAAAAGAAAAAAGTAAAAAAATTAAAAATTTTAAAAGTTATCCACATCGACGTCGTCAGTGCTATATAGGAAAATTAACGTGCATGTTAGTGATTGCCAACCAAAATTAATCGGATGGACTATATTGATCATTGTTAAAAGATTTAGAACTTAATTACCAAAATTAATTGGCCAAAATTGCTTTTATTAAATTGCTTTTATAATTTGATTGGATCCTAAAATTATATCTTTTTGGTATTAAAATTGTTTTTGCTTTGGGGAAATTGCACAACGGTTCTAAATGTTTTATTCAATACGCAATTAAATCCTAAATATTTGAACACTTGCAATCGAGTCCAAAATGTTTTAAATTCAATGCAATCGAGTCTTCACAAACAACCGCTTAGCCAAATTTGTCAACATGGTTTGCTAGGATCTGATGTAGCGTTTTTTTAATGCTCTTATACGGAAGCAATGCTGACATAACATCGATGGGTAGCCACGTCGCAAAAATTCAGAACTTAGAAAAGTATTTTAAATGTCAACACTCCAAATCTCTGCACATGCCACGTTAGCAAAATCGTTTGAGCAAGGCCCAAAATAACTTAATTGCACCGGAATAAAAAGGGCTAGGATTTGATCGCACATTTTTAAATAATAAGGATCAATTGCACATTGAACAAAATATTTAGGACTATTGGTGTAATTTTCCATTTCTCATAAAAAAAAACCATACATGAAAAATGTCGACAATTGCGTCGCGTAAAACCCTAAATTGCTAAAATTGGACTCCTCTTATTTCAAGAAAAGACTTTGGTGCTTTCCTCATAAAAGTAGCAAAACATGTATGCAATTATTGATGGCCCCTGACCGATCCCCAAAAAAGAGATCATCGCCCCTCGTCCTTCTTCTCTCTTTCCATCATCGTCTATTTAATTGTAACCCGTTTATACTCAAAGAAATAATTTTTTTTTTATTCCATCACAATAACATCATAATTCAAACTTTTTTTTTCCATATTAGTAGGTAGCCAAACGCTTCAATTGTTTATATGCATTTTGGAGATAGTACGATATATACAGACATATAGTATTTTATATGTATGTTTGTGAATTGAATGCCATATGCTATACTATAGTTGTTTTATACATAGGTAATTTGCGAGCCGGCAGTATTTTCTTTTCTCGGGCACGAATCACCGTCATCATATCTCTCTCTGTTCCCGCAAAAAACCCTTCGCACTTCAGCACTTCAGTCGCACCGTCATCACCTTCAACTAAAGCTGAATGTAACCTTCGAATTCGGCAGTTGAAACTCCAATCTCCAGCCATGGCCCCAACAGTCGAGGTGAAGGACGAGGTCGAAGGAGAGCACATGGAGACCTCCGATTTCTTCTTCGACCACATCGGTGAGCCAGTTCTGGTCAGTCCCACAGAGGGCAGAGACGGCGGCAGTTCTGAGCTCTACGACCCTGGCCGCCTGCTGCCTCCAAGCGATTCCAGCTGTTTTCGTGGCCCACTCCTCTAGTGAGTTGTAGACCTCAACGCAGTCGGTCTACAACTATTAAGGAGGAGGGAAGTGGATCGTCCGTGCTGGAACTGAGCGTCGTAGACATACCTGTGGGGACAGTTGGCTTGCTTTCGCTTTCTCCTGATTCTTGGATGCTTGCAGCATCTATTGGTGGAACTGTTAACTTCTTCTCAGTTAATTCACTTCTCAGTGAGGTTATTTCGGAGTCCCTTTTATTAGGTCTCGCTATATGTTTATATGAGAACAACACTTGGAACTTTTGGGCTGGACTTCCTTTTCCAGTTACAATGCCTACATGTTGTGATTCTTTTCTGAACAGGTTCATTGAGAAGCCTTGATAGACGCTGACCAATTGGCAAGTGATGCCTATGTTGTTATTCTCGGTTCGGATTAGGAATAGGTATAGCTGGTCCTGCTTTTTGGACATTTTCCTCTATATGCTCTTTTGGCTTCTAGGAATTAAGATATCTTTAGTTACATTCATTTTCACTTTATATCTGGCAACTACTATATGGTTCAGATTACCCATTTTAAAGACAGTTTGATGAACCAGAGCTGAAAAGGTGGACAGTAACCTCCCTTACTAATGAGCGCAGTCCAATAGATGCAGGTGCCTCGTTGAGTTTTATTGTACTGGTCTAGCTAGAGCCTCGTTTTAAGGACACAGACTAATGAACAAAATCATCAATAAATCTGATTTATTAGGTTGTACGTACGCATACCTGTGTCGTCTTTGTACATTTGATGCAATGCTCTTGTACGAAAAAAGTACGAACCTTATTCTGGAATATGTGGCGACTGTTTAGGGTTTGCATATTTATTCCCTTGTCAATCTTTATTCTCCATAGGTTTTGCATGCGAATTATTTGCTAGGGTAGCCTCATATAACGACTTAAAACCAATAAATTCAAACACTTTAACATGCAGTTGGAAAGAGAGAGCTTGCTTTTGTGCTCCGCAAAATCATGTGCAGTCTTTTCTGACGAAGGTTTGCTCCTAATTGAGCTCTTCAATTGTGCAGGAGCAGCAACAACCTTTTCCTTTCCCTGCTCAATAGATGAAGGAAGTTTTGCAAAGGACATGAGGTGGCTAAAGAAGACGAAATATTCATACATTCTTCTGACAAGTCAGGGGAACCCGTATCTTGGGAGCATTGATGAACCTTTAAAGCCATTGACAAATAATGTTGATGCATGTATGGTTTATCAATGAAAAACTTCTTGCATGAGGCTTCACTCATTATGAGTGGTGTGTTTGGATTCAACGCAAAAACACAAAGAAATAAAGAGTAAAGGTAAGAAAGAGAAATTGAGACACAAAATTTTATCCTGATTCACCTTAAACTAGGGTTATGTGTAGAAGAGAATTCTACTGTAATTAACACATCCCACCTCTTTATTACATCCCTTAATTATAAGAGAGAGATTATATATAGACAGCAATAGCTATTTATTGACGTAAGCCAAAATTATCAATAAAATATAACTCAAACTGTAAAAGTCCTCTAATAGCAAGGAGCACTACCCCCACGACCCTCCTTGGGGGCAGCCCTAGACCTGTCCTCTCACATAGGAGCAGGACCCGACGTCTTCCTATTGATGGGGAGTATGAATTACACACCAACATGGTGGTTTAAAATAATTTTGTTGTACAAAGACTTCATTGCTTGTTGCCCTTTCTTTAATGCGGTATCAATTCATGCTCAAGGAAAGCTGGTGCATATTTATTTGGATTACTGAACTATGCGTATTATGAAACCTGGTGCCTCCATAGAGCATTGATGAAAGCTTGAAAGTTCCAATAAATAGCTTGGGCAGATGGAATTGACGTGAATCTTGAACTTAATCTTTCTCTAATAATTAGCAGTGTAATTCTTTATTCTTCTTTTTGTCCTTGAGACTCTGATTGCTTGCAACTTAGCCTCTTGAGAATTATAAATTTTTGGACCATTTCAATTTTTTTTTCTTTTGACTCGGGGCTATTTAATGCCGTGATGTTTTATCACTTGTGACTGGTGCAAACCCCTTGTTATGGTCTAATTGTCTCATGTTTATACTTCTATTGTCGTTAAAATCATGGAAATAGCCTAATTTGCAAATTAACACGAGTCACGCGCATATGCGTATATTTGAACTTTTTGCTTTGGTTCTAATAGCCAATGCATGCTGTGGAAGGTAAATGTCCACTAGAAGAACTGCCTCTTTCATGGGATGGTCTGTAAGTTGATCGAGTGGCTGATTAGTTATAACTCAAGCAATGTGTTGTGTAGTCTTATGGTCAGCAGCAGTAGCTGTCTGCCAAAGCACTTCTTCCTGAGTACGTCATGTCGTGCGGTGTAGTCTTGTCTCCTGTTTGATGCAAAATTAGGTTAGAACTAACAAAATGGATATGAAGGAGAAAATAAACTGCAGGAATTTTTGAACTTTTGAGTACTGAGGAACATGGACCTTTCCTTTGAAACTGTTGAAATATCATGAAACCAAACATATTATGGAGAGTTTAGAGTAAGAAGTTCATGAGTACTCTATGGTTCAGAAAGAAAGAAGTGCATAACGTGCTGGTTAAATGGAAGTAAGCATGCCAAGCTACAAAAATGGTGCTTGAGAAAGGGGATATTCGAAGTAATGCAACCAGAAAATTGCATGAGACATTAATATACCAGTTCCTTAAAGAAGTCGGTCGAAGTTGAGTCATGTCTTCTCAAGGAGAGTAGTCAAAGGTGCAGTAATCACGAGTTTTAGATGAAAATTGGGGCATTCAGATGGATCCCCACATGTCTAGTCTCTGAACTGAAAGATCATCCGACCCTTGCCTCTCACATAGTACTCATGGTTAAAAATAGCCCCAAAAATCTTTGGCTATCATATTGTCAATACGAAGCTACGCAAGTTATGAGCTAGCAAAGACAGCAGTTAATAAAGGTGTGTTTGGTAACGTTTCTGTTTAAAAATTGTTCCAGGAAACAGAAATAGAAAAAAATGTTTCTGTTCTAGGGAATAATTTTTGAACAAAAAAACGCGTTTGGTAATTGTATAAAATTTTTGTTTCTGAAATAGAAAAAGAACATAAACACGTTTGATAACTGCACAAAATTTCTGTTCCTAGAATTAGGTGTTTTTTCAACTAGGACTCTTCCATGCAATCTAAAATTTTGGGATATTCTAAACTTCCGCTTAAGGAATGACATACTTGTTAGTCATCAAACAATACTCTCTCTGTTTAATGTGTCATTCATACAATTATGTTACCTTATCGATTGATCAACAGGATTGACACTAATATAGGAATTAACAGTATTAGGATGCGTCCACCTATGCATCAAGCTCTCCTAGTTGCAACACAATCCAAAGATCTTCAAGAAGTTCAATAATCAATATCATTAGGCGCTCGCTACTCTGCTCGCTCGAGTGTGAGCAACTCGCTGCTCTGCTCGCTCAAGCATGATCAGCGAGCAGACACTCGCTACTCTGCTCACTCGAGCGTGAGCAGCAGCGAGCGAGCAAAGAAGCAAGTCTGCTCCCTGCTCTGCTCGCTCGAGCGTGAGCAGTAGCGAGCGAGCATAGCAGCAAGTGAGCAGACGCTCGCTGCTCTGCTCGCTCGAGCGTGAGCAATAGTGAGCGAGCAGGGCAGGGCTCGCTACAAGCAAACACTCGAGCGAGCAGACGAGCTGCTGCCGCAGATCTAATGAGCAACGATACCCTAGATCTGGGCAAGTGCTGGCTCGAGCGAGCCCTCACACTCAAGCTCCGAGTAGCCATCGCTTAGATCTGCGAAGGGTGGCTCTCGCCGAAGCCCTCATCAATCGATGAAGGAGGAGCAGTGAGTAGGTTCACCTAGTGAAGGAGCAGCGGCTGTCGACGCCGAAGAGGACAACGGTGGAGAAGCCGGATGGTCTCGAGACAGAAGCGGCTATCAGCATCGGAGAGTGGGAGGCGCCAAAGAAGATGACGGTAGAGAAGATGCAGGAGGAGAGGCGGTGTTCGAACGGCTAAGCAAGAAACAGAAAAGAGACACGAGAGCTTATGTTTTTGTTCCTTTTTTGTTCTTAAAATGTGTTCTAGAAACAATAAACAAAATTTTTTGTTTCTTGTTTCTGTTTCAGATGTATTTCTAGGAACAAAAAAATAATTTTGGAATAAAACGCAAACAAATCCATTTCTGTTCCTTTTTTGTTTTTAGTAACAAAAAAATAAAAAAAAATTATTTAAAAACAGAAAAAAGAAATCAAAACAAACAGACCTAATATTCTCTCACAAGAATCCCGACTGTTGCTTTTATTTGTTTATTTTTTTGGTCGGAGACCGTTGCTTTTATGAGCCGCCGCCATTTCCCCTCATTATTCTCTCTGTCTGATTCTTAGGCATTGAGATTTTTTCTTTTATTTTCCAATATCATTGCCTAGTCGGTGCATACGTGGCGCTACTGTGTTGGTCCACACATAACTTGAAAAAGAAATAGTATAGGGATCATACTCGCCGACATACAGGGATGAGTGGAAGAGGATGTGATACTTGACTCCACTGATAATCCTAAATGAAAGAAATTAAATAATTTAAAAAGAACTTGGATTGACGGCACCATAATCCTAATAAGAAATTAATGTTCACTCTACCCAAAAAACAGCCGCTACCAAATTTTTTGGACTCTCTTGCACCGTTTATGCTAGTCTACCTTTGTTTAGTAATTTAGTATACATGATGCACATAATTTCTGAACAATACGTTGGTCGTTTTGAAAGTCATATATTGATAGTTTATGAAGTGCTTACTTTGGGTCTCATTGATTTCGTGGTGCAATTTAAATGTGATATTAATATCAATGCGTGGCTAGATAGAAACATACCCACATGTGTAAATATGAAATTCATAATGATATTCGTCAATAAAATAATGACATAAAGATAAGTCACGAAAAACCTTTTAAATAAATGGATGAAATACATAAAGTTCTATTAGAATATTCCCTCACTTTCATGCTGAAGATTGTGCAATTACTCTTAATTTCCTTTATCATTTAGTAGATAATGTGTCAAAACGTAAGTAGAGATCTCTCGCGTCACCGTTCTAAAGTGAGTAGAAAATTAGCCAACAATAATCACCACATGGATTTGTAGAAGATTCTTAGTCAAAGTTAATATTTTATAAAGAAAAGTAGGATAGCATAATGCTTTACATGTACTAAAAATCTAGAGCGATTTAACGCAAGATAACTACAAAACTTTAATCTAGCTGAAGATATCAACATATCATACAAATGAAACATCTTAACCGATTTGACACGGGCGATGCGAACTATTGTGTAAAAATTATTATTTCGCAACAAATTTTGACATTATCAATAATCATTTTTCCTCTATATATTTATCTTTCTTTTTATATAATGCATCGGCCGCATTGAATTCATAGTCGGGAATTTTCTTCTGTCGTCATTCGGAAGGCAATCGCCCAAAGAAAAGGACAAACGAGATTTTCTAGAACCTATAATTGTTAATGGCTTTTTGGGGACCAATATTATCGCTTCGTTCAGGAAAAAATAATATAAAATTTGAGAGTGACTTAAACCCGTTGATGGCACTGAACTGCCTTTTGGAGGCCGTACATGATACATTGCCGTTATCGTGCGTAGAGGATCAGCCGACAACTCGCCAGAAAAAGCCGAACCTGGGAACCGACCCTTGGAATCGGCATTGCAAGATAGACTCGAAGGCGCTGGTCGCGACGCCTCGAGGACGGCACCTTCTATTCAATTTAATGGGTGAGATTTAGTGGTTTTTACGTAAATAGACGATTTAAAGTAAAAATAATTTCTTTGATAATCAAGAGATATGATCGCGGATGCCCAATTACCTAGAAGCTCTTGAAACACCTTGTAAATTCTTCAAACCGATTGAGTATAATTTTTTTAACTATATATAAGGCAAATTTCATGCAATTTATGGAATTTAAACAGGTGACTTTCCAGCTCTTGAGTTGCAAATCTCTGCACTCCGACCAACCATGGAATTAGCATGAAATTAAAGTTTATTATCGCAATTGTTGAAATTATTAAAATCTTATCCTGGCACCATAAATGGATTTCCACTCCAAAATTCTACCTAGGGTTGTACCGGGGGGTATAGCAGTAGCACGGGACGGCACAGTGTGCAGATAGGTGGGCATGAAAGCAACGTAACCTCTTCAAAGTCTTTGTCAGAAGAAAAAAAAAATCACGCAAATACAATAAAATTGTGCTTGGTCGTCCAAACAGTTTTACTAAATAGGATAACATTGGATAGGATAGATCCTCGTTATGAGCAATCAAACATGTACATCAAAGCCCGTCCTTCGCATTAGCAATCAAACATGTTCTTCCAGTATTACTGCATGAGGTAAGGAATATTCTAACAAAGAAGGAACATTCAACGAGGACGTTGGACTCACCTAACGACAAGAAACGAGAAAAACCAAAAAAACTATAAATAAAAAAAGAGGCCGTTAGGTATTCAATTCCATGCGCTTCCGAGTACCTTCCTACTCGAGCGCTTGCACTTTCTTACTAGAAATCAGGAAGCACAATTTTCCTGTTTGAACGGCGCGAAACGCCTGGATCGTGAGGGAGTCATATGGCTTCAATTGATTTTCTTCAACCAATTTATTCCAATCGTCCATAAGCACGTGTCCCTTGCTGCCGCTCCACTTTTTGAACTTCATCGGATACGCCTTCCCGGCTGTATTGAACGTCTGTACCGGAACCCCCATCTCAAGATCCACGCTGTCCTTGAGCAACGGCTGTATAAAATTCTTGAAGTCCAGCTTGGGAATAAGGAGCCGCGACTGTTGCTTATTGACATCGCTTTCCGAGATTGTCTTCGTGAACGGCTCCTGGCATTCGCCAATAGAGTCGATCAGGGCGTTCACCGGCCCGAGAGCAGGCGCACTCGAACCACTCTTGAAGGAGAAAAGAACAAGCCCTGCTGCAAGAACTTCTTTGCCTTCCTGAGGGGATGAATCACTCTGGGTACTCTCCATCTTCTCTCTCTCTCTCTCTCTCTTATTTCCTTCTCTTGTTTCCTTCTCTTCCTTCTCATGAATCACATGCTTGGCGATGTTTTATATGTAAGTTTTCTCCTTCGACCCAAAGCCCAAAAAAACGTCCTTCCATGCTTGCTGAGGTTTTTCCTTGTCCTCTAAAGTCAAAAAGCTTTTCCTCCAAGCTCTGTTAACGTTGGGTCCCAGAGAAATTCCGGAACAGGAATTTTCAGTGCTATATTTCTTTTTAATAAGATGTGAACAAGGGAAATGCTTGTTGAGTTTCTTATTCCTGGATGCACGAAACGTTAGTGCATGTGTTCAATTCCACTTTGCCTTGTATCCCAAAATATTTGCAATCCGTGAGCTGGAGATGAATGAACTTTGGCATTGAAGGTGGAGCTTTTCGCATTAATTATTTGGAGTGCGTTTTTTCGCAGAAAAATAAATTGTTAATGATTATTTGTATTACTAATAAAAATGAATAAACGAAAAAATATCTTTTTTATGCATGAAAATATTTAGACAAAATTATTGTCGATAATGGAAACATTTTGTATTGATTAATTATTTCAAGAAATATAAATGATTAATTTTAGAAAAATATTTTTCAAGCTAACTACTTTTCATGTAATAAATTGAACTAATTTGAAATTATTTCAGCATTTGGTGGCGTGTGAAGCTGTCCTACGTGATCCAACCATGAATTAGAGGGCCCCGCCCCAGCCCCCATGGTTGGAGGAACCGCGGCTGATCATCATCGCTCTCCATCCTTTTGCTTTCGCTCATCGAAGGTCATGGACCGTACGGCAACCGATTAGGACGTTTTTTTTTGGTAAAGGCAACCGATTAGGACGTTTTCATCTATGATATTGCAGAATTAAATTAAGAAATCGATGAGCCAAAGCTGTGTCTGTGACCAAGTAATGGGTTATTGTTGGCATCACAGATTTTTGGGGAATGCTTGAACGGACAGCAAAGGTGAAAATTTGCTATTATCTTTTATTTTTCGAGGAAAAATATCACAAAAACCCATATATTATGCTTACCGTGATAATAATACATGAATTTTTTTATAACACTAAAACCCCAAATTATACCTGTGTGACAAAAACATCCTCTATTTACCCCAAAAAAAAAAAACCCTAAATTTTGCCCATATAACGGCGGCTGGTGTAGTAAATAAAATCATATAAAAAAAAGGGTACAAAATAATTATATCGGATGCCTCATATGAAGGTTAAGTGGTTGATTTTGTCCTTAGGGCTAAAAAACTTTTGTTTTCGAGTAAGAATTTATCAAATTTGGTCTGCCATTAACGTGTATGGATGGATTTGATTAAGAGATTGTGAAACAAATATCTCAAACCTTCGATTTCTGTGTCTTGGAAACCCGAAACGTGTTTATCGTATTCATTGACGACTTTGTCTTTCTCGTGCTTTCCAGCTCTTCATCGGTTGCGGATCTCATAGCGATTCGTCCGTCGTCGAATAATGATGATGCTACTTTCTGGGACGGGTTGATTTGTCGTCATGTGCATTGGACCATCGCCGCTATTAACCCCAAACCTAATCGCCTTACAATTTTCTTCTCGACTTTGACAAGCGATCTGCTAATGTGACTGCTGAAAATCGAATGCCCATTTAATTTTCTTAAAGTCTAGATGACAATGGAGTTTCTCCCCCACATTGTTCATGGAAGCGAGCATAGTGTGGTTTGATACACATTGCATATAATCATAATTCTATATGAAACATTGTTGCTGTGGACTTAACTAAAGTCATGTTAGATTCACGTCAGCTCTATATCACCTACCATGTCCACACAAGCTGCCACATCAGAATTTTGAATGGGAATAGTGACATAGGATATTTTTGTCACATCAGAGTAAATGTTGGAGATATTGTAGCACAAATTTTTTTAAGATATTAGCATCACGGAGGACACAATTTTGATGAATATAATGTAAGGTTTTCGACGGTATTAACATTTACTTTTTAATAAGATTCATGTAATTCTTAAAAGGGTTAATACCCTGAAAAACCACAAACTAGTACATTTGTGACAAATTTACCCTAAATTATTTTTTTGACCACGAAAAACCCTAAACTGGTATACCTTTGACAAATTTACCCCAAACTGGTACACTTGTGACAAATTTGCCCTATGTTGGTTTTTGTTAAATTTTATTCTCAAATTATTAAGTTAAATAACACGTGACTATACCAATTTAGGATTTTACGCTCTGTTTGTCACAGTTTACAATTTTTATGATTTTTTTGTGGTATTAATCCAATTTAGCATAGGGTATATTTGTTACAAATTTACCAGTTTAGGGTTTTTTGCAGTCGAATAAAGTAGTTTGGGGTAAATTTGTCATAAATGTACCAATTTATGGTTTTTTATAATCAGTCGGGGTAAATTTATCACAAGTTTATCAGTTTTTGGTTTTTCATGGTCAAAAAACTAATTTGAGGTAAATTTGTCACAAATGTACCAGTTTGGGGTTTTTCAGAGTATTAACCCTTCTTAAAAGCAGTGAAACATTTTCTATCCATTCATTATATAAATATAATCGAACATTGTTAAGAGGACTATGCTGTTATTTCCTTTTATAATGATACAATTGATGCACATATTTTCTCCAAGTCCATGGAAATCGGTTTGACTAGTGGAGGAATTTATAAGATGCACGTATCTTTATTTACGTCGCAATAAAGAAAAAAAATTGAACAATGACACGGCTGATTCCTGTACTTTTTCAATCTGTTCGATTTTTTTTTTTTTTTTTGCCGATGTGCTCTACAAACAACATCTCTTTTTTTTTAAAAAAAAAAAAAATCAGTCATCACGTTAAAAAAAAAAGTAAATGAAAATACAAATATGGTCAATTTAGGGGGCAACAGACCCAGACCAGAGAGACAGAGTCCCTCGCCAGCTGAAAATCCTCCCCCAGAAGCAGCTCGTGCAAATCCAGCACTTGATAAGGCAGCTGCAGCGAATCCTCCCAATCCACCTCCACCTCAGGCCGCACCGCCAGGAGATACCAGCATAGCAAATCCACCACCTGTTGAACCAACCCCTGCAAATCCACCTGCGGTGCCGGTGGAAGAAAAACCACCATTTGAACTAGCACTGGGAAAACTCCCACCACAACTGCTAGAAGATGTGAAGCCAGCACCTCCACCTGAGCCAATCTGTCTTGACTGTCCAAAAGTGCCAAGAAGCGATCCAAGAGCGGGTTGACCAGGTCCAATCTGGGATGGCTGACCAAATCCACTCTGTGTGCGAACTCGAGCATTTGTTGGGGTACCATAGCCTCCAGAGAATGCACTCCCATTTGGTGGTCGTGATGGCTGTGAAGATTGTGGAGAGTGGAACGTGAAAGAAGCAGCGCGAAACAGCTCTTCACTGGGTGCTGTCATAGCAAATGGAGACCTTGTTGGTGTTGTTGCTGCACTACCAAAAGAAGCGCCAAACAGGCTTCCCCAGGGTGTGGTCAAATTGGGAGGTAGATCCAAGGCCAAAAGCATTGAAACTTCCCGGACCAAGATCAGGTTTTTCATTAATCCTAGGAGCCTCCTCCTCATCCTCTTGTGTAGCTGCAACATCCAGACTTTCGGTCTTTTGAATTGTGTTAATCAAAGAAGTTATAAAAGCAGTTGGAAATGAAAAGCTTCCGGCAGATGGCTGCTCTGGAGGAGCATTCGGTGTTTCAGTTCACTGAGGACTACCTATCTGTTTATTTATGCCCTGAACTCCAGTAATGGTCCAGAAGAAAGTTCATTGGGGGTAGATAATACTGACGCTTCTATTTTCACGGCAGACGAACATGTAAAACTCTCAGCCAAAAGAGGTGAGGGTTCTGGAGGATCTTCAAAACTGACACTGGGCAAATCCTGTTGTATTTCTGGCTTTTGATTTTCCAACCAGAATTTCAGGGTAGGGAGGAAGCAAGCGAAGGCGCTCGATTTTTAGAAGCCTGGACGGAAGAAGATGAAATGGTGCAGAGGGAGGAAGAAGGGGGAAGAGGAGAAGTGACTGAGCATGATGATGTTGATAACGAGAAGTCTAATGGAAGTGCCTTATTATAATCTGTAGTTGCCCTGCTATTGCTAGTCATCCAAGATCCACCTATGACACCTCAGATAATGAAAATCCCCTTTGATTGAAGGAACATTAGGCAACGTAGAAGGCTGAAGGGAATATGAATTGGCCAGTGACTGCGACGGAGACGACATTGATTTAAACAGTGTTGAAAATGATTGTGATCCACCAGGAAAGCCTTTGCCTATTGCGGGATGGACATCTGGAACTATTTCAGGATGAGAATTGGCCAGAGAAGCACTAGGCGTCACAGCCAGCAACAGGCCTCGTTTCTTCAAGATCCAATGAGTGAGCTTTGAGTTATTTAGAAAGTCAACTTCGTGCCGTCTGAAATCATCAAGTTATAGTGAGATAGAGTGAGTCTTGACATTATCAGAGTTTCTTCATGACGGTGGCTCTGTTCTTGCTTCGAGAGGAAAACAGAGCTGAAGCAGAACAAGAAGAAGGGTACGATGGCGACGAGCTTCTGCGGACAGCCATGGCATCCACACAGAGAGAGAGAGAGAGAGAGAGAGAGAGAGAGAGAGAGAGACAGGACACTGTTTGGCCCCAATCTTCAAAGAAATTTCCATCTTCAAATGTCATTGACGCACGACAAAGGGCGAAGAAGAAGAAGAAGAAGGGACATCAAAATTGAAAATGAATGACACTAGAGACACTCCAGAGATCAAATTTAAATCGACTTAACTTCATTCGCGATTGTTCAATCAAGACGAATCATCATTTATGTTCAAAATAACAATTTATTTTTTTTCCTGCGAGGCTAACCCTGATAAGACGGGTCAATCGAGCAATTTAATCATTATCATACTTTAAGCCATTGCAATTTTCAAAACGGTAGCTTTCCTCTGTAGTTTGGAGTCGGCGTTGGGTTCCCGGCCCGTGCAATCCTTTTCTCGACACATCGCACGTCTATCAAGATCACATGGGCGCTTAGTAAAGTTTCGATCCTCTACGAACCGAGAGAAAACAACAAGGCCGTGGATTGAGTTGCCAAAGCCCACCGAGCCAACCCTCTTCCTATCAATTGGGTTTTATTTCCTCCTCAGCCTCTAATTTCTATATTATATATAGACTTTCCATCTAATGAAGCCCCTTTTATGGACTAGTAATGAATTATTATCCTTCGGCAAAAAAAAAAAAAAAAAGATCACGTGGGCAATTTTATTGGTAAGGGGTATCGTTTTCCAGAAATAAAGCTGAACCAGCGGAGAGGAGATTTAATTCTTTTTTTTCTTTCTTAAATGATTTGCACCGATTTAAATGTCAGTTTTGAAGCCAGTTCTCGATTTTTCAATGTGGAAAATAGAAGGCTATAATTTTGTGGCAATTTTACAATTTCTTATATAATATAGGATGAATTTTCCCATTTGAGCTGCTGATTTGGTTCGATTTGATGTGAATTAAGTACACTTTTGGCATAAAAACACTAATTACATCAAAAAGTTTAGGGCGCGTTTGGTAACGATTCTGTTCCCGGGAACAGATTCTGACAAGAAATGATTATTTTTGATTCTGTTCCCGGGAACTGATTCTGAGTAAAAGAATGTGTTTGGTAACGAATAAAATTTCTGATTCTGGAATAGAAAAAGAATAGAAACACGTTTGGTAACTGTATAAAATTTCTATTCCAATTCTTTTTTAATTACTTTTTTATATGAATATAAATTTGATATTGAATTTTCATAAACCATTCACTAATTAATTATATTTTTATACTAAGTAATAAAAATATTAACTAATCAATTTTTATTAAATAGTAAATAATAAACCATAGTATAAACTATACTAATATCTAATACATATAAATACTAAATTATAATATAAAATTAAATATGTATTATGTATACAGTAAATATATATTTCAAAATAGGAAGAAATTAAAATAAAATATAGAAATAAAAAATAGATAAAAAAATTGTTGTTATTTTAAATTTGGTTTTCTTATTAGAATTTCAATATTATTTATATTTAAATAAGATTTTTTTTTTATCATGGTGATTCTCATTTTCAATTAATATTTACTTTTATATGATTAAATATCTAATCCATTTTGAATTTAATATGGATGAATGTTAATTTTAATTTAGCCAATATACTTCTCTCTCTCTCTCTCTCTCTCTCTCTCTCTCTCTCTCTCTCTCTCTCTCTCTCTCTCTCTCTATATATATATATATATATATATATATTCCCTTCCCCAAAACCGAACACCCAACATTTAAGAAGATGAAAGTCTTCAAACCAACATGACTCTTTGAAACAAAGAAAAAGCTTTAACGAAAAACTCATCACTACAACTTATCCATAAATGAATAATGAAGTAACGTAGTCCATTGTTCAACTTTGAATATTGGCTTTGATAAGTCAATAATTAAAAACAATATTACAAAGGTCGTAAACATAAAGTTATTGAATCTCTGGCATATTGTAATCCCTTGCCATTTGATTTGCAATACTTCTCCGAAGCATGTTTATCTCCATTGCTTCCTCATTTGATGTATCATCTACTACATCCATGTTTGACTTGTATGACTTTTCATTTACTCCAACCACAAACATAGGTGCATCGGCTGAAGGAGCTGATATGACCACTTTCTTGGCGCCAGCCTACAGTAAAAATCAGCGGGCATGCGTGCACAGAACAAATTAAATGATTATAGTGACCTTCAGGTGTGCTGAAGCCTTGTCCTATGTAGTGAAAACTCCAGAGGATTCAACAACATACTCAGCCCCATGATAACCCCAAGGAATCTCTTCTGGATTTCTGAGAAGAAAGAAATATCAAACTTTACCCCTTCCTGCTGTAAGTTTAGAGGTTGATATTTGCAAAAGAGAACTTTCTACAAGCATAGTCTTTTGGATGAGTAAGAAAAAACCTTTTGCTTTCAACTTTAATTTGCTTTCCATTAATCTTCAAGGTGGAATCGTCTATAACATTGATCGTTCCAGTGAAAACTCCATGAGTAGAGTCATACTTTAACATGTAAGCCTGGACAGATTGATAAAAGAAATGTCAGTATCTCCTGTATCTCCTCAAGGAGCAGACCTGCTATAAAGTATCGCGATATCCCTCCAACGATCAAAAATTCCAAAGCTGTCACATCTTATAAATTCTCTCGGCTTGCTAATTATACACAAATACCACAAGAGACAGCTATAAGTTTTATCTTAGGGTGATTTTTCAAAAGGCAAAGCAAAATGAGGTAACCCTGAGCAGTAGACATTAATATGGTAGCAAAGCCGACATGGGAAAAGATAAATCTCATGCGTCTTAAGTTGAAGGCTGATTTAAACATTCACCAAAGCGTGGTGGATGAGTCAGCAGTAGCTTAATTTAAGTTATGAAACATTTATTGAAGAAAAACAATAATCTGGCTTGCTTAAATAAATGGTCAAGTCAATCATTTTCCAATTCTAAGCTAAAGCAGAAACAAGACTAGCAGCAAATCAGAAATTTTTAGAATACTGCAATGGATATTCCAAGTCCACTACCAAATAATAGACATAAAAGAGATTAAAACATCCATATACCACATAAGTGACACAACAGTAATGCTATAACCAACAGAACCACTCAATCACGTAAAGGAGGGAAGCCACGTGACATTTCCTTGAAGGACTAAGTAATTTGCACTAAAAAAGAAAAAGGTAACTGCACATACCATGTATTTAGCATCGATAAAAGGATCATTGACAGCTAATACATCGATATCATCCCAAGCGGTTGCTATCCGAAGCACCAATCTTCCGATTCGACCAAATCCTGCACGAATGTAATGCCACCACGCTCAAAAAACACTTCCACCAGACCCATTTCATTTAAACTGTACACCTCGTGCAACAACTACATATTCTTCTAGACATTCTTCTATTTGAGCTGATATATGCAGAACAGCTGCAAACAGCCCCTATCTTGCAATCCCTATGGTATCTGTTAAAACACAATTCCAGAATGCCCTCTAAATATACCAGCACACAACTTCGCATGGAATGAGATTACAGGCAAAGCACAGTAACCACTTAGCATAACTCCTATCAGCCCCGGAACATACCATTAATTCCAATCTTTGTCTTGTTGCTGCCATCTGATCGTGCACGACAACATCACCCCTCAGACTCCGGTCCAATCAAACCATTTTTAAAAACCAATTGAGATATGCTACAAGGATTCTTACTTAGAACAATAGGCCGCACATCAACAGCGGTAGCTCTAACGGGCTAAATGCTCCTGACAAAGGATTTCCTATCAATTTTTGTTTTTTTGGGACAAAAGATAGTGTCAACGACAGTTACTAGAGGCCACAAAAACCGGGAGCGGCAAATTTAACAGGAGCAAGGGAAAGATTAGACTCAACTGGAAGGAAATGGATCCGGTGGGGACAGGAGTGCCGTTGAAGCTGGAGGGAAGGCGTGAAAGGTTGACGCTGTTGGATGACCTGCAAGAAACCGAAAAAAAAAAAGAGGTTGAAGTTGTTGAGCCGAATGGGACGAGCCACCTCCCAAGATTTAGGAAAAGAAGAAGGGGAAGCCGGGAGTAGGTCGCGAAGACGGTGTCCGCCATAAATCCAATAGCAAATGCAGAGGAAAAGACAGGATCATCAAAAAGTGAGAGAAAAAAAATTAAAAATAAAGGAAACAAAAAGAAGAAGAAGCGAAAACGAGGGAACAGGAGTCGCAAAATTCACAATTCGGTGTCGCACGCCCTCGGCCAGCTCGGCGAGGGCGCCCGCCGAGTCGGGCCCAGGGGTCGCTCGCCGAGCGACCCCTCGGCCAGATCGGCGAGGGCGCCCGCCGATTCGGGCCCAGGGGTCGCTCGCCGAGCGAGCGTCACCCGTCGCAGACGCCGAACCACCCATAGAAGGGAACTCACCTTGAACGACGCCCTTCAACGATGAAGAAGCAGCAGTCGCCGTCGCCGTTCTTGCGGAGGGAGGAGCAGCCGTCGCCGTCGCCGTTCTTGAGGAGGGAGGAGCAGCAGTCGCCGTTCTTGAGCAGGGAGAGAATGAGACTGATGAGCAGAGGAGACGAGAGGACGAGAGAGAGAGTAGAGAGAGATAAGGCTCCGCACTTTTGATTCTGGTTTTGATTCTCGGATGAAGAATCATAATTTTTTTGATTCTCAATTCTTGCCCAAAACTGATTCTTGGAACAAATTTGTTCTCAGGAACAAAAAATTTACCAAACGTGATTTTTGGCTCAAACTAATTCTGGGAACAAAAAATCAGAATTTGGCCCTGTTTAGATGGTTACCAAACAGGGCCTTATTCTAACTCCAAAAAACTCATACCAATTAAAGTTAGTCCCTGCATTCTATGTTGTCTCTTATCTTAAAATAATTGAAAAATTATATTGAACATTTTTATATAATTCATAAACTTTATTGAACATGTACAAAAAATTTAGGTATCATATTGAACAAAGTAAAAAGTTAATGGATCGCATTATACATTAAACTAAAGTTAAGGGATCATTTGTATCATTATCCCTAATTTGGTATAACTGTGGTACAAATATACTCATTTGAAATTTTTGTGACCTAAAAATTAATTTGGGGTAAATATATGTATCGGTTTGAAAGTTTTTATAATACAAAAATTAGTTTTGGATAAATGGAACACGGGTATATCAATTTGAGTTTTCTAATGATATTAGTTATTTTTATTAATGTTGATGTGCCGACACGTGTGCTGTACGTGGCTCGATTTTAGGATTCTACTCTGACTATTTATATTTGTGTGCGTGAGATTATGTGTAACCATTGTGAAAAAAATCAGTGCAGTTTATTTACTAACATGCTCTTATTACTTGTCAATAAACTATAAATATTTGTTTTGAATTTATGTGTTGTTCGTGACTTAATATTCGAATCCGATGAAATTGGAATATGCTCTTGCGTAGATGGTGCAGAGTTAAATATTTAATATATCTATATATGCTGCCACTGTGTAAAAAAAAAACAATAATAGGAAAAGTAAGGGAAAAAGATGCTTTAGCCCCCAAACTTTATTCAAAGTGGTCGATATGATTCTAGAAACTTTTTTTATTCGATTGGATCTAAAAACTATACCTCTTTCTGTATAAAAACTGGTTTTTCTTAGTGAAAATTGCACAAAGTTTCTACATGCTTTGCCTAGTATATAGTCTAATCCTAAACATCTGAATAAGTGCAACTAAGCCTTGAATGTTTTAGATATGATGCAATTAAGTATTTTTCAACAACTGCTTAATCAAATTGGATGATGTAGTTCATTACAGTTCGATGGAGCATTTTTTAATGCCCTTTATGGAGAAGTGGTTGATGGGGGCGCTAGGATAGAAATATTTAGAATTTAGAAAAAAAAATCATTTAAAAAAATCAACACGTCGAATTCCTACACATCCTACATTGGCAAAATTGTTTGAGCTTGGCCAGAAGGAATCGAATGGATTGCATTGGACTCAAAATACTTGGAATCTGATTGCACATCGAGAAAAGTAGTTAGCATTATTTGTATAAATTTCTCCTTTTTTTTATAAAGAAATCAACGAAGCAATCAACTAGACCATCACAACAAATTGTCTCTAAATTTGTCTTTGAGTGTGCCGCCTGAAATTGTAAATTGCTAGAATCAGACGCTACTTGTTGCAAGAAAAAAATTACGGTGCTTTCTTCGTAAAAGTAAACATGGGCAATAATTCATCCCCCTCATCCTTCTCCCCTCTCTCCATTATTGACTATTTAACTTTTAACTCTTTTATATTTAAGGAATTTTTTTAATCTAACAGAACAAAGTAAAAAAAAAAAAAATTCAAAGTTTTTTTTCCCATAGGTCCATAGTTGCTTTATTCTTTAAGTAATTTGCGAGCCCGTAATCTTTTCATCTCTAGGGCACACTCATCATCATCATCATCATCATCATCTCTCCGTCTTCCCGCCCAAAAACCCCACGCACTTTCGTCGCACCGTCTTAATTCTCCTCTGAATGTAACCCTCCGAATTCGGCCATCCTCACCGAAACTCCAATCTCCAGCCATGGCCCCGACGATCGAGCTGAAGGACGAGGTCGAGGGAGAGCTCGTGGAGACTTCCGATTTCTTCTTCGACCGCATCGGCGAGCCGGTCCCGGTCAGGCCCACCGGCGGCGGCGGTCCCGAGCTCTACGACCCTGGCCGCCTCCCGTCCCAGCCGCTAGCCGTCTCCGAGCGGTTCCGGCTCGTCTTCGTGGCCCACGCCTCCGGTGAGTTGTAGACCTCGATGCGGTCCGCTCGAATCGATCGCCCGTGGCGGCGCATTTTCGGTGCTGATAATCGTGTTCCGATTTCGTAGGATTCTGCGTCGCGAGGACCGGGGATGTGGTGGAGGCCGCGAAGGAGATGAAGGAGAAGGGGAGCCGATCTTCCGTGCTGGAACTCAGCGTCGTGGACGTACCTCTGGGGACCGTCGGCTTGCTCTCGCTTTCTCCCGATTCTTCGACGCTTGCGGCTTCTGTTGGGGGAACTGTCAACTTCTTCTCAGTCGATTCGCTTCTCAATAAGGTCAGTTCAAGTCTCCTTTCCTCAGATCATGCCTTTGTGTTTATCCGAGAACAAGGCTCGGAACTTTTGGGGCCGGAATTCCTTTTCCAGTTATACTCCCTACGTGTGGAGGTCCTTTATAAAAAGGTTGAGTTTTTCTGGTCACGGTGTGACTCTTTTCTGAGCATGTTCATTGAGAATTCTTGGAAGAAGCTGACCGATTGGCAAACGATGCCTATTTCTTTACGTTCGGTTGAGATTGGGAATGGGTATAGCTGGCCCTACGTTTTGGACATTTTCCTGTATATATGCTCTTTTGGCTTTTGGGAATTGAGATATCTCTAGTTACATGTGCTTTCTTTTGGTATCTGCAAATGATTGACGGTGCAAGTTATCCGTAATAAAGACAGAGCTATGAACCAAAATGAAGTAGGTGGGCAGTATCCTCCCTTTGTAATGACTAACAGTCCTATAGATGTGGATGCCTAGTTGAATTTTATTATCTTGGTCTAGCTGGAGCCTCATTTTGTGGGACATAGACTAATGTACAAAATTGGTGATTAATCTGATTTATTCTTACATCAACAATTTCCTACTTTGTGCATTTTATGTACTCCACATGTATGAAAATCTAAACCATATTTTGAAATAGGCTGTGGTCGTTTGCAATTTGCATTTTTATCCCCTTATTTATCTTTATTCTCCATAAGGCTTTGCATGTGAAGTATTTGCTAGGCTAGTACATATATCGATTTAACACCAAATAATTGAAACACTTTGACATGAGGTTGGAAAGAGAGCTTCCTTTCATCCGTTAACATCATGTGCAGTTACTAACATTATGCATTTCAAATTATATTGGATGAAATTATGTTGTCTTTGACTTTTGTTCCTCTTTCATAAAGGAGTAATACATATATGCTATCTGACATGGGTTTGCTTCTAATTGAGCTCTTCAATCGTGCAGGAGCAACTACCTTTTTTTTCCTGCTCAATAGATGAAGAAAGTTCTGTAAAGGACATGAAGTGGCTAAAGAAGAGACAAAATTCATTCATTCTTCTGACAAGTCGTGGGAACCTCTATCTTGGGAGCATTGATGGACCTTTAAAGTCTTTAATGGATAATGTTGATGCAGGTATGCATTTAAAAATCAATAACTTCTTTACTTAGGCTCTGCTTTGTTCTGTAGAGACTTTGTTGCTTGTCACCCTTGATGTCCACATTTCTTCTTTATTGTGGCATCAATTCATGCTCGAGAACATGGACTCTGTTTCAATCTGTGTCCTTTTCTCCCCTTGAGTTTGAAAGACTAACATATATACTGCTTATTATTTGGATTTAGGAGGATAAACTGAACTGTAGATATTATGAAAGCTGGTGCATCAGTAGAGCAGTAATGAAAGTTTGAAAGTTCTACCAAATAGCTTTCCTTGTGTGGCTGATAGAGTTGACGTGAAGATTGCACTTACTCTTTTTCTAATAAATTAGCATGCTGTCTTTATTTGTATTGTGTACTTATGGGAGATTGTTTAATGGGGAAGGCTATCTGATCCAAGAAAGTTGGGTGCTGAAAGTTCCATGAGAAGATCAAATGCAGTCGATCGTTTTTCATAGATAATAAAGGATATTATTGAGGAAAACATGGTGGATTGTTGATTGTTCTGACATTGCAGTATATCAAAATGACCTATGGAGTGAATCTTGCTGTGGCTTTCACAAAATATTCTTGTAGAAGAGTGCCTTAACCATTGTTTTTTTTTTGTCTTGTTTGGTGAAGTTCTTTCTGTTTAGTGTATGCAATGCTGTTTTATGTTGTATTACTTATTATTGTTCGTTTGCATTGTGATTTGGTTTGATTTGTAAGGTTTTTGTATCAATTCATGCTAAAAAAAAAAGACTCTATTTCACTGTGTCCTTTATTCCCTTGGCTTGGAGAGACCAACTTAGCTATTGCTGATTATTTGATTTTGGATAAACTAAATTATACATATTACAACCACCCATGGGCAGCATAGTTGGTTGAGATCTCTCCTCCAGCGAAGGAGGTCAAAGGTTCAAAACCCTGCGTTGTTAGTGATTAAAGCGGGGGGCCCTAATGGTGGGTTGCTGGGCTAGTTTCCCCCGAGGTATAGTCGCTGTTGAGCCTCCACCGCGGAGGCCCGTGAGACCCCAAATCGGCGTAAGCCGACAAGGGCAGGCTCCAGCGAATCCTCGGTCACCAAAAAAAATAAAAATTAATAAATAAATAAATAAATTATACATATTACAAATGCTGTTGCATCTGTTGAGCCTTGACTTCAAAGTGCAATTGAATAGCTTTTCTTACTTACAGAGTTGACATGAAGCTCGCGTTCAGTCTATTGATAAATTTAGCACGATGTTTCCATTTATATTCTTTGATTATGGAGAGCATTTACCTGTGATGGTTACCTGATCCAACAAAGTATGCTGCTGAAAGTTCAATAATTGGATTAAACATAGTGTTTTGTTGATCAGTGTATTTGCCTACACTATGATGAGCTCTGGAATGAATCTTGCTGTGTTTCACAAAGTATCCTTGTAAAGTACCTTAACCATTAAGTATTGTCTAGTTTGGTAAAGTCCTTTCTGTTTACTTCCTGCATGCTACTTTATGCCGTATTACTTATTTGTTGCATGATAATGCTGCTTGTTTTGTGGTTATTTTAGTATCAATTCATGCTCAAGAACATGGACTCTATTTTAATGTGTCATTTTCTCTCTGAGTTTGAGAGACCAACTTATCTAGTGTTGATTATTTGAATTTCAGAGGATGAACTGAAGAATGCATTTTATGAATGCTGGTTCATCTGTTGATCCCTGATTAAATTTGAAAGTTCCACCATATAGCTTTATTTATGTGGCAGGAAGAATTTATGTGAAGCTTGCGCTTGGCTTTCTCTTAGCATGCTGTCTTCATTTACATGTGTGGTCATGGGAGATTGTTCAAATCTTGATTGTTATCTGATACAAGAAAATTTCTTGCTGATAGTTCCACAATTGGATCAAATGTACAAACTTTCATCATTCTATTACTTTTTCATACTACAATGAGCTCTGGAACGAACTTTTCTCTGGCTTTCACAAAGTATGCTATTAGAGTACTTTAACCATCATGTTTTGCTTAGTTTGGTAAAGTTCTTCCTGTTTACTTCTCTAATGCTGCTTTATGGCATAGTAATTATTTGTTTGGACAGTAATGCCTTAAAATGAACATAAAAAATTAGCGTAGTCATTCTTGTTATTCTTCATTCTCTGTTTATGCCTTTCTCCTTTTAGTTGACTGCAGTGCAAAAGATGATTATATTGCTGTGGCGAGGGATAACAGTCTAAGCATTCTTTCATCCAAATTAAATGAGAGGTTGCACATCGCATTGTCACTCCAACCATGGACAGGGGAGTCTGATGACTTTAGTGTTAAAGGTACATTGGCTCTGATGTTCAAATTCAGATGTTTGTGTCTGGAATTTTTGCTCAAAATTTGTTATTTGAAGGCATTGTAACCCTGAGCAAGAGGTTAGTTGGAAGATGATCATTTATGTTGTTATCTTTCACTGAGGCTAAATTTTGGATAAATACTATGGTTCAGATAAAGTTCGCTCCATGTTTGCATGAGCAAGGGTTTTTTTTTTTTTTTTTTCATATTTGAATTCTGCTCGCACTTGAATTCTTTCTAAAGAATAACTTTGGTCTTTAAGGTTATTGTGGGATACTAGACCAAACTAGGAAAAGGTGCAATAGGAGTTCTTTTGTCAAATTCACTTTCTGACGAATGGTATTCAGGTTGTATGTTCCATCTAGATGATTCTAGACAGTGAAATTTGAACCAACATGTTCCCATATCATCTTGACAGAATGTTCAGCATATTTTTTTAATGATGTGATGCCATCATCTGCAGAAGTCAGATCATTGTCACTTAGGATTTCATAACCAGGTAAACAGCGCAGTTAGAATTACTTTTACCATCATTTGTCTATTGGCAAGGCCCTTCCCATATTTTGTAGATATTACTACTTGGTGGGCCTAGAAGGAGGGAAAAGCAGAAGATATGACTGCATGGACAGCAGTTTTTTAGTCTGTAATGAAACCAAGGGACAGGATATGATGCAACATTGTAGCTTTTAGAAAACACAGGGATCTCTTATTGTAGATGGATGAGTGGGATAACTTGTTATGTCCTTAAAGCATTTACAGGCAATCTGCACTACTAAAATGTTTCGGTGAGTACATATCAAAATCCTCTCTACAAGAAATTAGCTATCTTAATTAGATTAAATAACAATTATTTCTCAGTGTCCAAGTTGTCTGGCTTCTAGGGTTATTAGTGTCTTTCATGATACAGAGATTATCTGTATTTTTGCTTGGTTAATTTCTCACCATTGCCGAGAAAGTAAAATTTGACATTGTTTCATGGGTTTGTGTAGAATCTCTTTTGTTTCTGGCGATTCCATCTCCTAAAAGAAAAATCTTGGCTGTCAAAAATATGCTTGAAGTAATGGCCTTCTCCAAATGCAAACCCAAGTGAGAATATCAATTTCTGTGTTCATCACTTATCAAAGAAAACATTTCCCCCCAAGAAAAAGCTGTTGTGCGCATCACGTCATTATGTCACATGCGGTACTTCTCTTTAGGTTACTTTAGAAAGCAGGCTGTAAATTTGACCTGGGTCATGACTTGTCAGCAGGACTTGCTCTTCAGAAGGTCAATTGCCAATTACTTAATGACTACGTTAAATTGCATCTACCACTTTCATTTGGTCAAACTTAGCTTCTGTTATTCTTTGTTGGTATTATAATTAATAAGTATGGAAGAATAGATTTATATGCTCTCTACTTTGATTATACCCTAAGATTTAAGGTCTAGTTATCTTCCCACCTTGTTAATATTTGCAATACTGAAAATTTCTTGTACTATGTTGTCAGTGGATTCTCTCAGGTGGGTTCGTCCCGATTGCATCGTTCTAGGGTGCTTTCAACTTACCTCAGATGGCAAGGAGGAAAGTTATCTTTTGCAAGTGATCAGGACAAGGGATGGCGAGTTTTTTCATGTGAGTGAAACAATTCTTCACACAGTTTTCACTATCAATTGCTTAATCTTTTAAAAATATATGGCAAATATTATTAGTGTTATTTTTTTCATCATCATCGCCGTAGTTGTCATTAAGCAGCACGAGAGGTTAATGAGCAACCTCCTTTAGTAACTACAAAAATTACATTGTATACTCAATAATTAACAAGTGATTTTTCTGAACTTGATTTCAGTATGATTATATGGTAATTGGCTTGGAATTGAAGTAGTTTCAGTCTTTACTTACTAGATCTGGTTGCACTAATCTTCATGGTCCCTCGATTACCTCGTCGTCTTGTATTGTAAATTCTTGCTGTGATGGTTTCCAAATTCCTCCTGTAATTAAATTGTTTCCTGTGGAATCCTGTGACATAGTTAGTTTTCTCTCGTGCCAGACTTAAAATTTATGTTCTAATCAAAATTTTATCGTCTCAAGATGTCATTGGTGACAAAAGAGAAGTTTTTGGTGCACTTGCTATTGGGCGATACAAAGTTTCTACAAATATTTAAACGAGTCCATGGCTGCTAGATGTTGCAACTAGGATTTGAAGGAGAGGGCATATTCCTATGTCTCAATAGTTTTCCATTTTCCTTCGATGACATGCAAATGATGGCTTGCTGTTTGTTATATGTGTAGCAACGTACTTGAATGTGGGGATGCTGCTCCCGTTGAATGGCGTCCTCAGGACTATGTCCAAAAATTTAAATTTACAAACCACCTTTGTTCTTTCTGATTATGTGGCAATATGATGGTTTCATTAATTATTTTGGTAATATTCATTTATGTAGGCTTCTTCTGAGGCAGTACTGCAGTCCTTTTGTGATGTTTTCCCTGGAATTGTGGATGATATTATTCCTGCAGGATGTGGGCCGCATCTGTTCTTCCGCTATTTGGAACAATGGTAATGTCCTAATTTTTACTCTCTCCATATTTTTTATTCTTTTATCTGTCATCGAGATTCTGATCACTTGCATTCCTTAGTATATCTTGTTTGAGAGAGTTATAACTATAGAATATTTCAATTTTTTTGTTTTGGGGGACTCGTGGCCATTTAATATGTGATTTTTGATCACTTGTGTCTAGTGCGAAGCCCTGATTATGGTCCAATTATCTCATTTGATCCTTGTTGAGGCCCATCATGGAAATAACCCAATTGGCAAATTATCTTGAGTTACATGCCTGTTTGCAAATTTGAACTTCTTGCTTTGGTTCTAATAGCACATTGATCTCATGAGAAATTTAAATGGACAGATTTCCTCTTTTTTCCTACTTATATATAGATATTTGACTTTTGATGATAACGTCAGAGATTGGCTACTTCACGTTTTCCTTCTGCATTATCCATGGAAATGATCTTGCATAGCAGATAAAGGCTAACCTGTTTTCTTCTTCTCCATAATTTCAGCAAGCTTGCAATTGCAGCTAATCGAAAAAATGTGGACCAGCACATTGTTCTTTTCAGTTGGTCGCTTGGTGAGGAGAGGAATGAAGCAGTACTTGTTGATATTAATCGAGATAACTGGCTTCCAAGAATTGAGCTTCAAGGTACATGAGGTTATAGTTAATAGATGGACTTATATATTGACTTGCAGAAAATTATAATCATTTTCATTTAATACATTATTTGCTAGTTAATCTATGTTTGCATTCATTTTTTGGGAAGATTAGATATGAACTCTGTCCGTTCCTTATCATAGTTCTGAAAGTGCTAATGTTCTCATGAGGATAAGCTAACTACATATTCTTGCGCTTTTGCAATTTCTACTGTTTCAAGTATTTGTGGTTCATATTCTTGTTGATCAGACTTGGAGTGAATGGCATTAGTGGTGGATTCCTAACTGAAGCTTTTTGGAATGATTGGATTTCTTGTTTTCATAGGTAGGTTTACGGTAGAGTAGTTGGCGCAGAATTTGAGTCAACATAGTGTATTGTAAGTTAAGCGTAGCAAAAAGAAGATGGGGCAGTGGTACATTTATCAACTTATGCAGATGACAGTCTCCTGTTGCCTTTTGTTCTCTTCATGTATTTTGATTTTCTTATTTGCTGTAAGTACCAATCTGTACTGAGATTTAAAAATTCCATTGTGGTCAGAAAATGGTGATGATAATTCAATCCTGGGGCTGTGCACTGACATAGTATCCATGCATGAGAAAGTCAAAATTCAACTTGGAGTTGAAGAACAAAAGGACCTTTCGCCATTTTGCATCCTTTTTTGTCTTTCTCTAGAAGGAAAGCTCACGATGTTCAATGTTGCCTGGTATTCTCCTTTGCCCTCTCCTAGTTGCTTTGTTGATTTTGTCGAACCTTATTAAATCTGTTGTCAACATGTTAGGCCTCTTCAACTCACTGCTGCTACAGTGCCTGATGTGTTATTTCTTTGCAGCATTGCAGAACAAACTGATTTTCCTGGCACTGGCTGGGCGTCTGATGTGGAAGAGGATATTTCTAGAGTTGAAGCCCAAGAAGAAGTCAGTTCAACTGTTTCCTCAGGTTTGGGAGAGATGATTTCACAACAGGTTTTTACAGGTCATCAAATTCAGGACATCAACACAATAGAACACGACTTACCAAAAGATCGCGAGATTGCTGTTAAAGCTGAAACAAAGTCTTCTGAGTCTGCAACAGCCAGACTAGTAACTAATCAAACAGAGAGGAAAGGAGCTGTAACTGGAAAATGGAATCTAAATTCATTTGCACAGCCACAAGGATCTAATGTAATTGAAAAGGCTCTGGATGAAAAGCATTCAGTTGGTGCAGTTTCCACTCAGTCTCTCTTTTCAAGGCCCCAAAGCACACTTCTTGGCCAATCAACGTTGAAGTTCCCACCACCTAAGGAAATACAGAACATCACAGAAAGCAAAGAGGATTATAAACAGGTTGGGGTTGGATCTAGTCCTTCATTTGTGGAAAAGTTTAGAGTTAATTCCAGTAGTACTGCTCAAGTGATGCAAAATGATGTTCAGGCTGGTCAGAAAGTGCCAGCTGAAACAGCTTCACATGGTTTTCAGATCTCTCCTTCTCAGACATGGCTGAGTGGGAAAGTCACATCTTCAAATAGCTTTGAATCAAGGTCCGCATTCACTTCAAATCAATTTGAAGACAACAAGTTTCAAACTTCCTTTGGTGTAGCTTCTGCCAATGTTCCAAGTACCCCTTTTGGAAATCCCATATCCAAAGGTGCTGCCCCACCTACTTCAGTCAACCTTTCTGGTGTTCCAGTCAAAGGTGGAGGACAGAGAGTTTCGAAGGAGGTCGGGATAATTGAGCCAGTGCCTTCTATTCGTAGCTCGCAGTTGGTGCAGGAAAACTCTGCTTCGGGTTTACCATCCAGCCATCATTTGTATCCCTCCATGGAGAACATAAAAAGTCTGTCCCAGACTGGGATGTCTAAGAAGGATCCGATCACATCAAAACAATCTGGCAATGTGAGATTCTTTTGTGATGAAATAATCTCTTACTGCGTACTTAATCTTGATTATACAAAGTTTGTACATTTTGTGGATCTTTTTATCTTAACCAGCAGTGCTTATCATGGAATTGATTATTAAATATGGCGAATATAAGTTTGCTTTCCATCTCTGTCATTATTTGACATAATGTTATTTTACTCATAGTCAATTTGTTGCTTGAATACCTTAAAATTCTTTGTTTTTATTGGCACTTTCTATGCTAATGGCTTTGGGATTTTAGTCTTCATGGTGTGGTCCAGGAAAGGGATTGTCCTGGATTCAGATGGCTTCTTGTTTATTAAGGACTAATTTCATTGGATTTCCAGATCAAGGAGATGGTCAATGAACTGGACACACTTCTGGACTCTATAGTGCGGAAGGGTGGCTTTAAGGATGCATGTACCATCTCATTGAAAGGTCCAATTGAAGAGATAGAAGAGAGAATCGGGAATCTTTCTAGCCAATGTATGATGTGGAAGGTATATGTTTAGGCCTCATATATTTCCTTTGTGTTTACTTGCGGTTTCTCTTGTAGCTCTAAAGTGTCTTGGAATTCCTTTTAAGGGTTATCTTTTATTCTAAGTTGTTCTGTATCGTGTCCTGTCACTACTCTAGTATAATTCAGCTTGTGTTGTACATCTATGCTATGTCACTCTTGAGATGAAGTTTTTCTGATTGCTGGAAGCTTGGGAATTTTTTTTTGAAATCCTTTATCAATATAAGAAACAAGGACTCTGAGTTCCTTTCTGTCATGAGATGGTAGATGCACGCGTACTGAAGAGGTCACTTCTCATTTTTCTATTATCGCTTAAATCGCATTTTTTTTCCATATCTATCTCTTCATAGCTTCAGATGTTGTACTTGTACGATGATTTTGTAAGGAGCTTTTATATGTCCGTTTTTGAGTTCTCCCTACTTCTCCCTTTAAATGTATTTGTGGCTGTTTCTGATAATGTTGTTGTCTTGCTCCTCTCATATGGTAAATTATGTACGTTATATCCTTTGTTCCATTAACTTGCACTTATATATTACTTAGTTCTAGTCTTGTTTCATCTGGACATTGTAGAGTATAGTGGAGGAACAACTTGAAGAAGTTCAAAGCCTGCTCGACAACACCGTACAAGGTACTTTCAGTTACAAGGTTTTCTATAATCAGATGAAGATAAGTGATTTATTTGGAAGCATCTATCTATCGTATTAGTCAACCACTTTCTTGTGTATACATGATATGCTGGTAAATAATGTAAATTTCATCATAAGTGCAGAGTTGATTTACTATATTCCTACTGAGCTTTGTAGCCTAATTGTGTTTTTAGCCATTTATACTTTGTTTAATTGATGGAATATGTTCAAATTTTCCCCCTTCCTTTGGTGAAGTTCTGCTGCTTCTGCTTTTCAATGGATTGTTTAATGAAGGTAAGCTTATCAGCAATTTTTCATGTGGGTTTCAGTTTTGGCTAGGAAAATGTATGTGGAAGGAATTGTTAAACAAGCCAAGGATGATCAATATTGGGACCTTTGGAATCGGCAGAAGTTGGGTACAGAACTGGAGATGAAGCGGCAACATATTTTGAAACTAAACCAGGTTAGGGTCTCTTATGTATGTTGTTATGTATAGACTACTGTTCGGATGAAATATACTGATTACATGTTATATTCCAGGACCTGACCAATGAGCTGATTAAATTAGAAAGGCATTTCAATACCCTGGAACTTAACAAATTTGGTGATATAAGTGAAGCTCATGGAGGTCGAAGAGCTCTCCAAAATAGATACGAGCCCCCCAGGTTTGATTATATCTTTAGTTTGAGTTTAGCATATGGCCTTTCTCCTTTTGATGCCAGTACCACCATCCTATTAAAATTGCAAGCTCATCTTATAGATTCCTTGCACTCCCAAAAAATTGCTCAAATTGCCTGAGACTCTTCCACTGCTAGATTTTTTGCCACATTAGGCAGAGTCTGTCTGTTTTGATTATGTTTAATCTTTGTCTCAGCTTTGGTTGTGATGGAATGATTTTACCGGTGCTCCCTGCTTATCATATTGGCTCTAAGACATGCTTTACACATTTGAAGAAACTTGATGCATGACACATGGCTTATTCTGTAACGTGTAACATTAATTCAACTATTTTGCAGATCGGTTCAATCCTTAAAAAGTTTATATAACACGATGACATCTCAAATAATGGCTGCCGAGCAACTTTCTGACTCTCTCTCTAGACAAATGTCAGTGTTGAGTATTGAGTCGCCTTCAGTTAAGCAGAACATTAAAAAAGAATTATTTGATGAAATTGGAATTTCCTATGATGCCTCTTTCTGCTCCCCTGATGTGACGAAAGTTTCTGAAAGCCCTGGAGATAAAAAGATCACACTTTCAAATACCGTTGCTACAAAAGATCATTCTAGAAGAAACCAGACTAGTGCTCTGAAGCCTTCTGAACCGGAAACTGCCCGGAGACGGAGAGACTCTCTGGATCAGGTGATTATCTTGTTAAGTCCACTTTTCGCTTTTGTTGATACTATGGTTTAGAAGATGACTTCCATTTGATGCTTTCCAGAATAATTCTTGGAATGCTCTAAGTGGCTGACCAGTTAACTCAATCGGTGTGTGTACTATTATGGTCTGCAGCAGACTTGCTTCTGCTGCTTAGCTGTCTGCCAAATCACTTCTTCCTGATTATATCATGTCATGTAGTCTTGTCTCCTGTTTGATGCAAAATTAGGTTAGAATTAAGAAAATGCAAATGAAGGAGAAAATGAACATCCAGGAATTTTTGTTCTTTTAAATACTGAGGAACATGGGCCTTTCATCTGAAACTGTTGAAATATCATAAAACCATATGTTCATACATTCTAGAGAGTGCAGAGTAACAAGTCCATTAAGTATTCTATAGTTGAGAAAACAGAAGTGCATAATGCGCTGTTGAAATGGAACTAAGCATGCCATGCTGAATAAATGGTGATTGAGAAAGGGATATTAGAAGTATTGCAACCAAAAAATTGTGTGGACTTTTAAATATGCCAGTTGTTCCTTGAAGAATTTGGCCAAAGAGTCATGTCCACTTAAGGAGACTAGTCAATGGTGCAGAATTGTTAAATTTTAGATAAAATGTGAAGCATATAGATGGATCCTCGAATGTGTAGCCTCTGCACCAAAAGATCAACTGACCCTTGCTTTTCATAAGGCACTCATGGTTGAATGGTGCCCTAAAAATCTTTGGCTATTACTTTGTCGATACAGAGCTGGGCAAGTTATGAGCCTTCAAAGACGACAGTTAAAAGGATCCTCTCACGAGAATACCAGAAGGATTGCACAAAGTCGTCTTTGTTGATGGATGAGCCATATTTAAGCTCTTCAGAGAGATCGGGAGTTGCTAAGTCAAATCACACTACGCCGTCTACCTACACACGTCAAGCGAGAGTTAATAGTGAGTGATAATTTTAGCAGATTTTCTTCTTTTGGTAAGTTCAGTAATCTGAGGAATGGCTGTTTAATCTATTCTCAATAACATATGTTCTGCAGCCATGTATGAGATTTCTGGTGAAAAGGCATCTAAGAGCCCATCTAGTCCTTTCAGACAGGTTGATGGAACTTCAGGATCGATGGTTCCAGTGGCACAAAATAGTAGTACGAGCCCATCTAGTCCTTTCAGACAGGTTGATGGAACTTCAGGATCGATGGTTCCAGTGGCACAAAAAAGTAGTACCCTTAGTTACTCCTTGTCTGCATCCCAAGCATCACTTATTGATGGACAAACCAAACCGAGGAGTATGAGTAGCAGTAATGACAATCTTGCTGCAGATAAGTATACTGGTGAGACTGTTAATAAGTCAAAATCAGTTTTTGGTGATCAGATCAAGCCCACAATGGTAGGAGACACCAATATTCATCAGATGCCAGCTATCTCCATAAAATCACCCATGCGGACTCTTGATAATTCTAGTGAGACTTTTAGTTTGACTATTAAAGAGACTGTTCTTGCTGAGCCGACAAGTGGAAATGTTAAGCATGGGTCCCAAATAACTGAAAGCTCACTCCTTGGATCTCAAAGAAGTGGGAACCCACTGCTGGCTGCCACCCCTAGTGCTCCTCTGGCCAATTCTCATCCTGAAAAAGTTCCAGATGAACATCCTGTAATAGGCAAAAGCTTTCCTAGTGGATCACTATCGTTTTCAACGCCATTTAAATCAATGTCATCTCCATTAGGGTCAGTGGCCAATTCATCCTCCATTCAGCCTTCTACATTGTCTAATGTTCCTTCAATCAAAGGGAGTTCGTTATCTGAGGTGTCATCAGATGGATCTCGGATCATTAGCAGAGCAACAACAGAAGTTAATAAGGCACTTCCATTGAACTTCCCATCATCAACTTCATCATGGTCAGTCACTTCTCCTCCCCCTTCTACCTCACTGTCCACCACATCTTATTCCGTCCAGGCTTATAAAAATTCAGTGCCTTCGCTTGCTTCCTCACTGCCCCTGGAGAAAAGGTCGGAAAACCAAAAGCCGGAGATACAACAGGAGCCCAAAGTCAGTTTTGGTGCTCCTTTAGAAGCCCCACCTCTTCTGACTGAGAGTTTTACTGGTGGATCTGCTGTGAAAATAGAAGCTTCAGTCTCATCTACTCCCAGTGAGCTTTCTCCTGGACTGATACCGGGAGTTCAGGGTGTTGGTAACCAGATGGGCAGTCCTCAAATGACCGAAACACCAAATGCTCCTCCAGAGCAGCCTTTGGCTGGAAAGTTTTCATTTCCAACCTCTCCGATTAACACAGTTCAAAAGACTGAAAGTCTGGATGTCACAGCTACGCAGGAGGATGAGATGGAGGAAGTGGCTCCTGAGACTAATGAAAAACCTGATCTTGGTCTGGGAAGTCTCAATGCATTTGGCCTTGGATCTACACCTAGTTCGACCACACCTAAGGGAAACCCATTTGGTGTTTCTTTTGGTAGTGCAGCAACAACCCTAACAAGCTCTCCATTTGCTATGGCAGCACCTGGTGCAGAGATGTTTCGCCCTGCTTCTTTCAGTTTCCAGTCTCCACAATCTTCACAGCCATCACAACCACCGATTGCGAGTGCATTCTCTGGAGGCTTTGGTTCTCCAACAAATGCTCAAGTTCCCACTCAGAGTGGATTTGGTCAGCCATCACAGATTGGACCTGGTCAACCTGCTCTTGGATCAGTTCTTGGCACTTTTGGACAGTCAAGACAGATTGGCTCAGGTTTGGGAGGTCCTGGCTTTGCATCTTCTAGCAGTGTTGGTGGGGGTTTTGCCGCTGCTAGTTCAACTGGTGGTTTTTCTTCCTCCGCCACAGCAGGTGGATTTGCGGGGGTCGGTTCTACTGGTGGTGGGTTTGCTGCTTTGGCATCTTCTGGTGGTGGTTTTGGTGGAGTGGCTTCAGGTGGTGGTAGGTTGGCTGGCGCGGCCTCAGCTGGGGGTGGATTTGGAGGATTTGCTGCAGCTGCTCCATCTGGCGCCGGATTTGCTGCAGCTGCTCCATCTGGCGCCGGATTTGCTGCAGCTGCTCCCTCCGGCGCCGGATTTGCTGCAGCTGCTCCCTCCAGTGCCGGATTTGCAGGAGCTGCTCCTGGGGGAGGATTTTCGACTGGTGAGGGACTCTCTCTCTCTCTCTCTCTTCCCCCCTGGGATTGTGTCTACTGTCTTTTAAACATAGTACGTTGTATTGTACAGGAGCTGGTTTTGGGGCTTTCAGCAGCCAACAAGGTGCAGGTGGCTTCTCTGCTTTTGGTGGTGGTGTAAATACAAGACCACCTGCTGAGCTTCTCACACAGATGAGAAAATAGTTTCGGCAGAACTCACGGAAACTTCAGAATGATATAAGGCAAATAGGTTAGCAAAGTCAACTAATTATCTAGAGGCAATACCTTTTGTTTTAATCCTGGTGCCATCGGGCTAATTCTCGTGTACCATAATGACAGAATGATGGTCTGCATATATTTTGGCTGTGGCTTGCACCTGTTGTTTTAAGAGCACTTTCCGTTGCGAGTTTTCCTGTATAGCGGAAACAAAGTTTTGTAGGGATTGTTCTGGCAGGTATCCTTAATGTTGCCCAAGGCAATGGCGCCTCTTCTTTCACAACCCTCCAATGTCATGGGTTCTCATCTCTAGGTATGATCCCTGGTTTTTTTTAATTGCAACGAGAATTTCGTTGAATAATCATAACGACTTGCTAATAGTTGCTTTACCATAAACGAGATTGCATATGTAGCTGCAACACCAGGAAAATTTAAATGAGTGGCTAATAATAGGAGTGAGTTAATGACGACTTCTGGACGAGTACAACCCGCATACTGACAACGCTAATGTTAGAAGATTTCAAGCATACAACACGAGCATCCTGCCCTGATCTGGTTGTTCGACCTAGTAAATGATCAGACCTTGGCTTTGAATCCAAATTAGGTTAGAAACCACAATTATGGATCAAGGCTGACGGATATGATAGATTACCAATGAATCAGCTTATTCGCTGAACAATGGATCGGATTGACTTGTAGCTGAATCAGACCAATGTTATTAACTAGTGCTTTAGTGCCTTTGTGTTGAATCGTTCTGAATGTGAATCGAATCAAATTATACAATTCAAATCGGGAATCTTGTATAAATCAACATTTCCTTAAAGAACGGAAAATAAAAACAGAAACAGATTGTTCATCATATTGACCATAGATAACGGGGGATGACAGACCAATCGGCCTGTTTTATGCAAGTCATGAGCGAACTGTTAAGCTTCGGATGATCTTCAATACGATCCATTGACTTGTCACTGATGACCACAACTTACAAGCCAACTTCAGCATCAGTCCATCACAAAGAGTCGTTCATCCTCGTGAAATCAGTTGTCTTTCGGGCATCAATGTAAGAGTTTAGGTATCAAAAATTAAAGACCAAAAGAACATATTGGATGCAAAATCCGAGCTTTGAAAAACTCGTTCACTGGTCAGCTCTTGCAAATAGTTGACAAAAAGGCAGGTACCCGAATCTTAACTCTGTCAACAAGCTTTCCTGATGCTCATTATGCTCCTCTACAATCAAACAGCGACCCCTAGTTCAGATATCTTTACTATCCGTTTCTCCATTGCAACTCTTTGTTGCTTCAAATTTGATGCCAATGAAGCAACCTGTAGAGAGAGAGAAGAGAGAGACCATGATACTTCCCACAAAGTAGAGAAAACAAGGAGGCACACAAAAAACGAAAACATCAAGTTCCAAATGGACATACCTCGGCCCGAAGTTTCAGTGCCTCCCGACCAGGAATTTCACGTAGGTCATCCATTAGACCTGTCCAAAGAGGCAAGCAAATTAATCACTCATTTTCGACTCCCCTCCCTCTCAATTGAGAGAGGGGTTACAATCACTACATTACAAAGTCTGTCAATGCACGAAATGAGAAGGTGGTTTCAAAAGATGATGATAAATGATTTGATGAATATGCGCTGGCTCCCATGACATGAAGTTTTGCAACTGAGAACTCAACCAAACAAGAAGTTAAACATCCTATCGACGCAGATGATTTTTCCACCTAAACTAAATAAAGTTCTTACTCCGGGCTGTGAAGGCAACTGCGAAAATCCAATATGGAATTAGCCTGAGTGGAGATGAAGAAGCTCAGTCAAGTATCATTTGCTTATCCCAAATAACTAAAAGATGAATTGGAAGGGAAAATTATGCTGGTCCCTGGAAGCTATCGGATTAGTCTAATTTATTTGATTTAATGCTTTTATATTTTTTTCAATAAGATACCAAAGTGGATGATTGACTCATTCCATACTAGAAATAATCGCAGGAAATCTTTTGATAACACGGATTCCTACTTCTCAATGATATCCCACGATCAAGACAATTGGCTGAATCCCATGAAACCATTTCATAGAAGTTCATTGGTATCTTCTTTTTATAAAGCAAATCGACTTCGATTCTTGAATAATCCACATCACTTCTGCTTCTATTGTAACAAAAGATTACCCTTTTATGTGGAAAGGGCCCGTATCAATAATTCTGATTTTACATATGGACAATTCCTCAATATCTTGTTCCTTCGCAACAAAATATTTTCTTTGTGCAGCGGTAAAAAAAAAAATAAGCTTTTTTGGAGAGAGATACTATTTCACCAATCGAGTCACAGGTATCTAACATATTCATACCTAACGATTTTCCACAAAGTGGTGACGAATGTAAAATCATCCAACTAAACCATTACAAGAACAAAAACCGAAAGATCTAATAGAGAATGCATACCTCCTGCTTGCGATTCAACCTTGTAGATTGATTTAGCAAGACGTTGGATTTGATTTCCCGTATTTCTGCAGTTATTTCAACAACAATAGTGTCAAGAAAAATAGAGTGAAACGTCAGGTGATATTAACAACAAAATGATGGTAATAATCCTACTTTAGGTCAGTAAGGCCACGTTTCATATCTGTTTCTGCTAGAGCTGCCCTTTCTATCAGCTTCTTACTTTCTTTTTTCATCAAATCAACAGAAAGATTAAGATCTTTCACATTTTTCTCAGCTCGAACAAATTGTGCCTGCATATTGGTGCAGCAGTAGAAATAAGAGTCAGAGATTAGCAATGACTTAAGAGTATCCATCTGCACAAAAAGCAGCTTTCATGGCAACTTATGCATAAATTGCATCGGTCAGCATCATAGATCACAATAAGCCTCTCTAGGAGCAATATAGCAAGCAACCTCCTCACTCTGAAGTCGACCAAATGTTTGACGAATCAGAAACCTTCTAGGACCTGCACAGATGGAACAATATATAAGAATCAGTTCGCTACAAAGTGATGCCTACAATAATAAGCATTTGGAGCCAACAAATGTGCAATAGTCTGTAAGTCCCGGTGGCTACTATAGTGTGCCAGTAAAAAGAAAAAAATGTCTTCCTCCTCCTCATATGTAATAAGAGGAGAATGATCTTCAAATAACATCCAGGCTTCAATGAGAAGCAGAGGATATACAAGGACAGAGGAAGGAGAATTAGAATGGATTAGATAGCAGCATTTAAAATTGTCTACCGTCCTTTTGAAATGGTAAACTCAAAAAAGTTGCATCCTAACTAGGAATCCTCATGCGTGAAAAACTTTTCTTTTCTAAAAGGGAGGTAACAGTCACAAAAATCCTCTTCATATGCCAATATAGATGAAGTGCAATCGTCCTCATAATCAAGACTTCGAATAAAATGATGAGAGTTTAATATATCATAATTAGATTTTTATTTACCTAGAAGCTCAACATAGATGATCCTTGAAATGACATTGTTGTAAACAGTCAGCCAAAACCATGTTCCAAGACAAATGCTAACCTAAGTAATAGTAAACTAAATATCTCCATAGAAGAAGCAAATTCTCTGCTTGAGCATGAATCTGGCAGACAGATATGGGAACAATAGTGGTTGATTGGTTCCATCCTTCACATATGTCTGAGTAATCACTATTTGTGATTAAACAGATCCTTGGTTGTATAAACATGGAATGTATTGCCAGGAGAAAAAATCTGACACAGCTAGTGATAAAAGGATGTAGCATGGGTGAAAAGGACAACTCCTTGAAAAATGACTGGTTTTAGAATCCCGTGCTTAACAAAAACTATGAAATTATTGCACAGATGATGACCGCTCATACCCCGTAAGAGGAGGAGGGCAGCTGCAACAGAAACCCCAACAGTTGTTCCAGGACGTTCCCTTGCACTTGTGACTTCATCTGTTAAAAGGAGACGGTGCATCATGAGAATCAACAAGACTAACCCAATGACTAGCTCGTATATTATGATTTGTACATGCTGCTCAATTATCTTATGGCCTATATAGATCATTTTCAGATGGGTCAATCCAGCATGATCCAACAAAAACCACAAACTCTTCATGGCGGATGTATTACTACTTACAATTTCATCTCATCAGCTACAAAATCCCAAATTAATTGTGGTCAAACCTCCTCACTCCTTTGAAATGAGTTTAATGATCAACGCCTATCCAACCAATTTTTCACTGGCTACAGAATTCACGCTGCAGTCCAAAACTATGCAGTCCAAAACTATGTCCCAGAAGCAGATAAATAATACTAGCATCCTAGGCATGTCTCACACTGAATTTCCCAAAGTAAAATGTGACATACCCTTGACCTTATTGACGAAAGTATCTTCATATGCATGATACTGAGATCTCATTTTTATCAGAAACTCCTGCAAAGGATTAAAAAGAAGTCACCACGAGCAGCTTCAAAATCAAGAACCCAAAAAGAAGAAGAAGAAGAAGAAGAAGAAGAAGAAGAAGAAGAAGAAGAAGAACTCAAGCAACTGCATTAACTGATCATCCCACCAGGAGGAATCATGAATTCTTCACCACACTCCCACTAATCACTCAAAGCACACAAGCAAATCACAAATATCACTTGAAAAAATCAAATTTTGACGAACAAACGGTGCCCGTGACTCGACTTTGCCATAAACCCCGTTCATCGAGACACGCACGGCAGTCAGAAATTTCTAGAATGAGAGAAATGGCTGGACCTATATCGGGATATAGATGCCGAACCAAAACGCACAAGCAAATGCAAATACCACTTGAAAAAAAAGATCGAATTTTGACAAGCTGACGGTGTCCACGAGTCGACTTTGCCATAAACCCAGTTCGTCGAGACACGCACGGCCGTCGGAAACTTCAAAAATCCGGAAAATGGCAGGACCCAGATCGGAATATCGATGCCCAACCAAAAAGGAATAGGCGAAGAAGACGAATGAAAAGACCCGAAAAAAAAAAAAGGAGGAGACCTGGAGGGAGCGAAGATGGGTGGAGGAGTTCTGCTGGAGAGAACGGGCGGTTTGGATGGCGGAGTCTCGGGACTCCAGCACCGTCCGCTGCACGTCCTCCGCGATGTCAGCGATCGATTTCCCGTTCTGCCTCGGCGCCGCCGGCTCGGCCGCCGGAGGCGACGGAGATGCTTCCGCCATCGCCTTATTCCCCTCTTCCCGTCGCGGCGAGGTGTCTCTGGTCTCTTTCCGCTCTTCGGGAAGGGAGTACTCGAGGCCGGGTATTTCTTTTGGCAATTTTTTCTTGAAATTTTTTTGACATCCCCTATCAAAATAACAATAATGCCCAATTTATTTTGAGAAAAATAAATAATTTTAAATTTTCAAAAAATTGATTATTTATATTGTTCACAAAATTAATACATTAAAAATTATTTTCATCATTTCCAAAAATATCTAAATATCGTTAACAATAAAAACATTATTCATTGATTAATCATTTCAAAAGATACAAATAATCATTTTTACGAAAATGTTTTCTAAATTATTCATTTTTTTATAAACAAATGGAGTATCAAGAATCATTACAATTCTAGATAATTTAAAATTAACAAGATTCCCAAATTTCTGGTCAATTATGCTTTGTAAGGGCTTCTCACATTTTTTAAAGCAAGAAGAACAAAATGCTGTTGTTTATCAATTAATTGAGTTTCTATTACTATTTGAGGTAGCCAAAAGAATTTAATCCAAACATATATTTTGTTACAGGAGTGTAATGATACCATATCAGCAATGGTAATCATGGCACATGCATCCGAATCATTCAATTTACAAAGATATACGGAGGGATTTGAAAAGTTTTTAATCATTTCTTTTCATTTCCCTAAAATAATCAATTTGTGTTTGGCAGTCGGAATAAAATTCAGGATAAAATATTATTTATCATATCCTACATTTGGTGTTCACTTAGGACAGGATAAAATCATATATAAAAGGAATATAGACATGATAAAATTATCCCATAAGGACAATGGGATAAAAGTGAATATGATTTCTAATATCCATAATAGAAAAGTTATTTTTCTCGAATAACAAACTTATTAAATTAAAAAAATTGAAATTATATTTCAATATAAATAATATTTGAATTATAATTTAAGAAATTAAAAAGAAAAAAAGAAAAATATTTTTAATTAATCCTATTTTAATTTATATATTCAATTTTAATTATATCTTATAATAAACATTCAATCAATAAATTAAATATTTATATTTGTTATATATTTTAGGTATTTTTGTATTTTAGATATGTTGATACGATTTACTATTTGATAAAATTTTATTAAAGAATCATGAAAGGGGAAAAAAGAAATAATATAAAAAATATATATAAAAAGAGGAAAAATAAAAATAAATTAATAAATATTGTGACAAGAGATTTTCACAATCTCCGTTTATGAATTTATATTTATTTATAATGATATGCCGTTTATATCAAAAAAATGTACATGATATGATCTGAACATATTCGACTTGAATGCTACGATTCACCAAACAATAGATATGATATAAAAAGATTCCAAGACTTTATATCATATCCTATTAAGTTCTATCCTGATTAGAAATTCGGATGACCAAACGTAATCCAAGATGTTTGAAAATCATTCACCCCTACACATCCCCTTCACTTTACCTATCCCTTTAGCCAAACACATCTGGGACAAGGGATGTACCCTTACCCCTGTTCAATCAAGTCGAAACCCTAATCGTAGAGCACAGCAGCATTGGTGAAGCAAATTGAAGAGCTCGACCCATATAGAGGCTAAGGCACAAGATGGAGGCATCCGAGGCTAGGTTAGAGGAAGAAAAGATGGAGGAAGAAGAGAGTACGAGTTGAGTCCTATTTTAAGTGGATTGGAAATTGATTCATTTTAGAATCCATTTATTTAGCTCTTTTCATTTTATAAATTGATTATGATCTGTTTTCAAAATTTGATGAGACCCATTTATAACTTATTCAAACCCATTTTGGGTTAATAAATGGATTTTAAGCCCATTTTGACAGATCCTTACCTATCATTAATTGCAACATCCCTTTTCTCTACGTAAGTACTACATTGCACCATTCCAAGCCAATTACAATAGTAACTTTGTTGAAGGTCAGACTCCGGGACACACTGAGCACTTAGCTGAATTAAGCATCACAGTAACAACTTGTTTGCCAATTGTACTCCAAACTTCATTAGAAAAAAGCAAACATCACACAGTAATCACAAACCACACAAAGTACAAAGTATTCACTAGAAAAGAAAAAAAGAGCGTTTAATGTGCCCCTAGACTTATCCTACAAACCACACAAAGCATAGAGTATTGACAACCTAAAACTATGCCCCCTAGACTCATCCTACTACAAACCACATAAAACATAAAGTACTCACAACCTAAAAAGAAATAAGGAGTGGCCATCATCTAAACAAGAGACAAGTTTTGAACATCCAGAAACCTAAAACCTTGTCTCTAAGAGTAGGTCATCCCCCAGGAAAAACCAGTGAACCAGTATGTAGAAAACTCCGGCAAAAACCGCATATATTAATCGCCCCCTGCGACCCAACCTCCTGACATTGTGTAGCCGCTCGTCATTCGGCAGGAGGAGCCTTCACTCCACCTTCCTCTCGACAAGCTCTGTGTACCGATACTCTAGATGCCGCAACAACATGACAAAAGAAATGGAATGGGTGGCGGAAATCAACAAAACGACAAGTGCCGGCAACCATCCCATCTCGCAGTGCAGCTGGGTGGCTGGTGTGATGGCCTGCACGCATGACAGTACTACCACATGGAATGCTAAGAGGCAGCCCAGCTGCTACCAGAATAGGTCCATCAATAACTCTAGAAACTCCGGGAGCATGTCGTCTCTTCTCTCTAGGCAATGATTACTTCAGCCATAGAGGAGAGAGAGCGAGCGACTGATTAAGGAGAGAGAGCGATTGAGAGCAAGCGAGAGACTGAGAGCGATTGAGAATGAACAAGAGACTGAGAGCAACTAGAGTGAGAGAGAGATTAAAGTAACGGGTTTTCTCTCTTCTCCTGCAGGAGAGAGGTCATTCTCCAACTTTTCGATCAATTGACTGAACTCCCTCTGCAAGGAACTCATTCCCTCTCGTTATTCTTCATTCTCTCTGTTTGCGCCTTTCTCCGTTTAATTGACTACAGTGCAAAAGATAAATATATTGCTGTGGCGAGGGATAACAGCCTAAGCATTCTTTCATCCAAATTAAATGAGAGTTTGCACATCGCATTGTTGCTCCAACCATGAACTTTTCCGACGTTTTTTGGGAATTTCTTTTGGAAATTTTTTCTTGAATTTTTTTTGACATCTTCTATCAACATAACAATAATGCCCAATTTATTTTGAGAAAAATAAATAATTTAAAATTTTCAAAAAATTGATTATTTATATTGTTCGAAAAAATTAATACATTAAAAATTACTTTAATCATTTATGAAAATATCTAATTATAAATTGTTGTTGACAACAAAAATATTATTTATCGATTAGTTACTTCAAAAGATACAAATAATCATTTATAAAAAAAAAATACTTTTCAGATCATTCATTTTCCACGAACAAACTAATTATCAACAACCATTAAAATCCTACATAGTTTAAAATTAATAGGATTCCCAAAATTTCTAGTCAATTATGCTTAATAAGAAGGACTTCTCACATTTTTTAAAGCAAGAGTACCTAGATGTTACTATTTATCAATTAATTGAGTTTGTATTACTATTTGAGTACGCTAAAAGAATGCAATCCAAACATATATTTTATTGCAAGAGATTTTATGAAATAGCGTAATGATACCATATTCAATAATGGTAACCGAGGCACGTGCATTTGAATCATTTAATTTGCAAAGGTATATGGAGGGATTTGGAGAGTTTTTAATCATTTCTTTTCTTTTCCCTAAAACAATCAAATAAGATTGTTTGCAAATCATTCACTCATTCACATCCCCTACTCTTTTCCTTGGAATCCTTTCAACCAAACGATCTAGCACAATAAATGTACCATTGCCCCGTTCAATCAAGTTGAAACCCTAATTCTAGAGCACAATAGCATTGGTGAAGTGAATCGAAGAGCTCGAGGCGTACAAAGGCTGAGGCGGAAGATGGAGGCATCCGAGACTAGGTTAGAGGAAGAGAATATGGAGGAAGAAAAGAGAGAAGATAGTATGAGTTGAGTCATATTTTAAATGGGTTGGCAATTGGCAATTGGAAATTGGTTCATTTTAGAATCCAATTATTTAGATATTTTCATTTTGTAAACTGATTATAACTTGTCTTCAAAGTTTGATGTGACCCATTTATAATTTACTTAAATCAATTTGGTTTAATAAATAGGCTTTAGAGTCATTTTGACAAGTTCAGGACACTAATTTATCATGAATTGGAATATCCCTTTTCTCTCCACAAATTGTACATTGCACTATTCCAAGCCAAATTCAAATGACAACTTTATTGAAGGTTAGACCCTGAGACACACTAAGCCCCCAATTGGACTTAACATCGATGTCGCAAAGCTGCAACATTCTGCCTTATACCTCACTAAAAAAAAGAGTGTTCACTTTTTTGTAAATGCACAATCTATTACAAGTATGCGGCTTGTTAAGTTCAACAATCCAAGTAGTCGATTATAGTCGTGTTTGTGCTATACCAAGTAAACCTATGCGAAATTACTTTTGGCTTTATACCTCTAGTTAAGTTTCATGCATTTGTCATGAGCCGGTATAAGATGGGTAACAGAATTTTCAAATTTACTAATCTTAGTGAATGTACATGCACAAACTGTTTACATTCATCAGGTAAGGTTTTGTATAATAATGAACATAACTCAAATATAATACATGCTACATTAGACCGAATGTTGTGATTAAGTCCATTAGCTTTCAAATTACCTAATTAAGTTCTTAATTACTCAATTGAACTTAACATCCCGGTTCCAACTTGTCTGCCCCAATTTGACTCAACATCCCAATTCCAATTTGTCTGCAATGCCGCAAAACTGCAACATTCTGCTCCATACCTCACTAGAAAAAAGACCATTTAGAAAGCAATTGACCCCTTAAACTTATCATTCAAACCACGCAAAATACAGAGTGTTCACATTCTTGTATATGCATAGTCTATCACAAGTATGCAATTTGTTAAGTCCAACAATCCGGGTAATTGATTCTAGTCGCGTTATACCAAGTCAATCTATGCCAAGTTACTTTTGGCTTTATATATCTGGTTAAGTTCTATGCATTTGTCACGGGTTAATATAAGATGGGTAACAAAATCTTCAAATCTACTAATCTTAGTGAATGTACATGCACAAACTATCTACATTTAACAGGTTAGGCTTTGTATAATAATGAATATAGCTTAAATATAGTACATGCCACATTAGACCGAATGTTGTGCAAGAATGCATGATAAGTTCATTAACTTTTAAATTACCTAATTAAGTCTTTAATTACCCAATTAGACTCAACATTCCAGTTCCAACTTGCCTGCCTTAATTAGACTCAATATTCCGGTTCCAACTTGTTTGCGATACTGCAAAATTGCAACATTCTACTCCATACCTCACGAAAAAAAAAAAAACATTAAAAAAGCAAAACACAAGTATATGCACAGTCTATCACAAAACACAAAGTGTTCACATTCTTGCATATGCACAATCTATTACAAGCATACGGCTTGTTAAGTCTAACACTCTGGATAATCGATTCTAGTTGTGTTTGCGCTTGTTAAGTCCGACAATCCAGGGTTAGACCTCGGGATACACTGAGCACCCAGCCAAATTAAGCATCACAATAACAATTTGTTTGCTGATTGTGCTCCAAACTTCACTAGAAAAAAGCGAACAGCACATAGTAGTCACAAATCACGAAAAGCACAAAGTATTTACCAAAAAAGAATATATATATATAAAAAAAAAAAGAGCGTTCTCTATGCTCTTAGACTCATCCTACAAACCAAGCAAAGCACAGAGTATTGACAACCTAAAACTGTGCCCCCTAGACTCATCCTACTACAAACCACACAAAGTATAGAGTATTCACAACCTAAAACAAAAAAAGGAGCGGCCATAATCTAAGTAAAAGACAAGTTTTGGACATCCAGCAACCTAATACTCTGTCTCTAAGAGCAGATCATCTCCTAGGAAAAACTAGCGAATCCAACCGTGAACAATATGTAGAAAACTCCGGCAAAAATCGCATATGTCAATCGCCCCTACGGCCCAGCCTCTTGACGTTGTGTAGCCACACGTTATCTGGCAGGAAGAGTCTCTACTCCTCTTTCCTCTCGGCAAGCTCCATGTACTGATACTCCATGCGCTGCAACAGCATGAAAAATGAAATGGAATGGGTGGTGGAAATCGACAGAATGTTAAGCGCCGACAACCATCTCATCTCATAGCGCAGTTGGGTGGCTAGTGTGATGGCTTGTACGCATGACAATGCTGCCATATGGAATATTAAGAGGCGGCACAGCTACTACCAGAATAGATCCACCAATAACTCTAAAACTCCAGACGCAAGGTCGCCTTTTCTCTCTGGGCAGCGATTGCTTCAGCCATGGAGGAGAGAGAGCGAGCGACTGAGAGTGGGCGACTCACTGAGGAGAGAGAGTGATGAGAGCGAGCGAGAGACTGAGAGTTGGAGCGAGAGACTAAGAGCTGGAGCAATAGACTAGAGCGAAAGACTGAGAGTTGGAGCGAGAGACTGAAAGATTGGAACGAAAGACTAAGAGATTGGAACGAGAGATTTAGAGTTAAAGAGATTGGGAGCTGGAGCGAGAGACTGAGAGTTGGAGAGACTATGAGCTAGAACGAGAAACTAGAGTGAGAGACTGAGAGCAATTAGAGCGAGAGAGACGGTTAAAGTAGTGGGTTTTCTCTCTCCTCTTGCAGGAGAGAGGTCTTTGTCCAACTGTTCGGTCAATTGATCGAACTCCCTCTACAAGGAAATATTTGGTGGGCATCTTATTTCCTCTCATTATTCTTCATTCTCTGTTTGCGCTTTTCTCATTTTAGTTGACTATTGTGCAAAAGATGATTATATTGTTGTGGCGAGAGATGACAACCTAAGTATTATTTCATCCAAATTAAATGAGAGGTTGCACATGACATTGTCGCTTCAACCATTGACAGGAGAGTCTGATGACTTTAGTGTCAAAGGTACATTAGCTCTGATATTCAAATTTAGATATTTGTGTCTAGAATTTTTGCTCATAATTTGTTATTTGAAGGCATAACCTTCCTGTAACCGTCTAAGTATGCAGCTTGTTAAGTCCAACAATCTAAGTAGTTGATTTTAGTCGTGTTTGCACTATACCAAGTCAACGTATGCCAAGTTACTTTTGGCTTTATATCTCTGGTTAAATTCCATGCATTTGTCATGAGCCGACATAAGATGGGTAACAAAATTTTTAAATTTGTTAATCTTAGTTAATGTACATGCTCAAACTATCTACATTCATCAGGTAAGGCTTTGTATAATAATGAACATAACTCAAATATAGTACATGTCACATTTGACCGAATGTTGTGATTAAATCCATTAATTTTTAAATTACCTAATTAAGTCATTAATTACCCAATTGTACTTAACATCCCAGTTCCAACTTATCTGCGATGTCGCAAAATTGCAACATTCTACTCCATACCTCACTAAAAAAAAGAGCGTTCAGAAAACAAATGACTCTTTAGACTCATCCTTCAAACCACACAAAACACAGAGTGTTCACATTCTTGTATATGCACAGTCTATCACAAGTACGTGGCTTGTTAAGTCCAACAATTTGGATAATCGATTCTAATCGTGTTTGCGCTATACTAAGTCAATATTGGCTAAGTTACTTTTGGTTTTATATCTCTAGTTAAATTCCATACATTTGTTACGGGCTAGTATAAGATGGGTAACAAAATCTTCAAATCTACTAATCTTAGTGAATGTACATACACAAACTGTCTACATTCATCAAGTAAGATTTTATATAATAATGAACATAGTTCAAATATACTACATGCCACATTATACCTAATGTTATGATTAAATCCATTAACTTTTAGATTACCTAATTAAATAATTAATTATCTAATTAGACTCAACATCCCAATTCCAACTTGTTTGTGATGGAGAAAAGCTATAACATTCTACTCAACACCTCACAAAAAAAAAATCGTTCAGAAAGCAAATGACCCAATAGACTCGTCCTTCAAACCACACAAAACACATAATATTCACATTCTTGTATATGTATAGTCTATCACAAGTATACGGCTTGTTAAATCCAACAATCCGGGTAGTCTACTCTAGTCATATTTACGTTATATCAAGTCAACATATGCCAAGTTACTTTTGGTTTTATATCTCTATTTTAAGTTCCATGCATTTGTTACGGGCCGGTATAAGATTGGTAACAAAATCTTTAAATCTACTAATCTTAGTAAATGTACATGCACAAACTGTCTACATTCATCAAGTAAGACATTGTATAATAATGAACACAGCTCAAATATAGTACATGCAACATTAGACCGAATGTTGTGCAAGAATACATAATTAAGTCCATTAACTTTTAAATTAACTAATTAAGTCATTAATTACCCAATTGGACTCAACATCCTAGTTTCAACTTGTCTGCCCCAATTGGACTCAACATTGCAATTCCAACTTATCTGCGATGCCGTAAAGCTGCAACATTCTACTCCATACCTCACTAGAAAAAAGAGCGTACGAAAAGCAAATGACCCTATAGACTCATCCTTCAAACCACACAAAACACACAGAGTATTCACATTATTGCATATGTACAGTCTATCATAAGTATGCGGCTTGTTAAGTCCAACAATCCGAGTTTGACTTTAGTTGTGTTTACGCTTATTAAGTCCAACAATCCGGGGTTAAATCCTAGGACACATTGAGCACCCAGCTAAATTAAGCATCACAATAACAACTTGTCTGCCGATAGTGCCCCAAACTTCACCAGAAAAAAAACGAACATAACATTATAGTCACAAACCACACAAAGTATAAAATATTCACTAGAAAATGAAAAAAAAAAAAGAAAAAGAATGTTCATTGTGCCCTCTAAACTCATTCTACAAACCACACAAAGCATAAAATATTGACAACTTAAAACTGTGCCCCCTAGACTCATCCTTATACAAACCACACAAAGCACAAAGTACTCACAACCTAAAAAAAAAAATAAAGAGCGGCCATCATCAAAGCAAGAGACAAGCTTTGAACATCCAACAACCTAAAACCTTGTCTCTAAGAGAGATCATCCCCTAGGGAAAACCAGCGAACCCAACCGTGAACAATATGTAGAAAACTTTGGCAAGAACCACATATATGAATCCCCCATGTGGCCCAGCCTCCTGACGTTGTGTCACCGCACATCATCCGGTAGGAGGAGCCTCCACTTTTCCTCCCTCTCGACAAACTCCGCGTACCGATACTTGACGCGCTGCAACAGCATGAAAAAAGAAATGGAATGGGCGGCGAAAATCGACAGAATGGCAAGCGTCGGCAACCATCCCATCTCGCAGCGCAGTTGGGTGGCTAGTGTGATGGCTTGCACACATGACAGTACTGCCATATGGAATGCTAAGAAGTGGCCCAACTGCTGCCAAAATAGATCCAACGATGACTCTAGAAACTTCAGGCGCATGGTTGCCTCTTCTCTTTGGGTAGTAATTGCTTCAGCCATAGAGGAGAGAGAGCGAGCGACTCACTGAGGAGAGAGAGTGAGTGAGAGACTGAGGAGAGCAACTGAGAGCGAGCGAGCGAGCGAGAGACTGAACTGAGAGCGACTGAAGCGAGAGACTGGAGTAAGAGACTGAAGCGAGAGATTGAGAGCGACTAAAGCGAGAGATTAGAGCGAGAGACTGAGAGTTGAAACGAGAGATTGGAACGAGAGACTAAGAGCGATTGGAGTGAGAGAGACGGTTAAAGTAGCGAGTTTTTTCTCTCCTCCTGCAGGAGAGAGGTCTTTGTCCAACTTTTCGGTCAATTGATCAAACTCCCTCTACAAGGAAATATTTGGTGGGCTCCGCCAAATATTTCCTTCGCATCTCATTCTCTCTCATTATTCTTCATTTTCTATTTGCGCCTTTCTCCTTTTAGTTGACTGCAGCACAAAAGATGATTATATTGTTGTGGTAAGGGATAACTGTGAAAGTTAGTACTAGCACCTAGAGGGGGTGAATAGATGCAAAAACAAATTTTCCAGAGTGAAGTGATCAACTTTGATCAACAATAGATTATAAAAAGGAAATTAGACTCTTATAATCAAATTGAATTACGATTAAAGTAAAAGAGCTTAGAGAAGAGAATAAGAACACGGGGTTTATGGTGGTTCGGCTTAGTCCAAGCCTACGTCCACTCTTCCGCACTGACAGTCCACCGGCTGGATTTCACTATGAATCAAAAGAGTTGTTACAGTATAATTCTTCCTTGATTTCATAGTGTAGAGACTCTGTTACACTTTCTCAAGGTCTCACAAATATATAAACTCTCTTTTGAAAATATATAAACTCTCTTTTGAGTACAAGATTTCGCTCAACAATTGAATTGACTAAGAACAATGAGCTTCAGACTTTGGAATTCTTCTATCGCACACACATTCGAATAACTGGAACATTTTCCTTATATACTCCTTCATGCCATCATACCCATCGGCATTTACCAAATGAGTTCTTCCAATCTACCTGTTGGACAGAATCAATTAGGGAGATTTCGAGTTATTTAAGGAATATATCGATAGCCCACCAATCCTGCTCACCCATACAATTAGAATTTAGGTTTCCATAAGTAGAACCTTCCAAGTATACTTTGTCAATCAACAGATTCAAAATCTCTGAATAAATCTCAATTTGAATAATGGATTCCAACATGCTATATCCAGCCAAGAGATCTTTTTCAGTCGATAAAATCAAATCTTTAACGAAATACTCAGTTCTGGATAAGTCTTTTTCGACGGTCTAGAAACTATCAATGATGATAGACTTTGAGTCTTGAGTCTAGCAGTCCGACTGTTTTCAGACTTTGGTGGAAGAATCTGCAAGTCTTCAGACTAAACTAATGAAAATGTCTTGTCAACTTCAAAACACTCAATAAAGTTTTCTCCAACAATAACAACTTAAGCATTCTTTCATCCAAATTAAATGAGAGGTTGCACATGGCATTGTCGCTCCAACCATTGATAGGGGAGTCTGATGACTTTAGTGAGAAATGTACATTAACTTTGATGTTCAAATTTAGATATTTGTGTCTAGAACTTTTGCTCATAATTTGTTATCTGAAGGCATAACCTTCCTCTAATCGTCTAAGTATGCGGCTTGTTAAGTCTAACAATCCAGGTAGTTGATTGTAGTCGTGTTTGCGTTATACCAAGTCAACCTATGCCAAGTTACTTTTAGCTTTATATCTCTGGTTAAGTTCCATACATTTATCACGAGCCGATATAGTTGGGTAATAAAATCGTTAAATCTACTAATCTTAGTTAATGTATATACGCAAATTGTCTACATTCATTAGGTAAGGCTTTGTATAATAATGAACATAACTTAAATATGGTACATGCCACATTGGATTGAATGTTGCAATTAAGTCCATTAACTTTTGAATTACTTAATTAAGTCATTAATTACCCAATTGAACCCAATATTCCAGTTCCAACTTATTTGCCTCATTTGGACTCAACATCCAAATTCCAACTTGTTTGCTACAACATTCTGCTCCATACCTTATCAGAAAAAAGAGCGTTCAAAAAGCAAATAACTCTTTAAACTCATCCTTCAAACCACACAAAACATGAAGTATTCACATTCTTACATATGCACAGTTTATCACAAGTATGCGGCTTGTTAAGTCCAACAATTAGGGTAATCGATTCTAGTCGTTTTTGCGCTATACCGATTCAACCTATGCCAAGTTACTTTTGGCTTTATATCTTAAGTTCAATGCATTTGTCTACATTCATCAGGTAAAACTTTGTATAATAACGAACATAGCTCAAATATAGTACATACCACATTTGACCGAATGTTGTGATTAAGTCTATTAACTTTTAAATTACCTAATTAAATCCTTAATTACCCAATTGGATTCAATATCCTAATTCCAACTCGTCTGCCCTAATTGGACTCAACATCCTAGTTCCAACTTATCTACGATACCGCAAAACTGCAGGGTTCTGCTCCATACCTCACTAGAAATAAGAACATTCAGAAAGCAAATAACCCCATAAACTCATCATTCAAACCATACAAAACACAGAGTATTCACATTCTTACATATGCACAATCTATCACAAGTATGTGACTTGTTAAATCCAATAATCTGGATAATTGATTCTAGTCGTGTTTGTGCTATACCAAGTCAATCTATGCTAAGTTGCTTTTGGCTTTATATCTCTAGTTAAGTTTCATGCATTTGTCACGGGCCGCTATACCAAGTCAACATATGCCAAGTTATTTTTGGCTTTATATTGCTTGTCATGGGCCGATCGATCTAGCATTCCCTAACCCGTGTGGCCTTAGGATTTCTCCCAAGCAGTCTTTCTCACTTAACTTATAAGGATCTTTTAGAGAGAGAAACTCTAGAGAGAGAAGTTCTGAACTTGTATTTCACTTGTGAATTAAATGATACAATAAGGAGAATAGACCTTTATATATACAAGTACAAGATAAACCGCATCCATAGATTTCTCCTCGATCTAACGGTGGAAATCATATCTCCTAAACTACCATATACCCGCATTTATTACATAAGTGTACAATTACCGTATCACCCACCCCCAGAAGTATTCTAAAAAACTCTTGAAAACTTTAGGACTCAGGGATACAAGTCGAGGGTCGTTTGTGAATGTGTCACGGCCATCATTTAAAACCCTCTTGGATCATGCTTTCCTTCGGGCCGTGACACACTCTTGAATAAGAATTCCATATTAGAGGCAAGGAAAACTCTATTTGGTTGTGAATAGGCACTAGTGTCCCACAACGATCCTGCTCACTAAATCATCAGAGCAAGTTTGTTGCTAAACCCGTTTATTTCCTTTTTGTAACAGCTGAAACCTTGGCTTCAGCCAATGCAAAGTCATAGATGACCCTTCTTGGTAATACCTCAACCAAACTCCCCTTGGGATGCCAATGATCATGCCAAAAGAGGCCAATTCCATATTCCCTCTTATATACCCGATAAGAGGCTTCAAAGGATTCCTAGGTTTGAGCTATTTTCTCCATGAAAAAGCGCAGTCACACTACGAGTCACTATCCACAAGCACTTCCCCTTCAACAAGCCTGCATTGAACCAAGCAACTCAAATTGAACCAATCTGAAGCAATAATAAATAGGGAAGCTCTCCCATTCATTTATATCCATTCAAACATTTCAACAATACAAAAGATTCTTTCCCATAGTTTCTTTTCTTAAACTCTCTCCCTCTCTCTCTTTACAATATGCTGAATTATTGGAAAGGCTTAGTTTAGGCGCTCTACTAATTTAAGAAAACTAAGTCGCTACACAGTTTTGATCGCAAACGATCGGCCCATCACACGTGGCAGTGGCATGCGCCTTCTTCAGCAACTTTGAAATCTGAAAATGTTAAACCGCACTTGTTGCTGAATTGGGATTGACCACTGGTCATGCTACTTTTAAAAGAAATGTAAACTAACCCCATCCATTAATCTAAGGGTGTGCTATTCTCTCGACTCGGCTCGATGCATTCAAGATTTCTATCTCCCGTAATGCCTCCAAAAGGATCTAAAGCCCATGACCATGAAGAAAGTGAAACTCTCTTGTCAATCTCTAGTTAATGTCGAACCTCACGTGCACAAAAAGGGACAGAACACCAGGACTCAACTGGTGACAAAGCGTCATCAAAGCCATCACGCACGTGCGCCGCACGTGCACCGGGGGGGGGGGGGGTGTGGGGACGAGGATTTCCGCTCCTTAGGAACGGAAGCGCGACCTCTGGAACTGTAAAAGCCCAGCCAGTTTTCCTTCCTTCCTTCCTCCCTTCTTCCCAAAGCTCCCATTTTTTTAAGTCACTGCGCATCTCGCCGCCATTGCAGAAGCTACCAGCTTCTCGCCCTCCGCCGTCTCCTCCTCCTCCTCCTCCCCCGCGCGCGGCGCCCGCTTCCGTTCATGTGCAGCCACGCGCGGTTCCCGCATGGCCAGATCCACGTAGGCGAGATTCGACCCGTCCTCGCGGGCATATGATGCCTTGTTGCTCGCTGGGAGACCGCGTCCAGCGCTTCCTCCGCGATTACGACAGCCTCCAGTCCTTGGCCGTCGTCCTCATTTACATCCAAGTCAGTTCCCTTCCTCTCTCTCTCTTCTCTCTTCCCCTGAATCAAAGCTTGGTTTTTTTTTTCCCCTCGTTTTCGGGTTGTGGTCTTCGGAGGGTGTTTGATTGTTTGCTCGGGAATTCGTGACGTTTGTGGATTGAAGATTGCTTGCGCGCTGCTGGGATCGCTGGGCGCGATATACAACGGGGTTCTGCTCATCAACTTGGCTATTGCTCTGTTCGCTCTGGTGGCTATCGAGAGTAGCAGCCAGAAGCTGGGTCGAACCTACGCTGCCCTTCTCTTCTGCGCTATTGTGCTGGACATCTCCTGGTTCGTCCTCTTCTCGTACGAGATATGGTACGTTGTCTGTCCGATAGTTATTCCCAAGTACTTCATTTTTTGTTGAACTGTTGCTTTGCCTGTATGTCGTGCCGGTGGATTGATGTTGAAGTAGTCGACCTACTTGTAGAAAATATCAGATGGGAAAGGATTACTTCACCGTCCATTCTTGTAGTGATTTTTGTCCTGTGGTAATTAAGTTCCACGAACCCATCATTCTCGCCATTAGTTCACAATAACAGAATTGTATGAATGTGAAGATTGATTGTGACCTTTCCCATAATTCGATGCAAAATTTGGCTGCAGATCTTATGGCGTGCCACAAGTTCTCTTTGTGAGGTTTAGTCAATGTAAGAAAAGGAAAGGTTGGTTGATGCGGGACCACGAGTCCCACAAGTAGTGAGCGCAGGTTGATTGAGAATTGAAAGGGGACTCGCAATCTGAAGATTCTTAAGCATCACTCTAGGCTTCTTGGGCTTCATACTTAAGAGAATTATGGCATAACTATTATAGCAAAGCTTGCTAGAATTTGATAATCTCCATCCTTTCTATTTAAAAGAAAGGTAAACAGTAATCCTACTCCAAGTTGGAATAGGAATAGGAAAAGGAAAGTCACTGAATTTTGGTATACCATATGACCTTATTCTCCACGCTAGAAGCACAACCATTGAAGCTTTCTTCCTTGCCTGTTTCTTCGACATTCTTAATCCTTTCCCAATAATCCACCATGTCATGTGATTCTAGTTCCTCGCCCTCTAGCAAAGATTCTTCTAACTCTTGAAGACCATGGAAACTTTCTGTATCCCATGCAAGAGAGGCTTGGTTATTTGTGGTTCAAATTGGTCGCAATCCATGGGCAATGGTTATCTCGTTTAGTTGCTCAAAAATTTCATGGACTTTGTTTGCAAGTGTACCAAAACTTGCTTTATTTATTCATCTATATATCTTTTGAGCAAAATATCTGTAAAAAGGGGGTGCCACAGAGTTACCAACCCTATACAAAATGACTTCAAAGGGAAGCCACCCATATACAAATATTAAGAGCAAAAGACTATATATATCATTCCCAGCTAGCCATGAGTGTGAAATTGAACTACTCCACCAACCAAACGTGAAGAGTGGATGAACACTGATCTCTCTTCTCCTTGAAAAGCCCTCTGCATAGAAACTTTCTTTATATTGTCATGAACCTCACAAAAAGCTTTTTGATTTCAATTTGCCAAAGTCATAATTCAACTTACTTAGCCTAGGGTTCGATTCAGTGTGACTCACCATTTTTAGAGAAAATCATAAGTCAATTCTAGGAACATTTGCTTTGATTCCAAAACCTGATATAGGACGAGTCCCAACTTAGTAGGCCCAGACAGAGAATTCAAGGAGAACTTTTAATGGACAATAATCAAAGACAATCACATTTTTCTTTTTGCATTACACTTAAAGTTTCCCAAGCACGCCGCTAAGGCTTCTTATCAAGCTTAAGAGAAGATTTGCATCATACTATTCAAGGAAAGACTTGCTAAAATTCAATAGTTTTCCTTAACTTAATCTAAAACGAAAGAATTTTAACCATATACGTGACTCTTGTAAATTCAACTCCAAGTCGAAATAATAAACCTGAATAGGAAACATAATTGGAAAAGGAAGCCTGTCATTACTTACGACAAGAAAACTTATTATATACCTAATATAAGTTGCTGATCAAATCCCAATCTCCAATGTCAGTATTTGAAACCGTCCAAGTATGATGGTTCTGGAACCTAATATGCTGCCGTTCTATTTTTCCACCAACCCCTCATTCTAAAGTGGCCTGCCACAGTTATTTATGTTCCTTTAGGTTGATTACTTTACCAAGAGTTACTTGGAAATGAAATGTGGCTCAAAGGTCATATATCCTGGCATGTTCTTTTCTTAACAACAATACCGTTAGGAAAATAAACTTATATCAGTCTTTTAGATACTGATCAATATGCAAAGGCTTTTTAAGAATCTATACAAACTGTTGAAAGTAATATTGAAAATGAGTATTTATAGATGTCAAATTGAAATTTTAAGAATATTGTAGGGCCTGATATATATTTTCCCCGTGAAACAATGATGGCCTACTGTAGTGAATAGTTTACTCCAGGGAACAGTCTTCCTCTTCTTGCATTCCCTTTATGTATAATCTTGGAGTATTTTTATGTTAATGCAGGAACATTTCTTCTGATGACTATGGAGTATTTTTCATCTTTTCAGTGAAACTTGTGCTGGCTATGCAAATATGTGGGTTTTCTGTGAGGCTGTCATCCTCGTTTTTATGGATTCAGATCTACAGGCTAGGGGCCTCACGTGTAGACAGCACATATTCCCATGAGGTAGATTCTGATTTAAGAAGTAGCTTTTTAAGTCCGGTGACTCCTGCTACAGCTAGACAAGGCCCAGATCCTGATGAGATTCTTGGAGGCTCAATCTATGACCCCACTTATTATTCATCACTTTTTGAAGAGGGTCAAGACAGTGGATGCTTAAATAGGGTATAGTTTTTTCACCTATATTATATTAATTGTATTTGGCTTGCTCTTTTTCTGCACTAAAGTTGCTTCCGAGTTATTGTGATTGTCATCTAAATTGGTCATATGGTTTTTCAAATGTTTCATGCCGTTTTACCTGATTTGTGTCCATACATCATTGTTTGCTTAATTTTGGATCTTTTCCCTCACAGATAATATTAACTGACAGCAAAGTGTTATTCGTTCTGCTGAAATAGAGTATATGTATGTTATATATGTTGTTCTTGACTGATAATGTAGGAATTGGATGGCTGCTTTGATATGATGACTACATTATGCAGCAGATATTAGCTGTTGAAACTGTAATAGCAGTTGACATTTTGATACATTAGATTTGGAAATGTGAAGTGACATTGAAAGCATCTGGGCTACAGAAGGATATTTGGGTCGAATACTGTCTTCAATAAGTGAGTAGATGGGAGTACAAAAATCATTAGGGAGCAAGTTTTGGGAGAATATAGTTGGAGCCATTGTCTAGACCATATATGATCTTAGGGAGTGCCTCCTTTATCAACGATAGTAGTGCATCCCAGCTATCTTTTCCATTTTTGCATAAGAAGTGCTATCATAGTTGTTAATGTTGACCAGTAAAATGTCCATTTTACTTGTATAGCAACTTTTATGACATGTTTGATCTCATGCTGTCATAAGTTGCTTCCTTGTCTTCACGGTAGGGCCTTCCGAGTGGAAGCAGAAAGTAGGGTTGACAGTCAACTCTCTTGATTATAAGTTGTGTGCATCCTTCATTAGGAGCTGTAGCAATGCTTGTGATCAATCACGAGCTTTTCAAGAGCTCTAGGAAATTCTCGACAAGTCCTTGCTTTAAAACCTTTGCCTTGCAACCAAATCAATGATGCATGGTTCAGCACAAGTGCCAACTAAATCTCCAGTATATCTATTTTTGTTTTATACACTTTTCGATATCTCTTCAGATGAGCCAAGTTAATATATCACTTTTCCTTTTGTCCAAAAAAAATTATCACTTTTGCTTCAATGAACCTATTGAATGTTTAGTTAGTGTATAATGGCTGTGTCATCATAATGTGGTGGTTTATGTTTGTTTACACATCTTATTTTATATATGGAAAATCTGAATATTTGTCACGATATGCTTGATTAGAAGCTAGTGAAGGCTCTCTCTACATGGCGTGTGACAACCATTATTTAACTCTTCTGCATTTCCTCTTAATGTGTGCTTTCTTGGGATCAAAATCTGTTCTGGAGAGGTTGTGCTGCAAAGCTGATTTTGCAGGTTGTTTCGTTTCTATATCTGACTTTGTGTTTGAATCTAACTATCTCTGAGTTGAGAGTACATTAATGAGATTGCCTAAGCATTATCCTTAGGCTCAGGTTCTCAGAAGCTGCAGAGTTCTTCGTGATGTGGTATAATTTATGAATTCTGACATTATCTATCTTGCTTGCTGCATTTGTAGGTTAACCAAAGTGGCGCACGTGATGATGAATCTTTATCTTCGGCAGAATTTTCTGAGCTGAAGACATCCGTTGGGAGGTCCTTTCAGGATGCAGATGTATGTGGCAATCTCAATATTTCTTTTTACTTACTGCGATTATACTTGAGGATTGATTAGATGGAGAATTTAACTTTTTATAAATACAGTTCTTGGTTCACTTGATGAACTGGTTGGAAAAAAGAGGGAGGCAGGGATCTTGCAAGATTGATCTTTAGTTTATCTACTCATCATGATGTGGTCAAAAATAGGTGTGAGTAAGCAGGCTCATTCAATCCGAGAGCTGAACTAAACCAGCCTTACCTGACCAATTCTAGGCCAGTTCACAGGGGCACCTTGTAGATTCTATGTAAAAAATTTGGGAACCTGCCTTGACTGGTTAGGTTTCTGGTTTTATACTGTGAACATCGGTACTCAGGGTGAATAAGTTCTAAATCAGTTTTTTAACTTTTTGTTTTTTGTAATTTGTTTGAAAGAAAAGAATAGTGTTGGAAATATGTTTTCCTAAAATAATAGAAGTAATACTGATGATCAGGCCTGGTTCCGAGTTGACCTTGGAATTGGTTCGTTCAGTTCTTGGTCTGACAAGGTAGGTTCTAGGTTCTAGGTTGTTGGTCTAGAATCTACCCACCCTGAAACCAATCTCCCTTACTCGGACCTCTTTGTGTGTGTCTGTGTCTGAGAGAGAGAGAGAGAGAGAGAGAGAGAGAGAGAGTAGTCCATGTAACTTCAAATACAGATATGTGCAGCTTCTCCTGCAAATGGACATATGTTTGTAAAAAGCAAATAACTGCTAGATAAATTTATAGTGACACCATAAGGTACCAGAGTTATTGTGAATTTGTTGTAAGATGAGCACAGTTTTAGGACTAAGGTACATGATTCTCCTTTTGTCCTCTGTAATTTCAATGTGTCTTTGCAGGTCAAGGGTTCAAGAACCCTATCTCAGCATGAGACTGCAAAGAAGCCTCAGAGTTTATAGGTAAAGGATATATGAGAAATATACCCTTCTCAGGATCTAGTGCATCCATACATTCTGAGATTTCATCATTCAATTTTCCGATTGAGTTATTTTAGGATGGCTTTGTACATTTTCCTATGTCCATTCTTTTTGTATGAAGAGGATGCTGAGTGTAATTTAGAAGGATCATATTCACGGCTCATGTGGAAATTGGAGTTGACTAATCAAATGATATTGTATTCATTAACTTCTGAGAGGGAACTTCAATGGAAAATGTTGGGTTTAACTTCATTTGAATGCCACTACAGTGGAAAATGTTGGGTTTAACTACATTTGAATGCCACTTTTGCATTGAATATCATGTCAGACCTCTCTTGGCAGCAGTCGGAATTGTTGTGCATGACCATGATTATGTACAGATTATGCATAGATTTCTTGTCTCTCTTTTTAAAAACATTTGTATTACTTGAGACATAGATTTGGTCCTTTGTTGAGTAAATGGCCTATTAATCTAGTTCTGATCTCAATTTATGTTTTGCCGTGTCTTAAGAGTGTTAGAACGGATTTTTGCTAGGAATTTTTGTCTCTCTCTGTCCCTCTCGAGCTATGTTTTGCCGGTGTCTTCAGGGTATTAGAGCTGATAACTGATTTTTCCTCGGCACGCCGAGCACCCTAACCTCTCTGCCTCCCTCCCCGTGCGTGAGCCCGTGAAATGGTGACTGCTTGAACTAAAACAAACTCCTACCGTGACAAAAGGGAACAAGGACGCCATCGTGCAACCATGATTACAGCTGCTAAGGTGCGTTATAGCTGGAGCACTTTCGCAATGCCTTTCAGATACAGTAGCACGAGTAATATGTCGGAGAAAGTGATTTACAATGTCACGGCGGTTTGTCGTAAATCGAATTTTAAAGTGCAATCATCGCGCGTTACAACGTTGTATCTGGGAAATTTCCCATTTCATTGGTGTGTTGTTGTGTCGTGTGTTGAGAGAACATCCCTCCCAAGCATATGCCTGATATATTCCTTCCTCTATGCGGTTCTATCACCTTTTTCACTTTCCATTTTCTAGGGTCCCCAGTTCGAGTAGGACATCATGGAAACTACCCTGTACTGAGGAAAGACCTGGCAAATAGGCATTGAGGAGCGTGACCTTTCGCTTTCTCGTTTGCTTTGCCGGGCTTTCCACATGAAGTGGAGACCACGCAGCAACTAAGGTGGCGAAGACTATCGACGTTAACCTTGTCCGACCAGTCGAACGCACGTGACTCGGCCATCGATCCGCCAGTCAAAAGACACTCTGTTACCTAATCTAATTCTCGGATGCTGATCTTCCACCACCGCTCATCATCTTTTTGACCAAAAATCCCGCCTCGACTCCCACATGATTAGCGGTCGTGATAGGCTTGGAATCGTGGGACCCGGATCCGTACAAGTGTTTGCCCTCGATTGCTTTCATCTTGTGATCTTTTTACTCACTTTCCTGGTCGTGATAGGCCAGGAAATTTCGGTATTGATTACAGCCGTATCGGTCGGTGCAAGTCAACCATTGACTAAATCAAATCAGAGGGTTTCAATAATTTGACGCAGCGTATCTAAAGGTTCCTTTGTAGCGTGAAAATGAACGAATTGTCGAAATTCGTGAAAATTAATCAGTTCAAAATTGGATTGTCCTGCGGCTCAAACTTAAGCTCCTCTTCATCTAACCGTTCGAATAAGGGAGACAGTCGATTAATTAAAAGTAAAAATATTTTCTGTTTTAATTATTTAACAAGTCTTTCGGGATATTTTTAACAAAATTACTAATAATATGTCCCCATCCGCAAAATATAAATTCTTTTCCTATGCGGAAAATGATTTCAAATGCCTGCTGCTGCACGAAAGGCTACATTCGTTTGGTCTTCCAAGTCAAAATGCGATAACTTTTTTTAAAAATAAAATCATAGCTTTTTCCTCATGCATAATAGTACAAACACGATAATAACAGACGAGGGCAATAGAAATTCGAATACTCATTGCCACAATACAGTCGAGCATGACTGCCGCGACAAGAGAACCCGCACTCTACCGGACCACCGCAAGGCTGTGCCTTGCCACCACTCGCTCGGACAGCGCTAGGGTGGCGACTATAATGGCGATGGCGGCGTCAAGCTGCGACAGGGCCACACGACCAGTAACACCGGCAGTGCATAGGAAGGAAGAAAAAAGAGGAAGAGGGATGAGGAAAAGAAAAACAAGGCTTTTCAGCTTATTGGCAAAAGAAATGACCATTTGGTTCAAGTCATATTAAAAAAAAAAAAAATGCGTGACGATGACCGCACGAAGTCCATTCTCGAAAATGGTGGTGGTACTCAATTTGAAAAGAAGGAAAAAAATTAAACAGAGTTCCAACCAGCAGGCTGCACGATGAGAAAAAGGTTCCCATCATCTCTGTCATGTCTCTCTGATTGATCATTCAATACGATCATATTCTACGAGTGGTTTCACAGGACAGACAAAAGCGGTCGTACATCCAGCTGAAAGTTCTAGGTAAGCCTCCTGTAAATTCCATGCACGTTCCCTGCTATTTTCTCCTGTTCTCTACGGCGCATAGATATCCAGAAATTTTATTATATTCTATCTATTATTTGATAAATTATAATAATAAAATTGAATACTTTCACATCTGATTATATCCATCTACATAAATAAAGATAGTAAAAAGCTTTCACAATACTCTTACCTAATTCATTTTTATTTCCTAATTTTTTTTAAAATTTTTTCCCCATCTTTTTATTTCTTTTTTCCCATTCGATCATTCTTTAATAGAATTTTATTAAATATTAAACTATACTAATATACCTAAAATATAACATAAATATTAATAAATATTTATATATTGAATTTATAGTATAAAATAGAAACAAATTCAAATATATAAATAAAATTAAGAACAAATAAAAAAGAAAGCGTTGTTATTTTGAATTTTTTATACTAAAATTCAAATATTATTGGGAAAAATACCACCAAAATTCCCAAATTTAATACAGAGTGACAAATTTACCCCAACTTTTTTTGTGAGACAAAAAATCTTAAACTGTCAATTATGACATATTTACTTTGAATTTTTTTCGTGACAAAAAAAAACCTAAATTTGTACCTATATCACACATTTACCCTATATTATAAGGTAATTTTGTCTTTCTTTTTTCTTCTTCTCTCTTCCCTTCAGCAGAGGGAAACCATACTCAGGCGAGGGCAACCCTTGCCAAATCCAAGGAGGGCCACCCTAACCCATCGCCAATAAAGGCAGCCCTCCCCTAAGTCTAGCTTTCCTCCACTATGACCGGCGAAGGGAAGAGAGGAGAAGAAGAAAGAAAGAGAGAGAAAAAAAAAAAAAAAGACGAAAATACTATTGATTATAGAGTTTTGGATAAATGGGTCACAGTTAGCAAAGTTTGAAATTCTTTGTGTCACAAAAAAATAGAGGGTTAATACCCTGAAAAACCCAAAACTGGTACACTTGTAATAAATTTACCCAAAACTATTTTTTTGACCATCAAAAACCCCAAACTGATATACATTTGACAAATTTACCCCAAACTAGTACACTTGTGACAAATTTACCCTCTGTTAGTTTTCGTTAAATTTTATTATTAAATTATTAAGTTAAATGACACGTGACAGTTGATCGGTATACCAATTTAGGATTTTACGCTACATTTGTCACCGTTTGCAATTTTTGTAATTTTTTTGTGGTATTAATCCAATTTAGCATATGGTATGTTTGTCACAATTTTACTATTTTAGGGTTTTTTGCAATCAAATAAATTAGTTTGGGGTAAATTTGTCATAAATGTACCAGTTTAGGGTTTTTTTATAGTTAGTCGGGGTAAATTTGTCACAGGTATATCAGTTTGGGGTTTTTCATAATCAAAAAAATAATTTGGGGTAAATTTGTCACAAATGTACTAGTTTGGGATTTTTCAAGGTATTAACCCAAAAAAAAATTAGGGTAAATTTGCCACTCTGAACAAAGTTTAATATTTTCGGTAGCTTTTTCCCAATATTATTTTAATTTCATTAATTTAAGAGGTTTGTTATTCAAGGAAAATAAATTTTATATTATGAATATTAAAAAATTATCTACCTTTATCCCACCTCTTTTATAGGATAGTTTTATCTAGATATTATTCTCTTATATCCAATTTTATCTTGTCTTGAACAAAAACCATTCACTTGATCAGATGATGAATTTTATCCTAACTACCAAACATAGCCCAATATTCTCTACAATTGGCCCAAATCGCAATCTTGCAAGTATACTTTACACTGCAAGCTGAGCTTAACACAATTTTCTTCAATTCCATAATCAAATGCTATCTAAGACCTTTTAGGATTCAGCATTAAATCGACCAAGTTCTGATTCATGGCTTCTTCGTTCATTCACAAGTTACAGCTACATAAATAAAACCAGGACAGAAAATCCTTTGGAGATTATGTTGTCGAGAGAAAGGAGTTCCCCGCGCATGCACATTGCATGGGTACTAACTTCTAAGCTATTTATTTACATCGAAGCAATCTAATTTCTATGGACCAAATCAAAAGAGGGAGCCGCGATGACATTGAGGCAACAGCCCCTGCCATGCAATCTTACCAGAATAAGGACAGCATTCCAGCAGTTGATTGATGGGTGTCTTGCATCTTCTCATTCAATATGAATTTTTGACAACTACACGGAGTAACTGAGATAGAACCCAGAACAGCAGCGATAGCACTGCATATGGAGCTTCACTGACAATTTTAGTCAGTAATTTGAATCAGTCCTCACATTGGGGGTTTCTCTTTTCTTCAACCGGTCCCAAAAATGATGAAACTCAACATTAGTTCAAGATCAGCATTAAGTATGCTTGACACACTCCACCTGCAGCGTAAGATCGTTAATTCCAACATCATGCAGCATCCGGGAAACTTGTGCTTTTGCAGAAGCCTTGTCAGATTCCGTCTCAACATGGAGATGGATCGTTCCCACTACCTCTGTATTCGTAAAGCTCCACGCATGGAAATGTGGAATGCCCCTCACCTGCTTTATCTTTGTGACATTGTTTAGAGCATTAAATAGATCCCGTTCGTGAGCCCTAGGCACCCTTTGGAGCAATACCTCTGCCGAGTTCCTGAGCAACGGGATGACTGACGACACAATTAAAATGGAAATAAATATGGAGCTGGCAGGATCTGCAACAAGCCATCCCTTGTACTTTATCAACAGAGTCGATACAACGACTCCAACACTTCCCATTGTATCTGCTAGAACGTGCAAGAATATCCCTTCCATGTTGTGGTCAATGTGATGGTGACTGTGCTTTTTTGCTTCGCCTTCACTTGAAGGTAGATTTCTCTGGTGGATTTGACTAATGGACGAACTGAGACCATGGGCGTGTGGGGCTGCTGTCTGAGTAGGCAGACATCCATCTGCATGACCTTCAGTGGAGTGATGATGTGTGAAGACCGGCTCATGATGATGATGGTCATGACCATGACCATGAGCATGGTCATTGTGATGAGCATGATCACAACCATGAGAACCTTCACTATGATTGTCAGCATGGTCATGACCGTGACAACTAGAGCTCCCCAGAGTAGGATAAGCAACTTTAGCATCGCCATTGCCGTGTTGATCAGAATGATGGTGATCATGCTGATTATGATGACCAGAACAAGATTTTTCATGGCAATCATGCTCGACAGAAATACATTTCTGATCCTCAATGTGGCAGTCATGGTCATGTTGGTGTTGGGAATGGGAATGGGAATGGGAATGGGAATGGGAATGGGAACCGGAGTGGGAAGGCGAGTGAGAGCAGGATCCACCATGTGCATGATGATGCTCTTCATGGAAGAATATCAACCCAATCACATTGACAAGAAGCCCGCCAATGGACACAATTAACAAACTGTTGGTCGAGATCTCCTGAGGGTCCAAAATTCTTTCAATAGACTCTAATACAATAAGTGCTCCAACCAACACCAGAAAAACTGCATTAACATACCCAGAGAGAACCTCAAATCTCCCACGACCATAATTGAACTGACCATTAGCAGGCAAGCGAGATATATACGAAGCATAAAGGCCTATAGCCAGAGCAGCACAGTCAAACAACATGTGGCATGCATCTGATATCAAGCCAAGACTGTTGCTCATGAACCCAACTACGAACTCAACAACCATGTAGCCAGCGTTGATCAAGAGGAAGAGCGCAATCTTGCGAGACTTCCTTTCGCTCAAAATGTGACGGATGGGCTTTATGATTGAGGTAGTTAATGGCTCCGATGATTCCAAACCCAATTCAGCATAACTCGAGTAAATAGGATCCAGCTCCGCAACAGCAACATAAAGAAGTATCCCACAAAGCAATAATCCCCAAAGCGAGAGCTCAGGGAAGTAAAACAACTCCAAAACCACCGTGCAGGCGAATGTAACCAAAAATTCCCTCCGAAAATCTTTAGAGCTAACGAACTTCTCATCACTGCAATTCTCACTCAACAGCACTCCAAAAACAACAGTATTAGCTAGAGGCCAACCTAAACTAGTAACCGAAATACTATCTCCTTCGTGCTCAAAGACGAGAATGCTAATCACAGCAGGAACAAGGAGCACAATAGATGTATAGAGCAGCGAAATCAATCTAACCCGTTTCTGCCCCAGCTCTTGCAGCACTCCCCGATTCATGGACACGCGCTCGTAACACCCCAAAAATCCGGACAAGAACGGCAACAGCATCGGCCATATCCTCAAACAATTCTCTCTAGGCAATACCAAGAACCTCCATTTATCAACAGAAGACGACGATCCGGAAAAGGGGAAACACATGTTCCGGTCCCAACTTAGAGCCAAAAGAAACAATCCCAGAAACAATGCAGCAAACCCGCGAACCCGGGAGGATCGATTCTTACCCAGATATCCGGAATCCCTAATCCTCCCCTCGGCGAGGAACCGGGCGGCGACGTTGCCGGACAATTCGGCGAGGATCATGGCCGCGGCGCCGCAGTACCGGAGGGCCTGGAATCGGAGGAGGAACACGACGGCCAGGAGGACGGATTTCGCGGCGAGGACCTTGTTCTGCGAGGGGGAGAGGGAGGTCAGGACGAGGAGGGGCTGGCTCTGGAGCCTGGACTGGAGGGCGAAGGATTTGGAGGAGGAAGAGGAGAAAGGGGAGAGGAGGGCGAAGGAGAGGGAGAGGAGGAAGGAGAGGAGAGAGACGAGGAAGGAGAAGGGGAAGAGAGAGAAGGAGGGCGGGGAGGAGCGGAGGAAGGGGAGGAGGGAGTAGAGGGATCGGAGGGAGAAGAGGAGGAGGAGGAGGAAGGAGAGGGAGGATCTGCCGCCGCCGCCGCCGCCGCCGCCCCGGGCGGAGGAGGGGGTGAGGAGAGGGAGACCGCGCGACTTCGACGGGGTCGTGGTCGGCGTCGACGAGGGGAAGGAGAAGGGAGGGTAGGACCTCGAGGTGGCCGCGGCGGCACGCGGCGGGACGGAGATCCGGTGAGGGCGGTGGTGGCGGTGGTGGTGGCCGTGGTCTTCCATGGCGGCGGCCGGCGGCGGGGGAGTCGCGGCGGTTAGATGCGGGACGCTGCGGGGCGGTAATGAAGACGACGGCGTTGAATTTGCATTTGCAACGCGACGTCTCCTAAGCTCAGTCAAGTAAAGGAGAGAAGACCTTTAAAAATCATTTTCATAAAATAAATAAATTAATAACACAAAATTAAGACCTTTTGACTCAGTTTATTTTCTTCTTTTTTTGGGTCAAAGTTAACATTTACTTCTAGACGGCTTAAAAAGGAGATATTTTTTTATAAATTATTATCAGATCTCCCATTGATATAAAAAATATATATATATGGTGAGTGACGTGTATATTTGACATCGGCTTTTTTTAACCAAACTTTTTTGTGATTAACCATTGAACGATAAATATAATATGTATTTTGTACCGATGATGAACCTAATAAAAGTCCTATTTCTTTGCTAGTGAATGATAAGGGTAGTGTAAATAAATTGTCACTAAAAATGGTAAATTGACCGGTTTTAGGCAATTGACAAATTAAATTTCTATATTTCAAATTTTTAGGATGGGTACCTGTGCTCGATTTGAATTTTGATTTTATAAGCATCATATCTGGATGGATAAATTTTGATCCTACTTGTCTTTTAAAATTTTACTTAAATGAGTTGACAACCTCACACAATTATAGAACTTCAACTCTTAGATGAAAAAATTTTGTTCTCTTCTATCAACAAGTATAAGATAGGTAACAGAATCTTCAAATCTACTAATTTTAGTGGATATACATGCACATACGTCTTGGTATTTGGATGGCTCGTACTCCCTAGTTCCCACCCAAATTTATCTTCGAATGTGAGAGGTGACATAATAAGGTCTTTTCATTCCAAGGAGAATCGTCCCGTCCATCTCTTCTCACGTGAGTCTTTTTAACTGTCTCCTCAGGTTCGAAAAGGCTTAAATTGAAAAAAAAAAAAAGGAAAAGAAAAAAGAAAGTGGGGGAAATTCAGTAATTAGAAATGAAATCCTAACCCATTGAGAAAAAAAAAAAGACATCCCCTTCCTGTAGAAAACGGGAAAATCTGAGGAAGAAAAGAAAAGAAAAGGAGAAAAGGACAGGCGTTGGAAAGTAGAGGAGAGAGAGAGAGAGAGAACGCGGTTGGTCTGTCCTTTAGCCAAGAATCTTCAACCATTTCCAATCCTCTGTCTCTGTCTCTCTCTCTATCTCTATCTCCCCTTCCTTTCCCTTTTTCTTCCACCTCCTCGGCTTTGCTTTTCTCTCTCTCTTTTTACCTCTGGAATTCCTGTTGAGGCCAAAATCAAACATCGGCAACGGGTCCGAAGCTGCAACGCCTTTGTCGGGTCGGTATCATTCCTCCCCCTTCCTCCTCCTCCTCCTCCTCCTCTCTTTCCTCGATCTTTCTCGGGTGGGTGTTCGATCTCTCTCTCATCTCATCTGGGTTCCGTTCAACGTTCATCGAAACGTGCTCTGTTGATTCGTTCGTGGTATTGGGGTTTCTTCTTCTTTACGCGTCGGTCTGCGTCTGAATTCGGGCGGTGATGTGTTCGGGTAGAGCCTGCGTGCGCTTGTGATTTTCTTGTTTCCAGATCGTGGTGTTTCTCGTGTTCATTTTGGGTTTTATCCCTTCTCCCCCAAAATTGAGCGCGGTTGTTTTTCCTGAGCGAAACCCGCTGTTTATGATTTGTGGGTTCTTTCTTTTCCCCCTATTTTCGAGGCGATGTGCGAATTTGGGAGACTAGTTTGAAGCTGGGTTTGATGTTTGTTTGGGATCCTTCCGATTGTTGTCTGTCTTGCCTTTTTTGGGAATTGAAAGCAAAACGTTGACTTTGGTCCTCTGTGTTTTGTTGAAGAGCAAGTTTGAGATTAACCCTTCTCTTCAGTTGAAGGATGATTTTCGTCCCCCCTACTTGTATTTGTGAACGTTTCCTTCGAGCTACAGAGTTGAAGATGGACTCAATTGGAGTTCGGAAGGTAATCGATGGGGTTTGCTGAATGATTTGGGAAGAGCTTGGAGTGTTTCTTTTTTTCCCCCCTGGTTTGTGCATGTTTAGAGGAGATTTTGATGTTTGGATGTCACAAAATCATTGTCTATGAGCAAGATCTGTCATGGTTTTGGAAAACGTGGAATCTCTGTAGACTTGTGCTGCATATTGACTCGTCTAATTATTTTTAGCCTATGATGGTTGTTAATTTTACTGCTTTGGGCATGACAGAACTGAAGGGGGAACAGGGAGACAAGATGGAGGAAGCAATGGCCGCAAGATATTGGTGTTACCAGTGCTTACGAATGGTGAATCCCATTCTGGAAGCAGAGATCAAGTGCCCGTACTGTGAAAGCGGTTTTATTGAAGAGATGAACTCCACCATGAGGGATTCACAGGACTCTGATGGTGACCTTGGGTCAGACCGCGCGCTCTCTCTTTGGGCACCGATTTTGCTTGGGATGATGGGCAATAGCCGTCGAAGGCGTAGGTTGAGACGCTTTGGGTTTGAAGATGAAGATGATGATACCGAGGAGGGTGAGTCACGTCATGGCGGTGACATGGATATGGATCGGGAAATTGATTCCATAATTCGTAGGAGGAGGAGAAGCTCAGCCACTATTTTGCGATTGTTGCGAGATGCTAGAGCTGGAATTGCATCTGAATCAGAATTTGCAGATGTTGCTAGAGACAGAGATGGAGATAGGGACAGGCATAGGGAAAGAGAGCGTGTGATCTTGATAAATCCATTTAATCAAACTATAGTCCTTCAGGGTTCATCAGATTATTCAAGAGAGAACTCAAACCTAATTGGCTCGCTGGGTGATTATTTTGTTGGCCCCGGTTTGGATTTGCTGTTGCAACATTTGGCAGAAAATGATCCCAACGGACACGGTACTCCACCCGCCAGAAAGGAGGCCATTGAAGCTATGCCAACCGTGAAGATGACGGAGAATGTGCAGTGTTCAGTATGCTTGGATGATTTCCATGTTGGAGCAGAAGCGAAAGAGATGCCATGTAAGCATAAGTTTCATAGTGGCTGTATCTTGCCTTGGCTCGAGCTCCATAGTTCTTGCCCCGTCTGCCGCTTTCAGTTGCCTATTGATGAATCAAAGACTGATGCTGATGGATCCAGGAACGGAAATGACACTGGTGAGAGGGACAGGGACAGGGACAGGGGGAGGGAGAGGGAGAGGGAGAGGGAAAGGGAGAGTGCTCAGGGTAGTGGTGAAGAAGGAGAAGGGAACCAGAGAAATGAAAATGGCAGGAGGTTTAATCTCTGGTCTCCCCTTAGTTGGTTCTCTTCCAACTCTGGATCACATTCTGGGGGAGGAAATTCTACCTCATCGCCATCAGGGTCATCATCGAATGGACGTGAAGATGCTTCATCTTAAACTGGTGAGAATTAAGAACAATTCTTACTAGTTCTGGTATTTTCTTTCTTGGCTTGTTGCTGTGGCAGTCTGGAGTTACGCTGTACATAGTATTGTACTCGCTTATGTGGAATTTTCCAACAAGATATTGCTATTTTTTTCCCATTTGTTGGAATTTGTATTTTCTTTTATGCTTTTAAAAGCGGAAACCAGAAGGATTTACTCATCCTTATGTGATGACAAAACAGCTATCGCGACTGCGACTGGCGTTGCTGTCAATCCGTTACCCCTTTTTGTATTCAAATATGTGATGCTTCAAGGGGGTCCTTGTTAACCTCTCATGATAGAAACCAAAACTATGTTGGGGAAGTTGGTGCGCTCGGGGAGAACTTGGTACAAGCCACTGATCATAAGACGAGAGAAGCTCATTGAAGTTATGCCGACATGTGGGTGGGGTGGCAGCTTTCAGTGCTTCAATGAAGAAGAGAAGAAGAGAGACCCTTTGACGGAGATGGAGGTTGAAAAACAGGTTGACATACCTTGATCTTACAGAAGGCGAAGGCAATGAGCATAGCAGGTGTAACGAGATGCACGCGACACATTTTAAGGCGGGTTGATTTCTGATTTCTGTTGCAGACAAGGTCCATGCAAAAGCAGGATCTTTTCACTACAATGTCTCTTTTGATTGCAACTGTTCCAAAGCTTGTCTTACTTACTAGATCGAAGCACCCTCTGGGTAGCGGTATCATGAGGTGTGAACATCGTATAACAGGGAATCTGGCCAGAGTTCCTGCTTGTAATTTTCGATCAGTTAATGAAATTCCCTTGTCATGAAACCGTGACCCAAATACAGGGAGACGACACTGTATGTATGAGCCGGACCTTCTGCTTACGAAGGCATTAGTCAAGATAGGTTTTTTTTTATTGTCAACTCCCTAGGCTCCGAAGGAGTGATGATCCAAGTTTCCCCCGGACTAGAGAAAGAGTCTGCCATTGGAGTATCACTCATTTGGCCTTAAGGCCAAGCCGAATTAATCTAGGGTCGAAAGTCTTCATAAGATGCAGAGGAGCCATTTAGCGTGCGTGCGCATTTCTCAGACACGGCTTTTTTTAACAAGCGGGACCGCCTACTCTTGAAAATAGACATTACTACACGTCCTGCCTAGGCCTGCCCATGCGAAGCACGATGGTCAGCACGACTCTGGACGCTCCCTTATTGCAGGGAATCCGCAACGTGTTCGTGGGGTTTGGATGTCATATGCTTGTTTGGATTGGTTCGAGCTGGGAGGAGTGGAACCACATCATTTGAGGGTGGACCAAAAGCCATGACTTAGACGGAACGTTTTTTCCCAGAAACTGCTCCCCCCCATGTGGTGTCTGACTCCTTCCCATGTACTTTCCACACGAGAGAAGGCGTCGAATCTTTCATGTGATCCACGACTCGTTTTCTTCTTCTTTGGGCTTGTCGCGTCCGACGATCAGAAGCGGACGACACGTCAACTGCCTTCCTCGTCGTTTCTTCATGGAAATTATCAAAATTGACGTGGACTTGAAGGCTGCATCACCAAACGCAACAGATCATGCATCGCTGATTGATTTTCTAAATTATTTCGGGAACGACTACGCCCGGTCTATAGCCGAGACATCGATGCCCGTCCTGGACAGCAACGTAAATCGCTTGTCCCTCTCTCTAGATCTTGCCTGATTGATTGATCATTGCAAAGCTTTAGGCGAGATACATTTAATTTCATGTGATGGTAAAATATCGCATTGACAAGATTTAAGACCGATCCCAAGCTTATATCAAAGTTTCCTAAGATTTGAACAATTAAAGAGCCAGAGATTGTTCTTTTTCTTCTGTTTCAAGACGGTGGCTCGATTGTAAAAGCTCGACTAAATTTTTCTCTTACAAGGGCAGGCTCTAAACGATATATTGCAGCCGACATTTTAAGTTTTCTCATCAGTGTGACCTCTTTTTTCATCTAAAAACGCAAATCAATTTAACAAAATTCATCTTCACTTCAAAGAAATCGATCTATCACTTAGGTGAAACTTTACATACTAAAATTACGTCATTTTAGATGACCCGCGGCATACAGGGCTAAGAACACTATACTAAACACTGCCGACAACGCAAAAACTATAGGCATGGCCAAATTATATAGCAGCACAATAAAGCATGAGAAACAGTAACACGAGCACCAAAGCAAACCGACACTAAATGGAATCTTAGTAATATCAAAAGAGAACAGTTGACAAACAGTAGGATCCCATGTCCTTCACCGAATAGATGGACCCCATCTAAAGCATAGCAGAAAGTCTCCAAATAATTCATTTTCACAAGTCTGGGCATCTCTATGTGTTTCACCATGACATTTCAAGGTTATGAGACCCTCAATTAGAAATTACAGAAAGCATTATAGACTCGTATCTCAAGATATTCCAGAGTAAAAATCCTCTCTTAAAAATTGCAAGAAAAATGCAAAATTGAACATCACCACCAGACCTCCACATTATTTCACAACCAAGATCTTGATCACTGAAGCATTTCCAATGCGATGTAGAACCACCACAGAATCCCCATTTCTGCAGAGTCCTTTACCCTTAGCGACCTGAAGTGCAAACTCAATGGCTTCTTCCGTGGTTTCTGCAGAAGAAGCCCTGGAAGATCCTGCGCATAAAACAGGCACCAACCCCCTGAATATGAGGCTATGCCTTGCTGGAGCCTCGTCGCTGCAAAACCAGTCAAATGAATCTGTTGTGATCTCAGGAACAACAACCGATAATATGGGTAAGCCAGGCCTGTACTTAGCCACCAGTTTTGCTGTACTTCCTCCTCTAGTAAGAACCAGTATAAGAGCTGCTTGAGCAGAGTTGGCCGTTCTAACAGCAGAAGAAGCCAGGCTCTCCAATGGGCTCATGGGAACTGGTGAGTGTTCCATTATCCGTTTAAAAACATCTCCATGGTTAAGAGTGCCCTCTGCTTCTATGCAAATTTTTGCCATGGTGCGAACTGCGAGCTCTGGATAAGCTCCTGCAGCCGTTTCACCACTCAGCATCACACAGTCGCTGCCATCAAGGACAGCATTAGCAACATCAGTAGCTTCCGCCCTCGTCGGCCGGGGTGATTTTATCATGGATTCAAGCATCTGTGTGGCTGTGACCACTGGTTTACCTTGAATGTTGCACTTGTAGATCATCACTTTCTGTGCAAGGAATATCTTCTCAATTGGGATTTCCATTCCAAGGTCACCACGAGCCACCATAAATGCATCAGAATTTGCAAGAATGTCATCGAAATTTGCAACACCTTCTTGATTCTCGACCTACCAAATGTCATTCACAGAAAGGGACCAACCAATATTTAGAATGGAAATTTTGACTAACCTTATAAATTGCAACTCATTGGCTGCTAGGATAAACCAAACCCAAGGGAGAACTATAATGCCGTACTTATACATATGAAAGAATCCAAATCTTCAGAAATGCATTTCTGTATCCATGTAATTGTCATTTAAAAATTTAATCACTTAATACACCATTCATACTAGCCCAAATAAGTATCTATTTTCCTAGTCGTCACTTTGTCAGTTTCTAAAGGAGAAAACAACTCAATGAATTGCTTCCTGATAAATGCATGTTAGCAGAAACTTTGACAACATAAGTCATTGGTCCAGATAGAGGCACGGATTCATCATACCTTTGACATAAGAAGAATGTTCTTCGCATGCTTCCCAAGCAACTTCCGTACCTCCACGAGGTCTGAACCTTTCCTAACGAAGGAAAGAGCAATCATGTCAATCTTATTGGGAATGCCCCACTGCAAGATATCTTCTTTGTCTTTTTCGGTCAACGTTGGAAGGTCCACGATAACACCAGGAAGATTCACATTCTTTCTCTCGCCGAGAACTGCAGAGTTCTCACAGCGACAATGAACTAGACCCTGTTCTTTGTCACAGGATAATACAGTAAATGAGATTGTCCCATCCGCACAAAGAATGACACTTCCGGGCTTTAGATCCTCAGCCAACTTTTTGTAGCTCATGCAAATCATTTCCTCATCCCCCTTAATGCTATAGTCAGTAGATATCGTGATCTCATGGCCCTGCTTCAATTGTATGGGCTTACCATCCTTCAGAAATCCAGTTCGAATCTCTGGCCCCTGCACCATTGAATGTTAGCAATCAGAATTCGGATCATGTTTGTCTTAACTGAGAGCTATGCATTTAGACAATAGTAGTGACATTAGCATATGCAAAGAAAATACTAATGGGAGAGATAAACATGCCAACATCTCATGTTAATAGAAGTTGACAGAAAGGAGCATTTTGGATAATCTTCATGCTGGGATTGTTGTGGAGCTTCAAACAAGATACAGTGGAACACATCAAAATCAATAGCTTACTCAAAGCAACACATAGATATATATATATGGCTTCTAATCAGGTATAAAGAGATTGGTTTACTGAGGTTGACATCAAATTTCCAGCTAAAAACAGATATCAGCAAGACCGTTTTCCGTACAAGAAGTAGCATCCTGAAGAAATCGCATCTATGAATCCCAGCAAGATGCATTATCCTATCTTCAAACATCAAGGTTCAGTTTTACTCCCATGGAAAATAAAAAGTTCACATATGTTGATCCTGTGTCATTCAACTGTTACACCAAGTAAATTCCATTCTCACAATTAACAATTTCTTCTAAAGCATGAAAGTAAGTAAGTTTTGCGGTATTTCTAAAAGTTCAACTGTTGGTTTCTTGGCTAAATAACATCTAAGTCACTTGTACCTCGAGTGAAGAAAAGCTTATTTGCCCATTCGCATGGCATTCTGTTTGGCTCACATTTAAGCTCTATGTCAGCAACATTAACAAAGAGAGAGATCACTCTCCCCAAAAAGAATTTCATTTATTTTGTGTGTGTGTGTGTGTGTGTCTGGACACCACACGCATCAAATGAATCATTAGGAAACTTTTGCAATCAGCCACATGAGCAGACAAAACAAGCGCTATTGTTTGTGGAAGAGCTTGCTTGCTTCAATTACATAATATAAGAAAAAGTGGCCTTGAAATTGAATTACTTACAACACAAGAGAGAAAAATGCAAATGCTAGAGCATCGAACATTGCGGTGAAGAGATCTTCACCTTAAATGGCTTTCCAAAGCGCATTTAATCGATGCAATTCAAAGACTTACCATTTTCAAAAGGAAACCCTTTACATCGACGGAATAAATATTAAACTTGCAGAGCAAGCTCAAATTGCAAACCTACGCTCAAAAATCACGGGGCCCATCAAGACAACAGTCATCACCTAGATTTTCCGACTGTAACCGCAAACATAAATGCAAGATCGAATTTTAACATGAATCTTGGCCGGGCGAAATCGCGGAACTAGCGCACAAAGAAGGATCGGAGTCGCCGTGCCGCCCGAACACCGACAACCACCCCGCACACATCACAACTCAATCGATCGACACGCAACGAATCATGCGTACCCCAGCCATCGTCAACCCATCCAATCCAAATCCAGACGCATATCAGACCGGAAAATCAGGACCCCAAAACCCCAACGACAGAGCGCGAAAGCCCGCGGCCGGGGGGGAGGGGGGGGGGGGTGGGGGGGGGGGGTTGGTTTACCTTGGTGTCGAGCATGACGGCGCAGAGGATGCCGGTGCTCTCCATGGCCTGGCGGAGGTTGTCGAGGGTCTCCTGGTGGTACTCGTGGGAGCCGTGGGAGAAGTTGAAGCGGGCGACGTTCATGCCGGCCCGCAGCAGCTTCTCGGTCATGGCCACGGACCGGGACGCCGGCCCCAGGGTGCACACGATCTTCGTCTTCGGCCTCGCCTCGGCCCCTCCCACCACCGCCGCCCCTCCTCCGACGAAGCCGTTGACCTGCACCATCTCCGCCCTCGAACGCCGCCGCGCCTTCCGATCACGAGAAGAGGATGAGAGAAAGAAAGAGGAAGAGAGAGAGAGAGGTTTGACTGGCTGTGAAGGGAAAACCGGAGAAGGAGAAGGTGTTTGTTGAATTCACGCTAACATTCGACAGTTCGGGAATGTTAAAGGCGATCCCTTTTTTTCTTGACCAGCAAGCCAATAGGGAAAATTAGGGGGTTTTTTTTTTTTCTTGTTTTGTTCCTTTTTTCTACTTTTAAATTATGAGAATAAAGGTGCTTGTCCAAAAAAAAAAAAATTATGAAAATAAAGGTGGAATCCATTCCTGCTCTTTAGGTGCTCTTTTTTCTTTTTTTGCTTCATTTTTTTTTCTCATTATTTCTTGAAAGGTCGAATTTAAGTAAACCATCCCTTGGTTTACAATCGAGACACATAGCAATTATGATGATATAAGGGGGTGTTTGGTTGGGCATTCCCAAAGCCCCTTAGACCCCCAAATCCTCTTGAGGGAAAATTTTAGTGTTTGGCAAATTTTTTGGAAGCCCCTTTGCCCAAGTATGAGCATTCGGAATGCTCAATGCTCAATGCTGGGGAGGGGCAGCATTCGGCATTCGGCATTTGAGAAATATCACGCCTACTGTTCATCATTTTTCTTTCCCATGGTCTTCTTCTTCTTCTTTCCGGCCACCGAGCTTCTCCGGTAGCCACCGCTACTGCCGCCTGAGGGTCGTGCGTCGCTGGTGACCACTGTCTAGGGGTGTTGCGACACGCGACCCAGGCGGCGAGGACCTTAGGCAGCGTCGCCTGAGGTCGCCTGAGGTCGCCTGAGGTCCACGCGACCTTAGGCCGCTAGATCTGGCGGTCCGAAGGCCAGATCTGGCCGTCTGGCAGCCAAATCTGGCCTCTACGACCTCAGGCGCTTGAGGTCGCGCTTCCAGGCAGCGACGACGTCGCCTAATGTCGCGCTGCCCGCCGCCTGGGTTCACACGACCTCAGGCGGCCAGATCTGGCGTTCCGGAGGCCAGGTCTGGCCTCTGCGCCTCCAAGCGCCTAAGGTCGCGACCTCAGGCAGTCGGACGGCCAGATCTGGCCGTCCGGCATCACCGGCCGTCGGATTTGATTTTTAGATTTTTTAAAAAAGAAAATTAAAAGCAAAAGCCCATTTGGAATAAATTTTGCCAAACGGTATTTTCGCACAAGCAACTTTTCAATGCATAATTTGCCAAACAGTCGAGCATTCCCGAAATCCCCTTTATCCTAAGGGTATTTGCATTTGGCCAAAGACATTCCCCAAAAGCCGAACCAAATGGGCCCATAGTAGAGCGACAGAACGGCGGGAATTGCGGTTTGAAATGAACGAGAAAATGTAAAACGATTGGGAGATGCCTTATTGATGAGCTAGTGGAGCGGAATGAAAGTTGAAGTAACAATGGAATTCATCATTCGTCAAAAGCAAATCATCCATAAAAGATGAAAAATAGGCAGCGTAGATGTTGAGTCGACCACTTAAAAGAATTGAAGTCATCGAAGGAGGTGGAGATCAAATAATGCATGTACTCGAAAAATTTGCTTGATGTGACAACATTCACTAAGTTGAAGATAGATCAGATGTTGCTAGAAGCTGGACGGCACCATTCAACTGAAGAGGCGTGCAAGTTAGGGGTGAGTAATCTATGATGAGTAGGCTCTAAATTCAAAAGTTGAAGCCTATCTTGTCAAAACAAATTCTCGATTTCTGCAGTTTAGAAAATACTTTGTACACTTTGAAACCGAATCAAACCAGCAAAAAAGTATCAATTCAGTTCGATTTCAGGATCCACCTTCGAGCAGTGCTCTCCTCTAATCAATTCTTTTGAGAAGCTCAAATATGGAGGTGCATACGAGCAAGTGAGTCCCACTATTAAATTACATGGCTTCACATGCTTCACGTGAGTTTCACATCATTCAATCGATCAAATTTATTGGGCTCATGTACACTCGGATTTGTTTAGAGTATCGGTCCACATTTTGTCCCTATGATAGTATGGTGCAATATCTCCGTTAAAGTCCATCGATGAAAAGTAAATCGAAGTCAAGTCCAATTGTATCTAATGAATGAAAATCGGAGTTTCCATGATCTAAATTTTGGGGTCCAGCGGTGGAGATTACTAAGTGGCTCTAAAACACTTATGAAGGATCATTAATTACGCTTTGGAAATATCGATATTTTTATTTAAAGTATGTGAATATTTCAAAAGGCGTTATTACCCAGTTTTCAAAATATATTCGACACACACAATTATTATTGTCAGCGATCTTAAGGCAGTGTGGTTAGGACACTGGTTGATAAGATCCTTAAATTTCTACCAATGTCATGTTTACCCCTTGCCTAAATTACATAAAAAGATATATGATGATTCTGTCAACATAAGAGAAAATACCTAGAATATCTAATTAGTGAGGTTGTTCACGTTTTTTTCTCTTTTCCTAAACAAGTGGTTGTCCACGTTTTTTTTTTCTTTTTTTTTCCTATACAAGTGGTTGTCCACGTTTTTTTTTTTTTCTTTTTTTTCCTATACAAGTGGTTGTTCACGTTTTTATTTTTTTATTTTTCCTAGAATGATATTATGGACTATGAAGCCATAGCGAGGAGATAAAGAATACAAGAAAAGCTTGTGAATGCATGACAACAAGAAAGCCACAAACCAAAGTCAGAACATAAAATACGTATCCACTAAACTGAAAAGGACAACACCCAGATCGTCATCAACGAAGCCCCACTTTTGTTTAATTGCCGTCGGTGTTGGTGACCCCTGGGTAAGCATGAGAGGGCACATCACGCACGGCCACGGGCATGCCCGGTTCGGGACCCGAATCCAGCGAATCCGGCGAATCATAGCCGTTGATATTGTGGATCCTACATGGGGGCTAACCCGAGTCCGGCGAATTCAGCATATCACAGCCGCTAACACTGTGTGAATCCCGCGTGGCGCCGAGCTCGGGTCAAGACAAAGTGTTTTCCCCGGTTCATTCGGGTCCTTTTGACCCTTTGTGTCCACGAGGAGGAACACCCACAATTGTGCGAAAGTTGCACGCTCTAAAATTGGCTCTTGGAGAGTGTAACGAGTCGGGTCCTCTCCTCGAATTTCTTTTGACCTCTCGTCTATCAACTTACTTCATGTTCTGCAGTTTTAAGAAAGCCGTCCGTCGTCAGTTGACCATTTTCGTGCATGATGTACGAAAGCCTGTCAAGAAAACTGCTCGCGCCACGCGCAGTTGGAACGTTCTCGGCCGTTCGGTAGCCCACGCTACAGTTAGTAGGGTTGATGGGGTTATGAGGAACTATAGATCGGTTAGGACTCGACGACTGCCATTGTTCTCGACTCAGTAATTGCTTGGTTTGGAAGGAGAGACGAGAGGACTGTCGTGACCCAGTAAAAGTTTAAGACTGATGGGTGTTCCACGAGGTTGGATTTTCAACCCGCAGAATGAACTTCAGCATTCTAGCTGTAAGAAGGGAGACGATGCAGAGAACAATATGCAGCTGAGAGTCGGAATGAAGAATCGCCTGTTCATGGATTCCCTACAGGCTTGCGCAGGCACCGCATGGCCAACATGGCAGGGCATTTGTTTTACCCTTGCCCGGACCTGCCCCCAGACACCAGTTTGTACTTGTCATGTGCACAATGGTTTGTTCGTTTTGACAAAACTATAAGCGACAGGCTTCGCGATATACAGCAAAAGTCGTCACCATAAATTACCGATTGTCTTCTGCACAATATAGTAAACTGTGGTTCAGCATCTGAAAAGCCCGATATTGATCTGCAAAAGAGCTTTATACAGTCCAAAGAAAAACCATGTTCAGAGCTGTATACATTCTCCATTGGGCCCCTCTTATCTCTAACATGAAAATCCCTCTCATGCTGCAGTCATGTCGAAAGCTTCCCTACCTGATCCCGCCATTTACCCATTTGACAGCTCCAGTAATCAACGTGCTCCCGAGAATGCTGAAGTTTCCAGCCTGGTAACCATGACGAAGCTCAACTGAAGAAGGCTGCACAAGTCACTCCTTTACTAGATGCTACATGTAAGCCTCTTTTGAACAAAGCTGGAAGAAGCTGCACAAGTCGCTCCTTTACTAAATGTTACGTGTAAACCTCTTATGAAAAGTGGGTAGTACAGGCTCGATAAGTCAGCATCCGAAAGGAATCTCCGACTCATTGATTCCATCCATTTATTATAGTTCGTCATGGCCTTCCATCAGTTCTCTGCTCATTGTGTCTAGCTTATCTTGAAGTTCCTGTAGCATGTCATTGGAAAAATTTTGCGCTACCATAAGAAACTACTTGAACTAAGAGGTGATTTTGAAACAGTGGAGACACGACAGAATAAGTACCTTCAGTTTATCTTCTTTGCAAAGAGCTGGAGTGGATATCATTGCTTCATATCTGTCACAGAAAAACCAGATTTTAAACAAGAAAGAGACATAAAATTACACAGGCAGTAATAGGAAAGAAATCCTTACTCGCAACGACTTGGTTCATCTACATCAGCAACCTCATTTTTCAGCCCACATCTCAGCTTCACCTGTAAATGTGCAATAGCAGAAATCATAACAGCAATACATACTATCACCTATCTCTCTCAGAGGCTGGCAACTCTGGGCACGTGATGATCAATTGAAATCGGCCTCATCTCAAAATTAAGGAAATTGAGCGAGCCTTGCAAAACAGCCAATATACAAGCTATTTGATCCCATAAGTCAGCACAGTGTGCCATGGCTTATCCTTCTAAGAGAATCATAAAGCTAAGCAGTTGATGTTGGTGCCAAATAAATTACGTCTTAGAGGGAAAAATCTTTCAACCATGTCTATGACAAACTCTAAAGCATGAACAAAAGTACCTTCATACTTCTGTCAGGACCATTCCAACAATTGTCACCGGCTGAGAAGACCATGACTCTGTAACTGTCGTCAAATTTGTCCCACTTCCTAGAAACCACACATGATAACCATCATACGGTATTATGAAAATAAAATCCTTAGTGCAATGGAGACTGTCACGGGCGAAAAAAGAAAACCTAGAATGACTAAATAATTATCCAAGGTGCAGGGTTTGAAATTTGTTCGCAAACATGTGTAACATCAATCAGCTGAGAAGCACTAAAGAATATCCTCATGGTAATTCTATCAGTCAATAAGACCACAGATAAATCGCATGGACTTTGAGGGATGTTCCCTCTAAAGATGACAGATATGAGTAAGGAATGGTTCAATTCATCTAATGCCAACGTTATGTCTTATTAAGAAGAAGACTACAATAATTTACAATTCCAATGCCTACAAAATTGTACATCTACAATCTGGTTCGGTCATCTTATCATGGTGAAGTAAATTTTTCCTAAATATCTCAGGGACAAAAAAATTATTGGTGCTACGTGAATAGCGTTAATTCATACGTGCGGGCATTTTGGCATCTGCCAAGACGAAATAGCCCTGAGTTTTTTTTCTATTTGCATTTATGGCCTAAGGTTCGTTGGTTTAATTCATGATGGAAAAGGTCAGTACAGCCAAGTTCTATTAGAGTAATTTGCTAGCTACTTGTAGATAGACAACAAATTCATTTGCGTTAAAAACAAAGCTAACCTATGTTTGATCTATTAGTAATTGAGTAGACTGAGATTTTACGATGTATTCCTTGAACCAATCATTAATCAAGATTTCTCGGCAATCTCTCTTTTAAGTTGAAGAAAATTGGTGCCTCTATAAAGATGATGCAAGGAAAGTAATTCTCAGCACAACACATATAAGTAAACTAGCAACTCTCCTAACGTAAGAATAGCAATTGCGTAGATCAAAATATCATGACAAGTAACATTAAAAACATACCCCAAGCGAGTTGTAGAGTGCCCTTCCTGCTGGGAAGCTTCTTTAAAGGGGCATACTTTGTAAATGTACCTAGATCAACAGATGTGAAATTAGGACACTGACTGCTGAGAAAGCTTGATCTTTGCAAATTGGTCCTTGACTCAATTTGAAAAACGTGACGATCAGAAAGAACATCCCAGAAAAGAGAAGTAGTACTTATTCTGTTTGCTCTCAAAACAGCGACCATAGTATGAATAGAACTCCTTTTCTGGGCCTGTAACATTTAATTCTGAGTTTTAGTTCACAAGAGCATCATTGTCAAGATATTCTCACGAGTATAGTAATATCTTCTCACCGAAATCCTGTTTCAGCTTTTGTGACAAGCTTGATATTCTTGACTGGATCTTAGATAATTTTGTACTCAATTCATCATATTCCTTGCGTACATGAGCAGCCTCTGAAGAAAAAAGAAAAAACAAATGACATGATTCTGTATAATTCAATCTTAAGATTAAAAGTTGAACTATAAGGTTACCACCTACCAGATATGTCAACTGGAGTCTGGAATATATTGATAGCTCGAAGAATTCCCCGCAACATTTTCTTCATCTTCTCTACCCAAGAAAAGAACTTCTGGATTGCGATATCTATAAGTTAATATTATTCCATGTAACATGATGCATTAGATTACTGAAATTCCATAAAACAGGATATTCAAATTCACAGGAAGCCGTAAAAGCGAACCTTCAAAGTCAAATTCATCGTCTGAGTCACTATCTGATCCATCTTTGTAATGAGAACTGAAATCATAATGATCGTTCACTGCAGAATCTTCCTCAAACGCATCTTCCACGTTATCATACTCATTCTTTTCGCTGTCAGCAGTTTCTAACGCATATATATCATCAATACCATCACGCGTGTCTTTTGGGATCTCCCTTTGTTCCTCATTATTATTATCTCTTGCAAAGTCTTCCCCGCTTTCCTTCTCTGTCTTCTCCCCTGTCCAACGAGAAGCAACAAGTTGACCCAACTCTTCCTTTGACAGTTCCTCAGCATTCTCAGATGCGTCATCTCCCTACAAGTAATAAAACAATCATTCACGAGTTCTGGAAAAGCCAGCTAAAGTGAGATATCTGAGATCATTTCAAATTCAAAACCACAAGAACTTCAGAAACTCCATAAAAATAAAATGCTCTGCATTGGGCAAGAGGAAGAAAAGTAACATGCAGTCATGTAGACACCTCGAGTAAAGATATTCATTCTCAAACCTATGATATCTACTTGATGGAAATTACACTGAGAAATAAGATTGTTCTTGCCAAATTTTGAAAAAAAAAGCTGCATTTTCTATTAGAAGTTAAAAGTGTAATCAGAATATATTTTTTCATGTTGAGTTAAATCTAACAGAATTTTCCATGACATGTGAATTATGTTTCATACACTGCCAATGGCAGAAAAGGAGTATGCTTAACCAATTCATCTGCAAGAAATAATGTCAGAGAAAGCAGAGATACCCAAAGCATCGAATGGGATCATATTACATAAAAACATGAGACACGAGCAGTCCATTATTGAAGGTGATGAGGACGACTATAATTTCTATGGCCAACATGATTTCTATCAGACATTCACTTCTGCCAAGCTATAACATTTTCTGCTATGATTGACTGAAATCAAATTTTGGTATGAGAATATAAAATTTCATGCATATTGCTGCATTGCAAAAGCAGTAGTTGTGGTAAGCAAAAAGCATCTACGACATAATACTTGCTTATGATTGCACCAGATTTTACCAGAGAAATCTAGGGGTTTGCAGTCACATTAAAGCAATAAAACCAAAAGAGTTGACAAAAAGTACTTCAGCATGTATATAACCATTAGCCACCTTGCTTTCAGCATCAACAATAGGTTCAGATGAAACAATTGACTCTTCCCCATTTGCCGGTGTTAAAAACTCATCTTTCTCTTCCACAGCATGCTATACAGAACAACAAATGTCCAGATTGTTGAAATCATTTTGACTACAGAGAATCAATTGCGTGTACTGCACAATTAAACTTTTGATGACTTACAGTAATTCCCTTATCTTGGACTCCAGTCGATAGATGATCATGTTCTTGCACCAAATCTTCTTCCAAATCCTATTGGAAGTTTATTGCAAAGGAAGTTAACATACTAATATGCATCCAGAACTTTGTAAGCATGCCTTACTATTAGGGACAAAAAAAAAGAAAGGCATTGAATCAACATGCATGTGCAGAGGCACAATAGCTATGATGCCAACGTAACATTATTCAATCAGTCAATAGGTAATCATATCTCGACCAAAAAAAAAAGAGTTAGGCCATTTAAGAAATTGTCCATGCAGATCGTATTCTACATGCTACAGAATATGCAGCAAGCAATATAGATCCCACACCAAAACTTTCAAAATTTAAGAAACAACAATTTTCTACAACCATTGACCTACAACTTGCCAAAAGTTAATAGGATAGAGAAATTCTATTGAACCTGGTCAGATGGATAATCATCCACAAGTCCAATCCTTTCATCAAGCATACTCTCTGTAGTTGACGTATCACTTTCACCTCCTCCACCCTTTTCAATTCTCTCTTGATCGATTTCCTCAGCTGTTTTGGTTTTCTCTTTGCCAGCTTTCTCCTCAGCTTCTCTTTTTTCCCTCTCTTCTTTTTCTTTTCTCATTCGTTCTTTCTCCTCTGCTTTCTCTATTTGTTCTTTGCGCTCTATATTGAGAGATGAAAAAGCAACAAAACAATTGATAGTAACACAAAAACAAACGCATGTAAAAGAAATCTTAAACTAAGCATCATAAAGTGCCAAAGCATGGAAGAAGGGTAGTCTAAGCACATGTACAACAACAGAGATAGCAAATAGTGACCATGACACTGAGGCTATTTTGGGAGCACCAAGGGTCGGAATTTGGAGAGAGTATCTAAAAATTAGAATTTTCCCTCTATTTCTCTCTCACAGAAATTTCAAACTTCTCCCAACTTTCCACCTATCCCGTCCATTTTCACTATTTTACCCAAATATAGCCAATCTTCCAAACATCATAACACTACTAGACACTCGTTTAGAGGGATGAAGTAATTTATTTAGTGAGGTAAACCAAATGCTTCCCAAATCTTCCATCCATTTACCTACAAAGCTGGGATACATCTGGCACATCAATATCTAATAGTCACAACAACCACACTCATTCAGAAAATGCTTCGTTGTTTGGTAAAACTACCAAACAGTTAGTACTGTAAAATATCTATATGGAAGCTATACCATGATGAGTTCATTATCATCAGAGTTTGAATTTTTCCAATTCTGTAGACCATAATATGTTGCCATCACTGGATGCAGTATGAACAAAGATGATATACATGTGCAGTAGCCAGCAACTACGTTTTAAGGGCAAACTCAGATTTAATGAGATCATGATGACTAAATTCAAGTTATTTTGCCAAGATACCACCAAATTAGGAAAAACCAAACCTTTAAGCTGTTCAAACTGCACTTTCAGTACTTTCTCCTCACTTTTCAGTTTTGAGAATTCTTCCTTGTCTTTTGCAAGAGCTACTTTAGCCTGTTCCACTTCCTGTTTACGTATGGCAACGCCCTCCTGGTACACAGCAATTTTTTTCTTCAGCTCATCTCGTGCTGCTTTTCCAGCTTCCTGACATGTATTCAGGCACTTCACTTTATCACCGTATTCGTCACTCCCATCACAGCAGTCTGAGTATCATGGAGCAGGCAAAGAACATATGTTAGGAGGAAACATTAAGAGGAGGCAGAAAAAGAATGACCACCTGCTAGTTAGCCTTTGTCCAGCGGATGCTAAAATCAGTGTTACAAGAACCGGAACAATTTAGTAATTCCGTCAACCTATTGAGGTTAGATGATGTCGGCATATACATCTTTTATAGGACCTTAGCATTTAGTAATTGTCCAATTGACAAAAATCCTAAACAATGAAAAGGGAAAATTAATCTAAGTATTAATTAGTATCTTATCACAATATTATGATGTTACTTAATCCACACATTCATCATCCATTTTACTAACAATTGATCACTCTGCAGATCCCTGCATATAACGATAAGCATGTAGATTTTATTCAAAAATGCACCTTTTGTTTTCTCTCCAACCTTTCCCCCTTCCTGCAATTTTTCTCGTATTCTCAGAAACACTGTTCATTGACGAGTGTTAAGGAAAAGATCAATCCAAACTAAACCAGTTCTCCATCTCACCTAGTTTTGACCACTTTCTTGTCACTGGATTGAACCAGACCAAGCATGCAAACTGTTCTCAATTGAAGAAGCCACTCTTGTCTAGCTTTTGAAACAATCCTTAAGATGTAAAGCCAAAAAAAAAAAGTTTCCATTCATTTCCCAAATGCATATATCTCACAATCAATGTCCTTGTCCTCAAAAGTTGGAGAGTTCCTAAAAAGTAGTCTCAAATCTGTTCATCACTTGAAATATACCCTTGTTTACTTGTCTTCATGGTATTAGGGTTCATTAAATAGTCTGTAAAGTAATATTTCAACAGTGATGTTTGTTAGTGAGGAAGACAATCCAGGACATGAAGTTGCCAAAGCAGGTAAATAAATCTGTTGTTGCACAAATTATGATTAATCAGTGCCCCATGACACTAAAGCACGGACCATCTCATTGCAGAGAAGATTAGAGATATCCTTGGTATTGAAGCAATTAAAATCTGTAAAGAGAACTTCTGGCCCTGGCCATACATGATATCATATCTGATATTTCCATGTCTAAGAAGGAATTGCAACCTTGTTGGGCAATTCAAATGCAGCAGGATCTTGTTCGATGGTACATGAACTTACATGCATGTGTTATGTACAGATGATCAGAAGGGAGAATGAGGTCCACAATCAACACAGGAAAACAAATGCTTGGAAAGGCCAAGACCATGGAGAAAAAGTTCCGATGGACTACTCACCACAAATGCCATCATTTACTCTTGAAGAAAATATAATGACAGGAACATGTCCTGCATTCCGACAATAAAATTTTCCATTTGGGCATGCTGATGTTCCTGCATTATCGAGTCAGAGAAAGTGAAGTTACCATTAGAAAAGTACGTAGCTCTAGTGGTGGACACTACAAGAAATCTGCAGACATACATGAGATGTTCTAAAGAAGGAAACAAAGCCGGGTGAAAGTAACAGTGTCATTTAGAATAGCCTAAAGATCAAAGCAGGTCCAGATATGGACACTACTGGGTGTTTGCACACATACTATGTTCTATAAGAAGAAATAAAGCCTAGGATTAGTAACAGTCTTTTTTGGATAAGTAATATCTAAAATCAGTACTAGCCTAACAAAAAGAAACCCATGGTTTGTGATAAGCACGATACAACTGAACTAACATGAGTCCAGCTGAGCTTCTTGATGAACCATCATTACTAATATATCAATGGAGAGCATCGCTCAACTATGCCAGTTTATGGAAGTTGGCCAGACCATCCCATATAAACTGAATACACTTCTTTGCTCTTCGAAAGCATTTATATCAAATAAAGCAATCCGCAGTTTTGCTGATCTATGATGCAAAACCGATTATTCATGACGATTACCAGGGAAAATATTAAGTCCTCATAATATACCCGCCAAGTTCGTAATATCTGGTGAAATTGCTTAAGGTAACAATTCGTCTGCTTCGTTCGGCAAGAAAGAAAACTGGGAGTTCCTCATATGCATCTCATCAAATGAACAAGACAGACATCAATGAAAAGAAGGGCACAGCGATTCATGAATTTACTTCTATCTCCTCCCAGTTTTACCCATGGGTCAAGGTCTATGGCCCAAAAAAGTAATATTTATTTTACAATTTCCATTGTTTATCCTATTCATAATCTCTGTATTTACTTCCCTTCCGTTGCATTAATTCATCCATCTAAACACAGTGCAAGACGAGAGAGCAACCAATAATTCAATGACAATAGCAAACTAATTACACAAAAAAGTGGCTCAAAAAGGACCTGGCTCATCTGTGCCATCCGGGCAGTCGCAGAAATCGTCATTGACCTGGGCTCTGCTGAATTTCTTCGACCCATCCTTACACTCGATCCTGTTCGATGAACCGTAATATTTCACATCTGGGTATCACGCAGACTGTGATCAATCACCCAATCACAACCTCAAAAAGTCAAAACCCCCACCCCACCCCATCCCACCCACTACAGCGAGCTCTGTCCAATAAAAAACACTCCACAAACGAGGCACCCAGAAGAAAGCGACGGGCTCGAACCTTCAGGAGCTATCCCGAGAAACGGGTCTTTGGGCGGCGAAGTCGAGGACGACGCGCGGAGAGAACCGTTGGACAGCAGGACCAATGCGACGACGGAGATGAAAACGGTCGGCGAATTCATGTCCGCAGGAAGCGTTAGAAAAGAGCTGGAACCCAGAAGTAAATTCTTCGATGCACCGGTGCCGGTGCCGGCACCGTGATCTTGGAAGTTCGCTGCTCGCGGCGACGGGGAGGGAGGGAACGGGAACCTGAGGAAGGCGATCCGGGTCGGAAACGACGTTGTTTTTTTGTTTTTTTTTTTTTTTTGTCGCGGGACGTGCGGGTCAACGATGTGACGACGTCACGTTCCGTGGAATATCAGGATTACAACAAAACCGATGGAATTGGTAATGGGTGCATTTGGCTTGGCTACGGGCAAAGTCTTTTGTGAAATGTAAAGGTTTTAGGTTTTATTTATTTATTTATTTATTTATTTTTAGTGACCCAGGGAACCACACACGGTCGGCAGCTGAAGGTAAATCACTTGGAGGCGACACGTGCTAGCCATCACATACGTGGCACTAGGTAAGTCGTCAAGAGTCTCAAGTTAGCATTCTTGTAACTTGCGTTACAGGAGTTTCGAATACTAAATATTCTCAATAAAAGTTTAGCGCATACCCAGTTGAGCCACCGCACGCAGGTGGTAGGTTTTAGGTTTTATTTGTTTTGCGGAATATAAATAATTTTAATTTTAAAAAAATAGCTTATTTGATTTTAGATAATTAGCTAATGAATAGTATTTTTATTATCGATAATATTTATTCACTTTTATAAGTGATTTAAGCGATTATTTTTTAAGAGTATTTTTTCAAATTATTCATTTCTCTCTAAACAAATGGAGCTAAAAGGATTTTTCAAATGTAAGCAGTGTTTGTAAAGTATGTTATAAAGATACATTGGAAAACAACTTTAACTTAAATGCTGTTTGGAAAATACTATATTTTGTAAATGACCTTTGCTTCCTTTTTGAGTGAAATTCTCAGTCCCTAACTAGCTTGCTTCACTTGAGGCTGCACAACCTCAAGTGTGGTTGGTGCAACCTCGAGTGTGGTTGGCTAGTGCCAAACTAACTTTGTCAATACTGATATGGTCTCGCTTGTGGCCTAAATCTTTACTAATGAAGTTGTGTGAGGTAGGGCATTCTATTGAACTATGAAAATTAAGCGAGGGCAAAGTTAGAAAAAATGTATTTGTACTTTGAAAGAGCTCAAAACACTTTTGGAGTTGCTTCGGGCTTAAGGCTCTTTAGAAATGTAATTGCATCTTCTCAAATCTCTCCCGAAATCATTTGTATTTGTCTAAGAGACTTTCTTCTTTTTTTGGTCGAAACCCACAGGATTTTGAGGCCCCAAAAAGGGCTTTAGCAAAATCGAACCAAACACAGCAATGTGCATTAAAGTTCAAATTCAAAATCATATAAACTAACCAGATTAGTCTCAACATTATTATGCATTTATTATTTATACATGGTTTTAGAGGCAAATTAATAATATATGGGTTGCTACTTTCCTATTTCGATTTAATTTTTAATTTTCCTTTTTCATCTTTCCCAAACCTAGATAGATGATAAGGATTTATTTTTTCGCTCAAAATAAGCAAAAACAAAATCCGAACTCATATTTAGTTGGAAACTTGATTTGGGACTTTAGCTGAGTTGTCTTATCCCAATAGTTAAACATACAAATTAGGTCAAACAAATGAAAATTAAGGAAATATTAGATCGAGCTAAACTTTCTTTTATTGTTTAACTATGAGTAAAGTTATCGATATCGCTTATGAATCCTACCCTCAAAGTTTTTCCTATAAATAAACTTGAATGCACTTCGTCAAAATCACTTATAGAAACTTTGACAAAAATAACAAATCAAGATTTCTAACAAGACAAATTAACAACATCACATCTTTAACAAATTAATGATTTCGTTATTGCAAATAGATCGAGTCTTTTTTTTAATAAAAAAATTTCACCGCTACAAGAGAATAATTTTTGGTTAGAAATGTTAGCACAAATATGGTACTAAAAGAGAGAGATGAGATCAATTTTATCGATAGAGAGGGCAATGTTGATTAGAAATATTGAATTGATTCGTAATCGAGTCAACTAATATGTGAAAAGGAGTATGCCTTAACCAAAAAAGAAAAAAGAAAAAAAGAAAAAGTCCTTTTTAATTCCCCCGACATTAAGGAAAAAAAGAAAGGGAAAATCGAAAAGAAAAAAAATCGACATCGCTGTCGAGCCCGTCATGTGCAATGCGCAGGATACGGACAAAACAACGGAACGCGTTTCCGCAATGACGTGGCGCGCGGCCACTGGACGGTCACGCCGCGACCCCCTGTACCCCCAGCATTCCCCCGCACTGCATTCCCGAAAACACCCCTCTCGACAGGCCGGCGGGGCCCACGGCGGCGAGGGCACTTTGGGAACCTGAATATAAGCAAGGAGGGGCTGTCCCAAGAACCTACGCAACCTGCCTCGCCTCCATAAGCGACCGCCGCAGCCTCTTCTCCCTCACTTCTCACACCAATCTCTCCTCTCTCTTCTCGCCCTCTGCCTCTCTCCCTCCTTCTCCCTCATCTCTCTCTCATTTTTAAGCCTCCAGATACAAATCTTTCATCTATAAACATATAAAAGACGCGCCTTTTCGAACTTTTGGCGCTCCACCCCCCCGTTTTCTTCTCTAGATTCCGCTCGGATCTGTCCCCTCTGAGCCGATCACCCCGGGTTTCGAAGAAAAGGTCCGATCTTTTCTCGTTTCAGGATCTGGGTCTGTTCTCTTTCGGCTCGTGCCGGATCTTGAACGACTGGGTCGGTGATGGAAACTTGGTAGTTCTTTAAGAAATCGCGGGACTTGGGGCTGGGGAATGTGATTAGGGCTCGGGAAAAGAGATGGGTCGATCTTGTTTTTGCGTTCTTGAGGGGATATGAATTGGGTTCTCCCTGTTGTAGGATCTGAGGGGGATTTTTTTTTTTTGGTAAAGAAGAGGGGAGGGGGGGATGTTAGGGTTTTCAATTTTTTTTTTTTTGGTTTTTTGTTTTGTTTTTGATCTTGTTTATGCGTTCGTGAAACTCTGTAGGTGGACAGGGGTTTCTGTGTTGGATTGTGTGTGGAGATTTGGAGGGACGAGTCATGGCGGATCAGGCCTTGGAGGGAAGCCAACCGGTTGATCTGTCCAAGCATCCTTCAGGAATCGTTCCCACTCTTCAGTGAGTCTTTGTCATTATCTGGTTTACTTGAGAGCCCGTTTCGACGTTGCTGTAGCTGTGTCGGTCTTGCGTGGTCGTCATATGTTTTCTTGTATGGATTGGCAAAGTCGTTTTTTAATGTGATGGAATGATTTAAGGAAGTCAATGAGTTTAACCATTTGATTTACTTTATAAAATTAATTTTCGAGGATGAAAGTGGAAATTCTTTAAATGGTTTTGGTATTTCAAGACCGAAGAGTTGAAAGAAATCTATAAAAGTTGGAAAATCGGAGATGCAAAATACTCTTAGTTAGTTCCTGAGAACTAAATTTTGAACTGCTGCAGATCTTTCGCCTATGATTTTTTGTGCTTTGGAATGCTCGCGTGCATTCTTTTGGACCTGATGTAGCTCTTTGGAAGCTGAAGCAGCTTCTCAAAAATTTTCTAGGATACAAACTGGGCTCACAAACGGTTATTTTATGCCCTGGAGTATTTAAATAGATAAATAGAGCAGCTCCTTTTCCCAAACTTTACTTCACCCTTCCACAGATCTTTCAAAGTTGTGTCATACGTTCTTTATCATATTGGCTGGGTTCTCGAAATTATGCAAGGGCTGCACTAAGTTAGAGGACGTAGGAAAACATGACTGCTGGTAACTAACAACAACTGAGGAATGACTGTAAATTATCTCATGCACAGAGGGGAGGCCACTTTTACTGGTTAAGTAAAATCACTGAATATGTGCCTGCTTGCACGATAGAGTATTAGTTTGTCATGGTTTTAAGCTAGTAACAATTCATGTATGCTTCTGTAGGTGTGAGTAGCTTTAAGATCTGTTCTTTTGAAAAAGTAGATATACGTCCAAATCTTGTCTTTGCACATTATAATGCTAATGGAAGGTCTCATGTGGCCTTATATTATTCATTTTGCATGCTCATTTGTTTGGCATAGACACGGGGACATAAATTATCTCATGGCAATGAGTGGGTGATATTGTCTTGCCTGGGAAACTATAATCTTCCCTTCCTGAGACAACTTAGATGCTTTACTTTGTTCTTTGAAAGTAATTAAAACACCGCCTTTTCTTAATACACGCTGTGCAACGATAATAAGTAGTGTTGTCTTTTTTATCCAGGAACATAGTCTCAACAGTGAATTTGGACTGCAAATTGGATCTTAAGGCCATTGCTTTGCAAGCTAGAAATGCTGAGTATAATCCCAAGGTATTTATCTGAGGCATCACTCCCTTTTTAAATTGTTTCTGACCTAGTTCCTTTTGATTATTTTGGTGACACGATAAATTTACTTTCTTGTACTTATATGGATTAACGTTGCCAAATGTATATCTTTTGCAGCGTTTTGCTGCTGTAATTATGAGAATAAGGGAGCCAAAGACAACAGCATTGATATTTGCTTCAGGGAAAATGGTAAGTCATATTAGATTAGACCCCTAAGTTGTTTCTGTTGGCAGCTGACATTTTCTCTCTGTGTCATTTTTGAATTCGTAGAAATCTATCCCCTTGATTGTGTATGCCTGAGTTATTTTTTATTTCAAAATTATCTACTCATTAATTTTGAGTATTTCCCTGATTGAAAAGAAAGCAAGCAATCACCTCTATTCATCTCTTCGTCCTTCCAGTACTGACTACATATAGTTACTAGTTGGCTCTATGGCTAGCAGTCTTTTACATCATAATCATTAGATCGCACAGAAATGCCAAGGGGCACATGATTATGAGGCCAACAATATGTCTCTTAATCATGAAAAGCTTTGTATTGACATTTAATGGTCACCATCTTGATTTGAAAGATGTGTGTATATTCTCCTTGCCATCTTGAACATAGTTTTGGGCCCTACTTGTTGCTTCTCTTTAAGGTCGTTGTCTTTGCTTACTGAGTGCACTATTCTTTTCAGGTTTGTACTGGAGCCAAGAGTGAACAACAATCAAAGTTAGCAGCGCGAAAGGTAACTTGATAAGTGGAATGGTGTATGGCCTCTGACAAATAGCGCACCATCATACAAAGTCTCTGTTCACAATTAATTAGTTTTCTATGGAACTGCCGTATATTTGTAGCTGTAAATTAATGGGGATAGAAAAAGTCGATGTGATGGTGTCATGAGAAGCAGTTAGTCTTTGGATTTGTCACAAGCAATCTTCATTGGTACATGAATAAGAGAAAAGTTAGCAATATCTTCACAAAGCCATAAGTTCTGTTGAGGCTGCGACTTTTATCTTGTTTTGGAGTGAAACAGCAATGCAATTTGAGACAATGATCATTTGAAGGCTAACATATTGTTTCTTCCTGCCAGTATGCTCGAATCATTCAGAAACTCGGATTCCCGGCTAAATTTAAGGTACACATGGGTCTCCTTCTTTCTTGTGACAGAATATTGTGGTTGACTTGTTTTAGTTACTGAGTTACTTAATGGTGTTTGTCTTTGCCAGGATTTCAAAATTCAAAATATTGTGGGTTCTTGTGATGTGAAATTCCCCATCAGGCTTGAAGGTCTTGCATATTCGCACGGTGCTTTCTCAAGTGTAAGTTGTAGCTGCACATCTTCTTATGATGTCAGGAGCCCTCTGCACTTTTATGGCCTTAGTATTACTAGAATTTCTATTTTAAAAGTTGCAAGTCATTTTTTGGAACTGTTAGTTGATGTGTTTTTTTTGTTTGAATTTTGTGGCAGTATGAACCAGAGCTGTTCCCTGGATTGATATATCGGATGAAACAGCCAAAAATCGTGCTGCTAATCTTTGTGTCAGGAAAAATTGTCCTCACTGGGGCAAAGGTGATTATCTAGCTTGTACTCATGCATTTGGTTCTGCGGGTGTTTCTGGAGAGTCATATCAGCCTCGCTCATGCTATTTGATTATCCAGGTGCGAGATGAGACGTACACTGCCTTTGAGAACATATACCCTGTGCTCACTGAGTTCAGGAAAATCCAGCAATGGTACAGCTCTTACTTTCTTGGTGTTGTGGCAATCTTTCTTCTTCATTTTCAAATTTGATTGGCTCTGCTGATGTGTGGCTTTTGTCATAACTAAAGGGTCATGTGTCATGTGCATGTCCTGACTTGATCTGGTGGCAGATGAAGTTTGCCCCTTAGCCTTGCCTATGCTTGCAGCTATATTTGTAGCAGCTGCATATGCTATCTGAATAGGAGAACACATGCATGCATTCATACATAATGACATACATTTGTATGAGCATACATTCACATATACATATGGAAGCAAACTGATGCATATAAACAAACACGCGTATGTATATAGGGTATTGACAATCTTCAGTTTATGATTAGTCTTAAGTTTCTGATCGTGCGGAGGTTGTATTAAACAATGTTACGTTTTTTTCATAGAGGAGGATCACTAAGCTTATGTCTTTTTGGGTCCAACAATAAGCTTATGTTCAATCGCCTATGTGGTCTATGCTTTTATTAGCATCTGAGCTCTGTTGATCTTTATTTGGTGACAGATATCTGATGTCGAGATCAGATTGACATAATTCGAGCAGTCGTGAGGGGGTGGGAAAGCTTGGCATCGACGGCGGAGACTGGATTCAGTTGTAAATATTGGAGTATAACTCCACTCGAGGCCCTTTCCGATTTAAGATAAATTAAGGGAGAGCAAGAAAGACTAGTTGTTATGTGCAAGTATCTTGAAAGAAAATAGTATTGTTTTGTTTGCTTGCATCCAGTGTGCAAATTTACAGCTTTCTCTTAAAGTCACCAATGAGAAATACTTAAAAAAAAAAAAAAATTAATGGTGCTGGAGTTGACTTTCTGGACCCTCGCTTCTATTCCTATTTTTGGTACTTTACAAGTGTGTTTTTATCTCAAGAAACATGACCGGAACTTGATCGTGTAAATTGCGTCTCTATTCAAAGTAGGCATCATCATGGGTTGGAGTAGAAAGGCTTTGTTTATTGAAGTAAGGTTGAGTAGGCAGGCTAAAGCAGATAAGCACCGGTGAAAAAGGGTCCAATCCACGTTCCCATTCTAGCCGTCTCCAACAAAACCTTGTCTTGACTTGTACTCGGAAGCGTCTTGTTTGGTGCCAGTGCGACGCGATAATGACACGTGAGGAAATATGTAAAAGTCGATTGTAACGTACGTTGGGTAATATGATTGGACCATTATATAACGTCAGTCCTCCATACATAAAGACCTTGTCCGCTCTTTACTTTTCTTCATCAATCACAATGATAATATTGATGGCCATGATTGAGGTGGTCGGAAGCTCTCGCGAAGGAGGGCGGCATGGTTGATTGCCTATTCATTACTTAGGTAATCACGTACCAGCTTGGAATCTCGCCGCTGCCGGGTTAGAAAAGAGCGGTTTTTGGTAAAAACTGCACAGTTTGTGTATAAATCTTTATATCTAGAAGTAATTGCTTAATAATTTTGCTAGCCTGGATTTTGCACTCGAGCAAGTTCCTTCACTTGGTTAGTAACCGTCAGGATTTTCTTCTCATCGTTTCAACTTAAGTTGGTTTCTTACAGGCTCTTTTGACCTAATCTAATGATAATCCCCATCTATATTAGGGCGATGGAGATATTACTGTCCCAAAGGAAGAGAACGAAATCCCTGGAACCACAACGTTTTTCTCAATATGCAACATTCTCCTGATCAGAAAAATGAAATGTCTATGAAACTCTCATTCCTTGCAACACATTTGACAACCCCAGTGACATAGATACCAAATACATATACATATATACATACGAGTCGAACTGTCAAGTGCAAGAATCTTTCATTTTGTTTTTATTTGACCAGAGTTACTACTCCATATATAATCTACAGATACGTTAACAAGAGTTGAATAGGGTTAAACCAAAGGCAAGGAAAGACAAACTCCTTATCCCAGCCATGTACTACCCCGAAAAATCATTCATGGGCACTTCCACATATAGCAGGGTTTGTTACAGCTAAATCTTCAGGCATGAAGTATTGAACAACTGGTTTTTAAAATTTTGCCAGTCTCAATTTGTTATGCACATCATATCATGGCATAGGACCGGAGTGAACAATGAGAGCCAAGTACCCATTAGTAATTTACAGTTGATTTTATGGCATCCAGTATCTGCATCCAGAACAAAAAGTCACAAAATTAGCAAATACTTCATTATCCTTACGGGAAGGCAATGCAACAAGCCAAAAACTGATCACCTTATTTTTGGTGGGCAAATAGAATGGTTCAAAAACTAGGGGAAAGGGGGTGTCCAGACCACAGATTCTGGCAACTGGGGCTTGCAGCTGCAAAACAATTACCGCTTTTAGGGATTAGAAGGTTTCTTATTTTGCCATAAGAAGAAGAAAAATCCTTGAACCAGTATTGCCATAGAAAAGAGAATCAGATAAAGATGAAAATCTTCAGGCTTACTCTTAAGAAGCATCTTTCAACAATTGAAGCAGAGATTTCAGCACCAAAACCTCCAGTTACAGGAGCTTCATGACTAATCTGCAAATAGGGATCTGACTTACTTCAATAATCTCACAGGCTATCAGAGGGAAAGCAGAATGTACCAGAAGTCTTCCAGTTTTCCTGACAGATGCCTCCACTGTCTCCTTATCCCAGGGTAATAGAGTTTTGAGGTCTATCAGTTCACAAGAGATCCCATTCTGCAAAGTTTCTTTATAATATGAGTTTGAGGACATTAGATGACTTCATACTATCAACCATCTTGAGGCTCTTTAACAGATGACAGTCATTAAAGTGTGTCAGTATCTGAAGTCTACACCTAGGGGATTGACGACATCAATATGTAGATGACACACACATTACACACCACAAGTGCTACACACGCTGTAGAAAATGTAGTGGCATCATATCTATCTGCATTCATTGTGATAAAGAAATATATTTGGAAATCGGTCACAAGAATGCCATTCATTTTTCCAGAAAACTCCAAGAAATGAGCTGTTGGAAAAATGGAGTCGGGATCATCAATTGCAATGCTGAACAGAAAAAAAGATTATATTCCTGCACTTTGCAATTATGTTCAAGATGGCCCACAACAGCAGGAAGGTACATCATTAGGAAAACAAGCTGGAAATAAGCTTACGTTTTCGGCATCAAGGCAGGCTTCTTCCATGACGGAAAGCTGAGCTCCCCATCCAACCAACGTTATGTCCGTGCCTTCACGAATCACCTATGACATTGGAACTTCGTTAGAATCTTAAGTTTTTTACTGGGTGAGCTAAAAGAAAGGTACCTCTGCCTCCGACAATGGCAACATGTAATCATGTTCAGGAACCTCTTCGACAGCCAAACGATACAGCCACTGGAATCCACCAAAAATAAAATCTTAAATTGGGCCAAAGTTAATATTAGTTGTTGAGCTTAGATTGAAAGACGGAAAACCTTCGGTTCAAAAAAGACAATAGGATTTGGATCACGTATGCACGAGAGTAATAGTCCTTTGGCTTGACATGGGCTTCGAGGGATGACCACCTATAAAAAGAATCTTTAATAAAGGTGTTGGGCAGTTTCTAAACCACAAAGTATATAAGTAATGAAAGAATATCAGTTTCATTGAGGAAAAATAAAAGGTTTCTGAATTTCAGTGAACATCTCAAGTAAATTTTAAGGCTATACCATGGATAATTTAACTAACCACTGGTCTGTTCTCAAGTGATGCAAATTTCATCAGTTTTAATCTTTAAAAACCGATTGCATCCATTATTTTGATGCACTTAAAAATGAAAATCATCACAAACACCAAATTTCTCAGCCATTGAAGTCGAAAGATGCTTATTTTGGGGAGATTCCAAAGTAAAACATTGGTGATTTTTAAGAACTGACGATTTCCTCAAGTTATAAGTATTAGATAAACATCTAGACAGGTTGCACTTCATTTAATTTATTAGTCTCCTGAACTAGACTTGCTCATGCAAAAAGAATTTGAGCCGGGGAAATAGACTACACATTTCAGGTTTGTCCTATCCTTTTCTACCTCACCTACAATCACTCAGCAGAAACTGTAAGAGGCCAAACAATGAAATGGTATGTATATGTTCATGCAATGGTCAATACTCATAAAATAGATGTCTTTTCTTTCAGACTCTTGTAAGATAAGGGAAGATTTCCCTAGAGAAAAATGAATCTGAAAGGAGCAATCCAGATTTTGGGAACGAAAGCCATACTTTGATACCAGGGACATGACAGAAGAATGCTTCTGGGGATTGTGAATGATAATGCCCCCCATGTCCTACTGCTCCATAAGGTGCTCTTATTGTTAAGCCTAAGAATATCACATTAAATCTCATCAGTGACAACTGGCAAAAGAAAATCTAATTTGACCATCATTTACTGACTGATAATGAGTATACCTCCACAGTTAAACTGATTCCCACTACGATATCTGAACTTAGCAGCTTCATTAACAATCTACATAAACAAGAGTTTCTGTTACTTAAATCTAAACATGTGGCAATACAGTATTCGTATTTGCAAGATGGAATACATACCTGATCGAAAGCAGGAAAAATGTAATCTGCGAACTGAATTTCCGCGACTGCCCTATTTCCCTAAATGTGGTATAAACAGATAAATTTTAATGGGAGATCTTAAAGTACAAATATGATTCCATAATCCTGAATTGCATAAGGGGGGAAAAGTTAAGTACTGACCATTGCGGCCAGACCAATACCAAATCCAACAATCCCCTGCATGCGAATTGTTTGAGATTAAAAGCTTATGCATTTGTTTACAATGTTTGAAACATTGTAAGAAAAACAGAATTAGCTACAGCTCAGTCAAACAAAATAGAGAAAGAAGCCACAAACTAAACATTATTGTGAAGTATTTCTCGTTTGAAAAGAAGATCAAGAAAGAATGACAGACAAAGAATGCCAAGAAATGTCACACTTTGGTATTGATCACCAAAAGCAGACACCTTTTTGCAGAAAACAGTCAATACGACATCAACCTGGCAATCGGGGATGCAATGTTTTTCTTCCAATAATCGTGGGATAACTTTGTTTTCCCTTCTGACAAGTCAGAATAATCAATAATTCATGGGCAGCACCTAGAACAAAGAATACCTGCTCACAGAGAGGGGTATTAAAGACCCTGCCTTTACCAAATCGGTCAGCTAATCCCAATGTACAACGGAAGACCCCGCCAAAGCTCACATCCTCTCCAAATACATAAGAACTGAAGAGGAAATGCAAATGATGAGTTTCGCTATCAAACACTCGCGAGCTTGACTTTAAGGACACCCGAATATCAGTAAAGCAGCAGTTAGCTCGACTTTATCCAGACCGATCACATCTAAAGCACTGTCATAGACATAAATCAACAACAAGAGACATCATTCATAGACTATTCCCCTATCCAAAATTTGACTGCACCCCTCGAAATCATATTTAACCAAATGTCTAAATCCTGATGCTGCCTACGGTACTAAGAGATCATAATTTAGCATAAATTTCACTTTCTGGAGCTGACCGATGACCCATTGCGATCCGTTTTACAGTGGGGAAAGAAACAAGAACAAAGCCCATCATTTGACCGAACAGCATCATCATCATGCATGGACCAGAAGATCATTAAGACATGCGCAAACGATCACCTTTCTCTCTCTTTTTCCTCCTCACTTCTTTCCCTCGTCTCGCTTAGACTATGCAAGAAACCCAACTCCATCACAGGACGACCGAACTGATTGGAAAAAACAAGAACCCACGGCTCAAAACTCGACATCGAAATGAAAAAGCTCCGACGCGAGAACCCGCAAGCGCAGAGAAGCAAAGGGTCGTCACCGGGGGTCGGTGTCGAGGGCGATGTGGAGAGCTTGATTGATCGCGGAGCAGAGGTTGAGCGACGGGTTCTGGGTCCGCTGGACGGCGCTCCCGCCGGCGGCGGCGGTGGCGGAGGACGAGAACCGCCGGCGAGGGGCCGAAGAGGCGAGGCGTCTCCCGAATCGCTGCGCAGCGGAGGTCGCCATTGTCGCGGAGCTGAGTTGGGGAGGAGGATTGAGTCAGCGAGTCAGCACTTTCTTTGCTCTAATCATTGTTCTGGGATCACATGGAAAAATTAAAAAAGAAAAAGGATCATTGGTAGGCTGACGTGGCTCATCTTCTCTCCTGTTTTTTTTTTTTTTTTTAATTTTTTTATCATAGAATATTCTCTATTAGCTCCGGATGGAATTTGTAAGAGAAAGGATTTTCGGATCGAAATCGACGAGCCAGTCACCGCAGCCCCGACAAGACGCCATGTTATTACAAGAGAGTTCGACCCCGCCGGAGAAGAAGGTGACAATAATCTCTGGCCCTCACTTGCTAGACTATCTTACTTTGACAAGACTTGCAATTTCTGTGTTGTGATACACGTGCGCGTGCATCGAGGTTGATAGGGCCTCGTTTGGGTCATTGGGGGATTGCGTTCTTCAAGAGACATGATTCCGAATCGTGTAATTTTCATGTTTGGAGGGTTGGATTTCGCAAAAAATAAGATCCCTCCAAAAAATTGGGTAAAGAAATGATTCGGTAATAGCTGATAGTGGGATTCCAATTTCAGATTCTTTTTTTTTTTTGGTGAAGTCAATTTCAGATTCTTAATACCACTAAACCATCCCAAACCCAATTTCAGCACTTTGTCGTTACTATAGTTGGCCGGTCGTTGTCGCCGCTGTCGGTGAGAAGTATTCCTTTTTGAATGGGTCAAAGCTCTTACCATTCATTCAAGCAATTTGAAGGGAAAACGAGATTCCTCAATATGAGAACCTATGGGAGGATTACGTGTCATGGGACAAATGGAGCCTCGGCGTAAGCTTTGAGTTTGAATATGAAAATGCCTTCCGACAAATATATATTACAATCCCAAGGTATATGAGCAACTTTTCATTTTGGCATATACAATATAATGTTTTATTAATGTGAAACCCATTGCATTTTTATAAAAATAAAAATAATTCACAGTAAACTTTTTTAATGGGAAGAGAGAGAGAGAGATTAAAGGGCAACTTAGAAAAACGTGTCTATCTACTTTCTATATAATAAAAGTGGGTTACGTGATCCCTCCGTCTTGATTGTATGATTTTCAAAGAGAGGTTATCTCAACACATGTCCGAAAATTATGGCGAAAGAGAAAATGTGTCTAAAAAACTGTGTCGTCGTTTTTAAAACTTTGATAATTTTTTTCAATCTTAATTCCAACCAACCCATTGAGGGAAAATTAATGATCTTCGTAGTCCTAAATTTTTGTGCCGACTTCCGCATACTCCTCTGATCATTTTTTGTTCAAAATTGCTCATATGGTGATCTAGTCAATGTCAATCGTTTGATTTGGCATGGTTGATGACCGGACATGGAGAACTTTAATCAAAATGACACTATTTTTCAAAGTTTTTCTGATTTTTTTTTTTTAAAAATCTTTGGACTTTGTGCCGTTTATCTCCTTTAACCCATCCGCGTTTCATATAATCCGCTTTAATTTCTACAAGTACGATTCTCCAATTCAATTCTCCGAACCACACCCAGCTGTGTGCGACTCTCCTTGCTGTATTATAAACACGCAAGGAACGAAGAAACAACCATCGCTACTGCCGCCATAAAGAACATCAAGGGTTCAAGAAGATTAGCACGATCGCTGGCGTTTGGTAGTAGACCCACTCTTCACCGTCACCGACTCCAGCGGCAGCAGCGCTCAGTTCCGCGATCACAATTCTCCCGTTGATTAACTCGAGTCGGATTGCTTACTCCGCTGCCGTGGAGGGGCGGAGGTGCTGTGAGAGGGACGAGGGTCTTTCAATTACCAAGAAGAAGAAAAAAAAAAGCATTAGGAAAATCCTATTGATGGTAGCTTTCTCCAGGCCTTCAGGAAAATCATGAAGAAAAAGCTGGCTGATGCCTGCAAGTACCAACCCAAAAGATGAATAAACAAGACTTTTATTAGTCATCCTGGCTTGAAGTGAGCTCAACTCAAAAGATCAACCGTATAGAGTTTTCATTATGGTTTCTATGTATTATCATAATGGGTGAGCCAAAGGGAGTGGTGCTGCCATATGCAAAAAGGAAGAGACTCATGGAATGGAGAGGCAAATAGAGCGTTCCCTAAGAATTCATATCGACAGGAATGTTTGGCACCTTGATGTTGGCTCTTCGCTACCTGGGGCTATAGTATATTCCAAGGGTTGGGCCATGGTTCCTTACCTCGACAGGATACAAATATCTAAATTGGATATTTTTAGATACTTTTTAGGACCTATTGCCTATACTAAGTAGCAGTAAAAAATTTGTATCAATTTTTCATGATATTATGTATGGATTAGATATATCATGGCAAATTCTTCAGAAAAAATTCTATCTTTCACAATGAAATCTGATAAGTAAGATTTCAAGTAAGTGTTTATGTAATCTTTGTTTGTCCGAAGAAATGATTCATCGAAATAATGAGTCACCATTGATATTGACCCATATGAGATCTCCAAATGTTTGGGAGTTCCTCTATTCAATCATTTTCCTTCTTCTTGTTGCTACATATATTGTTTGTACACATCTTCTCTTTGTTTCCCGAGCCTATAGTAATTTATTGACATAGTTCGAAAAATATCAAATCTCGGATGATTCCATCACGTAGAGTGGCAGTAAACTTATCTATCAACTTTTCCACTATCACCCCCAAAAAACCACATGAATTTACACATAGTAATTTCCATCTTTTACCAAAAACAAGCTATGAATATTATAGGGGGGGGGGGTGGAAATGCCCTGAGTCAATGTTCGAGTACCAGGCGCTATGGCGCTGAAGTAACCCCATGCCATGCTCTCAGGAAAAACTCAAATGACCTATACCCATTCGCTCCCCTAGCTTTCACCTCTTAGTGTCAGTGTCGGTCCAACAGAGTGCTTTCACCATTGGTGTTCTACGATTCACCATAGGAGTGGCGTGGGGCTATGTCATATAACTTTTCAAAGTGATTTTAATTTTTAATGATAAGTGTGTGCAATTCATTTTCAATGGAACAAACATATCAGCTCCGCGAATCAGATTCTGAGCAAATCACAACGCCTATGATCGTACGTAGCTTAGGAATAGCAAATTTTAGAAAGAGCAAAGCAAATATAGCGAAAAAAATAAGTAGCTGACGTTGCAACCCTCCCTCAAGGGGGGATTAGGTAGTGAGCAGATTCGGAGCCAACGTGGAGCCGAAATGAATAGTCCTCATATTCGAAGTCCTCGCCCTCGTTCGGTGCGAATTCTTTGAAAGCCCTTAATTTGTGCAATATTGAAAAATTACGATTTGATTTTAAATTGAGATTATATTATATTTTATTTGGGAGTTGTCCTGAGTCTATTGGGGCCAAACATGAGTCGGGTGGGATGCGGGAGGATGTCCCGCATCCTACGAACTATAAATTCTAAGGTTGGAGACTTGACTACATTAATCATCTAAATTAGTGCCCTTTCGGGTTATAAACTTGTTTTGTTTGTTTACTAAGTGATTCACGTAGTCTTTGGTCAAGTTATGAATTCTAAGTTTTTTTCCCCATTACGTGTCCACGCACGGTAGTTTGATTGGTGTTGTGCCTTAGTGTGATCTGTTCGCCAATCAACATTGAAGGAGATCAAATCATCGAACGATTGTAATGAGCACGCCACATCAAAGGTAAGTAGAAGACACATAAAGTGAAGCGCGAGGAAAGTAAATCCGATATGAGTTGGTAAACAATATTATATGACTTTGTTCTAAGCCACAGAATATGGTCTTCATGAGCTTATTCAACTCGATAAGAGTCAAACAAAAAAAATATTACATGGCCTTGTTTTAAGCCCCAAAAGAAAATATGATCCCATGAGCGTGTTTATTTAAATTTCGACCTAAGTCTATTTCCTACACTGGAGAAAAGCATCTATAAAAAAAAAAAAAATTCTAAATGAGATTTTAACTCAAAACGGGTAACATGGACGCTTCAAAACCTCCAGTGAAATAACCACATTAATCATTAATCACTTAGACTTGAGTACCTATCCGATCTAGGATGATCTATGCTCCTTGGGATATTCTAGCCTTGCGTTAGGATACGACATATCCGACGTCACATATTCAATTGTTTAAGGTGAATTTACGTAATCTAGAAGACTACCATTTTGTTTTAAAGAGAGTACTATAAATCATGAAACTAGACTTAAGCCTAGGTGAGGTTAAGCTAAGCCTAATCCTAGGATCATTGAAGAATACCCAAGTTATGAAATTAGACCCACATCTAGTGCCTAATAACATCATAAATCTGCTTTACAATATGGTTGGCCATCTCATTTTGTTGTTCTTCGAACGAGCACCCCATGGTGGCCACCATAGTTGGACTCAGCTCCACTTCTTTTCTCTGCAACTCCGTGAGATGCCTTGGAATGTCAGTATTCCCACCTTGGTCCTTCTTCAGTGCCGCTTGGGCGACTGATGACTCGAAACGCTTGGCTATAACATTATCATGATGCAGCGACTGGTTGTTGCCAGCGGAATTGTTAGGCTCTTGTTGGTTCCTAGTTCTTGCCATTGCACTTTCTCAAATTCAACTGTAATGGTCTCACCAAGTGTGCTAAAAAAATATTTCACCAAAAATGGGCGTTGACTCAAGTGGAGAAAGAACTTCCATAAAAAAAAGTTGAACTTTTGTTTTTTATGAAATTGGTTTAGTGGTGAATTTGGATGTTAATTCAATCAGCATAACAAAGAAGAAGAAAAATGAATTCAAAGGTAAAAAGTTGTTAACGATGGAAATTGAAAAGACATTAACATTAATAAACTAATAAAAGTACATCGACAGTACGTCTTTTGGATGATGGATCGTATTCTTATAGTCACATGTCGCCTTTTAAGTCTATTAAACACAATTACTTATAAGCAGAATGATACTCTAAATGTGGTTACAATTGCATCTATGCAATTCTAGGCTTCCTATTTGCAGACCGATCTTACTTGCGAGCACTACGACTCCTAAGGTGCCACTAGGTCGCGCAACAGCTGGTAATATGAAGCGCAACAGCTGGTAATATGGCATGGATTTCTTTCTATATATATTGATTGTCTAGGATGGATGGACATCCACCTAATCGTTCCTTATTGAATAGTTAATGTCCATGCGACAATCAATTGGAGATGAGATGCACTTTTCAAACAGAGTAATCAACTTATGGAAACCTTATCTTTGTTGTTTGGGCAGCGGAATCAAGGGAGACTCTATTCTTAGCAACCTAGAAGCAATCGGATTGTCCTAAATCGTTTAGGTCTAACAAGTGTATTGGATAAATGATCCTTAGAGTTTATGTCCAACGGTCATTTTGGACAATTAGGAGTTTAAAATGAGATCGCGATGCTGGAGGGAACAAGAGACAAGTAGTCTACAAATTCCGAAGTTCAAAGAGAGTTTTGTCTTTACATACTCGCCTTTGTGAGCTTAATTTGTAATCATTTGAGAGGTGCAATCAGTGTCATAAGTATGTGTTTTGGTGTAAGATAATGAGTTCTATTGGCTTGGATATAAACAACACTAGCTTTGCATAGAAGCACTTGGATATAAGCACCACAACTTGACTGTAACCTCTGATTGATTCATTTTAGTAGAATCTAGCCAATAGGCTGTCAGCGCAGAAGAATGGACGTAAGCTTATGATAAGCCAAACCATTATAATTGTTGTTTGCAATTTTCTCTATCCTTTGATATCTCATTTATTCTATTTATTGCACATAGTAATGTTTGATCACTACAAAGTTTTTCATTAGACTTTGTTATTTTGTAATATTGAACTTGGTTATTTTAAATTCCACTTTGATTATGATTGAGTAATTATTTGGAAAGCACACAAAATTCCAAAGTATGGTTGCTCACTAACCAACTTCATGGTGTGAGGCGAGGGAAAGAAAGTCAAAGTCTTCATAATCTTGCTTGCTTAGTTGCATTGTCAAATTTTTTTTTTCAACCCAACCCAAAAATTTAGTAAAGTCTATGCTTTGGGTTCATCTTCCTATTATTCTTGTGCTAACCTACGTCATGGCATGAGGTGAGGGAAAGCAAGTTAAAGTCTTCACCATCTTGCTTGTTTATGTGCATTTTCCATTTCTTTTTTTTTTCAACCCAACCCAAAGTTAGTGAAGTTGGGGAAAACTGACAAAATTTAGTCTATGCTTTGAGTTCATCTTCCTGTTGTTCTTGTGTTAACCTACTTCATTGAGTGAGGCAAGGGAGAGCAAGTCAAAGTCTTCACCATCTTGCTTGCTTGGTTGCATTTTCCAATTCTTTTTTCTTTCAACCCAACCCAAATATTAGTAAAGTTAGGGAAAACTGACAAAATTTAGTCTATGCTTTGAGTTCATTTTCCTATTGTTCTTGTGTTTACCTACTTTGTGGCGTGAGGCGAGGGAAAGCAAGTCAAAGCCTTCACCATCTTGCTTGCTTAGTTGCATTTTCCAATTCCTTTTTCTTTCAACCCAACCCAAAAATTAGTAAAGTTGAGGAAAACAGACAAAAATTAGTCCATGCTCTGAGTTTATCTTCTTATTGTTCTTGTGTTAACCTACTTCATGACGTGAGACAAAAGAAAGCAAGTCAAAGTCTTCACCATCTTGCTTGTTTAGTTGCATTTTCCAATTCTTTTTTTTCAACCCACCCAAAAATTAGTAAAGTTGGGGAAAACTAACAAAATTTAGTCTATGCTTTGAGTTCATCTTCCTATTGTTCTTGTGTTAACCTACCTCGTGGCGTGAGGCGAGTGAAAGCAAGTCAAACTCTTCACCATCTTGCTTGCTTGTTGCATTTTCCAATTCTCTCTCTCTTTTTTTTCAACCCAATCCAAAAATTAGTAAAGTTGGGGAAAACTAACAAAATTTAGTCTATGCTTTGAGCTCATCTTCCTATTGTTCTTGTGTTAACCTACCTTATGGCGTGAGGCAAGGAAAAACAAGTCAAAGTCTTCACCGTCTTGCTTGCTTAGTTGTATTTTCCAATTCTTTTTTTTTTTTCAATCCAACTAAACAATTAGTCAAGTTGGGGGAAAATGACAAAATTTAGTCTATGCTCTGAGTTCATTTTCCTATTGTTCTTGTGTTAACCTACTTCATGGCGTGAGGTGAGGGAAAGCAAGTCAAAGTCTTCACCATCTTGCTTGCTTAGTTGCATTTTCCAATTCTTTTTTTTTCAACCCAATCCAAATATTAGTAAAAGTTGGGGAAAACTGACAAAATTTAGTCTATACTTTGAGTTTATCTTCCTATTGTTCTAGTGTTAACCTACCTCATGGCGTGAGGCGGGAAAAAGCAAGTCAAATTCTTCACCATCTCACTTGTTTAGTTGGATTTTTCAATTCTTTTTTTTTTCAACCCAACCCAAAAATTAGTAAAGTTATGGAAAAATGACAAAATTTAGTCTATGCTTTGAGTTCATCTTCCTGTTATTTCTGTGTTAACCTACTTCATGGCATGAGGCGAGGAAAAGCAAGTCAAAGTCCATCTTGCTTGCTTGGTTGCATTTTCAAATTTTTTTTTTTCAACCCAACTCAAATATTAGGAAAGTTGGGGAAAATTGACAAAATTTGGTTTGTGTTCCGAGTTCATCTTCCTATTGTTCTTGTGTTAAGCTACTTTTTGGCATGAGGAAGTAAGTGAAAGTTCTTGCCATCTTACTTGCTTAGTTGCATTTTCCAATTCTTTTTATTTTCAACCCAACCCAAAAATTAGTAAAGTTGGGGAAAACTAACAAAATTTAGTCTATGCTGTGAGTTCATCTTCTTGTTGTTCTTGTGTTGACCTACTTCATGGCGTGAGGCAAGGGAAAGCAAGTCAAAGTCTTCACCATCTTGCTTGGTTAATTGCATTTTCCAATTCTTTTTTTTTCAAACTAACCGAAAAATTGGTAAAGTTGGTGAAAACTAACAAAATTTAGTTTATGATCTGAGTTCATCTTCTTATTGATCTTGTGTGTAGAAGTCATATAAATTTGATTGTATGTCTCTATACAAGTTTGTGCCTTTGTAATCTGGGAAGAGAGTGAGTTATAAGAGTTGCAAGAGGTGCTTTAATTTATAAAATCATTTACTCAAGTTTCATGTAGAAATAGACTTTCTGCAAACCATAAAATTGCGAGAATTACATAGTGGACACAACTATTTGAGCTAAGAGAGTGGAGTAGGTCAAGTGGAACATTGAACTACCATAAATCTGTCCTACATCTCTTCTATCTCCTTAATTCTTTCATTATTTGTTTGATAAAAAATATTGTTTTGCATAATTGTTTTCTACTACAACAACGCATTCCAAACGTCATTTGCAATTTTTTTTTTCCCAAGAACAACAAATGCACCTCCCTCTTAATTCACTTGCTTGTGTAAAAATTATTGTATGGCCCACATAATATTATTTTTTAATGATTTAATAAATATTTAATGCTAAAATGTATTTGGCTAGGACAAGTTATGACTTTAATGAAATGTTACAATCCTCATTAAGAAGTTATCATTCTTACGAAGATATGCAACTCTCATGGAAGTTAACAAGCGTTTTGGTAGAAGGCACCTCTTGATAACATGATTTAACAAGAGTCTGGTCCTCTCTCCACCCATAACGTGAAAAGAACTCTGTATTCAATCCTCCATCAAACAAAATACAATAAGAGTTGGAGAGATGTCAGTGGTGCTCTTTCTTGGATCTGTGCTCTAATGAAGAATCCTTTTTTTTAGATAAAAGTCCAAAATCAAGTGGCTTAAGGAGGGTGACTGCAACTCTAGATTCTTCCATTATTATGTCAATAAGAGACAAATGACAAATAGACTTTGTTGAATTGTGGATAGGAAAAAAAACTAGTTTAAAATGCCTGCATATTTGGGGTTGTCTAGCAAAAGTAAGAATTTACAATTCACATAAAAAGAAATTAGATTTAAGAACGACCGATAGTTACTTCATTGGTTATACAAAGAAGTCCAAAGGGTATAGATTTTATTGTCTTAATCATAGTATGAGAATTATTGAATCTAGAAATGTTAGGTTCATCGAAAATGGTGACATTAGCGGGAGTGAAAGAATTGATGATGTTTGCATTTAAGAAATAATGGTGGAAGTTTGTATACCCAAAACTTCTAACGTTGTTATTCCTAATATTATAGTTCAACAAAAGAATAATCAAAATAACAAATAAACGACCAAACACTCCACAATGAAGATGTCAATATTGAACCTACGATAGTTGAGCAAAAAAAAAAAAAAGAGCATCAAGAAGATTTCAATAAGAAAGGAGGTTGGCTATTTCTGATAATTATGTGGTTTATCTGTAAGAGTTAGAAAATGACTTAGGAATTGAAAATGACCCAAGTTCATTTCTCAAGCCATGGAATTTGAACATTCTAATGAATGGTTTAATGTCATGAAAGAAGAGTTAAAATTTATGTATCAAAATCAAGTTTAGGGTCTTGTTGAATTATCTCAAAGATGTAAAACGATCAAGTGTAAATGGGTCTCTAAGATCAAGTGCAATTCAAAATGCAATATTGAATAATATAAAGCTAGAGTTATTGCTAAAAGTTTTACTTAGAAAGAAGGCATTAATTGTAAGGAGACATTTTTATTGGTCTCCAAGAAAGACTTACTTAGATTCATTATAGTTTTTGTGGCTCATTATGAATTAGGGCTACACCACATGGATGTCAAAACCACATTTTTTGAAGGAAATTTAGAAGAAGAGATTTACATAGACCAATCCGAGAGCTTTTCAATTAAAGAAAAGGAACACATAGTGTGTAAAATAAAAAAATAAATATATGAACTTAAACAAGCTTCTCGACAATGGTATCTAGAGTTTAATGATACCATAACTTCATTTGGGTTGAAGGAAAACACCGTTGATTGTTAGTTACTACAACAACCTAAATGAACAAGTTGTTAGTGATAACGTAATTCTATAATTCAGAAAATACAAAAATACCGGATCTTTGACCTTTATCATTCTCACAATAAGAGGGATGAAGACATACTATCCATAGCGAAATCTTCAAAATAATTGTCGTAGAGAACCAAAAGAGATGAAGAAATTCAATTGTTCTCTGTTAACCTCCTTTTTATTAATGTATTTTGTCTGATGGAGGACATAATACAATGTTCCTTTCACTTTGTGGGTGAGAGAGGACCAAACTCTTACTCTTATTTATACGTATTATTGAGAGATGTCTTCCATCAAAACTCCTTTTAACTTCCAAAAGAGTCGCATCTTTTTGGAAGAACGATAATTTATTAATAAGGATTGTGTCATTTTATTAGAGTTATAACTTCTCATAATCAAATACATTTTAGCATTAAATATTTATTAAACCACCAAATAATAATATCAAGTGGGCCACACAATAATTTTTACATTTTCTCACTTGTCCCATATGACCTTCCTTTCATGATTTAATAAAGACCATAATGTGCACAATAATATAATGCTAAACTTTTTCCTTAAATTGGTTGTATGTCATTAATCGACATAGTCCCTTCCATGTACTACAACATAACTCTCTACTTGACATGATCTATAAATGAAAAGTACAGTAATGGTCCAACCATAATGTCTCTATTAGAGGCTATCTTGTTTAACATTCATCTATTTCCATAATATATACTAAATAGAAAATAAGAAATATTAGAAATGCATAATGAAGCCCAAAGTGTCAAATACATAAATTTAATGTTATCATAATACAATTATTAATGACATTCAATAATGTCCATCATTTCAACATGTCCATTAAATGTTTTGGGCAGCAGTTCTTTTTTAAGGGACTTGCTATCATAAGATTGGTGCTAATGTGTTCAATTGACACTTTTTTGTTTTTGAACATCTTCTCTAACAAATAAATATTTGATTTCTATATGCTTACCACCCTTAGAATACTTGTCATTTTTAGAGAAGAAAACTGCTGTAGAATTATCACAATAAATTTTCAATAGCCTGACAATACTGTTGACAATCACAAGCCCTGAAATAAAGTCCACAATCATAATCCATGAATAGTGACCTCAAAGTATACCATAAATTCAACCTCCATAATGGATATGGCAGTAATCAAGTGCTTCACACTTTTCCATAATATTGCCTCTCTAGCCAGAAGAAACAACTAACCAAACATTGATTTTCTTGTATTGACATATCTGGCTAAGTCTGAATTTAAATATCCAGTCACCTCAAGATGATTAGATCTTTTATAAATGAGCATATGATTCTTCATACCTTGCAAATATCTGAATACTTTCTTTGCAGCTTTTCAATAGTCAAATCCAAGATCATTTTGATACCTGCTTGGCATTTCGATAACAAAACCGTACGTGTGAAAATGAGAAAAAATGATCTCAATCTTTTGCAGTATTGTTAAGTAATCACATTTGGTGGTTCAAATTTTCAAACAGATCCTTAATCATAGAAAAAACAATGAAAAAAGAAGAAGATTTGAATAAAAATGGCATGTGATTTACAAAATTGTTCAGGAAATGTTAGTCCATTATTAAAAGATATGCCAAAAATTAGAATGTGGTTTGCAATTCATTATTAAAAAGGTTTGATGTATTGTTTCTTCCTACAAAGCTTTTGTATATAATGTATTCATTTAGAAGAAAAATTCATGATAAAGGAAAATACTTTCTCGAAAATTATTTTCAAGGAAACTATTTTCCTCTTTTTACGTTAGGAAACTATTTTCCTTACTTTTATCATAGATAGTTTTTATTTTATTTTATTATTATTGACTGCAAATGTTTTTTATCGATTAATCTTTTTTAGCAAACCAAATGCCCTAAAGAGTAGAAAACTAATTTCTAATTTTTTTTTTTATCATTCAAACAAACACACTTGAATAAGACTAGAAACACGTAATCGAGGATTGCTAGTTCACTGCAACTACGCTTTTTTATTTGATACTGTAGATCATCATAACAGTTTCGAAAATGAATGATTACTATTGGGAAAAAAATTGCATAGGGATTTCTAGATAGTCATGAATTGTGACAAAAGGAAAACAAGGAAAATAATCAAATATTTGTCTTGGAAATGTCTTATTGGTCAACAACCATTGGCTTTGACTTTTCAATGATAGCTTGGAGAAGGGCTACTAGAGCTAACTAGATTCTTAATGAATGCTAAAGAACCATAAATGGGGTTTATTTTTTCGCTAATTGATCATAATTGGATTTCGTTGAACTTTCATTTTATATCCGTCTAGGTTGAGGAAAATTGATAATTCTAATTTGGCTGATGAAAGAAATATTAAAAAGTCTACCTTACTAGTCACTGATTATTTGTCTTGGTCTTTTATTTTGTCAGTCTTGGTCCTTGTTGTATCTTCCAACTAGGTCACATGGAACCTTACTAGTTACGTTCTCCCTACGGTTAAGACTCGAAAATTGCCTTTTAAAAATTAGTTTTGGTTAATGGTAGAGAAATTGGTTATTATTTAAATCAATTAAGGGATCGTGAAAGCACAACAACTATAAAATAATTTTCAATTTAAAAAACAGAATTAGGTAGGAAGACTACTTTAGTTTATGGATGTTCTTACGCCATACCATCATTGGATTACTATTATTGGTTGTACTCTGCTGAGTTAACTCGCTACATCCGTCGTTTCATATGTTTCTTTCGAAATGCAACCGACGGTGGAATGACCATAGAAACTTCTTGTAATCGTGACAAAAGGGCAAATAAGAAGAAGAATTAAATATTTGTGTCTCGGAAATATTCTATTTTTAACAACCTTTAACTTTTGAACAATGGTCGCAAGTAGAGGTGATCAGTTTAGGGTAAGTAGGTTTCAAACCTGAAACCTATAACTTATCATGTTAGAACTTATTATTAGTTTTTGGAAACTGGAACTTTCCTATTTGCCTTAGAATCAATTTTTGAACCCACATTATTTTTCCGGTTTGGTTTCATGGTCTATTTGAGAACCTGTTTTTCCTTCTTTTTTTTTTTTTTTTTCCTTTTCTAGTTTCATTTTCTACTTCAAAATATAAGAGCAATAAAATTATTTAAAGTTAATAATGAACAATAGAAATCCCTATATCAAAAGCAACAATCTATATGATAAACATGTAACAAATAAAAAGTTAAAACACATAATATAAAACGTAAATTATAAAACTCTATCCATTCATCCACAAAGATATTGCTCCAAATTTTTAACCACTTAAAAGAAAAATAAAGAACTTAGCTAAATTCACAATAAATTTACATAAAACATCATCTTTGAGATTGGACACAGAGAAGCTAGGATTTTTAATTTTTTTAGCTTTATGAAACTGATTCTGAAATTGGTCCTGTCGATCTGGTTTCCTAGTGGGTGTTTACTCAAAACTGGGAACCAAACTAGACCCGAGAATCATATTGGTTCCCACTGGTTCCAAATTTTTGGAGCTGAGAATAGGAGCTGTTTTTAGGACGGTTCAGTCTAACTCCTGGGTACAGTCAGTTTGCCGCGCACTTCTAGTCCTGAGAAGGCAACCACAAGTAGATGCTAATCTCCGAAATAGCCAAATGACTATTGTCCATCTTCTTCTAAACTATATTAGAAAAAGCTTCTTCTAATTTTTTTTTTTTAACTCATGGCACCGAAGTAGAAAAAAAAAAGTTATAGCACTCAACTTATGTGAGTGCTGTACAAAAAATTATGGTATTTATGGTGGCCTTAATCTTAATATATCTATATCCAAGATAGAGTCACGTGGCATGCTTATGATCTTTACCCGATAATTTAGGATATATATGATCTTGGCAAATCTCTGATTTTGCATCTCTACTTCTTATGCATATTTTATTTATAAGTTTCTAGAAAAGCATTATGCATATTTTGATCAGCAATGCTTAAAATTGGCATCTGGCTTAAGATGTAATGTCACTATTTTTGTTAGGGACCCAGAAAGCAAAAGCAAGGAAATTAGTTTGCTCTTAATGAAATGCATGGTTATCTTTATTGGTAATAGCATAACCGGTCCATTAACTCTAGTCCAATATATAATGTGGTTCATGAACTTTTGATATGTGTAAAGTGGGCCATTAATTTTGTTCTAATGTGCATAGTTGTTAAATTTTTAATTTGCTCAATATTATCTCTTAATTATTAGTAAATGTTCAATGCCGTCCCTAGATTAATTAGGGATCGCATTGAACATTGAACCAAAGCTCATGAAGCACATTAAACTAATTAAAATATTTAGGGATGACATTTAACATTAGAGTTGAGTATATGAATAATTTATATCATTTTCTCTTATCTTTACTGCACTAGAAATGTAAATTTCCCAGATGCACTGTAGAAAAACGTGATTACAGTGGGTCTCAGTTAGGGTTGACCACCGTGCCGTGCCCGGCGCCCCACTTGATAATGAAACTTCAGCTTGGTCGACGCATCTTCGACTTCTTGACTTGAATGAAATTGTTTCGCAAATGATCCAATCTTTTCTGAGTCCATATATATCCTGCCTCCTCCACGCTCACAAACCAAGCAATTCTTCCCCGTTCTCTCTTCTGCTTCTTTGATCTCTCTTTGCTATCAGCTCTATGAATACCTATCAAGTGTTGCTGCTCATTCTCGCTCTTTTGCAAGTGATCACCAGCAATGCCAAGCCGAGTAATCGGCAGTGCATCGCTGCATCCTGCGGTAACATTCACAATATAAGCTATCCATTTCGATTGAGGAGCGACTCGAAGGGATGCAGCAACGCAGCGATAGAGTTGGCTTGTGAAGATAATCGCACTGTCTTATACCTCCGTGGAGGCCGGTACTATATACAGTCCATCAGTTACTCCGCTCACGAAATTAGATTGGTTGACGATGGGCTGCAAAAGGGCAACTGCTCATCTCTCCCCCATCATTTCCCGGTCCGATATAAATTCAGGAACGCTCGCTATCCATACAACCAATACTACATGGACGTCAGCACAATAGTCATTGTGAATTGTTCAAAGCCGGTTAGTTCTCCATTATACATCACTACCGCTCCATGCATCATGGGGTTGTATTCATCTACTACATCATTGAATTGGAGCTTGTATGCTATGATCAATCCAATAGCATCGGATGTTAGGGACTCTTGTACCATTAGCAGCTGGACGTGGGTTCAATGGCCAATGGAGATTAACAGTAGCTTTAACTATGAGCTAATCCATAACATCATGGCCGATGGATTTGTTATCGGCTTTGACATATTTTCGGTGAAGAGAACTTTCTTCTGCTTCTTTGATCTCTATAGCATCTACAGAGGCCAGGCTTGCGGATCCAAGTACTACTACGGCGGTAAGCGTCGGTCGGCAGTGAAATTTTATGACTACTTTGCATGATTCTTGTACACTCTTTTACTTGCTACTTCCTCTTCCAAAATACTTAAAATCCAAGAAACTTAGGAGAAAATACACATGTTGGTATAAGTCGACATTTGTTTATATGAAAAGTTTCGGGAGTTTCGCGTTACTTATTAAAAATAAACTTGTAGGAGTTGCTGGACTATAATTCCAAGCTATCTTGATGTAAAAAAAATTAAGAAAGGAATATCGTGCGAGCAGCCATATGACTAGTTTTTTTCTTTTTTTGGCATAAAGTTTAGACTTTTTTTTTCTTATTCACCTCCTTATTTAGTTACTTAACTAATAACGTAAGAGACATTTGTTAACAATCTCCTTAAGAATTCTATTCATGTATCTATAGGAGGAACTAATGATTAATTAAGAATGAGTATCACTGTTCCTCTATATTTGTTGACTCGCAACAAAGAAAAGGAAGTTTCTTGCATTGTCTATCATCCATGTGAAACAAAACTTATCATTTTCATTTATTTGGAAATGCCCGCATCCACTTCTCATATTCTTTTGGACAAACTTCAACTTAAACAAAGCAGCTTGCTACTACTCTGTTTTCTCGTCAGCACTGTAATCCAAAAATCTTTTCCTTCAATTTTCTTTTCACGTCATTCATTCCTTTCGCAGGTGTCTTGAATGATATTGTAATTTGGATATTTGGAGCTATTATTGTACTCCTAGGTAAGCCGCAATGAGTTGTTCTTAATAATTCAAGAAAATAACTCATACTAACCTATTAATATTTTCCTCAGTGTATTTTTGTGTAGCAAAATTCATAATTGGGATGCCACTTGTTGCGATATTTCTAATCTACAAGTACAAAAGAAGGCACTTAGCAATGGACACGAACATCGAAGAATTTTTGGAAGCTCACAACAATTTTTCACCCATAAGGTACTCTTACTCGAATATTAAGAAGATCACTAGAAATTTTAAGCACAAACTAGGTGAAGGTGGGTATGGTTCTGTGTACAAAGGAACGCTCAGAAGCGGCAGTGAAGTGGCCATCAAAATTCTAAAGCAGTCCAACACTCGTAGCCAAGATTTTATTAGCGAAATGGCTAGTATCGGAAGGATACACCATGTTAATGTAGTGCAACTCATCGGTTTTTGCTTTGAAGGCTCGAAACAAGCTCTTGTTTATGATCTCATGTCAAATGGATCTTTGGATAAGCACATTTTCGCTGAAGAAAGTGATAATTTTCTTGATTACCAGAAGATATATGAAATAGCTCTTGGGGTGGCGAGGGGGATTGAATACTTACATCGGGGCTGTGACATGCAAATATTACACTTTGATATCAAGCCTCATAACATTCTTTTAGACAAGAATTTCACTCCAAAAGTTTCTGACTTTGGACTTGCAAAACTTTATCCAACTAATCATAGCATAGTCTCATTGACTGTTGCACGAGGAACCTTGGGATACATGGCGCCTGAGTTATTATACAAAAACATCGGTCGTGTATCTTATAAAGCAGACGTCTATAGCTTCGGGATGTTACTCATGGAAATGGCAGGTAGAAGGAGAAATTTAGATGAACATGCAGAACACTCAAGCCAAATTTATCTTCCAGAGTGGGTGTACGATCAGCTTAATGAAGGAAAATGTTTTAAAATGGAAGGAGTAGTGGAAGAGGAAAGGAAGGTGATAAAAAAGATGACAATAGTTGCACTTTGGTGTATACAATTAAGCCCTGACCATCGGCCTTCAATGAGCAAAGTCTTAGAAATGCTTGAAGGAGATATTGATAATCTTCAAATGCCTCCAAAACCACTTACTTGCCTATCGGATGTGCCAATCAACAACAACAAAGCCAAGATGGAACTAGAAACATTCTCAACTTCATCAGTTGCTCCAATAAATTTCGTTAGTTTTTCATTTCGAGATAACAATGACATTTAGAGAATCATGCAGAGTTTGATTGGAAAGCTTTGTGTATTTGTCAAATTTCTTTACAATAGAGTATTATGTTGGAAGGGACCTGAGCTAGTTTAGTTCGACTGTAAATACATTCAAGATTGTGTTCTCCTAGCTTGTAGGTCAATACTGTTTTGTTGTATATCATATCGTTTTACTCTCTTGCATCCTCCTCCGAAAAGATAGCCAAATTGGAGAGGGAGCAAGGAGACGGACAATGAGAATTTTACTTCCTCATCACGCGATTATGGTGAATTTAATTAACGGGCTTTTAGAATTTGGAGCACTTTAATGAAATCTTATCAACCTCGCTTATATACTCGACATCAACCACGAAGGGAAGGGGAAGAGGGGAAGGCGCCACGCTCCCAAGTTTTTTTGTTTTTTATTTATTTTAATAAATAATCTTTTTATTAATAGATTTAAAGAAACCTAATCAATTATAAGGGCATCGCCTTCCCCGATGAAAAAATAAGTAAATCGCTGCTACATAAAATTAATTTTATCTTTGATTTCCTGCTTCAACTTTTTTTTTCCCCAAAAAGTTCTACGGAAATCCAAGTCAATTTGCTTTAGGTAAATTGCCATATATTGTATTCACTAGGCAAAGATGCAAACTGATAGCATAATTGCCTCTTAAATTGGCAATTCCCTTGTATCTTCTCGCTCTCTCTTCGTATAATTTCGCAAGAAAGGAATTGTAATTTTAATTAACACTATATATGTGCCTCGTACGAAAAATATATGTTGTTTAGGTATATCTTTTTTTTTTAAAGAAAAAAAATATTGATGAAGCCGACCTTAATTAATTGAATATTTTAGTGGAAAAGTTCTAGCTAAAAAGTGTATTTTAAAATTTAATTATGACCAAGAGTCATCAAGAAAAAAGTATTTCCTTGTCCCAATACTTATTTAGGTTCCTATAAAGAATCAAGAACAAAATACTTCATTCAAAATTCCATAGTAAACAAATAATAATAATAATAATAATAATAATAATAATAATAATAATAATAATAATAATAATAATAATAATAATAATAATAATAATAATAATAATAATAATAATAATAATAATAATAATAATAATAATCATCATCATCATCATCATCATCATCATCATCATCATCATCATCATCATCATCATCATCATCATCATCATCATCATAACAACAATAATAAACTAATATTTTTTAAAAAATTTCAGTCTCCCTCAACCTAAATCTTAGCTCTGTCATTGCTTATATCAAGAAACCAAACAAGGTTTCCATCAATTAGATTATCATCTATTGTTTTTGGTGACTTTGAAATCTTCTAAGTTCCAACAATGCCAAACGTTTGAGCTTGCTATAAGATTCTCCCCAAAGATGGTTAGAGGGGACCGTTAAGTTCAAATTTCTAACTCTCACCACTCGCAGAGAATATTCTTCAATAGCGATAGAATAAAGTGGACAATTCTTTTAGTTTCCTAAAAATTCTTTTACGCTCAAACTGAATTTATGCTATCCTTAATTATCAGAATCCATGATTCTCAATTCACTTGGACTCAGTTTGATTAAAGATTTACTTCGATCCTTAAGACAGCTTCCGTATCATCTTAAAGAAAAGAAAACCCATTAATGTCATAAATATCTCTGAGAACAAAAAAAAACTTATTTAAGAAAAATAGTCCCAAAAATAAGAAAGGATGTCATAGGATGGCAAAACATATGGTTGTCATTTGTCATGTTTTCTCGCCGGAAAGAAATAGGGATGATGTTGGGTGTTGCACGCTACTCCGGTGACACTCTCGACTTGATTGATTATGTTTTATTGATTGATATGGGCTTTTCAAAAGACGACCCCAAGTGTTCATATTTAAGATCTCTCTCATTCGCCACTTCTGCATATACATTCAATCATTGTTGATCCTCCACCACACATCAAGCCCCAAATTGCCAATATTGTATGCGATCCCTAAATTTTTTATACATATTTAATTTAATTCTGGAACCATATGAAAATACTAAATATTGTATGTAGTCCATAAACTTTTGCTGTATTTTTAATTCAATCCCTGAACTATATAATTAAGGAACCACATTAAATAAATTAAAATATTGAGCATTTTTGTGTAGTTTAAGACCAAAAGTCTAGGGACCACATACAATATCCAGCATTTTCATATAGTTTATTTTTCATGTCATCAATACCCCAAACTTGGACTCGCATGATAAAAGTACCCTCTGCCTACCACCAAAAACTTTAAGCATTGATCTTAATTGAATAAGATATATAAAGATATTGGTATAAATAATTTTTGTTACTTGGATATAATAAGCTTAGTGTCCTTATGTAAAAATTCTCACTTTAGATTCTGCTATAAAGACATAGCTTTACATTGGACCCACGGGGTACAGGCAATATTTTCGCTTATTTTCAATTGATATCTACAAATTAAAAAGTTTGATTGGAAGTAAATCCACGTTCAAGGAAAGTAACCAAAAGAAAAGAAAAAAGACTAAGGGCTGAAAAGAAAGAACATTGTTTTCATCTTGAGAAAATCAAAAGAGATAGTTATGCAAACGGTCCATAAAATTTCGCTCAATATGTGATGTCGTCTTGAACTTTTAATTTATTTAATGTGGTTCATGAATTTTAACTTAATGTACAATATCATCTTTCAACTTTTAATTTGTTCAATGTTATTTATGAACTTTTGATAAATGTTGAATCAGTCCCTAGACTATATGAAATTATCTAACATTATCCCTTCATTTGTTCAAGTTAACGGAATTTGTTAATTTGACTTTCAATTTGGGAAGTTTGAAAGGTGGACAAAAAATTGAAGTTACGGAGGAACAAAAACTAACCTTTTTTTTTTTCTTTACCAAAAAAAAAAAAAACTAACCTTTTTTTAACACTATTCGGCCCCAATTGCCTCATTCAAAACCCAACTCGAAATGTTGGGCCTCATCCAAAGGTAAATTGAGGGTACCGTTGGTGTTGATTTGATATGGTTTGTAAGCAGGATGAAAAACCAAATCAAACGTTTGCTCTTTTCTTCCAATCAATCCAATGTTTATAAAACCGTGTCGGATTACTTGGCTCAATCGATTGACCAGCTGAACTAGTTACTTTGGCCGGTTCATTGTAAATTTTATGTCTAACTTTAAAATTGATTAGAGTCGCTATTCCCACTGGTTATAGGCAATTCTCATCTCTCATTTTCAAGGAAGAAGTTTTGGTTTCTACAAATTAAAAAGATTATTGGAGTAAAATTAAAATTAAAATAAAATAAAGAAATAACGGCTGAAAAGAGAGGAGTTTTTTTTTTCCTTTTTCATCTCGACAAAAATTAATATTCCGAAATCCAGACACTGTTCATCCTGAATCGTCTCATTTGAAGCCTGACTCGAAAGTGTCGAGCCTTATCCATGCTGATTCGGTATTAATTTGCAACCCGGATGAAAATGAAATCGGACATTTGCTCTTTATTTCCGTACCAATCCAATGTTTTTAAAACCGGGTTCGAGACCATACCCGATTACTCGGTGGTATGCTGTTCTTTTTTTGTCAAGTCGGTGGTATCCTGTTCAACTAGTTCGAAAGTGGCCGGTTAAATATAAATATTTTATATAATTTTAAGTAACTTAATTAAATATTTTATGTACAATTGAGATAGTGAGGCCGCGTTTCTCTCACTTAAGAGGGTGGCGAGTTCAATATAATCGATAGCGTGAATCGATGCCTTTTTTTTTATATACAGATAAAAAGCAATTTAAATGGAGTTGATAGATATATTTCCTACTTATAGCATAGAGCGGTCCTATGATTTGGCTAGTAAGGCGTCCATTTTGATATACAAGTGGTCCAAACTGATTCTGGTTTGTCTGGCTGTTGAGTCATGTCAAATCTAACCTTTTGACGGGTTTGATGTATCATTCGATAACAAGCACAACAGTTTAAGATTAAATTGATCAAATGAAAAGTTTAGAACTAAATTGATCATTGTACTATGAGTTTAAGACTTTTTATACCTCCAGTAGGTGCCCAAAGAACAAAATGAGTAATGAAAAGTTTAGAACTAAATTGGCCATTGTACTAGGTGCGCATCAATGCAAATTTTATGGTCCCCAACTGACCATACGACAAAAAAAGAAAAAAGAAAAAAAAAACTGTCCATTAAGGACAACTAAAGAATAGTACGCAAAACCTAGTATGATCGTGTTTATCTAAGGAGAAACATGACCCACACTAATTCTGCAAACTATTCTCAAATGGGAAATCTACGGTTTTAATGTAGCGATTTTGCAAGCATGCAACAATTTAATGGCTATAACTTTCTAATATAGTATAAACATCAGATATGCTCGCCAATTCAAATGTAAACATTAGACTTACCGGCTATATACCATACCAATTAGGAAATAGCCACAGAAAAATTATGAGAAAAAAACGTAACTCCAAATGGTATAATTTAACCAACCAACGTGAGCCACTAAAACCTAACAATGAACATGTAAAGCACAATTAACTTCAAAAAGATCAACAATTTTTTTTTTTTTTTGGAAAAAAATCTAGAGTCGTGACCATATGGCCACGAGTGGCGGCCGAGAATAGGGCCGTGAGTGGCGACACAACCCAAGGTCACCAGAGACACAATGGGTGGCACACGAGCACGACCTCAATCTGGTCATACTTCGCCCCACCAAAAAAAAAAAAAAAAAAATTCAAAACAAAGGTAGGAGTGGGGCCACGAGGGTAGGAGCTGACGGCAGCTGGGGTCGTCGGTAACGACAGAGGGGACAATCGGTGGCGATGATAATTGAGGTTGACGCCCGCGAGGTGGCGTGTGGTCGCGGGTCCTAAATTACGAGGAGAGAGGGAGGGAGTGAAATTAAGGTTAGGGATTGGGAATTGGAAGCTGAATTCTATAGCGACCAAATCGAGAGGGCTAAATTTTTGTGGTCAAAAGGCCAGTTCTGGCGACCAAACACCAGCCCTATCAAATTTGGCCGCTAGAACTGCTTCTAGCAACCGAATTTTCGTTGGGTTACTTACCTTGTCTTCATACTGAGCAAAAAAAAATCATTGATGTGCATTTTTCTATAAGCTAGTACATGGCATCAGCGGTCTGTCAAGTATAATTACAGTCTCTACTTTGCACACCACTTTACAGTTCTTGGATTTCTGAATTGAGCAGGGTTATGGCTTTTCGGTTCTCGTAACGGAGACACAGGGGCAGATTGAGAGAGAGAGAGAGAGAGGGGGGCCAGGCGCATGCGAAACCAAAGTGGGGCTTACAGGGATGCTTTTTGGGTCTTCCATCGCTGTCGCTGGAGAGAGAGAGAGAGAGAGAGAGAGAGCTTCCATGGATGATGAGAACTGAGACCCCACTACCACCACCACCACCACCACCACCACCACCAAGATCACTCCCTCCCATTCACATTCCATCTCGCCCACTGCCACTTTTAGTTTCCTACTCCAAAAAGTCGAAGCCTTCGAAACCAAGAACGGAAAAATATGAAGAAGATCGAAATATAATTCAAGTCAAGATCATGGAAGGTGGGACACCCACGCCACCTTAGCCTTTTCATCCGGGTATCTCTCTCTCTCTCTCTCTCTCTCTCTCGGGTAGCGTCACAAACTAATATAAAAAAGTATTTTTCAAATTCACTTCATCTCCAAGATTACTACTGTTCAACATCATAAACTTTCGCTGTAAAAAAAAAAAATAAAAATTCAAGAGTAGGATGCAAGTAACTACAAAACCATCTGCCGACAAGGTTTGAATTTTTTAAGGATAGGAAAGCTGTCCAGCTTGAAGTTACATGGGGACAAGAACATTTTTGATTCTTCCCGAAGCCTGGAAGCTGAATAACACCACCTCCTGAGTAGGACGTAACATCTGGACTTGTGCATGAAAATCGACAAATCTAACCCGCCTGTACCCCAGCTCGTAAGTCAACCCTCGTGTTAACTTTCACAGCTCACAAGCAGCAAAACTCGCTCCTTCGTCGCTCGTCACGGTTCTGATAGTTTTTTCTCTCTCTATTCAGTCATCTAGGGTTTTGATATTGATAAGTAGAGGATACCGCCCTAGCTTTGTTGAATGAATCTCGAGGTTTAGATAGGCTGGTCCATGCTAATTGCTAACCACGCAGAGAGTACTTGTAGCATGTACCATCAATGTCATTATTCAAGGAGACAACGACAATACGATCCCTATACAACGGGAACACATCGAGAAGAATTCAAACACGACACCATTAACTTGAACCAACATGAATCGATACGATTTTTGTTGTTTTCGATAAACCAAATTGGTTCTGCAATTATGTTACATCATTTTGGTGACCACGCGAATACGAATATGATGGTACGATAGAAGTTGCCAGCTCTCCCTTATAATTATGACGAAAATCATGCCTCGAGGATGAACAAATCATGGTGATAGAAGGGCTTGCGCATTATAGCATCTAGGCCGAGTGGATCTTCTTTGGTCCGACATGCCTTCTTGTACAAGAAATATAGGAAACAAGATTGGCACGTAAAGATAGAAACAACAGAGGACACAATAAAGTGAACGTGTAAATCTAATTCTTTTTTTTTTCTTTTCTTTTTTGGGGCTTACAGGACCATAGGAAAGGAGCCACTACGTACCGTGAATAGCAACAGCGGAAGCGTAATTAACAATTTATGTACTCATTTCAAAAGGGAAGACTCCTCCTGTAACATAGTGAACTGCAAATTGATAAAGAAGTAGTGGTGGGTAGTGGTGGTTGCAAATGCTGGCGTGGGAACATGGGAAGCGAATGGCAAAATATGGAGGCTGGGGAATAGAAAACATTTATTTATCTCTATTTATTTCACGAATGATTTAAAACATGATTACTTACAGAAAAAAAATTAATCATTTATGAAAATATTTAGATATTAATTATTATTGATAATGAAAATATTATTTATTAACAAATTATTCTAAGGGATACAAATGATTAATTTTTAGGAAAATATTTTTTAAATTTTTTATTTTTCGAGAGACAAATGCATCCTATTAAGTTCTGAAGTGTTCTCCAAATCATATTTTTTTTTTCTGTTATTTTATCCTATATTAATGTTTTGATCATCGTAGTTCTCATCTCACTTGATCGATGCGATTGGGTCGCATTAAGCATTGCAACCTTTGCCCACAAGTAGTCAAGGCTCAATGTGGTGCCTAATTTGCACCGCATGAGGAAAAAGCATGAATTTTGTGCCATGTTATGAATGCCATAACAATTATGTGATTGACGAAAGTAAATATGATGATACAAAAATCTCAGTTGCAATAAAATTATGTTCGAACTAATTTTTTTTTCTTGTTGTTTTCACTAATCAAAATCTTGGAATGGATGCATTTTTGTCATTTGAATCACTTCAAATTTTCGAAAAAAATCCAAATTTTAATGTGCGATTTCACTTTTAACTTCTTCGTATTTTTAAAAATCTAAATAATACATTAAATTTTGACCGAATAAGAACAGAAGTTGTTCATTCAACACTTCAAAGACACCGACAAACAGGTCCAAGAGACCTAATGGTAGTTTGACCCCATGATTTTTTGGGGCATATGAAATGTTGTAAATCGCGATCAATGTTAACGCACGATATTAATTCATACATCGCTCCGACAAATGCATGATCGCACGGTCACCAACGACCTTAAACAAAGGGAATTTCGTGGATAATGATGAAAGGGATTGGTGGTCGGCTCCGGAATTGAAACGCGCCCTATAGGCGCACTCACCTCGACAACCCATGAAGCCAAAAACTAAGAAGCGCACACGAATGATCTCTTGGACCGAAAACAGACGAGAAATTCGGAATAAAAAAGGAAACTTGCTGCCGCTGCTGCTGCTGTTGCTGTTGCTGTTGCTGCTTGTGGGTCCGTCTCCGCCATAGCCAAAGAGTTACCACCCACCTCAACACTCACTAAAACATCATCATTGCCACCCAGAATCTCTCTCTCTCTCTCTCTCTCCCACCAGCGCCCGCACCCAACTCTTTCCTGTCATTCCCCACGAACCCACGAAGGAAAAAGGTCGCGTCTTCCCAATTTGTCTGGTGTTCTTGTGGTTTATGGCGGTGCTGAGGTTTCTGCCGAGAGAGTGAACGAGAAAAAGCTTCGATTTTTATGATGGGCAGCCGGTGAAAGGAACTGGGTCTGGGCTATTTTCGGGTCTTGGTGTCATGGGAAATTGCTTGTGTAGATGGGAGCCTTCGATTTACAGAGTCTCCTCCAATGCTAAGTCAGGTTGGTATTCTCAAAACTCTCTCTCTCTCTCTCTCTCTCTCTCTCTCTCTCTCGGTGAATCTTTTGCAGCAAATGGGTTCTGTTAATGTTGGATCATAGAAGCTTCTTTGATGAGAGATCAGGTGAACTGAGAATAAATTTTGGGGCTGGTGGGTATATACTCTGTTTGTCCCTTTTTTAATCCTGCCTCATTTGTTTCATTTCTGGTACTCTTTTTTTCCATTTTTATTTGCGGTTGTTCTCTTTGCTGTCTGTCTTGTTAAGTCCTTTCTTGTCCCAATTTAATTTTTTCATTTCCTAGTTTATGAATTATTGTGTGATTTGTTCAAATTTGTCATCTTTTGCCATCGTCCTCTCGAAAGTTGGCAGTCCTTTTGGAATCAGAATTAGTATTGTGCAGGATGTGCCTTTTCGAAACTTTATGTGAATCTTCTTCGTAGAATCTTATTTTTCTTGACCCAGATGATACACTATTTTTAGCCTGCACATTGATTGACAGAATCTACCTTTTCTTTCTATTTTCTTTGCCCATTTTAGAATTGTACCTCGAGAGATTTCTGCTTGTATGAAGATAGAAGGTTGGTTTTGCACCTACTTTCATTTTGATGCATAATTGCATATGAGGCTTTCAAGTCTTGTCCCATGCATGAAGTGATTTTGCAGTCATTTTTTCTGTTATTTCCCTCCATAAAATTAGTTTAGGATCCTTTACCATTCAAAAAAATATTGGATTCGATTTTTAAGGTCCTTTACCGTCCATTTTTTACCTTGTTCTTTCCAGATGAATATGGCGCGTAGTTGTTTGGAAATGTTGGTTCTGTTTCTCGTTGTCAGGGCAGAGTATGGGCTTACCGTATTTAGGCTTTTGCCTTTCTGTTTTCAGAATCCCCTAAGTACGGGAGCCCATCCGTGAAACATAAAAGGGATGAAAGTAAATTACCGTCAAATCCTGCGGAAGTAGAAGATCTGCGCCGTGACACAGCTGCCAATCCGCTGATTGCATTCACCTATAGCGAGCTGAGGATCATCACTGCAAATTTCAGGCAAGATGGGGTGTTGGGTGGCGGTGGATTTGGAAGCGTGTACAAAGGGTTTATCTCAGAGGATTTGCGGGAGGGGCTGGAGCCTCTCCAAGTTGCTGTAAAGGTTCATGACGGTGATAACAGTTATCAAGGCCACCGTGAGTGGCTGGTGAGAAAATTTGCCCTTTCCCCAGCTTAATTAAGGAGTGATTGATTTTAAATTGCTTTAACCTCTTTTCGATGGATATGAGAGCGTGTCCTGCTTTTTCCAGTTGGTTTGATTAATACTTTTCTGGAATTTTAGGCAGAAGTCATATTCCTGGGGCAGCTTTCTCATCCGAATTTGGTGAAATTGATCGGGTACTGCTGCGAAGATGAACATCGAGTGTTGATATACGAGTACATGGCTCGGGGTAGCGTGGAACATAACTTATTTTCGAGTAAGTAGTCCCTTGTAATTCTCCTACAAATGATGAAAATGAACACGGAGAAGTGATATTAGGAAGAGATGTGTCAGATGCACTAGAATAAGAGGATTTTGTTAATTGCTCAATGTTATTGTCTCCTCATTTTTTTGGTAGCTCTCTCTTATGAAGAAGAACACAGGGAAGTGATTTCAGGAAGATATGTTTTTTTTTTTTTTTTTTAATGCTAACTAAGAAAGAGATTTGTTAGGTGCACTAGAAAAAAGAGGTTTTAGTTTGTTCCTCAATCATATTCATGCCTCATTTACTGTTAGCTCTCTCTTACAAAGCTTCAACATTCACCTTGATGATCTATCTTTCTCCTTTAGATTAACTCACGTGTTTTAGATCTCAATCTTGAGGCGATTTTTGTGTAGGACAGTTTCAACTTCTAAACTTAAGAAGTCAGTTCATGGTAATATATGATTGAAATGTAGGTTAAAAGAATGTGTCGATTGCCCTCTGATAATTGGTATCCTTTAAAAGCCATACTATCTAGTGGGAGAGTATGAAATTTTCTTTCATGGTTGCTTTCATCCAAAGGGAACCCTTCAAATTAATGCCTAGTATTCTCCGCCCTGTTGATTTTTTTTCTGTATCCCTATTGTCAGACTCTAGCTTGTTCATCTGAAAAACTTAGTTCTCAGTAATTATTGTTGAGACATCAATTGTTGTTCTTTGAAGTCTTACATATGTGCAATCTCTGATTTTCTTGTTTTGTGTTTTTCTTAGGAGTATTGCTTCCTCTTCCATGGTCTATCAGAATGAAAATTGCATTTGGTGCTGCCAAAGGTCTTGCTTTCCTCCATGAAGCTGAGAAGCCAGTCATCTACCGTGATTTCAAGACGTCTAATATTCTCTTAGATGAGGTCAGTGGATCAAATGCTCTATAACTTTTCTATCTTGAATGGAGGAAGAAGTTCATGATAGAGAGCAAACAAACGATGCCATAGTCCATGAATGGGCATAATTTTGTTGACAGTGGAATTTGTGATCCTCTAAGGTAGTTTTGCTAGCATAAAGCATGCCCATTCATTGACTACAAATTCTCCAAATCACACATAAAAGCTTAAATTCATTTTCAGGTTGTACCTTTTGTTGAGTGAATTGCTAAATGTTTGGGTCATGGTTAAAAGTCAAAATTGCAGATCTGAGTCCTGGACTAGAAAAATGGTAGTTCGGTGGAGACTGAAATAGTTGTTTCCTACTTGGCATTTGGGTGTGTTTAGCTCACAATTCTAGTTTAATCAAACAGGAGTATAATGCCAAGCTCTCTGACTTTGGTCTTGCGAAAGATGGACCTGAAGGAGACAAATCACATGTTTCCACTCGCATAATGGGAACATATGGATATGCTGCGCCAGAATATATAATGACAGGTCACAATTCTATATCTTGCACTTTAAACTTATGATGCAAATCTTGTTTGTGTCTGTTCTAGCATTTGAACAAATTTACTTCCTGAAAGAACTTTACATCTGCTCTCTTGTAATCGGTCATCTCTTTGTGCATTTTGTTTACATCACAAGAATCCATTTCTGTGCAGGGCATTTGACTCCACGGAGTGATGTATACAGCTATGGCGTAGTCCTTCTAGAACTTCTTACGGGGAGAAAATCCTTGGATAAGTCTAGGCCTGCACGGGAGCAAAACCTCACAGATTGGGCCCTTCCTTTGCTTAAAGAGAAGAAGAAGATACTCAACCTTGTGGATCCGAGGCTGGATGGCAATTATCCCATCAAAGGAGTGCAAAAAGCGGCGATGCTCGCCTACCATTGCTTGAACCGGAACCCCAAAGCTAGGCCTCTCATGAGAGACATAGTAGATTCCTTGGAGCCTCTTCTGGTAAATGATGAAAGTTTGACCGAGACTACAGTGACTGTGATTAGTAACGAAGTTCCCGCTGCAGATACAAAACAATAGGAAGATTTACAATAGGATTGCATTCGGTCTGCCAGTTTTCTTGGGGTCTTCTCCATTTTCAGTGATTTCCATCTGCAACAGAAACAAAAAGGAGATTTTTCTTTTCATTTAGATAGCTTTCTTCTGTGTATCTAAAGGAAGGAGAGGAGGATGTGTTTTTTTTTTAGTGCAGAGGCATACTTGCGAGACCTTTCATTTGAACTGGAGTACTGTACCGAGCACGTAAATATTGATCTGACCATGAATGTATGTACACGATTGGCTTGCTTGATACAAACTTTCATTCCACACTGCACTTGGCTTCTTGAATGTAAGCTGCAAAATCGAATTCTTTACTTATGAGGGTTCTTCCGCCATCATAGTTCTTAATCTTCTACAAGGTGAACATTCCAAATAACTTAAAGAGCTCTTGAGATGAACTGGGATTTGATTTTCAAAAAGAAGGTAACGTCTGGATTTCATCTTCCGCTTCATTCTAGGCACTTTGCTCCTGGTAGTATAAGGGTCCTGCTAGCGTGCGATCTCTGCACTGTAAGATGCCGCAAATCCCATTCGCACACGCGTTTGATGCGGATCTCGTGGCTGTCGACAGTCCAGATTGCACAATGTGTTGCTCATGACTCTGCATGGTACTTCTCAAACGTAATCTGTGAAATAGATAACAAATGTTGAGGGTGGAAAAAGCTGCACAGCCAGAAGGTAGAGCTTGTGGAGTTTCTTGAAGGGTTGATTCGCCATTGCTCCATAAATATTAACGAGAACTCCACAATGTGTCTCGAAGAAACTCATTGCTGTAAGGATCGAGAGACCTGAAAAGTGCTGCGGAAGTTCATATCGCCATCACGAATGCCGTGGCTTTGGTGGTCTTGCTCTAGGATTGATTGTGTTGCATCCTCTTAGTCCCCTGTCTTCAGAATCAGAGAACACAATCTACTCACTTCACTTCAAGAAGAAAGACGACGAAACGAGCATCCAGCATCCATAGAAGATACGCTCCTCGTGCTACCCCGTGGCGACGGCTTGCGCCGAATCTGAAGAGGGTTGATCTTCTTCACCCGCTGCATGTGACAAGAAAAGTGGTCCTACTGGGATTAGGAGGGCATGGCAATAATGGATTGGAACTGCAAGGAGAACGTCTTCTATATGGATTTATAATTTGAGAAGCGGAATGAACAACGCTTGCCATGTTATACATGTCTTAGGACTAGACTCAAAAAGGCTAATTAACATCCGTAAGTTGCCGCCATCGTCCCTGATAACCCGCACTGCTGCCGCTGCCGCAGCAGTCTAGCCCCCGTCCCTGTGAAGCAGTTGAATATATAGTGAATCTTTTGAGTACAAACCCTAGCAAACTAAGGAAAATGAAAAGTTCAAACTAAGAAAGTAAAGAAAGACAAACCTGGAAATTCTTGAAAAATAGTCTTTTGTAATCTAATCTCATCAGATATTATCTTGTAACTAAAGTGACCTCGGATTCTTGTATAATATATTAAATTAAACATAATGAAGAAACAAACTATCAAATTCTGAAATCCTAAACCTTTATAAAAATAAAAATTTAAAGCAAATCTTGATGGACCCAACATCATTCTCCCTTTGTTAGATAAAACTTGACCTTGAGTTTTAAAGCGTGCAGGATTATGCAGAAAAGCAAATCTATGACTCCATGCTCGCCGCACCTTCGATATCAATAAAAAAATTTCATTAATTGAGAAAACTTCCGTAGTAGAACTTGCAACCGAACTTTTTATTTTCAATTTTTGATATGGCCGATCGTGCTACTTGGCCTGAGATGGTCAAGTTTGAAACGATCTTAGATCGCTTTGAATAATCTAGGGTCTGTTTGGATTTACTTTCTTTTTTTTTTATACTTGAGATGGTCAAGTTTGAAACGATCTTAGATCGCTTTGAATAATCTAGGGTCTGTTTGGATTTACTTTCTTTTTTTTTCTTAACCTGAGATGGTCAGGTTTGAAACGATCTTAGATCGCTTTGAATAATCTAGGGTCTGTTCGGATTTTACTTTTTGTTTTTTCATAACTTTTTGCTTAGTTCAAAATTATCGGGTCTCGCAATTAAACATTTTTATCCAGAAACGGGTAAAAATTTACATGTGAAGTCACATGAGCTCTTTAATAAATTAACATATTGAAATAATATTATGGATAAATTACATCAAACTTTCAGGATTTTCGGAGGAGTACACATTTACGTCCAAACTTTCAATTGTTATACAATACCCTTTTAAAAACTTTTATTTTATTACAGCCGTTAACACTCCATTTTTTTTCCCATTAGCTCACGATATTTTCGAGGGTAAAAGTATGTTTTCATTTCATTTATTTTTAAAAGAAGTCTTTCTTTTACCCTTAATTGCCGTAAAAAAGTGAAATATGGACATAGGAGAAAACTAAACCTACCAAAATAAATATCGACAAATATATTAGACGATAAAAATTTGATAAATGTAGCCACTTAATGGAACTAAATAAGATAATATGAGACCCTTGCCAGATTCGGGGGAGGATCGCAACCCCTCACCCCAGATATAGTTGAGGGTCTATAGGTCCTACCCTGCAATCGACTAGGGCCACTAGCCACTGGCTAGGGCCTAGCGATCTTTGCCAATTCTCGCCCCACCATTGTTGGCCCTTTCCAATGAGGGTGGGGTGGTAGCAATAGCAAGGGTCGTAAAGGCCCTTGCTGATTTGCTCCCCATTCTTTTTTTTTTTAAATAATAATTTAATTAATATTTATGTTAAAAATCAAATTGGGGGGGGGGGGAGAATGACATCATTTTGCACATTGATGGTTGAGTAGATAATTTGGACAAGTCACGTAAACCACATTTATTCTTAAAATAACGCCATTTTGGATTTTCGGCTACTTTTGCTGGAGTTGACACTTAAGTGTCTGATTTCGGCACTCGTGGTGTACATCTTCCCAAATTAATGTGTTTTTTTTGAAGAATGGTTAGTATCACAAAAAATTTCAAATTTGTACACTTATGATAAATTTAACTCTAATGAACTTTTTGACCATAAAAAATCCAAAACTTATACATTTGCAACAAATTCACCCTATATTAATTTCCGTTAATATGGATTAAAACGACGAATGATCCTAAACTATTACAGTTATAATATACGGAGAGTAAAATCCCAAATTAGTACACCTATTAGCTGTCACGTATCCTTAAACTCAATAATTTGATAATAAAATTTAACAAAAAAATCAATGAAAAATAAATTTGTTACGAATGTACCAGTTTGGGGGTTTTTTGTTGTATTAAACCAACCCTTTAAAGAATTGTTGCTGGTCAATCTTTCTTTGCATTAATTAACCATTCAAAAAAGGTTGTGCTATTTCCATTTCTCTTTTAACTTAAACACTCCAATTTTATTTTTATTTTATTTTATTTCTGCTTTTTTTCCTTACGGGTCTCACTTTCCTTCTTCTTGTCTTCTTCTTCTTCCACAAATCCCTCTTGCATCTGTAATCCCTAGAAGAGCTGCTTACTTCAACAATTTGTGCTCGCCTTCTTTGCTGGAGGTATGGTTTTGGCAAAAGCTTGGTTTTTTCTTTTTCTTTTAGTTTTCTTGGGCTCAAATCATGCTCATTCCGATCACTATTGAGTGTTTCTTGATATCTTTTCTTAAAAGTGAAGGTGAGTTTTGGGTCGTAGAAATGCTTGATCTTGTGTTTCGATCATGCGATTAGAGTGTAGCGTGTATCAAAATAGCGTTTGTGAAATCATTAGGACAGTTACTTTGTAATTTGTAGCATACTTGCATCCTATAGACTATTGCTTCCTCTAGGTTTAGATTCTTACTATTAATTCCATAGGTTCTTCATCATCAATTTTGGGTTTCTGTGTCGCTTCTCATTAATTGACTTGCCAGAAATAATGATGTAGGATAACAAAACGATTTGCAAAAGAGAACTGAGACAATCAAAAACAGTGAAAAAAAGAAGGAGGACAGTGGAACTCATAAAAAAGAAGAAGAAATGAACCAAATAATAAAAAAAAGATCACTTTTTATAAAATTATACGAGAAATGGCAGGTCTACAAGAGATAATATGATCAAAACAACAAAAAAGTGAGTGTCCAAGTCGAAGGAGGAGTGGAAAAAACGCCATCCTTTAAAAATACAGTGTAACCATTTTCTTATTTGGCCTTTTTTTGTAGTTGAGGCCTTTGGAATCGAGTAGTTCTCTTTCTACTTTTGAGCAATGCCTTTTTGTTCATTACTTTGGAGGGTGCAAAGGTGTGTTTTATTATGAACTTTTGTTATGTCAATGTATTTTTAACTGATTATGCTATGACGCTTCACTGCAATCAAACTTCAATTTATAAGTAGATGGAAATAAGTGCCAAAAGCAACAAAAATTAAAAATCTTTCACAGAAAAGTGTCCCAAAAATTAGCTTAAAAATACAAACACTTACTAATTGCAACGATATTTTTTCATGATCGCATAAATTTTTTTCATGATTTTAGCTGAAAATCAACTTGAGGTGACAAACACGAGCTAAGCTTGTTGCCTTTGGATTCCTAGGGCAACGATCGTTTTGATCATCACTTGCGGATCATCACCTATCGCCTTTGACATCTAACATGCAAATTATTTCTATTAATGCGGCGATCCAACGGGACACGATTCAATTTAAGTCCTTAGCAGCGACTCTCGCAGGCAACGGAAGATGTGTGTCCTCGCCTCCATTGACCTCTTGGCGACACATAAAAAATGATAGATTCTGTCGCCTCAAAAGTAGAGATCTTGTGGCGCCGAAGACGAGGTAAATCATGCAATGGACCTCGGACAATGTGTCTTGTCACCTTAATCCTGATCTTTCCTTTTGAGATGAGGCTGCCTAACGGGTGGTCATCTATCCGGCCATCTTTTTACTTTGTCGGGACGCTTTAGACCGATCGTCAAGGTGCCTGCACCTTCCAATCTCCTAAACCGGTCCCATGTAAGCAAGTAACACGTTGATTTTGTCAATTAACTAAGAAAATGAAGATCTTGAAATGCACTGATTTCTCTCGAGTTACATCATCATTGCCATGGAAATCGAGGTACAGCTCCCTCCAGGAACTGCATGCTTGAGGGGCTCTGGGCTTCAAGGTTCACCGGACAAATGCAAATATTCTCTCGGAATTTTTTTGGGGAATTTTGGAAGAATGCAAATGCATTTCTAAAAACCTCTTAAGGTAAAAAGCCCAATGCAGATTGGGAGGTGTTTTGAGCTCTAAGTATTTTATGAATAAAAATACTTTTTTTTTCTTCCAACTTTGCCTTAGCTAAATTTTTATAATTTCGGAAATGACCTTACCTCGCACAACATTATCGGCAAGGAGTTGGCGGGGCCATACCTAGTTGCTGGCAAGCTAACTTGCCGTCTGCCAACCCTTGCTTGAGGTCTCAAGACCTTAGGTGGTCCTCTGAGGTTGTGGAACCTCAGGTTGCACTGCATGGGGCCGTGTTACCTAGGCAAGTCTATGGACACTAGATCTAGCTCCCCGACAGTTGAGTCATTGGTCGATTTTGAGTTTTTTTCTAAGAAACAAAAGATAAAAGTGCTTTATAAAATGTGATTTTCAAATATCATTTAAACTAAACTAAAATTGTTCCTCAATTCACTTTTAGATTACAAATTCATCAAACACTACTTGGAATTTAAAAAAAAAATCCCTTTAACCTAAAAGTCTTTTACACTTTTTTTTTTCCTTAAAAACTTTCCTTAAAAGCCAAACTGAACCTGCCCTACATCCCAACAAATGTCCGTCAAGAAATTTTGTTACTCAAAACGTAACACGTGAGATAGGGTCTCGCATTGGATCTCTTGCAAATCCTATTGAATCTAACCACCCGTGTTAACTTTTTTCTTGTCTAGCATGTGCCGGATTAGAATTTCCAATGTGCAACGGTGGGGGCCACGACAACACGATTTTCTTTTGTCCATATTTTTTCAAATCTAATTTTTGTAAAGTTTGATTTTCAAACATCATTTTAAATAAAATTGTTTCTCAATGCACTTTTATATTATTTCACTGGACATTACTTACATTTCGAAAAATCCCTTTAACCTAAAGGTCTTTTACGCTGTTTTTTTCCTCAAAAACTTTCCTTAAAAGAAACCAAAGCCACCCTACATCCCAACGAATGTCCATTGAGAAATTGTGTTACTCAAAACGTAATACATGAGATAGGGTCTCGCATTGGATCTTGTGCAAATCCTACTGAATCTAACCATCCGTGTTAACTTTTTTCTTGTTTAGCACATATGTCGGATTGGACATAAAATTTATTGCGTGCAGGTGGGGGCCACAACAACACAACCCTAAATTTTTTTTGTCCACATTTTGACAAATCTAATTCTTGCAAAGTGTGATTTTTCAAACATCATTTAAATAACCATCGGAGTCTGTCCCAGTGGCCACCATTCCAATATGAAAGGGGGAGGTGGGGGCTTTGAATCCCCACCTTTTCAAGGGGTTGGGGTGAGGATGATTTTGTTTCAAGTGTGGGTTTCGACTTCGACGACTTGTAAAAAGGTAGGGTAAAAGTTTGAGAGTGAGAGTTAAAATATAAGTAGAGTAGAATTGACAAAAAAAAAACATCATTTTAAAATAAAATTATTTCTCAATGCACTTTATATTATGAATTCACCAGACATTACTTATGTTTTGGAAAATCCTTTTAACCTAAAGGTCTTTTATGCTTTTTTTTTCTCAAAAAATTTTGTTAAAAGAAATCGAACCAACCCTACATCCCAACGAATGTTCATTGAGAAATTTTGTGACTCAAAACGTAATACATGAGATAGAATCTCGAATTGGATCTCCTGCGAATCCTATTGAATCTAACCACTTGTGTTAAATTTTTTCTTGTTTAGCATGTGCCGGATTGGACATGGAATTTCTTGCGTGCAATGGTGGGGGCACAACGACACGACTCTAATTTTTTTTTTGTCCATATTTTTTCAAATCTAATTTTTGCAAAATGTGATTTTTCAGACAATTTTTTTAAAAAATAAAATTGTTTCTCAATGCACTTATATATTATGAATTCACCAGACACTATTTATATTTCGAAAAATCCCTTTAACCGAAAGGCATTTTACCCTTTTTTTTTTCCCTAAAAAACTTTCCTTAAAAGAAACCGAAGCCACCCTACATCCCAACAAATGTCCATTGAGAAATTTTGTTACTCAAAACGTAATACATGAGATAGGGTCTCACATTGGATCTTGTGTGAATCCTATCGAATCTAACCATCCGTGTTAACTTTTTTCTTGTTTAGCATATGTGCAGATTGGACATAGAATTTCTTGTGTGCAAAAATGGGGACCACAACGGCACAACCCTATTTTTTTTTTCCACATCTTGACAAATTTGATTTTTGCAAAGTGTGATTTTTCAAACATCATTTTAAATTAAAATTGTATCTCAATGCACTTTATATTATGAATTCACTAGACATTACTTATGTTTTGAAAAATCCTTTTAACCTAAAGGTCTTTTACGCTTTTTTTTTCTCAAAACCTTTTTAAAAAGAAACCTACACTACATCCCAATGAATGTTTGTTGAGAAATTTTAAGATGTCGAATTTTTGACTAACTTCACCGGAGTTGACACTCAAGTATCCAATTTTTAAAAAAATATACATTTTAAAAAGAAACCTACACTACATCCCAATGAATGTTTGTTGAGAAATTTTAAGATGTCGAATTTTTGACTAACTTCACCGGAGTTGACACTCAAGTATCCAATTTTTTAAAAAATATACATTTTAAAAGTTTTGGCACTTTTGGCACTCGTGGTGTACAACTTTCCAAATTAATGTGTTCTTTTGAAGAATGACTAGTATCACGAAAAATCTCAAACTAATACACCTGTAATAAATTCATCTCAAATTATTTTTTTGACTATAAAAAACCCTAGACTTGTACATTTGTAACAAATTCACCCTTTATTAATTTCCATTAATTTGAATTAATATGACGAAAGATCCTAAACTAGGGGTGATTGGGTCTAGGGTGGGTAGGGTCTAGACCTAGACTCTATACCCGACCCTATTATAATCGGTTCCTCTTTTCTGGACTCTATACCCGATCCTATTTGTATTGGACCCTGTACACAACCCACCCTTTTTCCGATCTGGTTCTAGGGTCAGCCCTATTGCCATTGGAACATATTTTGCAATCTCCCGATATCCTATACTATTTCGAATTTTATATTAATACGTGAAAAAATAACGTAATCCTCCTAATTTGTATTGAAACATTAAGCACTTGTAATAAATAAATACTTGAACTTTTTGACTAAACGAAAAATTAAGGATCTACAAGGCTAATTATAATAAATAAAATTATAAGACAAAGAATTAGGAACAAACATGGGTCTAATATTAGTCTTATTCCCACAACTACTACATGAAGCTACTCATTTATGCAAGCATAACTTCTCATACAAAAGAGAAATTAGGCAAGCAAATCCATGTGATACACAAGAATTTGGCGGCAACAATCATTGTCCATTCATTGGAAGGTGCAAGAGGGAGCCGATGAGGGAGGAAAGCAAGTGAGGAAGAGGAATGACAAAAGAGGAGTGCCGTGCATGTTTGAGAGAGCCAAGAGGAAAAATGTCGTGTGATTGCGGGAGTAAGAATAGAAATCAGGGAAAAAAAAAGGGTTTTGGATATCTACTTACAAAACCAGTTTAGGAACCAGTTCCAAAACCGGTCCAGGAACCGGTTTCAGAGTGGCTAATCACTCGCAACCTATTCCCGGACCGGTTTAAATCGGTTCCGAATTTTGGGAATCGGTTCCTAGACCGGTTTCAACGGGAACTTGTTCCTAACCCTATTTTTCTGGTGAGTCGGTCCGGGAACTGGGTATACCAGGTCTAGTTGCACACCTCTATCCTAAACTATTACACTTATAATATACGAAAAGTAAAATCCCAAATTAGTACACCTGTTAGTTGTCACCTATCGTCCAACTCAATAATTTGAGAATAAAATTCAACGAAAATTAATGGAGAATAAATTTGTCATGAATGTATTAGTTTGAAGGTTTTTGTTGTATTAAACCAACCCTTTAAAGAATTGTTGCTGGTCAATCTTTCTTTGCACTAATTAACCTTTCAGAAAGGGTTGCACTTTTTTCACTCCTCTTTTAGCTTAAACACTCCAATTTTATTTTATTTTTGAATTTTGACCATACCATCTATTGTGGAACTCATCAATTCTCTTACAATTTTATAGAGGTGATCGTTCTTTTTATCATTTGATCAACGCTTTTTATTTTATTTATGCTTTTTTTTCTTTATGGGTCCTACTTTCCTTCTTCTTGTCTTGCATCTGTAATCCCCAAAAGAGCTGCTTAGTTCAACAATTTGCACTCACCTCATTCTCTGCTGGAGGTATGGTTTTGGCAAAAGCTTGTTTTTCTTTTCCTTTTCAGTTTTCTTTGTCTCAAATCATGCTCAATCCGATCACTATTGAATCTAACCACTCGTGTTAACTTTTTCCTTGTTTAGCATGTGCTGGATTGGACATTGAATTTCCTGTGAGCAGGGGTGGGGGCAACAACTACACGAACCTGTTTTTTTTTTTTTTTGTCCACATTTTGACAAATCTAATTCTTGCAAAGTGTGATTTTTCAAACATCATTTTAAATTAATATATTTCTCAATGCACTTTATATTATGAATTCACCTGACATTACTTACGTTTTGAAAAATCCTTTTAACCTAAGGTCTTTTACGCTTTTTTTTTCCTCAAAAAGTTTCCTTAAAAGAAACCTAACCCGCACTACATCCCAACGAATGTCTGTTGAGAAATTTTGTTACTCAAAACGTAATACATGAGATAAGGTCTCGCATTGGATCTCGTGCGAATCCTATTGAATCTAACCACCCGTGTTAACTTTTTTCTTGTTTAGCAAGTGCCGGATTGGACATGAAATTTCCTGCGTGCAAGGGTGGGGGCCACGACGACACGGCTCTAATTTTTTTTTTGTCCATATTTTTTTCAAATTTAATTTTTGCAAAGTGTGATTTTTCAAATATCTTTTTAAATAAAATTGTTTCTCAATACACTTTTATATTATGAATTCACCATAGACTACTTACATTTCAAAAAATCCCTTTAACCTAAAGGTCTTTTACGCTTTTTTTTTTTTTTTCTCAAAAACTTTCCTTAAAAGAAACCAAACCTACCCTACATCTCAACAAATATCCGTTGAGAAATTTTGTTACTCAAAACGTAATACATGAGATAGGGTCTAACATTGGATCTCATGTGAATCCTATTGAATCTAACGACTCGTGTTGACTTTTTCCTTGTTTAGCAAGTGCTGGATTGGACATTGAATTTCCTGCGAGTAGGGGTGGAGGCACATTTTGACAAATCTAATTCTTGCAAAGTGTGATTTTTCTAACATCATTTTAAATTAAAATTATTTCTTAAAGCACTTTATATTATGAATTCACCAGTCATTACTTGCATTTCGCAAAATCCTTTTAACCTAAAGGTCTTTTATGCTCTTTTTTTTTCTCAAAAACTTTCCTTGAAAGAAATTGAACCCGTCCTACATCCCAATGAATGTCCGTTGAGAAATTTTGTTACTCAAAACGTAAGACATGAGATAGGGTCTCGCATTGGATCTCGTGCGAATCCTATTGAATCTAACCATCCGTGTTAACCTTTTTCTTGTTTAACATATGTGCCGGATTGTACATAGAATTTCTTGCATGCAGAGGTGCGGGCCACAACGACACAACCCTGATTTTTTTTTTGTCCACTTTTTGACAAATATGATTTTTGCAAAGTGTGATTTTTCAAACATCATTTTAAATTAAGATTGTATCTCAATGCACTTTTATATTATGAATTCACCAAACACTACTTACAAATTGAAAAATCCCTTTATCCTAAAGATCTTTTATGTTTTTTTTTTTTCTCAGAAAAATTCCTTAAAAGCCAAATCGAACCCCACCCTACATACCAACGAATGTCCGTCGAGAAATTTTGTTATGCATCACGTGATACATGAGATAGGGTCTCACATGGGTTTGGTGCGAATCCTATCGAATATAACCATCCTTATTAATTTTTTCCTTGTCCAGCATTTGCGCCGGATTGGACATGGAATTTTCTGCGTGCAAGAGGGCCCACGATGACATGACCCTAATTGTTTTTTTCCCCACATTTTGACGAATCTGATTTTTTCAAAGTGTGACTTTTCAAACATTATTTTAAACTAAAATAATCCCTTAATGTACTTTAAAATTACAAATTCATCGGATATTAATACATTTCGAAAAACATCCCTTTAATCTAAAGGTCATTTATGCTGTTTTTCTCTCTAAAACTTTCCTTAAAAGTCAAATTGGAACGCAGCACCCTACATCACAACGAATGTCCGTTTGTTACTCCAAAAACGTAATACATGACATGAGATGTCGCATGAACCTCGTGCGAACCCTATCGAATTCAATTATCCATGTTCACTATTTTCTGGTTCAGCGTACGTGTCGGGTTGGACATAGAATTTCCTTTATGCGCGGGGGGCCACGACGACACAACTCGAATTTTTTTTTTCCTCGTCCACGTTTGTCGAATCTGCCGATGCCAATTTCCCCACCTCGGCACGAATTCATCTTTGCGCGAGCTTCTAAGACATGTCGGAGTCCTACGTTGTATCTGGCCTTCTCTGCCAGCCCCGCTCCCCAATCATGACGTCCGCAATGGACCGATTGCCGCAAGTGGCGACAAAGGCCTCGGGGAAGAATCGATGGGGAGTGACGTCATCGTCATTGCGTCACACTCCCTTAGCTCTCCGCTTCGTACCCCCCAATCTCCATCACTGTCTTCATGAGCTGCTTCTGGTCCAGTTTTTGTTTCCCCACCTTCTTTTTCATTTTCAATCTTTTTTTTTTTTTTAAATTTTCTTGTTTGTCTTATCTATTGTCTCGAGACCAATTTGAATTCATTATTATCAATTTCTAATTTAATAATAATAATATTATTATTTTTGATGACCCAAAGAATCTGTGTACGGTACCAACGCGCACAGCCCGGAAGGCTGGGGGTAACCGGGAATAAATCCTAAGGATGACATGTGCTAGCCACCACACACGTGTCATCGGGTTCTAATTTAATATTATCTGAATCTTATGAATAGTGCAATTTTTTTGGCAGTCAAATTCGATACATCTTTTTCTTTATCACTATTTTCAGCCAAAATAACGTTACAAACCGCATGAACGTTATGTCGTATTAATAGGACTTTGATTTTTTCTTTTATGTTATGAAAGCACGAATTTTGTTGGATAAATATGTCATAACAAGTATAATTTAAGATCTTTTGTGACCATTGCTTCTAAAATCAACAAGTAAATTTGCATTTTAAAAAAAATATTTGACTTAATATTATGTTTATTTTGAATTTCTGAAGTTTCTTGGGGGGTGGCGGCTGCACACCTAATTTCCTGGAAATTAACGGGTGTAACACGTGCACTAGTTTTAGAGGCACAAGTTGGGGATTTATGTCATTCTCCCTTGCTCACGATTCGACTGTCGAAAGTTGACCTCCCAGCCAATAAGATGAGTTCTCCAGAATGTTTATATGTTTAATCATTTATTATCCTGTAAAGCGATAGCTTTGGCACGCCGAAGAGAGAAAGGTTAATTGTATCCGACTAAAGATTCATTTTAATAATGGATTACGAAAATATGATGCCAACAATTTCATAGCCTTCTAGGAAATGTGTTTAGACATGTGATTAGAAAGAGTGAATGTGCAATTATAATTTTCAAATCAGAGGCAGATGGCTCCGCCAGTGCAAAGTATGATGGTGTTATTCTATACGGTAACTTTATACTAAATTCGAATGATGTTGCCATCTTGAAATGTATTCTTTTTCAATTTTGAAAAATGCTTAAGACGTGGTTTTAACTATGTACTTATTAACAAGAAACACCCTCCCCTTTTTATTGTGATGGGTTCAATTTCCTACCATAATATGTCTAAAAGAATCGTCTAGCCACTAACAAGAGAAATGACTCATGGATTAGAAACTATTTTCCGAAAATGATTTCATGAAATTTTATTTTATACTCTGAATTAGACTAATTCATTTCATTTTGTGGCGTTGCTTTGAATCCCAATGTCGTCGACGTAAGAAATATGAATGGCGTCAAATACTGGGAGAGACAGAAGTGAAAGGAGGTGGGGGGTGGGGGAAGGGTAATTTGTGTTATCTTCAAGGAACCCATCTTCAAGGATCAAAAACTATCTCCCTAGAAATTGTTTGTCGGCAACCAAGGACCGCCCAATCACAAATCATTAGATCTCGACCGTTCATTAGAAATTCTCGAGTTTTCATGTGTTGGTTTGCAAAGACACTATCCGTTAATACCATAATGAAGTGCACTTGGACATGTACCATCTATTACGGCGGTGGCTGGCTGGAGTGGTCCGGTCTTTCCCTCACTTCACTTTCAGGTTTTCTCCCACTTGTTAAGGACTCAAGTAGGTTTTGGGCCTTTAGGGGAACAGGCAGATAGTCGTCAGAGAAGCTTCCCCTCTCAGAGCAGGAGCAGCCACCCATTTATGTACCAATATAATGAGGCCCTGTGTTTCTCTTTCCTCACTTCTTCCTACCGAGCTTCTGTTTATTTTCCTTTGGAAAACAGTGCGCTGAAAAGAGGGATGTCAACCCCATTGAAGATATGTAGAAAATAAGAGGCGAGGGCGTGCGCTTGTTGCTTTCATGCATCTTCCTTATCCTTGCCATGAATTTTCTCAGAACCTGGGCCAAAGCCACTACAGATTGGAAGTCCTGATGCTTCTCAGATGTTGCTTTGATTAAGATGTTGCCTACTTTTTGATCTTGGTGAGATTTGTGGTATATATACCCCTTCGTTGGCAGTTACTTCTTGGAGTGGCCTAGATTCTCTCCGCTTGTGTGAAAGATTCTTGCATCTGGGTTCTTTTTTCTACAGCTACTGTTGCAAGAAAACCTAGAAAAGAGGTCTGTTTTATGAGGCAAACTAAGTCTATGCTTTTACGAACAGATCTGTGTCTATACAAACTGTTTTTCTTCTTGTAGATCTCTTTTCTTTTGGAAGTATTCACAAATTCATAGATCCAGACCAGCTTGGTAGTGGTTCTATTTCAACGCCTGCTCAGTTCTTTCTTTCTTTCATTTTTTTCCCCATCTCAAGCCCTAACATCAAGAAAGACAGCTTCTTTCTTGAAAAAGTAATCGAGATTTAACCCATGCGGTACCTCTTTTCTGGGCAGGTATACTTCAGCCTGCCTGTTAACTTGTCCACTTAATTGGTGTCTTGGACACCAATCTCGTAAAATCTCTCTCTCTCTCTCTCTCTCTCTCTCTCTCTCTCTATCAAAGATGTGTGATTTTTATGAGCATAGGTACTTCAAGTTAGACAAAAGCAGGTATTAATGCACGATCCTCTCTCTTATATTTGTTCATTCATAGGCGAAGCTGAGTGGAAGTAAATAGACCAAGAAAGACATGGACCGAGAAGCCAGTAGCAGATTGCAATTACCTCAAGATGGTTATGAGTGGAAGAAATATGGTCAAAAATTTATCAGGAACATCGGCAAATTCAGGTAATAATCAATTACATATCAATAATTCATGACGAACTTGACCTTTACTCTTAAAGAACAGCCTCTCAAGGCACATCATCAAGGAAGTTGATCTTCTCTGGATGACTCTTGAGGTTTTTTGAGTAGAATGAGTATTGTGGGAGGTGTAGGAAAACAACCGTGATGGATTTTCCATTGGTTTTCATTGATTAGGAGCTACTACAAGTGCCAAAGGGCCGAATGCAATGCGAAGAAGAGAGCTGAATGGTCAGAGACCGAGCCAGGAGATTTACGAGTTGTGTACGAAGGGGTTCACAATCACAGCTCCTCCTTGCAAGATCAATCCGGGTCATCACAATCTGGTGCATCCAGCACGAGTGCCAACCAATATAACTTACTCAATCAAGTGTTTGGAGACAACCCACCTTCTGATTACAGGCGTTCTGGCGATTAAAAACTCAACATATCAAAGAATAATCTAGTTATGTTGCGATGAGGCGGTATTCTATGAAAAACCAAATTTTCCTCTTCATCTTGGATCAGCATTTAGTTTCTTTTTGGCTGAATCCTGGGTATGTTTGCGTTCTCTGCTGCTATCTCCTGATATGGAACTTGAGTTTGCCTCTTTTTCTAGCCTCTTTTTCTAATCCCTCTTTGGCTCCTTTGAGTCTTGGTACCCCTGAAAAATGATATAATGCATGGAAGATTTCTCTCTTCAGCTACAAAAACACCAGCCCTTTCCAAAACTTCCTGGACATCTTTGGCACAACATATATGTGTAAAGTAATGCTTTCTATAGTCTTGTGTATAGTCTTGTGTAACTTTCCTTACTTCGAATATAATCTCGTTTTTCTTTTCTTTTTGCCGTTTCTTATGTTGACAGTATTTTTTCTAAGAGCACAAGCTACATGTACAGCTAGAAATACAAACAAAAGCAGAAAATAAGCTGGTGACCTTCAATAAACCAACTCACACATCAAAATGGTAGTCATGAGATCACAAATTTGGAAATTCATACATAGAAATCTTATGACATACTCACCAGTATAATTACATGAGAGATAATATGCTTCCTGGAAACTAATCTCCGACATAAAAATACTTGTCAAAATCTGCTGCAACAGTAAGAGAAACAAATGGATTGTCGTCTGCTTTGTGCAACCTGATAACACTTGGATGTTGAATTTAGGTATGTCTAACAGTTCTAGTGATATTCTTCACCTTCTTGTGTCATTCAGAAGAAAGAAAGAAACGTCTGTCTCGAGGGCATGTGTGCCTATATGAGTTCATATATTCATCTATAAGTGGAGGACAGCCCTAACCACAACCAGTGATATTGAATTTAGGTATCTCTAACGGTTCTAGTGATAATCCTCACCTTCTTGTGTCATTCAGAAGAAGAAAGAGTAAACTGAAACGTCTGTCTAGAGGGCATGTGTGCCTATATGAGTTCATATATTCATTTACAAGTGGAGGACAGCTCTAGCCACAACCGGTGGAAAGAATGTTTTGGAGGTCGGCGTGGAGAATTTGTGCATTTGGCACTTACTTTTGGAACGGCTGCGTTTCATATTAACGCAATGGCTATGTTTCATATGAACGCCGAACTACATTTCATTATCACATGTGGAAATTAAATTGTTTTTCCATCGGAAAGGATAGATCAAATGCTCATATATGTTTGTCGTTTAGCACTTGCTGCGTTAAGAACCATTTACTCATCTTGTAATGAAATTTTAGTTCACATAAGTCAATTTACTTGTCGGCGTCAACCAAAAAAGAGTAGCGAAATCACTTTGGAACTTGCCTATATCAGTTTTTTAAAAACATTCCGGCAATATGGAAAGGATGGTGCAATCATTGTATCTAATTTCTTCGTACGAAATTATGCCATTTATGTAGTAACCGAGAAATGAAACAAATGAAAAGTTTATAAAGTTTGTAAAATATGGAGCTTCTTGCGCATCACATGGTATCGATCCGAAAGTAGTGGCTTTAATACAACTCAAATTAAGGACCTTTGTTGAGCAAGACGAGGGTCTGCCGCTGCGCTTCTTCACGTTAACCTAACATATGTGCATCCTAACATAGTGGTATATGATATGACTAACGAAAATGATCTCCATTTACTTATGACACCCCAAGTCCACATCAAATGACTAAGGTCTTGTCATGTTAAATATAAGTAAGATCCACCTCCAAATGCTTATTGTCTCGTATGTTATTTTGAATACTCTTTTTTAGAATGAGGTCAAATCGTTATGAATGGCATCGAACAGGATCTCCTTTATTAGATGCGTGATTGGAAGATGGCTAGGCCCAACCCGATCCGAGGAGAACGGGGGAGCAGTAATGGGGGTGAGATGACCCGGATGATGTGGAACTCTTGCCTGATTTTAAGGATGTGAACAGGCAGGAATAGACCAATCTTACATTAAATAATAAGGGTATCGCTTTAGGGCAAAACCGACGAAGACTTGGGCAGTTTAGTAGAAAAGTCACAAGATCTCATCAATCTGATGTAAGACTTCGCCATCGCACTATCAATTCGAATTTTCCTCTTATTATCATCATCATCATCATCATCAAGTCCTGTACTGCTATTTGAAACCTTGAGACAAGCTCAGCGTGCAATGCACAAAGACCTCGCTCTCTTCTTCGAGGCTGGTACGAGGAAAGGACGGACGGGTAATCCTTGCAGCAAGTCTAGGTGCAGGCCCTTCTTGGACCATCATGCTAAAAGATAATCTAATCAAACTTTTTTAGGTCGTGATCAACTTGTGAGATGCTGCAGCCAATAGAGATTATTGGATTAAACTAATCCCTCTGTTCTTGCTTGTTGACATTTTGTATGATTCCATTGGCGAATCATTGGTGGTCAGCTACTCTAATTTTCCATATGTTTGAAAAGAACTAGCAATGCATTCCCATGCTGAATACTTTTCGGTGCATGAATGCTTCAGTTGACAAAGAACATTAGAAAGCAATTGGATTACCCTGGAGCCTAAAGTCTCCCTCATATGTTCTAGAGGATGCTAGATAAAACATCTTTTTTCTTCCCCCAAAAGCATTTAATTGTTAGGAAGAAGCGGACCATCAATCGGATTATATGACATACTTCTTAACACTCCCCGTGTATAAGCCGGTCCCTTATACGCACAAGATAAGGCGTGAACGTAGCCACGTTAATGAGAAATCACCGTCAATCAATTTATGATGGGTTAATTAGATACCCAAATAAAGGATCGGGAGGAACACCTTACTTCTACAAATCAGAGATTAAATGAGTTCGGGAATTTGATTACGCTAGATTATTCTAACACTCTTTGGCTACTTTTCTATTTTATTTTGAAAAATATTTTGCAGACAGTTTAGATTGATTTTAGCCCAAACCGCTAAGAGAGTGATTATGCGGGTGCGCAATCATTATTGAACACTCGATAAATAAGACAACAAATAAATTGCAAACATGAGGAGGCGCTCGTGACACGTCGAGGTGAAGGACAGGGCTGCAACAACGGTGTCTCGGCCAAGGCTTGGCTGAGGGATCCCTCTTCTCTCTCTCTTTCTCACTAACTTTGTTGTCTCTTGATGTGTATCTCTCTATTGTGCTTTGAGAAAGAATTTGTCCCCCCCGAAACTCCTAAATTGTGTGGTCTCCTCTTCTTATATGGGCTAGGATATCGAACTTTGGACAAGGAAACGAAATATACTCTTTCATTTACTCCCAATCAAGTGAGATTCACTTTTGCTCCTTTCCATTCTTCATTATTTGCCAATATTGCGCGAATATGGCAGAGATTCATGCATAAATTCTTTCCTTTTCAATTAACGTTGGTCAGTTTCCCTGCCTCACGTGTTGAACGAATTATGCTTAATTATATGGCCAAGTCTTAAAATAACGTTGGTCAATTTCCCTGCCTCCCATGTTGAACGAATTATGCTTAATTATATGGCCAAGTCTTAAAATAACGTTGGTCAATTTCCCTGCCCCCCATGTTGCACGAATTATATGCTTAATTATATGGCCAAGTGCATACTTTTCCTTCACGTGGATGGGCTTCTCCACGTGCAAATCGGTGGCTGCTTACAAGCATGCACAGATATATCGGGAATCAATGCCAACTGCTTCTTTGCTATGTGATCAAAATTTGTAAGCCGACTTTAACAATTTAGGACACCCATGTACATGTAATTTTGACCACCATGGAGGAATTATCGACTTTTCCAAAGTTTAATGCTCTTGTGGGCTCAATATAATTCTTCACCTTATAGGCCTAATTAGTACCATTAAGCACCTATCACCAATCCAATGTAAACGCAATTAATGGAACTAAATAATAAATGCTCCTAAAACTATATATTATGCAACTTAATTTTAATATTTTTGTTTAAGAATTAATTCCTAATTTTCTATACAATAAATGAATGATTGGGTCGCCAAAATTTAGGTGCCAACAATTTACATGTGCTAGTTAAGATTAATTAAGGCAAGATTTGGATATCCCCAGTATTCAAAAGCATGGAACTGAGATTTTATCCCCGTGACCCCAACCCATAGGCAAACATGTGCCAATAAGAAGAGAACTTAGATTTTGGCCACATGACTTTACATGCTTTCTTCCTTTCATTTGGGCCAATTTTAGAATACTTGACAGTAATCCTGTTTAATTTTGAAGGCTTTCTTCCTTTCATTTCGGCTGAATTTCCGCATCTTCTCTCTTTGCTGTCCTTTTCTATAAGGTTCATTCTTGTAGTTTTGAACTTCTTTTCCTAGAGGCATCCGTGCAATTAGCTGGTCACCACTAACCTCATCTCAATCCTATCAATGGATGCTCATGTCCCTTTTATCAACACTCAATTTTCAACTAATGCCGAGGATTAGACATGAGCTAAATGAGTTAATTAGGGTACGGATCAATTTGTTGGAGACAACACCTAATATGAGAAAGAAAGAAAGAAAGAAGAGTCCAAATTGGACTTTGGTCTTTGACCGACCCTGACCAAGGAAAATAAAATCTTCGGCTCCAGCCATCGAAGACAGCTGGAATCGTTCGGCACGAAAGTTGTTGGTCAAGGGATGAGCACGAGTTGACAAACAGGAGTCAAAAGACAAGAAAATCAACTTTGCTTGTCCTCCATGAAGGCGGCAAACTGCGGCGGTTAGCCCTTTCAAATTGAACCCAGCTACGGGACATCAGGAGGCGGTCAAGCTTCACCTATACATAAGGCTTGGAGTGAAGGTTTTAAAAGCAAGTCGCCATATGAAAAGGTGAACTTCATAAAAAAAAAATAGAGAATAGCTCTATCCCTCCTTGAGCGAGAGGAAAGATAGAATAGCCGAGTGCGTACTTGTATCGGCTAGTTTGCTTTGAGCCTTCTGAGTACGATGAGAGAAAGTATATTGTAATAGTCGTGTGAGATAAATTTTTTGAGTGTTATATTTGTACCGCAATTTAGTATAACAAGTGTCTTGAATTGTCTATTGCAATTTCTCCTGTTACCACTACAACGCTTCCGCATACTCTACAAACGGTATTAGAGCAAGATTGCGCTCTCTTGAAGTGAATATTATTGGGTATATGTCCTCATATATATTGCATGGGCAAAGAAATGGGCAACTGAACGAACCAATTGGATGGAATTATTGTACACTATTTTGTCACATCAACAATAGTTAGTTAACTAAGTACATACTCGAAGCACAACCTTTGTACTTTTTGTCCCCCTAAAATGTGGTCGTTGGGCATGAGGAAATGCAAAAAAGATTCAGTTCTTTTAAATGTATTTTAAATTTCGCTTGTAATTCTAAATTAACAGTATTTGCTGAAATTAGCTTATGAGGGAGTATGTTTTTATAAATTTCTAATCTCGGTATGAATCTAATCTTTTTTACTAGAAAAATAATTTGGGCTAAATTCTAAGACGTGAAATGGGCCAAGGCACCATCTTCAATTGCAGGGAAAATACTAGAAGCCCTTATAAGGGGTCATCCGAATACCACTTTTCATCTTCCAACGAAACTTACCGGTCAATACATTTGAGAATTACAAATGGAATACGAAAACTTACCGATTGATGATGCATTTGAAAAAGAACTATTATCTGTTGATCTGTAATTAATTTTTTTTAATTGACCACAAAATTCAGGGAAAAAGAGAGGCCAATTTTCCCTTGTCCAGAACTGACAATGACAACGAGAGGTTCTTTTTTTTTTTTTTTTTCGGTAAAGGACAACGAGAGGTTCTTTTGTCAGTACATGTGACAGGAAACTTCAAAGGCAGGTTTCAAAACTTCCCATGGAAATATTCATAAATAAATTTAAAAAATCGATTTGATAGATTTATTTATTTTTTAAATTGCATTTTTACCAAGTTAATTTTTAACTGACAAAGAAATATGTAATAAATTTTAAAAATGTCATTTTGGTAGAAAATTTCATAAAGTAAAATTATGTCTTAAAAAAACCGAAAATGTTAGTTGATTTCGGGAAAAGAGGGTTATTTATTTAGTCTTTTTTCTAAGAAACTGATGGTTGTGAAGAGTGGTTCAACGCAATCTATGGCTGCAAAAACGGTTCATGATTTCTGGACCATCATCCCCAGCTCCATCGCCGTCTAATTAAATTAGATTATTTCTGGACCATTTTAGTAAAAAATTGGGATCAATATTGACATCAAGCACATAATGAATTCAGTCTTGGAGAGTAAATTTTTGTAAAAGTTTTCTATGGGAAAACTTCAATATTTTACACTTTTATAACGATTGATCCTGGTTCTCCAAATTTTTTATAAGAAATTAGAGTAGGAAACCCGAGTTCCAATCTTTTTGAATCCCTAATTACATCTCTAATTATGTATTTTCACATTTTAATCCTCGACCAAAGTCTAACTTATATGTGAGAAGTAGTGTCAAAGCAACTAAATATCGAACCACAAATTCTTCTAGCAATTTAAGGTTTTTTGAACAATCGGGTGTGATCCCACAATGTTTTACATCTTCAATGTCGTCATTAATAGTCAGCGCAATTGAATAGATCAGAAATTTAGGTCATTATTGAATTCAATTAGGGGACTAACTTCTGATGGAGATATAGGAAGATTGGACTTTATACAATGACTGTGTTACGAGCATCGTTGACCAATTCAATATTATTGGAAATACTAAGAAATCATAATCCGAAAGACACAAACTTATGTTGCAAAAGAGACCCTTCAACAAAACAACAATTAACCGTAAATTTAATATCAACTCCCCAGTAACATCATTTACGGGACCATAAGATAAGCTCGTTTTCTTCGAGTCCATAAGTAGCCGTTAGAAAGACCTAAACTGGATTTTCCAGGCAATCTTAGTTCTCCCTCACATATTCCGAATTATTAGAATTTTGCTTATCAACATTTCGATTTATTCTTGTTTTGAAGTTATATCATTTAATTAATGTTTGTCCGATGCATTCTGCCCTACCGTTACTTTACCTAAGTTCAAGTTAATTTTTCACCATGCAAATCATTTCGGCTGCGTTTTATTAAAAAATTACATGAAATAGATCGTCCGTGCGATCTTCCATGAGGGATAAAATCAACTTTCCTTTTCCATTTTCATTTATGGCAGTTCATTTTGAGAAAAATTATTCAATAAATCCTGAACCTGGCCAATTCAGTCCTAAAATTTAAATATGGCTGATTTAGTTCTAACCTATAACAATTTTCTAATATAGTTTTTCTGGTGAAAATTGGCCAAAAACCATTGACATAGCGGGAAAATTAACACCGATCGTCCTACATAATACAAACGACACCGACATGGATGATTTTTGCAATTTTTTAAAAATATTTCTTCTTTGATTTCATTTTTTTTCTTTTTTTTTTTCCCTATTTCCTTCACCAATTGTCAAGGCCTTGGCGATGGCTAGCACAGTGAAGGGGTCGTGGCCCTCATTAGATCTAGACGAGGGCAAGTCAATTACTTGAATTTTTACGGATCTTACAATTGAGCACCGGAAATTTTTTTGGTTATTCAATTAAATATCTCAACTTTTCAAATGTGGATCAATCTGAAAACTCCATTTAAACTGCAAACTAGAGACAGCAAATTGGACACTTATTTTGGAAAATAACCATTGTGTCCACCTAAATAGCATCAACACCGATATGTGACACTGACACGACAAGTCAACATTTCATTTTTCAAAAAATAGAAAATTTCGACATGTTCGAACACATTGTATATTAAATATATATTATTATAGATGCATGAAATCAAATTAATATAATTTGAATTCATAAATAAATAAAGAAATAATAAAAATGAGCCTATAATGAATTTATACTAAAAACATTAATTCATCATTTATTAATATAATTCATTTTTTAATTTGATAAATTCAACTATATTCCATGCCAATAATCCATAAAACTTAGAGGGGAAAAAACAAGCAGTTCGCATTTTACTATCAAATTTAACATTTAACAATAAGTCAAATTCAACCAAAAAAATAATAAGTTAAAAAAAAAACCCACATTTTACTATCAAATATAACAAGAAGTCTTTCCTTCTTTTTTATTTTTATAATTTTTTTTTACATATTTACATTTTGACCCTTTATTTATTGAAAAATTTTAGAATTGACTCCATACATGTTGGAATTCTGAACTCATGTGTCGAAGCGTGTTAGCAAAGTTGACCACATGTCGAATTTTTCTACACCTATTAATCGTGTGTAGAAATGTGTCGGAGCGTGTCGGTCACAACACAAAAGGTTTCGAAGAATGTTAGTGCTTCTTAGATATCCACATCAACGTCCTATATGGTCTCTTGAGATGATGCAACGTAAATAGAGTCAACAAACAACCAAAATCGTCTACGTGAACGCCCTCTTTGTCTCTCCTCATCACCCAAAGCCTAAGTAGAAATGAAATAATTTCTATTTAGTATGCAAACCACTTTACCAACTGGGCGCTATGTTGTTAAGTGAGCAAGTCATGTTAGCAAAATTATATAAATGGCATCATTTAACGAAGACCATACATAAGCCAAATTTGAAAAGTTGAGATGCTTAATTGTAAAACAAACAAAAGTTCAAGTGCTTATATATTATTCTTCTTCAGACCAAAAAAAAAATTATATTATTCTTCTTATTATCTATGAGCATTTGTTAGATTGAACTAATGATGTGTAATGACCTGATTCAATAAAGGTGGCAATAGATTGTGAGGAAGAGAGGACTTGGATAAGGAGTAACTCTTAGCAGGCTTTTAAGATGCCGAATGAGACATGAATGAAATAAGTTGCACATCAAACAAGAGGAAGCATTCGTGAATTATATATGTTAAACAAATTATCTCATAATAGGTGCTTTTTTATGCAACAACATTGTTTAGTAGTGGGACTCCAATATTAAGCTCACTTCATATTTTGGGAAAGTGTTTACATGTATACCAAAAGACAAAACTGTCAAGTTCAATATGAGGCAGGCCAAAACGACCAATACCACAAATGAATTAGCCTAAAGTTATCATAATATAGTATTAAAGTAGGAGCCCTCAATAGGTTGTTGTTTGGGGACAAATCAGGCGGAAGCTAGTGGGTCTATAACAACTTGATCTAATGAGAGTTAGGAGTGGTCGACTAGGCAAGGGAGCCCTTACAAAGAGTATCTTTTGGCAAACTTCTATGTGACAAAAGTAGCTTGAATGATCTAAATTGCATACCAAACTAGGATAAACGTTTTTGGATTATATGTATAGTATTGGAGTTAATTGACAAGAGATGCCTTTTGTTGTGATGACATTGTTTAGCATTGGAGCCCTCAAATTTAGGAACATTATTAGGATTGAGACCACTTGAGAAAGTGCCAACCTGTACATCAAATGACAAATTTACTAGGATGGGATGTGTCAAAACAAAAATGCCTTAAGTGAGTTAATTCCAAGTGGTTGCATTAGCACAAAATCTTGAGATAATATTAGGGGGGAATTGTCCAATAAAAATTGAATTTACTGTACGGATGCTAGTTCAATCCTAACCTTTTTTAAAAAAAAAAATTCAATTTAGTCCCAAGACATTTTGGCCAATTTTTATCAAAAATCACTAATGTGACAGTGTGCTGTGTAGGACAATTGGTAATGATTGGATGACTATGTTAGCGTTATTTGGCAAAAATTGACCGGAAGTGTTTATATCAAAATTTCACGTAAAATTTTTTGGAATAAATTGACAAAATTGAAAGTTTTAAAAGTGAATTGGCATCCATATAATTAGGTCTAACTCAGTAAATATCCCTATAACAAGAGATAAGACAATTTAGATTAAAATTTAGATTAAAATTTAGTGTGAAACAATTTTGTCCTACTCGCTTTCATGTTTTAAGGACCATAATGCTCTTTATATTGGTCATCTCCCCAATGTGGATATTTGTACTTTTGATGTATGGGGATGGGTTCACTTACCCAATGAAGGACAATCTATCTAATGACTCCTAAATACTGTACTTCGAGAAATTACATCGAATTGACTTCAAATTTAGCACTAGACATTTCTTAAGATGGAAGTCCCAATTACGCCATCACTCTCTCTCTCTCTCTCTCTCTTTTAATGGAATTTACTTGGAAATATTGTGACAAAAATCTAATTTTATGATCGATCTAACGAGGTATTACTACATATTAATCTGTTTCTCTTATATACAGAAAAAAGAATTAAATCGCAGATATAAGGCCGACAAAGATGGAGGCATAAAGGGTGGAAATCATGGGCAAGGTTTGTATCCTTACGAGGAGACATTAAGGACAAAAGAAAGCCCCAAATATTCCCATCACATTCCTCCCACATTGCATTTTCTATTTTCAATTATTCAAACCTCCACATTTCACCTCGGCATACAACACATTACCCTTCCCACGATAGTCGAACCTCAAGCTCTAAGTAATTCATAATTGAGCCAAGTTGAGCCAATACACTGTCAAATTCAAGTTCAATTGGGCTTAGTATACTCAATGTTGGAAACTAGGCTTGACTTTGATTGAGTATTAACCATCGCTCTCGAGCTTGACTCAATTAGAAAATCTAGATATTCAAGCTTGAGCTTGATTCATATGCGATGCTAGAAACTTTATTCAAGCTTGATCGAGAATTAACTGTTAAGCTCCGGTTTAAGTTGACTAAATTTTTAAAATCAATGGTGTATAAACGAAAGTTGCAGAAGATATTTACTAATTTCCTTAAGGAAATTAATTGGAAACTATTTGAGGCGATTCAATCTCATTAATTAACGAAAGTTGGACAAGATCTTTACTATTTACGCCTTCGTTGTGCATTAGACAAAGCAAAAGTTATTTAAAATACTTGATAAATAAGAAGAATTTCTAGAGTGAAATTATGGGGGAAGATGAAATTTACTCAAAATGCTGTTTGAGTGAATTTCATCTATCATGGCAAACCAGGACCCTGAAGTTTCTCTGCCATGCCAAAATACTGTGTAACTGAATCCACCCAAGAAATTAGTATGACATCATGGGTATGGAAATTCTCATGGATCTGAAGTTGCAATTGCAGTGGACGTCGGGCTCCGGATTAAGCACATTTGTAGAGGAGGGAACGGCCATGTGAATCGGCTAAATTTACTGGAGAATGGAATGCCTCCATAGCACATTATACGGATTTCAATACTAATGAACTCGATATTTGCTCGGAACTCTCATTGACTATTTGTTTATGTATTGAATTCGTGTCCCTAAATAAGGAAAAAAACGAAATCAGAGGAATATGACAAGCAAAGTAATCGATTCGACCCGGCATACGAAAATCAGCTCGTCGTCGCGTCATATGCTGCAACCTTTTAAGAGGGTCGGGGAGCACGGAAACCATACCTAGGAGCATGTCCGAAATATTTTAATGTTGGGAAGCTTACATGAGGAAAGAAATATCAACATCACTATCCCCCACCTCCCACATTCTATTCAAAGGCAAAGGAGGGCCATTATAATAAGGCCTCCACAGGAAAGCTTCCAAACCCAAAAACACACCGGTTACAACAAGGAAGGGGGGTAGAGAGAGAGAGAGAGAGAGAGAGGCATAATGACAACACACATGCCATTCTCCACCCATGCATGAGAATGGGGAGGATGATGATGATGGCCTCTTCCTTAGTTCTTAACAAAGATTTCTCCTTTCTGGTTGGTGTGTTGTTGTAGTGGTTTCCTCTGATTTTTTCCCTTGATTATCTGACCAACAACACCTCCTTCTCTCTCTCTCTCTCTCTCTCTACACTCCGTTCTCTCTCTCTCTCTCTCTAAATTTCCCTTCTTTTACAGTCATTGATACACCCTCGTCCTTCTGCTTCACGCCGCACCTCCACCAACAACGCTCCTCACTCCTTTCGCATTCCCCTCCCCCCTTCTTTAAACTACTCCAAACATAAAGGCCCCATCTTTTCTGTTCCTCCGCCATTCTTGCTTTTTTCCCATCAACTGGGACTCCTCCCCGTCGAGACTCGGGCTCGAATTCTTGATGGAATTCTAGATGGGATCCTCGTCTTCCTACGTCCCCCCGTTTCCCGCGACTGGTACGTGGGGGTGATCAGACCCCGGCGTCTCGCAATCGGCGCAAATTGTTTCCCCTGTTTCTGCATTGTCGCCGCCGTCGTCGTTTGTTGCTTCTTTCTGCCATTCGCTTGCTCTTCGTACCCGGTTCTTGGTCTCCCGTTCTTTCGTGCATTGTGAGGATCGTTGTCCTTTCGTCTGATCGTGGAGATTCTTTTCTGGGTTTTTGCGGAATTGACCCTTTTTGCGTAATGTCTGTTCGGGTTGGATTAGTGGTCTTGTTTAGATAGTTTAATGTACTAGACGTGAAAAACGAGGAGACAAGCCCCGTGGGGGCGGCATATTCCCATGACGATCCAAATGGCTTCGAATTTTTCGTATTAGTCTTCGCTATCTTTACTGGGGTCTGGGTTCCTTGTGCCTTTTGAGGCACATTTTGTCGCTAAACGCTGATTGCGTACATGGGTGACCAGGCTAATGCGAGTTCTAGTCATCTGTTGGTTTGATGTCAGGACAACTGTTCCAAAGAGATCGATTTCATGTAAAGGACTTCTGGTTGTGTTATTATTTCTGGATTTCATGACCACACTGGAGATTGATATCATCCATTTGGGAACGTTTAGAATAGTGGATTCTGTCATTTGAACATATTGTTGATGCCGACCACTTTCTTTACATTGCTTAAGACATAGGTCTGGTGCTTCACTTCCATGATTGTCGGTATTTATCTGCACAGATGTCTCAGAAGTCTCTTTGCATTTATGGGTTGCTGATGCATGTTTGTTCTAGCTAATCATTGACAATTTAGCTGAATTTTGGGATAAGAACGGTTTACTAACCTCATTCTTTTGTTTGGTGGAAGGTTCTTATTGAGGAGTGCATTTGTCAGTGGAGCTTGTCCCTGTTTGCCAGAGAGGTTTTTAGCTATTCAGCAAATGACAGGAAACAAAAAGGGACTAGATGTTGATGATTTTGAGAAGCTTCTCTGTGAAATCCCCAATGCTACTTCTGGATTTCGACAGCCTGAGGATGCTGGACTCGAGAGGGTGTCTTTGGGCGATTCTAAGTCTCCTATCTTGGTTGAGTCTAGCAAAGGGCCTCACAGTGAGAAATCTTCAAACAATGGCAGTTTACTCAGGAGAAAAGCATTGGCTGATCAAGTTGACAAGATACCTCAGGCAAATGAAGTAAAACTGCCTGATGAACAATCTGTTGCTTTTGCATTTGCAGATTTGAATTTGGAGAATGGTTTGTCTGGAGAAGCTGTGTGTATTCCTTCAGCTAATGGAATGCCGATGCATAGTAATGCCTTTTTATTGGAAAGCCAGTATTGCAACAACTTAAAGATTAATAATCTAACGTCTCATTCACAGTGGAACACTGTCTATCCTTTTCAGACAAGAATTAGTGCTCCCTCTGGTTTTGATGACTTCTCTGGGACCCAAATTGGCCAAGGGAGTCTTGATTTTAGTAAGTTCGATGCTCAAGGTCTAAAGAAGTGGCAAGTTAGTGGTTTTCAGTCTGTTGGTAATCCCAATGGTTCAATGCCAACAACTAATGGGGTCCATTTGTTGCACAATTTACATGTTCCTGCTGTTGAATTTCCCATAAGCTCTAACCAGAAGCAATGCATCAATACTCTATCCCCGCTTCCTTACTTTCATAGACAACATAGGAATGAGCGCCCGATTCTTTGGAGGAACACAGAGGAGGAAAACTCTCACCTAATGTGGAAGCCAAACCTTCATGTCCAGCAGAATAGTCATTGTCAGGTGGAAGATGAACTTCCAGTCCAAGCGAGTGCAAATTATGTGAACGGCATACTGCATGAAAATCAAAGGATGCAGCACAATCAGGTGCCAGGATCTCACCATTTTGGACAATTTGAGCAAGGAAAATTCTTGAACAATTATGTGAATGCCAGATGCCTGAAGCAAGCAAATTCTGGGCTTTCCCCCACAGATGTTCGCAACGTGCGAGTTTTGGACAGAAAATTGCAAGGGACTTCTGCCAGAAAGAATCTAACTAGACCTCACGACTTGAATTCACCAAGAATTTTGAAGTTTGGTTCAGGAAATGAAGCACTTAACCATGTAACTGAGAATGGAAGCCATACCTTAAATGGCCTTCACCACTGCTGCCTATGGAATCCGGCTGCTAGATGCTTTATGGCAGATGATTCTCACTCATGGGTCTTTTCTTCCGACGCTACATATCTTAAAAGTTGTGACCCTAGGTTGCTATATCAGAAGACTAAAAATGTGGATGAAGTCAGAGGTAAAATTCCTCTCATGGCTAGGGACCAACATGGTTGCCGCTTATTGCAAAAGAAGATAACAGAGGGGCCCCAAGAGGCTGTTGACAAGATCTTTTTTGAGGTCATTGACTGCATAGTTGAGTTAATGACAGATCCTTTTGGGAATTACTTAGTGCAGAAGCTTCTGGAAGTTTGTCGTGAAGATCAGCGAACACGGATGCTTCAAGAGATCACTAGGAAACCAGGGGATCTAGTTCGCATCTCATGTGATATGCACGGGTGCGCGCGCTCTCTCTCTCTCTCTCTCTCTCTCTCTCCCTCTCTCTCATGAATACAAATAGACGTGTATAAAATTAATTAATTGTGCTTATTCCCATGTCAACCTTTTACTGCTGATTACCCCTGCATCAACTTAAGTTAACACTAGCTTATTCTCTTCTGATGACAGGACCCGAGCTGTTCAAAAAGTCATTGAGACCCTCAGAACTCCAGAGCATGTATCAATTGTGGTTAATTCTCTGAAGCCATGTATAGTGACATTGATGAAAAACATGAACGGCAATCATGTTGCCCAGCGCTGCTTGCAGTTTTTAATGCCTGCTTACACTCAGGTGCGAAACAATAATTGGGGATTGGATTTGAAGTTTACTCCTGTGAAGATGTTCCTCATCCATGATCATTTTTTAACTCATGCATAATTCAAGCCCTGGATGTTAGTAATCCTCCTGAGCATGGTGATTGGAATCTCTTTATAATTGAAATATCATCATCTGTACATAACAAATCCTGGGGTATAAATAGAAACTATGAATTTCTCACACTAAGTTCAGGGGTAAAACCGGACGGAACTCTATCATCTTCTTCAACTGGTTGAAAAACAATGGCAACACACAAGGTATTTTGGATAATATCATTATGGTCTAGCTGCGAACTGTCCAAAAAAAGAAGGCCTATTCTAGATAAGGTTAGTAGTACCAGAGGATGACCATCACCTGCAATAAGCGAATTTTCAACAGGTGCAAATCACAAGTAATTGAGAAATATGAATATTCTTACCTTGGATCTTGCATAGAATTGGCTTTTGAAGCAGGAAGTTTTGGTTACTCAGCCTTTGTCATCTGGATTCATTAAATAGGAATGTATGATAAAAGGTTGAATTGCTGGAAAATACTATGATGTGGAGATGATTCAATACTCATGCTCAAGCCAAAATCTTCACATACCTTGGTGGCACTCTAGGCTGCAATAATGCATAGCTAGGGCGTGGCAATCAGATTCTGCAGGACTAGTAACATCTTTTGTATTTTAGTTAAAAATTTATAGTGCTTTCATATTTTTCTTTTATGTCATTTTAAATTGTATGAACACCCACCCTTCCTCTCCCTGTCTCCCTGTCTCCCCCCCCCCCCCCTCACATTGCATAGATCATTAGAGAGAGATAATGAGAGTATGGTTCAATATTTCGTTTAATTTTTGAGATGTGCAATAGGTAAAATTGCAAAATCTTTATTGCATGTGAAAACGTGTAACCTGATTAAAAAGTGAGGCATCTTTTTTTCTTTTTTTTTGTTTGTGCAGTCGATGCCCAAAAGTGTATTTTCTTCTCTTGTTTTTGCCTTCTGTTAAAGTTAATTTGGAAGGACTAAATTCGTGTCAGGTTAATATATGTTTTTAGTTTATAACAATTTCAGGAAACTTCCGTATTTATCGTTCTTCGGTTCACACAAATTAAGTACATCTCAGCTCCTATGTTCCTTGTTATGTTACTCCGAATTCTGGTTTATAATCTTTTGAGATTGGTTTCACCAGAGTTCTGAGAAAATTACAATTTTTGCTTTACTCTGAGTGCTTTCATGAGAAACTTTGAAAAGCAACCAAGAAATTACCTGACCCGTGCATCCGTAAAAGTCACAATGGTATTGCCACAACTTGCTTGCATGTTCTTGCTTCGTCATTTCCCTTTCTAAGTCATCAAATTTGGTTCTTTTTGATCCCCAGTTGCTGTGGGGAAAAAGGGCGAAATACCATCAACTCTTCTATTTAAGTGGTTTTCATTTTTCCTTTCATTGGTTTGACAATTTGTCTTCCACTGCTCTTTATTAGATTTTATCAGGTGCAGAAGGAAAATATAACATATTTCTGCATAATAGGACATCATGTATCAATATTCTGCATACTGGGTAGTAGTTATTTTGGTTAAAATGAGATTGGAGTGATTTGACTGTTTTCTGTTGCAGTTCCTTTTTGAAGCCGCAGCTGCCAATTGTGTTGAGCTGGCAACAGATCGTCATGGCTGCTGTGTGCTTCAGAAATGCCTTAGTCATTCTGTTGGGGAGCTTAGGAAACATCTGATCTCTGAAATAGTTTCAAATTCGCTAATCCTTTCCCAGGATCAATTTGGGTACTTCTTTGTCTTATCTTGCTTAGCTTGATTCTTTTTCCTTTTATATGTCAAGCTGCCTGTAACTTTTAGGAAAAAGTATGTGTGTCATGTTAGGTGTTTGAGTGTAATTCATCGTGAGGAAAAGTTGCCAGCATGGTTTCTATTACATAAAAGATTTAAGCATGACCCTAGATGCGGCAAATCGATTCTAGGTTTGTTGGAATGTCGAAAGAACTTTCTCCTATAAAAATTGCATTTCCATAGTCCAACAATACTAGCATCTGTTAGTTTGAAGTCCTAGCACTCTAATATTGAAGGGTTTTAATATCCTCAAACCCCTTCTTAGGAAGCTTTTAAAAATGCATACTGCACGACAGGTCTGTTATCATCGGTGTGCTGTAGATTGTACAACCCTACTTGAGCATAAAGTTTCCCTCCAACACCTTACATTCAGTGGCTTTCTCTGCTGGCGAGTTAACTGTGTCTCATAAGAAATTATCCCAGAAGTTGAGGGAACTACTACATGTTTTTCTTGCCTATATCATTTGCAGTCCATAATGACATGTACATAGACTGAGTTATCGAAATTTTGTTTCTGACTGTAGGAACTATGTCGTGCAATACATCTTTGAGCTTCAAGTCTCCCAGGTAGTAAAAATTCTTGATCAGTTGGAAGGCAGATATGGGGACTTATCTATGCAAAAATATAGCAGCAATGTTGTTGAGAAGTGTTTGAAATGTTCTATTGCGGAAGGTCCAAGACGTGTAATCCAGGAGCTTATTGACGATCCTAGGTTAGATCAAATCATGCAAGATGCTTATGGCAATTATGTCATCCAAGCTGCATTGAACATCTCGGAGGTCAGTTGAAACTCTCAAATTCATGTGTGGGGATTTTCTGCATTTTTTCCCTTCTTTATTTATGTCTTTAGTATGAAGTGAGATTGAGGTGTAGTTGTACTTTTACACTATTATAAAGTCCATGATTTGGTATGTTGGTGCACTTTGGATAATCTTCTCAAGGTCAAAAAGTATAAAAGTTTTAACGTCAGCTAGGGCACCGAGCCTAGGCTTTTGTTTGACAGAAGCATGAAATTGTGGTGTCACATGGGATTCACTAGAAGTGCCTATTCCTGGGAATTTGATGCTGTGTTCCAAGGGCTCATTTTCTTTTCCAAGTGTAAATGACTACCGATGTCCTGAGAATCTGTCACAGTGCGGAGATAACAACTGTTATGGTGGTTCAGGAGCTGTCTTATTCCTACCGGTCGCTCCATATATACAAGTCTTGACCCTCCTTTTCTGCGGTTCTCTTACTTTTCTTTCACTTAATTGCTGGAAAATTTATCCCCACTGTGGAGTAAGGGGGTTCTGAAAGGTTGATGTCGGGTAAATTTTGTAGGAGCGGTCATGGGAGATGCGATCAGCAGAACTGGGTTTCAAATAAACTGGAAGTATTAGAAAGCCGAGAATTAGCAATGCGAAATGAACTGATAACTGGGGAATATAATTCAAATTACCCAATCCGCAATGAAACTGGATACAGAAAAGTGCATTTTCTTACACGGTAGCATTATGCATTTTGAAAAGCCTATAGATGGTATAAGTTCTGTATTGGGTTCTGCAAACTGTAGGCTGTATTGCTTCTCTCTCTCTCTCATTTGAAAAATTACAGTTGTATTATCGGCCACATGCTTATTCTCTTTAGTGAAGAAACTTTTAGAATGCTTTTTTTAACCTGAGCTCAATTGATGTCAGTCAATGTGATTGAACTTGAAATGCTGAACGGTACTTTTGGCAAGGACTAATATGGTAGGCAATCAACTTGATCCTTCATGAGAGCGTGGCTATGTTTTTTATTTGCCAAAGTATTGTGGCTTATTAGTTGCAGCAAGTACAATCATGTTTATTTGCCGCCACTTCTGGTCTTGTTGCATGAAGTTCAACATCTATCGTATGCTGTTAGCAGACAAAGATTAAGACATGGTATCTATCTGGTTCAGGAAAAAAATAACTGCACTTTTAAGCTGCTAAGGTTCATTTATACTCTTCTTGATCAGGGAGTTCTTGAAGATGCACTAGTGGAGGCAATAAGACCCTATATCCCTGTGCTGCGAACCAGTCCATATGGGAAGAAAGTTCTCTCATCAAGCAACCGTCTGAAGAAGCTGTATCTATAGGTATAATTATATTGATTTGTCTTGTGATGAGGTGTTCAGTCTCATGAGTTTCTCGACACAATCTTCAAATCACTTATATATCATTCTTTACATGCAGAATTCATTTCTTGTGTGGGTCAATGGGATGGTATGTAACTAATCATTAAATTTCCTTAACCAGAGAAAAAGGACTTGGACTCCTCTGCAGCCTGTCTTCATCGTGGGGTAGGTGCTGCTTAGGCTTTGATCACTTTGAGTGTAATTATTATATATTGCAAAAGCATGTGGAGGAAGGCTTCAAGATCCCGGAGTCCAGATATGAAGCCAATCTCAAATAAAAATGGCATGAACAGAAGTTCATTTTTGGTTTTTTTGATGCTTTGCTCGTTATTGAGCTAGTTGGAAGTTTTGCATGATCTACACTGCAGAGAGAATCTTGCGTGATATAGAATCCGCATATGCCAAGATCGGCAATTTTTGTTGTTGCATAGAAATAAACGGAACTGTAAAGATGTAGAGAAAGAGTGGTTCTTAGTTGATGCTGACAATGTGCTCAGGGTCGTTGTCTGGTAACTTATGATCGCCCGGTTATTTGTCTTGATGTACATCACCTTTTGATGGACCTGTACTCTATGCCTTGCTATTTAATGGTTATCTATTGGTAATGTTAGCCCCCCTGGCCTAATTATATCCCTTAATACTCTTGAGGGATTTCTAACTTTCAAGGCTTGTTTCATCTTCTTTCCTTTTCTTTCCTTTTCTTTCTCAAACGATGGGGTCTGGCGGAAAAGGTTTTTTCTTTTGTTTATATTAGTGTTGATTGCACGGCTATCTGATAGGCTTGTCATCCTTTGTGGTCTGAAATCACTCATTTTTCATTGGCTTGGTACACCAGGTGTAACTAGAGTGTCACAATTTAATGAAGCCACTCATTTTTCATTGGCTTGTTACACCAGGTGTAACTAGTGTGTAACAATTTAATGAATTGCCTTCCCGTGTCTAACAGCACTCTTTGTTTGACAATCCCCAGCTGAAGGACACCAAGTAGGGTACCAAATCTTGTAGGTTCGTCTTCATAAGAGCCACCCCAATAGAGTTTGCTTAGCGCGTTAATACGAAGATGAAAGAGACGACGGGAAGGAAAGATGAAAAAAGGTTTCACATGGTTTGGTTGAAGAAAAAATTTCTTGGAAGCCTACATCCACGGTAGAAATTCCCATGTTTTCTTAGCTTCTGGGGAGGGATTCATTCTCCGTAAATAAAGAAGAATATATCATAGTTACTAAACATAACCTATGATTTTATGGAAAATATAATTATTCACGCATTGGATCTTGATTTTCAATCTTTATCATGATTTGACAAGTTTATCTCGCCACTTCTGAAGTCAACTTGGTTAACATTTGTTGAAATACTCCTTTAGAAAGGGGTTTGGCAAACACATCAACAGGTTGTTCTTCGCTTCGATCATAAGGAGTCTTGATACTTTTTTCCTGAACTTTCTTTCGAATAAAATGGCAATTGACTTCTATGTATTTTGTTCTTTCATAGAAGACCGGATTTGATGCAATGTGAATTGCTGTTTGGTTATTACAATACAGCTTCATAAGAGCACAAGGTCCTTCAAGACCCAAGTCACTCAATAGCAAGCAAGTCCAGACCAATTCACATGTGGTAAATGTCATAGCTCTATATTCTACTTCGGCGCTTGAACAAGTAGCCACACTCTACTTTTTGCTTTTCCACGTGACAAGGTTATCTCCTACAATAGTACAAAAATCAGTGGTGGACCTCCTATCAATGGGATTGCCAGCCCAATTAGCATCAGCATATCCTATAACCTCAGTGTGACCATGTTTCTTCATAATAATGCCATGTAAACATGACTACAAAATACCACAATATATGGTTGACAAGCTCCATGTGACCTTTAATAGGAGCATGCATAAATTGGCTCACAAAGCTAATGGCATATTAAATGTCTAGTCTAGTGATAGTTAGATAAATTAGCTTACCAAAACTTTAGAGAGGAGTAGTATTTTTTATCACTCTATCCCCAAAGTCCATTAGAGACTTTGAATATTTGGCCCTCAATTTTCCTGTTTCTTTTTCAGATCTAATGCGTATTTTCTCTAAGAGAGAAATAAGCCTATACTAGAAGTGGCAATTTCAATTCCAAAGAAGTATTGCAATCAACCCAAGTGCTTCATATTGAACTTCTCGTGCAAATAATATTTTAGAGTTTTAATCTCTTGTAAATTATCACTGGTAATGACGATGTCATTAACTTGAATTAATACTACCACGATTCTTTTTAAATTTTTCTTAACAAATAGAGAATGGTCAGATTTAACTATTTTAAATTCAAATGTCACAAGGGCGATACTTTAACTTTCTACACCATGCTTAAGATGACTACTTGAAACTAGATGCCTTCTTGAGTTTGCAAACAAATCCTTAATTTTCTAAGGGGTGACCCCAAGGGAGGTCCATATACATTTCTTCTCCAAGCTCTCCATGAAAGAATGCATCCTTAATGTCCATCTAGAATAAAGACCAACCACAATTAATAACAATTAACATGAGAATTCTGACAGTATTCATCTTTACTACAGGAGCAAATGTTTCTTTTTATTCTACTTCGTATGTTAGGGAGTATCTCTTGGCCACCAATCTAGGTTTGTGCCTTTCAATTGAACCATCACTTTTGTAATTAATCTTGTAAATCCATCGATAGCCTACTCATAAGTCTGATTTTTGTCAAGAGTTTAGAGTTCTTCATCCATGGCCTTTCTCCACACAACTAATTGTCGCCCCTCAAGAAAGTTTGCAAGTTCAATATTTGTATCAATAGCTGATAAGAAGTTACAAAAATCTAGAAAGATGTAATCATAACAAACATAAGCTTGTATGGAATAGGCCGCAGACAATTAATAAGTGAAAAGTCCCAAAGCCGAGTTGAAAAATGAAATGCTCAAGTTGATCAACGAATTGGAGCTATTTCCTGGATAAGGTCAGGAACTAAAGACGCGGTGTCTTGATTAGGAGTGTCTCTCCCATTTTTGTGCTTCTTATCAATCACCAAATCATTAGAAACAATTGGTAAGGGAGCAAATTCCACATCGAATCCATTATAATCATAGTTGTTACCATTGTCACCACTATTCTCTCCTAAATTTGATCCTTGGAAGCAAAATATATGTGAGTTTCATCAAACATAACATCTCGAGAAATAAGTATTTTTCTGGTAGAACTATTAAAGCATTTATAACTCTTTTTAAAAATGGAATACCAAAAAAAAAAAAAAAAGGCATTTGTGTACACAAGGGTCTAATATACTCCTGGATGAAGTGTGAACGTAGCATCTACTACCAAATACATGGAGATGAGATAGATTAATCGACCGGCCAAGGAGCACTTCTACAAAAGATTTGTATTGCAAAACCTTACTAGGAAGACGATTGATCAAATAGCAACTTGTTAGAACAGCATCTGACCAAAAATGTTGAGGTAAGATTTCATAAGACAAAAGGGATCAAGTTACCTTAAGGAGATGACAATTTTTCCTCTCCGTGACCCCCATTTTGTTGGGGAGTTTTAACACATAAAGTCTGGTGCACAATAGCTAGACTTTTGAGAAAGGACTCAAAGGAGTGATTGATGTATTTAGTCCCATTTTCAGTACACAATATTTTAATCCTAGCACCATATTGTGTATAGACCATTTGAGTAAATTCCTTGAACACTATCAATATTTTACTTTTAGAGGTAAGCAAATATAACCAAGTAGTTTGAGATTTATCATCTATAAAAAGTACTTAAAAATACCTCAACATGCTATTGGTGAATTACCCTAAACATCAAAATGAATCAACTCAAATAGTTCATAAGCACTATTTGTTTTTTTGAGAAAAAGACAATAATCTCTGTCGTCTAACAAATTAACAAGCTTCACAAGAGCTTGAATCCAGAAAAGATGTAGGATCAATGGATCATAACTCCCAATCTGATTGATACCCCATATGCTAATGCCATAGTTGAGATATGAAACCTTAATTCTGACTAGCAACCAAAACCATACTCGAAAAAGCAATACTGTATAGCCCCTTTTGAAACCGACCTTCACCAATCTTCCTCCCTATGGTTATGTTCTAAAAGATAACATTATCACAGGAAAATGTAATATTGCAATACAGATCTCTAGTAATTTTGCCAACAGATAACAAGTTAGAAGATAGTGAGAGCATAAATAACACATCAAAAGAGTTTAGAAAATAAATCCAATTTCCCAACCCCTTTTACAGGGACATTTCACCATTAGCAACCATGATAGAAGAGTAGAAACTAGTAGCAAGCTCATGCAAATGAGTTATCCAATAAGAATAACCGCACATGTGGTCAGTTACTCTCGAATTAATTATGAAATAATTCATAGAGGATGCAAACAAGGCAAAGATATTACTAGAAGTCTAGGCCATGCTTCCTGAGTCAAAACTTAGTTGAGTAGCATCGCTAGATGATATTAGCTGTTGGAGTTGCAAGGCTATTTGTCCAAGAGATGTTTGAAAATCTATAGTAGTGACCTAACTAGCAACTTTATGATCCATAATCTTATCAGTAGCCTTGTCTTTACTACATCGCAAGTGAGGGAATAAATTTAAACAACGATCCCATGTACGAATGCCAGTACCAGCCTTTTCCTTTGACACCATTAAAACGAATGCTAGTACTAGTTTCTTGCCAACATTACTGTATTAGCTGAACTCTCTACCACTTCTCCCCTTGATTCGAGTTCAATATTCATCACCCTTAGACGAGGTTCTTCTTGTTGAACAATGGCACAAATATCAGCAAATGATGGTAAAGCATCACTCATAAGAATCTATATCTTAACATCTTCATATTCAAGTCAAATATTGTTGAAGTTTGTCCCATTTCCGCTTGGGATTGCCAAGATGTTCAATGAAAGATTGACCAAAGGCTTGCTTAGTATGAGCAAACTCTTGTTGCAACTCAAAATCCAAGAAGCATTCTCTTGATGTCTATACATATCACGAAGAGAGACTCATAGGGCCTTCACAATCTCAAAATATGCAAAAATCTCATAGAATTAAGGATCCATGGAGTTAACAATCCATGACATGATAAGATTATTAGTAGCTTGCCATTTGGCAAATTTAGATTCACTAAGAGGAAAAGGTCTGATCAAGGCATTAATATGCTCAACTTTGATTTGTCTTAAAGAGCGATTGTAATCACTCAAGATCAGGGGAGGTAATTACGACCATTAAAAGGAATAGAGGTGAGTCAAGCGCCCATTTCATTCGAGCTAGAACGATCCAAATTGATGGTGACAGAATTGTTGTGCAAAACAAACCAGAATAAGATAAATTAACTTATTATAAAGACAAGGAGCAACAACTAATGAAGCAGTAGGAACGCGCATATAGCGTCGGTATGAAGTGGAAAGAGGCAAGGAAAAAGAAAGATGAACAAAAGTTTTATGTGGTTTGGTCAACCAAAAAAATATTTCTTGAAAGCCTACATCCATGGTAGAAATCCCCATATTTCTTAACTTCTCGGAGGAGATTCATTCTCCTTAAATAAAGAATAATACATAATAATTACTAAAAAAAACCTGTGATTATTATGGTAAATACAGCTATTACATATTGTGTCGCACCCCAAAAACTATAGAGATATGGATGATACGGTCATCCTTCCACCCGAAAGGCATAGCCTCAAACTATACCCAAAGATCTACACCCAAAAGTCTCATCTTTAGTACTCTCGTACTATCGATGCTAACCAAAGAACCTAAAACGATTAGGAAAAAGAGGGGTGAGCAACCATAGCCCAGTAAATAGTATATATCTTCTAAACAGATCAACCTCCTTATTACACATTTAAAACTTAAAGACATGACTCTTTATGATAAACCCAAAATATAATAACTTAAAAGAATAACATGAGTTATATATTTCTTCAAATTTGCTATATCATTAGCAGAATTTCTCGTTCATCCATAATATCAAAACAAGTATCGATAGCTCAGTTCCATAATCAAATTCGTCATATTTCAAGTCAATGGTCCATTCCATTCTCCAATTTGTAACACATTACATCTCAAGGCCCTAAAGGTGGCTCTCACAAGATCGCATCATCATGAAGCACTTAGCCCTTGATCAAACATATCAATAGTACAAGACTCTAGTGGTGACTCCCATAAAGTTCCATTATCATATAGCACTTAGTCCTTGACTATAAGGCTCTACGGGTAGCTCCCACGAAATTATGTTATTGTGTAGTACTTAATCCTTGATCGACACATAACAATAGTACAAGACCCTAGTGGTGGCTCCCACAAAACGTTATTGTGTAGTACTTAATCCTTAATCGATACATATCAATAGTACAAGGCCCTAGCAATGGCTCCCATGAAATCACGTTATCGTGTAACACTTAGTTCATGATCAACATATATCAATATTACAAGGCTCTAGAGGTGGCTCCCATGCGACTCAAGTCACTATGTAACACTTAGCTCTTGAATACAAGACCCTAGAAGTAGTTCCCACGAAGATATGTTATCTTGTAACACTTAACCCTTGATCATTTCATCTCATGATTGACTTCACAAACCAAACCATATCTTTTCACAAATCAATTCTCTCCCCAAAATCAATTCGGAATCCATATCATAAATCAATAACATTTCAAAATGTCTTTCTCATTAAACATTTTCTAAATCATCAAAAAACTCATTTCATATCTTAAATGTACAAAATAGTATGCATAACCCTTCAAGAAAGATTTATCGAACCATCCCACAATAACCCAAAAGTACCAAACACTCCATCCAACTTTATACAACAAATATGTTCTTATTTCCATATATGTATATATTGAGTTACTCTTACCTCCATATATGAGTATTACAAAACCAAAAAAGATATCAGTACCACTCCCTATGATTGCCCTAAAACCAAATAACAAATGTTACTCGAACCATTGATCTTTTGATCCTATCAAATAAGTGAGAAACAACGTTAAAATTGAGTAACATGTTACCTCAATTACAAAACGGTTATACTATGCCTAATCAGTAACAAAACAACTCCCGTACATTAACAAATCTCATATTCAAAGTAATTAAAGCCATTTGTAACGTGAAGCTTGGGCACAAAACTTCATCACGCCATAACTCTCTCAACCTAAAGTTATTTCTAGCATACTTATAGTCAATAGAAAGCCATTTCAACCTAGTACATGCTCATCAAACCAAAGTAGTCAATACGGGAGTATTCTGTAAGTGATATCAGAAATATATTTTTTCGAACCAAAACAGAGTTCCTCGAGGGTTTGATATGCTTTGTGAGTTGATGCGTTACTGAAGAAGAAAATGACAAATTTTGTAATGTTCCCAAATGGCTTGCCGGTGGTATTCTATGTGCAAAGTCGGGGAATAGTTGGCAAGCAAATGGTGAATATGTTACAGATACATTCATGTTCAAGCAGATGAGTACCACCTATATGACTTATCCCAAGAAAGGTAATGCGATTGGTCTATGTAATTTAACCTATAAATTTATCGCCAAGATCCTTGCTAATCGCTTGAGACCTTTGTTGGAAAGTTCCCCTACTCCACTGGAATTAGCTTTTGTACTTTGGAAGGCATACTGCAGAAATTTCCAGTCTAGCACACGAGGTGGTGCATTGCATGAAGAACCAAAGGAGAGGGAAGGGGTACCTAGGGCTAAAGGTGGATATGCCCAAGGGCTATGGTAGGTTAGAATATCTTTGAAAATCTTGATTTCGACCAAAGATCTATATAACTAAATAAACAATGCATCTCACTTGTTTCTTTCTCTTTGCTACTAAATGGGAGTGCTTTTGACTATTTTTAATGAGAGAGGGGTTTTAGATAAGGTGATCCCCTATTCCTATACATTATTGTTATGTGTTCCGAAATTTTGTCCCACTTATTATAAAAGGTGAAACATTTTTTTTTAAGGAGGAACTATTTAAAAAGTTTAATGTGTATCAAAATAGGTAAAGAGTATTTACTAATTTCTCATCTGACGCATACGAATGATTAATTGTAATTTTACAAGGTGGATCACACAATTGTGAGGAGCATCAAGAATTGTCTCTAAAGATAAAGCGATTTGCTCAAATCATAGAATAAATTATAAAGAGTAATGTTAGAAATATTAAAGGCCGGTTGATAAAAATGGAATAAGGATAGTATCATAGTAGAGGAGAGGCAGGGACACGCTGCGGTGTCTACACAGGATCTGAGGGAATATCTGATACTTCATATTCCTACAGTCCACATCGGCAGCCATCCACAAGGCGGACACGTGGCCATGTCCAAGCGGAGCAAATAACTACATAAACGCCCGACGGTTTTCAGCCACTAGTCCAAGCGCTCTTGCAATCCAAAGCCTCCCCTCTTTCTCCTCCCTCTCTCTCTCTCTCCTCCCATTTTCAACCAATCCAGCCTTCCTTACTCTCACTCGACTCTTCTGATCTCTGACAGAGCAGAACTAAAAACAAGCTCAAGGATCATGTCTATAGCTCAAAGAAGCTATGCATCTTCTCTCTGCTCTTCACCACCATTACCAAGAACCGCTCAGAACAAGCCATCCCAGTTGGTGCTCTTCCACACCAGGCATTCATTTTCCAAGAAGTGCTCTTTCGTCAGCCTTTCTGGTCATTTCTCGGAGACCCACTTGGTAAAAGCGTCCAATTTGGTGGTGAAAGCATCTGAAACAGAGTCACAGACGTCGCCGGAAGCAGCCGAAGGAGGAGGAGGAGAAGGAGAAGAGAAGTATGAGGAGTATGAGGTGGAGATAGAGCAGCCATATGGGTTAAAGTTTGTGAAAGGAAGAGATGGTGGGACTTACATTGACGCAATTGCGCCTGGTGGATCTGCTGACAAGAGCGGCGTGTTCACTGTGGGGGATAAAGTACTCGCCACCAGGTTTTCTTGCGAATTAATTCTTCCTATTTCTTTTTCCTTTTTGGACCTGTTTTATTCTGTGATAGTTTAATGTTTGTGCAAGAAATGGGTTCATGCTTACTTGCAGTTGCGGCAATTCAGTGTATAGCCGCAATTTGCTGATTAGCTCATTGCCAATTTGCAAGTTGCTAGGCAGCACCTGTATTTACATGAAGTGGCCAATCAAAAAGAACGTCAATTGAGTGCACCGACTCATAAATGACAATCAGGTTTTACAATGGTTGATAGTGCCTTAGCTTGTGACTGTGTTAGAATATAAGTGTTGGCCAATAGCCAGGTTGGCAGATTAAAGGAAGATGGAGCTACGTTAAGTAGTTTGTGTTTGAGACAGCTCAAACTTAGAGGCTTAATGGTGCACAACCTGAGCCCCTGCAAGTTTAAGAAAATAACTCGATAAGAAAGCTGGACAGCTGACCTGAAAGTTTTGCCTTCATATCGAGCTCATTTGTGACTTGTAAGTACTAGTAAGGAGCTGCAAATTTGTTGACATTTACTTCGACTTGCCAATATAGGTTATTATGAATGGTCAAATTGACCGTTCAGATAAACAATTCTCAAGTAGATTTACAATAAAACTTGAGAATTTGATATCACTCGATGGAATGTTACATTATGCAGCTTCCAAGTTCCTTAATTACCTTTTTTTCCTGTCTTATTTGTTTCTTTGCCATTATCTGTGGCTTGTCCTTCTATTGTTGTGCTGGAAAAATTTGATACAAGTGCACATTGGGACAATGACACAAGTCTAGTAGTTGTATGCAGTGCAGTGTTTGGGACGGAGATATGGCCTGCGGCTGAATATGGAAGGACAATGTATACTATCCGTCAAAGGATTGGCCCATTGCTCATGAGGATGCAGAAAAGATATGGTTCGTTCCTCCTCCATTGAACCTTTCAATCTATTTAATGCTTATTGATTTCTACACCATTATGCGAGGAAAAGGTTCAGTGCCATTTCGCTGTGGCTTGAACTGCACAAATTTGTGTACTTCTCAGGTAAACTGGAGGAAGCTGGTGAGCTAACAGAGAAGGAGATCATTAGAGCTGAGAGGAATTCTGGGGTAATAAGTAACAGAGTTAGGGAAATCCAAGTAAGTACAAGATGGTGTTCTTTTTAATCTTCCCGCATTGAGTATTTTGTCAATAGTATTGCTTTTTACAAATTTAAAAGACTGGCATATAAAAAAATTTGGCTGTTTCAGATGCAAAATTACACGAAGAAAAAAGAACAGAAAGAGAGAAGAGAGAAGGACCTCCGTGGAGGGCTGCTGCTCTACAGGTAGTGTCATTTCTTTGTTTGGATACTTTCATGATGTACTATCTTTTCAATTTAGTTGCATTTGTTACTATGTCATCATCAATGGGTGGACCAATATCTGTATGTGCTGGAAGCTATAATCTTTCATACAGATACAAGTGTGTCGCTGAGGGACTATAATATCGGACTCCATCTAAACTCTGGCTATGCGACTCTTAAATTCATGAATATCATTGCACAAGTTTTCTGCTGCTAAGTTGTTTCTATGGATCGTGTAGCTGCCACTGAGCAGAGAATTGCCCTTGTTTATGTTATTAATTCTCTCTTTCCTGGTCAATCGATTTGTAGGGATGGCAAATATGAGGATGCATTGGAGAAATTCGAGTCTGTATTGGGGTCGAAACCCGATGCTAATGAAGCATCTGTTGCAAGTTACAATGTCGCTTGTTGTTATTCTAAGCTTGATCAGGTAGCTCCTGGTTTTTTATTAGAACCGCAAATGCTTTTCCGGTTTAGGCTACATTGTTTTATTTTCATAGCAGCTACAAATCCAATTTTTTTAATGGTCACAAACAGGTACAAGCTGGGCTTTCTGCCCTGGAAGATGCTTTGGAAGCGGGGTTCGAAGACTTTAAGGTAATGAATCGAATGATAAGTGTCATAGTTTGCTGAGCTTGCGTTTCTCATGTTTTTGCTAATTGATGCAGAGAATTCGAACGGATCCTGATTTGGAAAACGTAAGGAAGTCCGAGGAATTTGATCCTCTTCTGAAAAGGTTTGACGAATCCTTTATCAATGAGAACGCCATCAATGCCATCAAATCTCTATTTGGCTTCAACAAAAAATAGAGCTGAAAATTGGCTGTGCAATTGAAGAACCTTGGTTCTCTACCGAGACAAGGCTTAAGACGAGGACCGGAGAAGCAACTGCTCATACTGATGGGAGCTTCGGGCAAATTTATTCATTCTCATTATGCACGTCACTTTGATCTTGGACTTCGAAACATGCCGAGTGGAAATTTTTCTGGTAGTTACATACTTTTTACCTTTCCCCAAAATGTGAAGTTCTGACAGATGTAAAGTATATTAGCGAGAAATTGAAGAGGGATCAATTGTTCTCTCTCTCTCTCTCTCTCTCTCTCTCTCTCTCTCTCTCTCTCTCTATCGGATTAAAGAGAGGACAGAAACCTTCTTCTAAAAGTGAAAACGGAGATATCAAGGTCGGTAATTCCTTATTGGCAAGTCCAGTTGTCGAAGTAGTAAGGACAAAAACACAAAGGCAAGTTGTGTTCACTTTGAGGACAACCTACTTTTGCATGATGATACATGTAATTAAGGTTGCACATTAGTCGGATCCCTTGCAGCTTATGCACGCATGATTAGCTTGGACATGCATGAGTTTACTATAGAGAGGGTGATATGGTTCTGAATTTTTAGGAAGCCTCAGGCGTGGCATTTACTGAGGTAAATGGTAGAACGCATTTAGATATTATGGATTACAATATGAGGCCTGCCAACTTATCGCAAATCAGACAATATTCTTTCTGACATATATGATTGATAACACGTTAGGTTCACCTAACAGCAATATCAGAAATGGTAGTCATTATAGTTCATATGCTGTTTTGTCAACTACTCAAGTCTTACACTTTGAACCAGCTCGAGGTCGAGTCCAGGCATCCTTGTTGGGCAATTTTAAGGGATAAACCACCATGAGGAGGAGCAGGGCTCTGAGCGAAGACCAATAATGGCGGTGAGAGTAGGAAAACGATCAATTTGAAGAACATAAAGCTCTGCAAAAGGTAGAGAAAACATATGTATTTTAATCTTTGCGCCATATAAAAGGACAAACAATAATTAACCTTCTCTAGCTAACCAGAACTTATTCATTACGGAGAGCTTGGAGATCATAACTCTGCACATGCCTTACTGGGAAGTGTAAAGAACACAGTTTCTTGATATGAAATGATAGTATAGCATGAGTCAGTGTAATATTGACCCTTATCGATGCACATATTCAAGCTTATATCAGCCCAAGAAGACAGACCTACATCTTAAAAATTCAGATGATATGTCTCGGAGTTCAGTAACTAGATTAGAGGCTCACTAGCAGTTGAAGATGATAGACTCAGCATCTGTTTCAGTCTGCATGGCAGAAGACGGAGTGGAAGCCCCTGTTGTGGTGAAAGCATGGGGTCATAACCAATTGCTTCATTTGGGATCGCCAAATTCCACTTGAATCTTGTCACCATATTGTGAAGAAATATAAGGATATGAATCCTGGCAAATTCATGCCCCAAGCACATCCTTGGCCCCCCTCCAAACGGGACGTATGAGAAAGGGTTCGACCCTGATCCTTCAAATCTCGACGCATCAAACTTTTAAGGATTCGGGTAAAGAACTGGATCTTTATGTGTGGAGCCGGTAGACCAATATAGCTAGCACACGCAGTGAAAGATGCACCAGTCAGTTAAACCGTAGTCTCATAATTTCAAAATTGAAGTATTTTATGCTCGTTTGACCTGACAGAGTTGATCAGCTTATATCATCGGAAAAATTCATATAGCTCAGTTCTCTTCAAAATCTTTCTTCTATTACTGCTCCTACAAAGTTACGAGAGGATGATTACGAGAGTACCTTCCATCCTTTAGGAATTGTATAACCGGCGTATGTGAAATCAACCAGGGCCTCTTGGAACGCGCCTGTCAGTGGTGGCATTAGCCTCAAAACTTTTGCAACCACATTCATGGAGTACCTCATCTTCTGCACATCCTTCCGCTGCAACCACGCCAGTTCTTTCGATTTGGCAACATCTTCGTGCTCTGCTTGAACATGAAGCGACCAAAGATGACTCAGTGCTTAAAATCGCTTGCAACAGGTTAAAACGTTCTCAATAATTGTAATTTCACCAAAAAAGGCCTTGCAGATGTGTTTTAAAGCTTATAACCTTTGCAAATGTTTTCATAGACTTCGGGATAATCACTCAGATACTTCATGAGCAGCGTGATGGCGGATCTTGTAGTGTCATGGCCAGCGAATAATATTAGGAGTATGAAGTCAATGATCTCCATCTCGCTCAAGAACCGTCCGTTAGCATCTGCAGAAGTGAGCAAGAAGGACAAGAGATCTTGGTCAGGCGTCGCCTTTTCTTTCCACAGAGCTAATTTTCTCTCCATTGTAATCGACCGAATCTCTTCCCGGATTCAATTGGCAGCCCTGGTTGAACGGTGGAATGCCGTTCCGGGGAAACTTATAGGCAAATTTACGACTCCATTTATGAACACGTCGAATAAAGTGGCCAGGTTTGAAACTCGTGTAGGGTCATCGGTGCTGGTGAAGATGCGACAGGCCAACTCGAGAGTGTAGACCTTAAGCATCGGATAGAGTCGCACTTCGTCTCTTCCTTCCCAGTGCGTGTCAAGATGGTGTTGGGTGATCATGTCCATCCTCTCTGTATACCTCTTGAGCGCCTCAAGATGGAAAAAGTTCATGAGCATCCTCTTCAGGGACTTGGCATCCTCACCTGCCGTGTTGACCCGGAACAGCTTCTGCACCGTGCTCGGCCACCAGACCTTGACGGCTTTGTTCTCATTGCCGAACAAGAATTTGTGCCCCACCGTCCCACAGAAGACGGCCATCGGCTCCCCGAGCAAGATGTCTTGAATGTTGGGAAAATATGGCTTCGAATTGGATAGAGTAATGAAGATGGACTTTTAGAGTACTCAAGTTGGACTTTGAGGTGTGGTATCACTTTCTTGAATGTTGGGAAAATATCGCTTCGAATTGGGTATAATAATGAAGATGGACTTTTAGAGTACTCAAGTCGGACTTTGAGGTGTGATATCACTTTCTTAAGTGATATTACTTTCTTAATGATTTATTTGCCCAACAATGTTGCTAATGATCACCGGAAAATTTATTCAAGAATACAACAAAGTCTCAAATGAGAATACTAAATAGCAATTTTACAATAAAGTCTCAAATGCGAATACTAGATAACAATTCTAATATTTCTCCAGAATCTCTCTAGGAAACAATTAAAATTATGGCTATAATTTTTCAGAGAAGTCTCGAAAATGATCACACGCTTATTCTTTTGAAAATCGAAATGTATATGTATAAAACTTTCTTAAAACATAGACAACTCTTCGTGAAAGATTGCAAAGCAAACAAATGTAACATTTTGAAAATTGTCCATATGAACAAACCAAAAAATAAAAATAAAATAACAAATGTATCATTTCGAAAAGTTTGCAAAGCGAACAAATAATCGCAAACCCGCACGAAGATAAGGTTAGGTCTAGCCTCACCCAATCATTCACTTAAGTATACAAATGAAACCCCACACTTATTAATTAGTCCACTTCCTCCCACTTTTCTTATGTGAGACAAGGAAAATGCACTTAATTTGTTTTACAAATAAACCTCCACCATTGAAGACCCTCGCATCATGCCTGTCCATCCTCTCCCTGATGAACCGTTCGGGCTCTCCTAGCCATCCTGCCCGGGGGAACTCCAGAGTCTCGCTGATGAGTGGCCATCCTAGGCTTCCTGGAGGGAGACGAGGATTCGCACGCGCGCTCAACTTGAAGAGTTTCTCGATCAAATAAAGGAGGAGGACAAAGAAAAATACGAAAGCCGCAAGAATGCAATGCTGAAGAAGCATCACGACTTGTCTTGATGGCAAGTGAAGCTCCCAAGTGGTGGTTTATATGATGCAATTCCCGATCCAAGGGGACTTTTCCAAGGAAGACTATGCTTTTCTTTGGACTGCTTTTTCCAATGTTGGCTACACAACAGTCCACGTCACTAATGCCTATCACTGCTTGGAAAAATTACCAAAAAAATCCTAAATCTATTGCAATTGTGCCAGTTCGGTCCTAAACTTATTCTTTTGATCAATTGAATCTTAAACATTTTTTCAATTATTCCCGATCATTCTATCCAACCAAAATTAGCCGACTGGCACTAACTTGGCAGCCGGCCGGCGCCGATGACATTTTTTTTAATAATATTTTATTTTTTGAAATATTATATTAATTTTTTTTATCTTTTTTTTTTCCTTTTTTATCTCTTTTTTTTTTCCTTCTCACTCTTACTTCTTCCTTCCTCCTCCCTCCTCCTTATTTTGGCTTCAGCAACCGACCAAGCTAGCCGGTTGCCGAACTGAGGCGATTCAACGGGCTCGCCTCGCCAGTTGACAAGCTCACACCCAACAACAGCGGGGTGAGCCCCCGCCGAATTTGGCAAGGGCTCGCCTCGCTCCTCACCCTACCGTCGCTGGGTGCGAGAGCCTCACGATTGCCACACGAGGCGAATCCTCGCCAAATTTTGTGAAGGAGAGCCTTGCCAGACATGACGACAAGCCCCCCCCCCCCTCGTCGAATCTGGTGAGGGCTCACCTCGTGGTCACTAGGCAAGGGGAGCCCTTGCCAGATCCGACAAGGGCTCGCCCTGCCATCGCTAGGTGCGAACCCACCAGATTGCCTCTCTAGATCCGGCAGGGTTCCAATGGCTGGGTGAGCTTGCCCTCACCCAGCAACAGCGAGGCGAGCTCGCCCGGTCGCCTCAATCAAGCCAGCCCTTCCCTCTGGTCGGTCGCCAAAGCCAAAGGAAGGAGGGAGGAGAGAAGAGGAGGAAAGAGGTTGAGGGAGAAGGAAAAAAAAAAATAGAGAAGGAACAAAGATAAAATATATATATATATATATACTAAAATATTTCAAAAAATAAATATTATTAAAAAAAGGTTGTTGGCGCCGGCTGACACTGAATTTTGGTTAGATAGACTAATCGGAAATAATTGTAAAATGCTTAGGACTCAATTGGTAAGAAAAAAAAAGGTTATGACTGAATTGGCACAATTACAATAGGTTTAGGACTTTTTTGATAATTTTCCTGTCAGTGCTTAGGCAAGAATTGAGCAAAAGGCAAAGCCAAATGAACTCTTTGAAAGCCTTGTCACTTGTTTTGGGATTAAAGATTTTGCTCTGTTCAGTTTCCAAGCTTGGACATGTATTTAAATCGAGTCGAAAATCAAAAAATTCCTGAGAGAAGCATGATGTTGTTCGTAATACCTTGCACGGCATCTTTCCTTATCAATGACACATGGAGCGACAGTCCAGAGATATTAAATTTACTGTTCTAGGTCAGTGGCTGAGCTAAGTAGCTTGCTAATTGGGTCCTTTTTAAACGGGCCACCGTTGAACTAGTGCCCATCTGTCTTTTTTTTTTTTTTTTTCTGTTCATATTCTTCATATTGTAGGATGTATGTATTTCACTAAAACAATTTCATGAGAAGAGGTTAATGTGACACCTCAAGATATCACAACACTTTTATTTAAACATTTTCACTTTTTAAGCATGCAGAAACGTGTACGGTTCAAGAACACTCATGATATATAAAAATTCAAACGAACACATACGGAAATGCAAACCTAGCGCTCTCATTTCATTTCTTATACATATATAAGGGTCAGGGTATACTGGGGGGCGAGCAAAAGGTACCACTACTTCATACCACACCCAAAAGCTCCCGTAGTTGTATCATCCAAAACTAGATGCTACATATGTAAAATGTCATATGTCTCCCACCCATAGTATGTCCAAAATCTTGGCCTAGTCTTCCCAAAATGCTACTGATTTGAGAAATAATAATCAACCACAAGTGAGCACAAAGCTTAACAAGCAAACTACTAGCCAATTTACATCACATATGTCAACAAGAACACATGCAAAAGTTTAGCTATAAAATATTGAAATCGTTTTAAAATCAACTTACCTGAGAACCTTTTTCAAAATCAGGATGACAAGTGGAAAACGTTTCCTCTAAAAATAGTAACCCGATGGAACTTAAAATAGAGAAATCGCTTTAAAAATTTTAGATGATCGTACCTAAGTGTGAGCAATTGATACAATTACGAGACGTGCATTGTTAAAATTTAGATTGGGCTGGGCCTGGATTCTATTTTGCTGTCGCAAGACAAATCCGCTACCTTCCATCAATTTTATTCTCCCATTGCTAAAATGGCTGGGCCCACGATTGCGTTAGACAAATTTCATCCGGATTTCCCACTAATATCTCCCGACTAAATAAAATAAAATTGCCCAAGGAAAATAGATAATTCTAAAAGGGATTTTTTTTTTCATACAACACGTGTCTTAATTTCCATTATTGTGTATTAGATAAAATTTGGTACTTTATGAAACAGTTAACGCGTGACATAACAAGCCAATCAAAAATAAGTGATTATAAGATTTTAAGCGTTTGTATGAAGACGAGAGTATATCACTTAGGTAAAGTGATAAGTCGATCCCATCACGTCAATCGTGCAACCACCATATTAATTACTTTTACAGGACTAAGCCCACGGCAGCTTAGAAAGTTCGACTAAAGGTTGAGTGCCAACGGAGACAATACTCTTTGGTCACCCGAGAGACATTCCTGTATTTCTATGGTTGGACAAAGAACAATTATGATCTTCTGATGTTAAACAAGTGTTTTTTTTTTTCAAGAGTTCTAGATAACCAATGACATAGGAAGAGATAAATTCATTCTTCCATACATTGACAATCCAATGGTGAATATGTAGATTATTTCTCCCACCAAAGTTGGACCTAATAAAAATCCATATTTATAAGCCATTTCATCATTCTCTCTTCTCTCTTCTCCTTCTTTACGATGCGAAACCCTAAATAGATAAATAAACCGTCTGCTCATCAAGTACCCCATAATTACATGAATCATATCAATAGTACGATATTAGAGTTGAAACCGACTAGATTAGTCAAAACCGAGATCATTCTTGTGATTCTATGGATCTAATAAGACGGGGGTCGAAATTGACCGTGCACCGGTTTTATCGGCTATTTTTTTCTTTCATCTCTAGGTTACGCTTCCCAGCTACTGTGTATGGCCCATCCGAACGTTCGGAGTTCGTAATCCAAGAAGATGGGACGTCCATTACGAGCCGCCGGAGATTGATTTTTTGACTCATCCATTCAATAAATTATCTGTTCGATTATTATGAAAACGAAGTAGATCACGCTTAAAAAATTGCAGTCCTTTTCGCTTATATATATTATGATTTATTTTATAATAATATAGGCCTTATCCAATCATTACGAAATCAAACAGTTATACCGACCACTTACGTTGCTTGATGAAATGCACAAGTGCGAAAGATGGCGATGGTCCGTTCACCTCATACAACATCGCAAGCAACTCTCTCGAATTTCAAAGGCACCAATTAATTATTTGATTTTTGATGTTCATGATGTGCCATTTTGCTTATCAGGGAGTTAAAAATCTCGAAAAACAGGTTGTTAAATTAATTAAAATCCACGGTACACGTGTCTTTCCGTGGTCCTTGATCTTACTGTTATAAACAAGTCATTTCTATTGGTTTTATCGCATCAAAAAATCATTTCACACGTTAATCTCCTTTGAACGGAACTTAGAGCAAATTTAAAAATCGCAAAGGAGCCAAAGTTGCATGTCGTAATTGCTTAGAGTTTCTTTACAATGCGAGTGATGATGCAATAAAGAGAGAGGGACAAGTCAGGGGTCTTAGAATGAATATGTATAATGCTTGCTTATTAATTAATCAAGCTCGAGAAACTCATTTCTTTTTTTCCTTACATTTATAATAAGAAAATATCAAGTGGCTTAATGTGTCGATAATTTCGTTGATTAAGCACGATTTTGCCATCTTGATTCGTCCTTTCTTCATGCATTTGGAATTGACAGAAAAACTTACAAAGCTTAAGAAGATGTTTCATGTGACGATTACTTATTTTACTATTGACATGCCAAAATTTGCCAATTACTTTTCGGTTGTGATTTTTTTTTTCTATTTTGACGCGTGCGAACTATGAAGATACCTTTATTAATTTTAAAATGTGCCAACTTTGATTGGTTAATAACTTAATATTGAATAATATATTCCCCCGCATCCTTTTCTCCATCCCCAATTTAAAAAAAAAAAAAAAAAACATTGTATGGATATTTGTACGTTGTGTTCTAGCCACAAGATAAGTAATTTTTTTTTTTGTTAAACCATTTGAAAATTGAGAGTAGCTATATCTATCACCTAGAGGAGAGTGAATATGTGATTGTGCGAAAATAAAATAAAAAAATTTAAACAAATATTACAACGAGACAATTTCTGATGAAGTAGTCAGATCTTATTGGTATATAATTATATCACAATAAATAAAAGGAGTGAGGAATAGATAATTGTACATAAAAGATTACAGTGGTTCGGCCTTTGCAAGCCTACATCCACTATCCCGACCTACAATCTATTGACTAGAATCCACCGATAAGAAACGATCAAAGGTCACAAAAATTGAGCTAAGAACACTCAGATTTGTGTGACCCACTCCTCCCACACTCTTAGCCTCTAAAAGGTTACACATTTTTGCTCACAGAGACGAATATATAAGATCATAAAACACTCTTTGGACTTTAGAATTAGAAGTTTCAATTCTCATTGATGTAAATTTGTAATCCTGTTAGCTTCGAAACATCCTCTTATACTCCTCCCAGTCCAAGCTGATTGTTGGACATATCTCAAAGAGGACTTATCCAGCCAATCTACCCGTTGGCCTAGATCTAATTAAGAATATCTAATAGTTTTGAGATCGCCAAGCTTGATGCTTCCCATAATTTTTGCCGCTCATAGCAATTTGGATTTCCATAAGTTAAGTGCTTCAAGTTGGAAAGTATGTTTTACCTCAAATAAGTTGTTATGGGAAAATTGAATTTCCAATAGATACTAGAGAGACTTTCCTTTTGAAACTCTTTATAAATGTAGTGGGGAATCTAACCAATTGCCATTGGCAGTTGCACAAGGATATCATCTTCTTCCTAGCCAATTAATAGAACACATAAGGAAGGAAATAATTAAGTCACGATTTTGATTTTGATTAATAACATTTGATCGTATCCCATCAGACTTTCTACTTGAAAAATAGTTATCATCATAATTAAAGTTTTTACTCCAGATAAGTTTTGTCAATCTTCACAAATTTTTTTGGAAAATTTCCTCAAGAATCTCCCCCTTTTGATGATGACAACTTTCCAAGCAGAACTTAACAAAAGATTTTGAAAAGATTTAGTAATCAAATAGCTCTATTGAAAGCATGATTTTAGATAAGGCATGATGCGAATTCTATAAGAATTTTGCTGATTTAGTAAAGATAATTACAAACTTCTTATAGAATATCAAGCTAATCAGAGTGAATAAGATTTGTAAAGAAACTCTTATTAAGGAAGTTCAAGATAAGAATAAATTCAAAAAAACTTCCTGTTTTTATATAGCTCCCCCTAAGTAAGATCACAAAAGATCTTCATCTACATACTGCTTTTCCTGCATTTTCTCCCCATTTTTGTCAGCATCTTAAAAGAAACAATAATAATGGAAGAAGTATACACACAATCTTCAAAACATATTTGGCATGAAATGCAGTTTTTAGAAACAATATCTTATAGATGTTACGGTGAATATAAAATAGATGTTCTCTCTTTCCTGGGTCAATCGATTTGTACGGATGGCAAATATGAGGATGCATTGGAGAAATTCGAGTCTGTATTGGGGTCAAAAGCTGATGCTAATGAAGCATCTGTCTTGAGTTACAATGTCCCTTTTTGTTATTCTAAGCTTGATCAGGTAGCTCCTGGTTTTTTATTAAAACCGCAAATGCTTTTCTGGTTTAGGCTACATTGTTTTATTTTCATAGCAGCTACAAATCCAATTTTTTTAATGGTCACAAGCAGGTACAAGCTGGGCTTTCTGCCCTGGAAGATGCTTTGGAAGCGGGGTTCTAAGACTTTAAGGTAATGAATCGAATGATTAGTGTCATAGTTTGCTGAGCTTGCGTTTCTCATGTTTTCGCTAATTGATGCAGAGAATTCGAACGGATCCTGATTTGGAAAACGTAAGGAAGTCCGAGGAATTTGATCCTCTTCTGAAAAGGTTTGACGAATCCTTTATCAATGAGAACGCCATTAATGCCATCAAATCTCTATTTGGCTTCAACAAAAAATAGAGCTGAAAATTGGCTGTGCAATTGAAGAACCTTGGTTCTCTACCGAGACAAGGCTTAAGACGAGGACCGGAGAAGCAACTGCTCATACTGATGGGAGCTTCGGGCAAATTTATTCATTCTCATTATGCACGTCACTTTGATCTTGGACTTCGAAACATGCCGAGTGGAAATTTTTCTGGTAGTTACATACTTTTTACCTTTCCCCAAAATGTGAAGTTCTGACAGATGTAAAGTTTATTAGCGAGAAATTGAAGAGGGATCAATTGTTCTCTCTCTCTCTCTCTCTCTCTCTCGGATTAAAGAGAGGACAGAAAACTTCTTCTAAAAGTGAAAACGGAGATATCAAGGTCGGCAATTCCTTGTTGGCAAGTCCAGTTGTCGAAGTAGTAAGGACAAAAACACAAAGGCAAGTTGTGTTCACTTTGCGGACAACCTACTTTTGCATGATGATACATGTAATTAAGGTTGCACATTAGTTGGATCCCTTGCAGCTTATGCACGCATGATTAGCTTGGACATGCATAAGTTTATAGAGAGGGTGATATGGTTCTGAATTTTTAGGAAGCCTCAGGCGTGGCATTTACTGAGGTAAATGGTAGAACGCATTTAGATAGTATGGATTACAATGTGAGACCTGCCAACTTATCGCAAATCAGACAATATTCTTTCTGACATATATGATTGATAACACATTAGGTTCACCTAACAGCAATATCAGAAACGGTAGTCATTATAGTTCATATGCTGTTTTGTCAACTACTCAGTCTTACACTTTGAACCAGCTCGAGGTCGAGTCCGGGCGTCCTTGTTGGGCAATTTTAAGGGATAAACCACCATGAGGAGGAGCAGGGCTCTGAGCGAAGACCAATAATGGCGGTGAGCGTAGGAAAACGATCAATTTGAAGAACATAAAGCTCTGCAAAAGGCAGAGAAAACATATGTATTTTAATCTTCGCGCCATATAAAAGGATAAACAATAATTAACCTTCTCTAGCTGACCAGAACTTATTCATTACGGAGAGCTTGGAGATCATAACTCTGCACATGCCTTACCGGGAAGGGTAAAGAACACAGTTTCTTGATATGAAATGATAGTATAGCATGAGTCAATGTAATATTGACCCTTATCGATGCACATATTCAAGCTTATAGATACATTTGGTTTAGTATTTTGAAAGCTCATTAGGAAAATGCAAAGCAATTTAGTCTAAAGGACTTTAGGCAAATGAAAATGCAGTTTGGTAAACTATACTTTGAGAAGTAACTTTGAGATAAATGCCATTTAATAGAAAACACATGTGAAAAGCCCTTTGCATGATTAATATTATTTTTTTTATTAATTTCATTTGTTTAAAATTGAAAATAATAATAATTTATACAAATTTTTAAATAAAAATATGACAATAATACTAAAGAAATCAAATATATATATATATATATATATATAATTTTTTTTTAAAAGACCAAACCCTTCATCAGAATTTTTTAAATTTTTATTTGTTTAAAAATGAAAAAAATAATGTATGCAACTTTTTAAATATAAATTTGAAAATAATGCTAAAAAATCAATTACATATATAATTTTAAAAAAAAGGACCAAACATTTTGTCGGAATTTTTTAATTTTTATTTGTTAAAATTGAAAAAAGATAATGTATGTAATTTTTTAAATATGAATTTTGAAAATAATGCTAAAAAATCAAATATATAAATAATTCTTTTAAAAAGACCAAAATATATTTATTTTTTTAGTATTTATATAATTTTGATTTTTTTAGCATTATTTTGGCATTTTAAAAAAATAATAACAAGGGCAAAATTAGAAATTTGAGAAATAAGTGATGATAGTTTTGGAAAGTAAAAAAAAAAATAGTTTCAGCATTTGGTCAAATGTTAAATGCTCAAAGTTAGTCCTTACTAGTATTAGGCTTTCAGCCTTCTAATACTGACTTTCACTTAAAAGTTATTTTAAAATGGTTGTCAAACAGTCTAGCATTTTCCAAATGATTTTAAAGGCTGAAAGCCTCTTGAGAATGCTAAGCCAAATGCACCCTATATCAGCCCAAGAAGATGACCTATGTCTTAAAAATTCAGATGATATGTCTCGGAGTTAAGTAACTAGTTTAGAGGCTCACTAGCAGTTGAAGATGATGGACTCAGCATCTGTTTCACAGTCTGCGTGGCAGAAGACGGAGTGGAAGCCCCTGTTGTGGTGAAAGCATGGGGTCATAACCAATTGCTTCATCCGGGATCGCCAGATTCCACTTGAATCTTGTCACCATATTGTGAAGAAATATAAGGATATGAATCCTAGCAAATTCATGCCCCAAGCACATCCTTGGCCCCCCTCCAAACGGGACGTACGAGAAAGGGTTCGACCCTGATCCTTCAAATCCCGATGCATCAAACTTTTCAGGATTCGGGTAAAGAACTGGATCTTTATGTGTGGAGCCGGTAGACCAATAGAGCTAGCACACGCAGTGAAAGATGCACCAGTCAGTTAAACCGTAGTCTCATAATTTCAAAATTGAAGTATTTTATGCTCGTTTGACCTGACAGAGTTGATCAGCTTATATCATAGGAAAAATTCATATAGCTCAGTTCTCTTCAAAATCTTTCTTCTATTACTGCTCCTACAAAGTTACGAGAGGATGATTGCGAGAGTACCTTCCATCCTTTAGGAATTGTATAACCGGCGTATGTGAAATCAACCAGGGCCTCTCGGAACGCGCCGGTCACTGGTGGCATCAGCCTCATAACTTCTGCAACCACATTCACGGAGTACCTCATCTTTTGCACATCCTTCCACTGCAACCACGCCAGTTCTTTCGATTTGGCAATATCTTCGTGCTCTGCTTGAACATGAAGCGACCAAAGATGACTCAGTGCTTAAAATCGCTTGCAACAGGTTAAAACGTTCTCAATAATTGTAATTTCACCAAAAAAAAGGCCTTGCAGATGTGTTTTAAAGCTTATAACCTTTGCAAATGTTTTCATAGACTTCGGGATAATCACTCAGATACTTCATGAGCAGCGTGATGGCGGATCTTGTAGTGTCATGGCCAGCGAATAATATTAGGAGTATGTTGTCAATGATCTCCATCTCGCTCAAGAACCGTCCGTTAGCATCTGCAGAAGTGAGCAAGAAGGACAAGAGATCTTGGTCAGGCGTCGCCTTTTCTTCCCACAGAGCTAATTTTCTCTCCATTATAATCGACCGACTCTCTTCCCGGATTCGATTGGCAGCCCTGGTTGAATGGTGGAATGCCGTTCCGGGGAAACTTATAGGCAAATTCACGACTCCATTTATTAACACGTCGAATAAAGCGGCCAGGTTTGAAATTCGTGTAGGGTCATCGGTGCTGGTGAAGATGCGACAGGCCAATTCCATAGTGTAGATCTTAAGCATCGGATAGAGTCGCACTTCGTCTCTTCCTTCCCAGTGCGTGTCAAGATGGTGTCGGGTGATAATGTCCATCCTCTCTATGTACCTCTTGAGCGCCTCAGGATGGAAAAAGTTCATGAGCATCCTCTTCAGGGATTTGGCATCCTCACCTGCCGTGTTGACCAGGCTTGACCGGAACAGCTTCTGCACCGTGATCGGCCACCAGACCTTGACGGCTTTGTTCTCGTTGCCGAACAAGAACTTGTGCCCCATTGTCCCACAGAAGACGAACATCGGCTCCCCGAGCAGGGATGTCTTGAAGACCCTCGTATCATGCCTGTCCATCCTCTCCCTGATGAACCGTTCGGGCTCTCCCAGCCATCCCGCCCGGAGGAACTCCTGAGTCTCGCCAATGAGTGGCCATCCTAGGCTTCCTGGAGGGAGACGAGGATTCACGCGTGCGCTCAACTTGAAGAGTTTCTCGATCAAATAAAGGAAGAGGACAAAGAAGAATATGAAAGCCGCGGCAATGCAATGCTGAAGCATCACTACTTATCTTGATGGCAAAGCTACCAAGTGGTGGTTTATATAATGCAATTCTCGATCAAAGAAGACTTTTCCAAGGAAGACCATGCTTTTCTTTGGACTGATTTTTCCAAGGTTGGCTACACATCAGTCCACATCACTAATGCATGGAAAATTACCAAAAAAATCCTAAATTTGTTGCAATTGTGCTAGTTCAAATCTAAACTTATTTTTTAACCAATTGAATCTTAAACCTTTTATAATTATTCCCGATCAATCCATCTGACCAAAATTAGCCGACTAGCACTAAGTTGGCAGCCAACCGGTGCTGATGACCTTTTTTTAATAATATTTTATTTTTTGAAATATTTATTAATTCTTTTATCTTCTTTTTTTTCGTTTTTTATCTTCTTCTTTTTTCCCTTCTCCCTCTTGCTTCTTCCTTCCTCCAACCTCCTCCTTCCTTTGGCTCTGGCGACCGACCAAGCTAGTCGGTTGCCAAACTGAGGCAATCCGATGGGCTCGCTTCTTCACCAGTCGACAAGCTCGCGCCCAACAACAGCGGGGAGTGCCCCCACCGGATTTGGCAAGGGCTTGCCTCGCCCCGCTGTCACTGGGTGCGAGCTCGCCTCACAGTCACCGCACAAGGCGAACCCTCGTCAGATTTGGTGACGAGGGCCTTGCCAGACGCAATGGTGAGCCACTCTCACCAGATCCGACAAAGGTTTGCCTCGCCATCGTTGGGCGCAAGCCCACCGGATCACCTCTCCAGATCCGGCAGGGTTTCGCCCCATCGTTGTTGGGTGCGAGCTCGCCGACTGGCGAGGGCTCACCCCACTAGTGGCTGGGTGAGCTTGCCCTCACCCCTCACCCAGCAACGGCGAGGCGAGCTAACTTGGCCACCTCGGTTCGGCCAACTCTCCCCTCTAGCCGATCGGCGAAGCCAAAGGAAGGAGGAGGAGGAGGAGGAGGAGGAGGAGGAGGAGAGAGAGAGAGAGAGAGAGAGAGAGAGAGAGAGAGAGATTAAAAAAAATTACTAAAATATTTCAAAAAAATAAGGAGGAGGAGGAGGAGGAGGAGGAAGAGAGAGAGAGAGAGAGAGATTAAAAAAATTACTAAAATATTTCAAAAAAATAAAATATTATTAAAAAAAAGGTCGTTGTAAAAGGTTTAGAACCCAATTAATAAAAAATAATAAGTTTATGATTAAATTGACACAATTGCAATAAGTTTAGAACTTTTTGGCTAATTTTCCCGTCAATGCTTAGGCAAGAATTGAGCAAAGGGCAAAGCCAAATGAACTCTTTGAAAGCCTTGTCACTTGTTTTGGGCATTAAAGATTTTGCTCTGTTCAATTTCCAAGCTTTGACATGTCTGTAATCCAGTCGAAAATCAGAAAATTCCTAAGAGAAGCACGATGATCTTCGTCATACCTTGCACGGCATCCTTCCTCATCAATGACACGTGGAGCGACAGTCCAAAAATATTAAATTTACTGTTCTAGGTCAATGGCCGAGCTAAGCAGGTTACTAATTGGGTATTTTTTAAACTAGCCAGCGTTGAACTAATGCCCAGCTGTCTATTTTTTTCTGTTCATATTCTTCATATTGTAGGATGTAATTATTTCACTAACAAAAATTTCATGAGAAGAGGTTAACGTAACGCCTCAAGATATCATAGCTAACACTTTTATTAAAACATTTTCACTTTTTAAGCATGCAGAAGCGTGTACGATTGAAAAACACTCAGGATATATAAAAATTCAAACGAACACATGCGGAAATGCAAACCCAGCACTCTCATTTCATTTCTTTTACGTATATATTTTAGGTGAAAGGGTCAGGGTATACTAGGAGACGAGCAAAAAGTACCACTACTTCATACCACACCCAAAAGCTCCAATAGTTGTATCATCCTAACCTAGATGCTACATTTGTACAATGTCATATGTCTCCCACCCATAGTATGTCCAAAATCTTGGCCCGGTCTTCCCAAAATGCTACCAATTTGAGAGATAATGATCGACCACAAGTGAGCACAAAGCTTAACAAGCAAACTACTAGCCAGTCTACACCACATATGTCAATAAGAGCACATGCAAGAGTTTAGCTATAAAATATAGAAATTGCTTTAAAATCAACTTACCAGAAAACCTTTTTCAAAATTAGGATGACAAGTGGAAAACATTTCCTCTAAAAATAGTAACCCAATAGAACTTAAATAAATTGCAATTGATCATCTTTATTGTGAATTGACTGCCACCGTCTTTTAGAGAACTCTCTTACCCCCGAGCATCTCGTACTCATCCAGAATCACAAGGACAGCTAGGGGAACCATGTTACACCACCCAAGTATATAAAGAAACCCAGTTACCCTTTCAGGCATCCTTACTACAACCCAAGGCATCATTGTCCCAAGGACCAACACATTCCCAAATCACACATTCATTTCATAGTGCAACAATTCCATAATTCAATTTGAATAAGACAACCACCGAGTAAAATGCACAAGAATAGTTCAATATCCCCATCAACTATCTTTGGTAAACCAGAAAAGTGATACAAACATTTATTCAGCAATACCAGTTCAAAAAGGTGGGTTACGAAATGAAAGTTTATCCAAAATCTACAGAAAAAAGGCAGCTTGCCCATTGATAGAATGCAAGGGCATTCACCAAGTAAATCAATTCGAAAAATTACTAAACTTTAACACGACGTGGACAAGAATTCAAGGAACATTTTTCATGAGTTGGTTTATCTTGTACAGTCCCAATAATATTCTGAAATTCGGATCAAAACAAGGGACAAAGCCAGATCGTAACAGGTTCAGGAAATTGCATTTTGGATGTCTAAATGAACTCCAAAAATCATGGGAAAATTCCACATTATGTTTTGAGATGTGGTCTAAAACTTTCATGAAGGACACTAGTCTAAATTGTTTATCAAAAATCCTGTAGAAATGGAAACCGAGCAAAGGTTAGGAATGGCTTATAAAAACAATTTCGGACCCACATAGTTTTTGAAATATATTTTTCACATACAAAGTCTAAAAAATTTGAAATTTAAGTATGTCATAGAATAAGCTAAAATGCACAAATTTCATGAGAAAGCTCTATCAAATTGGTAACCTACACAAAATTAGCAATGTTTGATCTACAATGAATAGACCTTAAAATCAGCATGACCTTGGATTTGTCCACGACTCGTGTCAATTAAGCTCAAAGCAAGGTACTCTTCAATATCCAGCATTAATTATAGTGAAGGGTGCCAAAAATGCAACACGGCTTATTTTAAACAATATTAGTCGCCTATGTGGCTCTTTGGAAAACTAAGGTAGCAAAGAAGAGCCAAAATGATGTTATTTTGCCTCTTATTTGAATTTTAATATAAATATTAATTTAATTTAATTTAAAACTAAATTTAGAGGAGAGAGAGAGATTGCATAATAGCAAGGGCTATGCAAGCCCTTGCTGTCGCCTTGCATAACAGCAAGGGCTATGCAAGCCCTTGTTGCCGCCTCCCTATCGTCACTAGGAAGGATCGACAATAATGGGAGGAGGATTGGTCGGGGTCGTCGGGCCCTAGCTAGGGGCCGAGGACCCTAGTTGACCAGTGGCAAGGGCTTGCAAGCCCTCGCCTAAATCTAGGGTGAGGGTCATCATCCCTCGCCTAGTCAGGCCAAGGGCTGCCACTTGTTAGGCCCTCTCTGTTGGTCGGCCAAGGTCGCCGACCTTTGGCCAAGGCCTGGCAATCCCGGCTGACCCTCCCCCCCAACCCCCTCATTGGCCCTTCCCAGCGATGTTGAGGAGGTGGGGGCAAGGATTTGCATAGCCCTCACCGTTCTACAATCTCCTCCTTTTTTTTTAATTTAAATAATTTAGTTTAAAATTTAATAATTAAGTTTTAGACTAAAATTCAAATGCGCGACAAAACAATGTCATTTTCAACTTATTAGCACGTCAACGTACAAAACGAAATACCACGTCAGCATTTGGGCTAGAATTTTTCGTCATTGACATTTAATCGATCCATTTTGCTTCAATTTTGATATTTAAGTATACAATTCTGAACTCTTGGTATTTGAATATCCCCCTATGCCAAATTTTGACACTCCAAATGTCCATACCTCCATAGATTCATATATGATAAGTTTAATTGTGTCATGGCATAGGAAAACCTCAACTCTACTCTCACTAGCATCACGATGAATCGCTAGTAATAAACTTGCTAGGTAGTAGTTATGATTCCAACCCGAACATTTTTTTTTTTTTTTGCAAGTATAAAATTCTTATGATAATATCATAGGGCAACGTGGACGCGATTCACTCATTCCCACCAATTACCCTTTTAAACATCCACATCGCATCGCCTCAGATTTTGTGCAAGCTTTGAAAGAAATCCTACACCAACGAGCTTTTTTTGCATGAGTAAATTATTAGTAAAAAAATCCTCTGAAAAAACCTTAATTAAAAAAGAACATAAAATTCAGTGATATTGTGATATCTTCTCGTTAATTATTCATAAATTTTTTGTTGAGCCACTCTTTATCGTACTCAACATTAAATTAAGATTTCGATGATCAGCGTTCAAAACTTTAAGAGAAGAATATAGATTGAATACAGACTTTCAAATGGACTACTCATTGCCCCTGCTGAAGCTAATTTTATTGGTTACTAGTACAATCGACCGTCCCTAAAATGGTTAGTCCATCTAAAAATGCTTCGGAGTTTAAAGAGCCTTTCTAATGTGTTAATTATTGTAGCTCCCTACTTGCTCTGTAATGAATTTTCCTTAGGAAACATCCTACCACAATAAAACTACGAAACCCTGATAATGATGTATGCCTTTTATCTTAATTATTGAACTAGGATAACCTAAAAAATAATTTATTTATTTTTTCAGTAACCTCTGGTTCTACAAATAAAGTATTGTTGTCGTCGATGAAGGAAGAGATGAAGGACCCCAATTTGGAAGCGTCACTCAATTATTCAATACTAAAATGGGTAGACTAAATTATAACATTAGTATTTCCAATACATTTAATTGCCAATTAATAGCAAAAGTAGAACAAAGATTAACCAAGCAAATCAAATAAGCAGAAGTACAATCAAGGATAAATCTCAATAAGAGAACGAAGTCCCAGGTGAGAGACAATCTCATAACCGCTAAAGCCAGCATCAGCAAACAGCTTTGCCCACTCCTTTTCATCCCTTTCTTTCGCATTGAAAAACGCCATCATCGATATATCAAATAAGAGTTGCGTTTCGGTGGATCCATGATCTTCCGTTAGACTGCCAAGCACCATATCTATCAGAATGACCTTCCCGACCTTGCCTTGACCCGACACCGCTTCTCTGCATCGATTCAGTATCTCGATGCATTTTTCGTCGCTCCAGTCGTGCAATACCAACTGTATTCGCGTGAGTTTTGGACAATCAGTTGGAGGTTAGGGTTCTTATTGGAATGGTAATGTAAAAACAATATAACGTCCGTAGGAAGAGTTTCACTCTTTTGTGTAGGTTACCAAGATTTGCACTAAAATGGAGTACTGTCACGATTATAGTTCATGTAAGAGTTGCCCATACATAAATTCATGGGGAAAAGTACCAAAAAAAGTCTCAAACCTATTGCATTAGTACCAATTCAGTCATAAACTTTCTAATTAGACCAATTCAGTCCTAAACCTTTTAATATTGGTACCAATTCAGTCCATCCGGTCAATTTTGGCTGGTCGGCACTAACGTGGACATCGATTGGTGGCCGGACGCTAACGTGGCAATTTTTATGATTTTTTCGAATTTTTTATTAATTTTTTTCTTTTTCCTATTATTTTCTGGCTTCTTCCTGGCGGTGGTTGCGAAGCCCTCGCCTACCACCGGCAAGGGTCGCGACCCTCGGCCGGCCTCTCCCAGGGCCGCCAGCGAGGCAGCTTCGCTCGGATCTGGGCGAGGCCATGGCAGCCATCGCCAGGGCGAAGGCGAGGGCCGCGAAGCCCTCGCCAACCGCTGGCGAGGGTCGCGACCCTCGCTCGGCCTTGCCCAGGGCCGCGGGCGAGGCGGCTTAGCCCAGATCTGGCCTCGCCCTGGCCTTGCCGCTAAGTCCCTAGCGACTCCTCTACTGTCGACCCCGGAGCTTCTCATCCTCGTCACCGCCGCCCTCACCTCCACAAAATCCCAATTCGAGGCCCTGGTCCCCCACCTCCCGCGCCTCATGCCACCTCTCCTCCACCCGATCTTCGCCTCCGAAACCCTAGCCCGCCACCCCAACACACTCCTCTCCTTCTTCCGATGGTGCCAGTCCCACAACCCGTCCCTTGCTCACTCCCCGTCCCTCCTCCTCTCCCTCCTCCCGCAGCAAGGCCAAGGCGAGGCTGGCCCCGCCCAGATTTGGGCGAAGCCGCCTCCCCGGCGGCCTTGGGAGAGGCCAGCCGAGGGCCGTGACCCTCGCCGGTGGCAAGCAAGGCCTTCACGGCCCTCGCCCAGTGGCCGGTGAGCCTCACCGGAGGCTCGCCGGCCATCACCAGGAAGAATGCAAAAAATAACAGGAAAAAGAGAAAAAAAAATTAAAAAAAAAATCATAAAAGAATAATAAAAATTACCACGTCAGCATCCGGTCACCGCCCAACGTCCATGTTAGCGCCGGCCGACCAAAATTGGCCGGATAGACTGAATTGGTACTAATATTAAAAGGTTTATGACTGAATTGGTCCAATTGAAAAGTTTAGGACCGAATTGGTATCAATGCAATAGGTTTAGGACTTTTTTGATACTTTTCCCTAAATTCATGATATGGAAACATCTAACCAAATTTAGTTGTCTCCCTCTGTAATTTTGATTAAGCAAATTCAATGACCACTTTAATCTCGAAATTTTGCATAAATAGTCCGTGAAATAAATGCACACGTGTGTTTGGACAACACATAACAATATAGACAAAATCTAATTTACGATGACAAGATGATTGACAAGTAATTAATAAATATTTTACTCTCTATATTTATATGCAAAGTGAATGTAAAGAAATCCAAAGTCAAGATATGTATGTTGTAAAAATCAAATTATCGACCATGGACAACCTATATCATTAGAGATACAACAGAGGCATAGTCATTACCTTGAGAATGACTGCATCCGCCGGGGGTATCTCCACAAGCATGTCGCCTCCGACGAACTTCAGCCTCTCACTTCCCACCAAACCATCCACCACGTGAGGCCGATCCAACACCGTGCACTCCAAGTGCGGGAACGCCTCCGTGATGGCCTTACCCATCGTCCCGGTCCCGCCTCCAACGTCGACCACCGAGCTCAGCCCCTCGAACACTCCTCCACATGTATCCACCACCACCCTCGCTATCAGACTCGAGTCGCTCGCCATCGCCTCGTTGAACAAGCTGCTGACCTCAGGACTGCGCCACACGCCCCAAGCGGGCACGTGGCGTGCCATCTCTTCTCCTATTATTGGACGGACATCTTCTCCTTCCCTCAGCCACGCGCTCGGATCCGGCCACCGGCCCTTGGGTAAAGATCTCAGCGCGAGCAGCGCAAAGGGTGCTGCACTCAAGGCGTTGTCCTTTACGAGGAGCCGGGACACGCAGGTGAGCACATAACCCGTTTGGCCATCTGCTTCTTCAAGGTCCCGCAGCTCGAACAAGCCGGAGTGGACGAGAACGCGCATGAGGCGACGGATGCAGTGAACCTTGGTCGGTTGAACATGGAGCGCGGAGACGAGTTCCCAGAGGGTCATGGGTCGGCCATGGTGATGGATTACGTCGGGTATGGCTAGTTCAATGGCCCACCTTAGGCACACTGATTTGACGAAGCTATATGTGTGGTTCCATATGCGGGCTTGAGCTTGGAGGAGCTCGCTAGCGGTCGCATCCCCGTCTCCATTACCCAAATTCATGTCGAAAACACTTTCCTCTGCAGTCGTGGAACCTCTCACAACTTGCATGCTTGCTCCCCTTCATGTTATATATAGAAATAAACCCCGGAAACGCCTTGACTTAGAAAGCGGGTGGGCCATGAACGATTCAACGTCATTATAAAACCACTCAAACAAGATTTATGACATATCATCCCTCGTGGCATCGCACATGGCATCAAAAAATCCAACAATATTTTCCAAAATTTTCAGAATAAAATCTTAAAAAGAAGAGCAAAAAGCCAAAAAGAGATAAAGGTTTCAGCCACAAAAAAAAAACAAAAAAAAAAAACAAAAAACAAAAAACAAAAAAACAAAAAAAAAAACCCGACAATAACAAGTGTGCCTAATCTAATTGAAAGTCTTATCAAGACAAATGTCATCATATGCAAGTCTTTACAATCGATATGATATGGAGATGTTGATGATGCTATAATTTGAATGTTTCTTATGAACTTTGTCAAATAATTTATCTATAAATAACAAGTTAAATATGTGGTTAAATTATTTTAAAATCTTCTTTTTTGTCTAAAAGTAGTTCTAGATACCTCTATGTTGATCTATATTGAAAACTTGGATGTAAGATTATTGCATATGACGGAATTAATTTTAATGAGGCCATCAACAGTAAAATTTATAAATCACAATTAATAATTGTTTCAGATTGACATTTTTATAAAAATTTCTGATCAAGATGGGACGAAAGAAATGAACTTACAATTTGATGACTAGATTTATAACCAAATAAGATTTATAACTAAATAAAGTACCTGAACTAAAACGAACCATTCCATTCTTAAAAGTATAAGGACCAAAATTGTAACTTTATTAGAAACCTATATAGGTAAGTGCCATGTGTTGATTTGTCGGTGCTAACTTAGAATATCCTATCTATATTCAGAATATCCTATCCATATTCAGAATATCCTATCCATATTCAATGTCCAAAATGAGCAAAATCACAACCCAGAGGTAAAGCAACATTCAACTCATGTTGTAAGAGTGACTTATCAGTTCAAATCACAAGCTTGATGCATGCGAACAAAAACACTGCAATTTCAGTATTAGAATTCCAGAAAGGCCATCACATTTTCTCTTCCTACCACCTTTACAGCTCCAAGAGCCCAACGTGAACAAACAAGGTGCAATTCCAATGTAATATAAAAAGGAAAGAAAATAAAAGAAAATAACAGCTCCTGACGGACAAACACCGTCGGCAGATGTCTCTTGAACTGTTGTTAAAGACTTTTTGGGCTTACGCCAACAAAACTTTGACTTATACCAACGCAAAGGCGAGACATGTGGAAAGGCTTCGTTATATATATATATTATATTCGTCTATGAGGCCTTATATCGATAGACTGGGCTTATTCATCAATTTGAGATGACGGGGAGCCTTACCATAGAAGTGCACACCTACATCTACTGGGGACCTTTACATAGGGCCCGTTTGGTTTGGCTTTGGGAGAATATCTTTGGCCAAATGCAAATATCTTTGGGTAAAGGAGTTTTCGAGAATGCTTAGACGTTTGGCAAATTGGGCATTGGAAAGTGACTTTGGTGTAAATACCGTTTGGTAAACCCAACATTTTCAAAGGGCTTTTATTATTTAAAAAAAAAAAATCCGACAAAACTTCAATCAATGGCGAGCCAACCATCGGCGACCAAATCTGGCCGTCGGCGAGGCTGGCCGAGGTCTAAGGAACCTAGATCTGGCTGCCGACTAGGCTGCCTGAGGTCATGCGACCTCAGGCGGTGCCGCTTGGGCTCCATCGGTGGCTAGATCTAGGTCTGCGTGACCTAGGCAGGCATCGCCCGGGTCGCGTGAACCCAGGCGACGTCGCCTAGGCCTCGCCAGCGGCCAGATCTAGGTCTGTGCGACCTAAGCAGGCGTCGCTTGGGTCACACGAACCCAGGCGACGCCGCTTGGGTCGTGGGTCCCGCCACCCCGGGCGGTGGTCACCGGGGACGCGGGACCCCCGCGTGGCAGTGGTAGCTACCGGAGAAGCTAAACTCTCAACCAGCGGGAAAGACGAAGAACATTAGTTGATGAACAGAGAAGAAGGGGGAGACGAATGGAGAAGAAGTGGGAAGAAGATTAATAGTAGTCGATGAACAGTGAATGAGCATTTCCAAAATGCTCAATGCTCAAAGTCAGTCCTTCCCGCTTTGGGCTTTCAGCACTAAGAATGCTGACATTTGGCCAAGTAGTTTTCAAAAATGGTTGCCAAACACTAAATATTTTCCCCAATGGGCTTTGGGGGGAAAGTTGAACCAAACAGACCCATAATATGAAAGAAACGTCCGCTTTTATGCTCAAACTGCAGTCTCCTTAATTCACGCGTTTCTTACGTAATAATTCATTGATAAACAGGCGGCCCGCTTATGGAAGTAGTTGATCTTTCCAATGCAGAAGATAATCTTTTTCTTACTTAATAATTCATTGATGAGCAGGCCTCCTGCTTATGAAAGCAGTGGATCTTTTCAATGTAGAAGGTAATCTTTTTCTTACTTAATAATTCATTGATGAGCAGGCCTCCTGCTTATGAAAGCAGTGGATCTTTTCAATGTAGAAGATAATCTTTTTCTTACTTAATAATTCATTGATGAGCAGGCGGCCTACTTATCAATAGTAGTGGATCTTTCCAATGCAGAAGATAATCTTTTTCTTATTTAATAATTCATTGATGAGCAGCCGGCGCACTTATAGAAGTAGTGGATCTTTCCAATCCAGAAGAAAATCTTGGAATGTGTTTGTTTCACGGAAAATAAATTATTTGGGAAATAGTTCACTAAAAATGAATATTTGTATTGTTCACAAAAATGAATGAGCGAAAAATATTTTCATCGTTAATAAAAATATTTCTATGTAAATTATTATCGATAATGAAAATATTTATCATTTACTAATTATTTCATGAAACAAACAAAACCTTAACGGGAAGAAAAAGCTCTAGGAAATTTCAATTCAAAACACGAGGAACGAAAACAACTAAAAGATAGAACCAAAAGATAAGCGATGTTTTGGTAAATTTAAACGTGAAAAGCTTCAGGGATGAAGGAATGCTTACTTCTGTGGTCGTTGAATTATATGTCTTCCACGCATTGGCATGCTGATGCTGAGAGGCCTGGTTTGAACATGTTTATTCCCAGGCAATCATCGAATTGACTTGAGGGCGAGGTTTAGAAGAGGTCTAACTGTATGAACACCTACAAATATAGCTGACCCGTAAAATACGGTGAGCTGTACCTTTCAAGTTCATAAAGAATTGAACATTTCTTTTGTTCAGTAGATATCAACTTATTGATTTATCGCAGTCCCATTTGCACGACTTAAGTACAACGCCGTGAGAGGTGGGTCCCCGTACTAACGTCGTCTCGGGTTTACGTCGCCGGCTATACAGCGGTTCCCGAGTCATCAAAAAAAAATATTAATTTAATTTAGTCAAATTAATCGCCTTTATTGTTTCTTCTTAACCAAGCCAAAGTCAAAGCCAAAGCCTAAGCAATGTGTCTACACGTATATCCCGAAACCGTCGACAAACATAATTAAGCACGAAATCGATCGAGGTGATTAAAACTCGAGGAAATCAACCTCGATGTACAGAAGCTAACCTACGTAGCATAAACAGGCAGTAAATCAGTTGCTCGAGTCCTAAGCGATGTGGCTGTGCGGCTCAGGAAGGTCTCGGAAAGGTCCCGAATTTGGTGCTGTCCTTTGGCTGCCCGAGACGCTTCGAGGCAACAACACGGGCAACGGAGGGACTACGTGAGCTGATGGCTGAGCCGAACGGCTTTGGCGCGGCGGAACGGTGGACATTCTAATGAAAAACGAAGAAGAAGAAGAAGAAGATAATGATGTCGCGTCGGCAGTTGAATGCAACTTCAGTGAAGGGCCGATCTTTTTACACTAGGTCTTCAGTCTTCACCGCCCTCTGTAATTTCTTGGTCAAATTTCCCATTTGATGGCAACATGAGGAGGGGACGCCTGGTGCAGAACGTGTCTTGGCCTGTGGTGATTCTTATTTGCCCTTTTTGATAGCGCAAGGAATGTGCTGTCCGTTTAAGGGAGGGGCGGTTGTGACTTGGACCGACTGTTTGGGCTCTTCATGGGCGTGGGTCTCTCTCGGGGCCAAGTGATTCCAGTCTTGTGGTAAGCCCATGGGGGAGCGGCTGAAGCCCGGAGGGTGCTCGGTGGCCTGCGCGTTCGGTTCGAGGCGGTGGCGCAATAGGTGGCACGGCGGTGTCATGGCGGGACACGGTGGCCGTTGGTGGCATTAAGAGGCGACATGACAAGGTGGCACGATAGTGGCGTAATACTATGACAAACTTAGTACTCAAAGGTGCTTGGTTTTGTTAAGTGAGAACCTAAATGTCACGGTTAAAGTCGAATATAAAATTTTAACTATGTAAATCTACTATTTCTATCTTATCACCTAATAAAACATGAAGTAACTTTCTAGGAAGTAATGATGGCTTTAGAGTCAATCTCAATAATAATTTTATTGAAAACCCACTAAGCTAGTCACCCTATCAACAAGTCATGGATTGCCCTCAAAAGCCTCATCAGTAATTAGTTTAATCCATGCAAAAAGTAAAGGATCCCATTCAATAAAAATTAGACAAGTGCATAATCCATTTAAAGTCGAGTTATTCAGAGATGAAGCTTTAATGATTTCCAGCACATATTGATAATCCTCTGGCAGGGAACATTTTTCAATGAAAAAATCATTACCGAAACCAATCACAACTATAGCTCCTTTTGGAGACCAAATCTGCGAAATTTTTTTACAAAATAAATTGCATCAAACAATACGACCTAGTAATTTGATAATTAGAGATTCTCGCCAAGGTCGACGCAATATTTCCTTCTCCTCCTTATTCGTCTAAGACTTCAAACTCTGAAACCTCTTAACATTTGCTTTGGATCAAGTTTGTGAAGCATCGAATCCCAAAAGGGATCCTCGATAAGGGGGCCTTCGAGTTGGACCATGAGCGAAATTTGGGAATACTTGCTGCCTTTGTTGAAGGGGAGGATGAACCCTTCCATCATGATCATATTGCGAAATAGGAAACGCAGGTAGGCTAGTGTCAGAACTCGTAGGGTTTTTTTCTCTTTTTTTTTTTTTTTTTGGGAGTGAAACTAATCTTTGAATCATTGTATTATTAGATTAGTTTCACTAAAAATTTAATATTTTCCATGAAAATCAATTTTAAAGAAAATTGTTAGTTTTTATTTATTTGATGACTTAGGAAAAGTGATTTCCTTCTCATTAGTAGGTAGGTCTATCCAACATGTGGGCAGATTCAAGTCGAAAATTTTCTTACCCAAGATAACCCATTTAACTCATTTATGAACAATGTAATTTTAGTGACTCATACACGACCAACCCTGATCCAACTTATACTCGTCCCGACTCATATTACTAAGAAAATCCATGTTTAACCTAACATTGGAAAGTACATACCCACTCATTTAACCCACTTTTAGCTCTTTATGTGATACGGATGACTCATCGTATCGGCCTAACGATGGAGCGAGGGAACTTGGGGGTCAAAAGGTCAGACGAAGGATAATGGATCTTCATTGATCACGAGTTCAAGAATTCTAGTCATTCCCCAAACTCGAGAACTTAAGATTCATTGACATGTTAATTGTGCTTGAGTTAGGCGTGAGATAATTCAGATTTTCCTCCAATTCACATCCAATGGTTCGACCATGATAATTTTACATAGGCAAATCTACCATTTAGTAACAATTTTAGCAATTTTAGATTCCTACACTTTGGTTTCTCAATCCCTATGTCGCTAGTTTACTCTGATAATGACTTTGAAAGATGTGCGGACCTCTCAAGCGCCATAACTTTGCACAAATGGACACTTAAATGCCATAACTTACGAAAGGTACACTTAAGTGCCAAAATCGGAGTCAAAAAAATCACTTGAATACCAATCTGGCCAAAGTCTGGCCAAATGCCCACGTGGCATTTTTCCGATGAACCGAGCCCAAAACGACGCCGTTTTGCACGCTGACGTGGCCAAATAATGCAAAACCGACGTCTTTTTGGACTAGCGTTGTAAAAATATAATTAAAAATTAATTAAATTTAATTAAAATATTAATAAAAAATGAAAGGGGAGGAGGCGGCTGAGGGATCAGCCCTCAGCCGCCGCCACTGAGAAGGGCCGGCGACAGCGGGGGGAGGGTGGGCTGGGGTCGCCGGGCCTTGGCCAGGGGCCTATGACCCCGGCCGACCGGTGGTGAGTGCTGCGAGCCGTCGCCACTGGCCACAGATCTGGCAAGGGCTCGCTGCCTCGCCCAGATCCGGTGAGAGTCAGTGGCCCTTGGCCCAACCAAGCGAGGGCCGCCAACCCTCGCCTCCAGTCGGCCGGGGTCGCCGGTCCCTAGCTAGAGCCCGGCGACCCCGGCTGACCCTCCCCTCGCTGTCGCCAGCCCTTTCCATCAGCGGCGGGGCGGCAGCAGTGGCAGCGGCTAAGGGCTAATCCTTCAGGCGCCTTCCCCCCTTTCCTTTTTTTTAAATTTTAAAATTATTATTTTTTAATATTTTAACTAAATTTAATTTTTAAATTATTATTTTTAAATATGTTAACTAAATTTATTTTTAAATTTAATTTAATTAATTTTTTTATTATTTTTTTACCACGTCAACCCAAAACGACACTGTTTTTGCATTATTTGGCTACGTCAGCATGCAAAACGGCGTCATTTTGGACGCGTTTCACAGGAAAAATGTCACGTCGGCATTTTGGCCAGACTTTGGCCGGAGTGGCATTCAAATGATCCGTTTTTCTTTGAATATGACACTTAAGTGTACCTTTCGTAAGTTATGGCACTTAAATGTCCTTTTGTGCAAAGTTATGTCACTTGAAGCATTCTTTTACTGACTTTGAAATACTTGAAACGTGGAACCAATCAAGGGACGAGGACTTGAGAAAGGGCCAATTCATGTCCCACCAAGATCGCTATTCGCAGGTTCCCAAAATTGATTAGAAACCAAATAGGAAAAGAGAATATATGATCACTAATCAGCTATTGAGGCAAAAAATTAAGAAAATACTTCGTGGAAAAAGATCCTAATTTTCCCAATAGTCATCAACTAAGCGCCAGATGGAAACTCGGATCTTCCACTTTCTTGTTCTTGTTCTTCTCTGTCAGAACAGGTTTATCTGAAGCAGAGGGTTCACACTAGTGTTCGACGAAGTATCAGAATGGTCCAAATATGACAATTGGTCTTCCAAGAAATGATTCCAAATTCTTTGAATTCACTAGAAATTATTCAGCATTGGATAGAAAAGAGGAACAAGATCAATTGGAAACGCGAAGGATCTTACCCAAATGAGAGAGCATGAACGTTCATCAGTCTCATAAACATAAATATATACAGCAAGGAAGAGAAATCTAATTTACAAAGAAATGATCATTCTGAAATCATCATTAATGCAAGTTAAAATGTTCTATCGTGATTATACTTCAATATGGAGACAAACAACAATAACCCCTACAAACAGCAAGCTGCACCACCAGCAGCCCTTGAGTAATAGCCCACAACTTGGTCATCTCCAAATTCATCATCATCCATGTACATACACTTTGTCTGCAACCTATTCCTTTTTCTATGGAAATTTTTTTGGTATCTCGAGATTATCCATGACAATAGCAATAAAAGTTGGAGAGAAGAGACACCCTCACTCGGTCTATCTCGTCGCTTCACCTGTTCCCTTATGTCTACTCCAACAAAAGACCAATCCAAAATTTGAAAGGCGTTGAAAACTAAAGATCAATCTCCCTAAATTTGACCAAGCCAAAACAACGACCGGAAATTTAAGAAGGAGTAAAGTTCAATGATCAGAAATTTTCGGAGGGCCAGCAGAGATGGACAGCGGGGACGCTGGAGATAGGTAGTGACACCGAGAAGGAAGAGAGCTCAACAAGAATGGAGACTGGCATGTCACCATCGCTAGAATTTAATAGGGAGCAAAGGAGAGAAGAGAGGAGCGAAGTGGGCGACTAAGCGAGAACGCTTCAAGACTCAAGAGGGGCTAAGTGCGTTTATTGTAGGTAGGCGCATTAAACGAGTGGGCCAAATTAGGTTTGTGCTAAGTCAAAAGTAGTCCAACTCAAATAGACATATTTAACTCATTTTGACTCATTTATATATAATGTAAATTTAATGACTCGTGCCCAACCCAACTCATATAACTAAAACACTTTTATATATAACCCAAATTTAGGAAAACTCCTATACAAACTGAGATGAAAGTGTGGAGCACGATATCAAGTGAGGGCCAAAGAAAATGAAAAGAAAGTCATAAATGTAGATTGAATATGAGTTAGTTGTGGACCCATTTATGACCACTTAACACTCGTATTATGTATAAACCCATTCATGACTCATTTACCGAATATAACCAACTCATATAACAACTCAGCCCATCTTATATGGATTAAGACATGAGTATATGACTCATTTTGACATGTGTGATTGTGTATTGAAGATAGGTTTACGACAGATCCATTAAAATCCATCTTCTTAGGGCTTTTAATTTTAAAGCCCACTTAAATCCAAATTTCACATTTAGGTTGACCCATTTTGACATGCTCACGAGGGGAAGTTGTTTTATCCCAATCTAAATTCGGTATTTTTTGTTCACATAAACTATTTTCCGTAAATCAATTTTTCCATCAGAATTTCAGATAACGATCCCCGAAAACAGTTTTCTTACAAACGGATCCTTAGTTGAATATAGAATGTTATATCGGGTTTGACGTGGCCATATTACATGGTAAATCAACCTCATGAATCTTCTTTGATGATGACAATCCACTGGTTGAATAGTTATGGGTAACATTTAACGTGAACATGATTGGAGTCTTGCATAATTAGGTGAGCCTGAATTTGGATGTCCATTGTTTCAACAATTTCTTCTCAAAGCTACTCAGAGAGAGAGAGAGAGAGAGAGAGAGAGACCATGCGAAAAAGACAAAAGAAAAAGGAAGAGCAAGAAAAGAATATTCGACGCATTTTTATTTGAATAAAAATCGTATGGAATGAGTCTTGCATTGAGAACAGAGCAGCAATATCTATACATAGAGAGACCTAACGATTCTCCGGATACCAACTCCAGAAAGAAGAAACGTCTTCTAGAGTTCAAGGGAGACGTACGACGACGATCTACGAGCGTCCCATCATCAGAATGGTTGCTTCATACAAGCGCCAGAGACAGAACAGGTCTCAAAGAATGACACACAGATTCTGTCCATCACCTCCATAATATTCTTCCAATTCACTGTCAATACAAGGAAAAAGAAAGAAGCAGAGTCAGGCAAACTTATAAACCGAACCAGAAGTGCAATACCAGTTTGAAAGATCCAACATTAACTCTCAACACGCGCTCGCGCACAAATACACACACAGCGCAGGCACGCATTGCATACACAGAATATAGTCAACACGTTATTTTATTTCTTGAAACCCTTCTCTCCAATTAAAAGGGTAAATGAAATCCTTGAAAAGCCAGCTCTTGAAGCCTACAAATGTTGTCAGTCACGTTGATGCACTTCTGCTCTCATCTAAAAAATTATGGTTCTTATCCTCTCACTCAAGAGTTAATCAGAATAACTCATGGCACATGGATTCATATGTTCCAAAACTACTCCTACATACACGTAACTGAAGGAAGCCGCAATAAATGGCCAGCTCATTCTTGCACAGACAACTCGATATAATAGAAAATCCAGCTTAAGTTTTTAATCAACTTGCACTCTAGCACACGGTATTTAAAAGACAAAACCAAATCGATATCTTGATGATTTTCTGAAAGTCAATCATGCCCCTTCTGATTTGAGACAATGTATTATTTATCTATCTGCTTGCATCAACCACATAAAGGTATACTGGACCAAACTACCTCCTTCGGTGCTAGCATGATCAGCTAATTTATCCACACATAGTTTCATAGGTTTTAGACAAAATCAAAAGGTTTGACAAAAAAGATGCACTAAGTCCAAGAGTAGAGTTGACTTTCTCTGCCATTAGTTTCTCTATTTCCTGATGCAAATCACACTAGCCATTCCTTTTCAACCATGAGGCTGGCTGTCTTACGCACCTGCACAGTCCATTCAATTTCCAGCAGACAACTAGTGATACTTAGAGAAGTAACAATTGTGCTAAGCTGAACTGTTCTTTTCATTCTCAATCATGCCACTTTTTGCAGCAGGTCCAAATTCTATTTGGCCTTAATTTTCTCACAATCATGAGCAATTTCTGTGCCTCCTATGTCAGACAGCAGAAAGGATTTTTCTCCGTTGCTATTGACTAACTCAATCATTCCTCTTTTTCTAACATCAAGTAGATTTTTAACAAAGGCACACCCACCCATTGGCACCCAAAATCACCACACTTTGCAGCTCTTGCTTCGCCATAGACAACTAAAAAGCAAGGACAATTTGCAAGCTTCTAAAACGAATCCTAACATGAGAGCAGACACTCCCAATATGCATTCAAACAGGTTGTAATCTCTACTGGTGATAGAGCGATTTAAGACCAGTGGGACAGTTCAGGGGAATCAAAGACTTCTCAGAACAAATTCTCCAAACACTCAAGCCCAATGATGAGACTAAATACGGAACCTTTTACTGTCCCATAGACTGTGATCCTATGTGGCTTTTCTCGCAGAACATTAAATCTCAATGTCAACATTTCATTCACTTTTCCCCCAAATGTTCCTCAACCACTAGACCAAGCTGACCATCAAATTAGCAAAACCATAGCTAAAATCAATACAATTTCATGTCATCAGACTATAGTCAGGAATAGAACTCTACAGAAAATAAAATGCAAAAGAATCGAAAAGATCAAAGGAATCAATCAACAAGGAGGAAGCAGAAAGAGAAAAATTTACCCACCTAGATTCGAACTCCTTAACCTCAGCAAGCTCCTTCCCTAACAAGTCCACCCATTGCACTTGCTTCTTCTCGGCACAGTGTCCTTCGAAACCCGCCTTCTTCTTCTTCTTGAGGCAGCTCTTGGTGATGACTTTAACGGTCTCTCCGCCGTTCTCATCTAAAGCCGCATCATCTCCGGCCTCAGCGGTCGCTCCACACGACTGATCAGAGCCATCAGGGACCGAGACTGCCGGCGGAGGGACATGGGGGCCATCCTCCAATTTCAACGGCTCGGGAGCGTAGATGTGAGAAGAGGGCTTGCAGAAGCATACGAAAGGAGGGCAATGAAGCTTGCAAAACAAAAACCTCATCAAAAAACGTGTTTTGGGATGATGCGCTAAGACCCGACCCTCTTCATGCCCATCGCTTCAAATCAGCAGAGAGTCAAGAAACGTCAATCGCAGCAGAGGACGACGCTCAAGAAAGACGCCAATCCAGACATCCCGAGAAAAAGCCGCCTCCCGAAGCAAGAACGACACCCCGGGTTTTCTTGAATTCTTGATGACCGGTGAGGAAGGTAAAGACCTTGCCTTTGAGGGAAGCAATCAAGACCCAGAAGCGAAATCCACCTCTTTCGTGCAGCTATCGAGCAGGAATCGACGACAGACCATGAGCCGAGGAAAACCCGAAGCTGCCGAGATTCCTGTCGGGCGGCTGCCCTGTTGGCACATCAATCAGTGGAGGAGGCGGCGAGGATTGCACGTGCATCCGGGGAAGAGCCTGCGAATCCACCGTCGATCCACTGAAGATCGCAGGTGGCGGGCGAAGACCGGAGGAAGATGGAGAGGAAGATGGAAATGGCAAGCGGGGTCGGGCAAGTGGGGAGGACGGAGGACCCCAAGCTTCTTTACGCGACGCAAGTGAGAAGTGCTTCGACGTGGAATATCAATTTGCCCGATATCATCGCTTTTAACTTTTAACTCGTCCTCTGTTTTGGCTTTTGCTCTGCCGACTTCTTGCAAGGTCATCAAGTTTACAAGGATTAGAATATCTTATCTTGATTTCCTGATTTCATGTATGCCAACTTAATCGAGTGACCATGGAAAAAAGGGTCGATTTTGGTCACGTCATATTCGAGTTCTCTCTCTCTCTCTAACCTGCGTTTGGCACATCACGTTGCTGGCCCTGTATATGAAAAAAAAAAAAGTTTTCTTGTCGTTTTCTCAGCTGCTTGAGTTCATGTAACCCTCCGACGATAAAACTATAAATCTCAATAATTGGTTGGCAAATCTTAGCTTTTTGCACGCCACTTTACTTCTAGAGGAATCACGACACGACAATTACTAAAGATTAGAGGGGGCTGAGTATGGAGAGTGCGTGACTTTATTCCCACGCGTCTATAAAGAATCAAGATAGAAGTCTGAAAATAAATCGAGAATTACCGTCACGAATGAGGGCGAATTTTGTCCCCTCCAGAAAATGCCCCGGCAAGGCGTCAGGCGGCTCGAATACCGGCCTCGCCCCGGCACACAAAGTGAGGAATATTAATGGCATCATTAAAAACGGATTTTGGAACCGATTCATCGAATCAAAAAGAGAAAAGAAGAGCCATGAATGTGATGCGGGTCCTCGTGAAAGGGATGCCCACGTTTCTTTAGCTCCTCTTTCTTGGAGACATTCGACGCGTCGGGTGACGTAATTTTGCTCACCGATTGCTTAGGTCGTCATGTCATGTCGTCTTTGTCTGTAACTCTCGTGAATTTCGAGATTCGATACAAAAAAAGTTTGAAATGTGTGCCATCACAGGTGAGTCATTATATGTAGAAGTTGTCAATCAAGGTCTATTTTTTCCCAATGTGGGGATGAGACTTATGGTAGACGGAAGCTGTCTTATTGATTTGTGAGATTGTTGGTATTTGATAGATTACCTACTTTTGAATAAAAAAATAAAAGATGGATTAACTACCAATTCTACATAGAGGCCAAAAGAAAGCTTTGTGTCCCGATAGATCCGAACCACCAACAACTATGAGAAAGACCGGTGAGTATAGGTTATATATAACCTTAGTCCTTTGATTATCGTGGTTTGTGTAATTTTGTCTTCAGGCATTTTTGTCATGGTACAATTAGGTGTGCTAACTTTCTCGAGCTTTAGCAACTAGGTCCTTTTATCGATCACCATCAACGACACATAGGACTTTTGTCATGAGATGGTGTCAAATAAACACCACATTAGCAAACACTAGACAAAGAAAAAAAAAGGAACTGAGAGGGGAGAAGAGGCGAAAGGCGGCCACTGCTCTAGCTTGACCTCCAGCCACCCTCGCCGGCGAAGCGTAACTCCAACCCTGCTCGAGGAGGGCCGTTAGATTATATGCACGTTGGACCTATATGAGCACCACACACCCATTTTACACCCCGTTAACAATCCCACATCAACAATCAAGAGCGTTCCTAATCACGATTCAAAGAATGACTTGATTAGATAAATCGGGCAAGTTAAGACAACTTATCTGCATAATCAGGTAAAAATTCAGAGGTCCAAACCAATACAAACTTAACCAAATAAAATCAAAACCGTCGAATCTTATTCTTTCGTAAAGCTCGACACGCTATTTCTCCTGTTAAGTTGCATTGATATAATATACTCAAATTGATCGCCTCTTGTCCTAGATCACGGCCTAACTTTGGAAGGCATTGCCTGTTTACGTTATCCGCTAACTTGAGTCTTGCACGAGGCCGATCTTCCGTGCGGTGGACGCCTCCCAGAGTTGGATTAAGATATTGTCAAACCGCGTCATCGCCAAACCCAGTCTCATCGCAGCCGTTCATCGTGATGGAGAGGAATCCATCGAATGGAGGGTCGTGATGAGACATCGAGACATAGCGCTCGCCATTATCGAGCAACAGTAGCTGGTGCTACTGCTAGCGTTTCATCATGGCTTTGAATCTTTTGGAATAGCGCTCTCTTTTCGCCAAACCGAATGGGCGTGCGCTAATGGTAAAGAGGGAATGTGAGCGTGACAGAACCTTCCGTGTGCTGCTAGACACCAATCTCTATGTGAGAGACACTAATCCTTTATGATTTAACAACCAAAAAAAGAGACGAGGGGCGATAAGACGAGATATTCAATTTGAAATATAACAACTTGTCGACACCCAAAAATACCTCCGCTATCACATGCTGGTTACAAGAGATGAAAGCATTTGAAATCATTCTCGTCGTCACGAGCGAGCTATGATTTACATCAACGCAGCCCATGTTAATCATGAAAATGAAGGATGGCTAAGGATTTCAAGAGCCCTTGAGCTAGATTTCAATAGACTTAAGCAGTTTTACCTCATTTCCAAACCAAGAGACGCTCTTGAAAACATAGAATTTGGATGGAATCGATGGCAAAATTTGGGCAGGAACAGTTGATGCTTAAAAGGGCACCAAAATCAAAGGAGCGGTTAGTGCTTGCTGAATAAGTCGTGCGAACATCACTGAACGAGTTAGAAGGCAATAAAATATGGATAAAGTGATTTAGCAAAGAACATGGAATGACTTTTAAGGAGAAAGCAACAACAACCAACCACTAACTACCAAATTGACCTATAAATATCATAGGCAATCCAATAGAAAGCCCCCCGAACAACACGCAAATCCCTTTATCTTACCATTTAGTTATCTTAGCATAGTTTAGCTTCGCTATAGTTTCTGTTTCTTGTCATAGATTTAATTCCGACGAGTATATATATCCTAAGTGTTAGGGAAATCCCTAATGATGTTTTGAAGATGACAAAATAAATCAAAGGCTACTAACATATTAAATGGTTAAGTAATAGACCATGCAGATGATAGAACATGTAAAGCATATTGTCAAAGTGTGAAGACGACCAGAAGACTGAACGTAACATATGTCCAGAGTATATTTTGAAGATTTCCAGACTTCTGTGTCAAAGTCTCAAGACTCAAGACTCAAAGTCTGAAGACTGCCAGACTTCTGTGTCAAAGTCTGAAGACTGCCAGACTCAAGACTCAGATTGTAAAGTCTAGAGACCCAGATTGTAAAGTCTAGAGACTCATATTGTAAAGTCTAAAGACTCAGACTTTACATCCAGATTCGATGAATCGTAACTCAAGCCCAATCATATAACGGCTAGTGATCTGGTTTGGATTCCACATCAAGATTGATTTGATTGAAGACAAGAACTTTATATACGAAGAAGCTTTACTTATGGAAACCAAGATTTCGTTTGTATGGGCGATCGGAATCAATTTGGGATTCTACCTTTGTCACTCAACGGCTACCAAATCTTCTAGATACAGAGCTGTCCAATGGGTATATTGGAAGACGATTCTCCGGGATGCTTTCCAACGGCTAGTTTGGAAGTGGAGGAGTATTTAAGGAGATCATGGACCGATGAGCAAGTAAGAGACGGAGCGTAGAATTTATAATTCCAAAGTCTGAGCGATCTTCGATCACACACTTGTCTTTGGAGAGCTTAAATGTTTGTAATCATGAGAGAAATACCAAGAGAGTGACTTAGTGAGTTGGTGTGATCTACTACTAAGTGTTTGCACTCGAAGTTGTAATCTCTTGTTGATTGCATAGTGGAATCCAGCCAAGAAGGCTGTTATCGTGGGAGAGTGGACGTAAGCTTGGATTAAGCCGAACCACTATAATTTCTGTGTTCTTATTCTCTTCCCTAACTCCTTTATTTTGTTCATACTAGCATTCTCACTAAGTAGTGTTGTTGATTAGATTCCAATGATGTCTTATCGTCTAATGTCGTCGATTAGATTTTGATATTATGTCCTCATATCCATCTAAGAGTAGTGTTTACTAGGTATTATTTCTACTGTTCAACATTGTCAATTAGATTTCGACATTATGTCCTCATATTCATTTAGGAGTAGTGTTTACTAGGTGTTATTTCTATCGTCCAGTGTCATCGATTAGATTCCAACATTATGTCATCAGATTCATCTAAAAGCAATATCTACTAAGTGTTATTTCCACTATCCAACGTTGTCGATTAGGTTCCGATATTGTATCCTCGAATTCAATTGAAAGCAGTGCTTTCTGGGTATTGTTGTTAATATCCAGTGTTGTCGAATCAACTTTGATATTATACAAACCACTCTGATTTTAATGGGCTTTCATTAGTATGTCAAAATGAGTTTGGATCAAACTGTTGATTAGACTTTGACATTGGTTGTTATTGATTTCGATATCATATTAAGTGACTTCATAAGATTCAGAACCATATAATATATATATCTCCATTGACATTTGACCCTCTATATGCAATACTAGTACAGAACCTAAGTCTCCGCCAATAAAAATCAAAATACAACACTTGGTGAAAGATATTTTATTGCGGGATCCAAAACGGGCGAAACACTACTTAATGGCACTCCGATCCCTAAAATTCGAAATTAGCGAGCTATCCAACCATTAGCTCAATATATGGGGATCGGCCACGGTGACATCATGCCCTCCATGCACGTCATGCAGTCGCACGTTCTCGATATATTGAGATGGATGCATTTATTATGTGTCCAAGTTGAATTAAAGAATCTAAGATTTGAGAGAGACAGGCCACACGGAGGTTATTGAGTCTATCTCAGGGAATGATACCTTCTTCATCTAAAAAGAAAAGATCTTCCACGTCATGAAGAAAAAGCGTGAGATGGAGAGAGGGAAGACAGGAGAGAGGACATGCGAATGCCTCAAGTGCCATAATTTTGGCCAAAGAGACACTTAAGTGCCATAACTTACGAAACGTACACTTAAGTACCAAAATCGGAGTAAAAATGATCACCTGAGTGCCAATCTGGTCAAAATGCCGACGTGGCATTTTTTCGGCGAAGCGCACTCAAAACGACGCCGTTTTGTACACTGACGTAGCCAAATAATGCAAAAACGGCGTCGTTTTTGGCTGACGTGGTAAAAAAATAATTTATTTATTTATTTATTTAAATTTAGTTAAAATATTAAAAAATAATAAATTAAAATACTTGTAAAAAAAAAGGGGGAACGGGGGGAGGCGGTTGAGGGATCAGTCCTCAGCAGCAGCCGCCGCCGCCACCCCGCCGCCAGATCTGGGCGAGGGTCGCGAGCCCTCGCCGCTAGATCTGGGGGGGCGAGGGCTCGCGAGCCCTCACCGCCGGTCGGTCGGGGTCGCCAACCTTTGGCCAGGGCCCGGCAACCCCAGCCGACCCTCCCCCCGCCGTCGCCGGCCCTTCCCGGCGGTGGCGAGGCCACGGCGACGGCGGTTGAGGGCTGACCCCTCAACGGCCTCCACCCCGTTCCCTTTTTTTTTAATTAATTTTTTAAATTTTTTAATTATTATTTTTAAATTTTTTAATATTTTAACTCAATTTAATTTTTTAATGTTTTAACTAAATTTTTAAATTTATTTTTTTACCACATCAGCTCAAAACGATGCCATTTTTGCATTATTTGGCCACGTCAGCGTGCAAAACGACGTCGTTTTGGGCGCCCTTCGCCGGAAAAATGCCACGTCGGTATTTTGGCCGGACTTTGGCCGGAGTGGCACTCAAGTGATCTATTTTTTTTCGTTTTGGCCGGACTTTGGCCGGAGTGGCACTCAAATGATCTGTTTTTTTTCGAATGTGGCACTTAAGTGTACCTTTCATAAGTTATGACACTTAAGTATCCATTTGGCCAAAATTATGGCACTTAAAGCGTTCTTTTGCCCAAGAGAGAGGGTCACCACCATCAGCCTCCCAATTCTCTTTCCAATGTTGAGATGAAGAGGTTGTGTTATGAGATGGAAGGGATATCCCATCACTGGAAGGAATAATCATTCTTCTCACCTATTTTAAAATGCAATTCAATTAGTGATTAGTATAATAATTAATAGATTAAGCAAATTTTTATGATTCCGTTGTCACACGCATTATAAAATAATACCCTAGATCATCTCGTAGTGGGTGAGAGATTCTTATGATGAGACCTAGAATGAGTCCCTAGCACTAGTCGAGCCTCCCCGCCCTTTTACTTGGAACAAAACATTAATCAAGAATTAAATATGAATTAAAAGTATACGAAGGATATTGGTTGGTAATCATACATAAATTAATACTATTGATTATAATGCTTTTACATTATTAATCATGATTCATGATAATTTTGTTTATCGTGTTTATTATTTCAAAATTCAATCATATAACAAATGTAATACAATAATTGTAGAAAAACGGAAGCATATCCTATCTCCTATATGAAATCCATTGAATATCTTGTTTCATCACAGTCTCGCAATTTCTTTATGGCCAAACAAATATAATGAAATCTTCATTGTCTTACACTCCATCTTGTTCCTTCATTCTAATCGTACGACTAAGCATAACGTGAAATATCCAAAAATTTCAACAAGAAGAATTCGTTAAATGTCCTGAGAGAACTCATTGAAATGAAAAAGGCGAATGTTAAGTATTGAATTTTCCGTAAAATATGGATATAATGCATTATTATAAACTCACTACGTACGGTAAATTGAATAACTATTCTACACTCACACAACGTTTTGAAATTGGACTTGAATAAGTGAAGTCCTTTGAGATGGGCTCAGTGATTAAATAATGAAAATTACACGCGTCTTAAATAGACAAAATGACTTAGGTTCCTTTACTCATATCACCAAGTAAAAACAATTCTAAGTTTAAACCGCCAACTCAAGTTTGGTTCCCATTTTTTATAGGGAAAAATAACATAGATGGCTCATAAACTTTCATACAATATGTAATGTCATCCCTAAAATTCTAATTGTCAATGTGGTCTTCAACTATCTGGTAAATGTTTAATTTAGTCCTTAGAATATGTAAAAATGACACAATTGGAAGGACTATGTTGAATGTTTTCCAATAGTTCAGGGAATGACAACTACCAAACAATTTCTAAACCTATTACAATTAAGTTAATTCAATCATATGCATTCCAACTATTTTAATTAAGCCCTAAATCTTTTCATATATTGCTAATTGAGTCTATCTAGTCAGCTTTAATTGAAATCGCTAAAATGAACACCAGTCATCTTACATGGGATGACTAGCTCTAATGTAGATATTTTTAATAAGGGAAAAAGCTACCAAAAATCACAAACCTTGCCTAAAGTGACAAATTTACCCTAAACTTTTTTTGTAGCACAAAAAATCTCATACTTTGTCAACTATGACATATTTACCCCAAACTTTTTTTTATGACACAAAAAAACCTAAACTTGCATCCACGTGTTACATTTACTCCAAACTAAAGAGCATTTTCGTCTTTTACTTTTTAATCGTGTTTCTTTTTCTTTTTTTCTTTTTTTCTTTTTTCTTTTCTCTTCTTTTTTTTTTTTTTTTTTTTTGTCTTCTCTCTTCCCTCCACCAAGTGGAGGAAGTCGGACTTAGGCAAGGGCTGCCCTTGCCAACGTCAGGCGAGAGTCTCCTTCCCCTAGGCGGCTGAGGGTAGCCCTTGCCTAATGTCGGCAAGAGCCATCTGAGGAGAACATGGCAAGGGCGGGCCTCACCGATGTCAAGCGAGGGCATTCCTCTCAAGATCAGCCCAAGCGAGGGCCACCCTCGCCAAATTTGGAGAGGGCTGTCCTCGACGAGGTGACCCTCACTTAACACCAGCAAGGGCAGCCCTCACCTGAGTCCAGCTTCCCTCTACCATGGCCGGTGGAGGGAAGAGAGAAGAAGAAAAAAGGAAAAAAAAATAAGAAAAATGCCATTGGCCATAGAGTTTAAGATAAATGTGTCATAGTTGGCAAAATTTGAGGTTTTTTGTATTACAATAAACAATTGGAATAAATTTGTCACTTTAGGCAAGCTTTGGGTTTTTGGTGACTTTTTCCCTTTTAATAATAATTACGTAATTCTTTTTTAATTTATTTTTTTGGTTCTTTTCTTTTCTTTTTTTCAACTGATTGTCGGCAAGGGCCCACTAGGTGAGGGCTCATGGGCCCTCATTGTGGCTAACGAGGGCATGGCGGCCCTCACCCACATCTAGTGAGGGCTGCAACGCCCTCGTTGTGGCCGATGAGAGCTCAAGCGAGAACGGCAATGCCCTCACCACCCAAAGCAAGGGTGCATGGCCCCTTGCTCATATGGTGAGGGTGTTGCAACCCTCATCCTAATCTAGTGACCCTTGCCGGTTCTCAATTAAAAAAAAAAAAAAAACATAAATAAAAGAAAAGAGAAAAGTTCAAAAAAATTCAAAAAATTACTAAAAAATATCAATGTTAGTGCCGGCCATACCACATAAGATAATAGTTATCTACATCAGCAATTTCTAGTCAAAATTGATCGAATGATTTCAATTGACAAAATATTTAAGACTTAATTAGCACAATTGAAAAATTTATGACTAAATAAACACAATATAATAGGTTTATGACTTTTTTTGGTAATTTCTCTATTTAAAGATCGCATTGAACAAATTAACAATTTATGGAAAACCTTGTACATTAGGCCGAAGTTCATAGACTATGTTGCAGCTTAAGATTTAGGAATGTTATTACACATTGAACTAAGGTTTATGAACTATTTATAGTGTCACTTTCTATAGTTCATGAGACTAGTGGATCCTTGAAATGTATACAACATCTTCAGTTGGTTAATCTTTACTTTTTGTTATCTAGTATACAGATATTCTAGGAAATATATATTAGATTAGATAAGAGGTCGACAAATACCAAGATCTTTCACATCCATCTCTTCGGTTCGGGAGCTACCGTACTCAAATTGTACCAAATGTCAATCCTTCGTCCTTTGTTTTGCACTCTTCTTGCTCTGTCATGACAACATGTCGATCTGCAGCGTCCCATGCACACGAAGAGCACAATCCATCATGAGTCAACTATGACAACACTGCACGAGCATCGTCGTACCTGAACGGTCTCTCTCTCTCGCCCGACAAGCCCTCGAGTGCGAATAAAAAGGAATGACCCACATGAACGCATGCGCGCGCACGTGCAGTAGGGGGTGGCGCTTGCGAAATTGGCGGTGGTGCAGCGCATCAATCTCGTCATCTCGGAAGGCAAAGATTAGGAAGAAAAGCAAGAAACGGAAGAACAATACGTTCGCCAAATGATAATAAGGTGGCCAGAAACATTCGACTCCAGTTCAGATGATAGCTAGAGCAAGGCAAATTCGCCGTGCAGAAATCCGGCGATCGACGTCGACAAAGTTTAGATCGAATGGCTGACAATTCACGGACAGCTGACAAAAATATGCTTGCATCTTCCAATGGCTCACAAGGCCGTCGACAATTTTCCCGAGCACAAGCTCACGGAAGAGTAGATTCAGCCCACGATCTAACATTTCCATTTATGATTTTCTTCCCTCCCGAATTCGAAAATGAAAACAACTAAGTTTAGAACAATGAAAAAGTAGTAGATAATTTTTCATAGTATACTAGTTTGTCTTGAACGGATTTCCTGCGTTCCAAGTTATTTCTGTAAACCGCAACATCTGTGGAAAAAGTTTCCATACAGGCCGAAGGAATGCATCTTTGTGAAAACCCGATAGAGTTTAACTGGAAAAACCATATAGTGCATTGACTAAAATTGTAAGTTAGCTGAACAACAAGACATGCCAACATCTCTCAAGTCAATAGAATACATTATTCGAATTCACTAAGGATGAGATTCACAGATTGCACAGCCTTCAAGATGAAATACATAAAAATCGAGAGGGCCAATACATGCCTAAATCAGCCGAATTCCGGGCTCTATGAATGCATAATTCTAAAATATGTAGTATCATAAATGCAATGATTCCGAGTGCTAAATGGGTACTCCGGAATATAAGCATCTCCAAAGAACAACCAAAATTTTCCACGCACGGCAACTGCTCACTGAATGACATTGAGGGCAAGACACATTAAATCGGTAATCCACAAAACTAGTAATTTTCAAGACTCTGGGAATGAGTTGAAGAGCCCTTCATTCCCTGTGAAATGTGTAGGAGATATAATCTACAGACACTCTCACTGTTTGCCTCATTGCTGAATCTTCAGGACTGGAAAAGCTATCACATCTCTTATGCTAGCAGAGTCTGTCAAGAGCATCACAAGCCTGTCGATCCCGAGGCCCTGAGACAGAACAAAGGAAACTGATGTTCTCATCCATGTGCAGAGTTGCTCTAAAACGTGGTATAGCACATGTAATAGTTGCCGAGCACGATATTTAATAGCCCATCACAGTTGCTGATTTCACAGTATTACTTCTAATTAGCAGTATCTCTGGGCATATAACACTATGCATAACTCAAGCACATGGGTCTAGCAAACACTAACCATTCCTGAAGCCGGAGGCATCCCATATTCTAAAGCTGTTAGAAAGTCGTCATCAAGAGTCACTTCGTAAGATTCGTCATCCTCCTCTTTTTTCTCTTCGGTAGCAGCGCCTTTTAAGAGAGATGCGGCTCTCTTATCATTATGCTGTCTCACTTGTTCTTCCAAGCGTCCTCTCTAGATTTTATAAAAAAAAGGGGAAAAAAAAAAGGAAAGGAAAAAGAAGAAGAAGAAGAAGTCACTCCCTTAATTAAAGCAAAAGCATTGGCAAGCATCGCTTGTAAAACGCTCCCTGTTAATCTTGGTCTACTTGGGCCAAATTGTCGCACGGTCGGATGGGAGAGAATGTGGGAGAAAATTTATAAGGTTTCCTCTGGAGAATTTCAATTTTTGACCCATTTTCACCTCCCACCTCTCACTTACTCCTCTACCAATCTGCCCAAACAAAGCTTAGGTGCAATTACAAAATGCCATGCTCCAGTCATGAGTGTACCATGAGGAAGACTTGTTTTAGCAGCAGAGTATGACCAAATGACTGAAGCAACTAGTAGACTGCAGTAATTAATTCCTGGGCACATTACTTTGTTTCTAACATTCCCATACATATAAACAAACATTTTATGCAAAACATTTAGTCTAATTCAGTCAAAAAATTTTACCTGATCCATTGGATCTGTTAATTCTGAAAATGCATTGGCAAGTTCGCGACCACAAATGAAAAGCTCAAATCTCTCAGTCAAGCCTGCATGCCTGGACATGGGGAATTATAAAATGAGAGGTAACTAATAGAATCCCAATAAAGGAATGGATAAAACTTGGCATCTGTCCATGTGACATTTTCAGGGAATTGCTCAGCACAGACCGGTGATATCAACAAAAGCTAAACTTGATGGAGAATTCAGAATCCTCCCACGTAATACTTGGTTGTTTTCTAGTTAAATAAACATGCCATTGGTAGAAATTATTTAACAGACAAATACTTCAAGAAAAAAGTTAGCATAAATTGGAATTGCTTCATGATTTAATTTTTATTACTTTCGATGAGGTTTGGCCAGGGGAGATATCTCAATAGGATAGTCCAAGACGAATGTGGGTTGCAGAAGCTTTGGTTCAACAACTACCTCAAAAACCTGCAAAACATGGAATTATAGAAGAGCTATAAGTTGTTCATGAAAATAAAAGATGAAAAGATCCAACTAATATATTTCCCAGAAGCCTAAACAAGTGCTCAACTAAACTTTTACAGTCCATGGCTTTGGATGCCAACACTCCAAAGTTGGAAATGGTCAATTAAATCACAAGCAGGTATGGATAGGGACATATGCTGAGCATAATTACTGAAAAAGCTTTGTGGATGACCTCATTAACAAGGTGGCCAATGGATGGGCATGATCCAATGGCTAATTTATCTTTATTATCAAGGCCATCCCCTAAGGTATTCAGAGTAACTCTTTTAGCCATTTCAAGATCATCTCCAAAATCACTGAAATCAATCCTTGTGGCTTCTTTGACAAGATTGTGCATGGTTTCTCTCCTCCAAGGCCGTTCCAGATTTATCTCCGTCCCCTGCATGAAGAACTCATGCACTGTCAGATCAGAGATAGGAAAGAGCTTGACAAGCATCTGAGATTGGACGCAAAAGAATCTGGTAAATATGAGAGGAGTTAACAGATCTACCTGGTAGTCGATTTTAAGCTTATTTTGAACTGCCAAAGCACAACAAGTTATGATCTCCTCTGCCATGTTCATCATGCTTCGATAGTCAGAGTATGCTTCATACATCTGAATCAAGCTAAAACAAGTATTAATATAAAATTCAATATACATAACAAGTGCAAATTGACAGTGGTAACCATCCAAATTGATGACTTCATAGAGAAAAAGTGGCATTACAGAAAGTACCTCTATGGTGGTAAATTCTGGATTATGGCGAGTTGAAATGCCTTCATTTCTAAAAATTCGACCAATTTCATATACCTTTTCAAATCCACCAACCTGCATGAAAAATTCACATTCATTATCACCAAAGCTACAAAACAACGAGCACTACACAATACTACCTTCAAATGAAAAAATTTTGTGCAAAGAAAGGAAAAAACACCGATAAATGTAACATATCCAGTAGCAAAAAAGAAAATGAAATTGAGAAAGGGATAGTGAAGGAAAGATCTAAGGAGATAAAAATCTATGTTGATTTTTGAAAAAAAGATCAGTTGCCTCATTAGAGACCAATAGGCTGAATCATATGGCCAAGTTCACATTGAAATTTGAAAGGAAAAAAACAAATAGATGTATAAACTAGGCAAAATCAGGCAAGTCATTCCATTATACAGCAGAAACCAACCATGGCCAATACAATAACAGAGGTAAAATTGATACTCAAGCATTCTTTCTTCACCTACTGAAGTTAACTGTTAGTGTTAGAGAATAGCTTTCCAGACCCATAATGAAAAGCGAGGAAAACCAACTTGCACAAGTAACTTACCAGCATTCTTTTTAAATGGAGCTCAGTCGCAATTCTCAAGTAGAGATCCCTTCCAAGAGAATTGTGGTATGTAACAAATGGCCTGGCCTCCGCTCCACCAGCTGCTCCCTAGTCCACAAAATCGATTAAAAACCATTTGTGAAAATAAAGATGCGTAATCTGACAACACCCCCCCCCCCCCCCCCCCCCCCAAAAAAAAAAAAACAAGAGAGAACAAATATGCATGCCAATACAAATGAAGGCTGGTCAACTAACACATGGAGACACATATTCCATGCTCTCTCATTTCATTTGACAAAGGGTAGAGCCGATATGGAGACCAAATCCCTAATTTAGCTCCAGTTTAAAGATGAGTTAACTAGGCAGTACAAGAAAATTCTCGAGCTACTGCTTTGTGAACCAATTTGCAGTAAAAAATGGAACACCATCTAAATATTAATGCTATGTGCAATAAATCTCACAGCATCTGGATATCCTATTTTCAATATGTTAGATCCTACCCATGCTGCTATACCAAAGTATTAAATAAAGTGGTCAAAATAAACGAACCAAATATAACAAAAAGAAGAACTGCCACCACTATTTTGATCTTTCTTCAAAGACTTTGTCTTTGGCATAATACCAGGAAATTTCCTGCACGTTACAGTCAAGAGGTATTCACCACAAGAAAAGGACCTTAACATACAGACAAAAAACTTTTGAAACTCAAATTATACCTCCAATTGGCCAGTAATGTTGTAAATTTATTCATTTCAAACGAAAAGCCATTAAAATTATTGAATGATTAACGAAGATTCAAGATAAAAGTCAGATGTGCCAAAAATGAAGAACCAATCTAATTGAAGGCTTTTAGACTGAAATTTTCAGCATTTTGGCTCATTCATTAAAGATATAGCATATTATAGATGAACCTGATGGAAATTCTTTATGCAGTTATTCCTCAGCTTGTAGATTTTGAGAAACTAAATTATTAGAAACATGTTCACAAGTACCAAGTAATCTGGCTAACCACCTACTACTACAATCTCCTTTGTCTACCCAGAACAAAGCAAATGACATGTACACACAAAACCAACAAAAAGAAGAACACAACCTACTATTAAAGCCACAAATACTAAAATCTGATAGAGTTACTTGTCACAAAGAAACAAACAAACCTGTAAGACCGGCGTCTCAACTTCAACAAAACCCGCAGATTCAACTGCCTTGCGGATTTCTGAAACAATCTACACAAGCAGGCAAGACAACCACATCAAAAAGGAGACTTTTGGCTTACTTCCCTTGCCGTGGAAAATAGATATAAAGGACTCCTAATATTATGTAGAGGTTTAGAAGGCTGATGATAGATGCAATGAGCTTCAGCCTCTTTGAAATGAAAATATTACATTTGCTTCAACTTCTTCAACGTATATACTTTAACATATTTAATATGATTAATCTCTGCACTTTCACATAGCCACACCTTAGGGACCAGAAAAGGGTTCCAATTTAACTCTTATTTCAATCATAACCATCACAAAAACAAAAACAAGAAAGCAAAAAAACTACAGCAAATTTAAAAAAAAAAAATGGATATATTGTAAAAACCACAAGCCTTGTGCAGTTTCATTAGAACACAAACTCAAAAGGAGAAAAAAAAAATTGACTGGTACCTTAAAAATTGGAAGAAATGTAGCAAAGCATGAAAAATAGTTAATCATTTTCCATTTCAACCCCCTGATTAGTATAATTTTTTTGGCCACCTAATTATTATACCTCAACATAGTTATCATTCCATGAGCAGAGATTAACATCATGAGCAGAGAAGTTGAAAAGCAATATTGTGCAATAAGATTTGAATCTCTTTAGCCGTGAAAAGGCATGAAATTGTACCTTCGCTCTTTTACGAAAAATGTCAGCCACTTCCGGGTTTGCAATCATATCCACATACCTGAATAGAGATACATAAAGCAGAGACAGGTCAAGTAAACAGAACATCCACCATGCTACCTATAATCAAGCAAGTCCTTCTCACTATGGCAAAGCCTGCTTTTGCTTATCATTCTTCCTACAGCCATCCTTAGTAATGACAATTTCTTACATATTCACAAAAGTTCTAAGCTCAAAAATTGATGTTGTTTTCTCACCATACAACGCATTGGGTACTTAATAGGATGTCTCATAAGTCTGACAAAGTAATAAAGTAATAGGTGGAAGATGGCAGCTCTATGATACTTCCTCTGAGACCTCTGTTTAAAGAGGCAACTAGTACCAAAATTGGTGAATCAAGACCTTAGAGTAGATGGATGACCAAGCTAACTGAATTTACAAAGATATTGAATGGACATGGATAGACAAGGCTGGGATTCTCCTATTGTCATGTAAAATCTATAACAAGCAATGATGATGCCGTTTCATTCTAGAATGCTTAGTGGTGTTGGAATGAATCTTTAAAGAGTCCTTTGCATTTCTGTTTCAATTGGGTGGGGAAAAGAAACCAATTGTTCTGATGTAGTTTCCCTGGACCAAAGATGTAGTTGGGATGTGGCACTCACGATAAGACAGCAAGTGGAACTAAAAGATTTTGTTAGATTATTTGAGCTCTTATTAGCTGAAGCTGCTAATAGCAGCATACTACAATGAAGGCGGAGGTAAGTATTCTATCCTGTAATAAAAACAGTACAAATAAGCAGGAAAGCATTTTACCGTTGGCGATAGCGCTTATCCACATCTGTTAATCCATGATATTTATCAGGAAGCGGAAGTAAGGATTTGGTAAGAATTGCAAAAGTGTTGACACACACGGAAAGCTCCCCTGAAGTATAAATCATTGATAAAAACATTCAGACGCTAGACCTCATAACAAGACATCAGAGGACAACTAGAACTGCAGACTTACCTAACCCACAATAACAAAGAAAGAAAAGGGGAAATCTTAGCAGCTCATTCCATCTATAGTGACTGATGTATATCAACTAAATGTAAACAAGAGGAATCATCGAATACCTTTCTCTGTCCGCTTTATAGTTCCATTTGCACCCACTATGTCACCAATATCTACAAGGGTCTTTAATCGCTCAAACTGATCGTTTAACAGCCTCTCCTTCTCGCAGTAAAGCTAAAACAAATGGTTGGTACTTTCGATCAGTTTCTAGCCATTGTATCGAAAAAGTCAAGCAATGGTAGTAGAAGTAGCTGCCTTACTTTTGCACTATTAAAGGTGATACAAATACTAACCAGCATATTCAAACAAAGTTTGGGGCCATCTAAGTATGAGACAAGTGATTGCAAACCATGCAAAGAAAAGAAGATTGATCTTATTATAAGTTTCAGTAGAAAAAGAAAAGAAAGAAAGACATATAGCATAAGAGAATGTTAAATTATTAAAGGGTGATCTAAACTACACAGCAGTTCATTTCATCCCAGATAAGTGCAACATAAAATTTCAGTGCACCTCTATAGTTCCATTTATCTCTAGCCAGCAGATGGAAGCAAGTGCAGCTAGCCATCTATCGTACGTAGAAAGTTCAGTGTAACAAGTCAAGAAAATGAAAACAAAGATTGCATCATGCATCTTCTAACACTTCAGATGGTTTGACTTTCTGGGTCAAAGTAAACTATAACTACATACAAAGGATTTAGCATGATCAATTCAATTAAGGCATAAAAGTTCTTAATGAGGATGATCACGAGCTTCCAGAATGAACGGCTAAACATTCCTCAACTAAAATCCATCCCGCTAGCTTTTCGTCATTTCATAAACCCTCCTAACCTGTTGCATTTGGAAATAAGATCCCAAACCCACATTATTTAAGTTGTCAGGTTCCCACCTGATACCCGCAACAAGTGATGCTACTCTCTCTAATAGACATATATCCCCCAGTAAAGACTGTAAAGGAATAAGTACCGGATTATACCTGCCCCAATTCCATCCCTATAGGAAACAAACTCAATGCACGGGTAGCTAAAGAAATAGTAGACAAGGTTGCCAAAGAACAAGAGCAAACCTGAATTGTTCCAGAATCATCTCGGAGGGTCAAAAAGGCGAGCTTCCCAAACGCTCGGCGCGCAGTTATCCTCCCAGCTATGGACACTTGATCTTTCTCGCTGCTCGACTCTTCGCCATTGGCTAAATGCTTATATATCTCTTGGAGCTGACTAGCTGAATGAGTCCTATCCCACTTATAGGCGTAGGGCTCGAGACCTTTCTCCCTCAATTCTTCCACCTATAGAACAGACACACCATCAATGTAGGAGGTGTGAAGTCTCCCCAGCTTTAAATTGCATTTTTTTTGGGGTCAATAAGTACTTAACAATTGTCGAAAGAGAATGAACTACTCAAGGCACTGAAAGATTCCAACTTCTCGTTCGCCGCATTCCTAATCAAACTGGTAACGGAAACCAGAATCTAATGGCGTCCTCATTATTTCTAATGGCGTTCTAGAAAGAGAAAAACTACGAGAAGCAACAAAAATCGACCTCTAAACAAAAACAAAAACTTCGGTTACGAAACCGGCACCAATCCTGAGTAAAATCCTAGATACACTCCCTCATCCCCTGCCACAATATGAATTCACAGATCTCCTTCCAAATTCATACCGACCCCAATTCCAAACGCAGACCCGCCGAGCTGATGAGCCGGACATCCTGAACGCGAGCCGGAGAAAAGGACGGACCTTTTTCAAGCGAATGGCGCGGACGGCTTCCCTGTCGGAGGTGGAAGAGGAGGAGGACGCGGCCCGGCGGCCTCGTCCGGAGGCGGCGGCGGCGGCGGCGGCGGCGGGGGAGGGGGAGGAGGAGGAGGAGGAGCAGCGGAGGAAGAAGAGGTTGGGGCGAATGGGGGGGCGGGAGGAAGCGGCGAGGCGGAGGAGGTGCCTGAGGGGCTGCGACGATAGGGTCAGCACCTTCATGTTCAGCGCCTCCATCGCCTTCGCCGCGGCGGACTGTGTAAACTGCGTCGACCGTCGACGTCGGAAGCGAGAACTTGCTGGCTGTCTGGTCGTCAAGGAGCGTGTTTACCTCGAAAGACTTCTTAAAGGATTATCTTCTTCTTCTTCTTTTTTGGCTTCTTCTTTTCTTGTTAATTTTAATTTACCCCTCAATTTCCAATAAATATTTGAGAAAATAACACGAATGTTCTATGAACTTTGATTTAATACGTAACGTGAACCTTAAACTTTTAATTTATTCTGTAAGCGTTAAACTTTAGCTCATGTGTAATATTATCTCTAAACTTTGGAATTTGTTTGATGTTGTCTCTTAATTTGTTTTTTTGTGTTCAATTTAATCTATAATTATTGGACATTTTCATATAATTTAAAAGTATTATTGAATATAAACCAAAAGGTCGAGAACCGTATTAAACAAATTAAAAATTAAGGGATCACGTTACATATTTAGTTAAGATTTAAAAATTATTTACATCATTATCCCTAAATATTTCTCGAATCTCGAGACTCATCTTTCTTTCGTTACAAAGATTCTCACGTATGTTTGACTCATGTGAACCTCATGCACATGGATCGTTTGACTCATATGAACCTCATGCACATGGATCGTTGAATCGAGTGAATTTCACTTTGAATGTCTTTTCGGCGCGCTCATTTCACAATAAACTAGCTTTGAAAGGTACGTTTTTCTTTCATTTTCGATAATTTTTCTAAAATGATCTTTCGAAATTCACTTCAATCCCCATAATGTCACAGACCGGCCGAACACCAAGGGGCCGCCATGGGATTGAATAACCCACGTCACTATGCTCAAATCTAAGATCTCAAAACTCAATACTTAAATTAGTAACTCGCGTTATTTATTTTTAACAACACGTGATATCCAAACTTTTGACTTGACTAATCTGCATCAATACCTATAAAAACCGCCCATCTCTCTGCATTAGTATGATTTCGTCTACAAGGTAGCGAAAAGCTATTCGAATGTAGGATCCACCATTCAAATGCGGGATCCGCCGCACCTAAATCAAGCATTTAATCACCAATTTGGATCTTGGGGTCGAATTTTATCATTCATAGTAACTAGTATTTATAGACCATTGAACAAAATCACTTTCCATTTTTTTACATCAATAGCATCACAAAAGCAATTAAACTTGTTTATGGTGTGTTTGGTAACAGTTTTGTTTCATGAAATAATTTTTAAATTTTTTTTTCATAAATAAATATTTTTTATTTTTATTCCCTGGAACAATTTCTGAGTAAAACAATAGGTTTAGTAAATACATAAAATTTCTACCTTATGAATAAATAAAAAATAAATAAATAATGAAACTGTGTTTGGTACGACCCACGTTTTTTTTTTTTGGTAAAGTTCAATTTTTTTTTTTGGTAAAGATATGACCCACTTTTTTTGTGACGTAAAATTTTAATTTTTAATTTTTTTTAGATTTTTCTTCCTTTTTTTCCTGTTTCTTTTCCTCTCTTCCTCTTCTTCTCCTCCCTTTAGCCAAATGTTGGGCGGCGGCGGCAGATGGCCGACAGCAAGCAACAACAAATGACAGGCGGCCGCAAGCAGTGTGCGGCAGGGGGTGACGATCGGTGGCATGCGGGGTCGCAAACAGCGATGGGTGATGCACAATAAAGAAGAGAAATAAAATAAAAAATAAAAGAAAGAAAATTGCTTATTTGTAGAAATCTCAGAAACAATAAGCTAGTTTTTTCTACTTCTTATTTCTATTCCAAATTTATTCTCTGGCCACTTTTTTATTTCGAGAAATAAAAAAAATTAACCGATATTACTAAACGAATTTCAATTCTTTTTCTATTTTTGGATCAAAAGCAAAAAAAAAAAAGAAACGGAGAAAGAGAAATGTTACTATGCAGCCCTAGCTGTAGGTCCAAACAAATTCGCGAAGGTATGATGGGCCGCTGGGGTGCCTCACTGCCAATGGACTGAGAAAGCCCATGATCAAACTAGAAAGCCCATCTTATGAAGCAACAAAGCCCACAAACCTCTAAGATGATGAGAGAATGCAAAGGCCGTTGAGACAAGCCCAAGAGAGCTTCATATGGCCCATGGGATATTGCAACTCGCTAGGAGTTGGGAAATCAGCATCGTGAACCAATGTAGCTTTGGTAATATTCGTGAGGCAAAGAGACTGTCACGACCGATTGAGATTTAATGGGCACTTTGAAAAGTACACATGAGATTGGGTAATCGTATCTTATTTATTATCAAAACAAAAAGGAGGCTGTCATTTGAGACCATTGCTAATCAATTGACTAACAAACCATGCCGGCCGAGTTTAACATGTTATAATCCCCTCCCTCTTCTCCCTCGTTCAATTGAAGTGGTAACCCTATTGCTATATTCTTCTTGTCATCTTTCACGTGGTTCGACCTAGTCCACACAGACATCAAAGCAAAAATGGATAAAAACTAGATAGAGGACGGAGAAATTGGTTTAAAAAAAATAATGAAAAAGAAATGGCTTGGATCACGGGCCAATTCATGTGAGATGAAGACAAATGATCCATCTTTTTTTGTGTTGAAACTTTTCTAGCTTCCCTTTGTCTTTTTGACGCGGTTCATTCGGTGATGGGTAGGTAAGATCTAGATTGGGTTTGGCTCTTATTAATTAATTATTGGTTTGTTTTGTTACGAGATTAATGGTTTGAAACATGAAAGTAAAGAGTCTCTCCGTGCTTTGACCATTGACCCATAAAAGGGTTCTTTGACTGGCCCTAAATTTTTTGAAGAAATTTCAGGAAGTTGGGCTTGTCAACGTCGGGTCTCTTTTAAGGCCCGGCCCAGATCGGCAAGGCTCGATGTTAAGTGATTTGAGTGTGAATCTAATAACTTATTTATCTTCGTGCTTGACCATGATTAATTAGCAATTGCAATAAGTTAGTAGATGAATGCTGGAGTATCACATAATTGTTTATCTCTTTTGAAAGTAAAGATGAAAGCACATGTTAAATTTGGAAAAAAAAAAAAGGCTCATTACTTCTCACGATGATATGTACAAATGCATGATACAACATTTGTCACTCATGTGTTCAAATCCTCAAAGCTAAAATACTTTAATTAAGTATGCACATTTAGTGATTAATATAAGTAAATTAGAAACGTGGATTTGGTTATGGCAATTTTTAACTTTCAATTTGATATAAATCATCTAACCAACCAATTTCTTTGTTCAAATTTAATTTCTCTATCGTGAAAACATATCTTAATTTGATAGGACAACTACGCTTACAAATAAGAATTAGTAGGCACCTATGTAGTTACACATAATCTTATATTTGAATAAAAAATTTAACTGTTTACTAATATATGTAAGAGACTACATTGAAAATAAACCATGTTCGCAAATAGTATAATTTAAAATATATTTCTAGTTTATACTTTTTTAAAGCTTAAAATTAAATGAGAGGTAAAATCTTGATGTACCCACTCTTTACCAATTTTTTGACATTATTCTTTTTTTTTTTTCAAACTTACAACTCAATAAGAGATAAATCTTCACATAATTTCTCTTTATTTATTTTCTGGGTCCGGTAAAAAATAGAAAAAAAAAATAGAAACTAGCAGATGACAAATTATAAAGGCTAAAAAGTTACTGATCGAATGTGCGCCACATGGCAAACACAGACAAAGTGAAGTGCTACGTTGGGAGCACTAGAGCTAACAATTTATCGATTCCGATATTTTACTATATATAATTAGATGTGAAGGAAATTTATTTTAGAGAATGACCCACCTCTACCTACTCTCACTGCAAACTCTAGAAAGATTTCAATTCACATAGGCATTAAAAGTAGGCAGTAGTTGTTATGAAACAAATTAAGGTTATGGAAACGTGAATCGCCTAAAAGGTCAATGATGAACTAGATTGCTATTTCCTCAAATTATTAAATTACTACAAAGGTGACTTTTATAGTCTAGTGGAACAGAATCGAGGAGGCACATTCCGTTACTAGAACTCTACTCAACTTTCATAGATAAAGTTTGGTAACTGCATGAGCCCAATCAAGATCGATTTTTCAAGCTCAAGCTTGCTTCCCTTGAAACATTTATACGGTCAAGGACACCTGAACTAGATTAGGTTCGACTCAAAGATTAAAGAAGAAAATGTATATTGTAATTGCAAATCAAACTTAAAGTCGTCATTTTTTCCAAAAATTAGCATGGCTTATATTTTTCTTGTAAAGTCACTATCAATTATCGACCGCTCAATTAGGTTTGCAAGGACTCGACAAATTTTTGCGGCCAATATGCTCAATCACACAATTTTTTAAAACCCAAAAAAATCTAATCAAGTGCAAATATCTCTCTCCCTCTCTCTCTCTCTCTCGCGTTGCCACATCACCAACTGCCACCATAGACCACGGCGGCAAAACCCCTCCGCCACCACCAAAACCGACAGCTCTGCTGCCCGGGGCGACCTGCCCAAATGGAATGGCGTCCTTGTACTCTCCTAAAGTTGAGAAAATATCGGAATTCATCTTTATATGCTACGTGTACAATGGAATTCCTTCACAGCTTTCATCATTGCCTATATTCGAGTGCAATGAGTAAAAGGTGAAGAAGGAGCGTGAGTACGTTTTATTAATGAATTTTTTCCCCATTATTTAGTTTGACTGGCCTCTGATGACCAGCATGTGAAGGCACCACCAGTCAAAATTGATACTCGGGGCCGGGAACGTAATCTGCGTCTAGATTGAGCCATCATGGCTCAACAGTCCATCCAAATTATGCAACACATGCCTAGCTGGGAAAGTTCCATGATTCTGGTTTTCTCATAGCACTATCTCATGCTCGTGTCAAGCCCTAATTCAAGGGTACTACTATTCAAGATTCGCCTGCGGAGCGGCTCGTAGCGAACTGGTGTAGCAGTTGACAAGTCAATTTAATGCGGCACTAACATGCCAAAAAGCATATGTCGTTTGCTGCCGAATGAGAGAACATGGAGCCCGTGACTCTAAATTTGCGGTATCTATCCTACATGGCATGGGAAAGTTACATAATCTGTCTCTCTCGACCTCTCAATCGTATATCTTTGACCTCCCTTGTAGTTCTATTGCACTCGCCACCGAAAGACTCTCCCTCTCCCTCCCTCCCTCTCTCTCTCTCTCTCTCTCTCTCTCTCTCTCTCTCTCTATGTGACATTTTCTTCATTGTTTATGTTTGACCTTTCTTATTATGCTTTCTACGTTTTCAAGAAAATGCATGCATGAAAACAGAAGTCAAAATCACCATAGTTGTATCGCACACACCAGCAGAAGAAATGCAAAGAGCGGACTAAAAGGGATGCATGGGGTCATCTCTTTTGTTGCTGCAAGATTCATAATTTTTAGAAACCCTAAATCACCTGAATGAAAATCAGAGGTAACACTAGACGATGGTTCTTTGTATTTCTCCAAGACAAATGTGTTTCTTTTTTTTTAATCCATCACGAGCATGCAGTGGCCCCAAAAAAGGGGAAAGGGGAATTTTTTAAACAAAGGAAGAGAACAAGTCGCTTTCACGGTGGACATGGGTCTCACTTTAAAGTCATATCTATAATTAGTATTTTAACTAATTATTCTTGGTAACGGTGTTGGGAAAAGGAAAGGGTATTCGCAATTTGCTGGTATATACAGCGGTGGACGCCTTCTTTCTGGCAATTATTGAAAGAGAACGCAAATGGGTTCTTACTCATTCATCCACCCACCAAAGAGAATAATATACATAGCCAAAGGGAACCCCGTTTAATTATTGAACCGAGGGCCATCTGAAATACCAATCACGGGCACATCCTCGATAGACATTTTGAGCGTGCCGGGTGTATATGAGTTCAATATATATCAATCCTTATATCACATCAGCAGTACATGAGACTCACCAATATCAAGGATTCTAACACATTGAGTTCACATCCACCGGGATCATTTAAGGACCATTTAGTGGGGTCTCTAATCTTTTTTCTTCATTATCATTTGGATTGCCGTCAATCAAACCCTCAAGACCAAGAACCACAGTCCGACACCTGGCTTTGGAGCGCAAAAAGGCAGAGAAACTGCGCCTAGCCGACGTTTAGTCAATTCACTCCCGTGTGGACAGGATCAATCTTAGGAAAAGCGCATTATGTTCATGTTTTTCCAAGACATGTTTATCAAGGTGTGGACCTCATATAGTGCTCATTATTTTTGCCAAAAATACAAAAGTATGTGGTCGGCTCAATATGTCATGATTTTAGGCAATATCTTCTTCAAATATATATATATATATCGCTGCATGCAATAACCATAATCAAAAGGCAAAGTGACGACAGTTTTCTTCCCTTTGATAGATTGACGATGGACCCCTTGGCTTGCCACCCCATACTTTTCCCAACTTTCCACTCGGTGGAGATGGAAGTTGTCCCATGGTACTTTTCAGCTTAGTTGATTTCTCTGTGTTTTGGCTTAACACAAACTAAGCATCTTCTGGGTAGTGATCTTTTCCGGATCATGTGCCATGGGTCATGGCTTTATATATGACCACAAGTATCTCGCATTGTTTCTAGAGTTTCAATGAGTTCATACACGAATAGGTTCTCTTCCGTTATAGACTTAAACTTTTGAATTAGACATCTTTACATCGTATTCAAGTCAAATTTCGGCCCAAATTTGTTTTGCATGTGCAACTTCTCACTCGTCAATTCCAAGCCTTGCTGTCTATCTAATTTGTACATAAGAGGAGGGGTTAAATTATCATATATTATCGTAATTCGAGTTTCAATGACTCTTATATACATGTGGTTTCTCTTTACTAATAAATTTATAATTTTTTCAATTATTGTTTCTTTTGAGTGTGGTATATAGATTTTTATCCCTTGCAAAAAAGTTGCATATCTAGAAAGTTCTCTTTCTCTTATTTTAATTAATTCAGAACATTACTAAAAGTAGAGAGAGGGAGAGAGAGAGAGAGAGAGAGGTTGACTGTGAAAAGCCGAAAGCTTTGGATTATTTATAATGAGAGGCATTTTGTGACAACACTAGCGTTGCCTTTGCTTTTATTTTTCTATTAGGGGCATCCAAATCTTTCTATTTAATCCTCATTGATGCTCGCAAAATTTACCACGTATATCAATCAAGCCCCAAGCCTCAAGATGTCTAACACAAGTAGGCCATAAAAATTATTTTAAGTGAGAGATGTCATAAAATACGAGATTTGTCTGATCGCATCTTAAATAAGCGCTTAACTAACCATCAAATATAAATTCCCACCCACATGTAGGGTCGAAAAATTCAACATTGACTCGTTTAGGTACCATCTAACTAAGGAGAAAATTACCCAATCAGTAATAAACATATTCTGTAAACGTCAATTTAGTTATAAACTTTTCAATTTTGTTAATTACTAAATCTTTGCATGAAATACCAATGTAGCAATTCCAATCAATTTTCTCTAGAAATCACCAATGCCACAATGATCATGTAGGACAGTTGATGATGACTGGACCGCTATAAATAAGCAATTTCTGATGAAGATTGACTAGAATAACTATATTGGGATTTCATGCATATATTTAGGACTGGAAAACTTAAGACTGAATTAATATCCCTATAATATATTTAAGACTAATGGGACAATTTGCCCTCTAGCTAAGCATGTCTGAATTGTGCTCAACCGTGTTTTCTCCATAAACAGTTTAACATTGTCTAGACACAAATAATGAACATGATCTTTATAGGTTGATCCTTCAGCCCGTTTATAAATTCCTAGCTAAGTTTAATTAAATTGCATCTGTGATATGTTATTGTACTTATAGACATATTTTACACGCTTCTTCAAGAGAGTTTGCCTTGTAAAAGTATTAAATGTGTCATACCGGGTAACTTATTCAATAAAACATCATGTCTTAGTTTTTAAAGATACGACTCGATAACGATAACTAATAGATGTGTCGTATTCAGATTAGACTTAAATTTGACATAACAATATGTCGTTGGTTTCATTAAAATTCTGGTTCCAAGTTGCTTTCAGAATAGCATTTGGATTTTGTCCTTTGCCTTGCCAATACAAATAGAGAATCGGCAGGTCGTGGCCATGCGTGGCAGGCTATTCGCAAGTGTCCGCGCATGCCATCATATGATTATACAAATGGATCTCATTCCTTTTTGCTCTTCATCATCTGCCAATCATGGATGATTTTCTTTGTAAAAATCAATGGTCGGTACGTGAAGATAGGAGCGAACGACCGACGGAATAAAATAAACATATGAATATCTCGACCAGATATGCGTTTAGTCAAATTTTATTGCGTTCCAAGACATGTCCCTAATGAAAGCCATCAAAATCAAAGTGTATGACCACAGATATATTGGCGCCTGTGCTCGACCCTATTCCTATCAATCATTATCACTCATTGCATGCCAGTTGTTAGTATTTACAATTTCGCCTCCATCAAGCCTTTGGCCTTGAGCTCGACACATTCACTGAGCCCTTTTGGCCTACTATGACACTTGTGTCAACAAATCTTGAAATTGTCATTTAACTTAGTTATTGAAAAATGATAAAATAAAGGAGAAAAAGAAAAAGGAAGTAATTTTCATGTTTTAATCCTTCCAAGGTTTCTATCAATTGTCTAGAAATAGAAGAAGCGTTAAAATTTGTCATTATATATAGGGTAGTATCACAAAAATCTCCGACTAGCAAATGTAGACACCATCGTAGCCACATCTTCCAAAACGTCAATCCATTCGAGGGTTTTGTCGAGTACGATAATTCCAAAGGAGGAGCGATGGGAAACTTCGTTCTGATCTCTGCAGCCGGAGGCTGCAAATAAAACAAAGTCCTGAATGACATAATGCAAGAACAGCTCGACCATCACCACGTCCTTCTCGAGACATGACGACTCCTCATTTTAAGCCCTGGCTTGTGCATGTTGTTGGCGAAACTTGCGCACCAACAACGGCCGTTAGGTTTATCATAACAATGCTAAGTGATTTATCTATGCGTAGTTTTATATTTGGCTCAGAGTTTTCGCTTTTTACATGTACGGTAAGAAACTACATTGAAAATGAGTCGTGATGGTGTAGAGTATAATTTAAAATACTTTCTGTAGTTTATCCTCATTTTCAGGTTATACCTAATAATAGATAAAATCTTAATATAAATTATGTTTGCATATTTTCTACAATAAATCTGATAAGAGATGGAAATTGATAGATGAGAAATCATTAAGTCAAAAGCTCATTAGTCGAATGTGTGTGACATGCAAAACTACGCCACTTGCTATGTCATGAGGCAAATACAGAAATAAAGTCAAGTGCCACATTGTTAGCACTAGAGCAAACATTCTCTCGGCTCCGACTTTAACCATATATGTATTAGATGTGTAGGCACAATTCTTCATAGGATGACTTGCATGTAGCAACTCCTGTTGCAACTCTAATAAAATTTCAACTCTTTCGGCATTAAAAGAGGTACCCGCAAGTGTGCAACACACCCTTGATGTGCATTAGGTGTAGAATCCAAGCACACATACATATCTAGTGTCATTTTTCCTTCAATTACTAATAATCTCTCTCTCTCTCTCTCTCTCTCTCTCTCTCAACATTGATCTTCAACATTGTTCATCATAGCAGCCTTAGGTCATGTGGCCTATCTCTCTCTCTCTCTCTCTCTCTCAACATTGATCTTCAACATTGTTCGTCATAGCAGCCTTAGGTCATGTGGCCTATGTAGTGCCACAGTAGCCTCTTACTGCATAGTAACCACAACAACGCACAACGACATCATTAGCCTGATATTGTGTCAACTACACATATTGACTAGTCTTATTTTCAACACACCAAACCATTTAGATGATCCATTCAAACTTTTTTTGAATCTTTTCTCCAAACTTTCTAAATCACCTTGAGTTTGACGGAATGTTAGAGATAAATATGCATAGCATTAATTGATTACAACTGATATTATATTCATTTTGTTACCTTAGATATTCATTTAATAAAGCCTATAAATAGACTCGTGCACTCTTCATTATAACACAAATATTGGCAAATTCTCTATTCCGCATTACTCTTATGTCTATTGATGATCATTTTCCCTGATTAAGTTCAACAGCATTTGAATACCACCAACATTTGAAGCCATAAGTCAAAACTAATGCACCGGAACTGCCCCAATGTGCGTGGCTCATCTACCTAACCAAGAAAGCATACTCCCTGAGAAGACGGAGGCCGAGAATATGAATAAATCGATCCATCATGGCTCAAAATTCCATCCAAATTATACAACGCGTGCCCAGCTGAGGAAATGTCACAATCTAGGTAATCGCAAAGTACTATTTCATGCTCATGTCAAGCCCTAATTCAATACAGTACAGTACTGCAGATGTATGGTAAAGGTGAGAAACAGCTCGGAGCCGCCAAGTGCAGCGGTTGACAAGTCAATTAATCCAGCGCAAAAATGCCAAAAACATACGTCGTTGTTGTGGAATAAAAGAACTTGAAGCCCGTGACTCTACATTTGCAGTATCTATATGGCGTGAGAGAGTCACATGCTCTCTCTCTCTCTCTCTCTCTCTCTCTCTCTCTCTCTCTCTCTCTCTCTCTCTCATTTTCAATAGAGACCCCTCAATTGTATTGTGTTTGACCTTTCTTGTTATGGTTTCCATGTTTTTCAGGTAAATACATCCATCAAAGCACAAGTCAATTATCAACATAGTTGGATTGCACACACCAGCAAAAGTCTCTCTCTCTGCGACATTTTCACTAGAGAACCCTCGATTGTATATGTCTGACCTTTCTTGTCATGCTTCTCTGTATACACGCATCGAAACATAAGTCAAATATCACCATAGCTGTGTTGCATCCACCAGCAAAAGACAATCGAAGAGCGGCGGGCTAAGGGGATACATGAGGTCATCTCTTGTATTGCTGCGATATTCTTAAGTCTCAAGAAAACCCTAAATCCTCTGATTGAGAATCTTGAGGTAATAGAGACGATGGCTCTTCTTATTTTTCTAAAAGAAATATGCTTTTTATACATCTCTCTCGTCTTTTTTAAACAAAAGAAGAGAACAGATCACTTTAACGTTGGCCTTGATTCTGACTTCAAAGTCTTATATAAGATTAGTTTTGGTCCACACTGCAACGACATCGATATGAGGTAGTAGCCACTTTAGTGCTTAACTAATTGTTCAAATTATAATGGTGTTGGGGAACAAGAACGGTTAAGCCTGGTTTTCGGCACTTGTTAAAAGAGAATGCAAATGGGCTCTTAATTATTCATCCGCCCCTCAAAGAAAATATACAAATAGTCAAAGGGAATCCCGGTTGATTATTCAATCAAGGGCCGTCTGAAATACCGTAATTGGCACCCCAATCACGGCGACATCCCCCTTCCTTCCAGCCATTCTGAGTGCACCGTTTGTATACGATCCTAGTGCATCCTGTCCTTCGGTCTTGTGGATAACCACCGACATCAAAGATTCGGACGCATTGAGCTCGTCCCGACACCGGGACCGTTTAAGAATTTCTACCACCTTCGTAGTGGCGGGGTCTCAAATCTTTTTCTCCATTATCATTATGGTCTCCATCAATCGAACCCGCCGGACCAAGAGCCATCGTCCAACGCACAGCTTTGGAGCGCAAAAGGGCAGAGAAACTGCTCTAGGCCACCTTTCGGCAAATTCGCCCCCGCCTGTACAGGATCAATCGTAGGAAAAGCACATTGCGTTCATTTTTTTTACAGAAATATTCTATCAAGGTGTGGGGATCAATATGTTATCAATTAGGCAATATATTCTAATTTATATCAAACACATGCAATAACCATAGATAAAAGGCAACGTGATGACACTTTTTTCCCCTTTGTCAAGTTGACAATGGACCCCACTAGCTTTCCAACCGATACTTTTCCCCACTTTCCATTTGGTGGAGATGGAAGCTGTGCCCTAGTACTTTTTTGATTGAATGATTTCCTTGTGTTTAGCTTAAAAAAGGCTAAGCATCTTTCTGTGTTGGGGATAATTTCTTGATCATGGGTCACGAGTCATGGCTTTCTATATGTAAAAACGTATCTCACATTATTTAAGTTTTTGAGCTGGACATTTTTACATGTTTTTATAATCAAATTCCATTCCAAATTTATTTTGCGTGCGAGACTCTCCATTCTTCAATTTCACATGATGTCATCAGTTTGATATGTACATAAGAGAGGGTCATTATGAGTCTATTGGGGTTTCAATAATGCTTATATACATGTGATTTCTTTTAACTCGTCAATTTATATTTTTAATGGACACTAATTGCTTTGATTACTATTTCTTGGTGTGATATATAGATTTTTCTCCATTAGAAAAGGTTTATATTCAGAAAGTTCTCCTTCCCTTGTTAAATGATTTAGAACGATACTGGAAGCGTAGGGGAGAGGCATTTTGTGGCAATACCTAGCATTGTTTTTCCATTTTAGGAGGGAAAATTCTAAATAAAGGCTTGAAAGGGCTATCATTTTTTCAAATAAGGACATGGAGTGGACATTATGTTATATAAGGGCTCGAAGTACCATCATTTTCTTAAATAAGAGCTTAAATGAATCTTGTTTTAAATAAAAGTCTGAAATGGCCATATCAATTTTAAAGAATAGTCTAAACTCACCATCTAGTGGAGGGCAATTTTGTCTTTTAAAATTTTAATTTTTTTTCCTTTCTTCTTTCTTTTTTATGTTTTTTCTTTTGTTAAAAAAACAAAAAAAAAGAAAATTAAATAAATAAATAAATAAAAGAAACACATGGGATCACCTGTATTTTTGCTTTTTTAATAAAAAATTAAAGATTTTAATAAATTTTAAATTAATTTAATTAAAATTAAAATTAAAATGTGTTTGGATGGAAATACCCATGATCAGCTGGAATATTTTGCCGGTTGGTGAGATTAGGTCATTATTTAAGACAGCCATAATCACTTCAAACCCTTATTAAAAAAATAAGAGCACTTCATACTTTTAGTTGAAACAATATCAATTTCATGCTTTTATTTGAGAAAATAAATGCATTTTAAGCTCTTGTTTGGAATTTTTCCTTTCTTAGGATAAATGCGCAAAAAAATCCATAAAAAAAATTGCCAAGGTGTAATTGAGTTTTTAACTTTTAAATATTCAATTAAATCCTAAAATTTGTCAAATTGAAACAGTCAAGTTCTTCCCTTAGTTTGGCTAATGGAAAATATTAGATAAAATTACCAAAAAAATTTTAAACCTATTGCAATTGCAATAATTTAGTCCTTTTTTTTTTTTTTTACTAATTGAGTTATAAACATTTTGCATCTATAACATTTCAACCTATTTGGTCATTTTTGGCCAATAATCGCTGATATGAACGTCAACCGTTCTACGTGGTGGGCTAATGTGAATATTTTATTAATTTTTCAAAAACTTCCTTTTTTTTATTTTTTATCTTTCATCTTCTTTCTTTTTTTATTCTTCCCTTCTTCCTCTAGCCAACTGCCAAACTTTAGCGCTCACTTTGTTTAGGGATGATCAATTCTTGGGCAATCCGACTTTCACCTAAGAATTGGGAATCAATCAAGGGGGACCAATTCCCAGTTTTTGAAACCAAAAGCTAGGTTAGTGCCCCTTGGAACCAAACCAGATCAACCGATTGATCCAATTCTTGAGTGAGCTAATGGAACTAGTGGCATGTTCTTTTTTTTCTTTTTTCTTTTTTTTTGTCATGTTCTCTCATTAAATCACATTTTACCCCTTAACAAACATAAGGTCAACCAGTTATTTGATTTTTGTTTAGGGGGTTGAGTGTAAGATCACAAATAGTTGAGGGGTAAAGTGCAAAAGTGTTTCCTTTTCTTGATATTAACGGGCACCAAGTGTCTTTCTACTAGATTTTACTAGTTTGAGGAAGAGCACCTTCTTCGATTAACAAGAGCAATAAGAGCAGCTTCTTTCCTAATCTTCTTTAAAGTTTACTTTTCCTTCCAAGCATAAACTTCCCATTAGTTTTTATAATTTTTAAAGAAATTATTAAAAAGAATAAAAGTCCAACCCGAGTAGTTTGGATTAGCAATTCCACACATGGAATCTGAAATTGGACCAAAAATCACCGATTTCAATTTTTTGAAACTGAATACACGCCTTTGGAAACACCCAGAATTGGCCAATCCGGTCCAGCCTAGATGGTTCATTTTGCTCACCCTTTTCCAAAACTTTCAAATACATCTAGACACATTAATATACTTTTAGACATAATTTTACTCACTTACTTAAGAAAGTTTACACTATAAAATTGTTAAAAGCATCGTCTCAGGTAATTTCTAAAAAAACATATCATGTTTGAGTTTTAAAGATATAACACGATAATTAATAAGCGTGCCTCTCTCATAATAATAATTTTGTTGGTTTTATTAAAACACTGGTTCCAAGTTGCTTTCAGAACGGCATTTGGAGCTATCTTTTGCCTTGTCAATATAGATGGAGATCATTGCATGCCTTTTCCCAAGTGTCGGTGCATGCCATAATGGAACTAAAAAAATGGACCTCATTACTTTTTGCTCTTCAACACCTGTCAATTATGAAGGATTTTATCGTAAAGATCAAAAGGTCGGTGCATTATGATAATAAACATACCCAAAATAAATAATATAAAATAATTCTAACTTTTTCTTATTATTATACTAAATTTTGTATCATGCCTATATTTTTAAATATCCAATGAAGCCAAATTTTCGGAAAACTTACGCTTACATGAGTTGGAGTCTCAGATATTACAGCAAATGAAGGATGCATTTGTGAGTTTTCTTTGTTTAGAACTCTATTCCAAATAATAGGATTTTGCAATTGAATGTCACGTACATATGTTGAAATTAAACAGCGCAAAAAAAAAAAAAACGACTAAATAAATATTTGTGATTGTCCCTGCAATATGTCGCTATGTATTTTTTTACAATGAGTTATAAGTCCATCTTAGATGAATAAATCCGGGTCCTTGAAATAACCCCACAGTTTGAGAATTGACATCAATCGACATCATATTTTCAATATATAACAAGTTATACTAGCCTTCTCTCATACAATTCCAACAGCTATCTTCAATAAATCACGGATACCTCACTAATACCGAAAGACCTTGACTCAACACCAACTACTTCCGCCGTCTCTAACGAGGCTCGGGTGCGGGGCCTTCCGCCGTGGACCTAGATTGCGTGAAGACAACGATAGAAACTCAACGTCGCAACGCGTGATAAGAACCAAGAACAGCAGAAATCAGCTCGCATCCCGCTTCTTCCGAAGTAAGTCAGTCTTTGCCAAAATGCCACTCAAAAATTCTAAACGGCGAGTCACGATTTCTCAAGATTATCTCTATCGACGAAGAATGAGCGAAGCAAAGGGTGGCCATTCATAACACTTTTCTGCTTCAATTAGTTTGCATTTGGCATGACCCGAGTTCTTGTTTTATGCGAGGATAGAAACGGAAGACCGACAGATCATGTAAACGCATGGATATCTCAACCGAATATGCTCCTAATCAAATCTTGTTTTGTCCCGAGCTATGTCCCTAACGAGATTTGGGCATGTGCTCTATTATCAATCCCTATCCCTAAAGATCACTCTCGCTCTCCACATGTCGGCCGTCGGAACTCGCAGCCTCCGGCCCCACCAAGCCTTTTGGCCTCGAGCTCGGTGGCATTAATTGTTCAAAAGCACGGAGGAATCAACCGCGACACGGTACAGAGAACCGTCCGTGGCCATTCTAATCGGCCAAAGCATGCGTCCGAACTTTGAAATCGATTGGAAAATGCATCTTTCGAACGTAGCAGAACGAGGGTTTTTGTCGAGAATGATGAGTCCAAAGGAGAGTGATGGAGAGAGGTTCGTCCGTTCTGAGCTATCCCCAGTCCGAGACCGAAACAAAACGAAAGTCCCGAAACACATGTTGCCTATTCGGCATGTGAAAATGAATTAGTCACCGCGATGATGTCCCCACCAAGCCTTGGCCCGTGCATGTTCTTGGCTGAACTTGCTCGCCAGCAAGGGCCGTCAGGGTTGTTTTTTCGCAATGTGTTTGGTTCGTTTGGAGATGGACAATGGTGAAGTCGAAAGCTCGTCGACGGGAGATCGGTCGGCGAGGATATTGGGAAAGCCGGCACGCCAGTTGCGGGAAAAAGGTCTGGCCCCATAAGGAACCGCGTGGCTACAGCGGCGAGCGACCCGGTCCCGGTCTTCCTTTGATGCGGAAATTCCTTCCTCCTAAACTCGAGCATTGAAGTGCGTACGTTCTTGGAGAAGTTTAGATGGGGCCAAGGGCACTGACCAAAAAAATTCCCTGAATTATTAGCTATGGCGTTGATGATTTCCCAACGAACTTTAAGCGGCCAATCCAACGCGCCGGGGTCATAGACCCGTGCCTGAGCCCCTGGGCCAAGACCTAAAGTCTCGCGTTCATGATTTTTTTTATTATGCAAATTACAATATAAATATTTTTTTTAACTCGCTGGTGAATAACTGAGTTGGTTCGGTTTTGGACACTTCATCGTAAAGGTCTTAGGATTGAAATTTCGCAACTGCTAACACTGGAGGCTATGATGGTGGGGTTATGTGTTAATCTCCCCCGAGGTATAAGGGGGCCGGTCCTTCGGTTTCGTCCAAGCATAGAGAACCCGTGATGAAGTCCTCAGTTACAAATATATATATATATATATATATATATATATATATTTAAAAATTTTACACTTGCATTTTGGGAATGTTTGAGTGCATCAAGCGCTTATTTCACCATCTTTGGCTTCATCTATTTCATGAAAAATTAATAATTCGAAAAATATTTTTAGGAAAATCTTATTTTATATCATAAATAATAATTAATCAATTGAAAATGATTTCAATATTAATAATAATTTTAATTTAAATATTTTCTTAGATCATAAAAAATTCCTCATTTATCTATTTTTATAAGAAATATGACTTACTATTTTTAGAAAAATATTTTCCCGCGGCGGAGCCTTTATTGGGAGAGGGTTGAAAAGAGGAGATGATCAGTCAGGCCCGGAACAAAAGCAGGCCCCAGACGAAACCGCCCCGCGATTGATGTGTAAAATTACGATAATGACCTGCGGTCAAGCTATTGAATTTTTCCTTCGTTGCCTGCGTTTACTTTGTCGTGGACGATGATGACCGGAAATTACCGATTCGCCCACCGGGTGGGGTAGGGGGGGCCCACCCCGCTCGGTCAGATCAGATTCCTGACCTACGCCCGCCCCCCCACGTGCCGGGGTGAAGGAGGATGGGATGGGAGGGGATCGCATGCGCTCGTCCACACGCCCCGTACAGTGCACACGAGGGTGGGAAAAAGAGAAAGATAGATTTGAACGTGAGGAGAGGACGACAGCTTTTCTGCCATTCCCATTGGATTCGATTCTTTCACCCTTCTCTCTCTCCTCTCTTGATTGGTCTTGTGTACGGATGAAAACAGCACTTTCTAGGGCCTGCCTATTTTCCCCCTCTCTCTCTCTCTCTCATTTATATGTAAATATTTATCATATTCCACTTGAGAATTTACACACACCAAAAAAAAAATTTGTTTTGGTTGTTAAAATTATGATAAATGGTATCCTTGTATATTTACAAAATTATAAAGAAATCGAGGTGCTTGTTGCTAAATTTTAAAGTCGATACGAAATAAAATCTCTCTTGAACACGTTCACGTTGTTCCCCATCTTACTCGGTTTGATGGCGAGACCGTTTCACTATGTTTGTTTCATGATGGTGTGACTTCATTTTCACAATATTGATCTACTCATGCAAAGTGCTTTAGTATAAATAACGTAACCCGATTGGTAAAATGCCAAATTATCTTATGCCATTCATTTTTAGATAACTGAGGCTTATTTTTTATATTAATCATAACTTTTTGAGTGATTACCTCTTCATCCATATTCATTGCTATCTTTAAGAGTTTGAGACTTGCTTCTGCTTCTTCTTCTTCTTTTATTTTTTGGTTTAATGTTGCTATGCATAGATATATTTAGTATTTTTTAATATCACGAGATGATCTATAATTTTTTAAACTAAAAAAAAATAGATTTTGGCATGAAAAATCAATAGATAAAAAAAAAATTGGTGAAAGGAATGTAGATGAAATTGATCATATTGACATTTCTTGTTCACATGTTTGAATTTTCATCCGCCAATTTCGCAAAAATTAATAAAATGCACGTTATTGCTCGCAAGGGGCTATAGTTATTTTTCTGTTAAAAATACAGGGCACTGTGGGGCCCGCGCGAGGTGGTGGCTGTGCGGACGGTCGTGATGTAACGCCCTCCGAGCGGCGATGCATGGTGGCTGTACGGACGGCCGTGATGTAACGCCCGCGAGCGACGACGCAAGCGCCACACCGTCGGTTCCGTTGTCTCGTAGCTCGTCGGTCACCGGCGGCTGTGACCCGAGCCCGGAAAGGATGACCCGCGGGTGAGGTTAGTAAAAAGCTCCCCAACGGCTATTTGGTGGGCCCCACCTTCCCCCCCACTTTTCCCTCCCTCCTTTGGCCATTCCGAGGTGGTCGTCGACGCGCGCGCGCGTGAAGAACTTTATGCGTCTTTGCTCTCTTTTTCACCCGCGGATGTGACCGAATTTACGGTCCTGCCACGCTGTCTTGCAATCGATGGCTTCTAGTTTGCTTTATCACTTCCTTTCTTTAGCGGTCCTTGCAGGAGGGCGGGATTATATTTCGCCCCCCGAGTTTCTGGGATTGGAGCAAGTTGCTCCCTGTCGTTTCGATTTTTGCAATTTGCCCCCCGGCTTTTTGAAATCGGCGGCAACGCGCCCCCTTTGGTTGGCTCCAGCCAATATTCTTCGCATATTTGATCACATGATTGCACATGATCGGTAATGATCGGTTGTTTAATGCATACCGATCGTTTATCATCTATATATGTGAGAAGAAAAAAAAAAAAAAAACAGAGGCCACTTGAATAAATATTTCAGAACTACATATCAATATGCATTTGACATAGGTCCAGTAAAATTCTCGTCGGAACTTTAGCATGTTCTCTTATGCAATATATTTTTGGATTATTCTTTGAAGTCTGCATACGCACGTACTTATGTCGCAATTGACCTCGGTAGTCAGCCACGTAGTTAGATGCTTCAAACAAAAGTTGGTAGGAGGAAACGCAGGGAAGCGCATTGTTATTGATTTATAAAATTCGTGGGGCAAATTGTGTACATTGAAATGACGGTGGACATGCAAAAACCCTGAAAAGCTTTGGGGGCGATGTGTAATTTACAGTCCATCTCACGAGCGGTTCTTTGTTTCACCGATAAAGTCATAGCCACTCCAGATATGAAGGTTAACTTTCTTTCTCTTCAGCTCCAAGGTCTCCATTAATTATGTTTTGAAATTATCTTATTATATTTATAGTGAAAAATGAGACGGTTCCGCACAATTCTAGATCTATGTATTTCCCTAGACCCAAGCCACTCAGTGGACGGCAACGGTTGATCTCATGAGATTTACATATAGGACTTTTGTGGGAATTCATGATATCAACGGTTGTGACCCATTGAGTCCATTTAATCTAGCTCGAAGCAAAAAGAGTAAAGACGAATGGGTTGAACACAATATTCAATTTGAAATGAATTATGTGAAAAAGAGATATCATTGGTTGAACTATGTAAAAAAAAGATATCATTTGACTTTCTGATAGCGGGATCTAACCCATTTCAAGTTGCTGAGTGACAATTATTAGGGAGACATCCATACGGCCGGGGAGCAATAAAGAGAGCTTTATAGACCAATAATTGTTAATTGACCAATTAAATTAGGTTTTCAAAGAGCTTTATGCCAGCTAGGGCAATGAAGAGCAAGTGTAACGTGAACTAACGAAAGACAAATTGCGTCCATCATCTCGACGATGCAATTTGCTCCACGACCATGTTATTTTGTTCATAATTTCATAACTGAGCAAAATAAATAAATAATAATAATAATAATAATTAAAGCGCCAATTTTAAGCTGAGTGCGGGTACTTTAATTAAATTAAATATAGATAATTGTTAGAGAACTAAGAAGATGAACTAATCGCGGTTCGCAATTTTTACTACTTGAGTAAACAGTCTTCTGAATAAATCTAAAAGTAACTAAAAAAATATCTCTGGAGTCACTCTTGAGAATGGCCCTCCAAATTTAATGCAATTGAGAGGTGGACACTATAATTGTACAAATGAAAGATCTTTGGATCAAAAGATTAAAGTTTGAGCATTTTTTTGCTTACATTTAAATATTTTTTTTCGGTCTTACTCTAATCCTACTTTAACACTCGCTCTCAAACTTTTACCCTACCTCATTGCAAAGCGTGGGAATCGAAACCCACCCATGAAATGAAATCGTCCCCACCCTAATCCCTTATGAAATTGTGGGGATTTGAACCCCTCATCTCCCACTTCCAAATTGGAAGGATAACCACTAGGACGAACCCTCGATGATTTACATTTAAGCATTTAAATAGTCGAACATGTGTAGCATTTTTACATTTATTTGATAGGAGTTATCGAGTTTCATTTGGATTTAATTTGTTGTTCGAAAATCAACGATGTCAAAACTTCAAAAAATTAATGGGGTCAATTTCTCATGCAGGTCAAAATTTATTGTGCATACAACAAATTCAAACTTGTGTGTAGCATATGATATATTTTTTTTATACAGTACCTAGAATTTTTTTTTTCATTCTAATGTGTAGGGTGCTTCCCCGATTCAACCCTTATAAATGGACGTGTGAAGTTCAATGCCCATCTTCAAATTTGTACCCAAAAGTATCAATGTTCTTGTAAGATATTGCAGTGTAATGATCTCGAGTTTAGTGAATAGGATTTCCAAAAGTTGTTCAATAAAAAATCATTTTTCAAAAAATCATTTTAAGACTTTCCATTATATGAATGATGGACAACTACTCAATCGACATATTACGTTTCTTCTAGATTGAAAATAATAAGCTTAGATTAGGGGAAAAACTTTATTTTCTAACGAGAAGAAAATCATTTTCCCTATTTTTTTTAATTCCCTATTATCTATTTCTCATCAATTCATTTTTTATAAGTCCCGTCCATTTTTTTCTTCGTAACTGTTCTTTGCAATTTCTTGAATATACTTCGGTACTACTAATATTCTTCGTGTTCAAGGAAAATGCAATCGTTTATAGTATCTTAAAAAGTTATGGATATGGTTACAAAATTTATTTTCTATTCTCTTCATTATTTTTGCGATTTCAATGGATCACAAAATGAACAAATAATATATTGATTCTAGTTTGTTAAAGGTTATGTGTCATTTGTACTAGGGACAAGTGTGGATTCATGGTAAAATCGGGAATCAACCGCAGGCATAGTCTTTGATTCTTAAGAAAAGTGGAATCGACAGTGCGTAGATAATTTTTGTTTGCTGGGTAAAAATTGAACCGGACTTGAAGTCGCGCGAGACTGCGTTTTTTAGCCAAGAAAGTGAAAAGCTAAAGCAAGAGTGATGTCCTAGACGACTGAAATTCTCCATAGACCACCAGATGTATTGTTCTGAAATTGCCAAATGCTTGCTTTGGTTAATGTCCCCAAAAAGGAAAAGACCTGAGCTTCGTAAACTGTCTACCCCAAAATTTATTGTTTTGAAATTGCCAAATGCTTGTTTTGGTTAATGTCCCCATAAAGGAAAAGACCCGAGCTTCACAAAATGTCTACTCACGTACTCTCACCAAGGAATTGAGTTCACTTGTAGTTGAGGACAGTCCGTTAAGTCGTGTCAGCTCAGCTGTGGATATTTAACTCATTCTCATTCACTCCAGGCATGAGATGTTATTATACTTGTCAGAACCAAAATTCTAACATGGTATCTATCTTCATCACCGCGAGGCCCATAATTTCCTATTTACCTTTTTCTTTCCGGTAGAGAGAGAATAGGAGGACAACGCGGGATCTCTCAACTCAGGATGGTTCTTCCGTCTGTTTTTTCCGTGAGCCTTTTAAGGACTTGCTTAAATCTAAAGCTTCACAAAATGTCTACTCACGCACTCTCATCAAACTTTTCTATGCTAATAATAAGTTATATTTGGAGCGATCATCATTCAACTCAAATCTGGAAACAAAGACGGTACAAAGATTTACCTTTTCCGTTGATGAATTTTTCGAAAATATATTTCAGCGACGAGTTTTCAATGCAATAAAGCAGACTCGAAGATATGCTCCGAATCGGAGAGATCTTCAATGTAAGGTAGGAAAAAAAAGTGCCTTTTTTTCCAAATGGGATCACGGATTTTTTTATAATTAGTTCCCCTCTCAATGTGGTCAATAATAGAACGCTGAACCAAAAATTATTTAATTATTTGCACATTATATGTGGTGCATGTGAACGCTGTGCGCTCCCCAGCGAAGCCCTCAGTTGTGCCCCCGCTGCCGGTTGGCAGCAGTATGATGGGATCCACTCTCGCCAATAAATAAAACTGAGAAAAAATGAAAAAAAAAAAAGAGCATAATTGACAAAAAAGATTCAGTAGTTTTATTAAAATTATTAAATGATATAGTAAACCAATCGAATTATTTAATCAGCTTGGGAAATTGTGACCTTCCAGAGTCCCCCCCGACTGTAGAAAATTGCGAATTTTGACCGTTGTCTTTTCGACTTTTTAATAATGCTTCAATATTATAATGGTAAGATTCTGAAATTTGTCAGCCCGAGTCGCCATCCTTTTTTTAAATATTGAAAAATGACAGAAAACCCAGAACCCAAAAAACAAAAAACAAAAAAAATGGTGCTTAGAAAACTGCATAATGCGATCAAAACAGAAGAATCTTTGTCTAGGGCGACATGAAAAAAAACATTATCGTGGAAGAGACTCCACGTTGCCCGAATGGTCTAAGCGATTCTCCCAGTTTCATTGATTACTCTGCTGAAAAATATGAAATTGGTTTGTTGTTTTTTTGTTTTATTTATTTATTTTTAATTCGTTTGGTCGATGGGATAATTTTTACATGGGATTCCTTCATTTGATGGGGAGAAACGGGAGGTAATTATACATAAATAGAATAAGAAGCCCCACCAAACTCAGCATGGAGATCAACTATTTAATGATGAGTTGCCCCTCTGGGTCAGTCACTTTCAATTTTTTCTTCAACTGCCACCCCAAAATAAAAAATTGCAAAGAAAATTGTAATCGAAGAACTTCTCTGTTTGCTCGAACTTTCGATCTGAATTGATTTGCCAGTAATTTACTAGAAAATAAAAATCCTATTATAACTAAGAAGAACGCCCTTTGTATTTTTATAATTTATGTGATAGCAAATGATTTACTCACTTTTTTTTGTCTCATTGTAAGATCTGAAAAGAATAAATGTTTGTGGAGATTCACAGATGCCCATTACAATAACATAAAGAGATAGAGAGATTACAGGCAAGATTAATTTCATTTTGTTAATTAAAAAAAGTTACATTCTAATTTTGCCTTCGAATTTCTAAAGATTTAAGATGTTTGATATCGAAAAAGGCTCGAATTTGGAAGTGGTTTAGAGCGATTATTATTTGCTTCGTTTGTTTTTTAAGGACTTGGCGACTCATACACTTTGAGCTTTTTAATATATGTTTATATTGACAAGTGAATTTACTTTAGATTATTCATAACTTCATTGAAGTTAAATAATTTTTCAATGTTTTCACGAAAAAGTAGAAAAGTTTGTTGAAGTTTTCAAAGCTAAAATTGTGCACCCTTTTAAGTGTCAAAAGATGAAAAGTTTTTAATAAAAAAAAAGATGTAAAGTTAAAAAAGTAAAGGGAAATATCATAACAAATCCAAGCTATGTTATAAATATCTCAAAATTTTTTCACGTTACAAAAAAAGGGTAAATTTTCCCAACATAACACAAATACCCTCACTTTTTCTATGCTACGAAATTACCCAAACTTATACATGTACCATTTCAATTCCATTTTAAGTATATCAAGTTTGAGGGTTTGAGGCATCTGCTTTACAATGGATATAGTTTGAGATTTTTAATAACACCCGAAAAAGTTTACGGCATTTGTGCTATTAATTTGGGGTCATTTGTGCTATTAAATCAAATGGTAAAAGGGGTGCAAATTAGACTAAACTAGAGAAGTAGCGGAAAAACTGGGGTCAATTTTTGAACTCGAGGAGGGAGGGGCAGAATGGGAAAAGCAGCGGGGCGTCGTCTGGGGTTTCTCGAAAGGGAGGAGGAGGACACTGGCGACCCCGCCCCTCCCCCCTAAACGACAAGGGACGACGCTGTGTCCCTGTCTTGATTGAATCTCTCCGCACGGCGCCCGACGAACGACGAACGAGTAGCAGAGTCACCGAGCGAGGTGAGCGAGTCACCGAGCGAGTCGCTTTCTCACCCACCCGCGTTCGTCCGCTGTACCGAAAAACGCACTCCGTCCAAAACTTACATCCGCCATTTTCCCCTCCCCATTTTCCGTTTCTACCCCTTCTCGGGTCACGTAACAGCGTGGATAAAAAGAGGAACTTCAACCCCCGCGGAATGGCAGAGAGGGAGGGGGGGGGGGGGGTGGTGGGCAGATTTATTAATTAATGAAAAGGCAAGGGGGGAGAGAGAAAGGGCGAGAACATGACAAGAAAAAAGTGAGCTTTTCCACATAGAAAGAGAGAGAGAGAGAGAGAGAGAGAGCGAGCGTTCTTAGAGAGAGAGGGGAAGTGGGCAAAAATATTTATTGGATTTTTGTGGAGGCAGGGCCTTCCCCACTGAGAGAAACTCTTGGCTTAAGGCCCCGTGGTGAGGGGGGGTGCGCAGGATAAGCAGAGAGAGAGAGAGAGAGAGGGAGAGAGCTAGCTGGGGAGGGAGAGTAGCCAAGTTCATTGCTTCTTGCCTGGTGATGTGGTGCGAGCTTGAGCTGCTCTGAGCTACGCTGAGCTCCTTGGTGTAGTGTCTTTGGTGATTCCAGGGTGCTTCTCTTTCTGGGTTTTTTTTTTTTTTTTTCTTTTCGAGGAGAGGTTTGGTTCAAGAAAAAATGGGCGAGAGAAGAAGAGCTCTGGCAGTGATTGTGTGCTTGTGGAGCTTGATCTCTCTGTCCGGAGCTGCCCGGTTGGGTTCTGGTCCGAAGCAGACGCTCGAGGTTCAGAAGCACTTGAGGCGCTTGAACAAGCCTGCTGTGAAAAGCATTCAGGTTTTCGCCTCTTTCTTCTCTGCTTTATCTTTTTTGTTTTCCCCCATTTGTAAAGTCTCTTTCAGGTCTTGCTTTAACTGCTTTTGAGTATTTGGTCGCTGCGGGAAAAAAATGGGGGACAGTGAGAAAAAGGGAAGGGAAATCGCAAGCTCTTTGTTTTTGGTTGCACAAATTCAGCGGCTTCATATTTTCTCAGAAATGAAATTTGAGTGATTGGAATAAGAAATGCTTTTCCTTGGATTTGAAAGAGGTTTTGAGTGAGTATGAACGCTCACCTCCTATTTCTTGGGTCTGACAAAATCATGACATCCTTATTTAAAAGAGATTGTCTTTTTCTTTTCGGTTACCTAATTAAAATTGACTGCAGACTAAAGAATGAAGCAAATGGGTGCCTTCTTCATCGTATAGCTAAAAAGCTTTTCTGGGTCAGTTGGGATCCTGGTGCTGGAGCTCCAATAATATCCTGACTCCTGAGTCTTCTGAATGTGAAAGCACAGTCTGGAAATGATGTCTATCTGGCCCTCTTAGAAGCTTGGATGAGCATGATGAAATAATAATGTACTTGGTTTCTCTAGATAGGCCCGAACTGCAAAAATTTAACTCACTTGTACCACCTTTTAAAGCTGTGATAAATGCTTCTATTCTACAACTGTTTTCTAATGGACATGGGGTTTCATGTTTTTGATCTTATGTATTTTGTAATGTGCTTCAGAGTCCAGATGGGGATGTTATAGACTGTGTCCACATATCTGATCAACCGGCCTTTGATCACCCTTACCTCAAAGACCACAAAATCCAGGTGCATTTACATTTTCTTGCAGATTTCTCTCTCTTTTTTTTTTTTAAATATTTTTTTGCGTCTTTTCTTTTAATTTTTACTTCTCTCTTTCCTAATTTTTACCATCACCCCTTTTTGGTCTGTCTTTCTGGGTTCTGTTTGCTTCACCAGATGAGACCTAACTATCACCCTGAAGGCCTGTTTGATGAGAACAAAGTGGCCACAAGCACCAAAGAAAGAGCAAACCCCATTAATCAGCCGTGGCACGTGAATGGGAAATGCCCTGAGAACACCATCCCCATAAGGAGGACCAAGGAAGATGATGTCCTGAGAGCAAGCTCTGTTAAGAGATATGGAAGGAAGAAGCGCAGAAGCATCCCAAAACCCAGGTCCGCTGACCCTAATCTCATCAATCAGAGCGGTCATCAGGTAAAACATTTGTTCTTCTTCTCTCTCTCTCTCTCTCTCTCTCTCTCTCTCTCTCTCTCTCTCTCTCTGTGGGAAAGAAAATGAAGTAGCTTTTCAACCTTTTTCCTTTTCTTGCCTTTTGATGTGGATTATTTGTCACTGATCTTGTTAATTAATCTTTTTTGGTTTGTTTCTCTTTGGAGCATTCAGCATGCAATAGCTTATGTTGAGGGAGACAAATACTATGGAGCAAAAGCAACCATAAATGTTTGGGAACCAAAAATTCAACAGTCCAATGAGTTCAGCTTATCTCAGCTCTGGCTATTGGGAGGTTCATTCGGTGAAGATCTAAATAGCATCGAGGCTGGGTGGCAGGTAATGTCAAAATCCATAAATTTTCCCTTGATGCTTGTTGGAACTGAAATTTTTGGTTATGCAGTTGCTTAAGACCTTGACTAATGTGTACAGGTCAGTCCAGATCTATATGGTGATAACAACACGAGATTATTCACCTACTGGACGGTAAACCTTCGCAGACATTGGTACATTTGCTGTATCTGGTGTTTTTATTACCTTCAACTTACTCAACTCCAATTGGTTTACAGAGCGATGCGTATCAAGCCACGGGTTGCTATAACCTCCTCTGCTCTGGTTTCATTCAAATCAACAATCAAATAGCAATGGGAGCGAGCATCTCCCCTGTTTCTGCTTTCCGGAATTCTCAATATGACATCAGTATACTCATCTGGAAGGTAAAGTAAAAAATGGCAACGATTTTGACCTATTAAATAGCTGCAACTGACTGTAGGTCAATTTCTCGGAAATTTCATAAAAGAACTTTACCTACTTTAGATGCCATAGTAGCACATGCCGGGTGTGTTGTTTATTTACCTATAGGGAGTATTCTAGTTTTTTGCAAGGACTATAATAAAGATAGTACAGGATTATGAGTCATATCAACATATCCTAGTTGCTGTATGAAACTTTACCTACACTTTCTTCATGTTTATTTAGCCTCCGTTAGTAATTGAAGTTACATGAAATTTCAATAGGATCCAAAAGAAGGTCACTGGTGGATGCAGTTTGGGAATGACTACGTCCTCGGTTACTGGCCATCTTTCCTCTTCTCATACTTGGCAGAAAGCGCTTCGATGATCGAGTGGGGAGGTGAGGTCGTGAACTCGGAACCCGATGGTGAACACACATCAACTCAAATGGGAAGCGGCCATTTTCCTGAAGAAGGGTTCGGGAAGGCCAGCTATTTCAGGAACATTCAAGTCGTCGACAGCTCCAACAACCTCAAGGCTCCTAAGGGGATTGGCACCTTCACCGAGCAATCCAACTGCTACGACGTCCAAACCGGCGATAACGGCGATTGGGGCCACTACTTTTACTACGGGGGTCCTGGCAAAAACCCTAATTGTCCATGACCATTAGAAGTCCCCGAAATCCTCCTTTTTCTATTTCCCTATGTATCATTCGACCCTTAGTGTCATCAATGTCCCTTCTCTCTCTCTCTTCTGTATACCCCTTTCTTGGTCCTTTTTTAGGGTGGGTCTCCTAGGAACATGTCTTCACCTTTCTGTAGTGGGAAAGTTTTGACTCTACTGTATTTTCACTTTAGAATATTTTCTCTCCATGTAAGTGGGTCTTTTAGAGGGGTTGGCCAAAAGTTTCTGAAAGCCTCAAGAGAAATAGGCCCTTGAATACTCCTTGTATTCTATTTGTTTGTTTGCTCCTTCCCTTGGAGTGGTTTGTCAATGAATGAATGGAATGAACCATCCTCTCTCATTTGGCTCCATGATCCAGCCTTTCCCATTTTGTGAATTTTCAAGAATGCTGTATTCCTCTCGCAATTTGCCAAATCTCCTAAAAAAGTATCAAATCTGTGATGTCTTCTTTTGTTTTCTTTTGAAGGTTCGTATTCTTCTCAAGGAAAGTGTGTGGAGGAAAGCTGGACGTGAGTGGATGACAGATCTTATCCCCATTGCATCTCCTTTTCAAAAGCACAGCACTCGCACGGTCGCAAACAACAAAAACTACCAACTTAGACATCAACCCAGCACCCAAAGATCTTTTTAGCCATTTCTTTATTAATAAACAGCACCCCATGGATTTCAAAATGCTCAAAGCTAAAATGCCACTATTCCGGTTGATGTTTTGGAGGCGCCCAACTCCAAGATTCCTTGCCCCAAAGTGTCCTAAAGTTGAATGGATTTGTACGAAGACTTTTTATGAATTTGTCCACTTCGCGTCACTCTCAGCCACCTGCCTATACTAGGGTGTGCGGGATATGGTTGTGAAGATGGTAGCAATTGACCTTTAGTTGGCCTCCATTTTGCCTTAATAATGTAGTCCCTTGATTGAGCCTTCACTAATTTGGTTGAATGCATCTAGCGGGTAGCACCAGTGCTCATGATTGTATGAGCCTTTAGAAGAAGGGATTTGCTAGAGCATGAATAATCTTAACTGTCCGTTTGCTCTTGTAGCTGATTCTCCTTAGTTTGCTGTTGTTTCAGTTTGCTCTTGTTCTTGTAGTTGCGGGTTCCTTCCATCTCCGTTCTTCGCCTTCAGCTTTGAGGGCTAGAGGGTTGGGGAGGCTAGGGGTTCCTGTTGTTATGTTTTGTTTGTTGGCCTCCTAGCTTTTGTGTTTCTTGCTGGCACCCTCGAGCTTTTTATCGGATCCCCGTCACTCTTGCTCCTTTGTTAAGAGTGCTTGTTTGGATTCGATCTTTTGTATTTTTGTCCATTCTCATTAATATTATTACCTTCATAAAAAAATAATCTTAACTGTCCGAGGGATCGATGAAGATCTTCGATTTGATTACTTATCCAATGTATTTTCTAGGATTTGATAAATTAAAAAAAATATATGTATCCCACTACAGTCACAACACGAGCGCAGTAAAGCTTGACTCGAGATAATGAAATAAAAAATTTAGAAAATAAAGAGGTAGTGTGAATGTGATAGGTACTCAGCTTCTGTCTCTAGAAGAGCTTCTCAGTGCCATGCATAGCACGTTGAGCCAAGATCCACACACGTGAAAATTTCAATGCGGATGCTGATGATGGGTAGCGTCAGTAGAGGGTCGATGTTATTGAGGGCGAGGAGCTAAATAATGCTCTGTACCTCTTTAGACATTATGAACTGTCCTCGTGCTTTAAGCATGAATCTGAATGCAAAAAAAACCTGTCAAACTATGTACCCGATTTCGATATTTAGCGAGATAATCGGTTCGCCCTGCTGGTCCGCCGGAATAAACCAGACGGCATACATATTAATCCCTAAGGTTTAATCTTCTTCTTTGATTAACTCTAAGAATATAAATAATTCTAGCTTTGGCCAATTTGGTTGGCTGTTTTTTTCTCTGAAAGTGTTCTGGTGATATCTTGCTTCAGTAGTGGCTGCTGCTCGGAGAAAGCAAATGGTTTTCTTTGCTTTTGGTTTTCACTGTTTTCCATAATAAATTGAGACGATGGATCCGACTATTCTCATTCCGATTTTTAAATTTTGAATGTCTCTATTATTGTATATGGATGCCTTTCGACTGAAATTGACATCACAAGTGAAAAACAAATCTATTCTCAATAATTTTTTAGAACAATTATAGCTGGATCCCTCAAACTCACCATAGGAATGCATTCGAATCTCGAAACTCTCATTTCACGGATCGCAAAATTTGACACGGTCTCCTGCTTTAGTCCTTCCTTAAATCCATCAGCTTTTCTTGGACGGATAATCGACGTGACCTTCTTTTTTGGTTGATTTTCCCTTTGTCTTTTCCACATATAGTGTTGATGTAGCGACAGCCGGGTGTAGCGCAAAAAAATGCCAAAATCTTAATATAAGAATTAAGATAAAATAGAAAAGAAAAAGGGCATAAACGGAGAGATGAAGGGGTGAGGGGCAAAATAGGTAGTGGCGGAGAGGGCGGCAAACCCTTTCCCGACAACGATGAGTAGCAGCAAGCAAAGACGTGCATAATAAAATTTATACTTCTATATTTCTCTGTTTCTCTGTTTATCGAAATAGGTTTGAAACAGAAATCCGTTTGGTAACGCAATTTGATTTTCTATTTTTGAAACAGATTTCTACTTCAGAAATAGATTTGAAGAATAAATTAGAAACTAAATTTTTAACTTTTCAGTTTCTAAAATAAAAATTGAGAAATCAATTTATGGCTAGAAATTAATTTCTGTTCCTGAAATTTTGTCATGCGTACCCTAAATGAATGGATCGAATTAGTTTCTAGTTGGTTAACTTTGGTTTCGAGTTGCCTATGACTACAAGTAATTCCGGCTTACAAAAATATGGATGTCTTGTCAGGTTGGATTCTGAACATCTGGGTTCTGCTTGTTTGCCTGCTTTTTAAATGTGGTTCGACAGAAAAAAAAAAAAAAAAAAGTGGTTTGGGTTCCGTTTGGACCCTTACTTGTTTTGGGTTCTCACTTACTAGTTTTGAATAGATTAGACATAAGTACATCTACATTTATGTTTCAGTAAAGCTGGGAAGTGGATGAGAAGGACTGATTTCAATTTGATTAAATGCGATTTCAGATCAGATTCACTTACAAGTCATTTGAACTGATGCAACCTAGATTTAAATTTGGGTTTGCATTAGTTCAGCCAACATTGGGTTGGAACCATTTAATATTCGATTTTCTTAGTTTTTGAGTCAGGCTAGGTTTAGATGACCGAATGATTAATATTTCGAGATCGGGCTATTTCGGGCACGGGCCGATTTGAATATGGATTATTGAATTTTCTTGTCAAGGCACCTCGGTTTTTTTATATAATTTAAGTTTCGAATGAATTAAAAACTGAGCCCCAAATGATTAGGGATGTGCGCCGAGAACCGCTTGAATCGGACCGGACTGACCGATTTTGGGTGGTTCCCCAAGAGGGCGGTCCAGTTCCCAGTTCTCGCTTTTAGAACTAATGGCCGGTCAGTTTGGTTCCTAGTCCCCGCTTTTGGAACCAATGGCCGGTCTATCCAGTTCCTAGTTCCAAGGTAGGAATCGATCGACCGGACCATACTGGTTAATTATATATAAAATATATTTTTAAATTTCTTAAGAGAAAAATCATAATTCCTCCAACTTTCTCCCATTTTTCATTTTATTTTTGGGTCAAAAATTGTAAATTTACAAGTTCCACCAGAGCAGACTAGACCGATCAGTCGGGTTCTCGATCCTAGAATTTGGGAACCGATCCTCCCGATCAGGTTCTCGGTCCCACCACGAAATCGGACTAGACCGAGAATCGATTAGTCTTACAAATGATGTACACATTTTTTTTTGTTACTGCGCGTAATGGAAATCCCAACTACAAAATACACACCCAAACTTTTGTTGCGCATGCTGATCCAGTCGTTAAAGAGATTTTGGGAAATGCTAATCTAAATTCTGAACTCGATCGATGTGTTAAATATTTTTGGACAAGCCTAACCTTAAGAAGTTGAGAAACCTAAGTCTAAAGTAAGATATATACTCCCCACTTGACCTGAGAGCACAATAATACCATACCAATCATCAAGTAATATCACATATTCATGTCATATAGGGAGATCCATATATTATCTGAATTCATCTGAATTAACGTGATTTTGGGTTATATATAAATGACCATGATCTTGTTGCAATAGTAAATGCCATGAGCTAATATTTAGTTTGACAGTCAAATGTACACGAATAAACGTACTAATCTCATGATGTGCAAATACTACATAGTAACTCACCAATCTAAACAAGTGAGCAATTATCTTCTGCTCGTCACTAGTCTAGATTGATTCGACTAACGAGATATCGTCACCACTAACTCATAGGGGACAAAATCATAAACATATCTTTACCACGTCTCAGCTCTTCCATCACAAGTGTCCCCTACATCAGTAATGAAAAATTCTCCTCAAGCCATATCAGAATGGGAATTGCATGCCCATTCTCACAACAATTTACTCAAGCCGTATTAGGCTACACAAAGCCATATTATCCCATGTAGGAATCATAGGAGTTCATGTCCTTTCAACTTTGTAGATACCCGTCTTAAAGAGTAAACATCTCTATTTTCCTGGAGTTTTATACACATACTTATATAAGCGAGTTTGTTTTTTAGCAAATTGGTTGTCGCAAAGGTACCCATCACATGGAATCATTTATATGTAAATCATTATAACTTAACAATTGTCATGTATAATTATAGAATAATAGTACAAATAATACCACACTAATATTTTGGCATTTCCCATATTAACAATGGAAACTTAATATCTATTCATCATCACTTGTAAACTCACAAAGTCTTATTCATAACACAAACTCTTATGTTGGGTAGAAATTAAACGCAGGATTAGATTTCTTGTATTTATGGTATAAATGTCATTTTTCTCAAATAACAAACTTCTTAAATTTAAAATAATTAATTAAATATAAAATAAATTTGGATTCAAATATAAGAACTAAAATCCAAAATAATAAACAAAAATACAAAAAAATGGACGATTTTTGTTGTTACTTATTCCTATTTTTATTTATACATTTTCTTTCTATTCTATAATACATATCCCATTTATACATATATATTTATCGTACATTTTATTTTATAATAATTTTTCATTAAGAATAATGGAAGGGAATAAAAAAGAAATAAATTAGAGAGTGGAAAAATAATTAAAAAATAAGTAAATAAAAATGAAATGGAAGAACCTTAATTTTAAATGAGCAAATTCAACTTGAAACGCACTTTTCTAATTCCCTTTGTCTCATTCTCCTTTTGTATCTCTGGTTCATGTTGAAACTTCACAACTTCTCCATAGTTTTTTATTTACATCAAAACTCCATGAAAATGGCGGAAAAGTCAAAGTCGAAGCTTCTTCTCCTCCTAGCTCCCTAGTTCAAGTAAAAATTCCATGAAAGTAGTAAAACACCTCATTTTCTGTAATTCCAAATGAAAGTGGCAAGAGAGTCAAAACATTATACTTTTTATAATCGTGAAGGTGAATAATCGTATTTTCTCTCTTTTATTAGATTTAAGGTTCGATGAATGATCTGCCTCATCAATGTTGTTGAAGCGTTGTTGAAGCGAATTTATATTTCTTGACATAATCGAACTCGTAATTATAGAATGCTGCAATGAGCTCCTTTTCTAATTAAGATGTAAATTTATGTTCATTTATATCGACGTGCTATTCAAACCAAATAATGGAATGATAAAACATGAAAATAACCGATTTTATTATTGCAATTCTCCAAGTGGATATGATATAACAAAATCATTGGATTTTATAATTTATTCTATCCATTCCAATCCTAGTTAAAAATCTAAATGATCAAACGCAACCTTAGTGTAAAGATAAAATTAGAAAATGATATTCATAACCAATCACATTGCCATGAAATCGCTTGTCCCATGTACTTTCATCCAAGCATGCTAAATATTTGAGTTTCTTCGATGCTAGAACATATCAAAGGTGTTTGGCAAATCTTTTTGGGACCTCTTTAGCCAAATACTGGCCTGGTTCAGCCTTTTAACATTTTTTGAATGCTATTATGGGGTTTGATGACTTCTTTTTTTTTTCCCTTTCAATATTACCCACACTAATAATACTATGTTCCACTTTTGCCCTAAAATAGTACTGTTCATCTTCTTCAATCGTTTTTATTCACTTCTTTAACCCACCGTCTTTGTGTTCATTAGTTGTTGCGTAGTTGAGGTCAAGTTGACAATCACCAAGGTCGAGGTTGTTGGTCGCCCAAGTTGAGATTTCATAAGTCAAGGATCGACGTTGAATTCACATGGACTGCAACATCATCTATCTTCTATAACCTTTTGATAGAAGTCGCTAAGGTTGCATGACCTTGGCGTTGCCTCACTTAGTGTCATGCATCCTTTGTGGCTCTTGCTTAGATGGAGCCAATTATCAAAGGGTTAGATCTAGGTTGCCCCGAGGACACACAACCTTGGTGGCCTGTTGTCTAGTGTGGCATGATCAATCTCATGTACCGCACGGTAGCCAACGTGGAAGAGTTAGGGTTTTGATGGATCAGGGCTTTCAGATTGAGGATTTGCAGAGAAATAATGGATGGGAGAGAGATGCTGCAAACTTGGCCCTCGCTTCAATGAAGGAGACGAAAAATGCCTTTTGTTTTTTTTTGTCTTTTTTAAATTTCAAATTACTTTGCCAAAAATTACATCAAAAGTCACTAACCAAACGCTCTTCTTTTGAGCATAATGCACTTGGGCCCAAGAGCTTCGGGGAAATGACTTTGCATTTCCTCTAAGCCGAACCAAACACAACCATTGTCATGCCAAAGGATAGTATTTTTGAATTAATTCCAATTTCTATTCCACAAAAAAAAAAAAAATCTTAGTTTCACATATATAACCCACTAAAGGCTCTCCCCTTACTCGGTATGCAGTTCGATTTATTCCCATTCCCTTCAGTATCCTCGAAGCTTGTTAAGAGCTACACCTTTATCGAGCTCCCTTGCCCTAAAGATCATTCCTTACTCTCGTTAGAGTCGGTTATATGTTAACAAGCTACTATGTGGTTGGTTCTTGAAGAATCCACCTACTAGAGGGGTTCCGCTCTTATATATCTAGGTTAATTCACTTAAGCTATTGTTATCTTAGCATGTTTCATACCAAGTGATGGTTTTGTCCTTTGCCATACACACATGCACGAAAATAGGGGGTTACTCATCTTGACAGTGTTCTCACTTGATAACGCTCAACATTTGGAGTTAAAATGTGTTTTATTAGTTAATTTCATTTTCACATATATATAATTTAGGGCATTCTTTCCCATGTTCAGGGTCTAATTCAGTTCATTTATGTTCTTTCGCTATCTTGAAAGTCTATGAGGAGCCACGTCTTGTTTGAAACCTCTTTTCCTGTTGATGCTCCACGCTAGTCAATTTAGGTCGTTACTAAACATACTTTTGGTAACATCTCAATGATATTTACACCTTACCTTTTTCTTTGTAATTTACAAAAGGGATTGAGATAGAACAGACCCTTCATGTAATGAAAGCCGGAGAGAACTTCATTATACATTGGGTGATTATCGTACCCTCTCCATAACTATAAAAGGGGAGGGGAATTCCATTATGAAATAGGGTTTTTGGTAAGTGTTTGGTTGAGGAAGAAGATATAGCCGTTGCTCTCAAAAATCATTTTGGAATACCAGCATAATCATTTTATTCAGCAGAATAATTTCGAACCCTTTTCCTATTTGAGAAAGTGTGTGTTGAAATGAGAATTAACTATTGAGAAGGAATCCATTTGATTGAATAATAATCTAACAAAAGATACAAATCTAATTCTTCTTGATATATCTGTTCATAACTCATGATGTCAACTAGGACCCCTTTTGAAAGCACCTCAGCCTTATGGACTTGATGCTAAATTTTTTCCAAGTCCACCCAAGATGTATAATTTGGCCCTTCCATGTGCAATATCACAATATATAGTTTCCACTTTAAAAAAAAAAATTAATCCCTAACTTGGATGTTGGTTACAATGCTCGTCTCTAATGCCCTGGGACTAGAGAATCTTAATCTATATAGACTCATCAAATCAATGCAACATTATAGGGCGATAGTCAAAATCCCGATATATCAATTGCATCTTTTCCTCTCTTCTCTTTTCTCTCTTTTCTTTTTTCTTTTTGACCTGCACTGACATTGGTATCTCTCTCGCTCCCTCCTTCCAACTCACCATCGGAATTATTGTCCCACAAATTCAACCAATTTCAAACAGAAAAAAACACAGTTCCAGCAGTACCTTGATTCCCATGCTGCAACATCACATCTTCCTCAGTTTTGCCATGAGTGATAGTGGACTACATAACCTCTGCAGCCCGTTTTCTTTTGGCCCCCATGCATTTGGTACAATAGCCCCTGCCGATTAGTCAAGTTTGCATAATAGGACACCATTTTCTCTGCAGCCTACCATCATGCCATGCTCCCCACCTCACCCAAAAAAAAAAGAAAAAAAGAAAAAGGGAATTACTAGTCTTGTGACAAATTCTTCCTGATTAGAAGTCCTTTTCTAATCAGGAAATACAGAGAGAGAAATAAAAAAAAATAAATGAAAAGAAATAGACCCATTTTTCAAAATTCTCTCAAGCCAAAGTCAAGAAACTGCCCCCTTTCCAAAGGCAAAAGACAATTTGACCACCCCATGAAACATTAAAAAAAGAAAGAGAGGGAGAAAAAGACAACTTGACCCATAATTGAATTTGAATTTAAATGAAAAGGAAAATGTGTTTGGGCATTGATTTGGGTCATGTTCTTCCCTCCAGCCGGATCCGGATCTGGATAAGTACTTTAACCCCATTTCAATTATTGAGTTTAAATGCGTTGCAATTAATTACGTCGTGCACAGAATGTCTTCCTCTCTAGAGCTATGATGGTTTAAATGCACATAAGCCAGCAAAAATTATCTGGGGTCGGTCCTCACGGTGGTTAGATCAATGGGATGGTGAAATAGTGTTGCACTCTTTTATTTGACTTTGCTTCCATACTTTTTTGAGGTAAAAGACCATTGAAAATCCTAAATAGATATCTCATTACATATTTATCAAAAATTCATTTTCATTATTACTGAAATTCCCAATTTGGTAACTCGTAACGAATTACTTAAAATTTAATTTTTGTCTTATAAAGATATTTAAGATTAGTTATCTGACTCAAAGCACGTGGGGTTTTCACGTTGGACCCATCATTCTTCAGTCAATTTAGTCTTGTGGTCATCTTCGACATGTATTGTTAATGAAGAGCATATAATACTGGGCGAGAAAATAAGTAACTATGTATTAGTGTGCATGAAAAAGGTCAATCCCTTACCATAACCAACACTCTCTATTTTAACTCTAATTTCAAGGATTAGTAAATTAGTTTAAAGAAAGACTCGATTCAATTTCAGGTAAAAAGAGCAAGAAAAGAAGAAGCTTGATCCACTCAAACCGCAGGTAAACAACAATTTTACACATCATTTTCACTGACACCCCTCCAGTCCTGCCCCCCTGGAAGCTACTGATTGATCCCGGGGGACGCCGATTGGCCCGTGCGTCCCACGCCCGCCATCCGCGACTGGGGCGGGGGGCGGGGCTCGATTCCCTTACCGGACGTCCAGAAATGGCTTTTACAATTTTTTTTTTATTTACTTTTTCCACGGTCGCATTCTCACCCCTCTTTTTTTTAACATTTTTTAAATATTTTATTATTATTATTATCATCATCACCATTTTCTTTTTCATTTTCCTCCTCCTCCTTCGCAAAGACATTCTCTCTCTCTCTGTGGAAAAAAAAAAAAAGTTGTCTTTTTTACTTTGCACAGTTCACACAGAGAGAGTAGGGTTTTGATCTTCTTCTCTCTCTCTCTCTCTCTACCTTCTCTCCTCTCCTCCTTTAGCTGAACCGCACCATCGGAGAAGGAAGCCATTGTTGACGAAGGCCCCCGCCTCGCTCAATCCCCAAACCCTAGCTAGCCGCCCCGCCCCGCCCCGCCCCGCCCCGCCCCCCTCCCTCCTCGGCGTCGGGGACTCGCAGGCTTTCCCGGAGGAACCTCGCGCTCCCCCCAACCCCCACCCCCACCGCCGGGACTTTACCCCCATCTTGAGTGCCCGGATACGGGTCGGGTTAGCCGGCTTCCGCTTCCAGAATCCGGGCGCGCGGGGACCCGGGCCGGGATGTCGCCGTAATGGTATGTTCGCATTCCTCCTCTCGGCTTCGCTTGAGCTGCTGGTAAAGTGAAACCCGAGCGAAAAGAATCCGGGCCGTTTCGAGCGTGGCGGGCCGGGTCGGGGGTTTGCTTCGCTAGGTTTTGGAGCTTGGATTTTCGCTTTGAGAGTTTCGTCGATTGCGATGGTGCTTCCGCGTTTCTGATGGAGGTGGGTCTTTTTTTTTTTTTTTGGGAGCAGTTGAGGTAGTGAAGCCATGGAGGGGGACGAGCGGGAGTTGCTGTTGCCCTGCGTGATTTGCGGAACCCTTTTCGCGGTTTTGGGTTCGGGTTCTTTTTCGATACTATGGTCTGTCAATTGGCGGCCCTGGCGGATATACAGGTGAGCTCGATCGTTTTTTATGGTCTTTTCTTTGGTGGATTGATGATTTTGGTAATCTTTGAGTATGCCATTGGCGCCTGCTTTTCTTGGAAATGAGCCTAGTCCTGCATCGTTGTTCTTCTTATGTGTTAGTTAATGAGCTGGCTTTCCTCGGAAATGAGCCTAGTCCTGCCATCATTGTCCTTGTTATGTTAGTCTAATGTTTATAATCATGTTCCATAGCATAATCGATTGAGAATTCTGAGGCTTTAAATCGCTGCCTTTGATTCTAATTTAGTTAGCACCCGGCCATTTCGATGACCGAATCTGATATGTATCGACTTTTGATGGTTATGAGTGAACCTGAAAAGGTAGGTTCTTCCTTTTCATGTTGCATGTGTAGATATGTACTCCCTGTTGTGCATTTGCGTACACTTGTGTTTGTGTCTGTGAGTTACCATGGAGGTTTGCATTTACATTCACTAGATAGGTGGGGATCTAATGACTGGGTAACATCTTAAACTTTGTTATTCAAACCCAGATCACACAAAAAATCTGCTGGCCACTTGAAAATGACACTTGTGAAAGAATTGAGACTCATAGAGAAAAACAAGCAGGAATGTGCAGAATGTTTATAGGAGATCTAAACTATTTCGATTGTGCCTACTCCTAATCCTTATGGAATGTAATGAAGGCGATTTGCCCTGGGCTTTGGTTTCTGTTAGATTACAACGTGATTTGAGGACAAGTTTTACCAAAATTTTTCTGAAGACTCGATATCGTTGTCCCATTTCCTATGAGACTATTTTTTTTCCCTCTCATTTGCCGACTTATTGGCTGGACAGTGCATGCCATTTTGCCTGCATTTCCTTAGCATATCTTCATCTCTTCCCCCATGGATGGGAGTTGGAAGACTTGGTGTAGGAAAGTTTTTTTTTTTTTTTTTTTTTGGGGGGGGGGGCATTTCAAGGAAAATTTGGAAATAGATTGTCGATCAGGTTTTGCATTTGCCATTTTTCCCAAAAAAGCATTGTATTTGGTGTTATTTATATTGAACAAGCAAATGATGGAATGTATGCAGTCGAACAAGAGGCAACCTGACACTCTGTATCATATCCTTTTGGATGCTGCTCCCTGTTTTTGGATCATTAAGTACCTTACTGGAAAATATCAGCAAATGAGCGCACTGGGAGGATTATAATGGTGGTCACGTCATACAGGATAGGTTGGGAAACTTAATCTTCGACTGAGTGCACTTAAAAAAAAAAAAGTGATACTTTGTGCTTTAGGGCAGAAAGAATGAGACTTGTCTGTGCGGTAATCTTCTGTTTTTCCCATGAGTATTCTGCAAGATACTGAGAGGAGTAGATTTTCAATCTTTAATGGACTTGAGGTCTTTCATACATGTTCTAACAAATAGAATACCGCTCAGTCTAGGATATTATCTAGGAGACGTGCATTGAAGAGATGAATTTAATGCTTAGACAATTTAAGATGCATCAAATGCAGACGCAACTGAAGAACTCAATTTGTTCCCCTCTACTTGTTACGGAGCATAGTTGTCCTATTTATTTGCTTCTGGAGAAATGTTTGCAAGCTTTGATCGGTTGTACCCCTCATACGTGAATGTCATGTTGTTCACTATTTTAGGAGCACCAAATATACTTTGGGTAGGATCGGTTTTGGGTAGGATTGGTTTTTGCATGTAACTCTTTACATTATTTGTCAAACTCTTTCAGAGAAATGGTACATATTGGTGTTTTATTGTACTTATTGGTCTTCTATAAGTAAACGAGTTAATATTGCAAAATGGCACCAACAGGGCGCGAACTGATTTAACCAACCAATAAGCAAAACTTGTATTGTCAATAAGGTTCATCAGATACTGTCCCCTACCCATGATATTTCTGCACCACCAAGTTTAGCGTGGAAAGCCATCTTTATTTAATTACTAAAAGGTGTTTCTGTGTTTTCAAAGGCTCTCCTATATTATCTTTGTGTTTGCACTTATATCAGTCGGTTTGGCCCCTTTTTCAGCTGGATATTTGCCAGGAAATGGCCTGCTGTTCTACAAGGACCTCAGCTGGGCAGGCTATGCGATTTTCTTTCCATCTCTGCTTGGGTGATTGTCATTTCTCCGGTGGCTGTGCTTATCACATGGGGATGCTGGTTGATTTGGATACTGGGACAAGATTTGATTGGTCTTGCCATAATTATGGCTGGCACTGCCCTCCTGTTGGCATTTTATTCAATCATGCTTTGGTGGAGAACACAGTGGCAAAGTTCGAGTATGTTCCCTCACTTTGTATTGCTTTCTCAAATTATACCACTGATAAAGTTAGGCCTTCTAGGGATTGGTGTTTTAAAATTTCAACTGTCTACTGTGATTGTATCATATACTTGGTTCTTTAGTGGGTTGGTTTCCTAAGCTTTTGTAAGGGTCTTGATGCTCTTTTTGTGCCAAGAGAAGGCCTCATTATGTGAGATTATTTGATAAGTGGGTAGATATGTGGTGAGTCCAATTCAAGAATCTCTACTAGATTGGAGACTGCTATCCTGTTATGACTTTTCGCATCTATAATTTTTCATTACATGTTTGAAGTATAGTTCAGGACTTTAATCCTATGTTTGGGAGATGGAGGGGAAGAATATATATATATATATATATATATATATATATGTATGTATGTATATTTATTTTTTCTTTTGGGGGGGGGGGGACATAATTTAAATTTTTCCTCCATTTCTTCTCACAAATTTTAAAATTTCCCTCATCTCTCACCCAGATTTTTATTTCCCCCATGTTCCTCCTCCTTTTCCAAAACATAGTGCAATTCCAAAAATTACCATGCTTGTTAGTCGTTTGATTTATAGTCTATCATGACACAATCATTTTAGGTTTTGAAACAGGTAAACTTTGGAATAATTGAACTTGACAATGAGCGGAGAGAGAGAGAATCGACTGATTTCAATTAACAGAATGTTGCAACATAATTGAATGTTCTTTGATGCTGCTATGATAAAGGAGGATTTAGCAAGGGGAATTAGCGTGGTGTGGGGAGAGGGTAAGATGGTAGATGGTATGTTGATTTTTCAAAGCTGATCTAAAATAGGGCTTGTTCTTTTTCTAGTTTGATGGGAGTCATCTGATTGGTGAAAGAGAGGATTTCTCTTTTTTTGGAGAAAGGTAGTGGACAACTCTTTTTCTGGATAATTCGTGAAGACATGTCTTTATAGGGAATCTTTTTGATGAGCTTTGACAATTATTGTTGACTTGTGTTGGAAGTAAGACTCCCTCGAGTTTCCTTGCTAAGTTAAAAAAAGGGATGGTACAGGGAAGATTTAAACCTTTCTACAACAACTACAATTTGACAAGAAGTAGATGTTTTATTTAGCAATAACAAATGCATGATTTTTGTGATCTGTGAATAGCAGCCAATAGACTAGAAACTGTTGATTCTTAATCTTTGAAGCTGCTCTTATTTCCTCTACCCATAAATTCTACAGATCACTTGGAGGAAGGGTACCCCATAACTCTCCTAATATCGATATTTCTGTTGCCAATTAATCTATAAAGTAGGGGTCTTTGCAATTTGTTGGTATAGCACTGCATAGGCCATCTTTAAAAGGAAAAAAGTAGACCGACTTCTCTATGAAGCAGCTTCAGGATCCCATGGTGAATTTTGAAGAATCAGGTTTTCATTCACAGGATTCTCACCCAAGCATGTTGTCTAGGTTAAGAAGGAAATGTTAATTGCTGGCTTACCCCAAAGTTGTCTCCACTTTGCAATCTGTACGTTAGAAATAATTGCACATTGAAGTTTTTAGACACTTCCATAACATAGTATCTCATTCTTTTCACTTCCAGAAGAAACTATTCAAATAGATAAAACTTACCACAGACCTCCCAATTGTTCAAATCTGAGTTAATGACAGGGCCTTGAGTGTGTTGATGCCTATCTCTAAACTATTTGAACAACTACCTTCTCTTTTTTTCAGCTATTTGCATGCAGATCACGTATAGATTCAGTATACATATATTTCTTTTTCTTCTTGCACGAAGAAAGAGGATAGACTTCTCGTATCCTGCTAAGTTGCTCTGGGATGTCACAGATTATACTACTCCATATGCTTCTAGAGTGCTGAATTGAGCTAGGAGATTTGGACGTGGCATGAAATAAGATTCCTCTTAGCGAGAGTGGATTTGTTTTGCTGTTTTCCATATTTCCCTTGTCTTGAAGCAGTAGAGCACGAAGGGGTTTTGATGAGAGACTCCTTTATTAATACGAGTACAGATGGATGGTTTGGCTTAAACTCTATGCTTCAGTGTAGTAGTTTTTGGCCAGCCATATAACACAGAGCGGGACTTTGTGAACTGCCATTCGGCTATGCTTTGTCGATTTAAATGTTTTACTGGCTTAGGATACCATTCATATAAAGTTCAAAAAATGCTGCATTGGGAGAGATATATGTGGTAATTGTGTGAAAGTAGCCTAAATTAACAATATGATTGAAATAAAACTGGGATTGTTGGGGGCATTTGTAAAGCCATCGAACTGATTTGCTGTTTAGAAGAAAATCTTTGAAGTTAGAAGAAAATCTTTGAAGTTTATGAAAATATCAAGACAAGGAAGATACATAGGGATAGAAACAAGGATAGAAAGAAATGCTGTTGCAATCGGAAGGAGATACGGAAATGTAGACATATAATTGATGATGCAAAGGATTCATTTTTTCTTCTTCCAAGGACACAACCGATTAGTATGTTGAATATTTCTTAATTGTTTATAGTCTGATCTTTTAAATAGCTGAATGAAGTTTCCATGAAGGTAGTGTCCATCACATTCAAGGGAAAGCGCTAGGATTTTCTGTTAGAAATAGGACCTTAAAAGATTGGAACTGGAGGATGCCCTACTGATTGATTGGAGATGATTAAAACTTTTGCTCTGTGTTTACGATTGCGCGCTCTTTGGAATTATAGTTTCTGTTTATTAATTTTAGCATTAGGACATTGCGTATTAAGAAACTGAAGTGAAAAAACGGTAGAAATGATTAATGATAAATTTTGATGCCATATTGATGTTCTTATTTCTCTAATTACAGGGGCTGTTGCTATTCTTCTCCTTTTGGCGGTTTCCCTACTTTGCGCATATGAGCTTTGTGCTGTCTATGTTACAGCTAGTTCAAGGGCATCGGAGCAGTATTCACCATCGGGTTTCTTTTTTGGTGTATCGGCAGTTGCCTTGGCAATCAACATGCTTTTTGTATGCCGAATAGTGTTCAATGGTGAGCTTTGCAAATTCTTTTTTGCTAAAATAGTTAAGAATCTGGAGTTGTTAACTCACTGATAGTGTAATGTCATCAAATGAGGCAGTTGTTTGCAATATATGTTTTATATTGTAACGTTCTGGCAATCATTACCTGCAGGAAATGGCTTAAATGTGGACGAGTATGTACGTAAAGCTTATAGATTTGCGTATTCAGATTGCATTGAAGTGGGCCCTGTTACATGTTTACCAGACCCACCTGATCCTAATGAGTTGTACTTTCGGCAGTCTAGGAGGCAAGTTAATGATATCTTATGCTGTTATTTGTGTTTCATTTCACACCTTTATAGGTTTTTTCAAGATTCAACTAAAAACTATATATAGCATTTTCCCTGCATGGTGAAGAACTATGCTCACTATCTCCTTGCCATCCTTTGTGGGAATATCTGGTCACTTCATTGTGAGCACTAAGGCACATTTTTCATGAACTTGGATTTCAATATGATGATTTGGATATTTATTTTGGAGTGGTTGTCAATATTATCGTTTTTCAAAGAGCTTGTTAAACTTGCTCTCCCTCTTTTCTGTATAGAGGATTCAGTTGCTTTCGGGGTTCCTTCTGTTTTTAAATCAGATGCACTTTCTTATCAGGTGGTGAAATGATTGATACTAACCTGATCTTTTACCTTATTCTAACTTGTTTCCAATTGTTTTCTTATGTTGCTGCATTCTTGTAGGGCTTCACATCTTGGATTTCTTTATGCTGGCTCTATAATCGTCTTGATTGTGTACTCTGTCCTGTATGGTTTGACTGCAAAAGACGCGCGTTGGCTTGGAGTAATTACATCAGCAGCTGTAATAATCCTTGGTATTCTGTCTGACTCTTCTTTTTTGTAGCTGAGTGCAGTCCAGTTATTCTCACTTGCTTGATTGTCTATTCGGCAAATTCAGTCTTATGTACATCTTTGTTTTTTTCAGATTGGAACATTGGGGCTTGCTTGTATGTGTTTCAGCTTCTGGAGAGCCGTGTTTTGGTTCTTTTAATTGCCGGCGCATCTCGAGTTTTCCTTATTTGTTTTGGAGTTCATTTCTGGTTAGTTTGAGTAATGGGATTAAGCAATTCTTATTAGTCCTTTAGTTTGTGGGTGACATGTTTTTCTTATAGCTGTCAATGATTCCTCATTTCAGGTACATAGGACACTGTATCAGTTATGCTGTCGTAGCTTCTATGCTGTTAGGTGCTTTTGTTTCTCGACATCTATCAGTAGCAAATCCATCAGCAGCACGCAGAGATGCATTGCAGAGCACGGTAATTCGCTTGAGGGAGGGCTTTCGAAGGAAGGAGCAGAACAGTTCATCCAGTTCGTCAGAAGGATGTGGTTCCAGCATCAAACGCAGTAGTAGCGCCGAAGCAGGACATCTTGAACCCAATTCCAGGGTTTTAGGTCAAAGTACCGTTGATGCAAGCAGCTGGAATAACCCCTTCTTGTGTCGCACTACTAGCTCTCGGGAGGGTATTGTGAGTGACAAGAGCATGGATAGTGGAAGACCTAGTGTTGCGTTGAGGAGTAGCTCTTGCCGCTCAGTCATTCAAGAGCCAGAGACAGTAACTTGTTTTGCTGATAAGCATCTTGACCATAACAGCTCCCTGATGGTTTGTTCGAGTGGTGGTCTTGACAGCCAAGGTTGTGAATCCAGCACGTCTTCTGCAAATCAACGAACTCTGGATTTGAATATAGCTTTTGCACTCCATGAAAGATTAAATGACCCTAGGATCACCTCAATGTTAAAAAAGTGTGGACGACAAGGTGATATAGAGTTAACTAGCTTATTGCAGGATAAAGGATTGGATCCTAATTTTGCAGTGATGTTAAAGGAAAAGTTGGATCCGACAATCTTGGCATTATTACAGAGGAGTAGTCTGGATGCAGATAGAGATCACCGTGATAATACAGACGTCGTTGACTCAAATAGTGTTGACAATGTTTTGCCAAATCGTGTTTCTTTGTCAGAAGAACTAAGGCTTCGTGGGCTTGAGAAATGGCTTCAGCTTTCTCGCTTACTTTTGCATCATGTAGCTGGCACTCCTCAGAGGGCATGGCTCATATTTAGTTTTATCTTCATCCTTGAGACTATTGTGGTTGCAGTCTTTCGTCCAAAGACTATCACGATGATAGATACCTCGCACCAGCAGGTAGGAAGGGGAAGGACTTATATTTGTTCAAAATATATGCTGTCCATGCAGATGTATATGCACACGTGTCTGACTCAAAATACTAATTAAGGATTCTGATTCTGGATAATAACTCAAAAAGCCTGACATTCTATCTCTGCATTACTCTAAATCATGATTATCTAATCTTGCTTCTGCTTTGCAGTTCGAGTTTGGGATTGCTGTTTTGCTTTTGTCTCTCGTTGTCTGTTCTATAATGGCTTTCCTTCGCTCCCTTAAAGCAGAAGATATGGCTATGACATCTAAACCTCGGAAGGTACATGTCCAAGAAGTTGAATTATTACTGAATCATGTTCGGTTGAATTTGGGCATGTGGACTATTGTGAATGACTTTTGCTTTATCGACTGGTTTTGACTTGATTATTGCTATAGTGCTTTTTATCTACTGCATATTGTCTCTAGAATTTTCTGTATCCATGTACTTTAGCTTGTTATTGAGTGCTGAACTAGAGATTGATTCTGTTGACTGGCATACTTACAGTGTTTTGCGCTATGTTGGTCTATGAATTTTCTGCATGTATCTCTTCAATACTTTACAATAATTGCTGGTTTTTTCTCATGGACATTTGTTTTTCCCCAGTATGGTTTTATTGCCTGGCTCCTCAGTACTTGCGTTGGGTTGCTGCTTTCATTTCTGAGGTATGCACCTGGTACTACAACAGTCATCTTTGTGTTTGACTTTCTACACACTGTCAATATTTGCTAGCTAGAAATGATAGTTCACCTCTCTTTCATGGAAATGAATGTATAGTTCAAGGTATTACATATAACAAGAAACTTTCATCCTAGAAGAAGTGATGTATTGGTCTCTGTTGTTTGCCATGTATGTATCGTGGTTATGGACAGGTTGCGGTTATGGACAGGGTGCTGCTATTTTTAATTTGTAATCTAGATTCCACGACAGTTATCTGATTCAAGCTTCTTAATTGGGAATAATCTGAACTTATTTTAGGAAGTATGTAATGGCCTGTTTGTGTAGGATTTTTGACTTACTAGTATGTGTGATACATTAATGCTAAAAGTGAGATCATATGGAAAGGTCACACAAGTTATAGAGTGCTTGCCAAATAACTAGACATGAGTCAGATGACTAACGACCATGTTTCCTTGTCCATCTGTGCATTTTGTAGTGTTGTTATTACTTCTTGCTAGTTTTCAGTAACTGAGTGATCTTAATGGCTGCTAATACATTTTAGACGTTTTGTATGGTTGCAGCAAGTCGTCAGTTCTTCTTGGATTGTCCTTGACCGTACCTCTTATGGTAGCATGCCTTTCTATTGGAATTCCCTTATGGATACTTAACGGCTACCAGTTTTGCATGCCACGAGTCCACTCTGCAGATCACCCTGAAAGCAACATTACTCGTGGGAAGAAGGAGGTGTGTACTTGGGCTTGGTTTCTATATCTCTACTTATAGTTGAATTATCTGTCTAGAAGTTGTTAATTTTACCGTGTTATAATATCCTTTTAACTCTTTCGTAATACATGTCCAATCCAATCTCATACCTGTCAGTGCTTGTATCACTGAGCTTGAAATGGGTAAAGTATGGCAAGATTAGCATATTCATACTATGTTGAATTTGTTGGGTGGGGGTGGTATTGTTTTGTTCAGTTACTTTATGTTCCTACAATTTCTAGTTTCTGCTCTTTGTTATCAGCAATGTGAAGTTGCTATTCTGAATTTCTGCTCTCTGTTTGCTGCTATATTAAGTTGCTAGCTACCTTTCAAGGACAAGTAAGTCTCAATTTTTATTTTTTTGCTGGAGACCAGATGCTAATCTGTTTTGGATTAAATGTATATACATGCTCTTACATTATTTATATCTGGATTTTAGTGGTAAAATTCTCAATCTAAGTTCCTCAGCTGTTGCCATTCACAGGGAGTGGTTCTTGTTATTTGTGCATCGTTGTTTTCACTGGCTGTGGTCGCTCTTGGTGCAATTGTGTCTGCAAAGCCATTGGAGGATTTAGGGTACAAGAGTTTGACTCATGATGAGAAAAGCTTCAGTTCTCCTTATGCCTCATCTTATTACCTTGGATGGGCCATGGCATCTGCAATTGCTTTAGTTGTTACCGGTGTGCTGCCCATTGTTTCATGGTTTGCTACATATCGTTTCACCCTTTTCTCCGCTATATGTGTTGGGATATTCAAAGGTATTTCCCCCCTTCCTTTAACTTTGTGCTTAGCATGCAGCCACAGGTGCATTTATGGTGGCTTTATAGTCAGGGATGCTCTAAACTTAATTATTGCTTTTGTCCTGTCAAACTTGCAGCTGTCCTGGTGGCCTTCTGTGGTGTCTCCTACTTTGAGGTAATTAAATCCAGAGGCGACCAAGTTCCAAGGAAGGGGGATTTTCTTGCTGCTTTACTTCCTTTGGTGTGCTTTCCTGCTCTGCTATCGCTTTCTTCAGGATTGTACAAATGGTGAGTTAGCTTTGCGGTCTTCTATCTGGTAGCTAACTCAATTCAAAATTTTAAATTGCTTGTAACCATTGGCGATACTAGATTTTATGATGGGTTGCCGCAGTATGCTCAACTAGATTTGTACAATTTCCAGGAAAGATGATGGCTGGAAGCTTTCTCGTGGTGTATATGTGTTTGTTAGTATTGGACTCCTCCTCCTGCTTGGTGCAATATCAGCTGTCATAATTGTAATCACACCTTGGATGGTAAGTTCATCTCCTTTTGCTTTTACTCTTTTGGGTGTAAGATTGATTTATCATCCTGTATTTTTGTGGAATTGGACAGATTGGGGTGGCATTTCTGTTAGTTCTCCTGCTTGTTGTACTGGCCATTGGTGTTATCCATCACTGGGCTTCGAACAACTTCTACTTGACTAGGATGCAGATGTTAATTGTGTGTTTCCTCGCTTTCCTTTTGGCTTTGGCTGCTTTCCTCGTTGGCTGGTTTAATGGTGAGCACAGAACTGATTTATCTTGTCCCCATAATACTTGGTTTTGGTTAAGAGGTTTCTTTTTATTGTCAAATCTGGACGTGTATAATGATGCTAGTGAAATTTCTATGTATTATCAGATAAACCATTTGTTGGAGCATCTGTGGGTTACTTCTCGTTTCTCTTTCTTCTTGGTGGAAGAGCACTCACAGTGAGTTGGTCTTGTAATCTTGTGCTTATTTACATTTCACCATATCCCAATCCAGACCTTAGTATCTTGGATTCCCTTTCTCCTTAAATACAAAATGAGCTTTTTGGCAGGTTCTTCTTTCACCGCCCATTGTAGTGTACTCCCCTAGAGTGCTGCCAGTGTATGTTTATGACGCTCATGCAGACTGTGGAAAGAATGTCAGGTTTGTCTGTCATTTAATGGTTCACAGTTTACTTCTGTATCCCATGTTCCTAACATGTATTAATTGGTTTCTTAATGTCTATTTTGATGTACAAAATATTGCAGTGCTGCATTTCTTGTGCTTTATGGGGTTGCATTGGCAATTGAAGGATGGGGTGTTGTTGCTAGTTTGAAAATTTATCCTCCATTTGCTGGTGCTGCTGTTTCGGCAATTACCCTCGTAATTGCCTTTGGTTTTGCCGTTTCTCGTCCATGCTTAACTCTCGAGGTTTGTCCATTTGTCTTGTCTGGTAATAGCTGTACTACAATTTATTTCTGACTATAACTTGCATGCTATAATTCAATTACTTTTCCTTATCGTCATTTTGCATTAGAACTTTGGATGTCATTGGTACTGAACAAGGTCTTTCATTTGTCAATAATGTGTATTATTGCTTCCACTGCCTTCTACAAATCTTTGATTGATCATCCTCTTTTTTACTTCCATGTTCAGATGATGGAAGATGCAGTGCACTTCCTGAGTAAGGAAACAGTTGTTCAAGCAATTGCTAGATCTGCTACTAAGGTATGTAAGCATGGGATCTTCGATTCACAGGCCTTCAGTTATGTCCTCTGGTTAAAATTCAAGTTCTTTTGCTTGTAACGCATGTGCACCATATTTGCAGACAAAAGTTTAACAATTTGCTTCTTTTTCTTTTCCACTCTAAAAGTTGATCTTGTAATTTATTTTTGTTGATTGCTTGCTTTTGCTGTGTGTCTGATGAGTTCTTTCTCTGTAACTCTGCAATTAACTAGAGGGCAGTGTCCCCACTGCAGTCATGTGCTGCAGTTTGTGTATTCAGGATGATGCATCACCATAATTGTATATAACATGTATTTGACGATTTTCTAGTGCACATAGACTGTGTGCTTTCATGACTGATGTTTCTTTGCCGGGGGATGGAATGACATCCTGATTCTAGATAATAGATAAATTTTAGCTGTCTCATATTTGCAGTGTCTGCATTCATGTATACAATGGAGACACCTGCATAGCATGGGTGGGCAGTGGGGTATGTACTTGTGCATGTCTAAGTGGTGATATGCCTGTACGTGAACATGTTTGCCTGGTTGCAAATGTTCCCAAACTAGACTAGTGTGTGGACCAGCTGTGTTGTTCTGTTACTCACATGCGACGAGTTAGGAATGTCTTGTTGGTGTGTGATGGCCAGGGAGTTCAAAGTTCCTTATTCTTACTCTTTGCTGCATGCTGTCTTTTCCTAATTGGGGTAATTGCTTCTTTTGTCTGATTCGAAGACTGGTTTTGCATGTCTGTCTCGCTGGGTCTCTTATTTTTATTTATTTTTATTTTTTTGTTGGTGTGGAGAGGTGTTATGGGGGGGGGGGGGTGGGAAGAGAGATGTCATCTTATCCTTTTCAATTGGTGGGTTAGTTAATTCCTCATTTTCATCTTGAAATTCTGTTGTGATTTTGGGAACTTTTGTGAAGTGGTGCTTTGTCTCAAGTATAGTTTTGTCTTTGAATGTCTTGTTTACTTTTGAGTATTTTGCAGACTCGAAATGCTCTATCTGGAACATACTCAGCTCCACAAAGATCTGCCAGTTCTGCTGCACTTTTAGTTGGTGATCCAACAGTTATGCGCGATAGGGCTGGAAATTTTGTGCTTCCCAGAGCTGATGTTATGAAGTTGCGCGATCGTCTAAGAAATGAGGAGCAAGTTGTCGGGTCATTCTTCTATAGGATGAGATATAGGACTTGTTGCCATGACAGGGCTAGTGATGTTGATCACAGAAGAGAAATGTGTGCTCATGCACGAATTTTGGCTTTGGAAGAGGCTATTGATACTGAATGGGTGTACATGTGGGACAAATTTGGTGGTTATTTACTTCTTTTGCTTGGTTTGACTGCAAAGGCAGAACGAGTGCAGGTAATTGAAAATTTAACTTACTTTCTGCGTTTCTTACATGTATTTTCTCTCTCTTAAAGAATGGTGAAATTATTTTTTGTATTTGTGGTGTAGGATGAGGTTCGTTTAAGGCTCTTCCTGGACAGCATTGGGTTTTCTGACCTCAGTGCGAAGAAAATTAAGAAATGGATGCCAGAAGACCGTCGGCAGTTTGAAATTATTCAAGAGAGGTAGCTTAGATGCTTGTTGTTTTTAGTTTTTTTCTGCTTTCTTTTGGTGCATGTACCACATTTCCTTATCATATTTTTGTGGATTTAGTTATATTCGGGAAAAGGAAATGGAAGAGGAAATCTTGATGCAGAGACGTGAAGAGGAGGGGAGGGGTAAGGAAAGAAGAAAGGCTCTCTTGGAAAAGGAAGAACGCAAGTGGAAGGAGATAGAAGCTTCTCTCATATCTTCTATTCCTAATGCTGGTAGCAGGGAGGCAGCAGCAATGGCTGCAGCTGTGCGTGCTGTTGGTGGTGATTCTGTTCTTGATGATTCTTTTGCACGAGAAAGGGTTGCAAGCATTGCACGTAGGATACACAATGCTCAGTTGGCTAAACGAGCACTCCAGGTTGTAATGATTTCTTTTATTTGCCTTTTTTGACATCCTGTAGTTTCCGCATCGTCTTCTATTTTACAGTAGAGATGCTCAAAATTGAAGCTTTTGAAGAGAATGTCATTACATAGTTGGCATTTAGGGACAAAATGGTCAGACGAAGACACCGGCTGCATATATTATATTCATAGTCGAGGAACAGTTAGTAACACAGGAAACCAATCCATCGAATTGAAGGTGTCTCATGCATATTTTGATTATCAGTTACTCGTTTTTCTTGATTTGTTTGTTTCCTTATTGTTACTTGGACATTTCACTCAGTAATAGAGCCGTTCGAGGTGTATGCAAAGAATTAAAGGTGTCTCATGCTGTGTTGTTACTTATGTAGAAATCACCTGATCTAGTCTTTGCCTTTGGTGTGGCTCATCAGCTTCCTGATTCATATTTCCCACCTTTCTAGTCCATTATATTCATTCCATGTGGTGATTACTATGATGCAGTAATATCTTAGATAGACTGTTGCCTGTGGGTTTATATTACTTAGACACTAAAAATAAAAGGTGTACCATTAGTCTATGCTGGCTCCAATTCTATCTATTTCATTTACCATCAGTTCATCTATTTAGTTGATTGCTTAGAACACCAGCATCCTTTGAAGATCTTGTGGACTATTCAATTCCTTTTGCAGCATTACTTATTCATTGTTTGTGATTTATTTGTCCCCTACAAATACTTCTCTTCAATTTTTTTTATGCATACTAGAGGTACTAGCATCTTGTTTTGTCTCAGTCACTTATGGCACCTTTCCATTCTTCTTAAGGAAGCAATAATATTAAAATTCATCTGAATCGTGATCGAGATTTATGGGCAGCCTATAAAGTAGTAAATATGGTTTTCTATATATTTCCTGTCTAACAGAAGTCGATTGCCACTTGAAAAGAAAATTTAGCTGCCCAGAGATGTTCATTTTCACACATACTCGAGGCTGTCTTCATATTGACATTTAATTTATAGCCTGGATAAGTGTTTGCTTTTTCTGACACAATCATGTTTCATCACCTCCCCATGCCCATTTAATTGAAAATGCATTTTGCCGTGCCTCTCTGTTGACAAAATAGAGGTTACTGCCTTATTTCTCTGACTAGAAGTTTATTCTGTTGAAAATAATCAATTGGATTGTAAACAGGCATCTACAGAAAGTGAAATGGATGCTCTGTGTTGTGTCTTTTCCATGATTGTTATCTTATGTAAATCTTTAAATTTTGAGCATTATTATGTGTTAAGCACGACTAGTCTCACTCATATTCCACTCTTGGGGCTGACAGACAGGGATTGCTGGTGCCATATGTGTACTTGACGACGAACCAACATCCAGTGGAAGACACTGTGGTCCTATTGACGGTAGTGTCTGTCAAAGTCGTAAAGTTAGCTTTTCTGTTGCTGCCATGGTTCAACCTGAGTCTGGCCCAGTTTGTCTTCTGGGAACTGAGTTTCAGAAGACGGTTTGTTGGGAAATCCTAGTGGCTGGATCTGAACAAGGTATTGAAGCTGGACAAGTCGGACTAAGATTGATAACCAAAGGTGATAGACATACAGCGGTGAAGGAGTGGAGTATCGGTGCAACGAGTATTACTGATGGAAGGTTGTTTGTCATTAAATACTGAAATTTCTTTTAATCGTTTCCACCCTTCTGGATTTAGGACTTTGAATTATTTTTATTTCATTATTGGACTAGTTCTGCATTTCCTGCTTCTGAAGCTGCTTCTCATAACTGCTTTTCAGGTGGCATATTGTAACCGTGACAATTGATGCTGAAATTGGTGAGGCAACTTGCTATTTGGATGGTGGCTTTGATGGTTACGAGACTGGTTTGCCATTGCCTGTGGGAAACGGTATATGGGAGCAAGGGACTGAGGTTTGGATTGGGGTTAAACCACCCATAGGTTTGGATGCAATTGGGAGGTCAGACAGTGAGGGAGCTGAATCTAAGATGCATATCATGGACATTTTTCTTTGGGGAAGGTGCTTAACTGAAGATGAGGTGGCATCTCTTCATACTGCCATTGGCTCTACTGAACTGAGCACAATTGATTTTATCGAAGATAATTGGCATTGGGCAGATTCACCTTCCAGAGTAAGTTCCACTTGCATTGGCGTGTTATCTTATTTTAGTAAAGAAGTAAGTCTTAACTTCCCCTTATGATCTACGTAGATTGATGGATGGGAAAGCGACCCGGCCGATGTTGATTTGTATGATAGGGATGATGTAGACTGGGATGGACAGTATTCAAGTGGCAGGAGAAGACGACCAGAACGTGATGGGGTGGTGGTCGATGTCGATTCTTTTACTAGGAGGTTCAGGAAACCTAGGATGGAAACTCAAGAAGAAATTAATCAACGGATGTTGTCAGTTGAGTTGGCTGTCAAAGAAGCCCTTGCTGCAAGAGGTGAAACTCATTTTACTGATCAGGAGTTTCCTCCAAATGATAATTCTCTATTTGTTGATCCAGGAAATCCCCCTCCAAAGTTGCAGGTATCTTTTCCATTTGACAGGTTCCTTTGACATTGCATCATTAGCTACTGTTCAGTTATGGTTCTGTTACTGTCAGATAGTACACTAATTTTGACTTCTAAATAGGTTGTTTCTGAGTGGATGAGACCCACTGAAATGTTGAGAGAGACCTGCTTGGATTCTCATCCATGCTTGTTTTGTGGCACTGCTAATCCATCTGATGTTTGTCAGGTATTTCGTTTTTGCAAGTAACACGCAAGTTTAGAATACTCGGTTCCTAGAAATTTTTGTCCTGTTTACTTTCTTGAAAGTTGTTTCTCTTTGATGAACTATGACTTTATAGTTTCCTCCTTAACCATGGTGGTTAATATTCAACAGGGCCGGTTGGGAGACTGTTGGTTCTTGAGTGCTGTTGCAGTCCTAACCGAAGTTTCACGTATATCAGAAGTTATTATTACTCCAGAATATAATGAAGAAGGAATCTACACTGTTCGCTTCTGTATCCAGGTACTGAGTTTTTTATTATCATAACAATATTGCTTTTGCTGCTGGCTGTGCTGAAACATTCTATCGGTTGATATCTTTATGGGGCCGACTGTGCTACTGGTTTTATGTTTGATGCTTGCTTGTCATATGAGAGGGGTCTATTTGGGGGTAAAAGAAATATTATGCTCATGTTTTTGGTTTACTGTAGCACTGTGTGGCTAGAGGGAAGTAGGCTTTGACCTAGTTATGTAGGGCTGCTTGTTGTCATGATACTTGAAGGTGCCCTTTAAACTGTTAAAGAAGCATTGCTCACTTAAATATTTGCACCTTGGAGACAGTGCTTGCGCAGGAGTGATCATTCCCCGTTCTATCTTTCTTATGTATAATATTTTGGTCTGGTTTTATCTTTTTCAATGTTTATATCTGTTAATGTAGGGTTTACCCTTTTGAAATCCTCCATGGGCTGTTTCACTATTTATTTATTTATTTATTTTTGTGGGGGGATGTTACTGAATGAAGTTCTAGTAGGAAAATGAAGTTCTAGTGGGTATAACTCTTTCTTTTCTTAATCTCATTTAGGGTGAGTGGGTCCCAGTTGTTGTTGATGATTGGATTCCTTGTGAATCTCCGGGTAAACCTGCATTTGCCACCAGTAAGAAGGGCAATGAGCTATGGGTATCTATACTAGAGAAGGCATATGCGAAATTGCATGGTTCCTATGAGGCACTTGAAGGTGGGCTTGTTCAAGATGCGCTGGTAGACCTTACAGGCGGAGCTGGTGAGGAGATTGACATGAGAAGTGCTCAGGCTCAGATTGATCTTGCAAGTGGTAGGCTGTGGTCTCAGCTGCTTCGGTTTAAACAAGAAGGATTTTTGCTTGGTGCTGGCAGTCCTTCAGGTTCCGATGTTCATATTTCTTCCAGTGGCATTGTGCAAGGGCATGCTTACTCATTGTTGCAGGTATCTTCTGTTACTTGGTTGGCATTGCTGTGATGTCTAAGAGTTGTTTTTTAAGTTAATAGCCTGCTTGTATTGCTGTCCAGGTAAGAGAGGTGGATGGTCATAAGCTTGTTCAAATTCGTAATCCATGGGCCAATGAAGTTGAGTGGAATGGACCTTGGTCTGATTCGTCACCTGAGTGGACTGATAGGATGAGACACAAGCTGAAACATGTTCCGCAGGTTAAACTTTCACTGGAGTCCCTCTTACCTTTGTCTCTATCTGCTTATCAACTCCAAAACTGCATGACATGATCGATTGATGAGTGCTTTTCATTGTTTGGCATCTCATAGTTGTTTCTTTTCTGTAACTCTCATGCCGTGTCTCTGATTATTGTATTTGAGCAGTCAAAAGAAGGAATTTTCTGGATGTCTTGGCAAGATTTTCAAATACACTTCCGATCCATCTATGTCTGTCGCGTCTATCCTCCAGAGATGCGCTACTCAGTCCATGGCCAGTGGCATGGTTTCAGTGCTGGTGGATGCCAGGATTATGACACTTGGCATCAAAATCCTCAGTTCCGCTTGAGGGCGAATGGTCCAGATGCCTCATCGCCAATGCATGTGTTCATTACCTTGACTCAGGTATCCCTGCTGATTATTGTGAGACTAGCTTCCATCTCTTAACAATTTGTCTTTCACCTGACTTTTAGATGTCATGGACTTGTAGGGTGTGAGTTTCTCAAGGACTACTGCTGGTTTCAGAAATTATCAATCTAGTCATGATTCATTGATGTTTTATATTGGGATGAGGATACTCAAAACTCGTGGTCGTCGTGCTGCTTATAACATATACCTACATGAATCAGTTGGGGGGACAGATTATGTAAATTCACGAGAGATTTCGTGTGAGATGGTACTGGATCCTGATCCCAAGGGTTACACGATTGTGCCTACAACTATACATCCTGGTGAAGAAGCGCCATTTGTTCTATCTGTTTTCACCAAAGCATCAATAACCCTGGAGGCTTTGTAATTTGCATCAGTGGCTTTTCCATAGCCGCTTCATCCCTGAGCTGAGGACAAGCCCCTGCAAGCATGTGTGCTTGGCTTGAACGCCTGCACCTGCAAGTAGATTTTGGGACCACGAGCCGTGCTCGAATTTTCAGGTTTATCTTATTTTTTTGACTACCTTTCTTGTTCAAACTCTCTGCTCTTTTAGACTAATCTCTTTGCTTCTTAATACATTGATTTCAATTTCACCATCATTAGAAAATACAAAGCTTGACTACCAAAAGAATATGCGAGATGGTTGTTTTAGGCCAGCTTAACTTGTTCTCTACTTTGACAACGTGGCCTCTGAAATTATGGTCTTTAGTGCCAGCAGGTCTAGCAGATACCTTGAGAAAGCTTAATGGCTTTGAAGATCACCCACGGGCTTCTCGAACCTCAGATGATATACTATTTTGGAGGATTGCAGCCATGGAAGATGTCATTCGTGTAGAGCTCGAGTTCCATTATGAAGACATGTCGACTTGATCTTGTGCAGCTGGAATTCAGAGGCCATCTCAGCCTGATCTCGCTTGAGTTTTTTGGCTCCATGCCAGCATCAACGAGGGTTCTCGTGGTCCCCCTGTAAATGAGTATTTTTCAAGATGAGAATATGATTATTTATTTTGTAAAGGGCGGAAATATCGAAAAGCATATGACAAATAGTTCACACAAATCGCTTCCCTCACAAGGGGAAAAGATTGAGAAAATGCTGTAGCTAGAAAAATGTAAAGATGTGCTGCAGTTTGTTTTGTACTCGTAGGAGAGAGGTGGATATTGTATAGTGCTCAGTTTGCATTATAATGCAGGAATTCTATCGTTTTCCTACTTCACATCGTCTGTGTTCAATTACCGACTTCTTTTTCCACCATCCAGGACGCCGTCTATAAATAATCTACTTCTTCCTTCCAGGATTGATACTTCGAATCTTGAATCAAAGAGAGTGTCCTGAGATTCTTACAAACTCCGCCGAGCCCGATCTCGTTAAAATCGGTCCCCCGATGCTTCCTCATCTGGAGTTCTTCCAACTAGCGAAGATGGTAACCCTATTTTAGGAAACTGTTTCGTACTGTTATCGTTCGATGATGATAACAATGAAGTGCGCGATCCTAACTCTGGGAAAGTAATCGGATCGATGCCGTCCCACGATTTCCAGTTTTGCAGTCTCTATTTTCGGTCCCAGTCTCCTCGACAACGAGGGCAAGAAAGGGTGTTCATCATGCAATGACAATCACTTGGGTCTTGATTCTAGTCTTGTTGGTGCTCAAAACTGCAATCAGAAGCACAACCAAAGATTCATCCACTCCGGTCCCCTGGGATTCTTGCCCTCTCTGTCCGTCTCTCTCCACTTTCAGATGCCGCTCAGGCAAAGATGGATGACACAGTCACGTGACCTAAGCCCGCATCACGTGCCCTTGGGTCCTCTCCCCTTCCTGCCCAAATTCCAAGAAAGAACCCACAGAGAGAGAGAGAAAGAGAGAGAGGGGGCCTCCCCCACCTTCGACCAATTGGAGGGAAACGAATCGGGCCGTCCATCCCTCATCGGACGGCCCGGACCTGGTTTCAGTTCAGGTATCTACCCGGGCGAATAGCAAAAACGATGCGAATTAAAGAGGTATAACATTAATAATGAACAGTCGCCAAGGGGAAAAAAAGCGCAATAGGGCCGCGAAACCATAAAAAAAAAAACACAGCGAGCAAGCAAGAGAGAGAAAGAGAAAGAGAAAGAGAAAGAGAGAGAAACAGGAGGGAGTGTGAAAGATTTATAGATAATACAAAGGAGAGACCGCTGAAGCGCTGATCTCTCTCCCCCCACAAAAAACCATCCCCCCACCCAGTAAACCTACTCGCATTGATCTCTGCTCTTTCCCCTGCCGCCTCTCTCTCTCTCCCTCTCTCTCTCTCTCTTCTTTTTCCTGGAAAAATCTTGAATTTTTCACCCATTGGAGCCGGGCAACGAAAGCTTCTAGCTTTTCCTTGTTCTGCTTCTCCTTTTTCTTCCTGGTCCGTGTTATTTTCCCTTCCAGAGGGTATACTCTCTTGGGTTCGTGAGGAAAATCAGTGGGGTTCGGCCAGCAATTTCGCTACTTTGACTCGCGCGCCAGTTGGGACTCTTGGAGTGACATTTTCTTGCCCACTGCATTCCTGATCCTCCCGCGGTCCCGTTCCGGCTTCTGGTGAATGTTCAGGAGATCTCATTGATGGGTCCTGGACTGTAGATCTTGAGGTCGGTGGTTGCTGCTGGAATTTCCTCTCTTTTTTTCCGGCTTCCGATGGAGATATTCCGAAGTCTTGAGTATATTGGATCTCTCTAAATCTCTTTTCTTCTTTCTTTCTTTCTTTCTTTCTTTCTGTTGTTCAGATGATGGAGAAGGAAGCGAAGAATCAGAGAGCCAAGGAGCCGGATTTTGTGTTGCAGTGGGGGAATAGGAAGAGGCACAGATGTGTGAAGGTCAAGAACAAAGACCACAATTTCTCCTCCACCAACAACGCCCCTAACAATAACAGCAGCACCAGCAAATTGTCTTCTGATTCCTTTGGGAAGAAGAAGATCATGAACGGCGTCGTCAATACCAAGAGGGATTCGTCCCACCACTCACCTCACCGAGGTCTCAGCAGGTAGGGCCAAAATAACTCCTGGGAAAACGGAAAAACATTAAAAGAAAAAAAAAACAATGAACAGAACAGGGGAAAAAAAAATCCAAAATCTGGGTGTGTTGTTGTTGCTTTATTGGAATTTGTTAAAGTTTTTCCCTTTGCATTGTTTCTCCTTGCCGTTCTGTTGTCTTTCTTCTGTAAAGATTGTGAGGGATATCTCCATTTTCCTTTTTTTACCTTTTTTTATTTATTTGGTTTTTGATATGAGTATTTATGGGGAATACTATTAGGGCACGGTGTTAGGTTGTTAATTAATGGTGAGAAGATGCAGAAGTTTATGAATCACTTGGCAGATGCCTTTGATCTACTGCCACTGTTTGCCATACATTGGCAGTTACACACTGTTTGACCCTGAATTTACTCCATCAGTCCAAATCTCTTTAACTTTCAAGTAAAGATTTGATTAAAAAGCAAGAGAGCAAAATTCAACGCACTGGTGATTTTTCGTGGTATACGCTGATTGATCAGTAGGAACTCGGAGGCGCACATGAATAAACGCAAGGCGTCGCCGGAGAAGGAAGACCGGTTCTACACAACGAGGGGATCCTTGGGTGCAGATGAGAATGGGAAGGTGTTGTTGGATCACAATATGAAGAACGACAAAGGGGTGGTTGTCTGGCCCAAATTGTTCCTCTCCTTATCCAACAAGGAGAAGGAAGAGGATTTCATGGCGATGAAAGGGTGTAAGCTTCCTCAGAGGCCTAAGAAAAGGGCTAAATTGATCCAAAGGAGTGTGCTTGTAAGTTGTTTTATCATAGGAATGTAGAAGATCCTATTCTAAGTTGTTTTATCATAGGAATGTAGAAGATCCTATTCTTTCTCTAATGAGTTGTTGATTGAATCTGTATTTGACTCTCTGTTTTGTATGCAGCTGGTGAGTCCTGGTGTTTGGCTCTCTGACTTGTCCCAGGAGAGATACGAGGTTCGAGAGAAGAAGGCTTCAAAGAAGGTACGCTCGCGTTCTGTCTTCTGTCTTTCGTTTTCCTGAATATCAGATGGTATTGTCTCACTGCCTCAAAATCCAATTTCTGTCATCAATCAAGGAAAGTGAGTGAAAATTTTGAGTAATGACTGGGATTTCTCTAAAGAGCGATAAAAAGATTCTGCAAACAGAAAATATGTAATCAAAATGTACCCTTTTAAGAGATCTTTTCCCTCTCTCCCTCATTGGGGGAGGAGAGGGAGGAGGAGGGTTGTTCATGGTGATTAGAATTTGATTGGATCTTGATCTATTGAAATGTGAAAATGTATGGTGGTGTTTGTCGATGCAGAAGCCCAGAGGGTTGAAGGCAATGGGAAGCATGGAGAGTGATTCAGAATGAGAGATGGAGAAGATGATTACCCAGAAAGGTGTGATAGCTTCAAGAGATAGAAACAACACAGAGAGAGAGAGAGAGAGAGAGAGAGAGAGAGAGAGGGAGGGAGATAGGTGTCCTTTTGGTTTGTTTGTTCTATTGTGTAGAGGATTCATTGGAAATTTAAGTTGATTTTGAGTTTTTCTCTTTCCATTGTAGTTTCGTGTTCTAAGGTCTTTGTTGCACATAGTTTCGTGTTCTAAGGTCTTTGTTGCACTTCGTCGTTATTGTTACTCATGATTTTTCACCAGAAGTTTTGACTTTTTTTTTTTTTTTTTTCATTTCCAAAAACTGGTGAAATGTTCATGTTCATCTCTATATTAATATCTGCATATTTTTGATAAGTTTTATGGTGTTTTGTATTAAAGAAAAGTCAAAGTTATTAAAACCACAAGATTTGAAAAAAAAGAAAAAATGTATATATTTTAAAAGCAAAACTCAAAGGAGCCTCATATCTTTGCTTGCCTTTTCAATTCAATTTTTGAATCCGCGTGACCTGGGCGACGGGATCGTCTCAATCATTGCCTGGAATCAGGATGCATCTAAAATTAGCACCAATTAGCGGTAAAAATGAAATCTTTCGTTCTCTCTTTTTTCCCCCCTTAACGAGGCGCAAACATTTCACGTGGGTCATTTTCTTTTTCCTGCCCTTTCCTCTAATCAAGACGGCTGCTCCACTTTTCATCCTCCCTCCTGCCCTTCCAGAAACAGGGAAATAGCAGAGGAAAGATCGCTGAGCGGTCCCAATCTAAACATTTGCTCCGCCATAAACAGACACAAAACATGTGTTTGGAATGGCACAGTATTAGAAATCATGTGTCTGCCCCGTCTCAGAGAGCAAAATGATTTGACAAAAGATTGGTTTGGTGCCAGAAGCAGGAAATAAGAAATACCCAGAAAAGAGGAGGTGGGGGTCGGTATCTGGTGCACGCCGCTCGGTCCATCTCTTTCTATTTTGTCCCTGTCCATTTTGAAATTATAGCTGAGAACCCAGTAAAATGCAAAGCCCTCAAAAGGAGTGGCTTTCATCTCTTTTCCTGTCTTTCCACTGTTGGGGCATCTGAAGTCATGCAACTCTCGTTGTGGTTCCAAAGGAGTTTTGCATAAATCAGTGATGCAAGTGGTGTGGTTTTCCTTTCTCTCTCTTCTCTCTCTTTTAAGGAAAAAGGGTGGGTGAGGTTTTCTTTTTCTTTTTGCCTTGAATTTTCGTGTGGAATTTATTCTTCAGTTGGCCATACATGTAGATAGTCAAAACGGCTCTTATCTGCATGTGTCATCAGGATCTTGAATGATGAGGGGGGATGCTCTGAATTATAAGAATCTACCAATTTGAGTCGATAGGACTAGAGACATCCCCGAAGTTTCATGTAATCTAAAGAACCCTAATCCTTTCGAATCACCCTTAACCTAGCCCCACATGCGCGTGCGTGCACCCACAGTGGCTAAAAGATCATTGACGTTAACGGGTGGTCGAAGGGGGTTTGTGTCCATTGATGACGTCGAGCCCCGAATTTTGGGGAACTAAAACCTTGGCCTTTGTGGGAGACCCGTGATCAATGTTGGGAACCGGAGATTTTGGGTTTGTTGAATTGGTGAAACTAGGTTTTACCTAACGCCTGTAACCGGCGTCTTTTCTTTTTGGTAATTTTTATTTTATTTCATGCGATCTTTTCTGAGTTTCTATTCCTAAACAAGCAAATCTCTATGGCCACGCATCGAGGGGCACGCAATAAAAATCACTTAATAACAATAAACACTTAATTGAAGCAAATATCAAAATAACACGAGGTGTATCAGGCAAAATAAATACGGGGTCTCGCTGCTATTCCACGGGATAGGCCCTGTTAGTAATATATATTGATGGACATGCTTAAAGTCTGAGGAGATGCAAAATCGAATATCAAAATCACCGGAGGTTTCAAAGCAAAATAAAATTTAAAATAAATTACAACAACACTAGCGAAAATGATAACGCGCCCCAATAGGAAACCGACGTTTATTCAATCTTTGACTTCTTTAATAACGCGCCCCCAAATCAGAAGTTAGGACGAGTCCAAGTCCGTATGAACAGAGCTAAGGATGCGACCGACGATGAGAAGATGAACGACCGTCGGAAAGTCGATCGCAAATGGTCGGATCGGCTTGAACACGAGACTGCTCGAGCAGCGAGTCGACATTGTTAGGATGGTCTTTGCCATGGCATTTGAGGAGGAGAGTCGATTGCCCCCAGCTTATCATGACGAGTTGCAAGAATTCTTCTCGGGACATCGAGGGCGGCTTCTTTTGGGTCGAATTTCTTTCGATTGGCTGGTGCTTTTGTCTCTTATGTGCCTAGTATGTCCAATTAACCACTAATTTTGCTATTTTTGTTGTCACGTAACTTGTCGCGTAGAAGTAAATTTGAGTTATGTACTCAATCTTTCTGCACATTACAAAAGTAATCAAATCGTAAAGCGCCATTTGACCTTTTGATCTTGACCTAGTAGCGGCAAACTATTTATGCTAGCCCCTTCCACACTAAATCTTGAGTCCGCACCTGCTTGCTTCCACGTAATGTTCCGAATTCTTCAACGCTGACGAGATTGAGTGCAACTTTGATAAGTACAAGATCTATGTTGAATAAAGCAAAAGAAGTTCAGGACTATAAATGTCACGCACTTATAATTTATGGTACAACAATTAAGACGGGTTCACAAATTAAGAAAAATCAATTCCATCCAACTAACTACAAGAAATTAATCAAAGGCAAATCTCAAAACTCGAATTACGTCAATCATTTTCTTGCTAGAAATTTTGTACTTGAACGAAATACTGAGCTTATATAGGAGCTTCAACTGATCTGAATATTAGAATTTACTTTCAAATACTCTTGTTTATTAGTAGGGGTGAGCAGTTTTAAATTCCATATAAGTTCCACTTGAAAATTGACACTTATTTATTGGAATAGATTCCTCATTTTTTTTAAATCTGGGACCTATCCTACATACTATGGAACTTAAAACCTACATTGTCATAATTCTAGAAACAGTTATAGGGTCTACTCAAATTTCATCTATATTATTAATTAAACGATTATAATGGCCGCAACTTGATATTACAATTTATTAACCATAAAATACATGAAAAATATGAATATTAATAAAGTAAAAGTCTCAACCATAAAATGGAAATTCTTCGGATGATATACTCATCATCGAACAATATAGAATATTACAAGATTGCACGAAGACATGAACCAAGAAAACATTAAAACTTATTATCGATTCAAGGTTTTAGGTTCTAGGTTCTTTTAGCTAAGCACCTAAAACCTACTTGTCAAAATAGGTTTATCCATTTTTTTGAATTTAGAACTTACCTTGCATACCTTAAAACCTGGATCATTTAGATTCTCATTGGTTCGGTTCTTAGGATCCAAGTTCTACCTTAAAACCATGCTCATCCCTACTTACTAGCTTTGTATGCAAAAGAGAAATGGAAAAGATAGATACTGAATAAAGAAGAACAATGTAAGGTTTGAATTACTTCAAAAAAATATTGCGTGATTATAAAGATTTAATTTATATATTTAGATCCTATAAGAGATTTTTGGGATTTAAATGAAAGTTATTCAAATTTTTTTTCAGTATTATATTTTTTAAACCTTTTAAATGGGCATCGTTACAGTAATTACTAGTTTTCCTTTCACAGTACCCTACCGAAGGGGAAGTCGAATCTCTTGCCTTGGTTATATACTGACATAATTCACCTTATGACATACATTTGCTTTTACCGAAATTCTCGGACAAAGTTTGAGGTTGAAATCATGCTTTGGGGCTCAGCTTGTATTATCGAGAGGTCTATAGTATATACTACGAATGAATAAGGGGGTGTTGGCTTCTATGGCAATGAAGTTGCTCATCTTCTTATAATCTTGAGTTCAAGCCTCGTCAAGAACACTCCAAGAGCAAAATTCCGACACACGTGAGGTCGATACGGGGGAGGTAAGCTTTTAAGATCGCTCAGGGAGGTGGACCATTCGAGACGGGCGAAAACCGACCTGTACACCGTCCGGCCACTATACCAAAAGATATGAAAGAAAATAGTGCGTATGGTATGTTCGACCAAAAAACCAGTAGTTGTATACGCCCGCTTACATATTCAACAAAATCAGCAGCGGACCAAGCCAAAGTTGGGAATTAATAAAATTATTTGAGGAGCGAAGACAAAGGGGAAACCTTCTTCGAGGAACCTTACAAGGTGACTTGCATGTTCGGAAAAGATCCCAAAGTTCTGTCATCCTGAAGCGTCCAGCAACCCTGCAAACATCAAAGTCAATTTGTCTGGACGTTGGGGCCACGATGACCACCCGTTCACGAGGGGTTTGGGTTTTGAAATGGTGAGGAAATTTGAACCGTGGCGTGGATCTTGGATTCGTGGCAGATGAACAACCGCCGTTGATTCTTGATCATCATTGCTCCAGCCCGTCCTGCTCATCAACCCATCTTTTCTTTCATCATTTCACACGTTAACGAGGGACGAGAAACCGGGCACTGTTCAAAGCGGAAAAGAGAGGAAAAGCAAAATGATTCTTGCGGTTCGAAATTTCGCCGACGGTCCATCGGGTGGTTCGGAAAAAAGGTTTCTTGGCCGCCCTTTCACATGCGAAAGGGCCTGTCCCCACTCGCAGGTTCTCGAGGATGTCGAGAATGCTCGTGGGTCATAAGCTCTTTTGCTGTCGGAAAGTTTTGGTAAAAAATTTGAGTACACATTTGAAATTTTTCGAACCTCTTATCCCTGGCTGAACTGGCCCTTTTGGATACGTTCACTGGTCGTTCGGATCGCCCCTCCTTCCCAAGCTTACCAGAATTTGCAATTGTGACAAGCGATCTTTCTTGCAGAATGTTGGGATTTTACGCGTCGAAAAAATTCGATATTCGATATGGAATTCTAATTTAGAGTAGGCTCTTCAGATTAAATCGAGTATTTTTTTTCACATATCTTTTGTGCACGACTTTTGTCTTAATCGGGCTCAGGGATAAATAGCAAAATATAGAGACCCTACAACAAACTCGAAGTCTCGTGTGAAATAGGGTACTTTTGCTCCATACAAATTCATTCACAAGCACCTACCAATCTGTTGCGATTTCCCTTTCATATAGGCTTTAGGTTTCCATATTGCTCACGTCAGATGTCTCCAATCTTATCATTGGTCCTACAGTGACCTCCCATTTTAATCATGGCTTGAAATTTATGCAATAAGGTACATTCTAACAAGATTTATTTATATTCACACGGGATATTAAATTTAATTCGTACCTTACTATTCGTGAATCGTACCAAGATGATTTATAGCAGCTATAAACATTCAAAGTGCACGACTGCAGGGTTCTGGTGATGGATCAATTTCATAGGCTAATGGAATTTTTTTAGAAAAAAATTTATACCACATTAAAGCGGTGACTGTATGCAAGGACCTAACTGTAATCTTAAGTTGATGATATTATTCTGTGATTTTTCAAGATTTTTCATCACCCAGAAAAGTTCAAAAATTTATTTGATAGGCTGTAACGTTATTATTTAATGCATTATTTGTCATTTTCTATTGATATTCTACCAACATTGATTTTCTGAAATCTCATTTGTTTTATTCAATTTTATCTTTCCTTTGGGCTTCACCAAAATATGAAATTGAGCAACATCTCTCGATGGAAATTTCTATCATATATCAGTGCATCGTATCCACGTTTTCTTTCCAATTATCTTCCACTTGATTGTAGTTATACATCGAAATATTATATAAAACACATGAGATATTGCAGATGTACATGCCCAACAAATGAATCTGTGATATCGGAAGGAGAAGGGAAGGGATTGATTTTCCTGTATACATATTGCACTCAATCGCCAGGACTTTTCTTTGAAAACTACATTTGGTGTAAGTTCTTTCACAGCTTACCTAATCCTCAAAATGGAATAAAATGCGTCCATTCCTTCAAAACAAACTCCCAATGGAAGAATTTCATTCACTCACGCCTCATTCATTCACACCTGACGCATGTGAAACCCTCACAGGGGAAATAGAAAATAAGAATTAGAAGAGACATCTAAACAAAAACTAACTGAAAATAACCATAATCTTCCAAAACAGTAGTTAAGAAGACAGCAAAAGGTGGGGACCCTCACATTGGCATAGAGCCAGCTGTCTGGCAACACCACCAAGATCCACCCTGTCAATCTCTCTCTCCCCTCTTTTGCTGACTATATAAAGTGATCTTGTCACCCTGCACCAATGCCATTGGATCACCTTGCCTCTATCTCTCTCTGCGTCCATAGTAGAGAGACTCTCAATTCTTGAATTCACTCTCTCTCTCCGTGTTTGTTCAACAAGCAACAATCAACAAAAGAAATGGAGGCAATGAAGATGAAGCTCTTCGTGGCAATGATGGTGGTGCTGATGGCCGCTGCCACCGTGCAGAAGGCAGCCGCCGCTGAGGCCCCGGCGCCGAGCCCCGCCTCTGATGCGGCCGTCTTTGTCCCCACCCTCTTTGCATCCATTGCCGCTCTTGCTTTTGGGTTGCTTCTTTGAAGTGTCTCCAGTTCATGCACTCATCCGACCGAGCAGAAAAAGCAATGGCCACTTAGATCATAGAATGGTTGCACATTTCACCCTGCACCCTCATTTTTATTTATTTTTATTTATGATATGTATTCTCCCTGGGCTCACATTCCTTTCTCATTTATTCTTTGTATACACGCATGAGAGTCTTGGGGTTGTCACAGGTTTCTGATGATTTGGTGTTCATGATGTGATTGCTGAGATCTGCTTTTAGTTTGGTGTGTTTGGAGGGGACTTTGTATTATACTAAGCATTGATGAGTATAAGAATTCTATTGTGATCTTTTTGCATAGGGAATGTGAGTATATTTGTCTTTAGATTAATAAGGAGATTATGGAGAGACATGTGATGTGAGGGTGTCTGTAGACACAATCCCATTCTCGTCTTTCTTCTTGTAATATGTTCCTCATGTTCTTCTCATTTGTGTATCTTGGAGGATTCATTTGTCGTTGTAATAAAATTCTTTCACTTTGTATTTATGTTTTTCTCTAGCAATTTGGATGTTCTCCCTATATAATTTCACCAGCACATGTATAATTGCCGGGGGCTAATACAGTTGTGCTCCTCTTTTAAAAGAAAGTGTTGGGGGAGTTTCATGAATATATATATTCATTTTCCTTCCAAATTACTCCCTGATTTCGCTCTATCATATCTAAGGGAAGTCCTTTATAGAAATAAATTGAATCAATTTATTCTTTAAGATAGGACTGTTGCAAATGGAGTCGCGGGGCTGGCAATCAAGCCAATTTGAACATTGTGCAAAATTTGCTAAAAATTGCCAATATGCAAAGAACCAGTTACTGTGCAGACTTCACTTTATATATATTATCAAATAGTAGTGAACTTTGGAGAATTGATGGTGCCGCTGATGAAGGAATGTGAAACTGGGAAATACTATTCATGTAAGGAATCATTCAAAGAGGAAAGAGGGGGTGTGAAACTTGACATGTGGTTAGGTTTGAGTATGTGGGAAGGTTGGAAGGCAATGAGTGGTTGGAGAAAGAAGACTCAGCCCAGACACTATGATTGACCATTCTTTCTGACTCAAATTTCCATCATGAACACATGTAACTTGGCCAACCTACCGTCAAGCACATGAATGAAGCATTGTGCCAGATGAAAAGATTCTATTTTGCTCCATTTCTGATCTAGTGAGAGTTAACTCCAGAGACATCCATAAAAATCACAGAATCTGCAAGAGGAGAGAGCTTTGACAGTAATCTTTGTTCTTATCAGTGAGCTCTGTTGTTTTTTTTTTTTTTATGCTAAAAAGTTGACGCATGTTGCTCTTGACGTCAAAGGGATTTAATTATGTTTGCAAGGAGGTCTTCCGAAGGAAGGTCATGTGTCATTGTGAATAATTGTGGACATTACATCCAAAATTGACAAGAATAAAAAAAATAGATAACGGGGCTTTATTAAATCAATATCATCTCATGTATGAGTTGGCCTAATAGCAAAAGAGTTGGGTTGAAACGTATTAGGGGTTTGAAAATGGTAAGGAGATGGGAAAAAAAAAATCAATCCCGTCTCTGCTCGTTTGATTTGATTCCCATTTTTTCACAGACAAGGTGGCTCAATTTCGTTGATCTCCGTGAAATTGATTTGAGGGTTTAATCAAGATCGACATATATGATTTTTGCCTGATTTAAATCTCAGTAGGCGTTGCTTAGTGATTGAGGATCAAGGTTACTTTGGGTGCAACATAATGGAATAGAATTAAAAAAGAATGGAGTGGAAGGGATGGAATGGAAAGGGGATCTTAATTCTTTTGTTTGGTTTAAGTAAAAATGGAGTGCAACAAGCATCGATTTGGTTTGTTGTAAACGAAGAAAATGATGGAATTGAATGCAATGAAAATTTCGAAGACATTTAATGTAGTCAAATTACTTTATAGCATAAATTATTCGGGAACATAAAAATAATTAAAAAAACCCTATTAATACCATTGAATATTTTTATTTGATTTTCCAAAAATTATTAATAACATTAAATAATCTAATAAATTTCAAAAAGTAATAAACATAAATATGCACAGACATAAGCCTACATTATTAAATAATTTTTTTATTTGCTTTAATAGTCAAAATAATAATTAATACTAAATTTCTGCTTGTTATTAATTGAAATACAATAAATTAATTATTTCGAATGAGAGCTCCTTTTTCACCCAAACATGCCACAAGAGGATTTTTCGAAACTGTAATTTCTCTTGAAAAAATAAATAAATTGGTGTTATACCACAGTTGTATATTAGTAAAAGTTGGCATGATACAATATTTTCTATATTTTTATGAAATAAAAGTCAGTATTTTATGGGAGAGGGGCCTAGTCTTCTCCAACGGCCACATGTATCAATCAAGAGTAGGGAAGAAAAAGATCGTTTTTTTCCCATCCCAATATTTTCCCTTTACTTCTCTCATTTTGTATAATGGAAACCTGCTAAGAAGACAAAAGGGATTTTTTTGGTATGGAAATTGTAGAAGAAAATGACGTGTGGCATGCCCTATCATTTTGGGAAGCACATGGGAGTCGGCAAAAAAGGAAGAAGACAGGAACCACAAAGGGGCCTTTGGTTGGTGCAAGCAAGCTTTGGATGTAAGCTAAGATTAGTGGGCCCCCCCAAAAAATGAGTGGCACCCATGTTACTTTACCTTCTTACTCTTTCTTTTAATAATTCTCTACGAATGAGATTTCTTTTTAATTTTTAATTTTTATTTCACAATGATATGTGCAAAGATTCTTCCTTTATGGGATTCCCATCCCCAAGACATGGTCAAGACAATTTGAATTAAGTCTAATTGTATAAAATTCGAAGGGAAAAAGATTACATATCACCAATATTTGAAATTTAGAAGATAAGTAACCCATTCAATAATATTATTCGCAGTAACTTCTAGTCTTCCTTTACCAAATGCAATGCGCTGAAAAATGTTCCAATGTGCCAATTTAGATAAGTTTATCCCATAGAAAGCATGAATCTATTAAGGTTCATAAGCAAGCACTGGAAAATAACTGAGGAACAATAAGGAACTGTTCCCAGGAACTTTTCAGAACTAGTTGTTACATCCTGTTATGCTAATGAAAAGGTTGGGAGCATGAATTAAATTTTGCTAATCCTCTATGATAGTCTAATTAGAACGCCGTGGTCAATATTCTTAAGTAGCATAGCGCGATGCTTATGTTAGTAAACTAATGCTCAAGCTCAAGGTCAACCTACTTCTTGGTTGGTTGAAAATCTCTCTTGGTTGGTCATGTTTCGAAGATATTTCTATAAGCAACCATCATCCCATTAGAAGAAAAAGAAACAATCTCCCGTGACATTGTTTTTTCCTATGTAAAATGTTCAGAAAATGGTTAGACGGGTCATGGTGCTTTCTTGAGTAGACCTAGTATAGTTCAATCAGTCTCAACATGATTTCCTGCTTCAACGACTCCATAAAGTCGCTCAAGCCTGGAATTTCGACGGTATTCCGTCACTGCGTAATGAATGGATTTATTGCAGCCACAACGCAAGTCGAGATAAGCCTTTGACAACCGAGCATCAGCAAAGTTATGATGAGGATGAAAGAGAATTTTTCCAAAACCGGGGAATACCCAACGGAGAAAAACTGGTATTTCAACAAGCCGGTGACAGTTTTTCTTAAAGCTCAAAAAGGGAAAACCAGGAATCAGAATAAAGGGATTGACAATGGACGAAGCGTACGGGCTACATTATCAAACAAAACTGTCAATTATACATGCTTTTAGTTAGATGAGCTGTTCTAAAGGGTACACAATTTCTGCAACTTCAGTTGAAACTACACCTGTCCATCCCACCTTGCACTTACCAAGAAAATTTACTAGGGGAAGGTGGAACGGACGGAAGAAGATGACTCCGGATGAGCTGCGATGCTCCATGTACAATCGGATTTTCCATTATCTACTCTACACTATACAGACTCATTAGAGATCCTACTGGTTTGCCAATCCCAACAAATATGTTAGTAAGAAAGTGATATCAAATGTTTTCTTTCTCCAACTGCACCCTATAATTTTTCTGGTTGCCGAGATAGCTCCTTCTCCGCAAAATGAAGAAGCCTTCTCAATCTTAACACCATGTCACAGTGAAAAGGCAATGCAGTCCTTCGATCTATATATGCAGGACTCACCGTCATCCATGACAGGGCCTGAAGCTCTGCTGCAATAGACTCGAGAACTATATGCATCTCGACCTCAAGATCCTTGGCTTCTGAGCTCAAAGTTCTTCCTCCCTGCTTCGTGATGCCTCGGCTGACTTTGTCTTGGTTAACATTAGTGCCTCCATAATAATCAATGAGCCCAACTGACAGAATGCTAGGCCATTCTTCCTTTAGGTTGCCCCTGAAATCCTTCCTCATGGTAGGAACAGCTTTTGAGGCCACAAAAGCAGTAGAAAGAGGGAGCGCTGCGCCCTTGCTGTGAAGGAGGTGGGCCAGTGGCGGGGACTCAGCAGTGAGACATGTAGGAAGCTGAAGAGGTGTTGGAGGGAGGAAGCGCATGCTGGGTGATGGGATTAGCAGAAAAGATGCAGATGTAGAACCAAGAGACTTCACAGGTGTGAAACCTTCCAGATAACTGGATGGACCCATAGTGCTCCCACTTTGAGCTCCTCCTGCACAAAATATCTTCTTTTTAGGGTAGCCAACTACCAAAGCACATAACATTGGCATGCATCTATCCACCAATAAACGAAACAATAAAAAGCACACACAAAAAGAATATTTAACAAGTGTCCCACAAACACGGCATCAGAAGTGACAATCTTCTATCACTTAGTTTAACATCTTTTGGTTTTCCTTCTTAGTCCAGCCATTTTCTTATCCTGGGAAAAATGCTTTTTTTCCAATGGGAGAATGAACTACCTAGTGCAAACAACTCCTTGCTGCACAAAGAAGGTGTCTTTATGAAACACAACCTTTATAAAACCAAAAGCATTCCATTTAACTTTATAAACCAAAAGAATTCCATTTAACTTGACCAAGATGACGACCCCCCCCCCCCCCCCCCCCCCCCAAAAAAAAAAAAAAAAAAAGACACTTGACCAAGAGGGATGAATAAAGATGCTGGATAACACATGGACTCCTTATATTCTTTCCTTTTAGATAATGGTGTCTAGATGTATAGTAAACTACAAACTTCAAGGGGGAAAAGCTGAAAGGGAGGTTGGAACAAATGCCCAACTTGGAGTTCACTCCTGCCTATGGCTATGAAAAGATGGGTAATCATTATGAAAGATTGACAACCAAATAGGCATCCACCATGTATCTGCACCTTCCCTCAAAATGATCCCAAATTGGTTGTTGAACATGGCTTTGAGAAGGCCAAATAATAGATCAGATCACAACCAAAAAATTGTCTGAAATGTACTCACAGCCACCAGCACTAGAATTGATGCAACACTAGACAAGAAACTGTGAATGGTTGGACCTCTCGCTCCATCCAGATTTAAGTGGAGACAAATAAATAATCACATCCATAACAAACACGTCGGTCAAGGAGTCAGCCAGCAATGTTCTTAAAGTATTTAATAGGGGCTCCAGCAAGAGTTTTTTTTTTTTTTAATAGCATTATCTTTCAACCATAAAGAAAAGAAGAGAAAGAAGAGGAGGAGGAGGAGGAGAGAGGGGGGGGGGGGGGGGGTGGGATTTGAAAAGTAGACAGGAGGCTTACCGGGAGATGGAACATCCACAGGATAAACCAAATTCAAGGAATGGTCGACAGAAACAGTAACAAAGCTGATGGTCTGAACCCACTGAAGCAGACCCCTTGGGCTTTCAACCCCTGCATGTCCACCCAAGACCTGCTTTCTAGCAGTTGAAGGTCCTAAACCACCCTTCATATAGCCTGAGGTTTTGGAGTGAGGACTGTACAATGGACTGGGTGAGGAAGGCAGGGGTCTCTCTTGAATCAAATTCATCTCCTGTTGTTGCAAGGAAGCCCCATTGGCTCCCACGGACATCCCCTCACTCAATGATCGCCGTAGTTGCAGTGTCCAACTCTTCATCTCAGCTCCTCCAACTGAATAAATGGCTTTTTGCCACTCTAACCACCATGAAGGGACAACGGAGTTCCAAAGTCAACAAAGGAAAACATGGAAGAGCTAAAAGAGTCTTTCATCTAGATATATTTCTGTCATTTATTCCCATTGTCCTTTACAATTAAGAGCTAAAGAGCAAAAGAGATGACCTTCAGATATCTATATATCATTAAAAAACTATTCCCCAGTATTGATTATTTCAAATATCTAAGCTGTTGTGGGACCAAAAATTCTAAGGCAATAGATTTAGACTCAAAATCAATAAATGAGGGGAAGTAACTTAAGTGACAATGAGATAATAAACTTGAAAGAACTGAAATATGAAACGAGGAAAAAGCTCGCATACCTAGGTATTCAAGTTCATAGAAACTTCCAATGCGGGTAATCACAAAATCTCTGGGCTTGACAGCAGCATTATCTGAACAGATCTGAAGAATTTGACAGCCCTGGTGTAGAACTTGTGCAAATAGACACTGCAACCCCTTTGTGTCCTGCCGACTACTAATTCCACCAAAGGGAAATATATGGCTGTCAAGTAATTCCCCCCGAGCATCTGTCCATATGCATACCAACCAACGCCAATCCTCTGTCCATCCATAGCAACAATGTATGGTTGGTAATTTTTTATGGCCAGACCCATAGCTGTCTGACTCAGATCCGTCGACTGGTGAGCTAGATGCAGAATCTGCACTTCGCACTGAGCTCGCACTTTGCATGAAGCCTCCACCACCATCATCTGATTGTCCTTTTGACAATTCGTTAACTAAACTAGCAGAAAACGTAGGTGAAACACCATGTTCTAGAGAACCAGGTTCGGCCAATATAAAAAGAGGTTCAAACATACAACGTGCTTCCTCTTGCGAGAGAAAATCCCCAGCTCTACTAGTATCGCTACTTAGTCCCGCAGTCCTCGTTTGCCATGAATTATCCCACGCAGCAGTCCTCAAGCTGGCATCCATTTCACCCTCTCTGGTAAGGGATGGCCCTGAAATTCGAGGACCAACACACTCTTTCCACATAGGAGACATGGAAGAGGTCATTTGGGTCATGGCCAACTGGGATCTACCTGAAAGTGATGAGGACTGAACATCACAAGATCCTCGTGAAATCCGTCGAGCTTTGTTATAGACAGTAAAAGCAGTCTCCTTAAGGATGGTAAGCTCACTGAGAGTTGGACTGGTTACCCTAAATATGGCATCAACTGTCACAATGTGCAGCACTATTTTTGAAATACTAAATCCTGAAAGCACCAAGATATTTGTTGTTGATGCTTCATCGACAGCTGCCGAGCAGCTCATTGCCTTTCCAACCTGATTGCTCAATGTCCCTCGTCTCTCTGCTGGGAGAATGACTGATCCCATTGCGACAGAAGACTCAATCACCGTTTTTAGAACAGCATTTGGCTCAGGGAAGGGGCAAACTACATAGATCACCTACAGAATGACCAACAAAAGGTGAAGAAGCTTGCAGAAATAGCCAAAAAACGGAGAAATAACAGACAATACGAAAAAGATAAGTGACGATTATTCTACAGTTATCATCAAGTTCAAACATATGAAGGCGGCAAATTTTCAGCTGCTCCAATCAATGCAAGAGACACATTGAAGGACATTTCACATTCTTGCTTACCAAACAAGAACTGCTATTTCCTTCTTTAGGGTTTGTAGTTGAACATGGAACATATTTCAATCCTTTGAGAGCCTTTGACAGAGACTTGAGATAGCTTGTCAAGTCCCAGCCATTGGATAGGGACAGAAAGAAATCACTCATTGATCCCACAAGAGATGCATTACTGCCGACCATCTTCATTGACTGAGGGCAATCCAGAAGGACAAAACCAGAAGTTGATGCTTTTCCAGAATCAGTCTCCATTTGGTTTCCCATAGTCTGGGGTAGATGAGTCCCCAGTTTGCAAGTCTCATAAACTGAGGAAGAAAACAAGGAAAATGAGGGACAATTCTTCTTAGTGGCAAATAGAAAAGATTATCTTCAAGCAAACCACCCTATCCTGTATATAGGGCTCTTACGTGGGTCGTTGGAACTAAGACACATTTGATTCCAAAGGATCAAACTAATGTTGATAATCAAAAAGGCATGAATACCCTTTGATCATGAAGATCCAGGTCTCAACGTCCTCACACAAAATGCACCTATGTAAAAGGACAGCCCACAAGTGTTCCAATCACCAACAAACCGGTGGTCAAGCAACTATTGCAACAAAATATGCAACAATCATGAGAAAAGAGCCTCTAAGTTTCCTCAAACAATGACACAGGAATGTTACTGCATGGCAATTCTTGTCCAGAGGAAGACTATTTCCCCTTTCAGCTAAAAATCAAGGGCAGGAACCCTCACTTTTCCATAACCACCGCCTTGGTCAAGGCTTGAGTTTAGAGACTTAAACAGCATATAGATAGTTTTCCTCACTGAAAAGTAGTTAACTATGGTTACAGATTTTTCAAGGGAGTTAAGCTACAAAACAGTGGGTACAAACAGCAAAAAGGAGGGTCTTTCCATGCAAAAAAACCATCATGTTCATGCATTCTGGAAAAACAAGGCTGCCCATACCCAGTGATGCCTATTACTTCAATTCTCATAAGACACTCTAAAGGAGTGAGATCTTGACAAATAGGTCATCCTTACTGGCAGTTGCAGAGCATACACAAAATAAGGAAAATGTTCATCGGAAGGCCAACTTAAATCCACAACACTGTATAAGAAATACAATCTATGAAGTACAAACTCACCAGTACCAAGTTGTTGGAAAAAATCAGTAGCAGCAGAAGTTAAGGGATCAATGTTTGGGCATAGAACATAGTAACTGACCTGCATTAGTCATGACAATAAAATAAGACTAAAGAATGCTGCTAGTAAAGTTTCATTAGGGCCTTTCTGTTTCAGTTAAGCAAAATCGCTTATTTGCTTTCCCACCAAAATTTAAGATATTATTCAAATTTTAGAAACATACGAAAAGTTATATGTGAAAGTGTCAATGTTTGCATTTTGTGAAAGTTTCAACCGTTTCAGATTTTAAAACAACAAAAGGCAGTGAATGGGCCACGAGAGTTGATTAAGCAAAAAAGTAAAATGTAAAAGTCAATCTGGACAGCCCCTATGTCAGAAAAATGGGTGGGTCAGACAATGCTCACAGGTTTTGCGAATGCATAAGGTTCAAGAGGAGCCTTCTCCCATACTTGTAGAGAGCCAGCCGATGTTTTAAGCCAATCGTCCTGATACCTGCGAAAATCATTTCCTATTTAAACTTCAAAACAAATCCCTGGTGAAAGATTGTACTACTTATGGGAGTAATATGTTTAATCAAGAGAGCCACAGCGAATACCCTAGAATCCTAAGCATGATGGCCAGAGCTTCCACAATCATATAAAAATATGCTAGCTGGGTATACTATAGGTATTAGAGATGATTAGCACATGTTAAAAACTCCGGATCAGTCCTCTATGTCTGTATGTCCATATTTCACATGGTCAAGGATCAGCCTCACTACTGAAAACCAGTAAAACATAAACATGGCTGATCATAAACTGCTACATACCTAAACAAATGACAAGCACAATATGTAGACGATATGCTCTCCACAATCCTTACAAGAATCAGTCAATTTATTATAGGTCTAACTTTCTGTTATTTCATTCCATAACCATCAAGACATCTATTGATGAGGAAGACAAATGGGTGCAGATGACTGAACCTCTGATAAGCACATGGATGAGTCATCACATGAGGATGCAAATACTCGAGCACATTTACAGTTGGAACCCCAACTATAAGACTATCAACTTGCCTAGTTTGTTACAAAACGTTGAACAAATACTGCATTAATAGACTAGACTAGAGGCATTTCATCTCATCAGGAGATTCAAAGCAAATATATGGATTATTTTCTTCTCTTTCTTCCTTTTTTTTTTTTTTTGGGTTTTCCTATTGGGCAACCTGATGCTATTTGGTCCTTGAATACATGACAAAAGCAAAGAAAACATTAAACTTAAATAGAGAAGTACCCAACAAGTATCGCAGGTAAAGGAAGGACATAAAGTGTGGGCCTTAGCCGGGAGGAGAACTGCTGTCCAGACTCTGAACTGTTATCTTGGCTTAATCTCCTTTGGAACGACTCATCCAGTTTAGATCCATCCAGGCCACTAGTAACTGTCCATAGCAAAACCATGTAATATAAATACCAAAAACTTTTAGCATAATTTGACAACAAAATGAGCACCTCTTTGGGAATATTACAAAGTTAAAACAATTGAGGCATTGCAGAAAATTCCTGTTATGATACTGGCAGAAAATAAATAACCTCTTGATATATCTCCAAAATAATACCTAATCGAATTGCAACTTCTGTCTTGTCTAGCTTTCCATTACCTCTTATATTGGATGAACCAACTGCAGTGGATTGGGATGGGCTTGATGCTTCTCCACCTGAAAATGTTGGAGTATTTGAAGGATCTTTACACTCACCTACAGTGGACTCTGCCGAAAATCCATCTGCCATGTTTCCAACGTCACCTAGCTGGTTGCGTCCCTTGCACCACTCAGTGACGGATAAAGGACCATCCAAAATACCAAATGCAGCTTTTAAGGCTGATTTTATATCTGACTGTAGCAAGCTAATCACAGACGCCACCTGGACCTGGGATGCAATCACCACATAAGGATCTAGGTGCTCACAATGCATGCAATGTCAATATTTAAGATTATGACACTTCCAAAGTATGTCTCCAATAGAAAGAATTACAAAGAACAGGCAATTTAGGAACAAAAAGTCTAAATGAAAACTTCATATGGGGAAATTGATTCTATTTGGTGGCAAATAGTTAGGTTATTTTACCTACCAAAAGGTTCTTTCACATATTAGTCAGATGATGATACTTCCTCTCATGTCTGGAAGCTACTCCGAGATATTAGTTCAACTTTGCATCTTTGGTGTCCGTGACAGCATATACAATCCATTGTCATACGATCAAAGTCAGGGCTCTCCCCGTATGGACAATATTGTCTCAATGGTCTTGTTATGTTGCCAACATATTGACGATAAGTTTATGCCATTACTAGAAAGTGGCGACATCTTTACATTGTTCCAAAAACCATTAATAGATTGCATCCAGATGAGTCATAATGAAAACTGCAGGATTCTCAGATTGAATAGGTGTATAGACCAGAAGAAAACATGTTTCACGGCCCCATAAACAATTTCATGAGTAAAGATATTGTTACTGCAAAGTATAATATCACTCACATCTCAACCCTGTCATACCACAGCTTGAAAGGCCACATATCTATTCACAAGACTAGTAAGAACATAGATATTAGCTACTTAACAATCTGATATTGGTACTAAAGCAATTTTACTATATTTGTACGAAGACACAATTCTTGTGGTTAAGTTGAGAAAAGAAACACGAAAAAATAATCCACATGAGGAAATTCAGGCACCAAAATGGTGCCACACAAACATCAGAAGCTGTGCATAATTAACTACAACGATCAGCAGCAAGTTATTGGATGGAAACTAATTACTTGTCAGCTCACGATAAACAAATTTATTGTAGGACAGAAATCAATGTCATTAAAAGGTAGCCTGCAATTCTCACCTCAAGAACAAAAAATAAAAGGAGCAGCAAATGGTATGAGATAAAGAAAGAAAATCCTTACGTCTGCAGAAAGTGGATCTACTAACTCCACACCAGCAACGTCCAGGGCATGACAGGAGGCTAAAGTCCCTCCACAACCTGCATGAACCATAGAAGGGCCACAAGAAAACCCACGCCGCCATTGCTCTTCCAATGCAAGCCAACCATAAGGCCCATCACCGCAGTCTGCATCCAAAGTCACATCAACAAAGGAAGTAGCTTGCTGGACAAGAAATTGCATTCCATCTAGAAGCTCCTGAAGTGGTTGCCTTTGCCCATAAGAGAGCCCACCTTCCTCACTAAATGAGTTAAGTGGGGATGGACATACTTCAATACCAGGTGAACTACTGGCTTTTGGAACTTTAGGTACTCCAACAGTGCGCCAAACACGTACAGAAGCATTAAGGTTTCCATCTAATAGTCCTCCATCAACATCACCAGCTATTCTGACAGGTATAGTTTCTTTCTTTTTCACATCGAACATGCTAGATATGTTATCTGTCATTGTGCTTTGATCACCAGGCAGATGATTTAAAATAGCACTCCCACTTAACCTGCTTGAAGTAACTGGGGCCTGGACAGTGGAAGATAATAATGTATGACGTATCTTGCACATGGATGCTTGGAATGCAAGGCACTCCACTTCTGTTGCAAGCAGAGTCTTCATAGAAAGAACTAAATGGTCCATGGCACCTTCAATCACTTTCTTCTGGCCAGGCTTTACAACATTTGCAGGACCTACATTAGAGAATGAGACTGAAGATGGAGCAGCCTCCATAGAAATAGCACTACTATCGTTACATTTGGACAATGTCCCATCTTTTACTTTACCAGCCTCCACATGAGTGTAATAATTCTTTAACCGAGCATCATTCCCCTGATACGTTTTTGAGGTCAAAGCCACACCATTCTTCTCATCTGATCCATCCAGACAAGGAGAAGATGGAGGTGTAGCACCATACTTATAATTATTAGTGCTAGAATTTGCACTCTCCACATTACAAGATTTTGGCAAATATGGGTTTTTGAAAATTGACGAAGAGAAGTCACTAGTAGGTGCCTCAACTGCTCCATATTCCTGGGCAAATGTCATCAAGGCTTCAGCTTTGATAATATGATCAAACTCGCCAATATTAGATGCTGGAGTGTCAACAATTGGCCCAGATGGCAGGGTAATCTCTTGACTTTTGCTGAGAAATTCTTCTGACACCGTTGGAGGGTTAAAGCCCTCTAAAGATGGAAAACCAACAGGCAAAAGCATACTTTCGGAAACATCCATCATGCCAACAGGACTGCTGCCAACTACCAAATCTGAACCAGAAAACATAAGAGTCTGCGACTCTGCAGTTCCCGGGGGCTTCACAACAAAAATTCAAAGATACTTAATCAAATTGACGTGATGATTCAGTGGGTATACAAAGACAAAGGGCGACACATCTAGCCGCTGCTACCTAGAAACCAACACAAAAATGGCATTGAACAGTAATACTCTTTTCTCCTATCAGAGTTGAAAAGTAATACTCATAATACTTGTAAGACTATAAATATATTCATTCAGAAAAGCACAAAATCTACCTTCATTTTCACAACATTGATTGAAAATAGACTGCATATCAAGTAAAAGCAAAAAAAAAAAAAAAAAAATACTCAATTGTAAAGGTAATGGGATAGCAACCATGACAGTGAAATTTTTTCTTTCTGAAAATGCAGAAAATTTACATACTCACTAAAGAAATAAGTAGACTCCAGAAAACGAGACCTTCTAGAATACTCAAGCATATGAGAATAAGCAACTCTTAACTACCCCATGAATATGACAAAGTTGAAAAGGAATTTACAGAAATTAATATGTACCTCTCCAAAAGGCAAAGCTTCAGTTTCGAAGAAGTCCCCAAAGTCACCAAACTCAGATAATAGAGCTTGAATATCCATGTCCACACCTCTCTCATCGTCATCCCAATCCCAGTGAGATCCTATCTGCTCATTTGCAACTCCAGTAATTGCTGAAGTGTTAACTTCTGAAGATCCAAAATCGGATTTGTATGCTTCCTGCATAGGAACAGCGTCCGCTTGACCATACATATCTGTCATTATTGATCGAGGACGCTTTGTGCCCTAGTTTAAAATAAATGATAATTACTTGGCTGTCATCCAAAATATCAATAACGGAATAGACAAGAATAGACAAGAGCATTACTTTAAAAATCATTGACATCCTATCATTTCCCTTACTTGGACAACCAAAAAACCTCCTCTCCAATTGAGATTCACAAAAATAAGAAAAATAAACATGCACTAAAATCTTAGCAAAAGTTTACAATCTATTTCATCCTTTAATATTGTGCTATCATGAACAAGTTGCAGTAGCAAACTTATATATGTCCCGTCACTGCCACAGTAAAAAAAAAGCTTTTCGTCTGCACGTGCACATAATTTGAATAACAAGATAAACTGGGTTTCGTCTTTATTTTATGTCCTCTGACAGAATGTACAATTGGATAGATAAGCAGCAAAATAAGTTGGATGCAAAAATCTTAAAGTTCTCGAGCAAGCCATGTGAAACCCACTCCACACCTCAAATTAAAAGAGATGTGCGCATACACATGCACACCCATAACATCTGGCCAAAAAGAAGGAAGCGAAATAAACACGTGCAAATGTACATATGGTCCACAAATGGCCCCACAGATATGAATGTAGAGAAAATGCTAGATGGCTCAACATATTAGGATAAGCGGTCGCATGTCCATGCTTAGACAATTTGAGATGACAGGATTCAGGTCTCAAGCCATAAATGACAATCTGAAAAGTAAGGACACAGAACTTATACCATTTTCAGGCGGTCATTCTGCAATTCAGCAGAAGATATCAACGAGTCTGCATCAGCTTCAAGATCCCCTGCTGCAGAAGTCATATTGTAGTCGCTTTCACTTGAGCTACTGCTTAGGCTGCTTAAGCTGCTAGAATTGCTATTGCTACTACTATAATAACTTTTCTGAGTGCATAATCCATTGCTATCCTCGAGAGTGTCCATTTGTGGTCCACTGCAAAAGACATGACAGTGATGAGAGAGGTAAAGCACATTTGTTATCTGCATCTAAGCTTCTTTCTATAAGATGAACTGACTTTGACTAAGATACTAATAGGGGTGTGCATGAAAGACATGACAGTGATGAGAGAGGTAAAGCACATTTGTTATCTGCATCTAAGCTTCTTTCTATAAGATGAACTGACTTTGACTAAGATACTACTAGGGGTGTGCATGAAAGACATGACAGTGATGAGAGAGGTAAAGCACATTTGTTATCTGCATCTAAGCTTCTTTCTATAAGATGAACTGACTTTGACTAAGATACTAATAGGGGTGTGCATGGTCCGGGTGGGCGGTTCCTGGCCTAGAACCGGGAACCGCTCGCTAAGGACCGGTTCCCAAAAATTGGAACCGGGAACCACCCATTAGTTGCATAGATCCACCCGAGAACCGGACCGCCAGTCCGGTCCGATTCCTGGGTGGATCCATGGAACCACTTTCAACAATAATAATATCGTTTTTCAAATCCCACTGTGAGTACTCTTCATATTGAGTAATATTCTTCTTTAAATCGAATCGGCTTAATTAAGGGTACCGTTTTCCTTTATTTTATTGGAAAACACTACCAAAGAAGAGAAATAGGTTTTTTTTTTTCCTATTTTTGAATCATTTCAGTTGAAATCTAATATATTCTTTAAGTTCAAGGTTCTGGATGATTGTCATATGTAGATCATATTTTCCTTTATCCCCTAACAGTGCTCAATCTCTTACAACCTTTGCGTTACTGAATTCTTTATGTAGAAACAATTCCACCGGTATTGAGTGTAAGCCGGTGCCGTTGCTTGTATATATTGGTTTAGCTTAATTCAATTACCGTTTACCAAAAAAAAAAAAAAAAAACAATTCCACCGGTATTCCACATATTCTTGAAAACAGTATCTTATGTGAGTCATGAAAATATCATTTGAATGAGTCATTTGTTGAGTTGCTAAAAAGTAGCTTACACACATTATTAAATTCTTATAAAAACATGGAAACCGTGAGAGGAGATGGAGCCATAAAATTTAGGTTTACTAATTAGTAATTTCGAAATTTATTTTATAATATATTATTATAATATAATCAGTCCGGTCCGGGTGAACAGATCCACCCATGGAACCGGGAACCGGATCAGTTCCCTCAAGAACCACCAGTTCCGGGTGGTTTCGGTCCGGTTCTAGGCGGTCTAGGTGGGTCCCGGTTCTTTTGCACGCTCCTAGATACTAATACAAGATAAAAATGCCAAAAGAAACAAACCTATGTTTTACTGATGGTTTGGCACCCCTTAGGCGCCTAAATTCATGAAATGTCCTTTGTGATATGATAAAACGAATAAATCACAGTCCAAAGCAATATATTTACATACATATATTGCAATAAGTTGTGTCCTTATCTTAACTAGAAAAACTTAGCAGAGCTAATAGTGAACAAGTTCAAGTTTGTGTTTGGTGATGTATTGAAGCTCAAACTCAATATACGAATTATAGACTCACCATTGCATAAAGTAAGATGAACCCATCAGTGATGGCCCTAACCAATTCTGCAGCCAAAATCTGCAACATCAAAAAATCACAGAAACATAAAGTGATTCAATTGATGCAAAGACAATGACCAACATGGGTTCAAGCTAGCAGATATCTTCATTTATCTCACAGACCATTCTAAGACCATCTAACACATGCAAGGAAAGCTGTGCACTAAGCAATTGGTGCAGGAGAGCAAACTCCACACATGGTGAAATTCCAGGTCGTCAGAAAGAGATACAAATGGATATGTAGCCATACAAATGATTAGACCAGTCCAACTGAAACTGATTGCCAGATCATATATATTTGGCTATTTAAAATTAGAAACATAAAATAATAATAATAATAATAATAATAATAATAATAATAATAATAATAATAATAATAATAATAATAATAATAATAATAATAATAATAATAATAATAATAATAATAATAATAATAATAATAATAATAATAATAATAATAATAATAATAATAATAATAATAATAATAATAATAATAATAATAATAATAATAATAATAATAATAATAATAATAATAATAATAATAATAATAATAATAATAATAATAATAATAATAATAATAATAATAATAATAATAATAATAATAATAATAATAATAATAATAATAATAATAATAATAATAATAATAATAATAATAATAATAATAATAATAATAATAATAATAATAATAATAATAATAATAATAATAATAATAATAATAATAATAATAATAATAATAATAATAATAATAATAATAATAATAATAATAATAATAATAAACCTAGGAGGCAAGGAACATTTAGGCAAATGATTGTGCACCTTCTCAATGAAGATCTGGTAAAAGATGCATTCAGGACTGGGACAAGCACTGCCTCATTTGGGTATATAAATGTCTTCTCGTAAGTTGATGAATGATCCTGAGAGACCTTTTGATCGCATCTTCCAGCAGAAAGGCATTCACTTCTAAGAGTATTTGAGCGTTGAGCTAATGCCTTGTCAGTTTCAGTAATTGGGCAGCCAACAGTTACTTCAGCATAACAAGCTTGTCCCCTCAGTTGGCAGACAAAACCTTGAGAAACATGAGACGGCAAACCTATTAACCCACTTGAGGCCTTCGACTTGCCAGAGCTGTCCAAAAGTAACAGAAGATGTTGAGAACTGGCGCCAAGGACTATTGTCATCAAATCAAAGAAACAAGAATGTGAACTAGATGCAACTCCAATTAGTCTACCCGAGGTATACTTCCTTGACAAGATCACTTGGACATCCACCAATTAGCCTTCCGCGCATGCCATTAGGAGATACAATCACTGCAAAAATGATCTTACGGGTAAAATGCATTGCGACAGTTATTGCAGAAGCCTACTTGGATATTTCTCAAGTATCACTCAACCAAAGTCTATGATGATCATTTCCCATTTTGTCATTTTAAGGAATTATTAATTTGTTTAGCTTCTCAATAACCGTCCATCCTCCAAGACATCACCAATAAACATCACAGTAACACAATCAATATTATTCTTGCTTGATGTCTCACTAATTAAACAGGGGCCTTACGATGATACTTGCACTTAACATAGATTATCACATAAGCCATCAAATCATTGTGCCTACTTTTGAAGTGAAGAACAAACGTTGTCAAACTTAAAATCATGTCAAAAGCACAATTATGGATGATTGTTTAAACATCCAGCCCAAAAAAACTTATGCTGATAGGTGGACGGATAGCGTCCTTTGAAGACGCATAGACAAATAATGCTGGATATTTAGCACCTCCTCCCACGTACAAACCATTAATTGCACATGGAATTGACCAACAAGCCTAGTATAAAAGATAAATTCAGGACAAAACCTGACCTTGATACCATATTAGAACATCCAACCCAATAGTTTAAGGTGATAGGTGGAGGGAGTTACATAGACAAGGGCCATTGAAATCCCACAGACAAGCAACAAGGGATGTCTTAACAAAGGTGAACCTTCTCAAGAAAACATAGTTTCCACACCTTCACAGGAACTCCGAATGATCATGCTAATCTAACTTTTGAACAGAAGGAAAAGAAAGAAATTCTCATGATTGAAGCTTATATGAAAGATTGATTAACAGGGTAAAAATGCAGTGAAGATTTTTAAAATGCTGCCAGTTTAAGCAAGAAGATTGCAAATACATGTACATCATTAACCAGCAGCACGTTCTTTTATGTCTCATCTAACATATATTAGGCATTACATGATCTTGCATTATCACAAGGCAACTAACGCTGATTTAATTCACCATATCACTGCTTATAGGACTGGATCAGCACAAAATCAATGATAGAGATGGATGGCAATCAATTGGTCCAACCACCAATTCTACTTGTCAACGTCATAAATGAAAGTATAGATACAAGGGATTTTGATAATCAGTGCCTTAGAAAATTGCTTAAGCTGTACAGAAAAAGCAACAGGATGTGTACATCCACTTACTTTACTCTTCTCCAATGACTTCCCTATTATTCATATCAACTCATTGTATACGGCTGATCTAACAAGTTTCCTAAGGAAACTTGTTAACAATGTCCTAATGCAGATATTTCTAACTAACAAGCAAATGATATGAACTATGCATGAGAATTTATATACAACATTCCATCAAAAGAAAGGGTATATTAAATTATCTCTCAGATAATAACACAATAAAAAGATTTAAACACTAGTTCTTGAGGGGAAGGCTTCAAATCCCTTTTCACCAATTGCTAATTCTTTCTCCTGGCATGCAAACGAATTTTGCCTTGTCCACAGTTCATTATGATGGGAAGTACAATATTCGGGTCCGCGGAATGCTAGTTTCCTCAGTTTACGAAATGCAGAGGTATTGCTTAGACAGTCCGCTAGTTGGGATTACAGTAAGTTCAAGGCGTGTTGCTCATAAAATCATTGTGCATTTTCTTTTATATAGTACCCTTCCCCTTATTAAGTTTCATGTACTGAGTATGAACAGGCTGAACTAAATTTTAATGCAGACTCGACTTTTATGCCCCATCTTTCTATTTGATTTCACACTTCAATTGCTTTGGGCTTGAGGATTTTATATTAATGAAAGAACTTAAATAAAGAGAAATGAGGAGCCCACGAGCCCTTCTTTTGTTCCATTTGTCTCATCAATAGAAAAGGATTAAATGTCTAATCTAAAAGGACTGCAGATGGCTCGAGGCCAGGGGAAGCAGAGCTCTCTCTCTCTCTCTCTGCCCCCCTCCCTTCCCCCCAACCCACCACCCCCTGGCATCTTCCTGCTCACCACCTCAAGACTGGTTGGCTTGCTATATCTGGCACTGGGTGTATTGGGATTTTAAAATGTTTTCTGATGAGCATAGGGAAAGAAGACCAAAACATGCTACTGAAAGACTATTGAGACAAAGTTTGGCTGTCAAGAATGTAGAAGAGGTAGGATGGGCAGGTGGTTGGGTCTAGTATGGATCGTACATGGATGATAGTTGAAGCCGGCAACTCTCTTAGGGTTCCCTCATCTAGGATCCCTGGGGAAGAGATCTACCATTGAGCTAATAGCTTGTCATGCGGTCCTCCTGCTGGGGCCTGCAATGTCAAAAGCGAGAGAAACCCCTCCCCCCTCTTTCCCTTTTTAGCCCCCATGTCGCCATGCTGGAGGGGCATGGAGATGTTATGATTTTGTTTCCAAGAGTCCAAAGTTTTGTTGCTTGCAATAGAATTTCCAAAGGTAGAGACTAAGATGCGAATGCACCACATTTGGGGTCTCTCATACCAGATTGTTGTTTTCTTTTTGTGGGTGGGTGGGTGGGTGTTTTGTTGTGTGGTTTGGAAGAAAAAGAGAGGAGGGGGGGGGGGGGGGGGGGGGGCAATGATCCTAGTAACGCTGGCGCAAACCAGAAAAAACTGGGTAGTGGCCATGACTAGTTTGACAAGGCCAAATTTGATTAAGTCTGGTTTTCTACAAAGATGAATCTATGAGCAAAACAAGACATAAGTGCAGACAATTTCCTGTACAGCAGCTCATCCAATTGGTTCTGTCTGATTCTAAAAGCATAGCTTTTTATATCACCATCGATTTATATGTTAAATGCTTGGATCCTAGTGGTTGATCATCAAGCTTAATAAATTCCATCTGTTAATGCTTGTGCTCATCAATAAGTAGCGAGGGCCAGCAAACTATTAAAAACAGACAGTGCATTAAATATCTGGTGCAAGCATCACTTCATAAATGGGCTCTTGATTAATTACAAATAAAAAGATCTCTAGATGCTATTATTTCTCATTCTTATCAGTACTGGAACACATATTTTATGTAATTAAGACCAGGCAGATGCAAGGAATTGAAATATATGCCAGAGAAAGATCCAAAATCATAAGAGATATTCAAATCCCATAAGTTCCAACCTGGATGTCTATGGCTAGAATTGCGAGAAGCATGCCTTAATGCTCTCTCCAAGTCATCGCTTGAAAGGGCACGTATATGCCTGTTACAGATAAAAACAATCACACATACATGTGTATTTAAAGAGCAACGAGAAATGAAAATCAAGGCATGAGTGTACATACTTTGCTGAAACTATTGCATGTATAAATATCGCCTCTTCTGTGGCGGCAAAGACAAATTCTACGGTTGGTTGACCTCTCCTGCAATAACCAACCGACGGTTCAATGATAGATCAAGTTCCAGTGGTCCTACCAAAAACATAGCAGAAAAGGAGCAGAAAGAGCAGAAGAACGGGATGGAACAGGAGTACAATGAAAAGGGGAAGCAAAGGCTCACTGGGGAAGAAAGTAGAATACCTGAAAATTCCTTCACTCTGAAATGGATTGTACTTTGAAAATACATCTCCATATCTCATGTAAGAAAGTCCACTTAGTGCCCTGCCAAATTCACCCAGGTAAGTGTCAAGTTCTAACCTTCACAAGCAAATGTAGGTGCACGCGTCCACACACACGTGCGTGTACATACATAGGTATGCATTCAAATTGTTACAGTTAACTAGAAAGAGAGTAACCTCTCTATACAATTCCGTAAAGCTTGAGACAGAGCTGCTGCAACCTCTTCCGAGTCCCCAGGAGCCAACCATAGTCCAGATGCAACAACTTCCATCAAAAAACAAAAGAAACCATAAAATCCTTCATACAAAAAAATTAAGAAGTACTATATCTGCCAACATCCTAATTCCTAGAAACAAATATATAAACAGATAGAACAGGCAAGTACATGAGTAAAGTTAAAGTGTAAACACAAACATCGCAAAATGAATCTGAAGTTATGCAGGTCAATGAAAAGAAAGTCATACAGCTAAAACCAATATATAAATGTTTATGGAGAACTCAAGTTACCTCTTAGTCCAGATACCGCTGCTTGTGCAGTCTCAACAACAGATAAGTGGCGCCCAGGAAGGAAAAGCCAGAGCTTGATTTTTTCATCTATGCATTTTTTAAAGCTGTTAGAGCAATTACAAAACTGCAAGAACAAAGGAGGAATGGAGTTTGACCGAAAAAAAAAAAAGGAGGAATGGAGGGTTGGACCACTCCCCCCACCCCCTGCCACCCCTCGGGGGGGGGGGGGGGGAGGGGTGAGATGATCTTCCGGCTAAAATCCTTTTAGTATTTAATTTGCAACTTTTTTCAACCTCGAGCAAAATATGTATAGTTGTGCGATAAACTATACCAAGTGATCAAACAGTAACAAACAATGCCTACTACCTATAGACTGCCCATGAGAAAAAAATCAATCCTTCCTGTGAGAAGAGAAGCTGCTACAAATAAGGCAAATGCCTTCACTCTAAAAGCATATTGGGAAGGTTGCACCTCAAGAACTTCAAACTAAAACCAGGTCAACCTGAAAACTGCCATCTCAAATCACAGCCAACTAATCTAGGATTACTTTTCCATATTTCTCAAGTTGGGCATCATTTTTTAAGGCTCGAGATACTTCATAGAGAAAATTCCAGATTTAATAAGCACAAGAGAATTGCCCGAAGAAAGAGTTTGCCTTTTGTTTTTCAGAGAGTCCTTCTGAAGAAAAGAAATTACGTAAGCAAGATGACAGCCTTCTCTGTACTCTTTGAGAAGCAACAGAGCAAAAAGTGCATTCCCCATTTTCATTTATATAACCAGGAATAACCTGAAAACCACCATCTCAAAGCATCTGCATTCTCACCTGGATTGTGCAAACCCTGAGATGGGTCCCAGGGTCCCACAAATGAATTAGTCCATGTGCTAAGAAAGTTTTTCTTCTGCAACTGAAGATGAGATGAAAGAACCAAGAAAGTAGCAGAATCCTTTGTCTCTGACTTGACACTATCCAATATAAAGAAGATCGTATATTAGAAATATCAGAAAAGGTTTTAGTAAAGCACTTGCACATCTAGATTAACATCATTCTATTGGCATTTTGAAAGAGTACATGAGACAGCCTGAGTCTAACCTTCTGTCCGGTAAAGGGTTTAAATCTGATTCAAGAGGCAGAAACTGGAACCAGGATATTTGATGGAGACCAACCTGTATTAATCAATGTGAAAATGAAATCTATGTACGGAAGGGACACATTATGAAGAAGTAACATGAAGCCAGGCAGAAACAAAGACACATGCACTAGCATCATATATTGAGACTAAATGAACTACTCAAACCACTTATGGGGTGGCTATTAGATTTCAAGAAGTGTTTTGACTCCCAGTATCTGTTAGGCTATGCTGTAAAAAAAAGAAAAAGAAAAATAGATTCCTAGAAGATGTGATAGATCCTTTGATGCCCTCTTCATGGAGAAGGAAATTGACTTATCCTCTACACAAAAAGAATCGCAAGTCGAGTCAATTTTTCACCATGTCATGTTGCAAGACAAATGTTAAAATACTGAGGTAATAATACCTATAGAAAAAGGTTCTAAAAATAACTACTCAGGTAATAGCACAATTCAGTACCACTAGGGCTAATGGTTTTTTTTTTTTTTGGTAACCGAGGATTCCACCATGGACCCCCCGTGCTCAAACGACTCCTGAGGGCCAGGCCCCTATACCTCGGAGGAGACTAGCCTAGCAACCCACCGCCAGGGCCCCCCACTTAAATCGCTAGCAACTGCAGTTTCGAACTCTCAACCTCTGCAATGAGGGAAGGACTCTCAACCAATGCAGCTACCCTCGGATGGGTCCACTAGGGCTAATGGTTCATCTCATCTAAACAAGACAAGACCTATTTGAGAATCAACAATAACTCATCATAAAAATGCATTGCATTATGCAACTACATTTCTTGAGATATCTTCCCAAGCAAATTGATGGAGATAAAGGCATAAGAGACAGGCAACCAAAGAAGCCAGCCAGGATGGCAGGAAGAGCACTAGCAGCACTGGCCACTTCCTGAACAGAATTTCTATTCTTGCCAGGAGATGAAATATGAGAAAGCATTCTCAGGTAGCGGCAAACTTATTCAAGGTAAGTAACTGGAGAAGATGAAGAAAAGAAGCTTGATAATTTTCAAACTTATTTCTTATTGCACAGGCAAGTGGATGGGTTGCTGGTGGAATACATGACAATGAGCTTAGGCTGCAAGTGTTGACAATGTTGACAAATTAGCAAGTGTTACCAGAGAGAAGTAAGAGAGAGCCGGCAATTAAAATCTCCAAACTGAATCTGCAAAATTACTGTATGTTCTACACATCTAGGACCTAAAAGTAGGAATCTTCTTTCCTCATAATCCTTTATGTGCTCCCATTCATCCGCAAAAGATTGAAGGCAAATTTACTGAGAAACCTCTCCATGTTGCCTAATTTTTTAACTTCACACTCTTTTTGACTTAGTATACATCACAGACATCATAAAGATGAAACACAAAGGGATAGGAGGGTGTAAGCATCATAGGCATGGCATGGGTGACTAAATTTCTCAAATTCCTTCAAGTAAAGAAGCTGTGAACCCTGTTTAGATTCAACTATTAACTGGAAGTAAATACGCGGACTTAATATGTAGAAAGTAATTGCCAAATTCTTAGCTTTTGGCATCTCAGAACCCAACAATCAAGTTTTACATTATACACGTATTAATCAGTGTGGTGCAGATCAAGTTTTGAGGGCTCTCCCCCACCCCCCAACAACAAAACGAAAGAAAATAAAACGGAGTAAGATCCAACCCAACAAAACCAAAAAAGGAAAGCTTTTTGCACTATCATACGTAGACAGGGCGTTGCTGAATTCAGTCAGTAATCATGCAGCGTTAGTTACATCTATACCAGAAGTAGCAAACTAAGCTTCGGAGCTTCCCACTGCAATGACTCGAAGAAATGACTTCAAAAGTAGACATATATAACAACACAAACTCTCCACCCTAAGGCACGCGACATTCTGTTCAGCAACTTGGTAAAAATCGAATCGCGCACGAAATTCTAAACAACGGAATGAAGAGTTGCCGGCGACCGAATCCCAGCCCGACATCACTAAAACCATAAGAAACGAACGAGAAGAATCGATTTTCACGAAGGCTCCGGCATTGAAACAACGACGAAAACCGAAGCAACCGGAGCATCAGAGGTACAGACCAGTTTGAAGACGTTGGTCCACATCACTCCACTCCAGCAAACGACGAAGCTCCTCTGGCAACGCTAGGCCCTCAAGCTCCGGCGACACCACCAGAAAAAAAATGGACTACTAAGGCGCGCGCATCGCGGGGAGCTCCGAGCAATGCTCCGGGACCACAGCTCACGAAGAATTGAGGCCCCGCGGCGAGCGCGAAATCAGCTTCCCGACGGGCGTTTGAGGAAGCGAGCGTCGGGGAGAGGCCTCGAGCTATAGGACGAGGAGCGCGGTGGCCGCTGAACCCTAACAGCCGGCCCCGTCCGCCGCGGGGGAGAGAGGAGGACGGCGACGGCGACGGCGACGGCGACGGCGAGAATTCGAGTGGAATTGCCGCCGAGAGAACTCGATTCCGGGCGATTTTTTTTTGGGCGTCGCTCGGTGGGATGCGGATTCGCAGAAGTGCGAAGACGCAAAAATAACCGGAGGGAAACGGGCGGGTGGATTTCAGGCCCGGTTGGGGATGTTCGAGATGGACGGGGTCCGGTTCGTCCCCGATCCAATACGGGTCGGATCTTCTACAGGCATTCCGCCCCGTCCCTCCCCGTTTATAGCATGCGTATATATTTATATACAGGGAAAAAACCACCAAAAAAACCCCAAACTTTGCGCTCTCGGCTCAGTCACATGTTCAGCAAGCGAGGAGCTGTTTTTCTTCTGTCAGTTGAAGCCCAAGTACCTGAGCAGCAGCCGCTTCAACCTGACAACCAAAGCTGGTTTATGGAAACCGACTTCTACAGGCATTCGGCCCTGTCCCTCCCCGTTTATAGCATGCCCAAGTACTTGAGCAGCAGCCGCTACAACCTGACAACCAAAGCTGGTTTATGGGAAACCGACCGGCAAGGGACGCCCCCATCAAGAGGGAGGACACTGGGTGTGCGGATAGGTAGAAGAGGATACTAGTGTTCCACAAAGGCCGCATGCCTCATGGCGAAGGGACCAGCTGGGCGATGCAAGAATATCACCTAAACCCCAGGTGTTTGGGCGATGATCGTGGCGAAACTGAGGTAACATTCCTTACGTGGTATGTCGGATAAAGAACAATAAGGACAAAAAGCCGATGATGGGTCAACGCTCCGACTTCTGTCAATCAACAAGGGGACTAACTTGAACTTCGGTGCCAACCAGCACGATGAAGTTGCTGCTGCTCATTCCGAGGTGAGAGACACCCATTCTATTTTGTAGAACTTATTTAGGTTTGGATCTATCCCCATGTCCTATAGAGCATATCGAAGTCCCAGAGACTCATCGGTTTCCCATGGCCAAAATACTAATGATTGCATCAGCATATGAGCAGCATCTGTGGGACTATTTTCATTTCATACTTCAAGATTGTCTCAGCAACAAAAGATGCAGAGTACTCAAGATGGGCTGTTTCATACGATCTTACATTGTTTTGAATGCAGTTGGGAGAGTCAACCGATCTTTATCAGACCACAACACCATTCCAGCCAATCAGAGCCAGGTGGGAGCATAGGCATTTTCCTTCTTATGAAGGAGTATTAGCCCTGGCCTAAGCCCACTGGGCACGACGCAGACCTACCCAAGCTCGAAAATGATTACGGGATTGGTTTTTCCCGCACAAATTTGGACACCAAATTAAGTTTAATAGAACCACCAAGGTGATCGACCTTAGTGATAAGGGAGGTGACATCGCCGTCCTCTATTTGTGCAACAATTATTTTCTCTTCTTAAATTTCTTTGCAAATAATGTTAATGTGATTGTCGTTCAACTTTTTAAGCCACGTAAGCACCATGGCTCATGAAATAAAAAAAATGAATTTTTCTTGCATAACAGTTTTTTTGGGCTATCTTTAGAATAATATCGTGTGGGTTACAAATTTTTTAAGAAGTGATCCTCACGACGATTTCTAATTATTTGTTATTTATTTTTTGTGAAAAAAATAAATTTTTATTTTATGGTATATTATGGATAGTCACATAAGTATTTCTCTATAAAAATCCGCTATCGTGCTTAATTGCCGCATCAGTATTTCATCAATGTTTTTAATCGTAGGATCAATGCAATAATAAATAAAAAAAGAAAATAATATATTTTTGGTATATTACTGCGCAATAACGAAAAGAGGGAGTTTTTTTTTTTTGGTCAAAAAGAGAGAGAGAGTTTTTTTTTTTTTTTTTTGAGCAAGAGTATGGTATGGTTTAGTGCGACAGGTTTGCTCACATTATTTCGGTAAAATACAACGGCTCCCGCAAGGACCCCCGGGCATCGAAAGAGAGTGTGTCTCTGCTTTGAGCGCGCTCCATGAACGCATCGTTCGCGAGCAAGAGGCTCTCTCGAGCTCTGCTCGCCGCCGCCTCCTCCTCCGCTCCCCGCTCGTCGGCGGCGGCGACGACTCCCGCGCCGTCGCTCTCGCACCCGCTGCCTTCGTCATCTTCCGAGATCGACGGCACAGCCAGGTCTCTCTTTCGCTCCCCGTGGTCCGTCCTCCAGCAACGCGGCGTCAAGGTCCGCGGATCCGACGTAAGTTCCCCTTTTTCTCCCACGCGCATTGCGCACGCTAGCGACAACACTCGTTCGGCAGATTACTTGACGCGCTAGCTCGGCTTGCGTAGTTCCCGTCCTGCTGGGTCGGCGTCGGAATTCGCGATACTTTCGGTTCATTCGATGCACGAAGAGTTTCGCGCAATGGTTTTTTCTTCTTTTTTTTTGGTTGCGTGAAAGCCTAATTGAGGTCTTGTAATGCTCGGGGCGTCTTGATTTCAGCTTTTCATTCTTTGAAATGTGCGGCCGTGGGTTGTGGGGATAAGCGGTGGGAGAGCGCGTGATGTGTTTGATTTTATGCTCCATCCAGTGGAGATGCGGATAGAGGTTCCTGGGTAGTTACGTGTACGGCCTTGCTGTTTGGATAATTCTTCTGTGGATAAATTGTTCTTGTTCTCAAGGATTTGTCTGTGCTGGCTGCACTGTGGTCATTGGTCGAATTTCGTGCTCTGCACATGCTTACTAACAAGATTAGTGAGTCGACCGTCTCTTTAAATGGATTCGTAGGTTTTGCTTTAGAGGGTGAGTCTCTAGTTGCTGAACTTGACATTTCACGTCTCGAAATTTGAGATAATTAGATTCGAGATACGGCAGGATAAGTTTGGTGTGACTGTAAGAGATTATGCCAAATATTAGGATACGGATATTCAGCAAACATTAAATGGCATACAGGGCAGCCAGTTAGATGAGTATCAGCTTTCTCATAATTGGACTTGACTATAAAGTTGTTGTGAAATTTTAGATGGAGAGAAATTGTTATTCTCATTCATATCTTCTGGTGCTTTTCAATGCTGTATTTATAGGCTAATACACAGATAAATCCTAACAAACAAAAATAAAGGAAAGAAATTTAAAAAAGGAGAAAAACTAAAATCCCACGATTTGTGGGTTAACAACTATAATCCCATGATGTGTGGGATTTGATCAGAATCAAATCAGAATAAAAACCTTCTAAAAAATTCTATGTATTTACAGCAATATAATATCTATTTATAGCTCAACACTCCCCCTCAAGCCGGTGAATAGATATCTTCCATTCCCAACTTGAAAATTAGCTCATGAAATCTTCCACCATTAAGCCCTTTGGTCAAGACATCCACCACTTGCTGTCCTAAAGGAACATAAGATAAACAAATCAACCCTTCTTCAAGTTTCTTCCTGATGAAGTGTCTATCAATCTCAATATGTTTTGTCCTGTCGTGCTGCACAAGATTATGAGCAATATTAATTGCAAACTTATTGTCACAAAATAACTTCATAGGACTGCCACTCAATTTTCAAGTCATCAAGAATGATCTTGATCCATAATAACTCACATATTCCTTGAGTCGCTGCCCTAAACTCAGATTCTGCACTTGATCTTGCCATCACATATTGTTTTTTACTCTTTCAAGTTACCAAATTACCTCCAAGGAAGGTACAATAACCAGTTGTAGACCTTCTGTCAACCATGGACCCTGCATAATCCGCATCTATATAAGCCTTGAGCTTGAGTTTGGGCTTCTCTTTAAAAGTATTCCCTTTCCTGGACTACCTTTTAAGTAGTGTAGGACTCGATGAACAGCCTGTAAATGTGATTCATTTGAATTATGCATGAATTGACTAATCAAGCTGACAACATAGGAGATATCTGGTCGAGTATGAGTAAGATAAATTAACTTTCCCACTAATCGCCGATACATTTCTCGATTCACTGCTGCCTCCTCTTTTGCTTCTATTAGCCTCTGGTTCGGCTTAATTGGAGTAGCTACTGGTTTACAGCCAAGCTTCCCAGTTTCTTCCAAAAGATCTGTCACATACTTTCGTTGTGAAATAAGGACCCCTTGCCTGGAGTACGAAACCTCAATTCCCAGAAAATACCATAGCTTCCCTAACTCCTTTATTTCAAATTCCTTAATCAAGTACTGTTTCAGCCGCTGTTTCTCCCTTTCATCATTGCCTGTGACTATTATGTCATCAACATACACCAACAATACTGTAACTCCCCCCAAGTCTAAGTGTTTTATGAATATTGTATGATCTCGCTGGCTTTGTTTATACCCGGATGCCTTCATGACTCTAGCAAACCGTCCAAATCAGGCTTTAGGTGATTGTTTGAGCCCATATAATGCTTTCTTAAGTCTACAAACCTTTTCTGTTGTTTCCTTTCCTTCAAAACCAGGTGGGATGCTCACGTAGATTTCCTCTTCCAAATCTCCGTGTAAAAACACATTCTTTACATCATACTATTGAAGTTCCCAATCAAAATGAGTAGCTAAAGATAATAAAATTCTTACAGTATTCATTTTAGCCACCAGTGCAAATGTCTTCTGGTAATCCACTCCATATGTTTGAGTATAACCCTTCGCAACCAATCTTGCTTTGTACTTCTTCAGAGAGCCATCTGCCTTGTACTTTACAGTGAATACCCACTTGTAACCAACTAGATATTTTCCCCTTGGCCTGTCAACAATTTCCCATGTTTTATTTTTTTCGAGTGCTTCCATCTCTTCTTTCATGGCATTCCTCCATTCCTCTTTTGACAGCGCTTCAAACAAGATGTTAGGAACAGCAATTGTGTTTAAACTCACAATAAAATTTCTGTATGATTATAATAACCTATTAAGGGACGCATAATTTGATAGTGGATATACCGGTTTCTTGGTACTCTCTCTAGTCCCTTTTCTTACAGCAATAGGTAAATCAAGATCATTCTCAGGTGTATTAGTAAGCTATTCATCCAAAGGAGATTCAGAACTTATTGTGTTTTCATTGACAGTACCCAGAGTGGTATTTTGGACTTGCTCTTGTGGTGGAACGGCTGTCCTCCTTGAATACACCTGAGAAAATCTCTTAGAATCATAAATATGAATTGGACTAGTGGGAATAGGAATAGAGACAGGTTGGTGTGTGGGACTAGCTGACGAGTTTTGGTTGATAGGGACATTAGACGATAAATCTAAGTTATCAATGACACCAAGGTCCTTATCTTCCATGACTTAAAAATCCCCTTGAAGATAAGATTGTGAGAAATAGGGTTTATTTTCAACAAAAGTGACATCTGTAGAGAGATAGAATTTTTTAGAAGGAGGATGGTAACATTTATAGCCTTTTTGTGTTTGTGAGTAACCAAGAAATACACATTTGATTGCACGAGGATCTAACTTTCCTCGTTGATGATGATGAATGTGGACATAGGAAGTGCAACCAAAGATTTGAGGTGTAAGACCATTAGATGTACGAAGGTGAGGATAGAACTGAGAAAAAACTTCCATAGGGGTCTTGTGGTCTAATGTACGTGAGGGTAGTCTATTGATCATGTGCGTAGCTGTAAGAATAGCTTCTCCCCAATATGCTTTAGGAATTTGTCCGTGAAACAATAAGGCACGAGTTGTGTTAAGGAGATGGCCATTTTTCCTTTTAGCAACCCCGTTTTGTTGTGGTGTATTCACACAAGATGACTCATGAATAATGCCTTCCTTTTGAAAATAAGTGGACAACACTTGATTAAAGTATTCTCTACCATTATCCGACCGAAAGAACTTGATCTTGACCCCAAATTGAGTTTGAATCATGGAATGAAACGAATGAATAATATTACTCACATCAGATTTATGTTTGAATAAGAAAGTCCACGTGATCCTAGAGCAATCATCAATTAGAGTGACAAACCAGCGAGCTCCAGAGATGTTTGGAATCGTGGAAGGTCCCCAAATGTCAGTCAAAAGGATTCGAACTACGGTGATTGCTAATAGGAAATGGTACACGATTATGTTTGGCTAATTCACAAACATCACAATGGAAATCTTTAATGTTCAGATCTTTAAACAAGGATGGAAACATAATGCTCAAGACTTGAAAGGACGGATGACCAAAACGAAAATGATGAAGCCAAATTGTTTCTTTATTTGAAGTACTAAGAAATGACATAGACAGATTATTCATGATTCTTCTTGTAGTGAGAGGTGTCTCAAGGTAGTACAGCTCATTTTGTTCCTTAGTAAGTCCAATCCTCCTCTCCGAATCCCAATCCTGAAAAACACAGTAAGATGGGTAAAAAACAGCTTGACAATGAAGATCTTTTGTGAGTTTCTGTATTGAGATAAGATTGGCAGATAGTTTAGGGACATGAAGAACATTTTTAAGGACAAGATCAGGTGTGATAGGAACATTTCCAACCCCTGCAACAGTAGCAAGAGATCCATTTGCCATTATAATCTTCTTATTGCTAGGACAAGGTGTATAAGTGTTGAAATGGGATGAGGTGAGTCATGTGGTCGGTAGACCCCGAATCAATAACCCATGAATTACCTGAGAGTGCTAGTGAGCATGCACCAGAAGGTTTATTAAGAGACCTTAACAAACTTCTTAATTTCTCAATTTCTTCATTGCTGAAGGTTGCTTTCTCCTGAACTTCTTCTTGACCAGCTTTCTCAGTTAGGTGGACCGAGGTCTTGGTTGTGTTGCCCGATTCACCCACTCTCGGCTTGAAGTAGTTGGCCTGTCATTCAATTTCCAGCATTGTTCTTTTGTATGTCTGGGCTTCTTGCAGTAGGCACACCACCACAAGCTGTCCCGATTGTCTTTCCTTGGCAAGTCACCCTTTTCATCAACCTTTCTAGTTGTAAAGGCCAACCCTTCTACAGCTTGTTGTTCTAGCATGACGGATCGACGGCTTTCTTCCGCCCGAATCAAGGAAATCGTTTCCTCCAATGATGGCACTTCCTCCTTGCCAAGTATTTGAATTCTGACTTGGTCAAATTCAGAATTAAGCCCGGCTAAGAAATCGTAGACCCGATCATTTTCAATAAAACTCTTTAGAATGGCTGTATCATCTGGACACTGCATTTGAAATACTTGATAATGATCGAGTTCTTGCCATAGGTTCTACAAAGAATTAGCATACTCAGTAACAGTCTTACCTCCTTGTTTTGTCCCACTGGTTTTCACCTTAATTTCATACACCTGGGCTGCATCACGAGCCTTTGAGTACGTCCGTCGAACGGAATCCCAGATCTCCTTTGCGGTTGGTAGAAACATACAAGTGTCGCTTATGGCTGGTTCCATAGAATTCCATAACCATGACATGATCATGGAATCAGCTTCATCCCACGCAGCAAAATCAGGATCTCCTTTCTTGGGTCCTGTCCCAAGTAAATGGCTGAGTTTTCCTTTCCCTTTTAGATACGTCTTGACAAATTGTGACCACTTGAGGTAGTTCTTCTCATTCAATCTATAGGTTGGCCTGATATTCTGAAGATCACCTGTCATGTGTGTTGAGGTGACCTCCTCAGATTGGTTCATGGTAGGATTTGTGGCTTTGGATGTGGCCATTTTGGAGAGTGAATGTTAAGAAGAGAACAAGGGCAATACTGCAGCAATGAAGACTGCAATTGAAATCCAGAAATCTATTTCCGGAGAATAATAGACAGCAACGAAGGCTGAAAAAGAACGCAGCAATGAAGATTGCAATCTAACCTAGCGCTCTGATACCATGTGAAATTTTAGATGGAGAGAAATTGTTATTCTCATTCATATCCTCTGGTGCTTTTCAATGCTGTATTTATAGGCTAATACATAGATAAATCCTAACAAACAAAAATAAAGGAAAGAAATTTAAAAATGAGAAAAACTAAAATTCCACGATTTGTGGGATAACAACTATAATCCCATGATGTGTGGGATTTGATCAGAATCAAATCAGAATAAAAACCTCCTAAGAAATCCTATGTATTTACAGCAATATAATATCTATTTACAGCTCAACGGTAGTAAATAAGGATTGCACATTGAGTGTGTTTATCAGGTTGTTCAGTTTGGTATTTTTCATAGTCATATATTTATTAATTTCTCGCATCTTAAATATTGCAGGTAAGACCTGGCAATGTTGTTGACAGAAAAGGTTGCATCGTGATTGTGTGGACTATTCTAGCTTCACTTTTCGTTTAGCTTTTACTTACTGATGGACCTCACTCATCTCTGTACATTGATGTGTATTTCAGGTCGTCTCTACGAGGTTGGTTCAGGTTATTCATTGTATATTGCCCACTAAACATGTCTAAACATGATAATTCTCTAAAATTGTTACATGCATTTTTTTAGGTTGTGAAAGCTGATCATAACCAACAGGGCCGAGGATCTGCCATGATACAGGTATTATAACAAATGTCTATGCTTCTGCAACATGCTTTGACAATTGATTTGGACTATTGTGGCGTTTTTCTGGCATCAATTGTTTTAAGTTGGGGTGTTTGTGTTTCATGTTGAATCAACAATTTGGAAAATACTTTTCTAATATTGATCACTTGTGTCACTTACAAAAATTAATGAATAATATCTTCATCATCAACAAAAAATTTTAGGCATAACTTTGTTTTTTATAAAGAATGTTTTTTCCTTTGAATAGTATTTCTAAATGATATAGAAGATCGATTTTAGGAAATATATTAACAAATATGAAACAAACGCACTGTTTACATTTTACCTCTGTTCTTCCATGGCCATCTCAACCCCTTATGATTTAATTTTTCTTGGTCAACCAATTATTTTATTTCGTCCAAGTTTGGTCGAAAATTCTAGCTCTGGCTTCTAATCTGACATTCTGAGGAATGTGGGTTTACAACATCTTTTCTCTACAACAGAAGTTCAAAAGTGAATTACATGTCTCCTCTTCGTCTAACTTAAAGTGATAGAAAAATAGCTTGTGATTTTTGAGTGCCAGAAGCGAGAGACAAGGAGTATACAAAGTATTCTAGCCTTACCCATAAGTCAAATTTGCTCGTTATATGCCACGGGCTTCGAGTGGGTGGGGAACTATGACTCTGAGCCAAATTGAGGAAAAAATACAACTTCAGGAGGTCGACTGTGACCTTTTAAAATGTAGAGGTTGACTAAAGCACTCCATAACAAAGGGCAATACTTGATTAGCTCAGTTGCTTATTAAGGTTGCTCTACAAGAGGGAAAAATTACCGTTAGTGAAATGTTTGAGATTTTGTTCTGAGAATTTTATCCAAAATTAGTTTAAAATTGTTTTGCCATTAATGACTTGGGGTACGTGGAACATTTGATCAAGTGGCATAGAACTTATAGGTCAGATTGATGTTATATTGTGCTTGCTAGTGATGCAGGACCATTGGGTTATTGGTTTTGCAATCCTAAAACCCTGACTTTCATTTAAAGTTGCTTAAGCAAATGAACAAACACGCGTGTATCTTGAGTGGATTTTGGTGGGGAAGGAGAAATTAGCATGGCTACATCTTCACCCATTGAGCTAGGACAGATCTAGGTTGCAACAAAGAACTTCGTTGTCACATGGACACTGAGAATCACCCGGGAGAGGACTTGTACTGGATTATTCTGTTTTGCAAAGAAAGTTGACATCATTTGACAGCATGTGCCAAAAATGCTGCTGTTGTTTGGTGCAAGTTGATTAACCCAAGGGAAAATTAGACAAGGATTATTAGAGCTAGCTTCAAGTCGGAGAACTATTAGGTGGATGTATATTCTTGTATGTAACTTTGAGAAGACTCTGTCTTTTCCCCTCGTGTTTAGTTTAAAACCTTATTTCCCTTCTCTCTGGTGCCCAAGGCTTTCTACTTTTCAGTCTTAAACTCTTTATGGTAGATATTATACTGATCAACCAATTTTGCAATAACCATTGTTGTTTCCGCAATATCTTTACCTGCTTGAATGAAAGTAGTGTACTCTTTTTTGTTGCTATTTTGAAGATCCTGAATGCCTGGTTACAGTATAATATCTTTATGTTCATTCTCTATAAGTCAGTTTATGTCATTTTCTTCTTTGTGGTTTTTGAGTTTGCACTATATTGATTGCTTGTCCTAGGTGGAGCTCCGTGATGTTGAGAGTGGAAATAAAGTGAATGCACGGTTTAATACAGATGAATCTGTTGAAAGTACGCATCCATCTTCCCCTTCCTTTCATACACCTATGAGCCTAACTTTGAGAGATTACAGAAGTTTTTAACGTACAAATGTTTGGGTTTTGATGTGGATCACATCAATCTATTGTTTTAGCTTCAGTTTTGTGGTCTTGTGGAGTCTTGAGTGAATTTGACAGTGCTTTTATAAGGATGTTCTACTGCAGAAGTTCTGATTAAGAAGCGACCTTTGGGTGCTTTTGCAGCCTATATTCACTTCTCTTCTTCATAAATGAAAGTTTCTTCAGACCTCAGTGGTTTTTAACCTTAAAAGCCTATTAATAAAAAAATTGTTTTTAGTATTGGAGAAACAAATTTAGTCTTGAAAAAATTATATTGTGTTCTATTGTACTCCTAAAAGATAAGCACCTAACGGCATTACTTTTCAAACACTCCATTGAACACCTTCAGTGCAGCATCTTTAGGATTTTCTAACAAAATGCCCTTTACACTATGACTACCTCACGAGTACACAATGCTGTAAAGCCCAATAACTCCACCGCTAAATGTTAGAGCAAACCCAAGAAAGCTTTAAATCTACTTAATCACCTACATTATTCATCAGCCTCAACTCTGATCTTGCATTTGAAGATGGATTTGTTCCCCCAGAGTTGTTCCATTGTTGAACAGACTGAGTTATGGGAGGATTCTTTTTCATAGTTAAAACCACGAAATCAAATCTATTAGAGTATGATGCCATCACATTTGTCCTAGTTGGGCTGATCGCAAATCATTTTAGTCTTGCCTTGTCAGATCACTTCAAATAGGAGAAATGATCAAATTATCAATGACCTAAGCTGTTCGTCAGCCGTAACTCTGATCTTACATTTGAACATGCATTTGGAACCCTGGAGTTGTTTCATTGTTGAACAGTTTGACCTATATGAGGATTCTTTTCCATAGTTAATCATATGACTGAATCTCTTTAGAGTACTTTGCCATCAAAGAGTAGACGTGATCACCAAGATTAGTCTTAATCGGGCTGATTGCAAGCCGTTTTAATTTTACCTTCTCAGAAAACTCTAAATATACAAAAGGAGAAGAATGAACTCTTATTGTTGAATGCACTTATAATAATATGAAGTAATTTTCTCTCTATCTTTCATCCAACCCAGAGGTATTTGTCGAGGAGAAGTCCTTTACATGCATGTGCACGATGGGGGATGAAGTCGCCTTAATAGAGTAAGCAACACAACCCCCAACAACCACCCCCCTCCCCCTCCTTTCTTTCCAGTAAAAGGCTAGGTTTTCACCTTGTATATGCCGCATGTAATTTCATTTATTATCAGCCCTCAGACATTTGAGCAAGTGGATGTGAAAAGGGATTTGTTTGGAAAAGCTGGTGTTTACCTGAAAGGTATGTAGAATATTACCTTCTCTGTTTGCTTTGAGAATATTGGAAGGAATCAAATTAATGATAACATAGGGAATTTTTTCCCTTGCTTTCTCAATAAAGTTGGTGGGAAAGAGGAAAAATGGGGATAACCAATTCCCCCTGGGCCCTTGGTCTCCCAAAATAGGAGGAAATGAAAGGAAAATTCTGCCAACTACCTCTTATGTTGTCTACACACGTGAATTGGTAGAGCCTTGCTTAGTCCATTTTCTTACTTTATTTCCCTCCACGTCTTCAAATATACTCAAACAAGATGGGGAAATTACAGTTTCTATTCACTTCTTTTTATTCCATGCAACTTAATTTATAACTGATGTTGGCGTGATATGTTTCACTGACAGAGGAAATGAAGGTCATGTTGCGGTTCTTTGACGATACACCATTATCAGGATCAGTTCCCAAGCGTGTGATATGCACTGTTGTGGATACTCCACCTCCTTTGAAAGGGGTTTCAGCTACACCTGCGTACGTTCGGTTTAACAGCTCTATCCTTTACTTTTTGTTCCTTGTTGTCTTGTATATGCTATATTAACTATGTAACTTGTTTCAGTCTTGGACAAGATTTTTCTCATGCATATCCTGGAAACACTACTATATGCATGTATATGCTGCTAGCGGCTTTGAGATTGTGATCTTTTTATGTTAATTATAAAAAAGAAAAACCCTGACTAGGTTATATTTAAGAAAGATGACCAGTGGAAAAGAACAGTCCAATGAGTGTGTCAAGAACTGAGGGAAATAGAATGATTATGTTTAAATGTTACATCCATTTATGAAATCTGAGGAAAATTAACAAATCTTGCCTTTCAGCAACAATGTCTTCCAAGGTTATCCTTTTCTATTATGCAGATGTCGAGTTTTAGGTCAGTGTTACTTTAATTGGGTTGTGTGGCTTGTGTGCCATGCATCTCACTGCAAGTTACAATCTTCTCTTCAGAACATCCTATAAAATTACATTCATGCTGTTGACTATTTATTTCTTCATTTCGTAATGGTGACTCTTGCTAGCTTTGCTTATGACACGTGTGGTAGTGCTGAATTGTCAATTTTTCCTTCATGAGAACTATAAAAAGAATTCTGGCAAGTGCCACCTGACCAGCATGCTTCAGTTTTTTTAATTCCAACACTCATTGGGTGCTTGGTGACTTGGATTTTGTAGAGTTTATGCTGATCCATTCTTTCAAGACTTTTTAATGGCATATATTCTTTCTATCATTGGTTTTTTGCCCTGTTGATAATGGATCTGGCTGAGTATAAAAATGCTTTCATATGCAGGGAGAAAAGGGCTTTACTGGACAATGGTCTGACGGTGAAAGTGAGTGAGATAACCTTCTTCTTGTATTCCTTTTAACAAATGAGCTACACAAGATGGTTCTATTTTTAATTTCCTGTAGTACGTTCATGATGTAAAGTATTCTGTTTCGGTGCTTTTAAATTGATAAATATCCTATCCAATGTGGTAATTATTGCTTGCATGGCAACAAGTTTGTGTGAGCAGTAAATAGTGCTCACTGCACATGCACCTGGAAATTTTGACGCACTCTAGATAAGCAATTACCTAAACCGAACTATTACACTGCAGTGCCAAGAGAATAAAATACTGATTCTATGAAAGGAAGATGATGGTTACAGTCATCGGGGATGGCTTGACAATTTCATCAAAGTAGGAAATACATGTCTAAACTTCAAAAGAAATTGTTCTGGCATCCAAAGGAACGGGGAGCAACCAAAGCAGGCAAATTCCTGGCATGCAGCTGGTGAAAGGTGTCATTGATTGCAAGTATCCTGTTATGCTCATTGATCAAACCAAACATAATTGGTTCTGTAGGCTCCCTGAATATTTCCAAAGCCTTCATTTTTCATGAAATTGAGTTTCTGAGCTTTCCAGCATCAATTCTTGAGTTAGCCATCATCTGTTCAAGCTATTGTCTGTTATCTTCCTGGGAATTTGTATGAATGCTGCTGAGGTACTTTAAGAATGCAGAGACTGATTGCTGTGTACTGGGACAATTTTGTGCACATTTACAGGTACCACCTTTCATTGAAAGTGGTGAAGCTATACTTGTCAATACAGAGGAGGATGCTTATATGAGCAGGTAAGTCTAGATATTCGTTGTTGTAATTTGAAACTTGAAATCACTTTCACCACTTATGTTTTGCTTTTATTAGAAGCAACCTCCTGGTTCAAATATATACAACCACAGTCGCTAGAAATGTTGACGTGTGGTTTATTTACAGGGCAAAGGAATGAGTGGATGATATTGGAGGTTACGTTCTTGGCTGTCTCCAAATAAAGTTTAAAGCAGCAAACTCTTTTTGAGATTTTGAAAGTTAGAAGGCCGACAAATATATTCTGAGGATGAACTTCTCTATCGACATGGCGATGGTTCAGAGTTCATGACGCAGTCTTATGGATTTAAATTGTTCGTTGAATTAACCTTTTGTCTCGAATGTATCCAGAGTTTTCAAGTTGAGGAATGCTGCTTTTCTGAACAATAACTTATGCTCGAAACATTTACCTGAAGAGCGCGAAACATGATCTTTATGAGATCCAAATAGTGAAAAGGTGTGCTACTGCATTGCATGAAGTGATCTTTAGTCTTTACTGTTTATTATTACTAGTATTTAAAACTCAGTGCTTTGCGCAGCAAAACTGATTTGTTATAAACATGAATAACCAATACAAAGCATCAAAGTTGCATAGTCCTAGTCGGGAATTAAGAAGATATTCTTCTTTTCTAGGGAGTTTCAATCTTTATGGTCACATTCACAAATATGGTTTTGATTACTTATCGTTAGTAATCGAAGTTTTGAGATCATTAGTAACGTTAATTATATGAGATGTGATAAAAATAAGAGAAGGTAATATCTATTGAATGATAATATTTACAACTTAGTTAAACAATTACAATTTTGGGAGACGTTCGGTTAACATGGGCAGAAAATAAGCCATATTAGTGTAGATAATTGTTAGGTCCATTGCCAATGCCAATGTAGCGAAGTTTTTACATATGAACCATTGGATGTTTGACATGTGTACTTGAAAATAATAATACAACCGAATTCTTTCACACATCAATCATCCAATAGTGAATGTGTAAATCAATTATTATACCGATGGTTAACCTAATAAAAATCTGTTTAGTATGGGTTATATTCACCTTGGTAAAATGCAAGAAAATTAATGATATAATAAATTTGCCTAATTTTCTTTCTGATTAACTTCAATTTCTTCTCCAAAAGTTTTCAAATCTATTGAAATTCTCAATGCTACATAGAGGGAGCATGTTAGGCATAATTTTTCCATCCTTGGTTAGATTGAAGTATATATGAATGAGTTAAAGCTTGTAACAAGGTCTATATCAAGTATTTAAATATATATATATATATATATATATATATATATATATCCTTAGCCTAATAATTGGATTTATTTTTGCGTGCTTTGAACTTAATTACATTAAATTTATTTAACTAAATAATCTTTTTCACCAAAGTAATATTGTTCAAAAGGAAATTAAGTGCAATTCTTTTCATCTAAAAGTTTTCATTTAAGGGGACTTGTAAATCACTTCGTAGTTGCCTGGAACTTCACAAGCAATTGGATTGCTTTCATCATGGTTTTTGAGCAAAGTCAGCATGTTTTGGTAAGTTTCTTCTTGTCATTGGTTGTGTGTAACATGTTGAGATGAACGGACAATTCCCACACACGATCATATCTCTAATTAGCTCATTAGACTGCCGCCACAACCGGGGTCGTTCGTTCACCAGCAGAGTCCTCCCTTGCAAGAACACTTAACACTGTTATAAAAAATACGGAAAGAGATGGGACTGAGAGTTGTTGTGTGGGTCTAGCCTTCTATAGAGATAGCCAGAAAAAGGATTAATACCAAAAAAAAAAAAAACCTCCAAATAGATACACTTATCATAAATTTACTCTAATCTAATTTTTTTATTACAAAAAAAAAATCTCAAAATTAGTATATTTGTGATATATTTACCCTATTAGTTTTCGTTAAATTTTATTGTCAGATTGCTGAATTGGATAACACAAGGCAGAAGATGAGTATATCAGTTCAAGATTTTACTCTTTTTTTTTTTTTTTTTAACCCGGGAACCCCCATACAGCCAATAGCCGGCAAGGTAAACCCGGGGTAACGCTAGCGGATGACCCACCACCTCTTATTCTTTATTTGTCATAAGTGTACAAATTTGTGGTTTTTCATAATAGTAATTTAATTTAATGGAAACTAATGGAGGGTAAATTTATTACAAATACAATAGTTTGGATTTTTTAATGGTAAAAAAATTAGTTATGGGTAAATTTATAATAAATGTATCAATTGGGGTCTGTGGTGATCAAAAAATTAATTTAAAGCAAATTTGTCATAAATGTATAAGTCTATGATTTTTCATGATATTAACCCAATAAAAAAGAATCTTTTTAGTTCCTTTTCTTAATTCAAGACAGAATATGTTTGTTTAATTGGTAATATCTACATCAGCAGAGTTGCTTCTGGGAAAGATCAAAACAAAAGGTGAATATGAGTTAGGGTAAGATCTTGTTATTTGCATGCACAATATTAGAATTACTAAGCTGACACTATGCTCTTGTTATTGAGGTTGTCCAACTAGTTCAACTTTGGTTACTTGACGGCCAGCTAATAGCAATGTAGTTCGAAGAGATCGCTTGGTTACGTTTACTTCAACTGACTAACCCATCAGTCAAACCAAAATCAAATCCACATTCGCCGTTCGATCTCGTGCTTCATTGCTGTGAAAACCTGAAATATTCTAGCTTTCCAACGGCCATATGTTTCCGACATCGAGATTAATCATCGATTTCACCAGTCTTAAAAGGCTTATCTCGGTAACTTTTCCAAAATATTTGCTTGGTTATCCAATTAACAGCAAAGGCAAGTACATTAGTCCCAAAAAACCAGAAGGAAAGCCAATTCCACATTCCAGCCGAAACAGAGAGTGCACGTATTATTTGCCTTTGACAATCCTTCCGCAACTTCTTAAATATCTCGACATCGCTATTACAAAATCAAGTTCCTCCTGTTTCTATCGCACCCTAAGATTACTAGTATGATCAATATGAAAGAGAATAAACGACCAAAACTCGGGTCGCGCTGCAAATGTTTCAGAACAAGCCGGTTGACATGATCCTCCACGTATGAAATCCATCAAAACTGCTACAGCCCTACCTCCTTTTCCAGCTTTTGAATCTGATTTAGGAATATCCATGTCATCTGCGGTTCGGAAAATTCAGGCGTCACATGTCGCTAAAAATCAAGTCTCTCATAATAGTATCACTGGAAACCATTCCTTTGCCCTAATTGTCTCTATCTTGATATTTTATTTTTTGTCGGGCAAAAGAGGAAGGGCATACCATGACATGAGGTGCAATTCTGACACAGTAAATGGGAAATCCAGTGTAAAATTTCAGTGGTCCACCCGATTTCAGAGTTTTCAGAGCGCAATCGAGAGAGCCAGTGTATGGATACTTCCCTTCAGCATCAGGTTGCATTTTCTGAATTTGCGTTTTTACATAATCGAAAGGTAAGCTACAAGCTGAGGCAAAGAACCCTGAAACAGTACTCGCCCCTGCAACCGCATTCAAGGAGACCAAATCATACACCAAAGGAAGCAGTAACACAAATAATAGTAGTAAAAGCAACCAGTGATAATTGCACATGACTTGAGAAACTCAGCATTCAGCCAAATAGGTCTACCATTCTACAGTACCAATTCAGAGGTAGAACACAGAGGTGTCATAAATTATGTCCAAGAAATGCAGAGCAAATACTTATGTTTTCGAGACTATGGACTCCAACATATACTCACATCTCCACATAATTCATGTCCAACAGAGGTTGACATTAAATGCATTTGGCATTGAGCAAAAAAACGCAGGTCACAAATTGATCTCACCTAACACAGTTGCAGCTTTGCCGGAACCAAGAGAATCCCTGAAAAGCTCAACACTTTGGTCATAAGACGCAAGCATTCCCATGTTCAATGCCATTGCTCTTACAACAGTGGGGCCAGCACCTTTCCAGAGTGCCAGGACTCCCTCGTCAGCAATTATTCTGTAGAGGGCATGGAAAGCGTTTTTGTAATTTCGGCGCTGAGCAGGTGGCAAAGTTGCATCAGCTTGCATGCGGATAAGAGCTAAATCTGCAGGGTTGCCAACACAAGCTCCAATAGCACCAGCAGTTAACCCACACAAGGCCTTCTGATATAGGGGCAGGGGCTTCCCGTCATTGGCTTCAATTGCTTTGGCCGTCAAAATTCTGCAGAAAATTTTAAAGTAGAAAATTTTCATCATGAAGGAAATAATTTCGAAGTCTTTCATGCATGAGCCTAAAATATGCATTTCACTTAACCACATGTTCATGTAAAAAGAAAAGCTGAAAGTCTGTAATTTAATTCTCTTAACAAGCAAGAGGCAGCTAAAGAACAAGCCATATAAAACAAAGAATTCCTAAAAGCACCTCAACCAAAAATGCATTTCACTTAACCACTCAACATGTCAAAGACACTCACTTGAATGATCCAAGTCGAGCTGTGGTGTATGTTGCTTGCCTGAGCAGCCCTGCGGACAGTCCCTGATCAAATTCAGATATTAGACATTAGACAAATCCAAAGAGAAATGGCTACTTGTTCCGTCCAGTGGAGGATTCCCAACTGCATCTTTAGCTGAATATATCATTGCAAAAGTTAAGCTGCATATGATCATGCTCAACATGGGCTGACTCTCAACGGCAACAACCAACAATATACTCACTGGTTATCTTAACCGGTCATTCCTCGAAGCTAACCAACGGATTTAGTATTTCTTTGACATCTCCACTTATTAATCTAGCCCATTATTTTTCTTTCCTGGAAGAAAGAAAACCCCGTGAAGATTGCATGAAGTTCGATCACGGAAGCATAGATTTCTCATAAAGATCCATCTTTTAAAAACGGCATGTTGAAGCTTCAAAAAGTAAGGAGAAACGTTACCTTATAGAAAGCACCAACGCCCTCCTCCTTAAGCATGTTTTTGGTCACCTGAGCAGCTGATCCCTGACCCAACTGTATCCTCACCTACACTCCACGACGCAACGAGCCATCAAAACCCAGAACCACGCACAAATGACAACCAGAACCACGAATCCCGACTCTCGACCATCAAAACCCAGAACCCAATTTCGGCCGAACAAGGAGAAAGCCTTGCACGAAATCAAAAGGGACCGGAGAGGGACGAAAAATGAAGCGACCGGTCGGAGCCGAACGCAGCTTGAGCTAACTGAGGAGCGACCCAGAAACAGAGAGAGAGAGAGAGCTAGAACGAATTTTACCTTGACCATGTCGATGGGTTGGACGACGCAGGTGGCGAGCATGCCGGAGGCGCCTCCGTTGACGAAAGGCTTGACGGCGGACCACGCGCCGGCTGGTTTGGGCTTCTTCTGGTCTCCCATTTCTCTCTCCCTGATGGTGAAGAAGGCCCCGCGCCCGACACAGAGAGAGAGAGAGAGAGAGAGAGAGAGAGAGCTGTGCTGACGGAGAGGCAGAGATAGGGAGAAGGGTGGCAAAACTTCAAGTACGAGACAGAATCTCCCGCAATGCTGCCGTCACCTTATTGAACATGGGAGAGAGTTATGGACACGTCGCTTGAGTTGCAGTGACGCTTGCAAATCTATGGACTTCTATTCCTATTTTTTGCTTGTAAAGTGGCGCGGTTTTAACATGTATCTTTATAATATTCTATCGACAAAATAACATGCGTAAGCTTCCTTTATTGAAACTACGTACAAATCGTCGGTTCACGATTTTTTTTTTTATTTTGAGAATTGGCTTGATTTGAAAATCTTTATTTTTGAATCTCCTCCAACTCGGGGTTATCTTGATATTTTCTTATCGAAATTGTACCACGGATAGTTGCGACTTTATGCTTTTAGCTGAATAACCTTGTGGCAATGTGGACACCGTAGTTCTAAGGCCATCACAATCTTTTCCCTTGAAAGGATGATTCTTAAGTAGTTTTCTTTCGGCTTCTTTATCTCTGAGAAATCTTTTTCTTTGTGGTATGAAAATGGTTTAGATGGAGGGGAGGTTACCCATGCCAAGACCAGAGATGCTGCAGGCCTAAAAGGTTTTATGGTCACTTTTCATATTCTCTGTCAAAAAGGACTATTAGCAACGGGAATTGAACTGAGGCATCGTGCGAAGCATCTGATCATTTCCAACTGAGCCAATCTATTTTGGAACAAATGAGAAACCTTAATTTCATAACTGTTTTTAGGGACGATTGGTTTCAGGACAAGGAGATCTGGAACCTAAAATATATCCTATTAGAACTAGTTTGTAGTTTTTAGACACTTATCTTATTTGCCTTGGAAGCTACCCTTTTTTCCAAGTTGATTGTAGGGTCTACTTAGATATTGGTTTCTTTTTTTTTTTCTTTTTTTTTTTTGCTTCATTTAAGAAAAAAAATCAAAACAAATAGTAGTTTCAGCAAAATAGAATGAAGAACGAAGGGTTCAAAGTAAAATATTAAACAATAAATAAAGAGAAGTTAAGTTCATTTAAAAAAGATAAATTATCTTCTTCCAACTTCATAAATAGGTCCTAACTGTCAATTTTCGAGTGGATGGGTTCAGTAAGTAGAACCCGGAACCTACTTGCACACTACCAATTCAAACGTATTTTCTTTGGAATCGGAAATGGTACCTGTTTTTGCAACCAATTTAATCCAATTTTCGGGTAGAACTGGAATTGTTTCATAGTCCTAGCCATTATGGCTATGAACTTGAATGGCATGATTGTATCGAGTTCCTTCCACTGAGAACCGAACCTATTGCATAACCCTATTTGTTGTGGCTATGAACTTGAACGGCATGATTGCATAGGAAAGAATCCTCCCTTCCAGTTTTATCACATCCAGCAAAGTAAATGTCTCATAGATATTTTGACTGTGGTAAAACTTTAATTTTCAAATCGATTTTAATCTTTTTCTATACTAATGATCATTGTGACATTATCAATAGACTAATTGTCCGATTCAAGTTCAATGACTTTCGCAACAAAACGATGCTATGACAAAGATTTTTCTATTCGCCGCCATAAGTAACGATCACACTTCCAGATGTCTTTAGAGTTCGGTCTAGAACTCAGAAAGACAAAAAATTATTGTCTCCTGCTACACATTTTTTCCACGAGTGATATAAATTTTGCATAAGCAACTTTATCCATGTTAATCCTCAACTTCAACAGCAGATGAAGTCTCTTGTAAAGCTTCCTCTATATTGACAGTGTACGGATTGTTTTTCGTTACCTTTGTTGCGGGATTAAGATAAATCGTGTAGATGCTCTTGCTATCTAATTCTCTATTCATGACGCTTGTTCATCTACATGGTAATTGCATATACCTTAAGAGAATCTTTAATCTCCTCTCGCACACCCCTAAACCCATTACAATCTCTCCCTACAACCAAAAATACTTGCGTTGCCCCCCGGATCATCATCGGGAAAAAGTACCAAAAAATCCATTGACTTATTGCATTGGTACCAATTTAGTTATAAATTTTTTAATTTGATCAATTTTGATTTTAAACATTTTCACATTGATATCAATTCAATTCATCCAGCTAATTTTGGCTAGTTGGCGCTAACGTGAACACTGATCAATGGCTAGACGCTAACGTGGCAATTTTTTAATAATTTAAAAGAAAAATTGAATTTTTTATTAATATATTTTTTTCCTTTTTCTTTTCTTTTTCCTTCCCTTTTCTCTTTTCTTCCTCCTTGAAAAGGCCACTGGCCAAGGGTTGCGAGTAAGATGACTTCACCTAGATCTAGGCAAGGCCTACCTCGCCTTGGCCCTGCCACAAGCCAAGGTGGTCTTGCTCGCTACTGGTGAGGCCATGGCGGCCTTCGCTTAAGCCCTAGAGCCCTAGGCGAGGCTAGGTGAGGGTTGCGACCCCTGTTGACAATCAAGCAAAGGCCATGAGGATAATTTAAGGAGAAAAAAGAGGGAAAAAAAAGGAAAAAAGAAAAAGAATAAAAAATTAATAAAAAATTCGAAAAATTAAGAAATATTAAAAATATTATCATGTCAACATCCAACCACCTGCCGACATCCATGTCAATGTCCCACCATTGACTAGCGTCTATATCAACGCTAACTGGTCAAAATGTGCCAGATGAACAATGGTACAATGTAAAAAAGTTTAAAATTGAATTAATCCAATTGAAAAGTTTAAAACTGAATCAATATCAATGCAATGCAATAGGTTTAAGACTTTTTATATTTTTTCCACCACCATCGGTCACCGAGAACAAGCCATGAAGCGTCTCTCCAAGTAACCACCACGATCACCTCTCTCCCCTTTCCGGCCAGTCAAGTTTGCCAAGGTCGCATTGACTCCATTGGCCCCCGTGACAAATATAGCACCCAGTTTTAACAATTGTCAATTGCAACAGCCAAATTTGAAACTCATTGAAGGTATCGGTAACCCTTCACACCACACAAGCATTAAAGGACGCCCTCGGCCACCACATCGCGCTCGGTCAAAATCGAAGGGGTCGTCCATTTTTATCCATTTCATCATAATTATGCTGCCTTGGAGTTAACAGAGATATTCGGGAGTGCAATTGACTTATTTTGTCCAGCAGATTCCCTCGCCAAGCTTACAGACATGTGTCACAGGCCTGGCGAATTCCAGTCGCTAGGCGCCCGCGGGTCGTTCCAAGAACAAGGAAACCCTCGGCCCATGACACATACATCAGGATTCACAACCGCTACTTGGCACCTTACTGCTATTAGGTGTTGTTTTCACACGAGCAAGGCCAAAAAGTATGAGACAAACAGGGCTCAACAGCAAACGGTGAAGCTGATGAGTTTGGAGCAAGACCGTAGATTCGATCCCCACGCGCTCAAACCAATCTACAGTAGGCACTTTAAGGTGTATCCATAATTGCGTTTCAGGGGTATCAGTCTATCTGTCTGTCTACACAAAAACATAGTTAAGGTATGAGGCTTGAAATAATTTTGATTGAAGCAATGCAGAAGAGGACCTCAGGTCTTCGACGCAATTGACTAATTGACTGCCAAAATTTCGCAAAGTCCTACTGCTTAGAGCATTGGCAACGAAATGGACAACTGCGAGAAAATTTTAGTGGAACTCCACATTGTATACCAAAACTCAAAAACCTTAAGAATATAATTTAATTCTTCACAAAATTTCAAGAAGCAAGACCAGCCCCACCAGCCCAGTTCAAATACAAGGTGCAGACCCAATGAAAGAATTACAATGCATGATTTCAGTCGATACATTATGCCAGCAAGTATGAGCTGAAACAAAAAACGGACAACGACACAAAGATGGGACCAAAACTGCCACAAGAATTGCCCGCCAGACAATCCTCAAACCGCATGCACCGAAGGGATGTTGATCCTTCTCATGGCACAGTAGGGGACTCAAAACTGAAGTATAGACTTAATGCTTGCACTATACACATGCTACAGAAAAAAAGTCCACTCGTAGATGTGACTCCCACACTCATCACGCAGGAATGGCAACCATTTATGGAAAAGAATGGGTAACAAATGCATATATTCGACACACCGACTGGACAGCAATCCTTGAGAAGAGCAACTTGTCAACCTCTTTTTGCCAGATCTACGAGGAGAGGATTGATTGCAAAGCAAGCTGTTGTTGGGGCTGCAAAGATGACCATGTTGAGGCCAAAGCAGATGGTGGCAAAGTTTGTTGTAGTTGCCTCAACAGACTGGTCATCCGGTTTAAAGTTTGCTCAGTAGCTAGATCCTTACCACACAAAACCTAACAAAAAGATGCCTCATTCTCAGTTCATGCAAATGTGGCCACTTTTTTTCGCGTATGCAATTCTCAGAGAGACATAACTACATGTTCAGCAGATATAAGGTGATGATTACAAGCAGAAATGCACATCACTAGCAAGACAACTGCAGGGGAGCGGACAAAAATGCATCAACATAAAGTCTTGCCAATGATTTAGACAGGAACAATATAATTCATCTTTCTTCCTTTTTTTTTTTTTTGGGGGGGGGGGGGGGGGGGGGGAGGAGTTTGGGGATTGTTAAGAACAGGATAAGTTCATTGCCAGCATTCCCATATGATAGAACACCCAACAAAACAGAAGCCCACCCAATGATGTTACATATATATATTTTCCAGAAACTACTTTTAAGCATTATTTAAATACCGTCCAGGAAATTTATTTACTCTAGTTAAACATCAGTTGAGCAACTACAAAATCCTCATGGCATTACGGACAAGACAGCTGGGGATACATGACACTTGAGAACCAAATCAATTCCCTTATACACTGAAAAGTAAAAGAATAAATAAGCAAAAGAAACTTTAGATACTGACCTCCACAAACACTGTAACAATCTTAGGAAGATACTGATTGTTAGGGCCCAATAGTTCCCTATCAGATCTGTAAACAGATTTTATTAGTATGATTGTTATGAGGACAAAAATTATCAACCACGATTGAGATGTCATTACCTTTCCACCATTGAACAAAGCATATCATGGACAACTTTGGCCTCTATTACATCGCCTTTTATGGGCAAGCAATTTAACCATGCTGGAACAACCTATAGAAATGATAGTAAAATATTAGTGAAGGGACCTGCAGACTTGGCTACTAGCAAATCTCAATGACTGTTTTACTTAACCAAGGCCAAGACCCAATTCTCAATCTCAGGACCACAATTTCAGAGACAAACTTCACATGTCAATGATCCTTTTTTTTTTCTTTTTTTGGTTTCTTTTTTGTTCTTAACTTCACAGTACTCTCTCTCTCTCTTGTTTCTTTTTATTCAGTCCTTCCAGCAAACCACAAATTTAACAGATAATTAAATGAATGCAACATTGAACTCCAAGTTTAAGTCTTTTTCTTTATATTGGTGCATCCCAGCAAATATCATGCATTGTCAAGATACAAAACAAAACAATGTAGATACCTGAGAAGAATCTATGCTATCACGGTGAAATTGGCATATTTTTCCCAGAGCAGAGACAGCATTATCATATGCCATTACATTATCAGGTTGCAGAGCGTTGGGATCACGTATCACAACATTCAGCCTTGAAAGAGCCTCTGAAGATAGCCACTCATGAGTATTAGTAAAATAAATGGTAGATAGACTACAGCCATAAAGAGCACTGACATATAATCACCTCCAACAAGTTGTTTGAAAACGGAACCGCCAAACTCTGCACAAACCCCCAGTCCATAGACAGCAGCCTGAAAAGAAAACACTCCTGAACTCAATTGTGTGAACGCAACCAAGAACATAAACAACCACAATCACCGAGTACAGACCTGTCGGACATCTGGATTCTCATCATTGCAAGCCTCCAAAAGGAAAGGGAGATAGGTATCGTAATATCTGTTCCACCCAAGTTTTAACAACCGTTAAGTCCAGAAATCATAAAATTAAGTCACTCAAAAAGCATTCTAAAACGAGCTTACTTAAGAGCTGTTTCGCGACACTGTTCAGCAACGTCATCAAAAATGCATATGGCAATTCTCCTCTCTTCAGAAGTCTTATCTTTGCCCTACAAGCAAAAACAAATTCCGATCAACCAACAGAAGATGAAACTGTATAGAAGCAGAAAAACATAGAGAAGTTGCTGAACTTACCCACATGGGCGTTAGGTAAGATGACAGCTCATCGAAGAAAGGCAAGAAAGATGCTTTGAATGTTTTAACCATAGTGCCCAAAATCTCACCAACCTAAAACAAGAAAAATTCAACCACAAAGGATAAGTTAAATCCCCCTTAAAGCTATTATGCCATTTTTTTCCTTGAAGCATAGTTTTTCAGAAGACAGACTTGCTCAAAAACTTCCTCCTCCGCCTCATTCTCCTCTTTAAGCAGCTCGCCTTCTTCTGCGTCAAAATCTTCGGCTTTAGCACGCTCTGCTCTCTCTCTTTTTCTACTTGAGCTAGCAGTAATCACTTGTTTAATCTCATCAACAATCGATCTGACTTGATTTTCGTCCAAGAGTGGGCCTGAAATCTGAAATCAACAATTGCATCTCATGAGCCGTTCACCAATGCCTACTTAAAACTGTTCAGAGTAATTGGTGGAATAAATGCTGCCTCTGAGTGAATCTCTACATGATCTAATGGATAGCTACTAGTTACATCCAGATTACATTTGCAGATAAGGAAAGGGCACCAAATTTTCAATTAGAAGTTAATCTTTCTAAAGATACAAATAGTAAATTCAAGAATGTACTTCTTATATGGAACTTATGAATATCATGAATTTTACAAGATGCCACTTTAGAGGTAACTAGAAAAATAGACAATATACTGACTGAGGACAAAGTTAAATAATGACTGCTTAATCATCAAAAGCGCTGTCGAGTTTTTGGTAACATGCTCCCTCTGAATTTCCAATTATTGGCAAATAAATTAAGTAGGATCATAGAAAACGGAAGTAGTTTGTACGGGAAGGGGGAGGGGGGGGGGGGGGGGGGGGGAACAAAAGTTTGGCACATAAGATGTGATGGCTATATATTTCCCAAAGAACAGGCAAGTCAGCCTGGAATAAAATTAATATTGATAATGTCATAATGAAAGTAAGTCATTTATAAATTCTGGCAAGTAGCTCCTCCGTTTGCAGAAAGATATTGTGTAAGCCTGTGAACGCCAGTTCACAAGGAACAAGCATATTTGTTATAACTCCAAAATAGAATCACAAACCTGTAAACACTCATTTAGTGCATCCAACATACTAGCACAGATCTCTGTGTCGGGTTCCTGAAAGTGAAATGCAGTTTAGCAATCTTAGATACCAAAAATCCATCACAATTACTTGAAAAAGCAAATAGCAGTCCAGAAAGTTAACTTTTTATCATCAACAATTACCTTAGGTATAGCTTCCACCAAAGCTGGAATGATGTAATCAGTTAGTTGCTTCACGTAGGTTTCATTATGACCTTGTGCTAACCCTTTCTCAACAGCTAATTTTGCAGAACGAAGTAACTCCGGCATTGCTACAAAGTGGGAGATTCACTTATGTGAGAAATTCCATCAAGAATCAATCAGACAAGAAGGATTGAAGGATCAAGAGAAGCTTGTTACCAGAAACAGCTGCTTTCCTGACGTCTTCATGAAAATAAAATTTGAGAAGTGGAACTAAAGTTGGAGCAACCTGCAACAGTTATGAGGCCTCATCAAAATGGCGCATAACATATGTCAAAAGAACAACAAAAGTTTCAAATAAACCAACCTGCTCGATCCATGGAAAAAACCCTTCCTTTAACTCATCCGCATAGCAACACAACATGTTGCAAGCTGTTGCCTTCTCTTCCAAGACACTGGTTTTTATTCCTATTCTTTTATCTCCAAGTGTTATGGTCTCCATTCTGCATCATTACACAATCTAATCAGATGCCAAATAGATTAACACAATCCAGACAAACTGTCGACACTAATAATTGTTCCATTTGGTCATCATAAAGCACAAAAAAACAAGTGGATTAGAAAACTGCTATCACCACCCCCACCAGCCCACCAATTCCCACATGAACATAGGCAGATTCTTGAAATATTAATTCCATTTATATGAAAACTATTGCCCATACACATAGAAATAAGACTGCCAAATCACATATTATAAGACAGGCACAAAAGCATTACCCCTCATCATCAGATTCATCAATATCATTATCAGAATCTGCGGACGTGATTGTCACATCGGGCTTGAGTTGAGCAGACTGAAGCAAAGGGGGCATGACGACTTTCATGTAAGGAAGAAAATCTTGCCCCAAGCATTTGCAAAGCCTAGCCCAAGCCTACAAAATAAGGATAACATGAGACAGTTAATAAAATAAAAAATAAAAAATAAAAAAAGGAACAGTCTCCAGTAACAACCATCCATTAAAGTCAATGATAAAACTTACTTGCAGCATATAGCTTGTCGTCGGATCATCTGTTTCCATCTGTGATCTTTGCAATGCCATAAGCACATCCATAACCTTAAAATAAAAGCAAGAGAAATCAAACTCATTCAAAAGGCTGAGTGGAATTAAAAAATTCCACAATAAAACAGACATTGGGCCCCCCAATATGGTTGGAAGTAATATAAGGTCTCACTGCCTACCCTGGTACCGTGGAAACAGATATATACTATGATGGAGCACAAGAACTCTTCATTACCAAATAATTGCCAAAACTTTCTTAATTCTATAGACCAATCCATCTCCAAGTCATACACTATGGCTAAAAATTTACCATTCTCACTAATTTTTACATTTGTCTACTAATGAAATGATCCAGGAAAATATAGTATGCATGCAAGCATACAATCGAGAGAAAGTTATGATAGTTGAAATTGCAAAATTCTAACTGCAAAAATTTTACTTGTCAGGCAACAAAAATTGAACTGTTTGGTAAGCATTTGTGATATATACATATCCAAATAAAAAAGATAGAACATGAAAAAATGTTCATCTACAACTGACAGCTTTTGTGAACAAGACAACTCACAATCTCACCGATGTTAGATGATTTCTAAGGCTTATTAAAATTCACTTGTATGATCTCAATAATCACATAGCATGGGGAAAAGCTAGCATCTTTAAATCTGCTTCAAATTTTGAGAGTTGACAATTACCTGTATAGCGTCATCCCTGAATTTCTCTTTTCCAACAGCCATCCCAACCAAACTAATGCATTCCATTGCTTTGGCACGAAGCATTCGGTTAGACTTGTCAGTTGCATTGACCAAGATATTTTTCAAATAAGGCATGACCGCATCATAGTACTTTTGGAATTGCTCCTACAGTGCAAAGACAAGTAAGCAATCGAGTGCATAAAGATGAAGAGAACAATAAAGATTTGAATGTTCATACCTGAGAGGAATCAGCAACAGAAGCCAATGCGGTCAATGCGCCCTCTTGCACCATTTGTTTCCCATTCTAGATCACAAACATCAAATAGTCAGCGGAAATGAGTGTAAGTCATAAACTAAGGAAAGCCAAGGTGTTACTTTTTATCATGAAGTACCTGTAGAAGCACAAGCAGTTTGCTCACAATTCCATCCAAGTAGGGCATCAATATCACAGCTGTACAGTTCTCACTGAAGTTAAGAATAGCAGACGCAGCATGAGCCTGGAGAGGACACATCACACGTGAGAAGGTGATGATCAAAACAGATGTTCAAATATAAAACAACACTATTAGCCCTTGATAAGACTTATGGAGGAACTTTTCCTACTAAATAACAATTCAGACAACTTGGAGAGGCTACATAGTGTCCTCTAAACCAAGCACAACATATATGTGGCTGTTTCAACGACAAAAAATTTAATAATGTGCACACAATCGATGATGGCATCCAATTGCCAGAAACTAAAATATAAAATAAACTGAAAAGAGCAAATAAGAGAAGGCAGAATCCATATTGTTATATTAAAGGCTCTGCAAGTAGTAGCGACTCCATTTTGAAGTGCATTCATCGAAAGATCCAGTGCTTTTAGTTCTATAAAAGATTCCAGGCTTAACAAATATCACATCTACTCTATTCATATATTCAACTCCCTCTACCATCTGAAGTGATTTGAAATCATCTGATCTGTAAACTAACTGAAGTTCCAGTTTCTGCAGGTATTGTGCGCTTCGGTATTACATATAGAGCTAGGACTACCTAGAAAAGAGTCTGAGAAGGAAAGATCCTAGAGAAAAATTTCTTGACAAAGTGGCCATTTCATCAATTTAAAAATATGTTTTCCTCAAAGTGACCAACATCCCTTCTGACGTTTTTCTATGCCAAATTAGTAGGACTACCACACATAAAGTGGCTTCTCATACAAAGTCCTTTCCTAAACCATATGTGCTGACCTACTGAACTTAAAATTTCTTTTTTGTAGTTTAAATGAACTTAAGTTCAAATCTCATAAACACCAATGCAAGACAGTTGTGTGCACCTACTCAAAACAATGATACCCAATAAAAATAAAAGTATCCATAACTGCAACGAACCTGTACACGAGGATTCGGAAAGTCATCCATAGCACCAGCAAGTGCTGGCAGGACCTGTTGATGGTATTGCTCCTGTAGGTCTGGGCCTAGATCGGTGGACAACTGCCCAATCGCATTGATCGCCGCCCATCTTACACGAGGGTGTGGATCTTGAAATGAAGTTAAAACCATTGAAACAACTCTCTCCAGATTCTTTACCATTACCTAAAACAAGACCAAGGAGGTTAACAAATTAAAAATTATCAGGCCAAGCAGAAGGAATATCGTGCTATTCTGACAATAGAAAAGCTAAAAACTTCAGCAGCGCTTCATGCCAAGTTACCAACACTATCACGTCATTGTGGAAGGGGGGAAAAAACCATCAAACAAAATAGCTTTGAGCTACTTGAGGTGACAATGCCTCAAAAAGTAGTGAACAAGAAGAAGCCCCAAGGATTCTAAGGCATTCACCTAAGCATTTGAGGAATCACCAATGAAAGAAGTACAGTACCCGGCCAGGTGGCAAATTCCGTCGAAGGATTGAAAATCAACACCACTAGTTCAGGTTTGAAATCCTTAATAATTCTTTCGACTACTCTAAAAAGGTACTCAAAGAAACAAGCCTTAAAGCTGTCAAGGTTGGCTGATATATAATAAACACTGAGAAATCAGCCAGACAGACAAAATAATATCAGGATATTATCTATGTTGAATTTAAAAAATAAAAAAGAAGAACTTATGCCCTACAGTCTCCAAACAGCCGGTGCTTGCCCGGCATGAGTGGTCCGATTGACTTTTTGATTGCACAGACGAAAGTATCATAAAGCACAGCATCAGAAACTCACAGGACACATGTAATTTATGGCACCCACCCACCTTTACAATATTGCTTAGATTTAGTACTCGACCTTAAATTGAGCAAGAGCGCTCTTAAATGGACTATTGATATAAGTTAGACATTTAAACCAAAAGGTATATGCAGACAATAGTTCTGCATGGAATCACAATTTTAACACCATAGCTGGATGGATAATCAAAATTTGAGGCAAAAAAAAAAATGTCTGAACAGAAGGTGCCAACAATTTGTCACGCAATACCTTTGCACAGCCCTCTGCAATCTGGGCAATTGCTATCAAAGCAGCGTGATGCTTCTCCCACTCAGGGGCGGCCAAGTATGCAGGCAACTGTTCAGAAGCAACGGGAATAATGGTGTTTCCACCAAGTGAGATGGACAGTCGATCCAAGCATTCCTGCCCCACACTATAATTGCTGCTCTCCCCTGCATCCTCATCTTCACTCTCTGCGCTATGCCAAACCGGGTCATCTTCAATATCCAAAAGCATCTTCATCAGGATTGCAAAAAGTCTACTTATGAATTGCGGCAATTTCCTCAACATTCCAGGTGCCCGCTCCCTAGCCTCCGCAAGGGTAATCACAAACTCAATCGCCAAGTGTCTTGTGCCTTCTTCTAATGATTCAGCCTCTGCAATCTGCAGCATAGAACCAACCACTTCCACTAATTGCCTCCTCAAGAACCGGGGCTCTGTTCCAGCTAATTCAATTAGCAGTTCAAGTGCTTCTTGTGCGGTTGGCTCGTTCCCATTATTTAGTGCCTCAGTCAAGGTGTGCATCATCACTGGCAACAAATCCTGAAATCTGCCCAAATTTCCTTTGAACATCAAGAAAAGGTGTATAACCATAACACATTCTAATGTTTTTGACAGTCTATGATTGATGTGCACATAGATTAAATTGTTATCCCCCATAGCCAACACTGAATGCAAATGCTGACTAAAACGTTAATTGCATCATCCAAACAGATGTCGTGACTTCAAAGAGCCATTAAAAAAATGATAGTATATGAAAGAAAAACACAAACTAATACTTCAAGTTGACCAAAGGGTGCTGCCGACAGCTGAGCAATACCATGTGTAAACAGTGGACATTACTCTCTTCAGGCAGTGACTACCAAAATAAAATTTGCGTCAATAGGTCTAACCAAAGAGATATTATGACAATGAGATGAATAAAATCAAAAGGATTACAGTAAAGCACACCTAATTGAATTGAACATACAATCGGGCAATGTTTAAATTAAAACAAACGCTGCTCTCTTCAGGCAGTAACGACGAAAATACAATTTGTGTTGATAGGTCTAACTAATTAGATATTGTGATAACGAGATGAACAAAATCGAACTGATTACAGTAAAGCAGGACCAAATTGAATTCAACATATCCAATCGGACAATGTATAAAACGAAACGAAGCAAACCTGTCGCGATCGGAGGAATTGGACAAACACTGGATAAAATTGATGACGGCGTTGAGGGCGGCGATCTTGACGTCGGGGTTCTTGGAGGAACTGAGGCACTGGAGGAAGACGCCGTGGAGCTCCTTGATGTAGGGGGTCAACGAGTCGCCGATGTACTGGGCGAGCTGGGCGAAGATGAGGAAGGCGGCCTCCTGGAGCTTGGGGACGTCGGAGGAGACGCACTGGAACATGAAGGGGAGGAGCTCGGGCCAGCCGTTGTCGGGGAGGATGCCGGAGGCGAGCTCGGAGACGGTGTCGCAGAGCTTCTTGGTGATGGTCTTGGCCTCCTCGCGCTGAATCGAGGTGAGGAGGACGGACTTGAGGGAGGCCTGGGTCTGCGGGGTGAGGCGGGGGTAGATGTAGGAGTCGTCGCGGGTGAGGAGCTTGCGGAGGAGGATGGCGGACATGGCGCGGAGCTCCAGGCGGGGGCAGTTGTGGAGGATGTGGGCCAGCTTCAGGGAGAGGGAGTTGGGATCCGTCTGCTTCGCCAGGTTGAACAGCGACTCCGCCTGGGATCGGAGCTCGTTGGAGGAGGACATGAGGTGCGTGATTAGGGTTTCGAAGTGGGACGGGTCGGGCCCCAGCGCCATCGCGAGCTGCGCCTGCTGGAGCTGCGCCGATTGGGGATCCATGGCGGACGGCGGGGAGCGGGAGCGGCGGCGACGGCGGGGGCGGGGGCGGCGGCGGCGGCGGCGGATTAGGGTTTTCGCTTCCCTCTATCGGCTGCGGTGGCGGGACGAGGGAGAAGAGAGGGAGAAGGGGAGGGAGGCGAAGGGGCCAGGAGAGTGAGGGTTATAGAGAGAGAAACTATTGAGATTGGAGGAGCCTCTCTCTCTCTCTCTCTCTCTCTCTCTCTAACTCTCTCTCTCCTAATCGTGCAAACAATACGATCGCCAAAAGGGGTTGGAATTATAGAGAGAGAGAGAGAACGAGAGGTGGGGTTTTGATTTTTAGTGGAATTTTTCTTTTGGGTTTTGATTTTTAGTGGGGTTTCTCTTTTGGGTTTTGATTTAATTTTTATTTTATTTCATTGGGGTTTTGAATTTTTAGCAATATCTTTCGAGTTTTACTTTTAGAATTAATACTATAAAAAAAAAACCATAGATTGGTTCTAGAATACACTTATTTTATTCTTATGTAATTCTTATTAAATTTTATTATTAAATTATTAAATTAGCTGAGTTGTGATGATTAATGAATGTATCGATTTGGGTGTACTAATTTGTGATTTTTCATGACATTTATTTAATTTGACAGCAATTTATGATGTTTGGTGGTTAGAAGATTAATTTGAGGTAAATTTATTTTGGGTTTATCATTTTGAAAATTTTCCTGGTATTAATCATTTATTTCATTTTCAGATAAAAAGATAGTTTTTCTTTTATTTTGTATTTTTTAGGGGATAAGAAAACAAAAAGTGGAGGGGTGGGGGGCTAATTAGGGCAAATCAAGGGATAAATGGGTGCTTAGCTGTGAAATGCGAGTCATGATTGGTGGCGTCCTTTGGTTTCTTTTTGAGCATTAATAATTAATTTGTTATATTTTTTTTGGGAGGGAAATGGAATTTGTCATTGCAGGTGCGGGAGGACGATGCCCTACTCCCAATCAAAAAACCCACGCTCGTCAGCCGCCACCTTTTCTTTCTTAATTTCAGGTCTGAAAAGATATTATTATTATTATTCTTTTATAGGAGTAGTTAGCTCTCTTCTTTGTTCCTTAAACTTTTGTTCCTTAAATTATGGTCACACGTTGTTGTTTTTGCCCACGCCCTAAAGACGCGTTTTTTTTTTTTCTTTTCAATTTCCACCGAAAAGGAAATTAAAATAGGCTTATTAACAAACCGGATAACTCCTAAATGTTTTTTTGGAGGCCGCTATTGATTTTTGGGTTACCGAGATTTTTCTTTTTTCTTTCACGAGCCTTTTGCATCATTATCAAATTATATTTTGTTCAGAGCTGATCTCAAACTCTAGCGAAGCAAATTTTCTGAAATGAGCATATTTTTTAATTCGAGTTATTTCCTAATTTGAATAGATTATCTTGAAAAGGAATTTCCTTTCTCGATTCAAATATAATCTACATAAGAGGTATGTTTTAGTTTTTACCCTTTAGAGAGTAGAAGAGCTTTTGATCCCAACAATCAATTGTGTGCACGTGATTGGGAGTTACATCTAAGGGAATTATGAGTGTTTTGAAACCAATAAATCTTGTTATAAAATGGAGAAATTATTTTGTAAGTAATTGCAAAAGTTAAACATCGAAATTCTTTTAACAGTCCTAAAGTTTAAGTTGTAAGTCCGAAATCTTTTTTCTGAATACTTTAGTGACCACATGCGGAACATAACATCGGAAAACCTGGGACACCTCAAGAACAGTCCACGTGCGTCGCGGCCGAAACGCAATTGTAAAAGTCGATGGCACATTCTTCAACGAGAAGGGGACTCGATTGACCAAATTCAATGTCTAATGCATAGCTGGTCAATATCTGATCGCTTCTAGATGTACTATGTTCTTATCCCTCGGAAGAACAATTCGTGCACGACAGCAACATCATCCACAATCTTAGTTAGCATGATACTTTCTCTATCAAATGACCTTTTTTCCCCTACGTCTGTCTTTCCGTTTTCACATTATCCCATGTGATATTTTCGATTGACTTATACATGTACAAAAAATGAAATTAATTTTCAATCAGATGAAAATATGAACCACCTGCACCAAGACCGAAGATTCATAAGAAATTACCTAATGGGGTCCAGGAGTTTGCAATTAATTGCTTTATTGACTCGCCGATCCTCGCATGGCAACGATAAGCCTTTTATGAAATGTCCATTTTGACGTACTGAGAATTGGTCCACCATTGACGGAAAGTCCATGATTATCACACCTCGTTCTATTTTCGAACTTGATATGTAATGTGTAATGTAATAACCCCTGATTTTTGAAGTTCTCAATGGAGGCAATCTTGGCCCAAGACAGCTCATGATGCTAGTTGAATCGCCTTTAATCCCCAACTAATTCCGCAAAAGCGAACTAAAAAATTAGAAATTAAAGGAAAGAGTTCGAGATTTGGCCCATATAGGGACACGATAAGGAAAGTTGAGCCCAACATTCATTACTTTCCCTCTAAGCCCCTGCCCACCAGGGGCAATGCCGGGAATTACACGGCACATGCGCGTGCCTGTAAAGTTTAATAAGAAATAGGGATAAATGGGTCATTTGGACGGGCACAGTTCGTTATCTAATCAGAACATTTTAAACAAGGATGTTATTGGCACCGAAAAATGTCCAAGGGTTGTAGCTCAGTTTGGTCGACAGAATTTGTTTAAAGGTCGATGTGTGACCATTGATATAATCGTTAAGTAGTGGAGTCCATGTAACCATTAAGTAATTTGGTTATGTAACTGTAATGGAGTCATGAAATTATTGAGTAGTGGAGATAATGTAACCGTCGAGTAATGTAATCATATAACCATTGATGTAATCGTTAAGCAGTGAACTCATATCATCGTCGACGTAATGGTCGAATAGTGGAGTCTTAGTTTATAACCATCGATGATCGAGACTACCAACTAATCAATAAATATCGGAGGCTCAATTTGACTTCAAGTTTGTCTTTACAAATCAATACCCTTTTCCATGACTGGCCATGATAGTCTCTTGTCTCCATGATTTTAATTTTCTTGCGATTGCTTTATTTGTTGGAAAATAAATAGAGGACCCCTCATATCACTTGTTAATAGGTTCATTGATCCATCTTTGGAAAGGTATTTCGTCGACACCTTTTCAACAAATAGAAATGGAAAATAAAATTGATAATTAAAGAATTTAAAGTTTGAATGGGGTTACTCTCAAAATAATATGAATAACACAACTATTTATTAGAAAAATATTGTTAAGAGAATGAGTTTGCCATGGTAAAATCAATAAATGTGATGAATGGGAATTAAATTGGTTTATAAGTTACCCATTTGGCCAAATAGTAACAACAAACAAAACGTGAAGCCTTATGCAGTCCGATCTCACTAGTATATTTGTTGCCTAATTAATCGGTGCTAACAAATTTGCCACAATAAATGTGGAGGTAGAAATGCCAACCATAGGCTACGACAAATTTCGTAATTTATAAGTTACTAACTAGCCTTAGAAACTTCAATAAATTAGTCTGCAAAATAGCCTTACCCATTCAACAACTCAACAAATTTTAAGTAGCAATTGGGGCATGACGTGAGAAGTTAAGTGTTCATTACCAATCACACACCATTTCTCATGCCTAATTTTCTAATATGGATCTATATTCTAAATATATGAATTTAAATCTTCAAAGATGTCACATGCATTATTTGCATCATTATATTAGAAATGAATTTTCTCTCATTTGGGGGAATTACAGCCCAAAAAATGTTTTGGTGAAATAGAAGGAGAGTGGTATCGAGCAAAGTTTACATTTCTCCTAAATGGGCCATAAAAAAGCATAACGAGAAACCTCCCCACTTGGCCCAGCTTTTGATTTCCTCCCAAATGATTATTAGGCTTTGTGTGCTATTACCGAATGTTCCCAGAACATCTCCATACCTCATGAGGTTCAAGAGCTCGTAAACAAAAAATCAAGCCCGGTATTGCACACTTTTCGAAACACATGGATCTTAATTGATCTATAAACTCGCCAATCCTTTCATGGCTACTAGAGACCTTTTACAAGACACCGGTATAGACTTTACTGACGATAGGTCCATCTTTTTATGCAGAATCTATGATCACGATGCTCGATTTGATTTTCAATCTTGATATGTGATGTAATATCCTGTAATTTTAACAAAAATTGTATAGTATGAGAACATCTGTGTTCGAAATAGACTACATTAGAAATTTACATTCAATTTCTCAATCCATAAGATTTTTTTTTTTCTCTTTTTCTCAATGGAGACATTCTTGGCCCAAGACAGATCACGATACTAGTTGAATTACTTTTTTTTTTTTGTCGAACTAGTTGAATTACCTAGATCCCCAACTAATTCCACAAAAAAATGAACTAAAAGAAAAGGTTCTTCGAGATTTGGCCCGTGCAGGGGGGACACAACAAGCAAGTAGAGCCCATATTCATCACTTTCCTCTAAACCTCTCTCACCAGGGGCAGTATCATTAATATCTCATATTAGCATTACTTAAATCTTAATCCCCAAGTATATGATAGTAAATTAGGAATATTTTTTTCCCGATGACAAAGCGGGTTTTTAGCGTAGAGTTAATAAGATAAAAAAATAAATGGTTCATTTAGTAGGGCCGATTAATTATCCAACTAGAACATTAAAAATAAGGATACAGAAAATACGCCTCCCAAATCCAAGAATTTAAAGTTAAAACGGGATTGCTCTTAAAAAAGTGGATAACATAACTATTTATTGGAAAAAAAATTGCGATGAAGAGAGTGAATTCTGCTACATTAAAATCGATATTCTTGATGAATAGACGATTGTTATATTGGTCTATAAGTTATTCATTTAGCCAAATAGTAGCAAGAAGCTGAACATTAAGCCTTCTATGGTTCGGGAATATTTCGTTAGCACATGGTTGCCTAATAGATCCATGCTGATGAATCTGCCATAATGAACTCGGAGGTAGAAATGCCAACTAAGATGTCACTGTCATCATATAGATATTAACTAGCATCGGAATGTCAATATTTTAGTTTGAAAAGTAGTTTTATCAAAGTAGTTTACCCATTTGAAAACTCGACAAATTTTACGTAACAATCATGGCGTGATATGGAAAGTCAAATGGTAATCACTAATTAGGCTCTTTCATTCCTAAGTTTACTAAGTGCAGACACTTAATCTTCTAAGATGTTACTAGCTTTTTTTTTTTTTTTCCATCATGCTATTAGCAATAAAATTTCTCTCGTTTGTGGGCATGGATATTTCTTAGAGAAAAATTATATTTTAAAAAAAATTAGAAGAAAAGTGTATTAGGGAAAAGCCGGCCTTACTATCTAAAAGGCCTGGAGACCGCGTACAACAGCTAAAACGGGCCACAGAGAATATAATGAGAAACCCTTCCCAATTGGCCCAACTTTTAATTACCTCCCAAATAGTAATTAGTCAATGTGATTTATTACCTAATATAACCAAAGTACCTCAATATAAAGTGAGAAATATCAAGGAAAATAGTAGATAAGTAAATACTCCTTCATTAGTATTAAACTTACAGTGGTCAGTTTTTCCATTTTTTGGTCTAGTAGTGGTTACCTTGAATTCATCAAGATCTTTATTTAAAGCATTAGGGTTGACGGTAGATTTTTTTTTTTTTAAAGGATCAATGAATTATAATGGATGTAAATAGATTGCTAATGCCAACAAGAATTCCATAATTTTGAAGTCATTAAGGGTGCGTTTGGTTCAGCATTCCTAATGGGCTTTCAGCTTCCAAAGCTCATTGGGAAAATATTGGACTATTTGACAACCATTTTGAAATAGCTTTAAAATAAAAGTCAGAATTGGGAAGGCTGAAAGCCCAATGCTAATAAAGACTAGCTTTGAGTTTTTAGCATTTGGCCAAATGCTGAAACTTTTTTTTTTCTTCCAAAACTATCATCGTTCATTCTTCAAATTTATGATTTTGCCCTCGTTATTACTTTTTTAAATGCCAAAATAATGCTAAAAAAATTAAATATATTTTGGTCTTTCTTAAAAAAATTATTTATATATTTGATTTTTTTTAGCATTATTGTCAAAATTTATATTTAAAAAGTTGCATACATTATTATTTTTTTAATTTTAAAAAAATAAAAGTTAAAAAATTCCGACAAAGGGTGTGGTCTTTTTAAAAAAATAAAATTATATATATGTATTTGATTTCTTAGCATTATTTTCAATTTTTTATTCAAAAAGTTGCATACATTATTTTTTCAAATTTTAAAAAATGAAAATTAAAAATTTTGACGAAGGATTTGGTCTTTTTTTATAAAATATATATATGTATTTGATTTTTTTTAGTATTATTATCAAAATTTATATTTAAAAAGTTGTATACATTATTTTTTTTTCAATTTTAAATAAATAAAATTAAAAACCAATATTAATTGCCCAAAGAGCTTTTCAAACGTGTTTTCTACGAAACGACATTTCTTTCAAAGCCGCTTCTCAAAGTATAGTTTACCAAACGGTCTTTGCATTTACCTAAAGTCTTTTAGGCTAAACGTTTTTGCATTTTCTCAATGGGTTTTCAAAATACTGAACTAAACGCACTCTAATTCACCTTGGCAAACTCTCTAGATGTCCACGTATCAAATTCTTAATGTATTGTCAGTAATCAGTATCTATTAGTATCTAGCTTGCTAATCCTGTCTCTAGCAAGTTTCCTCTCGTCTGCGCCGACATGCCGCCGCGCAAAGCCAAAAGCAATGACTGCTTCGAGAAAGTATGAGAAAAAGTGTTTGTAGCGTCATATTTGAAACCGTTTTTATTCGGTTCATTTCAATGATTGATTCAAGTCAAATCGAAGTAAGATTAAGTTAGAAATATTTGACACAATTCTTATTTGGTTCATTTCTATAATTGATACAAGTCAAATTGAGATAAGATTAAGATAGAAAATAAGAGGCAAGTATATCTTAAATAGGGTTCTAGATTATGAATACGCCAGAAATGCACAAGAAAATCAATGCTGGATTTTCTTTCCACAATCACATTTTTCTTGCAACCCTCGGAGAAAAGCCGCCCTGTATAAATACAGCACGTGCTCCCGGATCGTAATTCACCAAAAACCTCCCACCACTTTCTCGCCTCACTTTCCCGGGAAAAGAAAAGAAAAGAAAAGAAAAGAAAAGAAAAGCAGAAGCGAAAATTCTTTCGTTCTCATTTTTCTTCGATGGCAGCGATGCTGACCGCCCCGGAGCTAGAATCCATCTCCAAATCCTTTCACGAGTCCCTCGACTCTCGCCTCTGGGGCCTGGGCCCCGCCTCTATCAGCTTGCGCTGGTTCTCCTTCGCCGTCAAGGCGATCGCCTTTGCCCACTCCGCGGCGAGGTCCTTGATCTACCAGGTGGGACTGGACGACGGCGACAGCCTCTCGTCGTGGTACTCGGGCGACAGCCTGAAGGTCCTGGACATCTGCAGCTGCATCTCCGCCGAGGTCGAGCGGCTGTGTCTTTGCCCCCCGAAACTGAGGAACGCCATCAAGCTCCTCCTCCACCTGGACGGTAACCCTTCGGAGGAGGAGATTCACGAGGCGAGGGATTTGCTCGCAAGTTGGGCGGGCGAGGGTGGTGATGGGCGTGCGACGTCCGCGGGCGACGTCGAGGGGCAGATCAGAGACTTGGCTGCGAGCAAGGGAATGTCGGAGCCACAGGGGAAGATCTCGCCGGCTGCGAGAGTTGTTGGCCGTGCGATCCACGCTGTCAGCTTCGTGACGGCATTCCTCGCCGGAGTCATAACTTCGGCCCTGCGCTCTTCGTCAGGGGAAATCGTCAACATGCCTGTCCCAGAGGACTTTCCCTGGAGCGACGCTGTCCTCGCGATCCAGGCAGCGGTGGCCGTGGATTCGGATTTCAGCTACGGAACAGGCATGCTGGCACAGATCCTAAAGGAGATCCACGACTTGGAGGGAAGAGTGAGGGAGCTTTACGATGTGGAGGTGAGGGTGTGGAGCGCGCTCGAGACCATCGAAGATGTGGCGGCGTTCGGAGGCGGCGGAGAGATCGCGGGGAGTCTGAGGGAGGCTGCGATGGAGCTGGATAAGGCAACCGAGGCGATGTCCGAGTGGTTGTATCGGCTAACGGAGGGGGTAAATGAGCTGGCCCTGACCGTGACGGGGATGAGGAAGGAGGTGATGGACGAGTTCAAAGCGAGGGCTCAGAAACGATCGTCCACGTCAGCCTAGAGCGACTCAGGGAGAAGGTGACGATGAAATGGAAGACGACAAAGTGACCTTTAATGGCAGAGTAGGGTATAGAGATGATGATGGTGATGTTGAGCAATCTAGTTTCATGGCTTCATAACGGCTTCGGCAATAAGTAACGGTTTTTGTCGCCGTGTTTTGTAAGTTTTATAGCGATTTAGTTATTGTTTGTCGACGGTCCGGGTTTGTCAAGCCTTTCAATTGAATGCAAGAAATGATGATGGAAAACGGCTCTCTCTTTCTTTTAGCTACAAATTGAGATATACCGTAAGACTAATAAGTTAATTCAAATCTTGCTGTCAGCCCTGTGGATTGCATGAAAGTAGGATACTTGGAATTCGGGTGACCTTAGAGAGATCCTATCAACTTGTTCCGACCTAAGATAAGTATTTCCTTATATAAAATTATTAACTCTAGAGATATAGTAATATGGAGAAAAACATTATGGAAAAAAGGAGGAGGTCTATTGTATCTCGGGAGAATAGTCACTAAAGCCTAGTACTGAGTTTCGTACTCTGAGAGGCGGAATTAATTTGAAGGATAGTGCTTGCACACGGACAATTAATCTTATTTTCTCATATTTTTTTAAGAGATTTCCAACAATTCTTATTTTCATATAATCCAATATATTTCCGACAATTTTGAGCGTAATTTTTCTATTGTGCATTACGACCTGAGCTCCAACATTATTTGGTGATGTCGCAATGGGAAAGCGATGCGATAAGCTTGAACATCATCAGTATGTGCGATGTGAAGGTCAGGTGGAACAATAGTGTGTGAGCGGTAGATTCTGAGGGCTTGCGGAATGATGTTCGAGGTAGCCACTATGATTCTCCTATTGAGGATTGTAGGAACTCGCTCATCTCGATTAGAGGATTCCAATTCCAACGAATAGGCTAAGTCCAACATTTTGTTCTTTTGATTTTTGGTAACCTTATGAGTTTGTATTTCTAGTTTACAAATGTACATTTTTAATTCGCAGAGGTGTTTGAAAACTAGTAGGAAGCACCATACACCTTCCTCATATTTGGTCCTTGCTTATGGTCTTTAGCAGGTAGACTAAGTTGTACCATTGCTGTTGACATTTCATCCCAACCCACAATTAGTTCTTGCATCGAGCACAAAGGCTTTCTCGAGTCGCTCTCATCAACAATGGCAAAGAGTACAATAAGCTCATTGTGATCGTTGATGAACCGGGTATGTGCTCCTCCTCCTTCGCTGGCAAGCTTGAAATAAACCCTTTTTCTGTGGCTGTGAAGTGTTTTGATTTGTGAGAAAATATGTTGCCTTCTTTGAGAAAATAGATCGTAAGAAAATTGTTGTATTGTGAGATTCATTGTAATTTGATTAGTTGACTAAGAAAATAGATCGCAAGCTTGAAATATGTTGACTGAGATGTGCTTGTTTGGGGTAGTTCAAGTACCATTCTTGGGGAAATTGTGTGGACGGGATGGTATGTTGATAGATTGTTTACTAAGAAATGCTTGTTTCTGAGTTGTGCAAGTTTTTGCAGTACAAACCCAAGTAACACCGGCACTAACACATGACACACAACATGAGATAACACGACACGTTGACACGTCCTTTCTCAAAAAATAGAGAATTCCGACATGTTAGAACACGTTGTATATTAAATATATTTTTATATATGCATAATAAATTATTATTTTATAATTATTTCAATCAAATTAATTTAAATCAAATTCATAAATAATAAATATTTAAAAAATCCTAGAATGAATATACACTAAAAACATTAATCCGCCATTTATTAATATCATTCATTATTTCAATTTGACAAATTCAACTCTATTTCAATAATTTATAAAATTTGGAGAAAAAACAAGCGATCTATATTTTGGACTCGCATGTTAGGTATGTTCGAAGAGGAGAAAAAACACTTAAGAGATGAATTGCATATCATAGGAAGTAGGAGTCAAAAGAGAAGAGAAGACTAGGTTTTTCTTCTTTCTCCATTTATTATTCTTATTATTGTGTTTTATTTTTTCACACACACACACACACACACACACACATATTTTAACCTCTCATTTATTGAATTTTTAAAATTGACATCGATATCGGAATCATGTATTGGAAACTCGTATGTCATAATTCCGACTTGAGTGTCGAGAAAGTTGACCAGGTGTCGAATTTTCCGACACATGTTGACCGAGTGTGGGAAAGTGTCCGAGAGTGTCCAAGAGTGTCAAACATGTGTCGAAGTGTTCGACATGACACGAAAGCTCTTGAAGAGTGTCGGTGCTTCATAGGTACAAACTAGTTTTTAAGCCCCTTTTTACATTATCGGTAGTCTGATACACATAACGCGGTTGACTAGAAGTGATAGTGGCATGATACATACTCAAGAGCATTATATGGAGATGTTACTTGAAAAAAAAAACATTTCAGATAGTGGATATGTGCTCATTCTTGGTGAAGATGTTGTAATTTGGAAATTAGTGAGAAAAAAATTTGTGAGGGAAATGATAGTCTTACCAAAATGATTCTGATGATATAATTGTTGAGGTAATTTCCCAAGCCATATTGGGCCAATGTGAAAGAATGGGTGGTAGGTTTTGGTGTTACCGGGTATATATGTAAAAATAGAATGCTTTATCCTCTTGCACTCTAGTAGGGAAGGAGAAGAAAATACTTACCTTGGTGATTTGAGGACTGCTAAAGTTCTTGAAAAAGAGAAAATTCTTCTCTTATTCACATTTGAAAAGGAGGCTAAGTGGTTGAGGAACTTCTTAGTACATGTTCTTTTGGGAAGAACGACACCTTCTATGTCTAAACATCGTGATTGCCAAGAGGCGCCATTGCAAAGAATGAAGTGTTCAATGGTAAAAATAGACAAATCCGATTTAGACATGATGTAGTAAATCAATTGCTTAAATATGGAACTTTGTACACCTATTATGTAAATTCAACAGTGAATTTGATCGATCCTATAACTACACATTGAGGGGAATAGGACTTAAGTTAGTTGAAGAAAATCAACCTATGTGATTGGGAATCCCATAAATTACGTTCGTATGGGTAATGACAAGTCACTTGTTGATCTAATAATACACTATTAACATTTTTTGTCCCTACTAAGAGCCATTATATGTGATATTAAATTGTAGAATACATTTGATGGGATCACCTATATAAGTGTGGAGTGGGGGTTGCTCCTATGAGAATCATTGGCAATAGTCTCTAGAGCACTTATGAATAAACCAAGTACACATGGCCTATTAACATAGAATTGCGTTGAAGAATAAAATATGTGGGATTGTAATGTGGGCAGTGAAAATTATCATTCGCAAAAAGAGATTCTTGATTCATTGACGTTTCAAATTTCACAAATAATTTTAGAATTATATTTCATTTTTTCTAGGTCCAATTCATAGCCTAACAAACACTAGTTTTGAACTTTCTGTGCATTATACTCCAATAACCCATCGTTATTCTTCCATTTCCTTTTAAAACCTTTTGAAATATGTTAGGGAAGTTTATATATTTCAATAAGTTTTACCCAATTTAATTACCTTCCAAGGGGTGACTAGCCATTGGGATTTTTATTACCCAATTTTACCAACCAAAATGTCCCGATATAAAGTAAGAATATCAATGTCAAGTTTAAAGACTGCATTTGAATCGGCCATTGGGAAAAGCCTTCAGGGAAACGTAAAGGATTTGGGATTAAATGGTTCTTTTTGCCAATTACGGTAACCCGTGGACATTTATCACTAGAACAAGAATATCTTATCAGAATAAAAGGAAAGTGTATTGGGGAAAGTTAAGTCACTACGAAAAGGCTTGTGAAACTGCGGACGACAATTATGAAAGGTCCAGAAAGGGTATATGGAGAAAGCTTCCTACTTGACCCATCTTTTAATTACCTCCCAAATGGAAATTAGCCAATGTGATTTATTATTTAATATGACCGAAACATCTCACAAAAAGTAAAAATGTCCATGAAAATAGTAGAAAAGCAAATACTCATGTTTATCACTATAAATACTCGCTATAAATACTAATTACATCATTATGTTAATCTTAAAACATGTTGCTAGTAGGGCAGTTAACGATTCGGATCGGTTCGGTTTTTCAAAAAAACCAAACCGAACCGAACCGTTAGAAAAATCTTTTGAAACCGAACCGAAACTGACTGAACCGAATCGAAATTTTCAACTTTTGGTTTTCGGCTTTTTGTGCCCTCGTTCCCTCACCCTCACTTCTCTCTCTGCACGTCTTTCTCTCTCTCCTCCGCCTGACCCATTTTCCCTTCTTCGACCTGAACCTAAGCCCGACCTCAAACACACCCCCCTCTATGCCTCAGATGGAAATTACACGATGAGGGAACAGAGAAGACGGAATAGAAAGACGTCGAAAGCGGAGAATTTTGAGGAGGAGCGGCGGCGGCAGAAACCTCAAGCGCAAGCGCAGGGGTTGTCCAACACCACGACGGGCACCCCCTTATCCTCGAACCTGAACACGTAGTAACCCACTGTCAGCCCACCGACGATCGCCAGGAGCACGCCCCCGTTGAACGACATGATTGCCAGCATCAGGAGGTAGCTGATCACCGAGTTGAGCCCGAAGAGTAGCGCCGCCCCGAGCCTCGCGGATCTGGCCAGCCGGGAGGCGTTGGCCTTCAGGAGGAGTGGGGATGCGGCGGCGGCGGCCGGCGCGGGGGACGCCATGGCGGTGACAGAGGAGGAGGCGAGGGATCTGAAGTGGATGCGGTAGTCCTCCATGTACTGGTAGGAGGCGGAGACGAGGAAGCAGGCAGCGAGGGAGAGGAAGTAGCTGGGCCAGGAGTCGGTCCGCCATGAATCGAAGAGGAGGGTCACCTACCTGCTCCAGTACAGCATCATGTGCATCATCTTCGCTCCTCTGTTGTTCAAACCTGACAGAGAGAGAGAAACGGGAGAGAAAGATTTTATCGGTTCGTTGGTTCGGTTCGGTTAACTGATAAAAACCGAACCGATAAAAATATATTGATTTTTAATGAGGACCAAACCAAACTGAAAAAATCGAATTTTTCGGTTCGGTTCGGTTTTCTGTTTGATTTTTGACATCCCTAGTCGCTAGTATCTAATTACCTAGTTCCATCCTCATTAAATTCGCTCTCATTTGCACCATTGGCTGCCATGCAAGCCGCCATGCAAAGCGAAAGGAGATAACTGTTCCAAAAATATAATGAAAGCTGGTAGCACCATATTCAACAACTGCAGTCGATCACATTCATCTACATATAACTCATTTGGATCATTTGAATTATCAAAACTTTTTGTTATATGTGGCAACGCTATTGCTGTTTTATTTTTACTGCTGCAAATCAGACAACAGGAAAGGTTAGTTAGGAAATAAAAGGTAAGTATGTCTTGAATTGCGTCCAATGATTTGAGGAGGTCAAAATATGAAGATGGACACTTTTTTTACCCATGTCTTTTGATAGCTTTCCAATAAATCTCTTATCAATTAAAGATTCGCTTGTTATTTTTATTTCACATTCCAAGAAATCCCTTATTAATAAATGATTTCATGAACTAACTCTCCAAATGATAATTACCCGCTTTTTTCATAGCCTAAACTTACTAGGAACGTTACCGACCAAAAAAAAAAAAAAAAAACTTCCTAGGGACGTTAATATAAATAATAAGCACGTTTACACATTAGCTTTTTAAGCATATTGCTAGTGTTTATATTCCTAATTTTGTCTGCCACGCTGCCATGCAAAATGAAAGTAAATGTATGTTCTGAAAGTATAAGGTAAGTATTTGTAGTGCCACATTCGACTACATTCGTCCATATGTAACTTATTTGGATCATTCCAATCACCGATGCTTTTTTATTATCTGTGGCAGCATTGCACTGCTTTGGTATTGCAAACTGAATAGAAAGAAAGTTTAAATAGGAAATAAAATGCGAGTATGTCTATGAGGATGCTCTAGCATCCAGAAAAAAACACCTTATTGAGTCGTGTCTTTTAATTACTTTCCAAGAATCCTCTTATGAATTTTCTTTGCATATTATATTTTTCTTGTGTTCCTAGCATCTAGAAAAACATCTTATTGGGGCTTGTCTTTTAGTTACTTTCCAAGAATTTTCTAATATTTACATATTTCTTTCATTCCCCGCATCCAGAAAATCATCTTATTGGGGTGTGTCTTTGAATTACTTTCCAGGAATTCTCTAATGAATTTTTCTTTCCACATTACATTTTTCTTGCATTCCTAACATCTAGAAAAACACTTTACTGGGGCTTGTCTTTTAATAACTTTCCAAGAGTTTTCTTATGAATTTTTCTTTCAATATTTACATTTTTCTTGCATTCCTAGCATCCACCTTATCGGGGGCGTGCCTTTGAATTACTTTTCTGGAATTCTCTAATGATTTTTTTTTTTCCATTTTATATCTTTCTTGTATCTCTAACATCCTGAAAAACACCTTATTTGGGCATGTCTTTCAGTTACTTTCCAAGAATTCTCTTATGAATTTTCTTTTTCTTTGCACATTACAATCTTCTTGCATTCTAGCATCCAGAAAACATCTTATTGGAGCATGTCTTTTAATTGCATTCCAGGAATTCTCTTATGAATTTTTCTTTCCATGTTACATTCTTCTTGCCTTCCTAAGAGAATCCACGCCCTATATAAATGCCGCATGAGCTCACAGCCCGTACCCATCAAAACTTTCCACCACTTTCTCGTCTCAGTTTTCCTGAGAAAGAAAACAGAAAATATATTCTGTCCTCTACATATTCTTCCGGAAAATGTATACGCGCCTCTCCTCTCCTGGCGACAAAGGAGCGAGGCTCACTGCCGAGGAGCTAGAGTCTATCTCCAGTTCCTTCGACGAGTCCGTCCGCTCTCCTCTCTGGGGCCTGAGCCCTGCCTCTGCCAGCCTGCCCTGGCTCTTCTCCGCTGTCGACGTGCTCGCCACTGCTCACTCGGCGGTGAGATCCTTGATCTATGAGCTGAAATCGGACGGTGATGACAGCCTCTTTTCGTGGTATCTGGACAATAGCCTGAAGGTCCTGGATGTCTGCAACTGCATGTCCTCCGAGATCGAGCGACTGTGTCTCCACCACCTGGACCGGAGGATGGCGATGAAGCTCATCTGCTCAGAGGGCAGCCCATCGGAGGAGGAGATTCACCAGGCACGGGATTTGCTCGCAGCTTCGGAGGGCGAGAGCGTTGGTGACATCGAGAAGCTAATTAGTGACTTGGCCTCGAGCATTGGAATGGCGGCTCTGAGGGGGAAGGTCTTGCCGGTCGATAGAGTTGTTCGCCGTGCGTCCAAGCTGTCAATTTCTTGACGGCATTCATTGCTGGGGTCATATCTTCGGCCTTGCGCTCTTCCTTGGGGATGGTCGTCTGTGTCCCAGAGGAGTTCCCCTGGGGTGACGCTGTTCGCGCAATTGAGTCGAAAATGATCGTGGAGTCGAGACGTGGCGAGGAAACGGACAGGAAGATGCGGGTTTTGACGGAGCTTGATGATGTGGAGGCACGCAGGAGGCATGTGCTGGAGGCAATCGACGAGGTGGTGGCATCAGGAGGCGGTGGAGAGGTCGTGGAGAGGCTGAGGGAGGTGGCGGCTGGGCTGGAGAAGACCACTAACGAGATGTTGAAGGGGTTGTACCAGCTGCGGGATGGGCTGACGGAGTTGTTCCTGAGAGTGACGAAAATCAGGAAGGAAATGGTAGATGAGTTCAGAGCGAGCCTGTGGGAAGGACCATTGCCGAAGAAGCCATCAAAGATTGGCAAGAACGACTAAGGAAAAGGTGACTTTGAAATGAAACGCAACAAAGTGAAGGTGATGCCTGCGATTGGAGCGACAAGCACAAGGATGCAGCAGTAATAGTTATGTACTGAAAAAATGGAATAAATGAATAGAGTGATCTAAATTAACTGGGAATAGAGATGACGATGGTGTTCTTGAACTATCCAGTTTAATGTTGTATCTGTCGTATATTTCAATGACTTTTGCAGTATTGAAAGCTATTGTTTCTGTAATGGTCTTTTTACTATCATCAATTTGTAATGATTTTTATCTATCATTAATCTATAACGGTTTTGTAAGTTTTATAATGATTTTGTAATGGTCTTGACTGTTATCTATTTGCAACGGATTTGTAACAGATCTAGTGAGGCTCGCTCTCACAAGGCCTCACCTTTGGCCATGGCCAATCACCAGCTCACCTATCAAGCCTTGTCAATGGCCAACTCCCGAGTTGTAGTAACCGGCAAGAGGAAGAAGATGAAGGGAAGAAAAAAAAGAAAGAGCGAGAAAAATCAAAGGAGAAAAAAAATGAAATGTAAATTTTTAAAATATTATTGAAAAGTATCCATATTAGTGCCAATTACGCTATGCAGGACGGCTAGTGTTCATGTCAACCTTGGTCAGCCAAAATTAGTTAGTTGGACTTAATTTGTATAAGCACAAAAGATTTATAATTTAATTAATTAAAAAAAGGTTTGCAATTGAATTGATATGATTATATTATATTTATGATTGTTTTCATAAATTTTCTAGCTAAAAAACGGGGATTGACATTTTGAATAGGACATGGGAATTTTTTTTTTTAAATTTTAATGGAAGAGCTTAAAAGTTTATGTTTATGTATTTTCTTCCCATATTTTCATCAGCCCTTCTCTCAAACATAGCATAGAGTCATCCATCCTTCCAAGAAAATGAGAAAATACACGCAGCCACGTAACATCTAGTCGCATCTCATAAAAGTACGAGGATGAACAATTTCACAAAAGTTCGAGGGCTCAATTGAGTGAAAGTAAAATCTAGGCCAGACATTGACCATTGACCAAGGTTCATCCATTGCTAGCTTCTTTCTCCTTATTCATCTTCTCTCTTTTACTATCATTTCTTTTCTCCTTTTTCATTAGGGCGGTGCTATTTCGACCCCTTACATGACTAAATCCACCCCCATTTATACTTCAAAGACAAAAATTACCCTCAATCTTTCAATTGCAATTTTAGATAATGGCCCAATCCTTCTTTTTTTCAATTTTTGTCCTTTTTCTATTGGGGACAGTTATCATATTTAAGAATTTCGCATGTTTTGTTTCTTTAGCTTTAATATTCCTATAACGTTTTACATGCTCCATGTAAAATTATCTTGCTAATAGTAAACAAAAAAAACATTTTTTATATAGTATAAAACTGAAAAGTCCCTTTTTCATTGTTAATTTTATTAACAATTTATCTATTTTTCGTTTCTCTTATGTCAAAAGCTCACATTTTTTGGTGAACTTTTTATTAATTTCATTAGTCTAAATATATATCAACTCTCTTTATTTACTATATCAAAGAACTTTTATTTTATCCTTACTATATTGGCGAGTACTTTTATACAGAGCATGTAAAAAGTTAGAGAAATATCTAAGAATACACTAAAAACATTATGTACAATGAGGTGTCTTAATATTTTTTCGTACACAGTTTGTCGACGATATTAATTTTTGTCAATCCAAAATAATGAAATTTCATTGGAATTTTCAAAAAAAAGAAATTCTTACTTTATGTAATTTTTTTTATTTAATTAAATTTCATTTACTTAACAATTTATCCACAATTTTAATAAACAATCTAGAAAAGAAGTAGATTTCTTGGAAATCCCTCTTTTCGACCAAACAAATTTTTATGAAAGTAATATCTAACAATTAAAAAAGACGTGCATTTAATTTACATGGAAATTCTACAATAAACAAAAATTAAACATATAAAATTCATAATTACAATGGCTAGATCTTACATAGATATAGAAAAGCTTAAAAAAGGAAAGTAAATAAATTTGGGACCACCAATTTAAATTGCTATTAAAATGATAGAGGGTAATTTTGTAATTTTGGTGAAAATTTGGGTGGATTTATTCATTGGGAGGGGGGGGGGGGGGGAAGGCTATGCCTCTTCATTAATTCAAAGGATAATCGGACTAAAAATCTTAAATCTTATTGCGATAGAGTGATTAAGTCATAAAATTTTCAAAATACAATCAATTCCTAAGACATTATATTTGTGTAATCAAGTCCTAAATCTTAAACCCCGACTAAATGAAAATATAGTTAAGTAAATGCAAGTTTTTTTTTTCCTCAATGGCAAAGTGCATGTCTATAGAGCGGATTTAATCGGAATTTAAATTAAATGGATCATTTAGAGGGACTAATTATTTGTCGAGTTAGCCATTAAAAACAAGAATATAGAAGATACACCGGACAATCCTAGAATTTAAAGTTAGGATGGAGTTACTCTTGGAAAAACGTGAATAACGTAACTAACAACTGGAAAAAAAAATGTAACGGAGTGGATTTTGGCACGGTTAAATCTATAATTGTGGTGAGTGGAAAATTAAATTGGTTTATAAGTTATCCCTTAAACCAAATAGCTGGAAGAAATTAAACATCAAGGCTTCCATCGTCTGAGAGTATTCATTAGCATATGGTTGCCTAATAAATCCGTACAAAATGCCAACTAAGATACTACAGATAATTATCATAATTTAGATGGCATTAGCTAACTTACGAAAATTTTATACATTAGTTTGATATTTAGTCTTTTCCATTTGACAAGCAACAAAGCATGATGGAAGAACCCAAGTGGTGATAGGCACTATTTTTCAATCCTAAGTACATTAAATACATTTATATATTGTCATGCCCCGACCCGGTGAGTACGTGCCCATCTTGCTTGGTCGATATAATAGCGATGTCCCAGGACGCATCGCTGACCCATTGATTTTAATGTATGCAAGCGGAAGCAGATATAAATCTCCATATAATAAAACAATAGGATAGGAAAGCAGGGCCATAAAATTTCAAACCACACCAACCACACTTATATACATATATACATAGTAAACCATGTCATATATTATACCAGTTGGTCTAGGTATATAAAAACATATACACCATAGCAGGTTCTTGAATAGGGGCGGGGGTCTAACAACCACAACTATTCATCATCGCTAAATTCCTCTTATTCCATCTCCTTGTTGACCTCTCCTTCCTCTCTCCAATTCGCGCCTTCGGCTGAGTACATCGGAGAGTCAGAATCGCCTTCGAGCTTGGGATCTTTCGCATCCACCACTGATCCACCTTTAGGATCGGTTGTACCCTTCCCAAACGCAACCTCCAAAACATACTAAGGCACATCAGATTCCAGTACCAGACCCTCCCTTCATCCATCATGGTAGTGACGATACCATGACCGGTACTCATGGGGTACCTTTTCAGGTTTACCTATGTCAACCCAGACAGTGGATTTCACCATGATGTACTCCAATCCTTCATGGTGGGGGTGTATTAGAATATGATAACTTACTTCTGTAACTTCCTCAAGTATACCAAAATGCTCAGGAAGAGTTGGGGGTGCTGCCATCTACAGACCTGAAATGTTGTTCCACGACAGGGTGAGACTATGTCTTAGCAAGTTTTACCCCATAAGACCCGATTAGGAAGTCAATATACCCTAGGGCTGCCTAAGCACAACATGGGTCAGAGGACTTACCTTGGCCTCTGTTCCTTCCTACATGTCAATACAATTCAAATAGACATCCAATCAATTACCACAGATCGAATCATCAATCAATCGACTCAGTTGATTACATGTCATCACGACTATCTCATGGTCGACCATTCAATACTATCTATAAGTCCACCCATAATAGGATTACTTGCTCTAAGCTAATAAATAGATAGTATAGCTCTCACTAGGCTGATAAATAGCGTACTACTCTCACTAAGCTGACATATCAATCCCTTGAGTTGATATAGCACACTAATAATGCTCTCGCTAAGCTGATTATGTATACTGCTCTCGCTAAGTTGACATATCAGAGCCCGTAGGTTGATATAGTATACCGGTATACTACTCTCAATTTAAGTTGACATATCGCCCGTAGGCTGATATAATATACCATCTCGAATCATACAATCAATTTCTCTTTTTTATCATACCTGATAAAAATACACATGTGTGGGTACACAATCGGCTTTAGCCAAAATATAAGGTTTTCACTTTTGAACCTTCCACTATTTTCAGCAGTCCCAAAATAGATTTTTGGCCTTATAGATCGATGCCCGATAATTTTCTAGTTAATTACCAAAATTGTCCATTTTTGGAAATAAATACCCACAACAGAAATCACAATCAATTTACACATTCCAGTACTCAATTAAATAAATAGAGAGCACCACTACAATTAGCACGAAATTTTGGTCACCGGCTATCCTGGTCTAATTTTCGGAAATAATTAATTAATTAAATAATTATAGAAAATAATAATATAATGTCAATAAATCCAATTTAGGCCCGTAATGTCTAATTGGTCATTGAAATGGATTCGAAAAATTTTCAAGACTCGTTCAATAAATATTAGAATGTGTCTACTCGTTAACTATACTAACTAACCACCTAACATGCATTGGTACTAAATTAATTACTCTAATATAATATATCCACCTTATTACACTTAATTAAATCTAATTAACCCTTAAGTATAATTAACCTACTAAGCGAGGATTAGTGAGTTAAACTCACTTGTTTGGCGAGCCGGTTGGTTCAAATTGATGGAGACGCAATGGGGGACGATTCTCTCCAAAGCGGGCCTAGGTTTCAGGATCAGAAACCACCTCAAAACGAGCCTTGAAGCTGCTGGAATATCCACTTCCTTAGCCTCTATTTCGAGCTACAAAAGAGAGGAAACAAGGCTAGTTTGGCGAGGCAAGACCGGTGGGGATAACACTGGTCTTGGACAGGGGAGATGGCGACTCATGGTGGCGGCAGGAGCTCCGGCGGTGGTCCAGGGCTTCGAAGGGTGGCGAGCAAGGTTGGATGGAACAGATGGGGTGGCGGAGGAGGGTGTAGCTCTCGCAGGCTTACGCGTGACTTTGGCAGGCAGTGAGTGGCGATTCGGCGTGAAGACGAGGGTGTGCAACGGTGATGGGAGGCTCGGACAGTGGCTGCTCGATCTTCCGGGGTACTTGACGCTCACAAGGCATAATGAGGAGGCTGGCCGACCGGTCAGAGGAGAGAAGAAGGAGAGAGGGACAAGCTTTAGCTTTTATGGGATCTCTTTGGTCAAATTTTCCAATCCTTTGTCTCCTTGACCATCCTCAGCCACAGCTGGTTCCTTGGCCCTCATTCATCCAACAATGCTCATCTTGGACACTTGAAATGATTCAAAACCATAGGCAAAAGGGGGAGCTACGAATTTGCTAAGTTTCTCCCTCAATTGGACTCTTATTCTCACTTGATTCAATCCAATTCGGTCTCAATAAATCCCATTGTTGAGTCTTCGATCAAATCGATATTTTTCCTCACTAATACAACCCACTTGCTTCCCAATTTTGTGATCAAAAGCGATTCCTGCCTTTTTCTGAGCAAAGGCAACCCTCGGACGACTTTTTCCCAAAAAGTCTCGGGTTGCAGAAAAATCTTTTGAGACCGAGTTGACTTTTCTAGAATTTATTGTGACATGAAAAAATCTTCAATTTTTGAAATCGAATTTAAATTTGCGGTTAATTTCACTTAGGCGCATTTTTAGCATGAGCTAGGCTACCGGATAATTATTAGAAATTTTTAGTGCAAATGATCTATGGTCGATTTTCTTCGAGCCACAATAAACCCACTCGACACATTGGCAACTCTTGGTTATTGTGAAAATCTGGAGGATTCAAATACGGACACATGGTACCAAAACGATTGAAAAATCAAACTAGTGCCGGTCGATGAGAATTTTCCAATTTAGTGGAGTCACCCATGTTTGGCCACACATCTCAGTCGAACCGACCTATCTCTGATTTCTAATTGATTTTTAACTGTGCCGTAATGATCTTGGCAGATGAGCACAGTCTAGTAGCCAATTCTTGGTTGAATTCTCAAGTCTATTGCATTAAAATTCCTTAATGGCTTTCCTGGATAGTCTAGTTATCTCAAGAGTGATCATCTCTGAGAACAACCCTATAGGCACGTCGATGAAATACCCAATTTATTTAATAGAAAATACAACTGAAAATCTGGGATATCACATATAATCTTAATATATAAATTTAATTTTTAATAATGTTAATGGTATTCTTTGCATCATTCTATTAGCAACAATCTCAACGTATGTATATTTCTTATTAGAGCAAAAATATCATTATAAAAATAAAAGGAAAGTATATTGGGGAAAGCTTAATTTACTACTGAAAGCCCTGTGAGACCACCTACATCTGTTGAAAGGCCGTAAAAAGCATAAGGAGAAACCTTCCCACTTAGCTCAACTTTTAATTACATCCCAATGGGTGATTAGCCGTTGTGATTTATTACCCACTATTACCGAAACATCTTGGTAAAGTAAAAGTATCAATGTAAGTCTAATGCTATGTTTAGTTCGACTTTTGGGGAAATGTAAATGATTTTATGTTAAAGAGTTTTTTTTTTTTTTTTTTTTTTTTTTTTCGGAAGTGTTTGTGAATGTGCAATATAAAAGTGTATTGGGAAGCAATTTTGGTAAAATGGTGTTTAAAAAAAAAAGCACACTTGTAAATGAATTTTGTTTTTTTAATTAAAAAAATGAACCTCACACCTTCATTGACTGCCAACGAGAGGCTTAGGTCGTCAGCAACTTAGATTTGATACTTGAGATGGTTGGTTGCTTGAGTTTGCACTCTTCCCATTGACCTCTGGCGAGGGCTACCTTGGGTCACATGACTTCAAGCAAGGCTTGCTGGCGGTTAGATCTAGGGCTGCTGGTGATGTTGGGAGAGGTAGAAAATGGTGAGGGCATTTTTTGAATTTCAAAAATTTAGTGAGGGAAAAATTGGAAGAAAATAATGCATTAGCATTCTAGAAATGCCAAAAACTCAAAATTCCTGTGGACTTGCCTTGGGTTAAAGGACTTTATAGGACTTATCAAATGCAATACATCTCCCCGAAGCTCTCCAAAAAAATTTGCTTAATGCCATAGCATTTAGCCAAGGGCCTTTAGAGGCTTAAAGGTCTTTGGGAAAGTTGTTGCCAAACACAATCTAAAACTCTTTTAATAAAGCTATGAAGTGAAATTCAATGGACAAACATCAAGAACAAAAAAGAACCATTATTTTTCAAATCATAAGTAAAGATGTTGAAAGGTTGATGAATGGAGTTATAAGGATAATTTTATCAATGAAACACAACATATATATATATATATATATATGTTGTGTATATAGTGCATTTAGTAATTTAGGCTTATTGGAAGTATGTTCCTAAATTGATGTCCACTTGGCTCTTAATCGGCCCTAATAGATTAGTAGCAACTCCAAATGAGATAAAACTTAATGGTTTGAATCACTAGAAATTTCTAAAAATTGTGAGAGCTAAGGTTTGGGAAAACTTGAGTCAAACGAGGGCATGCACCTCAAGTATGAGGATTTTTCCTCCCCACTTGACATTGCTTCTAAGCCCACTCCCAATTGTAGTGAGGTTTAAGGCAAAATACACCAGACAATCCAAAAATTTAAAGTTAGCATGGGGTTGCTCTTAAAAAAGATTTGAATAACATAACTATTAAGTTAAAAAAAAAACACCATGCAAGAGTGGGTTATGCCACAATAAAATGATAATTGTGGTGAGTGGAAGATTGAATGGGTTTATAAGCAATCTATTCAGCCAATTAGCAGCAAGAAATGAAACGTATTCCACCGCAATGAGTGCGCAGATCAAAATGCTAACTAAGATGCTACGGAGAAAATTTAGATTAAGTAACCTTAGAGAAGTTCATTTGATAAGTCGACAAAATTTAATTAGCGGCCAACCTATTAGGCTAAAATAAAACCTAGAAAGGAGGGTTAAATAGGCCGAGTGGAGATATTAATAGATTTTTATGGAATAACACAACAATCAGCAAAACATATTGTGAAGTATGTAAACTAGTGTGTGATAATAGTGTACTAAGAGTACAGATAATGGAAACTGAAAGTAAATCATATGACAAATTTATAGAGATTCAACTTTATAGCCAAGCCTACATTCACTCTATAGCTAATAGTTTAACAACAATTGGATTTTACTAATATTTAGCAATGAAAGTCATAACTGATAATTGTCTTCCTTTCACAAGATAGATCACACTACCAAGGTATAATCACTACACTAAAATTTGTATGCTTGACTATGTACTATGGCACAAGCAAAACCTTTGTAGAGAGATATCAACATAGAGGATTATCTAGCCGTTGGAGTCCTTTGAGGATGCACAATTGGCTGCTTGAGAGTCACTGGAGACCTATGCTAGAATTAAGATTGCTAATTTAGTGGCATTCCTTAAATTTTCGTAAGTTTTAAAATGGCGTTTGCTACTCTTGTCCCACCACCTGAGAATTGAAAGCTGGCAATTGCTTTTCAGATATCTTTCTCCATTTTTTAGCTACAAAACCCAACACTTGTAACGACTCTTTTTCTGTAGTTGATTATCTTTAGATGCGTATCTCCCTATCATTAGTGTTAAGTCCTTAGTAGCACGATCCAAAATTCATCACTTGCAGGTTAGGAGTGAGTTGTATGACGATATTTAATGACAGTACCAATGAAATGATGCATGATGATAGGATCAATGATCTTTTCATTTTTGAGAAAATGATAAAAAAAAGTCTTAAACTTATTGTAATTTTTCCAATTCAATCCCAAACTTTTTTTTTTGGTCAATTTAGTCCTAAATATTTTTCAATTGTGCAAATTTAGTCCAGCTACCAAATTTGGCAAGTTGATGCAGATAGACAATTTTTTATAATATTTTAATTTTATTTTTCCTTTCTCTCCCTCCCCCCCCCCTCTCTCTCTCTCTCTCTCTCTCTCTCTCTCTCTCTCTCTCTCTCTCTCTATTTTTTTTCCTCCTCCCTCCTTCTTCCTCTTCTTTGGTGACCTGCTGGAGGGGGGGGGGGGTAATCATGGGACTAAGGCGATTGGCTAGTGGCAAGCTCATCTCATCATCACTGGGTGAAGGCGGGCTTGCCTGACCATTGGCAAGGCTAACCTTGCTTAGATCCGATGAGGGCAAGCCTTGACAAATGGATCAATGAGGTAAGCCTTGCCATGGGCTAGGCAAGGTCAAGCTTGTCGATCCATTGGTGAGGGCTTGCCTCGCCAAATTTGGGCGAGATTGGCCTTACTCGGCCATTATTGAGATGAGCCCTAGCTAGTGGCTGGGCAACCTCATTCTCGCCCGGTGACAAAGAGGCGAGCTTGCCATTGGCCAATCACCTCAGTCCAGATGACCAGCCTTCTCCTTTAGCTAGTTGTTGGCAAAGAGAAAGAAGGAGGGACACCTCATTCCAGATGACTAGCCTTCTCCTTTGGCCAGTCGTTGGCAAAGAGGAAGAAGTATGGAGAAGGAAAAAAGAAAAAAAAAGCAAAAAAATTAAAAAAAAAATCAAAAGATTATTGTTGGTGCTAGCTGGCGTCTACATTAGAGCCAGTCGGCAAAATTTGACTGGATGGATTGAATTGACACAATTACAAAATGTTTAGGACTATATTGGCCAAAATGGGGGGGGGGTGTTTAAGATTGAATTAGAAAAATCACAATAAGTTTATGACATTTTTGATAATTTTTCCTTTCATTTTTACCAGTAATCAATGATTTACAAGAACTCTAACCTGACACAAGTACCTCTAACCATGAGACAACACTCACATGGGTGCTTGTTCACCTTAACTATTATAGCTTTGTTTCTCATCTTTGCAAATATGAAAGAGACATAGATATTTGTAATACTAATTTACCATTTGCATTCAACATGACAAATGTCAGTACCAAAGATAATCTTGAAATCATCAGAATTCCGTGGGAATGTTTTCCCAACACAACCATGATGCAAGAACCCAAGTGGTAGTTAAACATTATGAATTGTTTTCCTTCCTAAGTTGACAATGTACATGGATCTTTTTTTTTTTTTTGTAAATTTAAGGGATAGGTACACTGGAAGTCCTAAAACTTGTCACGGAATGTAATTAAGTCTTAAATTTTTTAAAAAGTACACTTAAATCATAAAACTTGTCAAATTGATGCGAGTACACTTAATTTTGTCAAATTTTTTAAAAAGTACACTTAAATCATAAAACTTGTCAAATTGATGCGAGTACACTTAATTTTGTCAAATTTTTTAAAAAGTACACTTAAATCATAAAACTTGTCAAATTGATGCATGTCTTTCCATTAATTTTGTCTAACTTGATTAATGAAAAATATTGACGTGGTTATTTATTTATTTATTTATTAATTTCTCTCTTTTACGTCACATTGATGTTGCTAGAAAATATGGTTGAGAGCGAGCTCACTGAAACGGCCATGTTGAAGATGCCATCGAAGGTTTTTTTTGCCATAGAACACAACAAAGTGGAGGTGATGCCTGAGACATGAGTGCAAGCAAAAAGGGTGGTTATGTACTAAAATAATGGGATAAAGGAAAGGAGATTGAGTTTCATTGCAGAAAGAATTATAGGGAATTGAGATGTTGAACGATGACGATGACCACTCATATATGCAGGTTCACATGATTATTGAATGAGGTGGAAACACATAATTCAACAATGCATGTGTATTAGATTCACGGGCTTTGGGATCGGGCAATAATGGCGCGTTTAGTAACGATTATATTCTTGGGAACAGATTCTGATCATAAATGATTCTTTTTTATTTTTTTCCTGAGAACAATTTCTAAGCATTTTAAGCCGTTTGGTAACTGTCCAAAATTTCTGATTCTGGAATAGAATTGTGTTTGGTATTGTGCTCATTGATTCTGTTCCAAATCAATTTTTAATTTTTAAATAATTTTTTTACTTTTTTTCTTTTCTTTTTTTCCTTTGTGGCCGGTAGCCGGCCAGATGAGGGCCAGCCCTGCCGGCCTCACTGGGGCTGGGCGAGGCCCACTTGGCCACTGGCAAGAGTCGCCTAGCCCCACCTGGCCACTCAACGGGGCTGGGCAAGCCTTGGTGAGCTCACCGGACCTCGCCTTGGCTTGGCGAGCCTTCGGCGAGCTCGCCGGACTAGTTGCTGGCGACCAGCGAATGGCGGTGGTGGCGGATGGTGGCGATGGACGGTAGACGGCGGCGGCGGACAGCAATCGTGGGATGGCGGTAGATGAAGAAGAAGAAAAGAGAAGAAGAAGAAGAGAAAATGGAAGAAGATTTAATTCTCAGATTTGTTCCTGGAACAAGAATTAACTTTTTTTTTTTTTAATTTTTGATTTTACTCCAAATTTGTTTCCGAGAACAAAAATTTTACCAAACGCGATTCTGTTCCCAAACTGCTCTCGAGAACAAAAAATTAGAATCAGTCACTGTTGAGATGGTTACCAAACATCACCCAATATTATATGCCCAAAATTGAAAATATTATCATTAATAATAGACATGGCCTTGTATTGCTATTGTTTTTCATACTGCAAGTTAATTAAAAGGAAAGTTTAGTTAGGAAATAAAAGTCAAGTGTATCTTGAACCGCGTCTGAGACATGATGGGTTCGGAAAAGTATGAAATGAGACACTTCATTAGACCGCGTCTTATAATTACTTTCCAAGAAGTCTCTCCTTAATTAATAATGCTTCAGATTTTTTTTGTATAGTTACTTTTTTGGCACTCCTAGGAAAATACACACACCCTATATAAGTGCTACCCGCTCATCGCCAAAATCATATTTTCACCATTGCACATTCCTCAAGGTCGTTGGCATCTGCATCCCGACAAGTTCCCCTGGTGCGACTTCATGCGATCGAGTGAGCGGTGGCCTTTTTCCGTGCCCTCGCTCTGAACTCATCCACCCTCCTTTTCCTTATCCCTACTGTCTGTAATAACCCATTCACTCGGCTCGGTCACCTTCTCCAGCGTAATCACCACCTCCTTTAGCCTCCCTACCCTCTCTCCGCTACCTCCCATGCTGCCATCTTCTTGATTGCCTCAAGCACGTGCCTTGTGCATGCCTCCATGTCATTGAGCTCCTTTGAGACTCATGTCTTCTTGTCTCTTTCCTTGCCGCATCCTGACTCTGTGATAATCGTTGACTCAATTGGATAAAGTCACCCTAGGGGATCCGGTGAAGAAAAAGACTAGGAGAGAGGTGTGCGTGAAGCACGTGCTTGAAGCGATCAACCAGACGACAACATCAAGAGGCGGTGGAGAGAGGGTTGCAAGGTTGAGGGAGGAGGCAATTGTGCTGGAGAAGGCGACCGAGGCGATATCGAATGGATGGACTGATTGGGGGAGGGGGTGAACGGGTTGTTCTTGATAGTGATTGGGATAAAGAGAAAAATAGTGGGTGATTCAGAGCAAGAGCACGAAAAAGGCCATTCATAGGGAAGCTATTGAAGCCAGGCGAGAAAACACATTCAATTCTGTTGTCAACCCTCCGTCCAAAGTTGAAAAGTCTCTGTCTCCATCATTTTCTTAAACCTTCAGCTATGGGGAGGATTTGCGCTACTCTCACCCCCTCCCTCTCTTGTTGATTTTGTTTGTGTTTTATTGTTTTTTTCTTATTATTTATTCTCTTACAATTTAGATCTGTGAGCTCTATTATTTCGGTTTAGTTCTAGATATGAGATTTTGAATTCTCTTGATCTAGTTGTAGATCCAAGATCTAGCATCTCTTGATCTAGATCTAAAAGTTCAATAAATATGCTATTGGGAATTTGATACCCCTTTGTTTTGTCTGTGTACAGGTCCTCTACCTTCAGCTTCAATGGGAATCATAGGAGCTTTGGCATCTCGCTAAACCACGATAATTTGTTCTTCCAAATGCTATATCTATGTTTATTCAACTTGTTTCGGTGGTCCCTGTATGTTGATGGTATAAATGAAATCAAACATAGGCATGCACCGCCTATGGGTAATGCCGTAGTTATTAGAGAAGGAATTTCCGGTGTGTTCTCATCATTAATGAAGATACAAGATTCATTGATTGGTGGCCACCAATTATGTTGCTTAACAAATCCGTTTTTGTGGAACAAGTGTGTGTTGGAGCCTACTAGTGCTTCCTTGATCCATCTTGTTTTTTGGATTTGATTTTGTTTTGTAGTAATCTAGGCTTTGTTCCTTTTTTTTTTTCAATTTACTTTGTCATGAAGTTTATGTATTTTTAATGTATCATTTTGAACAATGAATAAAAATTTCTTTTGATAAAATAAAAAAAATAGGAGAGGGTGATGCCTATGATTTGAGCACAAGGAAAAATATGTAGGAGCTGTTAGAAAAAATCGTGTTACAAGTCCTAAATCTTATATATGGAATGCAATTGAGTCTTAAATCTTTTAAGTTGTTCAATCAAGTACTAAACATTTACCAAAAGTGCAATCGAGGTTTAAACCTTTCAATTGGTTCAATCATGTCCTATACCATGTTCGAAAAATGTAATCAAGTCCTAAAATTATATTGAAAAGTGCAATTCAAAGATGTAAAATAAGCGCTTTTTGAGTGACAAGAGGGTAATTTATGGTATTGTTTATTGAAAAAGTTTAACACTTAATTGGATACCGTACATGAGGTTTTGGACTTACTGTTCAATTTTTCTTTGTTGTTTTTATGTACCATAAAAAGGAACTCCATGAATCCAGTAAATGAAATTTCTTGAATATAAAAAAAATACCGCAATATAGCTAATCACTTGTAGAGAAATATTAAACTAACTAGAAGGAAATCATTAAAGAGAGATCTATTAAAATTCAAAAATGAAAAACAGTTGAAATGTTGACTTTAAATTATAACAAAATCATTGTGCATTGAATGGCTCCTCATAATTTATAATCAAATCAAATTGGACTCGAAGAATTCTTCGATGACCTAAAATCAAGTCAAGAAATATCAATTCTGTATAATATCTGATGAATTAAAGACAAGATTATAATATGAATAATGAATTAGTAGAGGAAAGATATTCCCTTTTGATTCAAATCTCATAGATGAAGATATGCAAGGGCGTAAAACATTACAAGATAAAGCTAAAGTTTGGAAGAAAAAAAAGACGTTTGATTGACTTCTATACAAACTTTAGTTGATATAGCTCAAATGTTTGGTTGATTAAGAAGACTCACTTGACCACATGACACGTGATCCTCTATCATTTTATACGGATAAAGAAGTTAATTTATAGTAAAATAGTTTATTTTGAGACAAAATAATAGGAAGTACCAATAACGACTGAAAACCCTCAAATCTTTCCTGATTGCAAATCGGATTTTGAGAATAGCTATGATGGCCCATATGATCCAAATTCCAAAGTAAGTGAAAATTAATGGATTCCTTATGCTTCGTCTCGACATATTGTTTTCTTCGGACCTGAGCAGATCCTTAAAAGGCTCAAGGAGGAAACAGGCGGGAGAATCGCCCATGAGTGGGAGACCCTGCGCTGTCCTCTATATTTCCTCTCGGTCGGGAAGAGAAAGATAGACGAGAAATTAGGAGGCCTCATGGTAGGGAAGGTAGACTCCACGTTAGGGTATACTTGCATGCCTTCGTTACTACTGTGTAGGCTGGTATAGTAGCCACCCGCGCTTAAAGTGAGTGAAGGTGGGTGAAATGTCCACTGCAAAGCTAGCACGCTTCACGCCATTGCAACTGAATCTTCAAAAACTGCTATCAAATTATACAATGATAGAGTTCAAATTGAAATAAATATATGAAAAAAAACTACATTGTGTTATTAATGAAAAAAACATTTGTAAGTTTTAAACTAAAGTGCGTTGGATCTAATTTTGATCTAGACACTACGCATCGATTTATTTTTAATGTAAAATCAACTAAAGATCAAGTCTCTGATTTCTTCAAATCACCAAAAAAATAAAAAAAAACATTGTATGTCATTTGTTATCACACAAATAAAGTCACGTCATCAATTAACTCGATGGTCCAGTTAGACAGGCCGACCAAAGGACTTATTGCACAAATCGAGAAGAATAGACTTAATCGTACGAAATCAAACTTAGACAATCAAATCGCACGGATCCAACAAAAAAAGAAGAAGAAGAAAGTAAGAAGGCGCTCTGATTGAGTGAAATAAAAATTAGAGAACCAAAAATAGCGGATGAGCTCAAATTTAAATGATGAAATCCATCCTCGATCCTCCTCAGTAATATCATTATTGATCAAGGATGTGGCGTCTTCAATCCAACCCCTATCTACGGAATAAAATTTCAACAGTAATCAAGAAACCATAGAAAATTTAGAGATGGTCATCTTAGGATGAAAACTCAAAATTTCATAAGCGAATCATGAAATTTCGAAAAAATGAAAATAGGCCGTGAACGAGGAGTCATGAAGACCTGAGCCATGGATAGGCCCATTGGGCCTCATGTCCACCTTGTTCAGCCCATGGGGGCCCACCAAGTCATCCAAACCCATTGATGAATTTTGGAAGTATGCACATTAAAGCCCATGTGCATGAGTAGTGATTGGACTACAGTTTATTCTAATTCCCAATTTGTCCCTTGTAGAAGATAATTAGGGTAATGAGACAAAATTTGTGGGTGTGCAAGGGGGAAGTGGCGCCCAAAGGGAGGAGGAAAGAGAAGAAAACTAACTTGGTTTGCTCATCTAGTTCAATTCCAATTTTGAGCACATGCCAATATCTTGTATTAATTGAGCTTGGATAGGGGAGGCTTCACGAAGCAATATTTGCTATGTAAAAGCTTGGCCATGGGCAAATTAAGGAGGTTGTGCATAGGGTCATTAATGCTTGAATAGGAAAAATCTTGATTGAGCTCATTCTTCTCTCTCATTCTCTCATTTCTCTCACGCTTTCTCTCCCAATCTCTCTATCACTCGGCACTCTCTCTCTTTTCCCTTCACCAACGAAGCTCACCCATCCCCTCATCTCTCCCTTTTTTCTCTCGATTGAATCGCCATCCACCGTTCGCCGCCCTTGTCGTCGCCGTTGCCAAGTCACCGTCCATCGCTGCTCGCTGAGCCGCCATCCCCGCACCTTTTTCGTGAGTCCGCATGCCGTTGCTAAGCCATCCTCACGCTTTTTCCTTGTCGTGAGATCCCACGTTGTGCTGCCTCCACTGTGAGCGACTGGGAGTCGCTGCAAGCCACCGAACCATCAACGCATCTTGCCAAGCACTGTAGCCACTTGTTGCCTTCACCGCCGCACCCTCACATGCTCACAAAGCCACAACTGTGCTAAACTGCCATGAGCCGTGAGCCTTGCTGCCGTTGTCGCTATCAACTTTGAAGAACCGTACTGTGAGTAACTTCCTAACCCTTATTTAGAGTGATAGTTATGCTTAGGATTAGGGTTAGATTAAGGTTAATGATAGTTAGATTATGTGATAAGTGGATTAATATGATAGGTTATCATTGACAGGTGATAAGCCCATGTGATAGGTTATTGTGAGTAGTGATAAGTACTAGTGATAGGTTATCGTGAATAGTGAATAGTGCATGTGATGACTTATTGAAAATGTGATAAGTGCTTATTAAATCCAAAATTTAAATGTGATGAGTGTTTATTATATTCTAAGTTTAAAAGTGATAAGTGCTTATTATATTATAGTTTTTAAAGTGATAAGTGCTTATTAAATTCTAATTTTAGTCGTGATAAGTGCTTATGATATTCTAAATTTAAAAGTGATAAGTGCTTATGAAATCCTATTTTTATAAATGATAAGTACTTGTGAAATATTATTTCAAAAGGTGATGTGCTAAGTTGATAAGTGAACTTATGGTGTGATATTATATGCTATGGGGTTAATGCATGATCATTTTGGTGGGTAAATAATAAATTAGTGATCACGTGGACTTATTTTATGGCATTTTTGTGTGCAACGATTGCTAGTGTGTAAGCGTGTGAGCACTAAACATTCTTATATTGGCTAATGAGAAAGATAAAAATTGGCTTGATGGTTGATGTGCTTATGTGATCATATAAATGGTTTTGTATTTGTATGATTATGAGGGACAATACCTGATAGATTTAAAATGTCCCCTCATCGAGATACCATTCGCGAAAGGATTTGGAACAAAGCTCCTTAAATGGAATGCCGTCATCGGGTTAGGTTGAGACATTGCCGTGTTCGATGGGGGTAAGACGATGCTTAGTTATGCCGAAAGACCACTGATGGGAGTGTTAGTTGTCACCGAGAGTGGTCGTAATAATATGGAATTATGGTCTTGAGAATAGCATCGTAGTATGTGATACTATGTGATTCTTACGGCGCTGAACGTGTGCAAAATGTATTAGTGCTAAATGCATACTTTGAGAGCGGTGTCATGGCTTGCCATGTATGGCCTGGATTTATGAGTTGCATGAGACACATGTATGAATTAATGTTATTGTAGTGACTAATGTGGCGTGTGCATGCTTTGAGCAACCCTCTTTATGAATTTAGGTTGAAGTTAGATCCCTTCATGTTATAGTTAAGGCAAAGCTTAGGCTTTGCTATTTTGCTTTTGATCTACCATTGAAAATTAAGCTGCACGTATAAGGCATCTCTGAGGTGAAGTACTCTCTTACATGAGATTTAAGAAGTTTACTTACTAAGTATATCTCACTCGTTATTGTTCAAATGTTTCAAGCCCTAAGCACGACTAGCTCGTTTCGTTATGTTCATTTTGGAGTGCCTGTTGATCAAGACATTGAGGTGACCTGCTACTTGATCGAGGGGTCTGATGTTAGATATAAGAAGTATTTGACCACCATTTGAGTGGATGAGTGATTGACGAACCTAGTACCCCATTGGTTCTTGGCCTGGTGTGTATGGTTCAGGGATGAGCTCTTCGACCCTCTCCAGGGTCTTGACAAGTCGCCAAGTGAGGGACCTAGGGAGCTAGTTGGGACCCTATGGACGTGGATGTCCCCAATGGTGTCATCACGGACTCGGAGATGGACTTGGATGCCAAGCTAGAGCTGCGGTACTATAACCTAGACATGTACTAGACGCATAGGGGATATCACTCTTTGAGGTCGCCCTTATAGTATAGAGGTGCTAGGCTAATTTCAACCCCCCTTTTAACGGACTGAAAGGAATCCATGTCGCGGATATGTAAATGTGAAGCTTTTGTTTTGTTAAGCTAAGGTGTAAATATATATATATATATATATGTATGTATGTATGTATGTATGTATGTATGTATGTATGTATGAAGGTGTTTGTTGATGTGTTTTATGCTATTCCTATTAATATGAATGATTAGGTGGTGTAAATTCTCTGCTCTCCTTTGCATATAATTAAAAGATAAAATGAATGGGTTGATGACACTTCTTGAGATGTCACAAATAAATGACCAAAGAGAAGAAGGGTTGCCGCACGTCCAAGGCTCGGGGCGTGACAAATGAAATGGCAGGGCCCTCTTGATGATGCTCTCCCATCACTTTGCAAATTCTTTGAAAGGACTTAGTTTGATTAATTTGATAAGTTTGGTGATTTGATTACACTTTTTGAAAGTTGTCAGATTTTGTGATAAACTTTAGGACTTAATTGCACTGTTTGAAAGGTTTAGAACTCAAGTACACGAGAATCCTTCCCACTTAGCTCTGTTTTTAATTACCTCTCAGGGTGTGCTTAGCCATTGGGTTTTTTTTTTTTTTTTTACCTAATATTACCAAAATAACTCCAAATAAAGTAAAAAAAAAATCAATGTCAAGTCTAAGGTTTGGTTCGGTTAAGCTACTATTGAAAGTCTTTGAGAAAATATAAAGGATCTCAGGTTAAATGGTTTTTTTGCCATTTGTGGTAACGTGCGGATATTTATCATTAGAAACAAAAGGAAATTGTATGGGAGAAAGCTTGCCTTACCTATGAAGCACGGACACGTTGTCCATACTTCCGTGTCATGTTCGACACGTGTCGGAGCGTGTCGGACAGGTCGACACGCTCGGACACGGTTGGACACGCGGTCAACGCGTGTCGGGTTTTCCGACACGTGGTCAACCTTTGCCTGACACGTTTTGACACGCGTGTCCGGGAGGGAGTAGACGGCAAGAGACGGCCGAGCATAGACTGAGGCGAGGGTCGACCCTGTGATGCTGCGACAGATTCGATGAGGCTGCAGCTGCGAGGGAGAAAGGACCAAAGGTGAGAGGAAGAGGAGAGGAAGGCAATTGTGTGGTGAGCGGCGAGGAAGGGGGTTGTGCATGCGGCGAGGAGTAGTGAGCGGCAAGGAAGGGGGTTGTGCGTGCGGCAAGGAGCGGCGACCGGCGAGGAAGGAGGTCGTGTGGTGAGCGGCAAGGAGGGAGGAGGAGAAGAGGAAGGGTCGCGAGCGGCGATGAGGAGGAGTAAAGGAGCTAGGGTTTCTGAGAAGCTCAAAAGTAATTAAAAAAGTGGGGGTCTATGGGTACCTATTTTGGGGGGAGGGAAAGTGACGGATAGATGGGGGGAAATGGACGATTGTGGGAGGGAAAGGAAAAAAAATAAATTTGGGTGGGGGGAGTGGACGATGGTGGGGACTGGGGAGGGAAAGGAAAATAAATTTGGGGATGGGGGGAAATGGATAAGGAAAAGAAGAGAGTTGGGTGGACTCTAATGGGATTTTTTTTTAATCAGAAAAATAAATAAATGAGATTAAAAAATAAAAGTAAATTTAGGGAGAGGGGGGGATTTCGAAAAATAAATATAAATTTGGGATAATGAAATAAGAAAAGTGTAAGATTTATTAATATTATTAGTATAAATTCATTATAGACTATTTATTTATTTATTTGTGAATTTGAATCAAATTAATTAAAAATAAAAATTAATATTTAACATGTCAGAACGTGTTGAAATTCTTTACTTTTTGAAAAATGACGTGTCGCGTGTCCGTGTCGCCGTGTCTGTGCTACATAGTGCCTTACTACCTAAAAGGCCTGGGAGACCGCCTACAATAGCTGAAAAGGGCCGTAAAGAGTATAACGAGAAATCTTCCCCCTTGGCCCAGCTTCTAATTACCTCCCAAATGGAAATTAGCCATTCTGATTTGTTACCTAATATAACCAAAATCCCTCAACTTTAAGAAAAAATTTCCATGAAAGTAGTAGATAAGCAGATACTCTTCTTTGTTGCTATAAATATATTTTAATCTTTTTACATGTTGCTAGTGTCTATTTTCCTAATTCTGTCCTTAATAAATTCGCTATCATTTGCGCCACTAGCCACCATGCAAAGCGAAGGAAAGTAATTGTTCCAAAAATATAATGGAAGTTGGTAGCGCTACATTCAACAACTACATTCAACTATAACTATATGTAATTTACCCTAACTTTTTGTCATATATGACAGCCTGCAATTGCTGTTTTGCTTTTACTGCTGTAAATCAAATAAAAGTAAAGGTTATTTAGGAAATAAAAGGTAAGTATATCTTGAACCCCGTCAAATGATTTGAAGAGGTCAAAAACATAAGGAGAGACACTTTACTCAGCCATGCCTTTTAATTACTTTCCAAGAAATCTCGTACAAATTAATGAATCAAATTTTTTTTCCACATTCCAAGAAATCTCTTATTGATTAATGATTTCACAACGTCACACTCCACACGATAATTACCTGCTATTTTCATCGCCTCAACTTGCTGGGAATGTTAATATAAATACTAAACACATCGGCATATTAGCTTTTTAAACATATTGCTAGTACCTATAAATCTAATTCGGTCACTGACAAATTCACTCACATTTGTGTCACCGCACATAGCGAAAGTAAATAATGTTCTAATAGTAAGAGGAAAGTGTTTGTAGCGCCTTCATCCACGTGTAACTTACTGGGATCACACTAATACTTTTTGATCACATTGGTACTTTTTTAATTATATGCGGCAGTGACGGGCCGCTTTGGTATTGCAAGTCAAATAAAATAAAAGTTTAAAGAGGAAATAATTGCAAGTTTGTCTACGAGGATGCTGGAAAAGCATCCGGTACAAAAAACCTTATTGGAGCGTGTCTTTTAATTACTTTTCAATAAGTCTCTTGTGTCGTCTAAAAGAAAAAAATAAGTCTCTTGTGAATTTTTCTTTCCATATTAGTTTTTTCTTGCATTTCTAGCATCCAGAAAAAACACTTTACTGAGGCATGTCTTTTAATTACTTTCCAAGAATTCTCTTATGAATTTTTCTTTTCAAATTACATTTTTCTTGTGTTTCTAGCATCTAGAAAAGCACTTTATTGGGGGCGTGTCTTTTAATTACTTTTCAAGAATCCTCTTATGAATTTTTCTTTTCATATTACATTTTTCTTGCATTCCTATCATCTAAAAAAACACGTTATTAGAGCATGTCTTCAAGTACTTCTCAAGAATTCTCTTGAATTTTTCTTGCATTTCTAGCATCTAGAAAAACACCTTATTGGGGGTGTATCTTTTAATTACTTTCCAAGAATTGTCTTTATGAGTTTTTCTTTCCATATGACATATTTCTTTCATTTCTAAGAGAATAAACGCCCTATATAAATGCCGCATGTGCTCACAGCATGTACCTATCAAAACTTTCCACCACTTTCTCGTCTCCGTTGTGAGAAAATAGTGGGTGGGTTTTACACTCCATGTAGGCGAAGAGTAAAATCATTGAAAAATCGACACGTGTTACCACATGTAAACGATTTAAAAATTTGCTTCCCTCGCCTCGCCTCTGCTCTCTCTCCGATAGTCCTGGCCCACCTCTGTTCTCCTCCGCGACGCTCTCTCTCCTCTGATCTCTTATGTAGACGATCTTCCTCCTCCTCTCTCTCTCTCTCTCTCTCTCTCTCTCTCTCTCTCTCTCTCTCTCTCTCCCCGTTCTTCATTCCGTTGCGGTGAGAATAAAAATAACAGATTTGCTTCCATATGCTCTTCCCCCCCTCCTCTGCTCTCTCTCCTCTGTTGGTCACTTCCATCTCCCCCCACCCTGATGCCCACGCTGCCGACGCTCCTCCGCATGACGCCAACGCCCCTCCACCTCCGCCTCCGCCTTCACCTCCACAGGTTGCCTCCGTCGCCCCTGACTCCAACGGTGACGCCGATGCCGCCGACGCCACCGACCCTCCACCTTTGCTTTCGCCTCGGCCTACGCCCCCGAACCCGACGCTGACGCTGATGCCCCTGCCTCCCTCTCGCGACCTCTTGTAGAGCTCTCCTCTACAAGGCTGTCTCTCCTTTGATCTCCTCTGCAGACGGTCTTCCTCCTCTCTCTCTCTCTCTCTCTCTCTCTCTCTCTCTCTCTCTCTCTCTCTCTCTCTATTTGTTCAGATCTACTTCCATATGCTCTTCCCCTATGGTCGCTTCCATTTTCCCCCCACCTTGACGCTGACATTGCTGACGCTCCTCCGAATAATGCCGACGCCCCTCCGCCTTTGCCTTTGTCTCCACAGGTTGCCTCCGTTGCCCCCGACTCCAACGGCGATGCCGACGCCGCCGACACCGCCGACGCCTCCACCTCGGCCTCCACCTCTCAACGCGACGCTGACACCGACACCCCTGCCTTCCTCTTGTGACCTCCAATCCACTCTTTCTCTCTTTCCTCCTCAAAGTCGTGCATCTCTTCAAGTGAACCGCGATGCCGATGCCCCTTTGCCGGTTGCCTCTGTCGCCCCTGACTCCGATGCCTCTGCCTTCGCCTTCACCTCCACAAGTTGCCTCCGTTGCCCTCGACTCCGATGTCGACACCTCCACCTCTACCTTTGTGAGGGACATCGACGACCTGCCGAAGAACGTGGCCAACTACACGGCCTGACGCCACATTCAAAATACAACTATCAAAAGCAGCATGAGACCAATAATGCACTCCAAGTGTAAACATATTGGTCTATAGACACAAACTATCACATCTCATAGTAAGAACACATTTCGAAGAGATAAAATGCACATCTCGGATTTGCAATCCACTCTATGAGACTAACTTTTGTGCTAGCATTAGGGCCATGTAGTTGGCAGCCTTCTTCGGCACGTCGTCATTGTCCCTCGCGGAGGCGGAGGTGAAGGCGTTGGCGTTGGAGTCAGGGGCGATGGAGGCAACCTGTGGTGGTGGAGGTGGAGGCGGAGGCGAAGGCATTGGAGTCGGGGGTGACAGAGGCAACTTGTGGAGGGGCATTAGCGTCGCGGTTCATTGGAAGAGAGGTGCAACTTCGAGGAGGAAAGAGAGAGAGAGAGTGGATTGGAGGTCGCAAGAGGGCGGCAGGGGCGTCGGCATTAGCGTCGGGTTTGGAGGCGGAGGCGGAGGTGGAGGCGTCGGCGGCATCGGCATCGTCATTGGAGTCGGGGGCGACGGAGGCAACCTGTGGAGGCAGAGGAGAGGAGGAGGCGGAGGGGCGTCGACATTGTGTGGAGGAGCATCGGCAACGTTGGCGTCGGGGTGGGGGGAAGATGGAAATGACCAGCAGAGGAGAGAGAGTAGAGGAGGGGAAGAGCATATGGAAGCAGATCTGCTACTTTTGTTCTCATCGCAACAAAACGGAGAACGGGAAGAGAGAGAGAGAGGAGGAAGACCGTATGCAGAGGAGATCAGAGGAGAGAGAGTCTTGCAGAGGAGAGCTCTGCGATTTTTCAATGGTTTTACTCTTCGCCTAAGTGGAGTGTAAAATTCATCCAATATTTTCTTGTCAGTTTTTCCCAAAAAAAAAATAAAAATAAAATAGAAAATATATTCTGTCCTTCACGTATTCTTCGAGAAAATGTATACACGCCTCACCTCTCCTGGCGACAAGAAGGGAGCGAAACGGGGGGGACGCGGGGGGGGGGGGGGGCGCTGGACTTTATCTCCAATTCCTTCAACGAGTCCCTCCGCTCACCCCTCTGGGCCCGAGCCCTGCCTTTGCCAGCCTGCCCTGGCTCTTTTCCGCTGTCGACGTGCTCACCATCGCTCACTCGCAGTGAAATTCTTGATCTATGAGTTGAAATCGGATGGTGACGACAGCCTCTTTTCTTGGTATCTAGACAACAACCTGAAGGTCCTGGATGTCTGCAATTGCATTTACTTTTGAGATCGAGCGACTGTCTCCGCCACCTGGGCTGGAGGAACGCGATGAAGCTCCTCTGCTCGGAGGGCAAGCCATCGGAGGAGGAGATTCACCAAGCGAGGGACATGCTCGCAGATTTGGAGGGCGCAGGTGTGGGCGACATCAAGGAGCTGATTAGAGACTTGGCCGCGAGCGTTGGAATGTTGGCTCTGCAGGAGAAGGTCTCGCCAGTTAACAAAGTTGTTTGCCGTGCTATCCAAGCTGTTAATTTCTCGACGGCGTTCGTTGCTGAAGTCTTATCTTCGGTCTTCTGCTCTTCCTCAGGGGCGGTCATTTGCATCCGCGTCCCAGAGGAGTTTCCCTGGGGCGACTCCGTTTGTGCAATCGAGTCGACAATTATTGTGGAGTCGAGATGTGGGTAGGAATGGGACAGGAAGACGCGGGTCTTGAAGGGACTTGACGATGCGGAGGCACAGGGGAGGCATGTGCTTGAGTTGAGGAGGCGCCGGAGAGATCGTGGGGAGGTTGAGGCGGCCAGCGGCTAGGTTAGAGAAGGCCACTGAGGCGCTGTTGGGTCGGGGGGGGGGGGGAGGGGGTCGTATTGCTTGAGGGATGGGATGAAGGAGCTGTTCTTGACAGTAACGAGGATAAGGAAGGAGACGGTAGACGAGTTTAGAGTGAGCTTGTGGAAAGCACCATTGCCTAAGAAGCCATCAGAGCCAGGCAAGAGTGACTAAACGAAGGTGTTTTTGCTTTAGAATACAACAAAGCGAAGGTTAGATACTAAACTCGGCTCGATAGGCTCTACCGACTGTCTTCTCAAGATACGATAGATATTTTTCTATATTCTGCACAGAATAATAGAAGGAATAGGAATAATGTTATGTGTATAACCCAATAAAGAAAAGAAAGAAAAAGGAAAGGAAATTGTCTTTCTAATTTGATATGTCGTCAAGAATTGTGGTTTGGAGTTTGTAATGGAATAAAGAAGAATGTTTGTTGTATCTTAGGAGGATTGTTATTAGAGCCTATTGCATAGAATTTTGTACTTCGAGGGGTGCAATTATTTTTAAAGATAGTGCTTGTGCACCTCAAACAATTAATCTTATTTTCCCATCTTTTTCAGCATATTTCTAACAATTATCTAATGTTTTTCCAACAATTTTAAGGATAATTTTTCTATTGTGCATTACGATGTAACCCCAACATTTTTTGGTGACGTTGCAGCTGGGAAAGCAATGCGATGAGCTTGAACAATAGTGTGTGAGCGATAGATTCTAAGGGCTTGCTGAATAGAGTTCAAGGTGGCTATTATGATTCTCCTATTGAGGATTGTGGGATTGTGCTCATCTCGATTAGAGGATTCCAATTCCAAGGAATAAGCCAAGTCTAACATTTCGTTCTTTTGATTTTCTTTCACCTTATGTGTTTGTATTTCTAGTTTATACATGTTGTACAGTTTTTATTCGCAGAGGCGTTGGTCATTGTTTGATCCTTCCTTATGGTCTTTTGCAGGTTGACCGATTCATGCCATTGCCGTCAACATTTCATCCCGACCCACGATTAGTTCTTACGTCGAGCACAAAGGCTTTCTCCCCCTGTTCAAATCTGTTTGAGTTGGAAACAGAATAGGGTCGCTCTCATCAACTATGGCAAAGAGAACTACTAGCTTGTAGGGATTGTCGACGAATCGGGTATTGCCTTCCTCCTCTTTCGCATGGCAAGCTTGAATTGTGGCTGTAAAGTGTTCTGATTTGCAAGAAATTATGCTGTCTTCTTTTAGGAAATAGATTGCAAGAAAGTTGATGTATTTGGAGATTCGGCGTAAATTTGATTAGTTGATGATTGAGAAGTGCTCGTTTGGGAAGTTAAAGTATTATTCTTGGGGAAATTGTATGGACGTGAAGCTACGCTGATAGATTGTTTACTAGGAAATGCTTGTTCTCAAGTTGTGTGAGTTTTTGCAGTATAAACTAGTTTTTAAGCTCTCACATTATTGGTAGACTGATGCACATGACGTGGCCGATTAGAAGTGATAGTGGCATAATACTTATTCAAGAGCATCATATGGAGATGTTACTTAAAAAAAAAAAAAACATTGCAGATAATGGATATGTGCTCATTCGAAGGTGATGTAAGTTGGAAATTAGTCAGACAAAAATTGTGAGAGAAATGAAAATCTTGCTAAATAACTTGGTTGAAACAGATGATTCTGATGATAATTGTCAAGGCCATTTCCCAAAGCCGTATTGGGGTCAATGTGAAAGAATGGGTAGTAGCCTTTGATATTACTAGGTAAATATGTAAACATAGAATGCTTTATCCTCTAATGCTCTAACAGTGGAAGGAGAAAATATTTCTTGGTGATTTGAGTAGGAATTTGTTATGTTAATGGCTCTATCATTTTCTTCCCAATAACGTAGCATTCTTGACCACTCAAATTTCATGGAAACCGAACCACTTTCTTCATTAGTTTTCAGAAAAAAATTAAAATAAATATATTTTTCTTATGCAACAATTAATGGAAATTGAGTTCTAAGTATAGGAAAAAATGGATCCACCAAACACTTTAATTCACGTACATATAGAGCTTGGGATATCAAGGTTATATAAGATAATTTTTCTAACGTTTAACTTTTTTTTTCAAAATTTAAAATTTTTAAAAGATTAAGTCTTATAAAAACTATGAAATACAATATATGGTTCTACATGCCTATATTTCCATAGTTTAAGAAGTTTCATATGTATATTTTTAATACCAAATAGAAGTCGATTACGAAAATCATATACTTATGTTTCGCCAAAATTGATCCCACGACAACATCTTTTATCAAAAGTTGTTATTTGTTTTTATAGTAGTATACAGGGTGTGTTGTAATTCCAAATAGAAAATATCATAGGTAGAAAAGAAATAACTGTAAATTTTACTTCGAACAGAACTGTACATACCCAACAATGTCGGAATGAAATCGACAATAGAGTTTAGAAATATAACCACTTTCACAAAAACACACGTACATAATTTTGAAAGAAAAGGCAAAACACAAGTATAAGACTTAAGTAATTAAACTTCTATTTGGCAAAAAAAAAAAAAAATTGAAACTTTTCAAACTATGCAATATAGACATGTAATATCATGAATAGCATTTATAATTTTTTTTAAAAACTTAATCTTTTAAAAGTTTTAAATTTTGAAAGAAAAGTTAAATGTAAGAAAAATCATCTTAATATACCCTTGGTATTACAAGCTCTGTATGTACGTCAATTAAAGTGTTTACCACGCACGGATCATTTCTTTCCTTTACTTAAAACTCAATTTCCTATTATTGTTGCATCATAATAATATATGGCAAGTGAATATTTCATTTATTTTCTGAAAACCGGTGAAGAAAGTGGTCCAGTTTTCACGAAATTTGAGTGGCTAAGAATGCTGCGTTACTGGGAAGAAAATGACAAAGCCGTTAGCATAGCAAATTCCATTTGAGGATTGCTCAAGTTCTTGAAAAAGAACAAATTCTTCTCTAACTTATATTTTAAAATGAGGCTAAGTGGTTGAGGAACTTCTTAGCAGATGTTCCTTTAGGAATGAAGTACACCTTCTATGTTTAAATATTGTGATTGTCAAGAGGTGCTATTGCAAAGAATGAAACTTTCAATGGTAAACACAAACAAATATGGTTTAGGCGTGATGTGGTAAATCAATTGCTTAAAGATGGAACTATGCCCATCGATTATGTAAAGTCAAAAAGTGAATTTGATTGATCCTTTGACTATATAACATAAGAGTAATAAGCTGATTCAGGTATAAGACTAATAAGTTGATTCAAAATCTCACTATCAACCCTGTTCAGAGTTTGTTTCAACCTAGGATCAGTAATTCTATAAAATTATTGACTTTAGGGATATAGTAATATGGAGAAAAATATAATGGAATAAAGAAGAATGTTTATTGTATCTTGAAAGGATAGTCGCTAGAGCCTAATGTACAGAGTTTTGTATTTCAAGGGATGAAATTTCTCTTAAGGATAGTGCTTGAATGCCTCATACAATTAATCTTATTTACCCATCTTTTTCAACAGATTTCTAACAATTCTTATTTTCATAATATGTAATGTTTTTCCAACAATCTTAAGGATATTTTTTGTTGTTGTGCATTATGACTTGATCTCCGATGTTATTTGGTCACGTCACAACTGGGGAAGCAATGCGATAAGCTTAAACATCAATATGTGTGAGGTGAAGGTGACGTGGAACAATAGTAAGTGAGCAGTAGATTTTGAGGGCTTGGTGAATGAAGTTTGAGGTGGCCACTATGATTCTCCTATCGGGGATTGTAGGAATGTGCTCATCTAGATTGGAGGATTCCAATTCCAAAGAGTAGGCTAAATTGAACATATCGTTCTTTTGATTTTTGAAAACCTTACGTGTTTGTATTTCTAGTTTATCGATGTCGTAGATTTTTATACATAGAAGTGTTGGTTGTTGAAAACCAATAGGAAGCACCATACACCATTCTCGTATTTGGTCCTTGGTCCTTGCTTATGGTCTTTCGTGGGTAGACTAATTAGTGCCGTCGCCGTCGACATTTCATCTTGACCCACGATTAGTTCTTACATCGAGCACAAGGGCTTTCTCCCGTTGTTCGAATCTGTTTGAGTTAAAAACAAAATAGGTCGCCGTCATCAACAACGGCAAACGAGTACTAGTAGCTCCTAGGGATCATCGACGGGTAGCACTCCTCCTCTTTCGCATGGCAAGCTTGAAATATTTTTTGTGGCTGTAAAGTGTTCCAATTTGCGAGAAATTATGTTGTCTTCTTTAGGAAATAGATTGCAAGAAAATTGATGTATTGGGAGATTCGTTGTAAATTTGATTAGTTGATGATTGAGAAGTGCTCATTTGGGAAGTTTAAGTATTCTTCTTGGGAAAATTGTGTGTACGTGATGTTACATTGATAGATTGTTTACTAAGAAATGCTTGCTCTTGAGTCATGCAAGCTTTTGCTGTATAAACTAGATTTTAAGCTCTTTCATATTACCGGTAGACTGATACACATGATGTGCTTGACTAGAAGTGATAGGGGGATAATACTTGAGAGCATTATATGGAGATGTTACTTCAAAAAGAACATTTCAGATAGTGGAAATGTGCTCATTCTTGGTGAAGGTGGTATAACTTGGAAATCAGTTAGACAAAAATTATGGGGGGAATGATAATCCTGCTAAACAACTTGATTGAAACAGATGATTCTGATAATATAATTCTCAAGGCCATTTCCAAGCCATATTGAGGCCAATGTGAAAGAATGGGTGGTAGGTTTTGTTGTTACTAGGTATATATGTAAAAATAGAATGCTTTATCCTCCAGTACTCTGGGGGAGGAGAAGAAAATATTTATCTTGGTGATTTGAGGACTACTCAAGTTCTTGAAAAAGAGAAAATTCTTCTCTAATTCACATTTGAAAATAAGGCTAAGAAGAAAATAATTCTTCTCTAATTTAGCTTATGATTTCTTCTTCATATCTATTTCTGGAATAAAAATCTGTTCCAGAAATAGAAAAATTAAATTGCGTTACCAAACGGATTTCTGTTCCAAATTTGTTCCAAGGAACAGAGAAACAGATAAATAGAGAAGTAAATTTTTTATCATGTGCGTCTTGAGGAACTTCTTAGATGTTCCTTTTGGAATGAACTACACCTTCTATGTTTAAACATTGTGATTGCCAAGAGGCGCCATTGCAATGAATGAAACTTTTAACGGTAAACGTAGACAAATCTAGTTTAGGCATGATGTAGTAAATCAATTGTATATAGATGGAACTATGTCCATCGATTATGTAAAGTTAGAAAGTGGATTCGATCGACCTTTTGACTATACATTGAGGGCAATGGGACTTAAGTTAGTTGAAGAAAATCAATAATGATGGTAATCCAATTTATGTAATTAATAATCTGATGAACTAAGTTCATCGAGTAATAACATGTCACTTGTTGATCTAATGATACACTATAAAAATTTACTGTCCCTCCTAAGTTGTGAATAGCGAAAGACTGTATTGAAAAAGAGGCTCAATGAATTTCATAGCCATTGTTGGTGTTACATTGAATTGCAGAATACATTTGATGGAATTAGCTATATAAGTGTGAAGTGGGGGAGTCACTCTTATGAGAATTATTGGAAGTATTTTCTAGAGCGCTTATAAATAAACTAAGGATGCACATGGCCTATAAGCATAGAATTGCTCTGAACAACAAATTATTTGGGGGTGTAAGGCGATTGGTGATAATTATAATTCACAAAAAGGGATTCTTAATTTGTTGAAGTTTTAAACTTCACAAATGATTTTGTGAATTATATTTCATTCTTCTTAGGTTCGGTTCATAGCCTAACAAGCATCAGTTTTGAACTTCCAATGTATTATACTTCAATAACCCATCATTATTCTTTATTTCTTTTCAAAACCTTATGAAATATGTTGGGCATTGTTGTATATGTCAATAAGTTTTGCAATATTGGAAGCTTTTTTTTTTTTTTTACTGTCATTAATTTGTAACAGTTTTGTTCCACCATTAATCTATAACATTTTACAATGGTTCATCAATGGTTCTGTAATGGTTTTGACTTCTATCAATTTGTAACGGATTTGTAACATTTCCCAATTAAATGTAAGAATTGAAGATTGGAAACGGTTGTCTCTTTTACCTACAAATATTACTCCACCAAATACAATTGGAAAATAATATAAATATATCAAAACAAGAATATTTTTTTTTCTCTTTACATATCTTTCCTTTCTTTATTTGGTTATACACCAAACGTTGTTTTTGTTCTTTCTATTATTCTGTGTGCATTAAAGAAGAATATTTGTTATATTATATCTTGGAAGAATAGTTGCTAGAAGCTATCACATCGAGTTTCGTACTTCGAAGAGCAAAATTATCACTAAGAACGGTGTTTGCATGCCTTGGATAATCGATCTTGCAATTTCACGAAAGTTTGAAGGCTCAATTGAATCAAAGTAAAATCCAGCACCGACTTTGATCATTGATAAGGATTTATTCATTACCGGCTTCTTTTCTCCTTCTTTTTCTTCCTCTTTGTTTTGCTACTAATCCTTTTCTCTTGTTTCATTAATTCATGGAATAGTTAGATTAGAAGTCTTAAAACTTATCGGAAAAGTATATTCAAGTTCAAAAGTTGTTAAATTTGTATAATCAAATCTTAAATCTCAAACGGGTCAAACCCGAACTATATGAAAGACAGTCAAGTAAATGGAAGCACATTTTTCTCAATGGCAAAGTGCGTTTCTCTGAAGTAGTTATTTGGAATTAAAACTACATGGATTATTTAGATGGGCTAATTATCTATTTAATCAGAACATTAAAAACAAGGATATGAAAGATACACCTGATAGGGAAGAATTTAAAGTTCGAATGGGGTTGCTCTAGAGAAAATGTGGATAACATAACTAATAACTAGAAAGTATGTGTAACAATTAGAGTGGGTTTTGCCACACTGTTAAATCGATAATTGTGGTTTTTAAGTTATCCACTCAACCAAATAGCTGCAAACAAATTAAACATTAAGGCTTCGATGATCCGAGAATATCTCGCTTGCATTTGGTTGCCTAATAAATCTGTGCAACTGAATTGGTCGCACTAATTGCACAGATCGAAATGCCAATAGAGAATTTTGTAATTTAGACATCATTAACTAACCTCATAGAAGTTTATTTGTTAGTTTGATATATACTCTTTTACAATTGACAACTTGACAAAATTTAAGTAACAACCAAGGCACAATGTATGAACCCAAGTGGTAACTACTAATTAGGTACTATCTTTCATTCCTCAGTTTATTAATTACGTTCATCTATAATCTAAATATATAGGTTTAATTTTTAATAATGATACTAGCATTTTTTCATCATTCTAATGGCAATAAATTATCTCTCATTCGTGGCAACGCGTGAATATTTCTTCTGAAGGCAAAAATATTATTTTAAAATTAAAGGAAAGTGTATTAGAGAAAGTTACGTTACTTCTAAAAGGCTTGCGAGACCGCATACCACAAGTACAGAAGGGCCACGAAAACTATTAAGGAGAATCCTTCCTGCTTAGCTCCGCTTTTAAATACCTCCCAAGGGGTGATTAGCCATGGGGAAATTTAATACCTAATATGACCAACCAAAATATCCCGATATAAAGTAAGAATATCAATGTCATTTTTAAGATTGTTTTTGATTTGGCTAATGGGGGGAAATGTAAAGGACTTGGGATTAGATGGTTTTTTTTTTTTTTTGCCATTTACGGTAACCCGTGGATAGTTATCATTAGAGCAAAAAATCTTATTAGAATAAAAGGAAAGTGTACTGGGGGAAAGTTTAGTTACTACGAAAAGGCCTGTGAAACCGTGTACCATAATTATTAAATGGCCAGAAAGAGTACAAGGAGATATCTTCCTACTTGATCCATCTTTTAATTACCTCCCAAATATTAATTAGCCAATGTGATTTATTATTTAATTTGACAGAGAAATCTCAACGTAAAGTAAAAATTTCCATGAAATAGTATATAAGCAAATACTCATGTTTATTGCTATAAATACTAAACACATAGATAGGTTAAAAATGGGGAGAATCACCAAAAAAGTTCTAAACCTATTACAATTGTGCCAATTCAGTTCTAAACTTTTTTTTTTTTTAAAGTCAATTTAGTCCTAAACCTTTTACAATTGTGCTAGTTTAGTCCATTCGGCCAAAATTGGCCCGTCGGCGCTAACGTGGACATTGGCCGTTCGGCGAAAGCTGACATGGCAATTTTTTTTTGAATCTTTAAATATTTTTTTTCGAATTTTTGATTTTTTTTTTCAACTTCTCCTTCCTCTGGCTGGCCAGAGGCGAGGGCTGGCGAGGCAGACCTCGCCGGCCAATGGCGAGGTCGACTGTCACCTTAGTTGGGCGAGGCAGACCCTCGCCTTGGATCTGGAGAGGCTCAACCCCGCCCAGCCATGGTGAGGGTTGATCTCACCAGTGCCGGTGAGCTCGGTCCTCGCCAGATTTGGCGGGGCCTTGCCCAGTGATGGTAAGGCCGACCTCGCTAGCGACTTTCGTGAGCGCAGCCAGCGCCCTGTTCGCTGCCTCCATTGTCGGAGCTTGCCGAGGACTCGAGGGTTTTTCGGCTCATTTTGCAGAGGGTGGATTGGAAGATGACGACCCAACTCGGCTTCCGTAGCAATGAACCGCGGAAGCCAGAGCTATCGGAAACGCGGAGCAGTGGGCGGGATAGTCGCCTTGGTTGGGCGAGGCCAACCCTCGCCTTGGATCTGGCAAGGCTCGGCCCCGCCCAGCCATGGCGAGGGTCGATCTCACCAGTGCCGGCGAGCTTAACCCTCACCATGGTTGGGCAAGGCTAGCCTCGCCAGATTTGGTGGGGCCTCGCCATTGGCCGGCGAGGTCGGCCTTGCCGGCCCTCGCCTTTGGCCGGCCAGAGGAAGGAGAAGCTGAAAAAAAAAGAATTAAAAAATTAAAAAAAATTTAAAAATTCGAAAAAAATAAATAAAAAATAAAATGTTTTGCCATTTCAGCTTTCGCCGGACAGTCGGTGTCCATGTCAATGCCAGCCGGCCAATTTTGATCGGATGGACTAAATTGGCACAATTATAAAAGGTTCAGGACTAAATTGGCTAAAAATGTTTAGGACTGAATTGATATAATTGCAACAGGTTTATGACTTTTTTGGTAATTCTCCCGTTAAAAATGTTGCTGGTATCTATTTACCTAATTCCATCCTCAATAGATTTGCTCTCATTTGCGCCACCGGCCGCTGTGCAAAGCGGAAGGAGATAATTGTTCCAAAAATATGATGAAACAAAGTGGAAGGAGATAATTGTTCCAAAAATATAATGAAATTGGTAGAGCCATATTCGACAACCACATTCAGCCATATTCATCCACATATAACTCTTTTAGTTCATTTGAATTATCAATACTTTTTGTTATATGTGACAACTCGCTTTTGCTTGCTGTTTTATTTATACTGCTGCAAATCAAATAAAAGGAAAGGTTAGTTAGAAAATAAAAGATAAGTATGTCTTGGACCGCGACAAATGATATGAGGAGGTAAAAAACATAAACAGAGACGCTTTATTTGGCCATGTCTTTTAATTACTTTCTAAGAAATCTCTTACCACCTAATGATTCTATGGATTTTTTTTCGTACATTCCAAGAAATCTCTTATTGACTAATGATTTCATGATGTGACACTCCAAATGATAATTGCCCTCTATTTTTATCGCCTAAACTTACTAGGAATGTTAATATAAATAATAAACATGTCGACATATGAGCTTTTTAAACATATTACTGGTAATTATAATCCCAGTTCTGTCATCGGCAAATTCATTCACTTTACGCTGCCACGCGCTGCACAAAGTGAAGGAAATAATTGTTTTGAAATTATAAGGAAAGTGTTTGTAGCGCCACATTCAACCACATTAGTCCATATGTAACTTATTTGGATCATTTCAACCATTGATACCTTTTTATTATTGCGGCGATGCTCTGCTTTGGTATCACAAGCGAAATAAAAGGAAAGTTTAAATAGAAAATAAGATGCAAGTATGTCTATGAGGATGCTAGAAAAGCATCGAGGAGAAACGCCTTATTGGGGCATGCCTTTTAATTACTTCACAAGAACTCTCTTATGAATTTTATTTTTTTCCATACTATATTTTTCTCGCCTTCCTAGCATCTAGAAAAGCACCTTATTTGGGACATGTCTTTCAATTACTTTTCAAAAATCCTCTTATTTCTTTCCATATTTTGTTTTTCTTGCATTTTTAGCATCCAAAAACATTTTATTAGGGCTTGTCTTTTAATTACTTTCCATGAATTCTCTTATGAAAGTTTTCTAGAAAAACACCTTATTGGGGCATGTCTTTTATTTTTTTTTTCCAAGAATTCTCTATGAATTTTTCTTTCCATTTTACATTTTTGTTGCATTCCTAGCATCTAGAAAATCACCTTATTGGGGACATGTCTTTGAATTACTTTCTAGAAATTCTCTAATGAAATTTTCTTTCCATATTACATTCTTCTTGCCTTCCTATGAGAAACCATGCCCTATATAAATGCCGCACGAGCTCATAGCTCATATCCATCAAAACTTTCCACCACTTTCCTGTCTCAGTTTTCCTGAGAAAAAATAGAAAATATATTCTGTCCTTCACATATTCTTCGAGAAGATGAATACGCACCTCTCTTATCCTGATGACTTTTACATATTCTTCGAGAAAATGTATACGCGCCTCTCTTATCCCGGCGACAAAAAGGGAGCAAAGCTCACTGCCGAGGAGCTGGAATCTATCGCCGGTTCCTTCGATGAGTCCCTCCTCTCTCCCCTCTGTGGCCTGAGTCCTGCCTCTGCCAGCTTACCCAGGCTCTCCTCTGCTGTCGACGTGCTCACCATCGCTCACTTCGTAGTGAAATCCTTAATCTATGAGCTGAAACGGGACGGTAGCGACAACCTCTTGTCGTGGTATTTGGACAACAGCCTGAAGGTCCTGGATGTTTGCAACTGCATGTCCTCCAAGATTGAGCGACTGTGTCTCCGCCACTTGGACCGGAGGATCGCGATAAAGCTCCTCAGCTCAAAGGGCAACCCATCGGAGGAGGAGATTCACCAAGCGAGGGATTTGCTTGTAGATTCGGAGGGTGAGGGTGGGGGTGCCATCGAGGAGCGGCTTAGAGACTTGGCTGTGAGCATTGAAATGTTGGCTCTACGGGAGAAGGTCTCGCCGGTTGACAGAGTTGTTTGCCATGCGGTCCAAGCTGTCAATTTCTTGACAGCGTTCGTTGTCGGAGTCATATCTTCGGCCTTGCGCTCTCAGGGCCGGTCATCTGCCTTCGCATCCCAGAGGAGTTCCCTTGGGGTGACTTTGTGCGTGCAATCGAGTCGACAATTATCTTGGAGTTGAGACGTGGCAAGGAAAGGGACAGGAAGATGCGGGTCTCGAAGGAACTTGATGATGTGGAGGCACATGGGAGGCATGTGCTTGAGGTGATTGACCAGGTGGTGGCATCAGGAGGCGGCGGAGATACCGTGGGGAGGCTGAGGGAGGCAGCAACTGGGCTAGAGAAGGCCACTGAGGCATTGTTGGACGGGTTGTATCGGCTGAGGGATGGGATGAAGGAGCTGCTCTTAACAGTGACGGGGATAAGGAAGGAGATGGCAGAAGAGTTTAGAGCGAGCTTGTGACATCTGGAAATTTTGTATATGTAATTATGTGACATTTAGGATTTTCCATATATGATAATGATACTTAGATTATGAAGCCAAGTATTATTTGTCTTAATATTCAGACAAATATGTAGAAGTTTTAGTCGAATTGTAAATTTCGTGGGACGTGGCGGATAATTATTTAGTGAAGGTAATTGTCCCGAGTTCGATGTATTGAGTCGAATTGGTAAACGTTTTTTTTTTTTTTTGTTGGTAAAAGGTAAGTATTATAGATAGACTAGAGAACCAGGAGGCCATACAAAGAACAGCAGGGAAGAGCCGGCACCAAAAAAAACTTGCACTCAGAATGTCAAAGTACCACTCGAGTGGAAGGGTGCCAACCCGAGCTGCAAAGAAAGATATAGGAAACAAAAAAATAGGCAGCTAAAAGAAGGCTGACGAACAGCGCAACCAGGGCAGAAAGCAGGCCAATAACAAGCGAAAAGGCAAGGCAGAAATACAACCCCACAAAACCAGGATACAACCAAACCAAACCAGCAGCTGGGTGAATTGGAACCAGCAACAACAGCGATCGATAGACCCAGGGAAAGACGAGATAGAGAACCATCCAAACAAGGGGGAAGAGGGGGCTACCCACGAGCATCATCAATGCAAAGAAAAACACGAATGGGGACAGCCAAATGATCACTTTAGTAGGTGGCCGAAACGCTTACTCAAAAATAGAGGGGTGGATACCCCAACTAAGTTGAAGACGTTTATTGCTGGGGATATCCGGGACCTTGGAGAATGTAAGGGCCTTGTCTTTAATAGCTTTGATTAGATGGGCTTTCATGGCTGGGAGGGAGAGCTGTTGGTTGTAGAAGATGATATTGTTTCTCTCCTTCTAGACAAGATAACATAAGGCACCAAAGGAAAACCTAGCCATTGATTGGTGGAACCTTGGATCAGATAAGTGATTAATAGCCCATAAAAGGTTCACTTTCCAGGTCTGGTTTCTCCAAGGAAGATTAAACTTCGCTGCCCAAAAGGCCACAAGGCCTCGAGTAATGGAGCATCCAAAGAAAAGGTGATCGATTGAATCCGGTCTAATTGAACAAAATGCACAAGACACATCCGGGATTCTTCCATGGGAGAGTAACCTCACCTGAGTTGGTAGACGATTGCGAGTAATCAACCACAGGTGAGTTTGATAACGAGGAGGGAGAGAGGGGCTCCAAATAAACTTGTACTAGTGACTTGATGGCTTCCTTGTCCTCAATAGATTCCAAGCAGAAGCTGAAGAGTAGGTACCAGACGGGTGGCCTAGCCAAACCAGTCGGTCATTTTCCCCATTAAGGTTCGGAAGGGGCTCATCCCAAGTCGCAATAACACCCGCAAATGAGGATGGGGTGGACAAGGCTGCCAAACCAGTTCTGATTGTAGCAAGACGTGGAATACCGGAGCAATAGATATCACGATTAGAGAAGATCTTATAGAGAGGGCCACATGGATGCCAATAGTCGAACCAGAAGGATGCTGAAGAGCCATCGCCAACATTCCACCTAAACTGAAGCTGGATCAAGTCACGAAGACCAAGTAATTTCTTCCAAGCCCATGAATAAGACGTTGGCTTAGGCACAATCCAAAAATTCTTACGCTTTAAGAAGTTTGAGTGGATCCATTTACACCATAAGGACTCTTTATCAGTAAAGAGGATCCATAAGTGCTTGATCATGGCCGCCAAGTTACTTACTCGAATGGATCGAATCCTCAATCCACCTTCCTCCTTAGGTAGGCAAACATCATCCCAAGCCACCTTAGCCCCACCCGAACTCAAGGTAGGTCTTTTCCAAAGGAATTGTTGAAAGATTTGTTCAATTCGCTTAATAACCGAAGAAGGCAATATAAAGACACTCAACCAATACACTTGGATAGAGTGGAGGACTGATTTTATCAATTGTAACCTACCTGCCATGGACAAGAATCGGTTGGTCCAAGATTGGACTCTCGAGGTGATAGCGTTCACCAACGTAGCACAATCTACTTTCCTAAGTCTAGAAGAAATAATAGGCACACCAAGGTACTTAAAAGGAAGAGATCCTAATTGGAAGCCTGAGGCACTTACCAGGGCATTCGTAAGAGAAGTAGGCCCTCCTGAGATAAATATATCACTCTTGCGAAGATTGGGTAAAAGGCCTGACCAGTTAGCAAAGAGATGGATCCCATCCATTAAAAGTTGCACCGAGGTCAAGCTGGCCTTCAAGAATAATAGGACATCATCCGCAAAGAAGAGATGGGAGAGCTTAGTGGCTTTGCATCTCCAAAAGTAATCGAAGCCTGGCTTATTGGATTGGCAGTTAAGGATACCAGTGAATACTTCCATAACGAGAGAGAAGATGTAAGGAGACATCGGGTCACCCTGACGAATTCCACTTCCGCTTGAGAAAAAACCATGAAGCTCACCATTTAGGGAGATGGAGAACATGGGTGACCGGATACAAGCCATGATGCGGTCAATAAAGAAGCCGAAAGCTTTAAGGGTTAGTTCGATGAAATTCCAATCCACCGAGTCAAAAGCTTTAGAAAAATAACTTTAATGATGCATTTAGGCCGGTACGGTTCATGATGGAATTCACAGAATAATTCCTGAGCTAGCAGGATATTATCGCTAATCCTTCTGCCTTTAACAAAAGCGTTTTGGGGAGGGCTGATGATGGAAGGAAGAATCGAAGCTAACTTGTTAGCAAGAATCTTGGTGATGCATTTATATATAGTCTTGCAACAGGCTATGCATTAATCTGTCGAAGGAGGTGGCTCGAGTTGAAGAAATCCCGAACCACCAAAATCACCGAAGGACCAATTATGTCCCACAACTGCTTAAAGAAATCCGCATTGAATCCATTCGGGCCAGGGGCTTTACCATTTGCAAGGGAGAACATGGTTTCCCGAATCTCCTCATCCGTAATAGGCCGAGAAAGGCTAAGAAAATGAGCATCGCTGATAGTATGATTCAAATGAGCACGAATATCATTAGACGAAGGCTTTACAGCAGGGGGGAAGCCGCTAGAAGGTTACGAAAATGGGAGATAAAGAGCTGCTGAACTTCGGAGGGGTCAGTAATCTGGAGATCTCCATCAATAATTGATAATATTCTATTCCGGAGGTGGCTCCGCTTAACCGAGTGATGGAAATATTTCGTGTTTCAGTCGCCTTCTTTAAGCCAGCGCACTCTAGACTTTTGTCTGAAGAAGGACTCTTCTTGGATGCGAAGATCCGAGAAAGCCAGCAGGTGTTCCTTCTCTATAACAGCTAAAGACCGGTTGAGCGGGTCTAATTGAATTGCATTTTGGGCAATCAACAGCAGACTTCTAGCTTCCTCCGTACGAGTTAAGATATCCGAGTAGGCTGTCCTGTTTAGGCCTTTAAGTCTGTACTTTAGAGCACATAATTTGCAGCAAAGCGTATACATGGGCGAGCCAACGAAGGAAGAATCCCATACCTGTGCTACCAGCTCAAAGAAGGTCGGATGGGCCATCCAAAAGTTGAAAAACTTAAAAGGCTTACGATTGTTTGGAGTAGGGAGGATCCTAACAACCATTGGGGAATGGTCCGACACACTCGGCGCCAAGAAGGAGGCCTCAGAATAAGAGAATGTGGAGTTCCAAGCCGAATTCACAACAACCCTGTCGATCTTCCTTTGTTTGCGATTAGGTCCAGAGGAGGCTGCCTAAGTAAAGCGGTTACCAACAAACCTAAGATCATCCAAGCCAGCTTGAATGAGACAATTGCCAAAATCTTCAAAGGCTGGAATCCAGTAGTTTGATCTATCCGCCCTATCAGAGGCATACCGGATAGCATTGAAGTCTCCCGCAACGATCCAAGGCTCATTCGAGTACAAAAGGCTGTAGTGATTCAACTCAGCCCACAACGGTCCTCTCAAAACAAATGAGTGCTCCGGATAAACCACCGATAAGTAGAAGGAAGTGCCATTAGTGATAGATCTCAAGCGGCTATGAATGGCTTGAGAGGAGCAGTCGGACATAACAAAAAAGGGCATAGGCAGGGTTCCAACCCACCCAAACTCTACCTCTTGCCGAATGCACATAATTGAAGCACTAATTCCAACTAGGAAGCAAAGCAGCGGAGACAGCATGAAAAGCATTAGGCGAGATCTTAGTCTCCAAGATACTAATACATCAAATGTTATTGGTTCTCACAAAATTCCTAATTTCAGCCTGTTTAAGGGGGGTGCCGAGACCCCTAATATTCCAAACACCAAAAAACATGGGACCCAAAAAGGAGAGTAAGTTACCTTTTCTTGCCACCTCGCTTTTTCGCCAAGGGTGGCATCAGTTTAGGATTCAAAGGGAAACGCACTTCAGCTGACGCAGGTGGAAGATTTCCTTTCTGCCTCATAAGGGCTGCAAGGGTCGGTTCAGGGGGAAGATGGGGAGGGTCAGGATCCGCAGGGATGGATGAAGCAACTACATCGGGAGAATCCGATTCACTTCCACTAGAACTGATCTCATCTGGGACTTCAACATTCGAGGGGGAGGCGGGATCCACCATAGCATTGCCTGGTGCTTCAATAATATCGGCTTGGGGGGTTTCATCAATTCTTATCTTTAATGGAGCAATTACCTTAGGAACAGGCTCGACCAGAACCATATCTTGAGGTTGCTTGCCATGAGAGGGAGGGATAATAATATGAACCAGTGAGTCCTGATGAATGGCAGGATTTTGAAAGCTTCTTTTACCTCGAACTTCACGCCATTCATTAGCAGGTAGAGGAACAGGCCTTCTAGCGGGTGTATTGCCAGCTTTAGGAGAGACCGGGATAGTAGGATCAACACACTGGTGGCCAAAACAAACACATGATGGGCAAAGGGAAGGAACCCATTTGTAATAAACAGACACAAAGCGGGGCTAATCATTTAATGTGAATTCAATCACTTCAGGGAGAGTGCTCGAAGCATCAATCTCCACACATATACGAGCAAAAGCCACAACAATCATTTCTTCAGTTCGAGTATCCACATAGAGAGGCTTACCTAGAGCACTAGTAAGAGCACTAATACCTGAGGCTGACCAAAGAGAGACCGGAACATTCCTGAGTCGGACCCAAATAGGGACTGAACTGTGGCTGGCCTTCTTGAGTTCTATCGTTGGATACCATTGTTGGAAGACCAAGGGAATCTTGGAAATCATAATCGATCCTCCTTCAAGAACCTTCCGCCTAAAAGCACGATCCGGTATATGGAAGAAGTAATATCCTAGATTAGCAGGTATTACTTCAACTAGATGGTGACCCCAAGCAAAGCTGAGAGCAGCCTTTGTCATATCAAGGGGGAGTCTCTTCCCAATATAATGGCCAACAAGGCATTCCTCCCATTTTGGGTGAGCAGCTTGCATAATCTCCTCAGAGATTTGTACACCAATTTTATTATCAATAATGGCAGGAGGATAATAGGATAAGCGATATCCTTTTGTATTTGACCGAGTAACTGCCGCCCAAGAACAGGTGGGGGGTGGCTGAGGAGCTTCTGTAGAAGGGCCCTGTTGAGTGACAAAAGCCTTACCAGAAGTAGAAGTCGATCCTTGGTGAACAACAGTGCGCTGAGCCTGAGGATGACGATAGGAAGGCACGGGAGTACCACTGGTGGCTGAACCTTTAATCTTTCCATTCGGAGCCATGGAGGTGGAGGGGTTCGCACCACTAGGTTGAGAGAGAGGAAGCCCACCAAGCTGAAATTGAGCTTTCCTTGCTCTGCTTCGACCTCTGCTTTGCGAATGGCCTTTCTGGCCACGGGCATCCGTCAATGCAGAAAATTGACAGCCATGAGGGATGCGAGAAGAAGGGGGAGGGGCGGAGGCTTCCTTCAAAGCCTCAGGAAGAGGCTTACCCAGGAAGAGGCTTACCCAGGATTCCATTCGGGATCGAGGTGGACGACGCCATTACAACAGGCGCAAACCAGAACCCGAAAACCTAATCACATAGCCCATGAAATCCAAAAGAGGAGGCCATATCAAGTGAAATCCTTCGGTGAAGATGTAGATCAGGTCTAGACGGGGTTTGTCTCCAAAAATGAGCACAAACGGATGGCTGTGCTGGCCGGAACCAACAACAGCCACTTCCGGTGAACAGTAGCGCGCGTACCAGCTAGAGAGAAAAGAGATGAACAGTAGAGTATCGGGGGCGTTGATGCGTATATTTATAGTAGAATGGGTTAAATTAATTTACCATCGACTTAGCTGTTAATGGGTAATAGTATTTGTTTAAAATCTAGCTATTTAGTATTAATAATTGTTGATACTTGATTTTTAGTCAATCCGTCAAAAAATGTAAAAACTCAACTGTTGGGCTTCTAATCTTGAGGAACCCATTTCTTGACAAAAAAATGTCGTTTTTCATTTCTTTCTACTTTTAAGCAATTTCTTAATCATTTTTAAGAAAGCCCAAAAAGTCAAACGCTTGACTTTTGAATTGACTTTTTGGTCAATCCTTTGATAAAAAATAAACTTCGGGTCAAAAGATGGTTTGTCACCCAAAAATATGTCATAGCCTTAATTTCACTTTTGTTAAATCAAATTTTCAAAAATTTAAAGATTTGACTCAAAAATCAACATTTTAGAAAAAAGTCAATTGAGGAGTTGATTTTTAGTCAAATTTTTGATAGTAAAAATGAAAAAAATTTATTCCATAGAACACTTTGTTTTAGTGTCAATTTGATTTTAGTGTTGAAAATTTCACAAAATTTGATTAAGAACTATGTTTTTTGAATTTGTCGATTTTAGGTTTGAAATCAACTAAAAATAAAATTACTTTTGTTTTAGTCATAATTTTGTGTAGTTCTTTTTATGACATTTGGTCTAGGGAATATTTCTAACCCACTCATTCATTCAACTTTGGGAATTGTCATGTCTAAAGTTGAATTGCCATTTTAAGCTCTAATTAAGGTGTCCGAGTTGATTTTTCATGAGTCTCAAATGGATGTTTGTATTACACTTGTTTTCTTGAGATAAGTCTAAATCTGGGACGTTTTGAGAAATTCACTCGACAACTTCCCAATTTGAGGAATTTCACGTTCTTGGATATAGAAAAGTCAAGCAATTAAATTTCAATTAAAGAAATTCAAGTTGACTCATTCGGGATTTAGTTTTAATTTCATTAATTAAGGTCCAATTTTGATATTAGACCTCGATTCATTTTTTTGGCCTAGGTCTTGTGATTTCGATTCAAGGTCAATTTGAATGTAATGAACTATCCTAAGCATAGGGGATTAGTTGAATAGGTTTATCGTAATATTAATTGAATTCAATTTCAATTAATTTGCAATTTTTTACAAAGGATTGCAAAATTGCCCATTTTGGCCTATAATGTTTGATTTAGTGTAGCCAAGGTTCATGTTCCCTATATTCTCATAATAATCATTCAATTAACTCAATAGAAAATCCATAGATTGCATTTATGGAGTTTAATTGGCTTAATTGGATCAAAATTGGACAATTTCTCCTCAATCAAACAAGTTTTCTCTTTAATTAAATTGCATAAATTTTGAACTCACAAGGATTGCCCAACCAAGAAATGGCCAAAACCAATCAAGAACTGGTCAAACTGCCGTGAACTCCGATCGGCCACCAATGAGGTAAGCCAATTCGGCCATTTATTGGCTGACTTTGGACTTTTGGCAACTGGTTTCGGGATCTTCGCCATGTGTACTTTGTCCTCATGCCCTTACATTTCCCAGATTTTGTAGATTAGCCAAGCGAGGGATTTGCTTGTAGCTTCGGCGGCAGAGGGCATGGGAAACATCGAGGAGCTGATTAGAGACTTGGCCGCAAGCATTGGGATGTCAGCTTTGCGGGAGAAGTTCTTGCCGGTCGACAGAGTTGTTCGTCGTGCAGTCCGAGCTGTCAATTTCTTGACGGCGTACGTTGCCGGAGTAATTTCTTCGGCCATGTGCTCAACCTTGGGGGTGGTCGTCTGCCTTCCCATCCCAGAGGAGTTCCCCTGGGGCGACTCTGTCCGCGCAATCCAGTCGACAATTATCCTGGAGTTAAGACGTGGCGAGGAAACGGACAGGGAGACAAGGGTCTTGATTGAGCTTGATGATGTGGAGGCACGTGGGAGGCATGTGCTGGAGTTGATGAACGAGGTGGTGGCATCAGGAGGCGGGGAAGAGGTAGTTGGGAGGCTGAGGGAGGCGGCAGCTGAGCTGGAGAAAGCCACTAAGGAGATGTTGAATGGGCTATATCGGCTACAAGATGGGGTGAGGGAACTGTTCTTGACAGTGACGCGAATAAGGAAGGAGATGGTAGACGAGTTAAGAGCAAGCCTGTGGAGAGGACCAATGCCAAAGAAGCCACCGAAGCCTAACAAGAGCCATTCAGGGATGGTGTTTTGGTTTTCAAAGAATAAAAAGTGAATGTGATGCCTGTGATTTGAGCGCAAGCAAATTGCAGAGTGAAATATAGAAAATAGTGATGATGATGATGATGATGATGATGATGATGATGATGATGGTGATGATGATGATGATGATGGAAAAATATTAGCTATTATGAAAAATAAGAATTGTTGGAAATCTATTAAAAAAGACAAAAAGATAAGATTTTCTTCTATATTCCGCACAGAACAGAAGGAACATGAGGAAGCGAAGAAAAGAAAGAAAAAGGAAAGGAAACCTGTCTTTTTAATTTGATATGTTGTCAAGAATTGTGTTTTGAAATTTATATTCAGAAGAAAGTAAAAAGCCTCCTAGAAACCTTTACAAATCAATTGATAATTAACAAATCCATCACTATTATAAAATAATGGAGGGTGTATGAAGAAATAAACCGAACATTACAAGGCCTCACAAAACCGTTATACGGCTGTTACAAAGAAGAGAAGCCGTTATATAACTATTGCAGTCAAGACCGTTACAAAACCATTATTACTGTTACGAAAAGTTACAAAATTATTATAGAATAATGGCTTTCTTACAGTCAAAATTTTTATAAACAGTTTTACTTCAAATATTTCAAAACTGTTTAAATATTCAACGATCCCTTGTATATTTTAAAAGGTTTTGAAAAGAAAAAAAAGTAATGCTAGGCTATTGGAGACTAATGCATTGGAACTCATGCTTGTAAGGTTATGAACTAGACCTAGAAAGAATGAAATAAAATTCACGAAATCATTGGTGAAGTCTGAAACTTTTATGAACAAAGAATTTCTTTTTGTGAACTAAATTTTTCATGAATCACATTACACTCTCACAAAATTTATTGTTCAATGCCATTTTGCACTAATAGGCCATGCACGTGCTTGGTTTATTCATAAATATTCTAGAGATTATAGCCAATAATTCTAATAAGAGCGGCCCCACTATGCACTAATATAGATGATTCCATCAAGTGTGTTATGCAATTAATATACCATCAATAATGGCTATTGAATTCATTAAGAGCTTAATTTAGCCTCTTTCATTGCAATCCTATAATATTCTCGATAGAAATTATTTAATAGTGAATTACTAGATTAACAAGTGACTTGTTATTACCCATTTAATCCTAATTCATAGGATTACCAATCACATAGGTTGGGTTGGGTTACCATAGTTATTGATTTTCCTTAACTAGCTTAAGTTTCATTTCCCTCAATGAATAGTTCATTGCAATTAGATGATAAGCCATAATTACTTCGACTTTAAATAATCGATGTGCATAGTTCCATCTTTCAACAATTACTTTACCATATCATGTTTCAATTGGACATGTTTTTTTTTTCCTTTACTATTGAAATTTTCATGCTTTGCAATGGCATTATTGCTTCACGACAGCTATTGCCACTTGGCAATCACAATGCCCAGAAAAGAAATGTATCAGCTTCAATCCCTTTCCCAAGAACTTGGTTAGTTATCAAATTACCCAAAAAAAGGGATATTTTCTTCTCCTTACCCTGTTGATAAAGCATTATATTTTTACGTATATGTCTGGGAGAACCCAAGTCTATCACCCGTTTTTTCACATTGGCCAAAATATTGGCTTGGGAAATGATCACAACAATTATGCTATCAGATCATCTACTTTAACTTGATTTTTGCTTTAGAAGGATTGTGATTTCTCCCGCAATTTTGTTTGGCAGATCTCTAGATTACACCATTTCTATCAAAGATGAACACGTATCCATGATGGGAGTTTGTCTTCGTCGAATCTATGCTATTACGATCACGGGTGGTTGTCTTTTTCGGTCAAATTGAGAAATTTGACATTTAATTGAAAAATACCGTAATTCCATTGCCTCTTAATCATTTTTTTGATATGGTTTAGATAGTAAATAAAAGGGGATGATAAGTACACTATTAGTGCCAAAACTTGTGTACGGCACTCACTTTGGTGCCAAAAGTTTCGGTCAGATCATTTAAGTGCCAAATCGGAGGAAAAACGATCACTTTGGTGCCACCGGCGAAAGATTCTGGCCAAAATGATTACGTGGTTTTTTTTTAAAAAAAAAAATTGGCAGAGTCTTTAAATGACGTCGTTTTCAATCCTTCTTAAGAAAACAACGTCGTATTGCCATCCTACATGGATTGCCTCACGGAAATGACGCTGTTTAGCTCACATGGGGATTGAAATTAGGGTTTTCGCCACTTGGCCACCGTTGTTTGCTCGCCGTCGCTCGGCCATCTTTGCTCAGCCACCGTCGCTCGGCCATCGTCGCTCAGCCGCCACTTTAGTTGCTTGACCAGGTGAGCGAGGAGAGACTGAGATTGTTGCTCGAGCAATAGTTGGTAGGAAAAATCGAAGGCGAGGGCGGAGGAGGAGGAGGAAGAAGATGGGTCGAAGGTGCTGTTGGTGAGTTGCTGCTACTGGTGCATTGTTGGTGTCGTTGCTGGTGCACTGCCGATGCTGCTGTTGGTGCCGTGCTAGTGCTGTTGTTGGTGTGGGTCTTCAAGGAAGAAGAAGACGAAGACGAGCCTTCCCTCTCTCTCAAATTGGGGATTAGGGTTTCTAAGTTGGGGGGAAAGATGCCAAACGGCGTCGTTTTGGTGTTTGGATGTTGACTCAACTCTCTGACGAGCCACGTCAGCTTCAAAAATTAATAAAAAAAGGCCACATCGGATTTCCGGCCAATTTCATTGGCGTTGACACTGAAATGATCGTTTTTCAAAATTTTTGGCACTTAAGTGATCTGACAGAAACTTTTGACACCAAAGTGAGCGCCGTATACAACTTTTGACACTGATAGTGTACTTATCCTGTAAATAAAGGGCAAGTTTGCCTCAAACCATGGCTTTAGAATATGAGGAGGCCGGAAAAGGATGAAGAGAGACTTTATTTGGCTGTGCCACTTAACTATATTCCATTAAATCTCATACTAATTAATGAATTTTTGCATTGAGACCGCGTACAACAACTACAAAAGAGCCAGAAATAGTATATGGAGAAACCTTCCTACTTGACCCAGCTTTTAGTTACCTTCCCAATGGTAATTTGCCATTTTTATTTATTACTTAATATAACCAAAATGTCTCAAAAATAAATTGAAAATATCAATGAAAATAGTAGATAAGCACATACTCAGCTTTATCTATATCTCACTTATAGTAATCAACTAAATTCATCAAAATCTTTGTTCTAAATAATAAGGTTGACGGTGGAAAAACTTTAAAAAAAAGGATTAATGAAGTACAACAAATGTAAATCTTCTGTCAACTATAAGGCTGACAAAAATTCTGTAATTAATAGGTAATTAAATAGTCTTAGCCAAATTAATAGATTAATTTACAGATAAAATCTTCTCAACAGCTGGGCAGATGCGGGTTTTGAAGGAGCTCGATGACATGGAGGCACGTGCTAGGCACGTGCTTGAGGTAATTGAGGACTTGGCGGCATCAGGGGGCGGCAAAAAAATCGTGGGGTGGCTGAGGGTTGCAGTGGTTGGACTGGAGAGGGCCACGGAGGCAACGTCGGAGGGGTTGTACCGGCTGAGGGAGGGGGTGAACTAGCTGTTCCGGACAGTGACGAGGATAAGGAAGGGGATGGCAGATGAGTTCAGAGTGAGCATGCGGAAACCACTGTTGCTGAAGAAGCCATCGAAGCCAGACAAGAATGATTAAGCGAAGGTGTTTTTTTCTATAGAACACAACTTAGTGCAGGTAATGCCCGCGATTTGAGCGGTAGGATGCAGTACATAGACATAACTTCATTGCAGAAAGTATAGTAGGGTATAGACATGACAACGGTGACGACGACGTTGAATAATAATATAAAGGACTGGAAAATTGTGGCATGACCCGAACGCATATGAGTCAAGTTGAAATCTCATGGTAAGGAAGATTTAATTAGGAGGTTAAAAAAGCATGACCCGACACATTTTTACTGGTAACCAAAGACTTACTAGAACTCTACCTTGACACATGTACCTCCAAGTCACCATGAGATTACTCTCACGCTGGTGCTCATTCATCTTAACTATCATAGCTCGGTTTCTCATCTTTGCTAATTTGAAAGAAACATTGATATTTGTAAGACTAATTGACCATTTGTATTCATCTTGATAAATATTAGGACCAAAGATAGTTTTGAAATCATTAAAATTTCCTGGGGATGTTTTCTCAACACAACCATGATGTAAGAACCCAAGTGGTAATTAAACATTATGAGCTATTTTCATTTCTAAGTTTACCACGTAGATGGATCTTCTTCTATGAATTTAAGAAATAAGTGCACAAGAAGTCTTAAATGTAAGAGTTTTTCTAATTGTGGACTACATTAATTGATATTGTAATTTACCGTTTAACGTTTATCGTTTTACGGGATTTGGTCTAAGGTGAGATAGTAGGTTTCTTAATTAGTCTAATATGGGCTGGCTAGTGTGGGCCGAGTTGAGCCTGGCCCGTAATGAGGGGGACTGGCAGGAAACTCTATAAATAGTGCTCAAGTCTCTCATCTAACCCTAATTCTCACCTATATCCTCACCTAAGGGGCGTTTACCTAACGCTACACGTGAGGGGGCCGCCTCATTGAGCCAGTGATACGAAGGGCAATAGAGGAGTTGCGCGTGGAATATTATGTTTCCGCTTCCGCTTCAAGAACAATGGATTCCAAAACAGGTGCGTCCATTCTTTCCACTTAATCATGCATGTTTTTGTTCTAGTTATGGAGATCTTAGGGTTTGCGCAATTTGCGTCTAACATGTCGTATTAGAGCCTCCATAACCCTAGAACACGAACATAATTGATTTTGTCCTAATTTGTACGGATTAGTCCTAATTAGTACAGATCTTGCCCTAATTTGTGATTTTCGGGACTTTTAGTTCAATAAAAATAAAATTAAATCACAAATTTGGACTGGGCTCGACGAGGCAAGCAAAACCGTGGGCATCGGGGAAGGCCCCACGCGCCCCCACGTGCGGCCATGCGCCGCCGGGCGTCGAAGACGCGCGCCCACGCGCTCCCACGCGCGGGGTGCTCTCGCGCGTGCGGCGCACGCGGGCGCTGACATCACGATGATGTCAGCGACCCGGACTCGGATTCTGCACGCGCTGACGTCACGATGACGTCAGTGACCCGGATTCAGATTCGATCCGATTGGACTCGACCTGACCCGTTGACCTGACCTGACCCGGTCGTTCGTTGACCGAACCGGTCAATCGATCGGACCAGGCGATTGAACTGGATGGTCAGACTGGGAACCGATCGGACCGGTTTTGACTGGCCTTTGACGCCCGTGCGTGTGGAGTGTACAATTGCATGTCATGTATTCTGTCTAAAGGTGATTAATCATATAATTCTCTGGATGTGTACTTGTACGTCAAGTTACACAATGCTCACATGATGCTAATTATATACATTGTTTGTTTTTCAGTCACCTTTTCTGTAAATGGTAACTCCGTCACCATTGAGGTTATTGCTGGTTCGAATTTTAAGAGATGGAGAGATGATTTTCTGTTTGCTATGGAGATGGCAGATGTTCATATGGCTCTTACTACTGATCAGCCGGCAGATTTGACTGCCGAGAGTACAGAGGCTCAAAAAGCAAATTTTGCTGCATGGGAAAAGAGCAATAGAATTTGATTGCTATCCATGAATCGTTCTATTTAAGAACACTTGAAAAGTGGTTTGCCTACAGACTGCAATGCTAGGCAAATGATGGAAGCTTTGATGGCTAGAAACCGTGTATTGCCTAATGCTGAGATAGGGACACATATGCAAACACTTTTTACTACGAAGTATGATGGTTCTGGTGGAGTTAGAGATTATGTTCTGAGGATGGTTGATTTGCAAACAAAGCTTCAGGTTCTCAATGTTGAAATTCCTACTACTTGCATTGTCCATCAAGCTCTAAAAACTCTTCCTCCTGATTTTGGGATTATTAAGACCAATTATAATTCCCAAGATGAAACCTGGTCTGTTAATGACCTGATTGCAAGGTTGGTGGCAGAGGAAGAGAAATTAAAGAAATATAAATGACATATTGCTCTTTATGCTTCTAGTTCTGCTAGTGATAAGGGTAAGAAGATGAAAACTTATACCCATAAAAGCAATTCAGAAGTTGTTGGTCCTTCCAACAACAAAGGAAATTCTGAAGGAGCAGGTCCTTCTAACACTCTGGGTCCTAAGAAGGCAATCACCAAGAAGGATGGTGTTCTTTGCTACTTTTGTAGGGAGAGAGGACACATGAAGAAACGTTGCAGCAAGTTTAAGGCTTGGTTGTCTAAGAGAAATAAGAGAGAGCCTAAAGGTAATGATTCTTTGACATTTGTTTATGAATCCAATCTATCTGAAGTTTCGACCAATTCCTGGTGGCTAGATAGTGGTGCCACTAATCATGTTGCATTTACCATTCAGGGGTTCATAAACCGAAGGACGCCAACTCAGGATGAATCAAAACTCACTATTGGAAACAACGTTGGAGTTGACGTTGAGTTCGTGGGAGATGTTATTTTGATTTTAGATTCTGGTTTTCGGATGGTGTTAAGAAACACTTTTTACATACCTTCTTTTAGGCGGAATTTAGTTTCTGTGTCTTGTTTGGACATGTGTGGATACTCTTATGAAATAAAGAGTAATACTATTTCCATGTGTTGGAGAAATCTTTCCAGAATATTTTGAAGCTGACAAAACATTTCTATCAGTCTAAGTCTGGATATCGATAGTTAAAGTCTCAAGACTTTATAGTCTCAAGACTTTGTAATCTCAAGACTCAAGACTCAAGACTCAAAATTATTCTCACTGACAGTCTTTCTAATCCAGTGTTGAAGGAAATCCAAAGCCGAGGTTTATGGTTGAGGATTCGATCCTATCCTCTGGAATAGATTCTTTGGTTGGATAATCATTTCGGATTCTTTAATTCTTATCTAAGATCGATTGAAGATCCGATGGTCGACGAAATAATCTTGGATTATTCTATTCTTGGAAACCGAGATCCTGATTGTATGGGCGAACAGGATTGATGGGCTATCATCAGATTCCTTAAATAGCTCGGATGATCTTCTTGATTGATTCCGTCCAACGGGTAGATTGGAGGAATTCCTTTGGTAAGTGCCAACGGCTATGATGGCATGAAGGAGTATAAAAGGAAGACGTTCTAGTTGTTTTAAGTGTGTGATCGATAGAAAAATTCCAGAGTCTGAAGATCCTTGATTGTTAGTTGAGACTGAGCGAAATTGTATACATAGAGTGTTTATACTTGGTAACGCCTTGAGTGAGTGTGGTAGATCATCTACACCTAGAAATCAAGGAAGATCAACACTGTAACAACTCTTTGATCATAGTGGAATCCAGCCAATCGGCTGTCAATGTAGAAGAGTGGACGTAGGCTTGAATCAAGCCGAACCACTATAAACCGAGTGTTCAATTCTCTCTTTCCCTTACTCAGTCTTGCGATTGAATTTTTAACTATTGCAAATTCTCTAATTGTTTAAATATTGTGCAAGCTTCGAGAAATTTTTTGTATACCTATTCACCCCCCCTCTAGGTACTCGTACTAGCTATTTCAATTGGTATCAGAGCTCGTGTTCTTACTTTGTTTGAAGTGTTTTACTTCAGAGTAAAAGATCCATGGCTAGTATGCTAGCACCGGGGCTGATGGAGGGGCAAAGCAATACCAGACCTCCCTACTTCAATGGAAAGGATTACAACATCTGGAAGAACAAGATGAAAGCTTTCCTACGATCAAAGGATCCTCTGGAATGGGACGTTGTGGAAAAAGGAATCACTCCTGCTGTTGCATCAATCTCTGAAAGAGGGAAAGAAACTGTTGAAACCAGCGGAATGTCTCAAGAAGAAATAAACAAGAGACAAGCACTCGATGCTAAAGCAATTTATTCTTTATATTGTGCTTTGTCACCAACTGAATATAACAGAATATCTTCTTGTGTTACAGCAAAAGAAGTCTGGGACAGGTTACATATCACTTATGAAGGGACAGATCGAGTGAAGGAGACCAGAATTAACATTCTTCTTGGTCAATATGAATCCTTCAAAATGAAACCAGGAGAATCTATAACTGACATGTTTAGTCGTTTTACAGATATTGTCAATGGTCTTGAGAACCAAGGACAAAAAATTTCTGATCCCATGAAGGTGAACAAGCTTCTACGTGGACTCTCCAAGGATTGGAATCATATAAAGACTTCAATAAGAGAGACGCAAAGAATCATGCCATTATCTGTAGACGAACTGATTGGAACTCTTCAGTCTTACGAAGTGGAACGAATTAATGAAGACGAAGATCCAAGAGGTAAGAAATCTATTGCACTAAAATCAAATGATGATTCTGATGATGCAGATTCTGAAGATGATATGGATGATGAGGAGCTCGCCCTCATGATAAGAAGATTCAGAAAACTAAATAGAAAAGGCAGAAGGTTCATCCCAAAGAAACAAAGTTTTCAGAGACAGCAGACCAAGTCTGTTGATGATGAGGAACCAAACAAAGATGTAGTTTGTTTCGAATGTAAAAAGAAGGGACACATCAGACCCAACTGTCCTCTTCTGAAAAAGAAAAGAGGAAAAGCTGAGAAATCTCGAAAAGCTCTTAAAGCCGAAACCTGGAGCGATACAGAGTGTGAAGAGAGTGATGAGGAATATGCCAACCTGTGTCTAATGGCGCAATCAGACTCAGACTCTGGATCAGACTCAGACAGTGAATTTGAGGTAAGTGATTATAAAATCCCTGTCAAAGTCTCTAAATATATTGATGAGTTATGTTTTAGTCTTAAGACTTCTCTTAAAAAGATTTCCGAACTCAAAAAGAAAAACTCAATTTTAAAACAAAAGGAAAACATTTTAGAAGAAAAGGTAAAAAATTTAGACTTGAATGTTTCTACTCTTAAAGAGAGTGAAGACAATCTTTCAAAAGAAAATGCTTTCTTAAAAACTGATTTATCAAATATTTCAAAGAAATTTTCAATAGGGTCCGAAAAACTTGAAAAAGTCCTTTCAATCCAAAGACCTTACTTCAATAAGTCGGGTCTAGGTATGACAGCTGAAACAATCCCTTTGATTGATTTTCCGAAAGTAAAAGAAAGAATTAAGAAAAGACCATCGAGAGAGGCTTATAAAAATCATTTCAAAAGAGTTTTTGTAAAGCCTGTAGGTCGAAATGCTTTAAGGTGTTCTAAGTGTAACAGTCAGGATCATTTTGAAAAAGAGTGTCCTATGGTTTGGAAGCCTGTTAAGAGAGTATGGCCTAATAATGCTCATCCTACTAACACCAAAGGACCCAAGAAAATTTGGGTACCAAAGAAAGCTTGAGACTCTTTTTTGAATGCAGGTCTCTGTCAAAAAGAAGGTAAAGTGGTATCTTGACAGCGGATGCTCAAGACACATGACAGGAGACTCAAAATGTTTCATAAAGCTTATTAAAGTAAATGGTGGAAAAGTTTCATTCGGAGGAAATAGCAAAGGAAGTATTGTGGGATTCGGAACTGTGAAAATTGGAAATCTCACAATAAGCAATGTCTCTCTAGTGGAAGGACTCAACTATAATCTACTCAACATTAGCCAATTGTGTGATACTGGTTACAAGATCTTCTTTCAAGAAGGCATATGTTCTGGAATTAGCAAAGATTCGACTCAGTCTTTCATAGGTCGAAGGCATGGAAACATCTACCTCTTTGATGTAAAGCCAAATGAAGAACAATGCTTAATCTCAATTCAAGATGAAGCAATTCTATGGCACAGAAAACTTGGCCATATCAACAAGAAGCAATTAGCCAAAATCTCTTCAAAGCAGCTTGTTCGAGGTCTACCTAAACTGCCATACCAAAAGTCTGACTTATGCACTCCATGCATTCTGGGAAAGCAGGTAAGAAATTCATTTAAGCAAATAAATCATGTATCTACTAATCATGTAATGCAGTTGCTTCATATGGATCTCTTCGGACCAACAAGAACCCAGAGCATTGGAGGTAAGAAATATTGTCTAGTAATTGTAGATGATTACTCTCGTTTTACCTGGGTATATTTTCTTGCAAATAAATTAGAAACATTTTCGTACTTTGAAAAGTTTGCTAAAAAGGTTCAAAATGAAAAAAGGATGTGCTATTTCTAGTATAAGAACAGATCATGGAAGTGAATTTGAAAATCAAGATTTTACGAGATTCTGTGATAAATCTGGTGTTAATCACATGTTTTCCTCTCTGTATACTCCAGAGCAAAATGGAGTTGTGGAAAGAAAGAATAGATCTCTTCAAGAAATGGCTAGAACACTTTTAATTGAAAGTAAAATTTCTTCATGATTTTGGGCTGAAGCTGTTTTAACTGCTTGCTATATTATAAATAGAGTCTTTCTAAGACCTATTCTTGATAAAACCCCCTATGAATTGTTCAAAGGTAAGAAGCCTATTGTTTCATACTTTCATGTGTTCGGTTGCAAATGCTTTATTTTGAAAAATGCAAATGATCGAGTTGGTAAGTTTGAAGAAAGATCAGATGAAGGCATCTTCCTTGGATGTTCTACATCAAGCAAAGCCTACAGAGTCTACAACAAAAAAAGCCAGTCCGTGGAAGAATCAATGAATGTCAAATTCCAAGACTCAGTGCAAGATGAATCCAGCCAGACTCAGTACGAAGAGACTGAATCCGCTCTAGATCTTCAAATGTCTACATCTCAAGAAGCATCTCAGATTCTGGAAGTCCATCATCAAGACGCTCATGGAGAATCAAATAAAGAAAGAGATCATCAACTTGGTAACTGGAAGCACAAATCCAGTCATCCCAAAGATCTTATTATTGGCGAACTTAATGAAGGAATCCGCACCAGATCAAAAAGGCATGAAGAATCTAGTGCTGTGGCTCTCATCTCTAAAATTGAACCAAAAAGCATAGAAGAAGCTTTATCTGATGAAAGCTGGATCGAAGCTATGCAAGAAGAGCTCAGACAGTTCAACATCAATGATGTCTGGGAATTGACATCTAAACCAAAAGGTAAAACCGTTATTGGAACCAAATGGGTATTCAGGAACAAAATGAACGAAAAAGGAAAAGTCGTACGAAACAAAGCAAGACTCGTGGCCAAAGGATATACGCAAGAAGAAGGAATAGACTATGACGAGACTTACGCACCCGTTGCAAGGTTAGAAGCTATTCGTCTATTACTTGCGTTTGCTTGTTACAAAAATTTCAGGTTATTCCAAATGGACGTCAAAAGTGCTTTCCTAAATGGATTTATCCATGAGGAAGTTTATGTGGAACAACCGCCTGGATTTGAAGACCCAAAGAAGCCAGACTTAGTCTTCAGACTGAAAAAGGCTCTGTATGGTCTAAAGCAAGCACCAGACTAAGTAAGTTTTTATTACAAAATGGTTTTGTCAAAGGTAAAGTAGATACTACTTTGTTTATCAAAAAGGAAAACAAAAACTTTTTACTTGTTCAAATATATGTTGATGACATTATTTTTGGATCCTCTAATGAAAGTCTTTGCAAGAAATTTTCTAAGTCTATGTAGGATGAATTTGAAATGAGTATGATGGGAGAGTTAATATTCTTTCTTGGACTCCAAGTGAAACAAATGAAGGAAGGAACTTTCATCCATCAAGAAAAATATGCGAATGATCTTGTCAAAAGGTTTGGATTGGAAAAGTGCAAAAAGATCGACATACCAATGTCATGTTCTCAGAAGATAGACAAGGATGAAGAAGGGAAGAAAGTAGATCAAAAGCTGTACAGGAGCATGATCGGTTCACTTCTTTATCTTACTGCTTCTAGACCTGATATTTTGTTTAGTGTTTGTATCTGTGCTAGGTTTCAATCAGATCCTAGAGAATCACATCTCATTGCCGTGAAACGAATTATCAAATACATTGCTTCATCTTCAAGCATCGGTCTTTGGTATCCAAAGAGGGGAGACTTTAATCTTCTAGGATACTCAGATGCAGATCTGGCCGGTTGCAGAATCGATAGAAAAAGCACCTCTGGAACTTGTCAACTACTTGGAAACAGAACGGTGTCTTGGTTTTCGAGGAAGCAAAGCACTGTAGCTCTTTCAACGACAGAAGCAGAGTATGTAGCTCTTGGAAGCTGCTATTCGCAAATTCTATGGATAAAACAACAGCTACAAGACTTTGGCATTGAAGACTCATGCACAGAAATCAGATGTGACAACACCAGTGCGATAAATCTCACCAAAAATCCAATCCTTCATTCAAGAGCAAAGCATATTGAGATTCGACATCACTTTATTAGAGATCATATTCAAAATGGAGAAATCTCAATTCAATTTGTTGATTAAAAAAGTCAACTAGCGGACATATTCACAAAGCCTTTGGAGAAGAATCAGTTCGACTTTATCCGCTCGAGACTCAACATTTTGAAGCTTGAAGAAGTTAAAGTCTAGAGACTCACCAACTCTAAGACTCTGATCTCTTAGACTCTAAATCCTGAGACTCAATCATTCATGGCTTTAGACTGTAAGTTGTATTTCATCTAAAAGGTACTAATTGTCATTTAGTTATATTAACTCGAAAAGGTACGATCTTTTGTTTAATAATTTTGGCAGTTATTGATTTTGAAAAGAAGTAATCGTTCACTTTCCTTGCACCGATTGAACTTCCTTTTTCAAAAACTGAGTTATATATATACAGTTTTTCTTTTCCCCAATCTTCAAAACCCTAAAAGGCACTCTCCTCTCGATACTGTTTCTACTCTTTGTTCATCGTCGAGAAAGTGGTCATTTTTCTTGGGAAAGCAAGTGAAGGAATCTTCCAATAGACAAAGAAAGATGTCGTCTTCGAGGAAATCATCAAGAATCGCAAACAGGGGACCACAAAGAATGAAGAAGGGACCGACTCATTTCGATCTCACTGAGGAAGAAGACTTACCAAGTCAGCGACAAAGTCCGATTCGCTCTCCTCCACGTCATTCAGCATCTCCTACCCCACAAAGTGCAAGTCATAATCTGGAAGAAGAGATAATCGAGGATGCCGACCCAGTAAGAGTTCAAAAGCCCTCCTTTTTGTATAAACTTTATCGTGCATTGAAAAGCACAGGTACTCCATTGAACTATATAGATGACTTCCTTAAGGACAAAAATTATGGGAATGAGTATCTTTTTCTGAAGAAAATGGAGAAATGGGGAATTGCCCCGAAAGGAAAAGCAGAGGAAGCACTTGCGAACATTCCAAGAGATCCTCGTATGCTAGGACAAAATCTGATTGACGGGAACGATGATGACAAAATGTTCCTTGAATTTAAACCTAGAATGGGTGTGGCAGCAAAGGTAAAAGGAAATCGGATGGATTTGTTTAAATCCAAGGATCAGGAAAAAGTGTATTTCAGTCTGTTGAAAAGAGGGGTAATCAACCCTAGAAGTGTCGATTTTGACTTCCTGGATTCCATCAACTTGAACCTAAGAGAGAAGTTGAATTTGCTTCAACTTGAGACTTTCTGCTCTGACTCTACAGACGGGTATGATCATCTGACCGCTTATTTCTATTCAAATCTTAGCTTTTTGGATGCGAATAGAATTTCATTCAGTGTTCGAGACAAAGTCTATGTGGTAGATGTGAATATGTTGGCGGACATAGTTGGAGTTGAACGGGGACGCTATCTCCCAATCAAAGTCTCACCTGCTCGAACTACTCTGGATCTTGTCAAAGATAGGGATGTAGATAAGAAAATTATCTATTCCAGGATGAATGCCATCAACATTGTGCTTCACAAGATTGTGATCAATTGTCTCAGACCTAAGTCTACTTCAAAGACTTCTGTGTCTCTTTCTGAAGAAAAATTGATGTATGCGATCAACTCAGGACGGAAGTTTTCTCTCCCGCACACTATTCTTTTCCATATGTACAGAGCAGTGTCAAAAGACAAAGGACAATTGCCTTATCCTGGTCTGGTGACCAAGATCTTCAGACATCTGAATATTGAACTGCCACATACTTTTTGTGTTCGAACGTGTGATAAGATGGTGGTAGGGTTGAAAATGTTAATGAAGATGCGTCTGCAAGAACTCTCTAAGGCAATGGAGAAATTCAAAGTGAAATCTCCAGTCCAGTCTGCTTCAAAAAGGAAAGGAAAGAAGGCCATTGGTGCTTCATCGAAAAAGAGGAAAAGAACTTTTATCCTGGAGGATGAGGATGAGGATGAAGATGATGAAGATCCCACTATTCCAGCACTGACAAGAACAAGACGTTCTGTGTCTTATCCGACAGAACTTCAGCAGAGCAGAGAAGAAGAAGAACAGAGAGAGAAGGAGAAAGAAGTTGAGGAAGAAGGAGAAGAAGAAAAAGAACAGTCTGCTGATAAATCTGGAGAGAAGGGAAATCAAGAGCATGATCATCACTCTTCCCCTTTCGATGTTCTAGAGACAGGGGGAGTTAGCGAGCAAGAGAGGTCTCCACCTCATGCTGCTGAAGATCTAAGACAATCTCCAGAAGACCCAGAAGAAGTTCAGGTCTCTCAAATTCCTGAAGAAGGTGATACGTCGATTCCAAATCTGCCAGACCGTTCAGAAGCGCCATCGTCTGCATACACACCATCTGAGAAAGCCAATGCCAGTACACAGACGGATGATTCTGCAGATCTTCGTAGTATCATGAATATTCTTCTGGAAATGCGTAACCAGATATATATTCTGGACTGTGAAATCCAAGCTTTGAAGCATGCTGGACAAGCATCTTCAGTCTCTCTGGAAAATAAATTCAAAGACCTCACTCTGCAACTTCAAGCCAATGCCAAGAGAGAAGAGGTAGCTCATCTGCGAGAAGATCTGAAGAAGCTCGAAGGAGTAGTCCAGTCCATTGGGGATTTCCAGATCGTGCGCATTCCCAAGCAGACATGACTCCTTTCTCACCCTCTTTTTAATGATGACAAAAAGGGGGAGAACCAATTTGAACAAACATTATTTTAAAACTTTATTTGACTTTTGTGTTTATGTTTATGTTTGAGTATGACTTGAGAACTTGAACTTGAGTGTTAGACTGAATTGGCTGTGAATTTTGATGCTTGACTGGTTGCATTTATATCAAGTATTGTTACATGGTATTACTCATGAAAGACTAACCAATTTGCTGTGGATGCAGAGTCTGGTTGTTTATTAATCTTTATGAGTTAACCATATTGCTTGAGAAATGTTTTTGCAGGTCAAAGTTGTTCAAATCTTCAAGAAAGTTTTGTCACCATCAAAAAGGGGGAGATTGTTGGAGAAATCTTTCCAGAATATTTTGAAGCTGACAAAACATTTCTATCAGTCTAAGTCTGGATATCGATAGTTAAAGTCTCAAGACTTTATAGTCTCAAGACTTTGTAATCTCAAGACTCAAGACTCAAGACTCAAAATTATTCTCACTGACAGTCTTTCTAATCCAGTGTTGAAGGAAATCCAAAGCCGAGGTTTATGGTTGAGGATTCGATCCTATCCTCTGGAATAGATTCTTTGGTTGGATAATCATTTCGGATTCTTTAATTCTTATCTAAGATCGATTGAAGATCCGATGGTCGACGAAATAATCTTGGATTATTCTATTCTTGGAAACCGAGATCCTGATTGTATGGGCGAACAGGATTGATGGGCTATCATCAGATTCCTTAAATAGCTCGGATGATCTTCTTGATTGATTCCGTCCAACGGGTAGATTGGAGGAATTCCTTTGGTAAGTGCCAACGGCTATGATGGCATGAAGGAGTATAAAAGGAAGACGTTCTAGTTGTTTTAAGTGTGTGATCGATAGAAAAATTCCAGAGTTTGAAGATCCTTGATTGTTAGTTGAGATTGAGCGAAATTGTATACAGAGAGTGTTTATACTTGGTAACGCCTTGAGTGAGTGTGGTAGATCATCTACACCTAGAAATCAAGGAAGATCAACACTGTAACAACTCTTTGATCATAGTGGAATCCAGCCAATTGGCTGTCAGTGCAGAAGAGTGGACGTAGGCTTGAATCAAGCCGAACCACTATAAACCGAGTGTTCAATTCTCTCTTTCCCTTACTCAGTCTTGCGATTGAAGTTTTAACTGTTGCAAATTCTCTAATTGTTTAAATATCGTGCAAGCTTCGAGAAATTTTTTGTATACCTATTCACCCCCCCTCTAGGTACTCGTACTAGCTATTTCACCATGTTTTTTCATTCAAATAAGATTGAGTGTTGCAATTTATCCGATGGATTATATCGATTGAGCTTATCTTCCAACAACATATACGTTGCTTATTCTGCTGAAAAGGTTGTTTCCAAAAGGCCTCTACTTAAGGAATAGTCTTATGCATTGTGGTATAAACGTCTTGGTCATATCTCTAAAGATAGAGTAGAAAGGCTTATAAAGGCTGATATCTTGCCTACTCTTAAAGATGATCAAGAGACTTGCGTAGACTGTTGCAGAGGTAAAATGACTAAGATAAAGAAGAAATCTACTGTACGAAGTTCAGACTTGTTGGAGGTTATTCACACTGATGTTAGTGGACCATACACGGCTACTTTGTGCAGAAATTTTTATTTCATCACATTTATTGACGACTATTCCTGATATGGATACTTATACTTGATTAAAGAAAAGTCCGAGTCTCTTGATAAATTCAAGATTTTTCGGACTGAAGTGGAGAAACAGTTGGGAAAAGTTATTAAGATTGTTAGATCTGATCGTGGTGGTGAGTATTTTGGTAGGCATGGTGATGCTGGCCAACTTAAAGGGTGGTTTGCTAAATACTTAGAGGATTCTAGGATAATAGGTCAGTTTACTATGCCCGGAAGTCCTGAACAAAATGGTGTAGCTGAAAGGCGGAATTGTACTCTTATGGACATGATGAGAAGTATGATTAGTAGGACCAATTTACCTAATTTTCTGTGGGGAGAAGCTTTGAAAACAACTCTTTATATTCTAAATCGTGTTCCTACTAAAGCAGTTCCATTGACCCCTTTTGAGTTATGGACTCGACATAAACGTAGCTTAAATCATCTTAAAGTTTGGGGATGTCTAGCAGAAGTGAAGTTATATAATCCAACATTGAGTAAACTGGATTCCAAAACTACTCGATGTTACTTCGTGTCTTACCCAGACCATTTAAAGGGGTATCGCTTTTATAACCCTAATGGAGGTACAAGAATTGTGGAATCTCAGACTGCAAAATTTCTAAAATTTGATGTAGCTGAAAAGGGTAGCTGCTCACAAGCTATCGAAGATGATAGTATGGTGGGGATTACTGGATCTCTGTCTCATCCTGTGCAGATAATTATGGAGCCTCTTGCGCCACAAATTGAGCCTATTGTGGCACATGATCCTATTGTTGAGACAGTTCCTGATGAAATTCCTCAAGCCCCTCGAATTCAGAATGAGGTTGACGTAGCTCCAATCAGAAGATCAACTAGTAAAAGGCGTTCAACTATACCACCAGACTATCTAGTCTACATGGGAGAGCATGATTATGACATAGGCTGTGTTGTTGATCCCGTGACTTATACTGAAGCCATCTCATGTCCTCAATTAGATTTGTGGTTAGATGCGATGAAAGATGAGATGCAATCTATGAAACACAATGGTGTTTGGGAGCTTGTTGAATTGCTTGAAGGTTGTAAACCTATTGGCTGCAAATGGGTAGTCAAGACTAAAAGGGATTCCAAAGGAAATATTGAAAATTTTAAAGCCAGACTGGTAGCTAAGGGTTTCACTCAAAGAGAAGGAATAGATTATGAAGCAACATTTTCTCCAGTTTCTTCTAAAGATTCCTTTAGAGTGATCTTAGCATTGGTAGCTTATTACGATATGGAGTTACACTAGATGGATGTTAAGACTGCTTTTCTAAATGGAGACCTTGATGAGGAGGTTTATATGGTGCAGCCTGAAGGTTTTGTAGCAGATGACTCAGGTCAGCTTGTTTGTAGATTGAAAAAGTCTATTTATGGCCTTAAGCAAGCTTCTAGACAGTGGTATTTCAAGTTTCATAGTGTTGTTACTTCATTTGGATTTATTGAGAACAAAGTAGATCAGTGCATATACACCAAGGTTAGTGGGAGGAAATATATTTTTCTCATACTTTATGTAGATGATATCTTGCTTGCTAGTATTGACATTGGTTTGCTGCATGAGACAAAGCGGATGTTATCGAAATTTTTTGACATGAAAGACCTTGGTGATGTGTCTTTTGTTCTTGGGATTGAGATCCATAGGGATTGCTCACGCCGTTCATTGGGTTTATCTCAGAGGGCGTATATTGATTGCATTTTAGAAAGATTCAATATGTAGGATTGCAAACCAGGAATTGCTCCTGTTATTAAGGGTGATAAATTGAGTCTTTCACAATGCCCTAATTCAGATTTTGAGAAAGTTCAAATGAAGGATGTACCTTATGCTAGTGTGCTTGGAAGTATCATGTATGCTCGAGTTTGCACTAGGCTAGATATTGCTTTTGCAACAGGGCTTCTAGGCAGATATCAGTCTAATCCAGGATGCGATCACTGGGTTGCTGCCAAGAAAGTTTTAAGATACTTAAAAAGAACAAAAGATTATATGCCGATTTATAGATATGTTCCAGACCTGCAACTAGTAGGGTATTCATATGCAGATTTTGCTGGTTGTCAAGATGATAAGAAATCAACGACTGGATACATATTTATGTTGGCAGGAGGTGCAATATCATGGAAGAGCGAGAAACAAAAATCCATATCTTCTTCAACCATGTAAGCGGAGTTTGTAGCATGTTTTTCAGCTGCAACTCAAGCTATTTGGCTCCGGAACCTCATTAGAGATTTTTTGTAGATAGACCCATACAGTTATATTGTGACGATAACTCTGTAGTGTTGCTTATAAATAACAACAAAAGTTTAAAGGGGTCTAAACACATGGAGGTCAAGTTTTTGACTATAAAAGAATCAGTATAGAATGGTGACGTTGCAGTAGATTATATTCATACGGATGATATGGTTGCAGACCCACTAACTAAAGGCCTACGCCCGTGTGTTTTTGATCGACATGTCATTAGTATGGGCTTAGGAGTATCTTGGGATGTTGTTATTTAGTGGGAGCTGTGTTTTTATTTTTCTTTGAATAAAGTTTACATCTGTTTTGTTACAATTTAGTAACACTTTGATATATATATATATATATATATATGTCAACTTTTGCATTCAATAAAATATTTTTGAATGGATTGTTATTATGTTGAATATGTATATATATATATATATATATATATATATATACATATATATTGTTAAAAGTCTCAAGGTATTACTTAAACCTTGAGTGAAGGCTAGGGGCATCCGGGCATCCGGTTATTAGCCTTGTGCATATGTCTTGTGATACATAAAGAAAGGTTGACTGTAAGGATAAGACATATGTGGGTTCATTGGAACCATAAAGCATTCTCTAGTGGCACAAGTTTTTTATGTCGCCTAAGGTAAGAGAATGGTGACTGACAAATGGGATCTCTTTATGAGAGATGTTAGCCATTTGCCACACTACCATATTGAATCCATATTAATAAAGTTGAGAACATTCGTGACCATGGAAGGCTCTGTGTGTATACATGCAGTTACCGCCATGATTCGGTGTTTGAGACTTTATGGGATAGGATTGACTATTAAGAATTATCTCTGGACCAATGTGCGCACATACAGTACGATTTCAATTAATATAGTCCAAGTGGGAGAATGTAAGAGTTTTTTCTAATTGTGGACTACATTAATTGATATTGTAATTTACCGTTTAACGTTTATCGTTTTATGGGGTTTGGTCTAAGGTGAGATAGTAGGTTTCTTAATTAGTCTAATATGGGATGGCTAGTGTGGGCTGAGTTGAGCCTGGCCCGTAATGAGGGGGACTAGCTGGAAACTTTATAAATAGTGCTCAAGTCTCTCCTCCAACCCTAATTCTCATCTATATCCTTACCTAAGGGGCGTTTACCTAACGCTACACGTGAGGGGGCCACCTCATTGAGCTAGTGATACGGAGGGCAATAGAGGAGAAGGACTTGCACGTGGAACATTGTGTTTCCGCTTCCGCTTCAAGTACAATGGATTCCAAAATAGGTGCGTCAATTCTTTCTACTTAATCATGCATGTTTTTGTTCTAGTTATGGAGATCTTGGGGTTTGCGCAATTTGCGTCTAACATTAAAATCTATCATGATGCAATAGACTTTTAAAACTTTCAAAATATACAATCAAATCTTAAAACTTGCCAAATTGGTGAAATCAAGTTCTTTTGTTTACTCCATCTAACTTGTTAACGGAAAATGTTGATATGGCTTTTTATTATTTTCTCTTTCTTACATGGTGCTAACGTGGCTAAAATAGGAAGTATAATAATATTGTTGAGAGTGAACGCATTGGAACAGCCACGTGAAGATGCCATCGAAGGTTTTGTTTGCCATATAACACAACAAAGTGGAGGTGATACCACAGATTCCAATGCAAGCAAAAGGGTGTATTAGTTGGGGTTATGTACTGAAATAAAGATATAAATAAAAGGACATTGAGTTTCATTCAGAAAGAATACTAGGGAATAGAAATGATGAATGATGACGATAATGACTCATATATGCAGATTAACATGAATAACTGGATGAGGTGGGATTCATATAATTCAACATTGCATTTGTATTAGATTCACATACATCGGAATCATGCAATAATATTATGCCCAAACTCAATAATACTATTGAAAATAATATCCGCGGCGTTGTGTTGCTATTGGTTTTGCTATTGTAAGTTAAATAAACGGAAAGGTAAAACATAAACGGCAAGTATATCTTGAACCGCGTCCTAGAGATGAGAAGGTTGGAAAAGCATGAAATGAGACACAGTATTTGATCGCGTCTTATAATTACTTTCCAAGAAGCTGACATAATGCTTCGAATTTCTTTCCATAGTCACATTTTTCTTGCACTCTTAGGAGAAAAACACACCCTATATCATATCTTCGCCCTTAGGGACAGTCGTCCTCATCCACATCCCGGGAGTTCCCCTCATGTGACTATCTCTCCGCGCCCTGAGCTCACCCACCCTTCTATTCCTTGTCCTAAGTACCATATGTAATAACCCCTTCACCCTCTCCCTCAATCAGTCCAACCCCTCCGACACTGCCTTAGTCGCCTTCTCCAGCCCAGTTGCCGCCTCCGTCAGCCTCCCCACCTTCACTCCACTGCCTCCCATGCTGCCATCTCGTCAATCGCCTCAAGCATGTCCCTCGTGCATGCCTCCATGTCATCAAGGTCCTTCAACACTTGGGTCTTCCTGTCTCTTTCCTTGCAGTGTCCTGACTGCAATAATTGCTTTTACCATAGGATAAAGTCACTCTAGTGGATTCGACGAGGAAAAAGATTGAAAGGTGCAAGTCTTGTAGGAGCTCGATGACGTGGAAGCATGCTTGAGATGCGTGCTTGAGGCAATCGATGAGATGGCAGCATCAAGAGGCAGCAGAGAGAGGGTTAGGTGGCTGAGAGAGGTGGTGATTGGTTGGAGAAGGAGATTGCTGCGATATCGAATGGGTGGACTGATCGGGGGAGGGGGTAAATAGATTGTTTGTAACAACGATTGCGATAAGGAAAAATGTTCTTTTATTGTTATTTCTTTTCTCTTGATTTAGATTCAGGAGCTATCTTCTCCCATTTGGTTCTAAATCTGAGAGTTTGAACTCTTCCAATCTAGTTCTAAATTTGCAAGTTTAATAAATATATTTTTGGGAATTCAACACACTTCTGTTCTGGTTGTGTACAGATCCTCTACCTCTAGCTTTAATTTTGATCGTAGGAGTTATGGTGTCTTGCTAAATCTTGACAATTTGCTCTTCCAAATAATAGATTTGTGTTTGTCCAACTGTTTTGATTCTCTCCCTACAGTGATGGTGTAAAGGAACCCGCACCTAGACATGCACCATCAATGGGTAACGCCATAGTTATAAAAGAAGGGATTTTTGGCTCGTGGTCATCGCTAGCAAAAATACGAGATTCAATGGCCAACCATTGATTATTTTGCCTAACAGATTTGTTCATGCAGAACAAGTGTGTGCTTAACATTCATGGTGTTTCGTTGGCCCTACTTATTTTTTGAATTTGCCTTAATTTTGTAGTATTTTGGGTTTTGCTCAATTTTGATTTACTTTGCCATGAAGTCTATGTCCTTATCATGTATCCTTTTGAGTAATAAATACAATTTTCTTTCAACATAAAAAAAAAAAATCCAATCAAGAACACCAAAGCGAAGGAGCACAACAATACGAGGGTGATGCCTGCGATTTGACCACAAGCAAAAATATGTAGGAGTTGTTCGAGAAAATCACAATTGAGTCATAAACCTTACAAATGGTTCGATCAAGTACTAAACATTTGTCAAAAGTGTAATTGAGTTCTAAACATCTTGATTGGTTCAATCATGTCTTATACCATTTTTGAAAAATGCAATCAAGTCCATAAATTAGGTTGAAAAGTGCAATTTAAGGATGCAAAGTAATCACTTTTTGAGTGACACGTAGGTAATTTTTGGTATTGTTTAATGAAAAAAAATTAACACTCAATTGTATTTAATACATGAGATTCTGGACTTCCTGTCCAATTTTTAACCGTTGCTTTTATGTACCATAAAAGGGATACTCTCACAGAGCCCATCACGTGAAATTTTTGGGATACAAAAAGAAAGAAATGAATACTGAAATATAGCTAATCACATGTAGCAAAATATTAAGCTAACTAAAAGGAAATCATCAATGCCATTAGAAAGATCCATTAAAATTTGAAAATGATAAATACTGAAAATACTAAAATTTGGGATAAGTACCCAAAATTACAATCAACACTCAATTTACACCATTTAGCACTCAATTAAATAAACTAAGCATACCATTGCGATTAGCACAGAATTCTGGTCACCGACTATTCCGGTCTAATTTTCGGAAAATAATAATTAATTAAATAATTACCAAAATTAATTAATAAATATAAATAAATGCAACTTAGGCCAGAAAGCCTAATTAAATACCGAAATGGGCCTGGAAAATTTTCGAATCTATCTAGATAAATACTACAGCTTATCTAGTCTCTAATTACGCTACTCTAACCACCTAACATGCATAAACGAATTATTAAATTGCTAATTCATTCTAACTAACCACATAATCTATACTTAACCTAAATTAATCAATCATTATGCATAATTAACGCCATAAGCAGAGATTAGTGAGTAAACTCACCGGTTTTGAAATCTGATGAGTCCATGAGGATGGTGAGGTGGGGATGGGTGGTGACACTTTATGAGGCCTGAAAGGGGTCCAAAGCAGGCCAAATAGTGCATGGCTAACCTAGGGGCTTCAATTTCTATGGCTGGGCCAAAGGAGAGGGCTGGGCAGTTGGTTGGGTAAGACAGAGCCGGCGAAGGCTGCAGTGGCCTTGGCGGGTCACTCAGGCAGCTGAACGGTGGCGTGACGGGTTCCAGCGACCTCCACGATGGTTCGGGCAACCTGTTGGACGGCAAGCAGGGGCAAACAACCCTTCTGGGACGGCGGTGACGCGTGGGCTCAAGTAGGGGGGAGCGGTTCTAGGTTCCGGTTCGGTTCCGTTCGGAACCTGGAACCTACCCTCGGGTACAGGTTCCTCAAAATGAGGAACCTGTAACCTACCCGTGGGAACCAAGAACCTGGAACCTACCCTGTCACAGGTTCCAGGGTCGGTTCCAGGTTCCAACAGGTTCCTTTCCTTTTTTTTTTTGGTTATTTTCATATTTGAACTATAACATATGTGCACGTTACCCAAAAAAACTATAACGTACGCGTACGTTACCAAAAAAACTATAACGTACACACACGTTACCAAAAAAAAAAAACTATAACATATGCGCACGTTACCAAAAAAAAATATAACGTATGCACACGTTACAAAAAAAAAACTATAAAATATGCGCACGTTACCAAAAAAAAATATAACGTATGCGCACGTTACAAAAAAAAAACTATAACGTGCACACACATTACCAAAAAAAAATATAACGTATGCGCACGTTACCGAAAAAAACTATAATGTACGCGTATACTACACGGTAACTTCACATTGACATGTTATCTTGATACATTAACTTCACACTGCACAACAATAATAGAATATAATTAGAAATTTCAAAACAAATAGCAAACTAGAAAGTAGAAATAAAACACCACTAGAACAAGAATGTCTAGAGGTACAAGTTTTGAAAACAATTTCGATTAAACCCCTAAATGAACTCAGAAAATTCTGAAATTTGGACACGTTGTATTTAAGACCTAGAGATACAAGTTTCATGAAGAAATCGTACTCCAATTCGTTGTGGATTAAAAGATAAAATTGATTTACTTTTCCTATTCTCTACTTGCACAGTTTTTGAAACATTTTTGGTTAAATAGGCAAATGAACTACAAAAATTACGAAATTTAAATATGTTATAGGGAAGACATGAAGAGAGATATTTCATGCAGAACACATTTCCAAAAGAACCTCATAAAAAATGATATAGTCCACGCATTGCAACTTACAAGATCCGAACACATCAGATTGCACAGTTTTAGAAACATTTCCGATTAAATACCCAAATGACCTTAAAAAATTATGAAATTCGACTATGTGATAGCCAAGACCATAAGGTAGATACTTCATGAAAACATCGAAGTCAAATTCATCCTAGATAATTAAATATGGACGGTTAAAATCCCTGTTCGTAGTACCGTAATTCCAGATCTAACCATCTCCAAAGGACCACGATTTCACCAACCTATTCTTGTTTTTTTCTCTAAATTTTTGATATATTGTACCTCAGGATGTTCTTTACAACTTTTGTTAAGAAACCAAAGTGAAATTTCGACAAAAAGGTTGCCTTACAGTCCATGCATTTATCAAGGGTCGGTCCCAAAATCTCCAGATCCAGTCTTTCCAAAGAATAACGATTTCACCCACTTATACTTGTTTGTTTTGTCCCAAATATGACTATGTTATACTCAAAGAAGTCCTTTACAACTTTCATTTAGAGGCCGAAGCCAAAATTCAACTTGAACATCACATACAAGTCACTAGAACATCCAAGGTCGAGCTTTTTCTGCCTTAAGTAACCGGTTCAGGTTCCGGTTCCGAAACCAGTTCCGGTTCCGGTTCTGGGACCGGTTTCGGTTCCGGTTCCGGTTCCTAGAAAAAAGGAGCCGGAACCGGAACCGGTCTCCCTTGGAACCGGGAACCGAACCGGACCCTCCTCCGGTTCGGTTCCGGTTCTCGGGTAACCCGGGAACCGCGCTCAGCCCTAGGCTCAAGCACGCAAGCGAGAGAGGCAGTGACAAGCTCAGGCGCGCGATGGTGGCGTGCTGGCGGTTCGACGGGTGTGTGGCTTGCTTTGATGGTTGCTGGCTGTTCTCCCTGGGCTTTTATGGTTTATTGAGCTCTCAAGGCAACAAGGAAGAAGAGATGAAGGCTGAGGAAGGAGGGGGATAGCAGCTCTTGGAGGGGGCTACCTTGAGCTCAAACTATCTTCTTGTCCCTTTGACTAAGGCCCGCCATGGCCGGTTGGCTTCCTCAGCACACTTGTAGCAGCCAAACTTCCTTTAGAAGCTATTGAAGAAGTCCAAAGGTGGTGGACCAAGGGGGGCTATGAATTTTGAAGGAATTTTCCTAAAATCCTCTCTAATTCTCTCTTAAATTGAAGCAATTCGGCACTTATAAATCCCATCGTGTGCTCGATCAAATGGAAATTTTTTCTAGCCAATAGAACCAACTTGCATACCAAAAATGTGATAAAAAACGGTCCCATGAATTTTCCAGTCGAAAATGGCCCTATTTTAACTTTTCACTGAAAATCTCGGTTTGCAGAAAAATCTTCAGAAGATGAATCGATGTTTCTAAAATGACTCGTGACATGACAGAACATTTAATTTCTGAAATCGGATTCAAATTTATGGTTAATTTCAATTTGGTGCGATTTTAGTGTGTCCTAGCCTACCGGGTAGCTTTTAGAAATTTTTGGTGCAATTGATTCGTGATCGATTTTTTTCGAGCCACAATATACCTCTTCGACACATTGGTGACTCTTGGTGGTCATGAAAATCTTGAGATTTTAATTACGGACATAGGGTACTAAAATGACAGAAAAATCAGTCTAGTACTGATCGATGAGAATTTTGCCATTTGGTGGAATCATCTATGTTTAGCCACACATCTCAGTCGAACCGACATATCTTTAATCTCTAATAGATATTTACTATGCCGTAATGATCTCTGCAGATGAGCACGGTTGAGTAGTCGATTCTTAGTCGAATTCTCAAGTATATTGCGTTAAAATTCTTTAATGACTTCCCCAGATAGTCTAGTTATCTCAGGAGTGATCAGCTCAGAGAATAGCACTATATGTGCGTCGATAAAAGGCCCAATTTATTTAATTGAAAACAAAATTGAAAATTCATGATGTTACAACTCTTTCTCTCTTATAAAAATTTCGATCTCGAAATTTAAACAATTATAATACTTCAAGTAAAAAGGTGAGGGTACAATTGTCTCATCAACTCTTCACTCTACCAATTTGCTCTTTCAGTGCCGTGGTATTGCCGTACCACTTTGACCAACGGGATGGTCTTGGTGCGTAGAACCTGTTCTTTCCGATCAACAATCTGAACCGGGCTTTCAACGTACGATACTCTGTCATCCACGTCCAATTCTTCGAAATTAAGCACGTGGGTCGGGCCAGGCTTATATTTCCTTAACATCAACACGTGAAAGAAGTCATGCACTTGCGCTAGTCTTGGTGGTAGTGCAAGACGATATACTAGGATCCCGATTCCCTCTAGAATCTCTAAAGGACCTATGTACGTCTAACTCAGTTTTCCCTTCTTGCCAAAGCACAAAATACCCCTCATTGGTGACAGCTTCTGGAAAACGTGATCACCAAATTGAAATTTCAAAGATCTCCGATGCTTATCTGTGTAATTTTTCTGGCAGCTCTGAGCGGTCTTTAATCTGCCTCTGATGACTGCAACTGCATCCACTAACCACTGAACCAAATTTGGGCCTGTAATCTTTCTTTCCCCGACTTCATCCCAACACATTGGCATTTTGCACACTCTACCATACAATGCTTCGAAATGAGCCATCTGAATGCTCTACTGGTAGTTGTTGTTGTAGGCAAACTCGACAATATGAAACTGTATTTCCCAGCTTCCCTTGAAATCCAGCACACAAGCTCGTAGCATGTCATCGAGGGTTTGGATCGTCCTCTCAGACTAGCCATCCGTTTGAGGATGATACGTTGTACTATACTGCAGCTTCGTTCCTAAGGCAGTGCAAACTCTTCTAAAAGGCAACTGTGAATCTTGGGTCTCGATCTCAGCAGTGGATACTTGTTCTTGATCGTCACTTGATTGAGTTAATGATAGTCAATGCACAGACACAACGAATCATCTTTCTTCTTCACGAATAGAACTGGTGCTCCCCATGGTAATGCACTAGGGTATATAAATGCCTTGTCCAACAATTTTTGCATTTGCACCTTTAGTTCCTTCAACTCAGATAACGATATCCGGTAAGGAGCCTTATAAATTGCCTTTGTCTCGGGTGCTAACTCTCACAAACTTGATCTCTCTCTCTCTCTTTAGCGGTAAGCTTGGCAATTCCTTTGGGAATACATTTGGAAATTCTTGCACCATTAAGATATCTTCGATCTTCAGCTTCTCAACTGTTGTATTCATGACAGTTGCTAGGTAACCTTGACAACCCCCATCTAATAAACGGGTTGCCTCAAGTGACGAGATCAATGTAATCGAGGGTCCTCCTCGACTTCTAACAAATTCGAAACTCTCACCCTCTAATGGGTCAAACTGAATCGCTTTACGATGGTAGTCCATCTTAGCTCATTACTTAATGAGCCAGTTCATGCCAATTATCAAATCAAAGTCATACATGGCTGGGACTAACAAGTCTATCTTCCTCTCTCGCTCACCAATCACTAACTTACAACTAGTACAACTCAATGCAACTAACACCTTATCCTTTAGCGGTGTAGATATGCTAACCACTGACTCTAGCAATTTATGACTTAATCTGATCAGCTTAATATATTGCTCGACAATAAAAGAATGAGTCATGCCAGGGTTGAATAAAGCATAAGTAGTATGGTTGTTTAGTGAAACCGTACTTGTAATCACATTAGATGCATCTTTAGCTTGACCTCTCGTAATGGCGTACACTTGTCCTTGAGCTGGGGGTCTAATTTGTCCACCCTGCGATGCGTTCTGCAACATGAATCTTTTGATCTAGCCCATGGGTGGCGGTGGTGGTAACTGCTATTGTCCCCTTGGTCTTCTGGGACAATCTCTGGCCATGTGACCTTATTAGCCACAATCAAAACACGCAACCATCGTTAAATGGCATGGGGCTGAGCCATGTCGCCTTCTGCAGAAGTGACACACCATTTTGATGTGGCCTCACTTACCAACTCCATCATTCCTATTGGGCGGAACTTGAATTCTTCCTCTGGTCATGGGTCTCTTCCTAAACTAGTTTCTGTCTTTGTTTGAAATGAACCTTGATTCAGACGAGGCGGCTTGTTCGTTCTAATCTCTCTCTATTAGCTGGGCCCGTTCATAAAGGTCATCATAGTTCTTCAGATTCAATGGCACCAACGGGCTTCTCACTTCCAGTTTGAGCCTATCTTTAAACTACCTAGCTCGGTTTATCGGATTCTTGACCAGTTCGGGGGCGTATTGCGATAGTTCAACAAACTTCGCTTTATACTGATCTACAGTCATCATACCTTGGCAAAGGAATTGAAATTCCGCCATCTTTAGTTCTCTAGCACTATTAGAGAAGTACTTGTTGAAGACTTCGACAAAAGTGTTCCACTCCAAGACTACACTTTCAGGGAATACTATTCCTTGGGTGGCTCTCCACCAAGTACTCGCAATACCATGTAGCTGGTAGGTTGTAAGGACTACCTTCTTCGCCTTGGTGCAATTAATAGTGCAAAAGCCTTCTCCAAGCCTTTGATCTATAGAGCTGCAGCTTTGGGGTCTCCTGCCCCATTGAACTTTGGTGGGTTCACCTTTAAAAACAATTCCACCAGCTTATGCATCAGTCTCCCAGCGATCATGTTCCTTGATGGAACCTCAGTAGGTGTGGCTACAAGTGCGATAGTAGCAGTGGCAGCATCCGCGATGGCATTAGTGGCAGTTGTGGTAACGACGGCATTGGCAGCTTGAATCTGAGCCAGTTGATCCATCCTATTTACTAGTATCTCTAGCGCTTGCATGATCCTAGCAAACCTTGAATTCTCAGGGGCTACTACCCTAGCACCAGCAGAAGGTGGTGCTACTCCACTGGCGCTAGCCTGAGCTGGCGCTCTACCACGGCCTCCTCGAGTACTGACCCTTGTCGACGTCTTATCCCGAGTAATAGGTCCTATGGTCATTTTCCTAGGAATCCTATGCTCTTGATTACTCATAATGCAAGTTTTCCACCGAAACTTGCCTTCCAATTCCACATAAAATTAGAAGCTGAGTGACCCTAAACGAATAATTCTACCAAACAACTATCACAGACATGCATCAGCATGAAATAAAGGTCAATCCTACTAACTTTCCCATAAACCATCACACCTTATCACTCCAACCATTAACCTGCATTGATACCACTTAATGGGGATGTCACGCCCCCATTCTCCAAGTGCGTGCCCATCCCTCGGTGATCGATTAAATAGCGACGTTCCAGGACGCGTCGCTGACCCATTCATTTTATGTGTATGTGGAAGCGAATAATTAAATCCCTAAACAACATAAAGATAGGATTGAAAAGCAGGGCCACAAATTTTTGAAAACCATATACATGTCAAACTAAGTCATATACAGTATTAGCCGATATATATACAAGGTTTGCAAAAAGGGTGGGGGGTTTACAAATCCTCTAAGCATTGGAGTCTTCAACTGAATACTCTAGGGACCTTGGATCCGACAGACTCGGGTCCACCATTGAACCACCAGAGGGTTTGCCATGCATTTTCCAAAAGTAACCTCCAATACCGACATAGGGACCTCAAATTCCAATATGAGACATTCTCTTTGTCTATTTCGCTCACGACGATCCCACGGTCTGTATTGGTGCGGTACCTTATGGGGTAGACTCGTATCAACCTAGACCACGGATCTTACGAGTTTATAGACCCATCCCCTTGGGTTCCCATGGAGCGGAATATAAGATACCTACTTGAGAGGAGCTGCCATCTAAGGACTTGAAAATGTTATCCCACAATGGGGTGAGACGACGTCTTAGCAAATTCACCCCTTAAACTCCGACTAGGAAGGAAATACGCCCCAAGGCTATCTAAGCATGCACAAAACGGAGGACTTACCTTTACCTAAGTTCATTCCTGCAAGTTAGTACAGTTCACACACTCAACCAATCAATTCAATTTAATTGATTCAACCCCAACGATACTATCTATCAATCCATCTAATCAATACTATCTATCAATTCAATACTATCTATCCAGTACTAAGAAAATGAACTATGCTCACACAAGCTAAAAATGATAGATAATAGCTCGTACAAGCTGATAAAAAGAGATAGTAGCTCCCATAAGCTGATATAGATAGATAGTAGCTTCCACAAGATGATATAGATAGATAGTAGCTCATTGAAGCCGATATATGCTCACCAGAGCTGATATATGTATATTATACTCGTTAGCTGACAATTTCACTGTTTTCAAAAAACTCGGTAAAAATAATCATATGTGGGTACACGGTAGGCCTCAACCAAAAGTATAATATCTTTAATTCATAAAATCCCACTAATTATATAGTCAATAAAAACATTTTTGGCGCCGTAAACCGACACTTGGTAATTTTTTAATTAAATACTTGAAAATACTAAATTTTGGGATAAGTACCCAAAATTACAATCAACACTCAATTTACATCATTTAGCACTCAATTAAATAAACCAAGCATACCATTGTGATCAACACAGAATTTCAGTCATCGGCTATCCTAGTCTAATTTTTGAAAAATAATAATTAATTAAATAATTACCAAAATTAATTAATAAATACAAATAAATGCAACTTAGGCCGGAAAAGCCTAATTAAATATTGAAACGGGCCTGAAAAATTTTCGAACCTATCTAGATAAATACTACAACTTATCTAGTCTCTAATTATGCAACTCTAATCACCTAACATGCATAAACGAATCATTAAATTGCTAATCCATTTTAACTAACCACATAATCCATACTTAACCTAAACTAATCAACCTTTAAACATAATTAACTCCATACGCGGAGATTAGTGAGTAACTTACCGGTTTTGAAGTCTGATGAGTCCATGAGGATAGTGAGGCGGGGACGGGCCACAAACTCCTAAGCAGTGATGCCTTACGAGGCCCGAAAGGGGTCTAAAGCGGGCCAAACAATACACAGCTGACCTAGGGGCCTTAGTTTTTGTGGCTGAGCTAAAGGAGAGGGCTAGGCAGATGGTTGGGTAAGATATAGCCGGCGAAGGTTGCAGCAGCCTAGGTGGGTCACCCCGACGGCTGAACGGCAGCGTGACGTGCTTTAGTGACCTCCACGATGGTTCAGGCGACCCGTTGGATGGCGAGCAGGGGTAAACGATGCAGTTGGGATGGTGGTGACATGCAGGCTTAGGTGCGTGAGCGAGAGAGGTAGCAACGGGCTCGGGCGTGTGACGGCGGCGTGCTGGCGGTCCAATAGGCATGCGGCTTGCTCAGATGGCTGCTGACTGTTCTCCCCGGACTTCTATGGTTTCTTGAGCTCTGAAGGCAGCAAGGAAGAAGGGAGAAAGGTTGAGGAAGAAGGAGGGGGACAGCAGCTCTTGGAGGGGGCTACATTGACCTCAAACTATCTTCTTGTCCCCTTGACCAAGGCCCACCATAGCCGGCTGGCTTCCTCAGCACACTTGCAGCAGCCAAACTTCCTTTAGAAGCTATTGAAGAGGTTCAAAGGTGGTGGACCAAGGGGGGCTATGAATTTTGAAGGAATTTCCCTCAAATCCTCTCTAATTCTCTCTTGGATTGAAGCAATTCGGCCCTTATAAATCCCACCAACATGTCCTCGATCAAATGGACATTTTCCCTAGCCAATTGAACCAACTTGCATCCTAAAAACGAGATAAAAAAATGGTCCTCTGAATTTTTTGGTCGAAAACGACCATATTTTAACTTTTCACCGAAAATCTCGGTTTGCAGAAAATTTTTCAGAAGATGAGTCAACGTTCCTTAAATGACTCGTGACATGACAGAAATTTTCAATTTTTGAAATTGGATTCAAATTCATGGTTAATTTCAATTTGGCACGATTTTAGTGTGACTTAGCCTACCGAGTAGTTTTTATAAAATTTTGGTGTAATTGACTCATGGTTGATTTTTTTTCGAGCCACAGTGTACCTTTTCGACACATTGATAACTGTTGGTGGTTGTGAAAATTTTGAGATTTTAATTACACACACAAGGTACTAAAATGACAGAAAAATCAGTCTAGTGTCGATCGGCGATGATTTTGCCATTTGGTAGAATTACTCATGTTTAGCCACACATCTCAATTGAACTGACCTATCTTTGATCTCAAATTGATATTTACTGTGTCGTAATGATCTCTGCAGATGAGCACCTCAAGTTTATTGTGTTAAATTCCTTAATGACTTCCCTAGATAGTCTAGTTATCTCCGGAGTGATTAGCTCAGAGAATAGCACTATAGGCACGTCGATGAAAGGCCCGATTTATCTAAATGAAAATAGAATTGAAATTTCAGGATATCACAATTTTTCTTTCCATATTATATTTTCTTGCATTTCTAGCATCCAAAAAACACCTTATTGGGGGTGTCTTTTAATTACTTTTCAATAATTTTCTTATGAATTTTTCTTTCCATATTACATTTTCTTACATTTCTAGCATCCAGAAAAAACATCTTATTGGGGGATGTCTTTTAATTACTTCCCAAGAATTCTCTTATGTTTTTTTCCTTCCATTTTTCATTTTCTTACATTCCTATTATCCAGAAAAAAACACATTATTGGGGCATGTCTTTTATTTACTTTCCAAGAATTCTCTTATCAAATTTTCTTCCCATTTTACATTTTTTTACATTCCTAGCATCCGGAAAAAACACCTTATTAGGGCATGTCTTTTAATTACTTTCCAAGATTTTTCTTATAAAATTTTCTTTCGATATTACATTTTTCTTGCATTTCTAACATCCAAAAAAAAAAAAAAACCTTATTGGGGCATCTTTTAATTACTTTCCATGAATTCTCTTATGAAATTTTTCTTTGCATATTACATTTTTCTTTCATTCCTAGTATCCAGAGAAACACCTTACTAGGTGTCTTTAATTATTTTCCAAAAATTCTCTTCCGAATTTTTCTTTCCATATTACATTTTTCTTGCAAACCTAGAATCTAGAAAATCACCTTATAGAAGACATGTCTTTGAATTACCTTCCAAGAATTCTCTAATGAAATTTTCTTTCCATATTACATTCTTCTTGCCTTCCTAAGAGAATCCACGCCCTATATAAATGCCGCATGAGCTCACAATCCGTACCCATCAAAACTTTCCACCACTTTCTCATCTCAGTTTTCCAAGAAAAAAAACAGAAAATATATTCTGTCTATTACATATTCTTCAAGAAAATGTATATGCACCTCTCCTATCCTGATGACAAAAAGGGAGTGAAGCTCACTGTCGAGGAGTTGGAATCTATCTCTAGTTCCTTCGATGAGTCCCTCCTCTCTTCCCTCTGTGGCTTGAGCCCCGCCTCTACCAGCTTGCCTTGGCTCTTCTCTGCTGTCAACGTGCTCACTACTGCTCACTCCGCCGTGAGATCCTTGATCTACGAGCTGAAGTCGGACGGTGACGATAGTCTCTTGTCATGGTATCTAGACAACAGCCAGAAGGTCTTAGATGTCTGCAACCGCATGTCCTCCAAGATCGAGCGACTGTGTCTCCGTCACTTGGACCGGAGGATGATGATGAAGCTCCTTGGCTCGGGGAGCAACCCCTCGAAGGAGGACATTCACCAAGCGAGGGATTTACTCAAAGACTCGGAAGACGAGGGCATGGTCGACATCGAGGAGCTGATTAGAGACTTGGCCACAAGCATGGTAATGTCGGCTATGCGAAGGAAGGACTTGCCGGTCGACAAGGTCGTTCGCCGTGCGGTCCAAGCTGTCAATTTCTTGACGGCATTTGTTGCCGGAGTCATATATTCGACCCTGTGCTCCTCCTCTAGGGCGATTGCCTGCGTATGCGTCCCAGAGGAGTTCCCTTGGGGCGACTCTGTCCGTGCAATCGAGTCGACAATTGTCGTGGAGTCGAGACGTGGCGAGGAAACGGACAAGAAGACACGGGTCTTGGAAGAGCTTAATGACGTGGAGGCGCGTGGGAGGCATGTGTTGGAGGCGATTGACGAGGTGGTGGCATCAGGAGAGAATGAAGAGGTCGTGGGGAGGCTAAGGGAAGCAGCGGTTGGGCTGGAGAAGGCCACCGAGCAAATGTTGAAGGGGTTATACCATTTAAGGGATGGGGTGCATGAGCTGTTCCTGACGGTGACGAGGATAAGAACGGAGATGGTAAACGAGTTTAGGCTGAGTTTGTTGAAAGGATCATTGCCAAAGAAACTATTGAAGCCTAGCAAGAACAACTAAGCTAAGGTTTCGGAAAGAACAAAAGGAAAATGATGCCTGAGATTTGAGCGCAAACAAATTGCAAGTGAATTGTGAGGGACTGAGATGATGTTGGAAAAATATTAGATAGCATTCAAAATAAGAATTATTGAAAATTTATTGAAAATAATGAAAAATAAGATTAATTGTTTGAAGCGTGCAAATACCGTCTTAAGGATAATTCTGTCTTTCAAAGTATGAAACTGATGCGATGGGCACTACTGACTATCCTCCCAAGAAACAATATAACTTCAGCAAAGAAAAGAAAAAAAATGAGAGGAAACTTGTTTTTTTAATTTGATATGTCATCAGAAATTGTGGTTTAAAGTTTATATTCAAACGAAAGTAAAGAGCCACCCAAAAACCATTACAAATCAATTGATAATTAACAAATTGGTGACCGATATAAAGCCATTATAAAATAATGAAGGGTTTATGAAGAAATAAATCAATCATTACAAGCCTCACAAAATGTTACACGGCCATATAAAGAAGCCATTACATAACTGTTACAAAATTGTTTACAATGACCGTTATAAAATAGAAAAAGAATAGTCTAAGTGTCATAACTTTCATCCGGTGCTAATATGAATACCATAACTTTTCTTTTCGCTCACTTAAGTGCCACATCGAAGTAAAAATAATCATTTGAGTGCCATTTCAGACAAATGATCATGTGTGGATTTTATTTTTTTAATTCACCGTTCGACATGGGTTTTTTCTTTTTTTTGTAATGTTTATTAGACTTTTTGAATTTTTTCTTTATTTTTGTTTTGGTTTATTATTTTTTTCTATCTAGGCCAGTGAGGGTCACCAACGACCCTCACTTGGCCACCTCGCCCTTAGCTGTGACAGCCCTTGTGGCCACATCAAGTGAGGGCCATCACAACCTCGCCCATGGCCACCTAGCCTTGGCAAGACCCTTTGCGGTTGAGGGTGAGGTGATCCTCTAGGAGAGGGTTTCGCAGCAAGCGAGGGTTGTTGGTGACTCTTGTTAGCTCTAAAAAAAGGCAAAAATATAAAAGGAAAAGAAAAAAAGAAGAAAAATTCAAAATTTTTTTTCCCTATTAGTGTTAACGAAGTCACGTAGAACGATCAACATTCACGTCAAATTTTTCTAACTAGCCAAATCCCTCGAGTGATCGATTTTTTAAATTTGTGAAATCCGAGTGGAAAAAAGTTATAGCACTCAAGTGAGTGTTGTATAAAAGTTGTGGTACTTGCGCTGTTCTTACCACGTTGTAAAACCATTATTAAATTGTTATATAAAGCTAAAAAAATCATTATAGAATAATGGCTTCCATGGCTGTTATAACTTCTATAAAGAAATTACTTTTTCAGATATTTTAAAACTATCGAAATATCTAATAATCCCTCATGTGTTTTAATAGGTTTTGAAATGAAACAAAATAATGTTGGGCTATTGGAGACTGTTGCATTGGAACTAGTGCTTATTAGGCTATGAACTAGATCTAGAAAGAATGAATTATAATTCACGAAATCATTGGTGAAGTTCAAAACTTCTATGAACCAAAAATTTCTTTTTGTGAATGATAATTTTCACCAATCACATTATACTCACAAAGTATTGTGTTTAATACGATTTTGCACTAACAAGCCATGTGCGTGTTTGTTTTATTCTTAAGTGCTCTAAAAATTATTGCCAATAATTCTCATAAAAGCACCCCAACTCAACACTTATATAGGTGGTTACATCAAGTGTGTTATGCAGTTAATACACCACTTGTCATGCTGTGGACCTTTCCTCACCACGAGAACACGACATTCGCCATTAGATTAATTTACAACGTTTTAATAGGCGTCGCTGTCCCATTGATTTTTATCTTTCAATTAAGCACATGTGAAAGTGTGCAACTTAATAACCCAAACATCAACAATAGACGGATAGTAAGGAAAACACACATATATTATGCAACTTATTTATGCTTCATTAATATATCGAAACATTATAATTACAAACCTACTTCTTTAGGGCCATTCCGATATTCATCCCACAAAAAGAGATAAGGGGGAAGGGTTAGTCCTAGCTCCTCTACAAGGGCGGCTACCAAAGACAATTCCCATCAAAAGTCAGTATCTTCACGGCTCGAGCTAGGGTTCTAGGTCACAATCAACGTTGGAATCGGGGTCATCCATGGTGCCACGAGGAAGGGGCACCACTAACCCATCAGTGTCACCGGACGAACCATCAAACCCATGAAGAGGATAGTAGAAGTCTTTGTCAACCCAAGCGAACCAAGCCACATGAAGATTGGGAACTAGGTACCCCACACCCTCGTCCACCCACACTGTCATGGTATGATACTAGAAAAGGATGTCAGTTGTTGTGTCCTCTACTTTGAGCACCAACACCTTCATATATACAAGAAGACCGAAACGAGAAGGCGAGAGACTCATATCTAGGAGACCGAAAAATGTTAAACAATAACAAATAAGTTGAAAACTCAATAAGTGAATAACCTAAACGTTGTATAGGTAGATGTCTCGCATTGAAATCTTACGAAAGCTCGTCCCCAACATGTCGATGGCAGATTAATAATAAATCTTTGCTTTACTTTAACTAGATACATGAAAGAGGACCCTCAGCCACCTAGACTACTCTTCCTATCAGCAACCTAGAACATTATATACTCATAACAATTCTACGCATGCCAGTTAATGACATTAGAAATCTTCATGTGCTTCACAAGTCACAATAGTAGCATAAAAATCCACACGTGTCATATAATGATCTCAAAGATGTTACCATGGCTATCACTCCTCAAATAATGTCCACGTGCCTCTCACGTCCCAATTTATGACAATTAACTCATACATGAGCCTTCTCACATCGTAAAAATGATCATTAAATTATGCACGGGTCTTATGCATCATAAACAATGGCATACGACAAATGTACGTGTCATAAAATCACTTCACAAGTATGCACGCCTCTCACAAATGTCTCGCATGCACCGTCGCCTCGAAAATCTCATTTTCCTGAACCCAGCCTAGTATGCTAGGAGAATGGCTTCACAGGAATCAAGACAGGGGGACCTGAATTAAGGGTGATCCGGACCCCACGGTTATTATTTCCCCATTTTATTGTTGGGGTTGACTCCGCTAACAAGAGCAGTTTTAAGGACCTGCTCAGGTCCGCACATAATACTTTATAATATCATGCTATCTTGAGTCCATTTAATTAACACACGTAATAGGCATCCTCCGGTTCTTCTTGAAACCTCCGAGACATCGTCTTGACCCATCAAGCATGGCATCCAAAAACCTTCAAGCATCGTTTCGTAATCATCATCGTGAATGGCATCCAAAAACCTTTGGGCATCACCCCTGATGTCCCTCAATGGCGGCATCATCCCCCGAAAACCTTCAATGACGGAATCTCTCATGTGACCATACAAATTAAGCACACCAACAGTGCTCCAAGGGCATGTCAAGCAATGTGTAAGTCATGACTTATCAAAACTGCATTGATAAAATATGCCGAGCACGAAACGAGAATTGTGGCTTTACTCGTTACATTTGAGCATCAGCTTAAATCAATCCCCAATCAAATAATACATTTCAATATTGTCGAACCAAGAGAGTGACTCGGTCTAGCGTGCTTCCACGCACATCTAAGAACCAACACAAATCTGATTTCTAAGGCTCGGTGTGTTTTCAAGCATCGACTGTGACTTATAGACATCTATATGCAAAATCACTTTCATAAATCAATAACGAACCTTGCAACCAATCATAACAGCATCACATAAGGCGAAAACATCCAACAATAACCATAGCTCATAATATCTAAATTTAGGCAACAAGTAAGTTAGAACTACATATAATAGAGATACAAGATTACATCTAAAGGATGATAACAAGCCTTGAATCTAATACTAATCCATATCACATAAAGATGATACAACCAACCATAGCAGCCAAACATAGGAACTAAGCCTAGGTATCGATAGTAACAGTCCGCGCACAACAATCATGGCAATCCCTCTAGACCGAGCAATGACATTAGCATAACCAGACTATTTCTACTAATAATGACATTAGCATAAACAGACTATTTCTACTAATAATGACAATTCAGGTAACCTCGACAATCACATAATCATTTCTGGCCTATTATTGAACTTCATAACCCAAGAAACTCATGAACAAATCATACAAAATTAATTACATGAGGCTTTTCTATCTATGATAGCTCTAATAACACAAAAAAAAAAAACCTAAATTCGAGTTACGTAACACAACGGCCTAACTAAGACATGGATTGGGAGACGGGAGACGGGGGGGGGGGGGGGGGGGGGGACGGTGGCGCTAGACAGTGGACAGCAAGGTGGTGGCAAGCAGTGGCGTAGAGTAGTAGCGAGCGAGACGGCGAACGGTGAGGTGACAACGACCGTGGGTAGCAGTGGTGATGAGCAGCCGGGAAAGGAATAGAGGGGGAGAGACACGTGAGGGAGAGGAGAGGACGAGGGGGCTTTGGTCAAGGTTAGGGGGAGAGAGAGGGAGAGAGAATGAGAGAAATCTAAAGAAAGAAGAAGAACTAAGAAGAAAATAATTGAGGAGAGAGAAAATATCTTCCAAGAACATTAAATGTTATCTCAATTTTTTGACTAGCCATGATGGCCTCCTAAACTTGATGAGCAAGAGTGAATCTCTTCCTTGCAAGTGTCAATCCAAGGGCTCATCTTATCCAAGGTTGTTCTTCAAGTTTCCAAGACCAAATAATGCTTCTAGTTTAAGAACAACTAGCTTAGTTGCACCAACTAAGCTTGTTCTTCCCAAAGTGGCGCCCAACCCCTTCTAGAATGGCCACTTGATTTTTGTTCTCACTCAATGCAATCTCAATAAACTATATTGGTCTCATTTCTAGGGCTACTAAAGTCCATGTCCTTAAATTAGCACAAGTCTCCACTTAATGTGCTTATGGACTAAGTAATACCATCTCAAACAGATAGAAATGTCTTGAGAACAGCTATAATCGATACCAGTAATTAGACCAAGGTTCATGGCTATGTTTTGATCGAACACGGCCCTAACGTGACCTATGCATATTTGGGCGGCATTGGCGGAACTTGCACAGTCCGACCCGAATTGACTTTGACACTTGACCAGGATTTTACATGTGATCTATATTTGAGTATGGTTGATCCATGAATAATCCTTCGTTGTTATGTAATCAAGTAGGATCGATTGACTTACCTTGGGCTCATGGTCATATGGAATCTGATTAGGGTCATTCACAAATGGTACATTGATTGTGCGACATCACTCGCGATTGATATATACTCAAGTTAAGTTGATCTATACCCATTCGTTGACTGACTAGTGATGGCATGTGATCATCCACAGTGATCCTTATGGTCGAACGGTCTTTTCATGGTCAATTACTCTAGTCCATCGCAATCTTGATCTTGAGTCACTTTGCCCCTAATCAACTAGTTGGCTCGTGAATAATCCTTAGGATCGAGTCACAGCCTATCCTCGTTACCGGTGTTCTAATCCTTAGTCCATTCCTTGTGGTCTAGATAGGAGTCTGAATCAAGGATGTCACATCACCAATAGTATGGAATTCATTAAGAGCTTAGCTTAGCCTATTTTTCATTGTAGTCTTGGGATGTTATCACCTTTGGACAAATTTTTACAAAAGGGCATCACTAGATTAACAAGTGACTTGTTATTATTACTCATATGAATCTAATTCATAGAATTGTTAATCATATAGGTTATATTACCATCACTGTTGATTTTCTTAATTGGCTTAAGTTTCATTTCCCTCAATGAATAGTGTCATTGTAGTCAGGGTATCGGCCAAAATCATTTTTGACTTTAATCAATTGACGTTATTCCATCTTGAAATAATTACTTTACTACATCACATTTGGACGTGTGTTCTTTTTTTTTTCTTTCTTTTTTACCATTGAAATTTTCATTCTTTGTAATGGCATTATTTCTTCGCAATAACTATTGTCACTTGGCAATCACAACGCATGATCATGAATGGTATCGACTCCATTTCCTTTCCTAAGAACTTCATTAGTTCTCAACTTACAAAAAATAAATTAAAAATAATACTTGCTTCTCCTTCCCCTATTAGAGTGTAGAAGGATAAAGTATTATGTTTTTACGTATATGCCTAGTAGCACCTAGGCGTGGTCAATTCTAAGGCAGATATGTTCTAGAGTTAGAACCTGGAACCTACTCTATTATAACTAATTCACAGATTTTGAAATGGAACCTATCTTGTTTGCCTAGAATTGGTTTTGAAACCCACCCTATTTTTTTCGGTCCGATTCTACGGTCTACCCGAAAACCTGTCTTATTTGTTTGTTTCTTTTTTTGGTTCATTTTTATAGCAAAATCAAATGAGACAATGAGTAACGAAACAATTCAAAGTAAAAGATGAACAATAGAAATCCTAATCCGCCAAAAATAATAATCTATAAGATGAATATGTAATCGCGTATAGATATAAACTATAAAAAGTTCAAACAAGTAACATAAAATATAACTTATAAAACTCCATTCCCCATTCACCCATAAAATTTTGTGGGAAGAAGAAAGACTGGTGAGGAGTTCCAAGAAAGGACAGAGGACGAAAGAGTGTTGAGGCTAGAATTTAGGAGAAAATGAAATTAGAACTTCGGTTTTTTAGCTTATAAAACCGATTTCAAAATCGGTTCAAAAACAGGGTGCTCCAATCTGGTTTCTAAGTGGGTATTCACTCGGAACCTATTCCCGGATTGGTTCCAACAAGAACCAATTTCCGTACTTATTTTCGAGCGGTCCAATCCGATTCCCGAATAGAACCAGTTTGGTGGCACACCCCCTAATAGGCTAATAGCACCCGAGTTTACCACCCGTTCTTTCACATTAGCCACAATATTGACTTGGGAAATGATCACATCAATTATGTCAATAGATCATCTGCTTCAACCAAGTCAACTTTTGATTTGTCATTTCTCCCACAGTTTTATTTGGCTGATTTCCAAATTACAACATCTTCACCAAAAGTCAGCACGTATCTGTTATCGGAGCTTGTCTCATTTGAATCTATGCTTTCATGATCACAAGAAGTTGTCTTTTTCAGTCAAATAGAGAAATTTGACATTCAATTGAAATATCGTAATTCCATTGTCTCAAGATAATTTTTTGATACGGTTTTTTCCTGCACAATGGATCTATGGACAATAAGGTTTAGAGACCTTATGCTCGATTGCAAAAAAATCAATCAATGGAGCCTCAAGAGCCGGTCAACTTTGGAAGAGCTTTAAAAACCACGAGTTCACTCTTTACGAAAGTCGACTTTTTTGAGTCAAATCGAGCCCGATAAAGACATTTTTAGGATATATTAAGCACCTAAGGCAGCCATTGAACAAAAGGGGCGAACACGACCTGACCTCCATCTAATTAAAGTTGGCCCACAAGCAACTAAGCTCGGCCCATTAAGCTCTCTCGACCGGTGCCCATTTTGCTCCCAATTGACTATCCATTGGTAACTCCTTTGCCCATCGATCAAACTCCATAGGTTGTTTTTGATAGCTAGAATAAAATTCAAGATAAAATAAATTTCATTCCGTTCTATATTTGGTTCCAACTAAGACAAGATAACATCGAATATAAAAAAAACACTGTCCAAACAAAAATATTCTATGGGAGAGATGGGATAAAAATGGATAAAATTTTTTATATCCACATTATAAATTTTTTTTCTTGAATGACAACTTCTAAAATTAATAAAATTAAAATAAAACTTCAATAAGATTAATATTTGAATTCTAATATAAAATAATACAATTCAGAATAACAAAAAATAACAACAATTTTTTGTTATATTTATTCCTATTTTCAACTATATATTTGATTTTTTTTATCTTATATCATATATTCTATATATTTATATTTATTACATATTTTAGGTATATTAGCAAATTTTATTATTTAATTTAATTTCAATTAAGGAATGATGGTAAAAATAAAAATAAAAGAAATTAAAAAAAAGAAGCAAAAAAGAAAAGAAAAGATAAAATGACGTATGCAAGAGAGCTGAAGCACTATAATTTTCGGAATTGTGGAGGTGAATTATTTTGTTTTCTCTCTCTTACTATATTTGGTATTCGTTGTTTGATATATCTCATCAATATTGTTGTTGCCCATTCGCTTTTCTTGTCATCGTCGAACCTGTGGTTTTCTCCTTTGCCGTTTAAGATTTTGATAATATAATATCTTGGATTTATTGATGGAAGTCATTTCCGTTCACATATTCCTAGTTTCTTTGGTAGTGAATCATGTAGATTCTTACCCATCCATGTTTGTGCATTTTCATGTTCATTATCCCATTCATACCAAACAATGATCATGATAGGATATGAAAATATCTGGTTTTATTATCGCAATTTAATAAACAATAGATCTGATATAGTGATTTCTTAATTTTCATATCCTATTTTATTTTATCCTATTATGACTAGAAATTTATACGATCAAACTTGACCTTAATGATGGAAATCTTCACCACTAAAGGTCTGACAAGTCACTAATCCTTGCAAATGATTGACCAGCCAATTAGAGAGCTATATGGTATTCTCTTCTTTTTCAATGATGGATCCAAATCCACCAATGAGAAGTGAGAACTGAAGATTTCGAAGTTCACTCTCTTCCTCTAATCGATCCCTGCGCTCTCTTTAACTCTCACTTTCATGCGCCACTTCTATATTTTCCCCTTACAAGCTCTCTACAAAATCCTATCTAATCTCCCTCTCCAAGCCCGATATAACAGCCACCACTTCCAGCCAATACTGGCGTCCCACAACCCCTCCGGCGGCCTTCAGTTCTCCTTCGACATTTATTATCTCCTCCGATGTTTCTATGATTTAATCGTGCCTCTTGTTCATCACTAATCACCTATTTTCCACGATCTCCATTCGCTTTTAGCTAGCTTGCCTCCAATTGCAGCGAGTCCTTCTTCAAGTTTAAGGTCTGTTCTTTCATCTATTTTTGATCTCATGCGAATGGCCAAGGATTCCAACTTGATTCATGGTATAAAATGAAGTTGAACTTCAATCTATGCACCAAACATCTCGGATTGGATTTGATGAACAATTGACCATGATTCGTGAATTTGATTTGATTTGATTTAATAAGAATTGTGATGCTAAAAAATTGCATTAACTTAGTCATGGCCGAAAGACCTCTATCCATGAAATTGATCTGATCTTAGATGATTCATGATGAACTTCCTAGAAAAAAAATAGTACATATTCATCGCTCTTAAATGGTTATGCTACTCTCCATGCTCGGAGCTCTCTCTCTACCGAAGGTGTAGCAATGGCAACCCTCCCTCTCACAAACCCTAATCATCCACCATAACCTTGATTCCCACCACTGTCTCATCCATTTCCACGATCCCACACCCACAAAAAACCTAATCACCCATCACACCCTGGTTGGTTTCATATTACTGTTTCATCCAAAACCGTGAACCCAGAGCCTCAGTCCTCGTCACCGACGGGGATTTCGTTGTTGTTCCAAGATCCACTCACCAAAGAAGGGAGAACTGACGGCACGTATGGATCAGGTGTGACTCCCCTTCGAATCTTCCATACCGTGGCTAATCCCTAGCAGTAATGGAAGGGGAAGGAGAAGTTGTGGACCGTCTTGCCCATCTCTGCAATATATTAGGTAAGATGATGTATGAGAATGTTATGCCTATTCTTGATGAAGATTTATCGGCTGAGAAACTTCAAGAATGCCGATTCTCTCTAGTTGGGCAACTCTACAATAACCCTAATGTTAACTTTCAAGCACTTACAACGGCTATGAAAAAGGCATGGAGAAATGAGAGTGTAGAGGTAAAACCCTTAGAAAATGGGAAAATTAGCTTTGCTTTCAGGAATGAAGGGGAAAAAAACCGAGTATTAGAGGGAGGTCCTTGGTCGTTTTCAAACCATTTATTGATACTAAGAGCATGGGAACCAGACACTCCTCTACACTGTTATGAATTTAAAACATGTGCATTTTGGGTCAGAATTTATGGGCTCCCTTTGGAATGGAATTCTGAAAGCATGATAAAGAAGATCACAAGTTCAATGGGGAAAGTTCTGGAGGTGAAAACAGACGCTAGAGGCCTTACTTTTCAGAAAATAGGGAAAGCAAAAGTGGAGTTAGATGTGGAGGCTAAATTGCGCGTAGGACAACTGATGCGACATGGGAATAAAAAAGTGTGGCTGGACTTCAAATATGAGAGACTACCATTTTTTTGCTTCTCTTGTGGCAAGATAGGCCATTATGCGACTTATTGTAAAGACATACCTTATGAGGAGGAGAAATTCACAACTGAATTGGGAGGCTGCTTTGGAGGCTGGTTGAAAGCAGAAACCTCTGACCATAGCCCATTCTGGAAAGTATTCTATGATGAAGCTTCACCAACACAAAATGAAGAAGAGGTTGTTCCTGAAACCCCTATATAAGAGGGGCAAGCTGAGATTAGGGAAGAAAACCAGCACCTTCCGCTTATTAATAGCCAAAATCTGCAACAGGGAAGTATGGACCAGATGCTAATGGATCATTACTCTCACACCACAAATGAGCTAATGATGCAAAACTCAGGGAAAAGAATGCTTCTTCTCACTGTTTCGGAGCACAACAACAATCCTAACCTCCAGACATCTACTTCAATCAGCCTAAAAAAGAAAACCAATATGCAACCAAAAACCCCCTCTTTCAAGAAACAAAGGAAATCCCATATGCCAGCAACACTAACCCCAACACAGGGTTGGTTGGATGAAACTCAGCTCCTTGAAACACCCATACAGATGACTAAAGAAGTTGAAGCACGGGCTGTGGTGGCTAGCCCTAATAAGCCACCAAATGACCCATGAATATACTGAGCTGGAACTGTCAAGGGTTGGGCACACCCTTGACAGTTCGAGAGTTGAGAGCCTTAACGGCTCAATATAGGCCCTGTTTGGTTTTTATTATGGAAACAAAAAATAAAGCTGAGTTTGTGCAAAGAATCAAAAGAAGACTCCAATTCCAGAGGTGTGTAGTAGTGGATCCTGTGAGTACAGCGGGAGGATTGGCCCTTATGTGGGATGATCGGATTTCAGTGGATATTGACACAATGACTGAAGACTTTGTGAATTTAAAGTGTGAAGAAGGGATTTCGGGTAAAACAATGCGTATCACCTTTGTTCATGCTCCATATACCTACTCCAGAAGGCTACAACTTTGGGAGACCTTAAAACAAATCAGCTCCTTATGTACTTTGCCATGGGTGTGCTTGGGGGATTTTAATGAAGTGCAGTTCCATTGGGAAAAAGTGGGAAAGAGGCTAGCTGAAAATTTCAGAATGAGTGCTTTTCGGGATTGCTTGGATGCATGCTCTTTCATGGACATAGATAGTAAGGGATGTGCTTTTACCTGGGCCAGTAACAGAGATGGGGAAGAATATGTGAAAGAAAGACTAGATAGGGTATTGTGCATGATCGAATGGAGATTAATGTACCCTGAAGCTGAGGCTTTTGCCCTACTTGCAGTAGGGTCAGATCATAGCCCTCTTATATTGTCTCTTCAAACAACTCAAGTTAGAAGAAAACGAAACTTTAAATTTGAGGCGTTTTGGCTTTTGAATGCTAAATGTAGGGAAGTGGTGTTGGAATCGTGGCATATGCTGAATCAGGATTCAAACAAATCTTGCTGGAAAACTTTCTACTGTTAAGAACGCTCTATCCAAATGGAGTAAAGAGACATTTGTGAATGGGAAAAAGAGAACTCGAGTGTTGAAGAAGGAACTTGAGTGTCTAACAAATCATATTTCAGGTTCTTTCAACAAGGTATAATTTCAAAAGATACAGGGAGAAATTGATGAAATAGGGAGGCAAGAAGAGATGTATTGGGGGTTAAGATCTAGAATTGAGTGGCTGAGATGGGGAGATTGGAATACCAAGTACTTTCATGCGACAACTATCCAAAGAAGACAGAGAAACCGGATTTTTATGCTGCAAACTAAAGAAAATACATGGCTAGTTGAGCCAAATCAGTTAAAAGAACATACCGTGCAGCTTTTCAGGAAGTTATACTAGTCATATGGTCCCTAGAACTTCGCCCCAGTGGTAGAGCAAATATCTGCAGCAGTGACAGAAGATATGAATAGAAGTTTAATTGCTGAAGTTACTAAAGCAGCATTTGAACTAGGTGCAACTAAAGCTCCAAGACCAGATGGTCTTAGTGGTTTGTTCTATCAGTATCATTGGGAAGACATCAAAGGGGACATATTCAAGGAGGTCAAGAACTTTATGACCACTGGTTCCCTCTCAACAGCACTCAATAAAACACATATCTCCCTCATACCGAAGATTCCAAACCCAGAAAGACTGGACCAATATCGTCCCATCAGTTTATGCAATTTCGCATACAAAATTATCTCAAAAGTGATGGTAAACAGACTCAAACCCATAATATTAGAAATTATAGAACCAGAACAAAGCGCATTTGTGGGCGGGAGACAAATCCAGGATAACATCTTTATTGTTCAGGAAGTACTTCACCAGATTCGAATCAGGAGCAGGAAACGGAAATTCCAGGCTGTTCTCAAACTAGATATGAAGAAGGCATATGATCGTGTGGAATGGGATTTTTTAGAGGCATGCCTGCTAAAGACTGGATTTGATGAAAAATGGGTGGGATGGATAATGAAGTGTGTTACCACGGTCACATTTAGTGTTCAATTTAATGGAGAACCCTTGCAATTCTTCCAACCCTCAAGAGGACTCAGGCAAGGGGATCCTTTATCTCCTTATCTCTTTATTATTGTGGCTAACGTATTATCTTTATTGATGAAACAAGCTGTGGAAGATGGGAGTGTGAAAGGAATTAGATTAAACCAAAGTTGTCCTACCTTATCTCACCTATTATTTGCCGATGATTCCATTTTCTTCTTAAATGGCACTATTTTAGAATGTCAAAATCCTGCCATGATCCTCAATCAATATTGTTACGCAGCTGGACATGAGATTAATTTAAATAAGTCGGGGATCTTTTTCAGCAAGGGATGTCCTCAAACATTGAAAGATAATATGACAAGTGTATTGAGAGTCCCTATTATTGATAAAACAGGGAAATATTTGGGTATTCCTTCTGATTGGGGAGCATCCAAAAAACAGATGTTTGCATGGGTACTTGGGAGAATTAGTGCCAAACTAGAAAGCTGGAAGGAAAAATTACTATCCAAGGCTGGAAAAGAAGTCCTGCTGAAAACGGTAGTACAAGCCCTACCACAGTTTGCAATGTTGGTATTTAAAATCCCGGTATCTATATGTAAGGCTATTGAACAGAAAATTGCAGCCTTATGGTGGAAGAGTAATGAAAAGAAGGAAGGTATTCACTGGAGGAAATGGGAGCTATTGAAAACTAGAAAAGACAAAGGTGGAATGGGGTTTAGAGACCTTCTCTCATTTAATAAGGCAATGTTAGAGAAGCAGGCTTGGAGGTTGGGACAGCAGCCCTCTTCTCTCTGGAGTTCACTGTTTAAAGGGCTATATTATCCTCATATAGATTTTTGGCATGCAGCAAAGGGTCTTCGACCTTCATGGGGATGGAGAAGCTTGATTTTAGGAAGGGATTCAATTGCACCGCAAGTAATGTGGCAGGTTGGAGATGGATCTAGGATAAAAATACGGGAAGATAAATGGTTGCAACGAAGAATTATTGAGGGACCAGTAAATGCAAATGAACCATTCTTGGTTTCAGAACTCATTGATAAAGAACAAGGAATATGGAAAGAAACGACAATAGCAGCACACTTTGAGGACAGCCTAGTTGAAGAAATACTAACCATTCCAATCAAGCCTCAAACGAAAACAGATAAGATGGTATGGACTGGAACTTAGGTAGGAAAGTATACAGTCAAAAGTGGGTATAATCACATCAAGGAGGACACAGAACAATGTCAGACAAATCATGCCACAACGTCATTTCAGACTCCCCCCCACTCTGGACAGACATTTGGAAGCTACACACTCCTTCTAAGGTTAAAAACTTTATGTGGTGCTTATGTCAAAATGCTTTACCGATGAAGGACAATTTGTTTAGAAGGAACATATTAGCTGATCCAATATGTCCTCTATGCAATCATGAAAGAGAGACGGTGGAACATCTCTTCTTATTGTGTCCGTGGACAAGACAGGTATGGAGCGATCCTGTGATGAACATCAAAATCTCAAGGTAGGGCTTGACAAGAATGGAAGATTGGCTTTGTAGACTTAAAGGAAAGGCCACTTACTCTCCAAACTTGCACTTGGTAGCTGTTGTGTTGTGGTCTATATGGAAGGTGCAAAATCAAGCTATTTTTTGGGGTAGAGAACCTGAGGGATCGGCCATCATAGAATCTGCACAAGCAACATTGAACAGTTATCAAAGATGGACTCCACGGATGAGTGGCCATCAAGCAGGAGTAGGTAATGAATCGCAAACTAGAGCAGTTCCCACAGAGCAAAATGAGCAGATCAAGGAGCTAAAACAGAGGCATGGAGAGTCGGGTCGAGAGCAACCGGCTGTAAATAATGAGCGGGGACTCAGAGTAGCGAATGAACAGGCAAGTAGAGAGGATGACTTGAGAACAGACCTGCGATTCCAACTCAGAGGCACACGGAGTGGGTAAAATAGACAGCTTTATGCAGAGGAGGCTGTTAGATGTTACAGCAGAACCAGATCTGGTGCAGGGCCCTCTTCGCTAAGAACCTCAACCGCGCAATACAATGAGGGAGATGAGGACAGAATAGAGAGATCTACATACAGGAGATCAAGTGCAGAGCCGAGACCTTCAAACCGAGGGAAAGGCACCACCGAGGAAGACAAATTGGAGAATCAACCAGATGAGCCGCGCCTTCGAATGAGAGATGAGCGGGGAAAGGAGCTCCATGAGAGGGATGCCGAAAAAGGAAGAAATGCGGAACCCAGATCTCGGATCACTTGCTGCGGTGCTAGTTGGAAGACCCACGAAAATCGCAGATCTGAAACCCACGAACTCCACACACCTTAGCCATGGATTCCACCACACAAAGGAGTCTTGAAGATAAATCTGGATGGAATGTACGAACCTGGGATGTTGGGGAACTCCATTGCTTGCGTGTGCAGAGACTCGGGAGGTAGGCTCCTTGAAGGAATTGCTAAAGCGATCAGAAGTTCCTCTCCACTTATGGCCGAAACCCTAGCTTTATGGGAAGCCATTGACTTTTTTTACCCCAAAAGACACAAATCCATTATCTTTGAGTCAAACAGTTCACCACTTGTTAAAGCCATGAATAGTTCGGACCAGTTCAGTTGGGAAATTCAACATATTATCAGCAAATGCAAGGAAAAGCTATGGGCCTTCACACATTTCCATATAGCCCATTGCTATAGAGAGGCTAATATGGTTGCAGATTGGGTTGCTAAAGCCCATAAAAAAATCACCTACCTTGGAATTGTGTCTCATCCCCTCCCCAAACTTTATTAGACTTATTATGTAATGACGCCCCTTTACCGGGCCTCTCTTATTTATGTACATAATGAAATTGACGCATTTCAGACCAAAAAAAAAAAACTTCCTAGAAAATGTTGTGCGGTACTCAATGTGTCTCAATCCATGCATTGATCACGCCTCATAGGTATTAGAAATTTGTAGAATCTTCCCGGAAATTCATTGAAGCTTGCTGGAAATTCGATTAGGCTTGACAGAAATTGATTGAATATTCTAGAAATTTATTGAATTTGGTTTGATCATTCTTAGAAATCGATGGAAATGTAAATTGAATGCTGGCCGTGAGTCTATATTTTAGAATTGATGTCAATATGAGCTTATTGGACGAGGAATTGATGATTCAAACATGTATGTTGATGTGAAGTTTTCCAATTTGATCGTACCTTTGTCCATAATTGCTTAATGTTGTTGACTGTTGTAAAATGGGTGTTGAATTGAGATGATTAAGCTTGATTTAGAAGTAGATTAGTTGAATCTTGAGCTTAGGATACTCGATATCTGATGAAATGCTTGATTGAATTTTATTGATTTAAAGTCCAGAGAGCATACTGTTCTAATGAGGGAATTTCAATTAGTAAATGACTTGATAAGAGAAGATCATCAACCAACGAAATGTAGAGGACATTCAGGGCTTTATTTTGATGGGTTGCGGGTTAAAATGATTAGATGGGTATAACATCTCCTTCATGTCATTTCAAGTTAGCTTAAAGATGGCTTTTTCTCTTAAATAATCGATACGATCTCTTTTGGATAGTCTACGGTCTGTGTTAATTAGCCTCTGTAGGATTAGGCTAGATTTAAATTTCAAAAATCAAGCTCATGGAGGATAATTATATCCTGGGGTTTAAAAACAAACTACAAAGCCATGATCATTCTCTACCCAACTTGTATCGGGTTTACTTTCTTGCATTTCATGTCACATTAATTTATTATTTTCTTTTGATATGTGGTATTAACTTCTTCTTAATCGTTAGGTGCTTTGATTTCATTTGATGTTATTTGAGGAGTCGACCACATGTCCAAGTCACTCTCAATCAAGCAACCAAGCGCGGACACGTAGTGGAAGATAACTAAGGATTCATAACTTGGAAAATCAGACAAATCACTTTATACACAAATAAAATGAGTTTAGGTATTGAAAGGTGAAAGGCAGATAATTAAATAATTAGCATAAACAAATCCCTAAATTACAAATCTATGGTTCATAGGAAGTGGTGTGTCCTCCTATGTTTTGTTTGGCTTTTAGCTGGCTCTAATAGATTAGTGACGACTTCAAATAAGATGATACTTAATAATTTAAATTAATGGATCCAATATTGGCCTAGTTAAGGGTTCGGGAAAACTTGAGTTAAACGAGGGCAAGCAACTCAAGTATGAAGATTGTTTGTCCCCAGTGGACATTGCTTCTAAATCCTGTTAACACCTAAAATTTTGTTGACCATTTGGGCGTCCATCTCTTTTGCAAAAATAAAAAATAAAAAATAAAAAAAGGAAAAAAAAAGTAAGAAAAAATAATAATAAAAGAAAAATCGGGTGGACCTATATCGCCTAGCCCGAGTTTCTTTTAGTCATACTTTTCAGCCTGCTAAGCCCATCCATCTATAGGCCTAGCTCTTAATTTTCTTTTCGGCTCAATTTCCATGATTTCTTTGAGCCCATGACCTGAACCCAAGTGAGTAAAAGTAAACAAAAATAAAGAAGCCCAGCCCATGGTCCCTTATCCTTCCCTAGCGTAAGCTCGAGTCTGAGAGAGTGAAGAGCATGAGCGGTGACCGGACGAGAGCAGTGAGGTTGCTCGTGAGAAACGGTAGGTGACCGAAGCAAAGCTGGAGTTTCTAGATGAAGCTGAGCTGAAGAGGGGCTAACGAAATTGGTTTTGGAGAGTCGCGCGCGAGAACAGGGGAGGGGGCGTAATAGAGTAGGATTCTGTTTTTGGAGCTCAGTCGGCCATGGGGACCTGCTAGACGTCGGTTCGCTGAAAGGGAGAGAGAGGAGAGAACAGAAAAGAGGGGCTGAGCTAGGTGAGAGCAGGTCAGCTTGTTGAGAAAGAGAGAAAATCGGAGGGAGGGAGGGAGAGAGAGAGGAGAGGCTCTGGGAAGCTTTCTTCAAAGCGATCTCGGAGGTTCGCGGCGCCGGTTGATGGTCGCAACCATTATCATCTTCAAAGAGTGCTGGATTCGCTTATCTCCTCCGAGATATCGTCCGTTCGTTGCTGTCCGTAGGCGCCAACCTCAGCTTCGAAGAACACCGGACGTGCCCTGTTTTTGCATTGCTTTGTAACGAAGCACTTCAAATCCGAAGATTCAAATTTGGTGGAACGTCTAACATCGAAGGATCTCGTTGATCAGCGACCATTGAAGCTTCTATAGTGGGTATGATCAACACTTGGGGCCTCACTTTTCGCGCACTAATCCGGCAACTTTCTCTCTGTTCTGCCAGGATTTTTCTGAAGCTTCGAAGGCTGAATTTAATCCATGAGTTTGTAAGATCATCACTTGAGATTGAAACTGCTTTACGAAAATATGCGCCGGTTTTGAAGTCGAAATACCCTGCCTAGACAACAGAAATTGCATTAGATTCGTATCCAAAGCTTGTATTCAAGATGCGCACCACCTGTTCAATGTTTGTTCAATGGATGAATTGCGCGTGTTTTTTTTTTATTTTTTTTATTTTATAAAATCCATCGTACGACAGCGTTTAGATCTAGATCAATTTATGTTTATTCTCCCGATCGCTGAGTTTAATCTGACTACGTGTTTCTTTTGTCCTTTCATTTATGTCGCGCTCTTGCAATTCATTGTGCCGGTGATCCATGGATATATGAATTTGGAGGTGTTTTTTCTCAACCTATGTCGACAGTGATGGCGTGGCTTGAGGCCACCGATTCAATTCATGCTTCCTTGGTTAGTATGCTATTTGTGTGATTTCTTAAGCTCGTGATTTCTTTGAAGGAATGATTCGGTCTTGGCTGGAAGTGTGGCCGACGGGAGAAAACCTCTGGTGACGGCCGGTGAGGTTGGCCATATTGGAATATAATCCAGAGAAAATAAATTGTTTGTTGTAGTCCGAACATCAATATAAAGAAGATGATAACAGCTATATAATATTCTTCTTTTTATGTAAACTTACAAATCTTGGAGAATAATAAAATAAGATATCACATGAAGAATAACATAAAATTGGAGGTGATGTCCAGATATTTGAATCTCCTTAAGGCGATTAGTTCATGTCAATAGTGCTTCGCAGATTCACGAACTATGCCTCTCAAGATACAATACCTCAAACTTGTTTGGATTAGCCCTATGCAAACAGGACTCAGTGGAATCGTTCAATTGAACCAGCATACTCAGAAAAATCACAAGAGTAGAAAAGTATATCAAAGCCTTTTTGGAATTGAGTCAGAAAAACCAAAACCAAAAACCTCATGAAGCTCTATGCTTATATCTATTTATAGAGTTTTTTAGTTCATGTACAGAAGAGATAGATGAATTAAATAGACACATGTATTTACGAAATTCATGAATCAAGAGATACGTGAATCCAAGAGATTCATGAATCCAGAGACACGTGAATTCAAGAGATTCGTGAACTCATTAAATACACGAACTAAAAGATACATGAATCTAGGAAATTCATGAATAAAAAAAAGATACATGAATAGAAAAGAAGGATCTTAATTTATTGGCTTTCATTGATCTATTAACCATAATTACAACAATCCCCACATTAATGAATCAACAAAACATTTTTGACTCAAAGGAATCTGAGCATACTTGTTGAAATACACCGCATCAAGATAGGTAGCTTTCGCTTTGAACCTTCTTTAGTGAAAGCCTATCGAACTTACTTAACTAGTCGATGGACTAAGCCTTGAATCGCCAGTTGTTTGTGTAAGCCCAGACAATAAACCTCACACAGAGTATTTCCAATTCAAGATTGGTTCTCGGTTGTGTTTGTTCTTTCAGCCCTGAATCTCTCGAGATTCATGCGTGCTGTAGAAAATCTAGCCTTTAAAGATTTTCATAGAGTCGGCTAGCTCCACGCATATAGGTGCATTCCTATTAAAGATATCATATCATATCTTACTTGGATGTTACATTTCAAGTTATAGGAATCATTAGATGCACAGCGTACCCTTAATAACGCTGCAGGAAAGTACTGTTGCATCATAGGAATGGGAGATAGTGCTTACGCTAGAGTTTCTAGAATTTGCGTTGTCCTATTGAACCTGGATCATGGGATCTCCAATTGCATAGGTTAGGCCTAGAATCTCTTTATTTGGTTAAGCCTCTTAAACCCATTTCCTTCGATGCGTAGTTTAGTTGCTCTTTTGACAAACCTTTTGTCAGCGGATCTGTAATATTTTCCTTTGACTTTATAAATTCTAAAGAAATGATTACTTACCATTATAAATCACATTATGCACCCCCCCACACTTTTAGAAAATTGTGGGATGGCAACTTTCCATTTCATAACTCGTATGAAGTTTTACCTATCTTTTTGTGGGTATTTTATTAAGAATATAATTTGCAGTTAAAACTGCATTCTCCCACAAGTTTTGAGGTAAACCTAAACTCAAAAGTATGGCGTTAGCCATCTCTTTTAGTGTCCTGTTCAATTGTTCAGCAACTCTATTTTGTTGTCGAGTATAAGGTGTAGTCGTTTGGAGAATTATTCCAAAACTAGCACAAAACTCTTTGAAATTGATTGAACTGTATTTTCCTCCTCTATTAGACCTAAGCACTTAGATTCGTTTATCAAGTTGGTTTTCAACTTCATTTTTATACTTGACAAACATGCTCATAGTCTCATCTTTGCTAGTTAGTAAATAAATATATCAAAATCTAGTACAGTCATTCACAAATGTGATGAAGTACTTTCCACCTCTACTTTCTACAAACTTTAAATTACATAGATCACTATGGATTAATTGTAGAGGTTCACTTGTTCTTTCAATGGATTTGAAAGGTTTCTTGGCAAACTTGGCATCAACACAAGTCTCATACTTGTAATGGGCATCCAACTCAAATCTTGGAATTAACCCCAAGTTTGTTATTCTCTTCATTGTATCATAGTTTACATGTCCTAATCTACCATGTTATAGATAAGGAGACACAACAGAGTAAACTAAAGACTTTTCTTTATAAATAGTCTTTGGGTACACGTAATTTGAGTTTACATCAATGACAGCCACATTGTCTTTAAACAAGTCATTACACAAGTACCATTTTCCCACATACATTCCTTCTTTCGAAAATACAAATTTGTCATATTCAAATACAACTTTGAAACCCTTCTTGACAATTATGGGGCCAGAAATTAGGTTTTTCCGAATCTCTAGTACATGCAGCACATTTAGCAAGGTGACCTCCTTGCTAGATGTAAACTTTAGGATCACCTTGTTGGAGAAATCTTCTTGAAGTGTTTTGAAGCTGACAAAACGTTTCCATCAGTCTAGTCTGAAGGCTTGCAGACTCTGCTATTTAAAGTCTGAAGACCTTCGGACAGCCAGACTCAAGACTCAAAGTCTATCCTCATTGACAGTCTCTAATCCGTTGAAGAAAGGCTATCTAGAACTGGATATTTCGTCAAGGATTTAACCTTATCAACTGGAGAAGATCTCGTGGCTGGAAAAGACGTAATTGAATCCTTTGATTGATCGAGATTGACTCGATGATTGAAGATCCGGTGATTGCCTAAATATTATTGGAAGGTTCTATTTATGGAAACCAAGATCCTGATTGTATGGGCAAACAAGATTGATGGGCTATCGACACGTTCCTTTAATAGTTTGAATGATCTTCCTAATTGATTCCGTCCAACGGGTAGATTGGAGGAATTCCTTTGCAAAGTGCCAACGGGTATGATGGCATAAAGGAGTATATAAGGAAGACGGTCTTAGTTGTTGAGGTGTGCGCGATAGAAGAATTCCAAAGTCTGAAGCTCTTTTTGTTTAGACAATTCCTTTGAGCGAATACTTGTATACAAAAGAGAGTCTATATTTGTGAGAAACCTTGAGGAGGTGTGGTAGAACATCTACACTGTGGAATCAAGGCAAAGCTGTGCTGTAACTTCTCTTTTGATCATAGTGAAATCCAGCCGGTGGGCTGTCAGTGCGGAAGAGTGGACGTAGGCTTGGAATAAGCCGAACCATTATAAACCCTGTGTTCAATTTTCTCTTCCTTACTCTCTTTACTTTGATCGTACTTCATTTTCGCTAATCATAGTAAACTTCTTTTCTATCATTTGCCAAGAATCGCTTCCATATCTCGATAAATTGTTTGTGCACCTATTCACCCCCCTCTAGGTGATTATACTAGCCATCTCAATTGGTATTAGAGCTCGTGTACTCACATTGTTTGAAGTGTTTTACTTCAGAATTAAAGATCCATGGCTAGTATATTGGCTCCAGGGCTGGTAGAAGGGCAAAGCAACACGAGACCGCCTTACTTTGATGGAAATGACTACAACATATGGAAAAACAAGATGAAGGCATTCTTTAGATCAAATCCTCTGGAATGGGACGTTGTAGAAAAAGGAATCGTTCCTAAATCTGCTCCTATCTCAGAAAGAGGAAAAGACTCTGTTGAGTCTAGCGAAATGACTCAGGAAAAGATGATCAAGAGACAAGCTCTTGATGCAAAAGCAATTTATTCTTTATATTGTGCTTTATCACCTACTGATTATAACAGAATATCTTCTTGTGATACAGCCAAAGAATTTTGGGATAGATTACACATCACATATGAAGGAACTGATCGAGTGAAAGAGAGAAGAATCAATATTCTTCTTGGTCAATACGAAGCCTTCAGAATGAAACCAGAAGAATCTATCACTGACATGTTTAGTTGTTTTACAGATATCATGAATGGTCTTGAAAATCAAGGTCAACCAATTTCTGATCCCATGAAAGTAAACAAGTTACTGCGTGGACTCTCCAAGGATTGGAATCATATAAAGACCTCAATCAGGGAGACCCAAAGAATCATGCCACTGTCTATAGATGAGTTGGTTGGGACTCTTCAATCCTATGAAGTGGAACGAATCAATGAAGACGAAGACCCTAAAGGTAAGAAATCTATTGCATTAAAATCTAATGATGATTCTGATGTAACAGATTCTGAAGACGACGTGGATGACGAAGAACTTGCTCTTATGATAAGAAGATTCAGAAAGCTGAACAGAAAATGAAGAAGATTCAATGCAAAGAAACAAAGTTTTCAAAAGCAACAGACCAAGTCTGCTAAAGATGAAGAATCAAACAAAGATGTAGTCTGCTTTGAATGTAAGAAAAAGGGACACATCAGACCCAACTGTCCTCTTCTAAGGAAGAAGAAAGGAAAAACTGAAAGATATTGAAAAGCTCTCAAAGCTGAAACCTGGAGTGATACAGAGTGCGAAGATAGTGATGATGATTATGCCAACATATGTCTAACGGCACAATCAGACTTAGAATCAAACTATGAGATTGATTCAGATTCAGAAAGTGAATTCGAGGTAAGTAACTTCAAAATCCCTATTAAAGTTTCAAAATACATTGATGAATTATGTTTTAGTCTTAAGACTTCTCTTAAAAGAATTTCAGAACTCAAAAAGGAAAATTCTGCTTTAAAACAACAAGAGAATGCTTTGGAAGAAAAAGTGAAATGCTTAGACGATAATGTTTTCTCTCTCAAAGAAAGTGAAAATAATCTTTTAAAAGAGAATGCATTCTTGAAAAATGACATTTCAAATATTTCCAAAAGATTTTCTTTAGGTTCTGAAAAATTGGAGAAAATACTTTATGTTCAAAGACCTTATTTTAATAAATCTGGATTGGGAATGACTGCTGAAACTATTCCTTTAATCGATTTTCCTAAAGTAAAAGAAAGAATCAAGCAAAGACCTATAAATAACACTTACAAAAATCATTTTGAAAGGAAGTTTGTAAAACCAGTAGGTCGCAATGCTCTTAGATGTTCAAAATGCAATAGTGCAGATCATTTTGAGAAAGAATGTCCTATGGTTTGGAGACCTGTCAATAAAGTCTAGGCAAAAACCGTTTATCATACTAACTCAAAAGGACCCAAGAAAATATGGGTACCAAAGAAAGCTTGAGTTTCTTTTTGAATGCAGGTCACTATCAAGAAAAAAGTGAAATGGTATATGGATAGTGGATGCTCCAGACACATGACAGGAGATTCTAATTACTTCATAAAGCTCGTTCAAGTGAATGGTGGAAAAGTCTCATTTGGAGGAAACAGCAAAGGAAAAATAGTGGGATTGGGAACTGTAAATATTGGGAACCTCACAATAAGCAATGTTTCTTTAGTTGAAGGGCTCAATTACAATCTGCTCAGTATCAGTCAGCTTTGTGATGCCGGTTTTAGAATAAACTTTCAAGAGGGTATTTGTTCAGGAACCAGTAAAGACTCTACTCAGTCATTCATGGGTCGAAGACATGGGAATATCTACCTCTTGAACGTGAAACTAGATGAATCGCAATGTCTAATCTCAATCCAAGACGAAACAAACTTATGGCACAAAAAGCTTGGGCATATCAACATGAAGCAGATAGCCAAAATTTCAGCAAAGACGCTTGTTCGTGGTTTACCCAATTTATCATATCAAAAGTCCGATCTATGTACACCATGTATATTGGGAAAATAGGTAAGAAATTTCTTTAAACCAATAAATCAAGTTTCATATGGATCTCTTCGGACCAACCAGAACGCAGAACATTGGAGGTAAGAAATATTGCCTAGTAATTATGGATGACTACTCACGATTTACTTGGGTATATTTCTTGGCAAGTAAGTCTGAAACTTTCTCTTACTTTGAAAAATTTGCTAAGAAGGTTCAAAATGAAAAGGGGTATGTCATTTCAAGTATAAAAACAGATCATGGAGGTGAATTTGAAAATCAAGACTTTGCAAAATTTTGTGATGAATCTGGTTTTCAACATTTGTTCTCCTCTTCATATACTCCAGAGCAAAATGGAGTCGTAGAAAGGAAGAATAGATCTCTTCAAGAAATGGCTAGAACTCTTTTAATTGAAAGCAATATCTCTTTACGATTTTGGGCTGAAGCAGTTTCAACATCATGTTACATTATCAATAGAGTCTTTCTAAGGCCTATTCTAGAAAAAACCCCCTATGAACTATTTAAAGTGTTGGAGAAATCTTTCCAGAATATTTTGAAGCTGACAAAACATTTCTATCAGTCTAAGTCTGGATATCGATAGTTAAAGTCTCAAGACTTTATAGTCTCAAGACTTTGTAATCTCAAGACTCAAGACTTAAGACTCAAGATTATTCTCACTGACAGTCTTTCTAATCCAGTAGCGAAGGATATCCGAAGCCGAAGTATATGGTTGAGGATTCGATCCAATACTCTGGAAAAGATCCCTTGGTTGGATAATCACTTCGGATTTTTTGATTCCTATCTAAAGACAATTGAAGATCCGATGGTCGACGAAACATTCTTGGAATGTTCTATTCTTGGAAACCAAAATCCTGATTGTATGGGCGAACAGGATTGATGGGCTATCATCAGATTCCTTAAATAGCTCGGATGATCTTCTTAATTGATTCCGTCAAACGGGTAGATTGGAGGAATTCCTTTGGTAAGTGCCAACGGCTATGATGGCATAAAGGAGTATAAAAGGAAGACGTTCTAATTGTTTTAAGTGTGTGATTGATAGAAAAATTCCAGAGTCTGAAGAACCTTGATTGTTAGTCAATACAGTTCGAACGAAATTGTACACACAGAGAGTGTTTATACTTGGTGATACCTTGAGCGAGTGTAGTAGATCATCTACATCGAGAAATCAAGGAAGATCAACACTGTAACATCTCTTTGTTCATAGTGGAATCCAGCCAATCGGCTGTCAGTGCAGAAGAGTGGACGTAGGCTTGAATCAAGCCGAACCACTATAAATCTCGTGTTTAATTCTCTCTTTCCTTACTCAGTCTCACGATTGATTTTTTATCTGTCTAAGTATTGTGCAATCTTCAAGAAACTTTATAAACCTATTCACCCCCTCTAGGTACTTGTACTAGCATTATCATAAAGAAAAGAAGCCAATTGTTGCATATTTTCATGTTTTCGGATGCAAATGTTTCATATTGAAAAATGCAAATGATCGAGTTGGTAAGTTTGAAGAAAAGTCAGATGAAGGCATCTTCCTTGGATATTCAACCACAAGTAAAGCATACAGAGTCTACAACAAGAAGACTCAAACTGTGGAAGAATTAATGAATGTCAGATTCCAAGATTTCATTCAAAATGAATCCATTCAGACTCATCTAGAAGAAACTGAATCTGCTCCAGACTCAACTTTATGGGCTAAGCAATGATGGTTTAGATATTTTGTTCCTAAGTTTAATTGGTTAGTTCTTTGACTTATTGTTTCTTCTCTCTCTCTCTCTCTCTCTCTCTCTCTCTCTTCTTCTTCATGCGAACATTTTCTGCATCCCCAAATCTTCTGCTTCTCTCTTCTTTTCATTGTCAGTGACGTCTCCCTCCCCTTAACTTTTTTCTTTCTTCTTTTCCCTGTAGCCGAACCCGTCCATTTCTCCCTTACGCCCCACACGTCCACCATTCCTCCCTTACGTCCCCACCATCCCATGCATAGGAGTCAACACGCCAAGTCCTCCAACCAGTTTGTTGACCATAGATCTTCGTGCGAGCTAACCTCCACACGTCCAACATCCCTTTCATCGTCCCACCTGAAAGTGCTAATACAAGCACCTAGATGGGGTGAATAGGTGCAAAAATAAATTTTGCAAAATGTAGTGAAAACCTTTACTTTTAACCTGAGTCTGAATAACAACAAACTTTTGAAACTAAGTTTGAAGAGCAGTAGATTTTAAGCAAGATCAAACTTTAGTAGTTAAATAGAACTATGAACAAAATAAAGGAGATTAGGAAAGAGAATAAGAACACAAGGTTTATAGTAGTTCGGCTTAATCTAAGCCTACGTCCACTCTCCCACGCTAACAGCCTTCTTGTCTAGATTCCACTATGCAATTAACAAGAGATTACAACTTTGAGTGCAAACACTTAGTAGTAGATCACACTATCTCACTAAGTCACTTTTTTGGTATTTCTCTCACGGTCACAAACGTTTAAGCTCACAAGAGACAAGTGTATGAACAAAGATCACTAAGACTTTGGAATTATAAATTCTACGCTCTGTCTCTTACTTGCTCATCGGCCCTTGATCTCCTTAAATACTCCTCCACTTCCAAACTAGCCGTTGGACAGTATCTTGAGGATCGTCTTCCAATCTACCTGTTGGACAGATCTGTATCTAGAAGATTCGGTAGTCGTTGAGTGACAAAAGTAGAATCTCAAATTGATTATGATCGCTCATACAAACAAAATCTTGATTTCCATAAGTAGAGCTTCTTCGTATAGAAAGTTCTTGTCTTTAGTATCCAATTGTCAATCAATTAGATTGAGTAAATCAAATCAATCTTGATGTAGAATCTAAACCAGATCACTAGCCGTTATATAATTGGGCTTGTGTTACGTTTTGTCGAATTTGGATGTAAAGTCTTAAAGCAATAGACTTTATAATCTGAGTCTGAATGCAATAGACTTTACAATTTGGGTCTGAACATATTCTGCTTCTGAACAGATTTAGTTTTAAGGTCTGAACACAGTCTGAATAAGTTCAGCTTCAGCATAGAGTCTGTCTTCTGGTTCAACTTCAGCATAGAGTTTGTCTTTTGGTTCTTCATTCACGTTCAATTTGGAATTTGTTAGAGTGAGCAGACTTTTGAGGTAGAACATAATTTGGCATTAAAGTTTGACAGTCTACAGACTTTGACACAGAAGTCTGGAAATCTTTAGAATATACTTTGGACAAATGTTACATTCAGTTTGGTAGTCTTTATATGTTCTATCATTTGTATGGTCTATTACTTAATCAATAAATACATTAGTAGCCTTTGATTTATTTTGTCATATTCAAAACATTATAAGGGATTTCCCCAACAATCTCCTCCTTTTTGATGATTACAAAACAATCTCTGAATATGCAGATGTGTAATCACACTTTCTAAAATAATGATAAATCAATCATCTTAGATTTTCAAATAATGTGATTTGAACCAAAAGACAACAAATAGATTGAGCATAACAATATATAGAAAAAAATAGTCGCAGCTTAATATTATACAATAAATAATGTCAACCAATCAACACATATGCATATTTATATTCTCTCCCCCTTTTTGTCATAATCAAAAAGCGATAAAAAGTAACACGTAGAGAATATAAAATGATAACAAATATTTTGCATGAAACACAATTTCCAAAAAATCAGCTTTTATAAAATAAGTCGAATATTAAAGATATGCAATATAACTCACTTCGATCATATATCAGCAAATATCCAATAAAAATCACTGATGCATTATAAAATGCACGTACCCTTTTTGTCATAATAAAATGATAATATCAATAAGAGATTTGTTAATGACAAAAAGGTTAAAAGAGATGCACTAACCGGATTTTGTAGAACTTAAATTCTGACGCATTTCCATTTTCCTTCTTTCCATAACAAGATCACGATCAATCCAAAAAGATTTTTCCATAATTGATTAAAGTTCTCTCTCAATTTGTTGCCTTTTTGAGATGATCGTGATTCTTTCCTTTCTCTTATATTCTCGTTCTCCCCATGTGATCATGACAATATTCGTGAATGGAAACAATTGTTGATTGTGCATGTTAAACATAATATTTTTCCAGTATTTCCTTCGTAGCGACAACATCCGCAACGATCACTTGCATTTTGAAATTCAAGGCAAAAATTTATTGTTAAAGTCTGATGGTTACCAGACTTTAGTGTAAAAGTTTACCCACACTGACAAATTCCAGACCGAATGCTATTAAAGAATGAAGACTTATCCAGATGCGAGATTTTGTTCATTTCTTCAAGAGTTTGACTTGTATGACTTATGGATGGCTTTCTAGATGGATATATCACCTACAAGATTGATTATCTTTATTGAAATCAATATCGATAAATCAAATATTTTCAAATTACAAGTAAATATGGAAAGAATCTACTTATGGGAGAACAGGATTGATGAGCTTTCATCACAATCTTCAAGTGGCTTGAGATCCCCTTGATTGATTCCGTCTAATGGGTAGATTGGAAGAATTCATTTGGAAAGTGTCAACGATCGAGAAGGCATGAAGGAGTATTTAAGGAAGACTCTCCAATTGTTCGATAGAGTGCGTGAAAGAGAAATTTCAAAGTCTAAAGCTTTTCATTTCCTTGTTAATTCAAATACTAAGCTCAAAATTGAATACAAAAGAGAGAAACTCATCGAACAATTGAATACTAAGCTTTTCATTTCGAGCAGAGGACTCTTAGAAAGCAAATCATTGGACTTGTTACTTGGGGTAAAACGCCGACTAGGATCAGTGCTCGAGGTAGAGTGCAGGCTCAGGCTAGCGCAAGTGGAGTAGCACTGCCTCCAGTCGATGCTGGGGTAGTAGCCTCTAGTGATCCTAGGATCGAAGGGATCGTGTAGGCGCTTGAGACACTTGGGAATCTAATGTGGCAGTAGGCCCAAAATCAAGCTGCCACCACTACTGCCATCGCTACAGTTGCTGCTATTGCTACCATTGCTACCATTTGCTGAAGTTCTACCTGGGAACGTGGTTATGGAGAGAGAAAGGCTGATGCACAAGTTAGTCGAGTAATTCCTAAAGTTGAAACAGCCAAGGTTCACCGGTGTAGAAGATCCTGAAGTTGCATCTCTCTGGATCCAAAACCTGGAGAAAGCCTTTGCACTTTTGATGTGCATTAAGGAGGAGAAGGTTGTCCTGATAGTATATCAACTACAGGGTAATGCGAATACTTGGTGGAGGGTCACTAGAGGTATGGTTTTCCCCGAAGGCATAGTTTCGATGTGGAAAACTTTTCTCATAGCCTTTAATGGCAAGTACTTTTCGCTGTTAAGGCATGCTGACCGTGGACTAGCATGAGGCTAAGTTTGCAGAGCTATCTCAGTATGCTCTAAGATTGGTGGAAGACCTTGAAGACAACGTTTGGAGGTTCAAGAATGGCCTTCGACTAGAATTGAAGAACCCACTAGTGTCGCTTGATCTCAAGGATTACAATGAGGTGTATGGTTAGGCCCAACTGATAGAGAGAAGTTTGAGCAAGCACGTCACCACGTCTGGGTCAAGGTTTAGGTCAAGCAAGGATGGAAATAGGTTTGGAAAGAAAACCTATGACTAAAGGAAGGTATCTCATTACGCTCAACAAAAAGGATGGGATTGGAAAGTCAATGCCTAACTTGAACGACGTGTGTTGTTTATGTAGAAAAAGACATGGTTCAGCTCCATGTTATACTAGGATGAGAGCTTGTTTTAAATGTGGTCAACACAGCCATCGGTTCAAGGATTGTTTGTGTAGGCAAATGAGACCATAATAGCTGCTACCGTCGCCGCCAATAGGGCATAATAGAGGGAAAGCACCGCAGACAAGACGCCACTAGGATGGCGAATGGGACAGGAATGAACTGAGCTATGCGTCTATCAGGGGAAGAATGTTTTTGGGGTAATTATTAGAGTGGCATAGCAGAATTTTGGTTAAGTTTGTAGAATTTCAATTTGTTGTAATGAAGTTGTAAAAATGAGAGTTGTTGACTAGGGATGTACTCGACTATTTCACTTATGTATAACTTTGATGTCATATATGAAAAGAGTTGGTTGAAGGAGCCTCTTGTTGTGATGAACCATTGTCGTGTATTCTAGTTTAATCCATTAACGGGTGAAAGTTTTGAGTTCATTGAGAGTTGAGGAGGACCCTCGATTACCTTAATCTTGTCGCTTGAGGCAACCCGTTTAGTAGATGGGGGTTGTTAAGGTTACTTGGCAATTGTAGTGGATACAACAGTTGAGGAATCGAAGATAGAGAACATAGCTATGGTACGGGAGTTTTCTGAGGTGTTTCTTGAAGAATTACTTAGTTTGCCCTCAGAAAAGGAGATCGAGTTTGTGTTTGAGTTGGCTCCTAGGATGAAGCCAATCTCTAAGGCCCTTTACAATATGCTGCTGTCAAAATTGAAGGAACGAAAGTTACAAATGCGTTGAGTCAAAAGTCATCAATTGTGCAGATGGTGATTTAGGTGTGTATTTTACTCAAAGGAGCTAGAGATTCGGTTTTCAAGTTTAAGGTAGGCCGCCTTTCAAATCTTATGGCCACCCTTATAATTGAGCCGGAAGTGTAGATAAGAATTGAGATGCTTCAGTGGACAGAGCCAAAGATTCAGGAGATCCTGCAAGAGAATACCCAAAAAAAGAATGTTGACTTTCAGATTTCTGAGAATGGAACACTAAGGTTCTGAAGATGATTATCTGTATTAGATGGCGCAGAGCCTAATAATGAGATTTTGTCAGAAGGTCATTGTAACAGTTACCGCATTCATCCAGGCAGTATAAAGATGTATCAAAATCTGCATCAACACTTTTGGTGAACCGGTATGAAGGCGGACATCGCCAAACATGTCACCAAGTGACATATTAGTAAAGGCACAACACTATAAGCCGAGATGACTTTTGCAACCTCTCAAGATTCCCAAGTGAAAATGGGAATACATCACAATGGACTTTGTGATGGGCTTACCAAAAAGTCAAAGGGGTAATGATTCTATATGGGTTATAATTGGCAGATTAACGAAGTTAGCTCACTTCATCGCCGTATGGAAGGACTATGCATTGGACAAATATGCTGAGTTGTATGTGCGTCAGATAGTACTTTTGCATGGGGTTCCAGTGACAATTACATTTGATAGAGACCTGAGATTTACAGCTGTATTTTGGATAAGTTTGCAGGTTGCTTTGGGAACGAAGCTACAATTTAGTACGGCTTATCATTCTTAGACGGATGGCCAGCCTGAGAGGACAATTCAGACTCTCAAGGACATGTTGAGAACGTGTGTGTTAGATTTCAAGGGAAGCTGGGAGGAATAGTTTCATCTTGTCAAGTTTGCTTACAACAATAGCTACCAGCAGAGTATTTAGATGGCACTTTTTGAAGCGTTGTATGGCAAAGCGTGTAGAACGCCGGTTTATTGGGATGAAGTGGGAGAACGAAAGATCACAGGCCTAGAGTTAATTAATCTTGCTTAATGTTACTTAATTGTAGTTTATGTGTTATTAAACATGTTTAGCCTTAATTGATTGATTGTTTGCTTTAATTAATATTTTTAATGATTCTTGGATTTAATTTATTAATTATTTAATTTTGAAATTTTACTATTCATGTGCATTGTTCACAAGTTACTATTCACACGGTAGTGTTCGCGCATACTGTTCATTCGAGAGTGAAAATTTGTCTAATTTCATGTGTTTTGATCTTATGATATGAATTGAGTGTATAAATGCATGGACATCCGTATGAATCGTATGGTTTTTTCAAAAGAAAAATGGGAAAATGAATTGTCCGAGGGACATTGGAAATAGACTGCCTTTATGGGAAAATGATTTGGGTTATACACCGTGGCACCCCTCGACGGCCCCCGATCCGTTAGGGTCACCACAGGTACTTGTCACCTATCCTATTACATACTAGTCCTTGAGGCTTTTTAATTAAAGTGAAACCATAGTTCATAGGGGTTGGTCAATAAAATTCTTCTCCCCTTTTTCTCTCGTTCTCTTTCTTTTTTCTTTTTTTTTTTTTTTCGTAAGGGTCCCAGCGCAGCTCATCAGCGAAAGCATAAACGAGTCTCACCATCCATTACTCCAATAACAATAATGCAATGCACACCATCTACGCTCCAAATGAAAAGACACAGCCGAGTCACTTTTATTTATATTTTCATGATGGACATTTTGAGTCGGTACGGCAAAAAGGCCAAGATTTTTAACTATACTTGGCTATAACTCAAAAGAGAACTCGACCCTACATCAAACACGTACACCCCTCCATCAACAAGCGTCGGCTATTCCCAAAAAGTGTCAACTCCCACGAGTCATACATGCCATCACACCCAACTCGGTGCATCGGGCGGCGGCGGCGGCAGCATCCCTAGCATCACTCCACCATGCCTGACATGAACAGACAAAAACTCTTGGATAACCGGGCCATCAACAAGACCCACATCATACATCACTATGACATAGACTCGGACATACACCAGACCAGGCAAACTAACACAGGAATGCTCTGTGCACTCCACCTCGACATCATATGGCAATCAATAATAAGTACCGCGTGCGACTGGTAGCAAAGGCATCTTTCTAATCTGAAATGCTAATCCCCAAAGGGGTGAGTACAACCACTCAACAGTAAAGATCCACCAAACTACACAATACGTTAAATAGAAAAATCAAGGTATCATGAATAAAACACATACTTATACATGTATTATCAAGCAATCAAGCATATATCACCATGCAACGTGCATATACCACCATGCACTTATACATGTATCATCAAGCTGCCATGCATATCACCATGCAACATGCATATACCACCATGCACTCCATGCTTGCATTCCCATGAGGTTCATCCCATGCCATATGATTCAATTTCTTGATCTTTATCTTTCAATTAGATCACATAATTTTCTTTCCAGGGACCAATGTTTGCATCCCTCAATTTATCGCTCACATCCAACCTGGCATTGCGAGGAGCCTCTGGCACACACCTCCGAGCATCTGGCACACACACTCCGGGCATTTCGTACCCCAACTAGCATCACGAGGAATCCCCTAGGCACACACCTCTAGGGCTTATGGCACACACACTCCAGGCATCCGGCACCCACACTCCGGGCATCCCAACACTCTCGGGGCATCGTCGGCTCACACCTCCGACGTTATCATCATTATCATAATTTATATTCACACATGTATCTCTATTTCAACGTGGCATTTGATGCAACAATATCAAAGGTTTCAACCAGATTTTGAAGTCATATAACATGCCATATGTCACCACATATGCAGCATAATCAACCCCTCAAGACATTATATCACATGAAGCAATTTCATTTATTTTTGAAAATGCAGCAAATTTCCGGATAAAAACAGATTGCACTCCTTTGGTCATAATTCTTGAAAAATTAGTAAACAGCCTTAATAATTTCCAAAAAGTTGACATGTTATATACAAGATCTTGAGGAAAATATTCTGTGAAGAACATCATATCAAAATAACTTCATACAATTCAGTACAGTCCACGCATCAGAGTCTTTTTAACTTCGGAATATTGCCATACATAGTTTCATTCATAAATTCGGAAAAAAAATCCTAAATCAGCTCCAAAAATTCTGAAATTTTTATATGTTATACCCAAGGTCTAGAAGTAAATATTTCATGAAGAACTCGAAATCATATTGATGATAGATTAAAAACTATAATCACCATAGCCGTCTCTAACCCTCGGCAACAATTCCCAGATCAAACCATTTCAGATAAAATCGTTTCACCTACCTAAACTCATACATTTCCTCTAAAATTTTATTATGTTACTCCTTAACATGTCATCTTCAACTTTCATTCAGAACATGAGATCAAATTTCAACCGGAGAATTTTATAAAATTCCCAGAATCACACTAGGTCAGCATTACGATTTCCAGATCTAACTTCTTCAAAGAAAATTCACCAGTCTATACTTGTTCATTTCTTCTGAAATTTTGATATGTTACTCTCCAAGAAGTCCTTTACAACTTTCATCAAGAATTTGAAGCCAAATTTCCACTATAACATCGCATGCAACTCAAGAAATCAACAAAGGTCGGACTGTTTTTCCAGAAAACAGATCACTAGGCTAGAACACAACACTTATAGTTTCGAAATTTCACACTTCATCCACATCCGAAATTCACCATTCATCACACACGAACACAGCAAGCAAAGGTAGATTAACAGACTCTACTTGCCTCTAATCCGAGCACAACATAGCAAGCAAAGATGGCGGGGCAAGGCGGGACTTGGCAGCTCGACGGTGGCAACAAACAGAAGTGAACGGCCTCCCTATTCCCCTTCTTCTCTCTCTCTCTCTCTCTCTCTCTCTCTCTCTCTCACTCTCTCTCTCTCTCTCTCTCTCTCTCTCTCTCTCTCTCTCTCTTTCCCTTTTCTCTTGTGCGACACCCCCTTGCTCAATCCACCCCCTCTTCTTTTCTTCCCCCTCATGATTAGCATGTAATCATCACAAAACATGCAAGGGGACACTTGGATAATCCCCCTTGCCACTTGGTAATTGCCATGCAAGAGGATGGGCCTCTAATGGGCCACCCCTCCTTCCGTCGATAGCCCTATGGGCTTCATGGTCCAGGCCTCCTCCCCTTGGTCGATGGTAGCTCCTTTCCTTTGAGCTTCGTGGGCCAGGCCAAAAGGGCCGAATGGTGGGGCTAGTCTTGGGCCTAAAAATTCAACCCAGTCTTCTCTAATTTTTTTCCCTTTAATCATCACCTAATTACCCATCATATAATTACCTAATTACACTTATTCACTTGGCCATAAAGCTTGCAACATAAATCTATAAAAATCAAATCCATAAGGTGCATAGCCAAGAACAAAATTCTCATTATCAAATTATCCTATAGGACCAACTTTGATAACCCAAGAACATAAGATATAATTCCATTAAAGTATTCGGCCTTAATCTATTACAATTCTTCGGTCTAATGGCCACAACATACTTCAACGACACAATCATTCACTTTTCCATAGGTCGTAATGCCTCTAGGAATTGCCATGAAATTTTGGGATGCGACATATATGCAAGCATGTGTGCATTGACTGATACTCAAAAGCGATAGTGAGTTGTGGTAGTGTGTTTATGTGAACACTAAGTGGAATCTGTCACCCAACGAGAGTTTGGGGACGATACCCAAGTCTCTCAGATGCCCGACGGGGGTTCAGATGTGGAGTCGCGGTAGAGGCCGAGCCCATGCTCCTTTGGGAATGCCGTCTAGGCGGGAGTTTTAGATGATGCTGTGCCCAACGGGGCGGGACAATGCTCGATTTATATCGGATGCCCGACAGGGGTTCAGATGCGGAGTCGCGGTAGAGGCCAGGCCCATGCTCCTTTGAGAATGCCATCTAGGCGGGAGTTTTAGATGACGTCGTGCCCAACGGGGTGGGACAATGCTCGATTTATATTGGATGCCTGGCGAGGGTTCGGATGATTGCTGACTGGGGAGTTGGGCATCGCCGACTAAGAAGTTGGGTGTGGCCGATGGGCTGTGACAATTGGCTTGTGTTCGAGTAATTGAGATGGTTGGGCCTTATTATGGGGTAAAATTGTGTGGTATGGTATGTGACGCGACATAACGATTTTACCTTATAATCAAGACCCGTGTTATTGATCGATATGTGCTATGTGACGCACTAATGTGCAAGAGCATATGAGAATCATGGCATCATTGGTTTTGACTTTGCATGAGTTGAGCATATTGTTTATGATAAGCACAAATGAATCGATAACGTATAAGGTGTGGCAATGGCTAGGTGAGATTGCTATGACGCGACTTGTATGTGATTGATAATCTGCATCATCTAATGGCCATGTGCATTGTGTGTATTGTATTGAGATGTAACGTGCATGGTATGTCATACCAGGTAAGGTTGCATGCGAACCGACTATGTGGTTAGTGGTTGACCCTTGCCATCTTTACTTGTTGGTTGTTGGTGAAAAGGTTAGTATGAACACCTAGAGATGGGGTGAATAAGTGTGAAAATTTTCTTTCACAAAGAACAGTTGAAGTATTTTACTTATAAAACAGAGTATGGAGAGCGACAAACTTAGAGCAATTTCTGGCCTTAGTAGTTGAATAGAATCACAAACAAAATAAAGGAGTTCAGAGAAGAGAATAAGAACACAGAATTTATAGTGGTTTGGCTTATATCTAGCCTATGTCCACTTTCCCACGCTAACAACTTTCAGGCTGAATTCTACTAAGAAACAAAAGAGGTTTTACAGCTTTGTGATCTCAACTTCACAGTTAAGAGTTTCTACCACTCTCTTACGAAGTCACACTATAAATTTCTCTCTTTTGAGTACAACTTTGAGCTTAGAATGTTGAATGACAAGAAAATGGTAAGTTTCAGATTTTAAAAATTTTCTTTCACGCACTCTATCGAACAACTAGAGAGTCCTCCTTAAATACTCCTTCATGCCTTCTCAACCGTTGGCACTTTCCAAAGGTAATTCTTCCAATCAACTCGTTGGACAGAATCAATCAAAGGAGATCTTGAGTTGTTTGAAGATTGTGATGAAAGCCCGTCAATTCTATTCGCCCATACAATCAGGATCTTGATTTCCATAAGTTGATTCTTTCCAAATTTACCTACCTTTGAAAAGATTTGAAATATCTAAATTGATTTTAATAAAGATAACCAATCTCGTATGTGATATTTCTGACCAGAAGGCCATATGTAATCCATATGTATTGAATCCTTGAGGAAATAAAGATAATTCTATGTCTAGATAAGTCTTTATTCTTAACTTGCATTCAGTCTGGAAACTATCAAAGTGGGCAAACTTCTGATGTAGATCAAACTTTGATAGTAAAGTCTAATAGTCTTCAGACTTCGACACAAAAGTCTGGAAATCTTCATAATAGACTTTGGATAAGTTTTGTCAACTTCAAAACATCAAGGAGTTTTCTCCAACAGTTGGCTGTTAGTCCTTGCATTGTTTGTGGGGTGGTTCTAGAGAGATAATCCAAGTTGAGTTAGTGTTCTAATCAGGGGCTTAAGGGAGGACTTTTTGAGATTTTATCTCATTGGTTATTGTATAACCACTTTCAGGTCCTTAGGATGGCGCTTCCACCAATGAGGTTCGGTATTCCTAGGGACTGTGATACTGTCATGACGCACCACTGCTTCCCAGGTCGGGCACATCTATACAAGAAGTATCTCTCTACCTTTTGGGTAGATGAGGGACCAAGGCAATTGATACCCCATAGGTTCCTAGCATGGTTCATCAAAGATAGCGATTTGCTGATCGGTCCCTTGAGAGGTTTTGACGGGCTGCCTGGTAAGGGCTTCAAGGATGCTGACTAGTGATCGACTAGTGATAGACTTGTATGCCTTCGACTACAAATCAACGGAGTCTGAGTCCGCTGGATCCGAGTGACTGTAGTGCCAAGCCTGAGGGTTCTTTTTGTGTATAGTTAGGTTAGCCTAGTCTAGTTTCTTTTTTTTCTGACTTAGAGAATGGATCGGTCCTCTGTTGGGCTTGTAGATTGGAAGTGATCCTCCATAGGTTAATCCAATATAAAAATGTATATACAAGTAGATGTTGTTGTTGTTGTTTCTTCTGTTCATCTCTCTATCCCTATGTGATTGCTTGATTGTCTGTTTGATTGGGAGAGGGTTTGTTTCCGTTTGCGCATAATGAAAGATTAAAATGAATGGTCATCGACAAGTCCTGGGACGTCGCTTTCTATTGACCAAGGAAGGGATTGTTGTGTGCCTGGGGTTCGGAGCATGACAATACATGCACCCATTTTTCTCGCTCCTCATACAATGTTCCAAGCCAGCATGTATTATATGAGCTAGCAAATCTGAAAATCTGCACCTTCCAAGCAATCTTAAAATCAATCACCTTTAGCGAGTCATAAACTACTCATTGTATTGCTAACTTTATACCCTTGATTGAAGAGGACCACCTATTTTTTTGCAGCCATTTTTTGCATTATATGCCACGAACAAAGTTGATGACTAGCAAACGGAAATATTTTAGAAATTGCATTATGCATTGCTTTACTAGTCAGTAATAATAGCTTGAGGGGCACACCCTCACTTGCAACCAATGAAAGAACTTCTCGTCTCATATGCAAACAACAGCATCTGAACAAAGCTGACTGACCATGATGATTGCATGCCATATTTATCTGTCAAGTAAGAAGTAAGTGGTATCAAATCTGACTATATCTCCAAAGTATATATATGCACCTCTTGATTGTGCACCCGCTCAAGAAACATTACGCAATTCATGTTCACTAACCAATCAAATACATAACAAAATTGGAATTGGTCACCTGCATGGTCGAAAAATATTTGGAAAGTGCTTGCCTATCTCCTCATTGCAATTTGAATCCTTTGTACTTTGTAACATGATTTCCAACATTTTTTTTTTTCGAAGTTCAATTTCTCATACCTTTCTCCTTCAACAATCAACGCTTGAAAAGATTTATTTGTTCAAATCACTACATCATAGTGCAACTCGATTTTCCTTTTTGTTATGGAATTAAGATTCTTGTTTGACATAAATAATCTAGTGGTTTGAGGAGTTGTCAAGTGATTATGATCGAGTACAACTTTTGTTCTTGCCTGATTCTAAGACTCAACTAGATATATTCTACGTGTTGCTGGACAATCACATTTTTTTCTCGATCTTGACTTGATTAACTCTTTTTAGATCTAGTATCCTTGACGGCTGCAACAATGTACCACACGTTCCTTGCCACCTTTGCTTTTGTAAGAGTTTAACACTCTAATGCCAAATTTCACTTCTTTGTACGAGTTATAAAATGTACAAGCCTCATCGTAAGAGTTAAACTCCATCCATATGAAGGTGACACAAGTTTCATCTTATCTAGTTTTATGACTCTTTCATCACTAGCATCTTCAATTGAATTGTTCATCTCATCTTCATCACTCACATTATTTTCACGAGTGAAGTTGCTTTTAATGTGAACCCCATCCATCTGAACGAGATCAGAAAAATAAATTAAGTATTGCATGTCTAAAACATTTAAGTCAACAGATATCAGCTAAAATTTGATGTCAACAAATAACTCTTTACTTTCTTGCAATCTAAGAAGCAAAAATTAATGAGCCTTTCTCCACATTCATGTGTCAATTAATTACAAAACCCTAAAATAATTATAAATTCAATGTGTGGTAGGTTTTCACACTAATATTTTTTAGTTCTTAATATTTTACTCGGGACCAACATTCACCAAATCTTTTCTTTAATCGGAGAAAATATCCACTATTTTCAAAGTCACAATTGAATCCTTCATATGGTACTTATTATTTGAACATTAACATTTGTTTCTATAAATAAAATGGAAAAATAGATCTCATCTTGTCCGAATATTGTGATTTATTTCTTTAAATAGAACAGAAAAAAAAAAAAAAAAAACCATCATCGTGTGCGTTCTTAAAAAAGTGAAAACCGATCAAATCAGTGACAAAATATGAAACCGCGCAAGCCGAGATCCCATTTCCCAACTTTAAAACCGGTGGCTGGCAATTGCTTGCCTATTTTGTGAAGTAATGAGCTGTTCTATACTCATTTAGAAAGTACTTTTTTTTTTCTTTGTAACTTAGAAAACAACCCCTTTTGACTTATCGATAATAGGTCAATTTTTTATGCAAAATCTACAATTATCATGCTCAATTATATTTTCGAGCTTGACATGTATATCCCGTAATGTTAAGGAAAATTACAGCTGAGTAAGAGGACAGTTAATCAGGATAAAAATATGTTATATTGAACTTCTCAATCCACGACATAGATGAATACTAGTAATAGAGGCATTAACAAAAATACTAGTAATGTTACCTTGATGCCCAACTAATTCCACACAAGTGCATTAACAAAAATAGTTTCTTGGAGATTTGGCCTATATAGATGGATACTTTTGTCATTGCACGATACAAAAGGTGTTTTTACTAAAATATGAAAAGTTACACAATCTTATCACTAGGAGATTTTTTAGGTTATTACTAATTATTTTAAGAGCTTGAACTGTTAGATAAATGTGTGGTTCAATATTTAGTTATTCTATCACTTTCCCTCACGCTTAGTCTTGTCTTTTGTCTAGTACTAAGCGCGAACATATTTAATTGGGGAGGAAAATGAGATCTGGAAAGATTTGAAATCAAGACACTTGCTTTAATACCAAGTGAGATTTTGTGGAACCACTTTCAACTACTCTAAAGACAGAAATAATGAGGTCCCATGAATTCTTATGTGGTATCAGAGCATAAGGTTCTAAGTTAAAAAAATTTAGCCTCCCCCCCCCCCTTTTTTTTGGTAAGGAAATTTTTAAGCTCATATTTACCTCCCCAATTATATATTTTTACATTTTAGGCTTAGACCAAAGTCCAACCTGCATGTTAGGGTAAGTGTTAGAGTAATTAAATTTTAAACCATATCTTCATCTAATAACTCAACATTTTAGAACAGTTAATAGTGGTCCCACAATATTTCACAATAACAATCTTTAGAGGTAGTACACATTTTTTGAAAACTTTCAATTACTATCGTTAGCCCTTGAATTTTCAATTTGTTATTGTCGTTATCCATTTGTTGTATTTTCCAATAGCATGTGGAATGCATATGACTTTTAAAGGGTAAATGTGGACTGTCAAATCATTTTTTAAAGAAAGACTTCTTTTACCCTTGACTTTTGTAAAAAAAAAAAATGAAAAAAAAATAATAGAGAAAATAAATAACTAAATAAATTTTAATTAAAAGAAATAACTATCAATAATAACATTAATAATAAAAACTGTAAAAGACTAATGGATTTAATAATAAAACTAATAATATATTTTAAGGCCCCATTGACAAGATGTTCAAATGACGAAGTATTTTAAACGGTAGTTAGACATAATAATTATTACAGAAGATATTTTTGAAAAATCAAAACTTTTGGTTAATCAGTTCTCTTTTTATAATTTTATTAAATATTTTTATTAATCAATTCTTGCTTTGCTTTAATAAACCTTTTGAATAGCCAATTTTTGTCATTTGACCTTTTTGGTATTGAGGCTTTTTCCCTTCTTATCTAATTCATGTTTATTTTTTGTCTTAAAGTATCTTATTTGGTTCTATTGAGTGGCAAACTCTTACATTCTTTCATCATTTTGATTTATTGTTGATATTGATACTTCCTTTATTGGTATTCTAGTTAATTTAGTTATCTCTTTTTTTATGTTTTTGTTTTTTACAGCAATTAAGAGTAAAAGAGATTTTCCTTTATAAATGAGATGAAAAAATATTTTTACCACGTAAAAATCATAAGCATTACATATACTAATTAGAAAATCATAAAGAGTTAACATATTGCAACAAAATGAAAGGGGTATTTTACAACAGTCAAAAGCTCGGGGGCAAATATTTACTACTCCAAAATCCATGGGATGTTTTATAATATTCCCAGCAGTACAACGCGGGGTGAAAATACCGTCATCCGTGAAGAATATTATAATATTCTTCTTGTATGAAAATTATTCTTTCCTCTAAGTTGCTAATGTAAAAGCTATGGATTAAGATTCGGGTCAGCTTAGCTTTGTCAATCTTGTGGGTTCAACTTAGCTTTGGCGCGGCATTCCAACGAAAGTGATTACCTGAGGGCCGAGGATATTGAGGAGGCATAGCAAGATTACTGACAATATCGTATTTGTTTTTAGTGCACGTGCATAATGTCTATATGTACAACCTATCGATCAAATCCAAGTACTGTAATCCCACAAAAATGTATTTGGAAACTTTTAATAGTACACTTATTTGATTAATAATAAAAGAAAGTAGATAAATGTCTTTGGGAACTTTGAATATTACATTTAGTTAACTAATGATAAAAAAACTAGATAAGCAAATTCTCAAACTCTTTACATAGGAAACATATCTCACTTTTAGTGGTAAAAAATCCACATAATGGTCGATTGACCAAGTGCTTTCTTCCTCAACAGGCTACTCAACTCCGTCGTTCTACTATTATATAGCTAATGTGAGTTTTGGGGGTACATGTGACTTCCTGCCTCATTTGTCCTTTTTCTTCTTTAGATTATCATTCCCCTATATTTATATCGATCTTCAATATGAAATTAATAATGTTGTGATTGTTAAATTATTTGCCACACGATAACACGTAGATTAATAGTTTAGTTATAAATTGAGAGTGCTAGTATGAACACCTAGAGGGGGTGAATAGGTGTTTAAAATAAACTTCAAACAAAGTAAATGAGTTAAGGAAGAGAATAAGAACACAATGTTTATAGTGGTTCGGCTTAATCCAAGCCTACGTCCACTCTCCCACGCTAACAGCCTTCTTGGTTGGATTCCACTATGCAATCAACAAGAGATTACAACTTTGAGTGCAAACACTTAGTAGTAGATCACACTATCTCACTAAGTCACTCTTTTGGTATTTCTCTCACGATCACAAACGTTTAAGCTTTTCAAAGACAAGTGTATGATCGAAGGTCGCTCAGACTTTGGAATTATAAATTATACGCTCTATCTCTTACTTGCTCATCGGTCCTTCATCTCCTTAAATACTCCTCCACTTCCAAATTACCCGTTGGACAATATCTTGAGGATCATCTTCCAATATACCCATAGGATAGCTCTGTATCTAGAAGATTTGGTAGCCGTTGAGTGACAAAGGTAAAATCCCAAATTGATTCCGATCGCCCATACAAACGGAATCTTGGTTTCCATAAGTAAAGCTTCTCCGTATATAAAGTTCTTGTCTTCAAGATCCAATCGTCAATCAATTAGATTGAATCAATCAAATCAATCTTGATGTGGAATCCAAACCAGATCACTAGCCATTATATGATTGGGCTTGAGTTACGTTATGTTGAGTCTGGATGTAAAGTCTGAGAGCCATAGAATTTACAATCTGAGTCTGAGTTGCGATAGACTTTGTAATTTGGGTCTGAACATATCTGCTTCTGAACAGATTTAGCTTTAAGGTCTGTACCCAGTTCAACTTCAGCATAGAGTCTGTATTCTGGTTCATCATTCACGTTCAGTTTGGAATTAGTCAGAGTGAGCAGATTTCTGATGTAGAACAGACTTTGACACTAAAGTCTGGCAGTCTTCAGACTTTGAGTCTTGAGTCTGGTAATCTTCAGACTTTGAGTCTTAAGTCTGGCAATCTTCAGACTTTGACATAGAAGTCTGGAAATCTTCAAAATATACTATGGACATATGTTACGTTCAGTCTTCTGGCCGTCTTCTGACTTTGATAATATCCTCTATATGTTCTAACATCTGCATGGTCTATTGCTCAACCATCAAACATGTTAGTAGCCTTTGATTTAATTTGTCATCTTCAAAACATCATAAGAGATTTCCCTAACAATCTCCCCATTTTTTATGATGACAAAACAATCTCTGAATATGTAGATTTGTAAACACGCTTTTATTAATTTAAATCAAAGGATATCATAATATAACAAATAGATTGAGCATACTAATATATAGAAAATAATCGCAGCTCAATATTATGCAATAAATAATATCAACCAATCAGCACATATGCATATTCATATCTTCTCCCCCTTTTTGTCATAATCAAAAAGCGATAATAATGGATTCACGTAGAGAATGATAACAAATATCTTGCATGAATCACAATTTCCAAAAATCAGCTTTTATCGAATATTAAAGATATGCAATATAGCTCACTTCAATTATATCAGCAAATATCCAATAAAAATCACGGATGCATCATAAAATGCACATACCTTTTTTTGTCATAATAAAATGATAATATCAATAAGAGATTTGTTAATGACAAAATGTAATAAAAAATGCACTAACCGGATTTTGTAGATCTTAACAATTCTGACACATTTACCTTCATTCTTTTCATAACAAGATCACGATCAATCAAAAAATATTTTTCCATAATTGATCAAAGCTCCCCCTCAATTTGTTGCCTTTTTTAGATGATTACGATTTTTTTTCCTTTTCTTTTGGATTTGCTTTCTCCCCCTGTGATTATGACAATATTTGCAGATAGAATTGTTGCCTGTGCACGTTGAGCAGAATATTTTTCCATTATTTCCTTTGTAGCAACAACATCTGCAGCGATCATTTGCATTTTGAAATTCAAGGCAAAAAATTATTTTCTTCAATCAAGCTCTTCTCGAATTCAACCTACATCAACTTAACAAACTTTTTCCACAAATAATATCCACGTAATATATAATGTCATTTCTTCAAATAAATAAGTTGAATAGCATATATATTAAAATTCAGAACTATTCAACCTTCCGTACGATACATAAGGGATTTCCTCAACAATTTGCAAATTTTTTACATAAGGAATGGAATCTTTGAAACTCCAGAAGATAGAATAAAATCTTCATGGTTTTCTGATTGAGTTTTCCAAAATCCATATGGAAGATTCTATTTATACCTGCAAATTCTTGTATAATAGATAATCTTCTTTGCAAAAATGTCACGTAATATTTTTCTTCGATTTGTGGATCAAACTTGCTAGATAGAATATATCTTCTAAGAATATAGCAAGAATATCCATAAATATGCAATTATATCTTTCAAGATCAAAGAGATTTCCTTAAGCATAAATTTTAGGTATGCATTTTGCAAAAGGAAAATAGATATTTCTGTCACGTGCTAAAATTGCAATATCTTATATTTATGACAAAAGATATAAACAATCATCCAAAATCATAATAAATGCACATAGGGATTTGCAAGGCGGGATGATAAAAATATTCTCTTACCCATGGTATATGTTTGCAATATACCATTGATTAAAAAAAATCATTACCAATTGTCGCAGGAGATAATTTCTTATTGCACCAAAATTTACGTAGATTCGCAATCATTCTTACCTTATTGAATTTCCTGCAATAAACTCATTTCCTTTTTGGTATCCATCAATTTGGATCCTTCCATGACATTAGAGCAAAATATAAAATCTGCGTAAACAAATATTCTTTCTTAATTCATCATAACAAAGTATTCGAATAAAGAATATTATGCACAATGATATTTTGAAAAATAAATTCTCGCTTAGTCATAGTATGATAAAAACAGAGAGAATAAAATCTTTGAATATCTAAGAATATCTTGCATCATCACGTAAAACAGATTTTCACTTTGCAAAATATGATTAAATCTGAGAGTATAAAATTAGACAAAATAATCTGAAATATCTCAAATAATCACGCGTATCAAATCTCAACTCACAAATCACAAAAACAAATCATACGATTCTTTCTTCAATAAAGCAAAATATGATCATTATAAAATCTCAATACCAAGGATATATTGAATATCAAGTATAATGAGAATTATTGCCCAAATCAAATTGAGAATAAAAAATTCCTTACCAAATCCTCTTTCTTCTTTCTTCTTTATATCCTGCAAAAATAACTCATCTTTTCTTTGGTTACCATTTTTTCTTGGGTCCATGAGAGTTAGTAGAAAATGTTGTTTTTACCCAATTTTTCTTAATAGGTCTCCAGACTTTAAGAAATTCTTTCTCAAAGTGATTCGATTCTCCACAATTTGAACACTTGAGGGCATTTTAACCAATAGGTTTTACAAACACTTTTTGAAAATGATTTTTGTAAAATGTCTTTGAAGGTCTTTGTCTAAGTCTCTCTTTTACTTTAGGAAAATCAATTAAAGAATTATTTTCCTTATTGAAACCAAGTCCTGACTTATTATAATAAGGAACTTGTTTAGAAAGAATATGCTCTAATGTTTTTGATCCATTTGAAAATCTTGTTGAAATATTTGAAAATTCTTTCTTTAAAGAATCATATTCTTTAACAAGCAAATCTCGATTTTCTTTTGTTTGTAGAAAATCTTTTTGCAAAATTTCAAACTTTTCTTTTTGAGAAAGATCATGCTGCCTAAGCCGAGAATTCTCATTTTTAAGTTCGAAAATCCTTTTAAGAGAAGATTTGAGATTTAAGCAAAGCTCATTTATATACTTTGAAACTTTGAGAGGAATTTTTGAATAGCTTACCTCGATTTCCTCATCGGATTCTGAGTCTGTGTCCGAGTCAGACTTTGATTCTGAGTCTGTGTCTAAGTCAGACTCTGATTCTAAGTCTGTGTCTGAGTCAAACTCAGATTCTGAATGTGCCGTCAAGCATATATTTCCTTGCTCATCAACTTCTTTCATTTTTCTTTTCTATCCATTCTGCTGGTATTGTCTTCTTCCACTGAATTTGCTTCCTTTTGTACTTGACTTTTTTAATTTCTTGATCATAAAGGCAAGTTCTTCGTCGTCCAAGTGATTTTCTGAGTCTGTTTCATCAAAAACAGCATTAGATATTAAAGCGATGGACTTCTTACCTTCAGGATCTTCATCGTTGAGTTGTTCCACTTCATAGGATTGAAGAGTGCCAATCAATTCATCAACGGAAAGTGGCATAATCCTCTGAGTTTCCCGAATTGAGGTCTTGACATGATTCCAATCTTTTGAGAGACCTCGCAAGAGTTTGTTGACCTTCATTGGGGAAGAAATTGGATGACCTTGATATGCCAAACCGTTTACAATTTCAGTAAAACGATCGAACATATCTCCAATCGACTCTCCTTGCTTCATCTTGAAGGATTCATATTTGCCGAGCAGGAAGTTTACTTTTGTCTCTTTTACACGATAGGTCCATTTATATGTAACATGAAGTTTATCCCAAACTTCTTTTGCTGTTTCACATAAAGAGATTTTGTTATATTCAGCAGGAGACAAAGCATAATATAATGAATAAATAGCTTTTGCATCAAGCGCTTCTCTTTTGGACATCTCCATCCGAGACATAGGAGTGGGGAGTTTCGTTTCTTTGTCTTTGCTATTCTTATTTGATGTAGACACAACAGTGGGATTGATTCCTCTTTCCACAACATCTCATTGCAAGGGATCTCTGGATCTTAGGAATGCTTCCATTTTGTTCTTCCACACGTCATATTCCTTTCCATCAAAATATGGTGGCCTTGTGTTGCTTTGCCCTTCCATACGTCCTGGTGCCAACATACTAGCCATAAAGAATCTTTAGCTTAAAAGTAAAAACACTTTTATAAACCGAGCACTTGGCTCTAATACCAAATGAGAGTGCTAGTATGAACACCTAGAGGGGGGTGAATATGTGTTTAAAATAAACTTCAAACAAAGTAAATGAGTTAAGGAAGAGAATAAGAACACAATGTTTATAGTGGTTCGGCTTAATCCAAGCCTACGTCCACTCTCCCACGCTAACAGCCTTCTTGGCTGGATTCCACTATGCAATCAACAAGAGGTTACAACTTTGAGTGCAAACACTTAGTAGTAGATCACACTATCTCACTAAGTCACTCTTTTGGTATTTCTCTCACGATCACAAGCGTTTAAGCTCTCCAAAGACAAGTGTATGATCGAAGGTCGCTCAGACTTTGGAATTATAAATTATACGCTCTATCTCTTACTTGCTCATTGGTCCTTCATCTCCTTAAATACTCGTCCACTTCCAAACTACCCGTTGGACAGTATCTTAAGGATCGTCTTCCAATATACCCATTGAACAGCTCTGTATCTAGAAGATTTGGTAGCCGTTGAGTGACAAAGGTAAAATCCCAAATTGATTCCGATCGCCCATACAAACGGAATCTTGGTTTCCATAAGTAAAGTTTCTTTGTATAGAAAGTTCTTGTCTTCAAGATCCAATCGTCAATCAATTAGATTGAATCAATCAAATCAATCTTGATGTGGAATCCAAACCAGATCACTAGCCATTATATGATTGGGCTTGAGTTACGTTATGTTGAGTCTGGATGTAAAGTCTGAGAGCCATAGACTTTACAATCTAAGTTTGAGTTGCGATAGACTTTGTAATCTGGGTCTGAACATATCTGCTTCTGAACAGATTTAGCTTTAAGGTCTGTACCTAGTTCAGCTTCAGTATAGAGTCTGTATTCTGGTTCATCATTCACGTTCAGTCTGGAATTAGTCAGAGTGAGCAGACTTCTGATGTAGAACAGACTTTGACACTAAAGTCTGGCAGTCTTTAGACTTTGAGTCTTGAGTCTGACAATCTTTAGACTTTGAGTCTTGAGTCTGGCAATCTTCAGACTTTGAGTCTTGAGTCTGGCAGTTTTTAGACTTTGACACAGAAGTTTGGCAGTCTTCAAACTTTGATACAGAAATATGGAAATCTTCAAAATATACTCTGGACATATGTTATGTTCAATCTTTTGGCCGTCTTCTGACTTTGATAATATCCTCTATATGTTCTAACATCTGCATGGTCTATTACTCAACCATCAAACATGTTAGTAGCCTTTGATTTATTTTGTCATCTTCAAAACATCATAAGGGATTTCCCTAACATAAATGAAAGGCGGAAAAGATCTCGTGTGTACTTAAATCTCAATCTCTTATTTTATGAGAAGATAATTATTCAGATGGAAATATTTTCTTCTCGATGACAAAGAACTTATCTACGGAGTAGAGTCAATAAAAATTAAAAATAAATGGATCATCTAGACGGGCCAATTATTTATGCAATCCAATAATTAAAAACTAAGATATAAGAATAATCAAATAATTTAATTTTAGCATGGGTTTCCTCTTAAAAAAATGTGAATAACGTAACTATTAACTGGGAAAAAAAAGTGAAGACGAGAGTGCGTTTTGCCACTCTAAAATCAATAATATTTGCGAATGAATATTATTGGGTTAGAAGTTAGCAATTCAGCTAAATCGTGGCAAGCTTCGTGTTATGAAAATATTTTGCTAGCATATGGTTGCTTAAGAAATCTATACTAATGAATCCGCCATAGTGAATGCACGAATCAAAATGCCTAGAAGATGCTTCATAATTTAAAGGGAAAATGTCACAAATGGTCCATGAATTTTCATCTAATGTTCAATTTCATCCTTGAGCGTTTTATTTGCTCAATTTGATCCCTAAACTACCACTTAATGTGCAATCTCGTCCCTAGACTTTTAATTTGATCAATTTAATCCCTGAATTACTAATAAATGTCTGATCTAGTCCCTGACTATTTGAAAATTGACCAATTTCATTTTCCGTTAGTTAAAGTTAACGAAATTGACTTCCATGACTTTTAGTCTCTTAAATATAAAATAAAAAAGGACACGTGGAATATCCACACGGAAATTACCTTTAAAACAGGTCAAATTGTGGCCATCGTCCAAAAAATAAATAAATAAATACAAAACCACTTATTCTCTCTACTTTTGTGATCAGTGCTCTCATCTCTAACTAACCCATATTTTGTTTTCCTTTTTAAAGATATATATATTGACTCATAATTCTAGTAATCCAACTTAGTTCCACATCATCAATTAATGCTCCATATCATCACTTAACTGTTTGAAAAAATAGAAGGACTGGATGGAACATTTGTTAGTAGTTCAGAAACCAAATTGAGCACATCAAAAGCTTAGGGACGCAATTGGTCAATTTTCAAATAGTTAGGGATTAGATCGGACACTTATCAATAATTCAAGGACTAAATTGAACAAATTAAAAGTTTATGGACAAGATTGCACATTAAATGGAAGTGTATGGATTGTTTGTGACATTATCCCTAATTTAAATGCCATTAGCTAACCTTATAATTGTAAACAGATTAGTTTGGAAAAAGGTTTTTTTTTTCCCCACTTGCCAACTCAAACAAATTTTAAGAAGTAATTAGTAGACCTATCAAACAAGTGGGTCATTTCGGGTGTAGGTCAATTCATAAATGATCAAACCCAAGTTGAAACATTAATTCATTATGACTCATTTATTTGTAATGTAAATTTCTCGACCTATGTCCAACCCAACCATACCTAAATCACATATGGTCCAACCCTTATAGCTAAAACACTTACATATTTAACCCAATATAAGAAAATTTGTTTCTTATGATTTTAAAAAATATATTACTAAAATATTTCCGTGCAATACAAATCTAATGAATAATATTTGCAATTTTAAAAAAAAAAAAACTGAGGCTTCACTTGTTTTGTGGTAAATGTAACATTTTTGGAAAATATTTTTAGGAAGTCATTTTCCAGGAAAATAATAATATTTTCCGATGTTTGGCTAAAATTTAAAAATGAATTAGAGAATTTTTTTGTGGAAAATTTGATTTGATTTTCCTACATGTACTCCGTTTAATATTTTTTATTTTTACTTTTATCTTATCTTCCCTTTTTTTAAGAATTCGATTTTTAATTATTTTTATTTTCTTTCTTTTCCTTTTCCTTTTCCTTCTTCTTCGGCCAGTCGTCGACCATTGCCAAAACCAATGACAAGCCACAAGCGAGCTGGAGCTTATCCCTCGCCTATGGCTAGTCGCCAACCACCAACTGAGGAAGAAGAAAAAAGGAAAAAGGAAAAAAAGAGTTATAATTTCGCATTTTTAAAAATAGATATTTATAAGACCGAAGAGGGAGAGTGCATGTGAGCTTGGTGGGTTGGAAATGAGTTCTAAACTCAACCCATTTAAACCCATTTATTTTGGGCTTTAAATTTTAAAATCCATTGAAGGTAGGCTCTTTAAAATTAAAGTGACATATATATGATCTATTTATTTTTTTAAAAAAGTTAATATCATGAAAAACCTTAAACTTGTAAACTTGAGACAAAATGCCCCCACTTAATTTTTTTTACCATAAAAAATCACAGATTTGTACACTTGTGAAAAATTTATCATAAACTAATTTTTTGACTACTAAAAATCTTAAGCTAGTATGCTCGTGACAATTTAGTCTCTGTTAATTTTAGCTAATTTTATGGTCAAATTGTTGAGTTAGATGTCACATGGGAGTTAATAGGTATGCTAATTTGGATGTTACAAATGTATTGGTTTTATGATTGTTCGTAATATTAATCCAATTTAACAGGGAGTTTATTTGATACAAATGTACTAATTTGAGGTTTCAAATTTGTTACACATGTACTAGGTTGGATTTTTTATGGTTAAAAATTAGTTTTGGTTAAATTTATCACAGGTGTATTAATTTAGGGTTTTTCATATATTAACTTTTTTTTTTTTGTTAAACGGGTCATACATGGGTTTAAGACCCATTTTCATAGGTCTAGCAACCAAGCATGATATAAGGACACAAATGATAATTACTAATTTGCACTATATTGCATTCCTAAGTTTACTGTAAATTATAGATATATGAACTTAATCTTTAAAAATGTTACCAACATTTTTTGCATTGTTCTTATAGCCATAGATTCTCTCTCATTTGTGGCAACACATGGCTATTTCTTGTTACAACAAATATATCATATTAAAAATAAAAGGAAAGAGTATTGAGGGAAAGCTTAGGGTGCGTTTGGTAACGTTTCTGTTTAAAAATTGTTCCAGGAAACAGAAATAGAAAAAAATGTTTCTGTTCTAGGGAATAATTTTTGAACAAAAAAACGCGTTTGGTAACTGTATAAAATTTCTGTTTCTGAAATAGAAAAAGAACATAAACACATTTGGTAACTGCAAAAAATTTCTGTTTCTGGAATAGAAAAAGAACAGAAACCCGTTTGGTAATGTACAAAATTTCTGTTCCAATTTTTTTTTTCAATTGTTCTTTTTTTTAAATAAAGTGTAAACTTGGTATTGAATTATCATTCTCATGAAATGCTTATCAATTTAATTTTGTTCATATTAAGTGAAAACAAACATTCTAAACTTGATCATATTTGCTTACTTGGAAGAAATTTTTTTAAGTTTGTACCAAAATTTTCCCTATTTTTTTTTAAATAAAGTGTAAACTTTGTTTTGAATTCTCATTATCATAAAATGCTCATCAATTTAGTTTTGTTCATGGTGAGTAAAGTCAAACATTCTGAACATGGTTATAAGTGCATATTTTGAAGAAAATTTTATAAATAAACTTTGTATCAAATTTTTCTCACCATTTTGTTCACAACACACATGACTAGAAGTTCCTCGTGTTTTGCATACAAAGACAGGCATGAACTCCCACTTTCGAGGGGTCTCTTACATTTTAGTCCTCCGCGCTCCAACCCGCCAAAGCGGGGGCAAAAGAGCGGGGAAACATGGCGAGAGACAGATGTATGTTTCTTCGGGAGCAACAAAATTTGTTGAGGTTACGTGCTATTAAGTGTAAAAGTAAGCTAACATGACCTATGGCTCTCTTCCAATGAATGACGGCTTGCTTCGGCCATTTAAAGGCATATGTATGGACTGGACACTGCCGTTCAGAAGAATCCTCCCTCTCCTCAATCAAAATCGCAAAAGGAATCGTCAGCCCTCTACACTTCTGCTCATCAGCGAGCTCCAGTTGCTATGCTCCCGGTGGTTCCTCTGATAGTGTACCAGTTACACTAGGCGTTGAGGAGGAAAGAGGAAGCTCAGGTCTTGCACCATGATTTACCAGCGCCGTGGAACCTCACCTCAATGCATCAAACACGTTTGATCCCAAGCAGCCTGAAAGAATCCGGACCCACTAGAAACACATGCCGTGGTGGTGAATACTGGGAGATTACTGCTCCTTCATATGCTGTCCTTGGTACACCATCCTGCACGTGGGAGAAAGCATCATATCTTTTGTGCGAGTAAGAGAGAAAGAGAGTATCCAACTCTAGAATCATTAATACAAGCAAGGACAATGCGTAAGGGAGCCGTTATAAGCCCTCTACCATGAGCATGGCCGTGAATAATCAGTTATAAATTTACATACTATATTATACATGCAAAACTTGCAAAGTAACTGCACAAGACTGAAGTGACCACACATCAGAGTCTACGTGTTCTGGCCGAATAAATTGTCAACCTTGGTGGTTCTCTTGTAGCCTCAACCAGTCATCCCAGAAAGTTAGTGTTGTCAAAGAAAATTTCAGGAGACACATGAGCTATAAACATATGTGATCTAAAACCAATATATCAAACCAATAAGGATATGCCTTAGGCCACTTTGGGGATAATTCCTTCCATGTAGATCTGGTCAACAGCCATCCCAGTCCAGGAAAGAAATCAGATCGATAAAGGATTTCCGCAAAATGTATTTAAAGATTACAAGAAAAGAGAGATGGAGAAGGAAACACATATCTTCGACAAGAAAAGGTTGATAAGGCTGTGAAGATGAATAAAAGAAGCTTCAAACTTGAAATAAAATGAACTATATCATCCCTCCGTCTAAACAGGTCCCCCATTAAAACTTCTTGGATCAATCATTAAACACAATACATGGGAATTACTAGCATCATTTAAGTGTGAATCCTCTCAGAAGCTACTCCTCCTGAAGGACAGCAGCACAATAAAACCATCCGAAGACAAAACTAACCAAATAATGTAATGGATCCACCATTAGTACTTGTTGACTAACCATAAAAACACAATATATGAGAATTACTACCATCATTTGATGGGGTATAATATTCTCACTTGAACGGATTGACTCTTCCCAATTGATATTTCAAGCAAGACAGTAAATTTACTAAACGTTTGATGAAAGAGAGATTCAGCACTCAGCGTTTTCAAAAATTTTGCTCAATATGACAAATTCAGAAAGGTTCCTCCCACACAGCAAGGAAAGGGTTCCACCACACACTCAAATTTCTTTTTCAAATTCACTAGGCAGAGTGAGTTGCAAATCTAAATTCACCTAAGCTTATAATTACATAACTTAAAAGTCTAGATGATGGCTGCACATGATAATAACAAATTTACCGAGTACATATCTTAATAACTGAATGTGTATCTCTTGGAACAAAGCTAGAGGTTCAAATGCCATCGATCCAGAAGTAGATACCAGGATGAGGTAATAGGATGGAGACTTCCAACAGCAGCAAGTTGATCAGCATGTTCCAATTGTGTCGTGAAAAGACACATCTGTGGGAGAGAGGGAAAAAAACAAAAACAGAAAGATAAAAGTCAAACGAGGGAACATATAATTTTGGTGGATAAACAAATGAAGTAAGGACAACCATTGGATAAACATACCAACGCAAGAAGAATTGATCACAGAAGCCAACATGACTGCTACATACATATGTACATTGCTTGATGCTGGAGCATCTCTTTAAAGCCAAAAAAAGACGATAATGTTGGGGAAGAAACTGAACTGAAAGATTTAACTGAAATTGGAGAAAAGAAAAGTTTAGCACAAATCCTTTTTCCTGGCCAAGAACCGTTTTGGATATCTGTTTGTGATAATCAAAAGATAAGCATCTCCCTAACCATCGAACAACAGTTTATACATGAAATTGGAGAGCTAAAGGGCTAAAAAGGCAGCAATTGAAGGTGAATCTGACAAAAAAAAGATAGTTTAAGTGTGGTCATAGAAAATAGTATGTTTTAGGATTGGATTACTATAATTCTTGATGGTAACTTGATGAGTTAAAATTTATGAATGGGGCACAAGGCCATACAATTCTGTACTCAATCATAAGATGTCCTGTCCTTTACTAGAAACCAGACCAGCAGAGGAAAGAAAAACGAGTTTCACCAAAAATACTACAGCTACAGCATCAAATACCTGAGTTAATGGACCCATATTTTGCCTCTTGAATCAAAGCATCTCTTAATTTTCCTGCTGAAATTCCTAAAGTACCACATGTCCATGGTCATCAAAGCAAAATTCCTACAAAGTAACCCCACAACAGAGCACAGAAGGCAACGAACATCTAAAATCACGCTATTCTATAGTTACGAGACTTTCTGCAATTAATAGACGGCCCACAAACACTATAATTTTCTACATCTTTACTAGAAGTAGACAATCTAGTGCTATCAACCCCGTCTCATTTGTTCTACATCGAACACTTCTTTCACATGTTAGGAAAGAAGCCTTAGTCCTTTTATCTCGCATGATTTTGTAAATTACTTTAGTTCAGCGACGGATGCAAGCACGCGCAAAAGGAACAGAATCTCTGGTCAAAATACATAAGCTAAGATAAAGGTGCAATTGAATTCGCCCGCATTTTCAGTCCATCAGCATTAGCAAACTGAAAATTCAGCAGACGAAACAACTTTTGTTCCATTTATTCGCATCAGTCTTCTGTTTTACACGCGAAATGGCGTTTAAGAAAGAAGCGAACAACAAAAACCTACAAAAACCACACAAAAGCAGCCGCGAGCACATAAGCACGTGGGTCGGTCACACAAAACCGCAAAAATTCCAGATCGCGTGAGAATCGGGACCAAGGAATCACCTGGATGTGGATCAACGCCACCGTCGCGGCGAGGAGGAGGAACCACTGGAAGTCGCAGAGGAACTTGCTCACCATCGTCTCTCCGGAGCCGGCGGAGGAAACCGCCGTAGCAGCTGAAGATCACGCGGCGAAGGCGTCGCGAGCACCGAACATGGCCGAGCTAGCGAGAGGAGCTTGAGGATTTCTGAGAAGGCTTTGATGGCGAATCTCGAGCGTCGAAGGTGGGGTGCTTCGTTCTCCTTGAAGCGACGATGGTGACGGCGACGACGACGACGACGACTAGGAGCGGCGAGTCAACAAAGCCGAGCCGAGGCGGGAGACCGGCTTCCGAAGCCGGACGATCGACGCCGGCCGACCGAAGCCTGTTTGGAGACGAGGCTCGCAGGAGAAGAGGCGGTGTTCGAAGGGAGCAAGAAATAGAAAAGGAACACGATTTTGTTCTTCTTTTGTTCCTCAAATGTGTTTCGGAAACAAGAAACACAAATTTTGTGTTTCTTGTTTCTGTTTCTTTTTTGTTCCTAGGAACAAAAGAACAAAAAAAGGAACAGAAACGCACCCAAACGCGTTTCTGTTCCTTTTTTGTTCCCAGGAACAAAAAAACAGAAAAAATGTTTAAAAACAAAAAAAAGAAGTGCAAACAAATAGGCCCTTAGTTACAACGGCAAGACCATAGAGACGGTGTTCAACAACTTCGAAAGGGGCAGAAAGAGTGTAAGGAGAAACCTTCCTACTTGACCCAGCTGCAAATGGTAATTAGCCATTGCGATTTATTACCAAATAAAACCAAAATGTCTTGAAAGGGGCAGAAAGAGTATATAGAGAAACCTTCCTACTTGACCCCGACGTTTAATTACCTCCCAAATGGTAATTAGCCATTGTGATTTATTACCTAATATAACCAAAATGTCTCAAAATAAAGAAAAAATATCAATGGAAATACTAGATAAGCACATACTCATCATTATCTTCATCTCATTTATAGGGATCAGTGAAATTCATCAAAATCTTTATTCTAAACATCAAGATTGACGGTAGAAAAACCTCTAAAAAATTATTAATGAACTACAAAAAATGTAAATCTACTGTCAATTAAGAGGCTGACAAGAATTTCGTAATTTAGCGGTAATTAGTTAGCCTTAGCCAAATTAATAGATTAGTTTAGAGATAAAATCTTGTCGAGATTTGGGAAGATGCGGGTTTTGAAGGAGCTTGATGACATGGAGGCACGTGCGAGGCACGTGCTTGAGGTGATCGAGGACGTGGCGGCATCAGGAGGCAGCAATCAAATCGGGGGCAGGCTGAGGGTTGCAGTGATTGGACTGGAGAAGGCCACAGAGGCAATGTCAGAGGGGTCGTACCGGCTGAGCGAGGGGGTAAGCGAGTTGTTCCAGACAGTGACGATAATAAGGAAGGAAATGGTAGATGAGTTCAGAGTGAGCAAGCAGAAACTACCGTTGCCAAAAAAGCCAACGAATCCAGACAAGAACAAAGCAAAGGTGTTTTTGCTATGGAGCACAACTTAGCGAGCTGCCTGCGATGAGAGCGGAAGGATGCAGCAGTCTTGTCATGTACCGAGAAAAAAGAATAAATGGGTAGGTAGATATAACTTAATTGCAGAAGAAATAGTAGGGCATAGACATGACGACCACGAGGGTGTTTAATAATAATTTAAAGGATGGGAAAATTGTCGGATGGCCCAAATGCATATGAATCAAGTTGAAATCTCTTGGGAAGGAAGGTCTGATTAGGAGGCTAGAAAACCAAGACGAGAGACATTTTTACCAGTAACCAAAGATTCACAAGAACTTGACCTTGACATAAGTGCCTCCAAGTTATCATGAGATAACACTTACACTGATGGTTGTTCATCTTAACTATCATAGTTCAGTTTCTCATCATTGCTAATTCGAAAGAGACATTGATATCTGTAAAACTAATTGACCATGTACATCCATCTTGATAAATATTAGTACCACATATAGTTTTGAAATCATTAAAATTCCATGGGGATATTATCCCAATACAACTATGATGTAAGAACCCAAGTGATAATAAAACATTATGTACTATTTTCATTCCTAAGTTTACAATGTACATCAATCTATTTCTATAAATCTAATAAATAAATGCACTAGAAGTCTTAAAATTAGTACGAAAGTATAATATAGTATTAAAACTTTTAAAAAGTACAATCAAATTCTACAACTTGTTAAATTGGTGAAATCAAGTTCTTCCATCAACTCCATCCAAATTATTAATAGAAAATATTGACGTGAATTTTTTACTATTTTCTTTTTTTATGTGGCACTGACATGATTAAAGCATAAAGCATAAGAATATTGTTGAAAGGGAACGCACTGAAACAGCCATCCTGAAGGTGCCTCCGAAGGTTTTCTTTGCCAAAGGACAAAAAAGTGGAGGTGATACCTGAGATTTGAACGCAAGCAAAAGCGTGTAGTGGCTGGGGTTATGTACCGCAATAAAGGGATAAATGAAAGGAAAGTGTGTGTCATTGCAGAAAGAATTGTAGGAAATAGAGATGATGAACGATGACGATAATGACTCATATATGCAGATTCACATGAATAACTGGATGAGGTGGGATTCATAAAATTCAACATTGCATTTGTATTAAATTTACATGCACTGAATCATGCAATAATATTATGCCCAAACTCAAAAACATTATCAGTAATAATATCCATGGCGCCGTGTTGCTATTGGTTTTGCTATTGCAAAGTTAAACAAATGGAAAGGTTAGGTAAAACATAAATGGCAATTATATCTTGAACCGGGTCCTAGACATGACAAGGTCGGAAAAGCATCAAACGAGACACGGTATTTGAGCGCGTCTTATAATTACTTTCCAAGAAGTTTTTCATTAACACATGATTCTTCGGATTTCTTTCCATAGTCACATTTTTCTTGCACTCCTTGGGGAAACACATACCCTATATAAAGACTATCCGCTCATCACCGGAATCATATCTTCGCCCTTAGAAACAGTCGCCCTCATCCACATCTGGGGAGTACCCCTCGTGCGACCATGTCCTAAGTACCATCTGTATACCCCGTCACCCTCTCCCTCAATCGGTCCAACCCCTTTGACATTGCCTCAGTCGCCTTCCCCAGCCCAATCGCTGCCTCCCTCAGCCTCCCCACCCTCTCTCCGCCGCCTCCCATGCCGCCATCTTGTTAATTGCCCCAAGCTCGTGCCTCACACATGCCTCCATGTCATCAAGCCCCTTCAAGACTTAGGTCTTCCTGTTTCTTTCCTTGTCGTGTCTTGTCTCTGCGATAACTACTGACTCGCTTTTGATAATGTCACTCTAGTGGATTTGGCGAGGAAAAAGACCAGAAGGTGCAAGTTTTGAAGGAGCCCGATGATGTGTAGGTGTGCCTGAGGCACGTGCTTGAAGCAATCGATGAGATGGCGACATCAGGAGGCGGAAGAGAGAGGATTGGCAGGTTGAGGGAGGTGGTGATTGGCTGGAGAAGGCGACTGGGGTGATATTGAAGGGTGGACCGATTGGGGGAGGGGGTGAACGGGTTGTTTGTAAAAGCAATTGGGATAAGGAAAAATGTTATTTACTTGTTATTTCTTCCCTCTTTATTTAGATTTGGATGTTCTCTTTTCTTGTCTAGTTCTAGATCAAAGAGTTTGAACTCTTCCGATCTAATTCTAGATTTATGAGTTTGACAAATATACTTTTGGGAATTAAATACACCTCTATTCTGTTTGTGTATAAGTCCTCTGCCTTCAACTTCAGTGGTGATCGTTGAAGTTTCGTTGTCCCGCTAAATCTTGACAATTTGCTCTTCCAAATAATAGACTTGTGTTTGTTCAACCTAGTTTGGTTCTTTCCATACTGCAATAGTGTAAAGGAAGCTACGCCTAGGCATGCATAGCCAACAAGTAACGCCGTAATTATAAGAGAAAGAATTCTCAGGGCGTGCTCATCACTAGCGAAGATACGAGATTCAATGATTTACCATCAATTATTTTGCTTGACAAATCCGCTCTTGTGGAACACGTGTGTTTAACCTTGATGGCATTTCATTGGTCCTCCTTATTTTTTTGATTTGGCTTTGTTTTGCAGTATTTTGAGTTTTGCTCAATTTCGATTTACTTTGTCATGAAGTCTATGTACTTATTGTGTATCCTTTTGACTAATGAATATAATTTTCTTTCAAAAAAAAAAAACAAACAAACAAACATGGCAAGAACAAAAAAGCAAAGGAACACGACAATATGAGGGTCATGCATGTGATTAGGGGTGAGCATGGTCCGGGTTGGGCCAGTCGACCCCCTAACCCTAGGACCAACCCGCAGAGTGCTGGTCCTCAATTTTTGGAACCAAGAATCGACCTTATTGAGTTTGAGACCAAGGACCGAACCAACCCAAAGGGTTCAGTTCGATTTCAGGGTCAACCTGGGACCAATTGATAATTTTTTATTTTATTTTTGTACTCCTTAAAAAAGCGATTGAGGACTAGACTGACCCAATGGGTTCAGTCCGGTTTCAAGGTAATCCAGAGCCAACCGATAATTTTTTATTTTATTTTTTGTACTTCTTGAAAGGGCAACCGGGGATTGTACCGACCCAATGGGTTCGATGATGAGTGAAGTCAGCTAAGAAAGGCAAGCGATGAGGGTCAAGTGGGGTGAGCATTGAACATAATGAGCATCGAATGTCGAGTAGGGAGCAACAAGTCAAGTGAGCATCGAGCCGCAAGCGGCACGAGTGATCCAAAACGAGCGAGGTGAGTGTTGAGTGATGAGTGGAGAAATTGTCTCTTTCGATTTTGGAAAATTGAAGACTAAGAGGAAAAATAAGCCAGAAGAGAACAAATACTAGAAAACAATGCCATAAGGTGCCTTTTTGGACACCGTGAAGACTCCTCACAAAAATATTTTCCTCATTCGTAAATTATGACTATTGATGTTGTAAAAGACATTAAAAACCTAAGTTATTAAAGAACAATGTAAAATTACTTGAATTCCTCACTAAAGAGTTGTTTAATATTGTTGACGCCATTCATTTTAAGGTTTTATCTACATAAAAAAATTATATATATAGTCACGGTTGGTCTAGGTTTGACTGACTCAGAACTCTCAAGACTGAGGACCGATCTGCACAGTACTGGTCCAGGAATTCTAAGACTAAGGACCGACCCAGTCTCACTGGGAACCGGATCAGGACCAACAGGGTTGGGCTAGGGGTTGACCTTGGACCGATGCTCACCCTTAGTGAGCATAGTCCAGGTTGGGTTGGTCCACCCCCTAACCCTAGGACCAACCCACATAGTGTCGGTCCTCAATTTTTGGGACCGAGGACTAACCCTATTAAGCTTGGGATCGAGGACCGGACCGACCCAATGGGTTCGATTTAGTTTCAACCAACTGATAATTTTTTATTTCATTTTTTGTACTCCTTAAAAAAACTATTGAAAATCGAAGTGACCTAATGGGTTCAATCCGATTTCAATGTTAACCTAGAACCAACCAATAATTTTTTATTTCATTTTTTGTACTCCTTAAAAGGGAAACCGAGGATTATATCAACTTAATGGGTTCGATGATGAGCGATGTTAGCTAAGAAAGGCAAGCGGTGAGGGTCAAGTGGGATGAGTGTCGAACATAATGAGCATTGAATGTCAAGCGGGGAGTAACAAGCCAAGCGAGCATTAAGTGGCAAGTGGCATGAAGCAATGAGCGGCACGAGTGACCTATAGCGAGCAGGTGAGTGTCGAGTGACGAGTGGAGAAGTTGTTTCTTTCGATTTTGGAAAATTGAAAACTAAAAGGATAAATAAGACAAAAGATAATGAAGATTAGAGGAGGATGCTATAAGGTGCCTTTTTGGACGCCATGAGGATTCCTTACAAAAACATTTTCCTCATTCGTAAATTATGACTATGGATGCCATAAAATATATTAAAAACCTAAGTTATTAAAGAACAACATAAAATTACTCGAACTCCTTACTAAAGAGTTGTTTAATATTGTTGACGCCGTTTATTTTAAGGTTTTCTCTATATAAAAAAATTATAAATAATATATTAAATATATATGTATATAGTCAGAGTTGGTATGGGTTAGACCAATCAGAAACTCTCAGAACCGATGATCGACCCGCACAATGCTGGTCTAAGAATTCTAGGACTAATGATTGACCCAATCTTCCTTGGAACCAGATCAGGACCGGCATAGTTGGGCCGGTCTAGGGTCGGCCCTGGACCAATGCTCACCCCTACCTGTGATTTGCCCACAAACAAAACTATGTAAGAGTTGTTTGAGAAAATCACACTACAAGTCCTAAACCTTATGTACAAACGCAATTGAGTCATAAACCTTACAATTGGTTCAATCAAGTTTTAAACATTTACTAGAAGTATAATTGAGTTCTAAACATCTTAATTAGTTCAATCATGTCCCATACCATCTTTGAAAAATGCAATCAATTCCATAAATTTTGTTGAAAAGTGCAATTTAAAGATGTCACTTAACCACTTTTTATGTGACATGTAGGTAATTTTTGGTATTATTTATTGAAAAAGTTTAACACTCAATTATATTTCGTACATGAGGTTTTGGATTAACTGTCCAATTTTTCCCCATTGTTTTCATGTACCAAAAAAGGGATACTCTCACAAAACCCAATTAGTGAAATTTTTTAAATGTAAAAATAAATAAATAATAATATATATAGAAATATAGCAAATCTTATGTAGCAAAATATTAAGCTAACTAGAAGGAAATCATTAATGTCATTAGAAAGATCTATTAAAATTCAAAAATGAAAAATGCTTGAGATCTTGACTTTGCAACTTATAATGAAATCATTGTGTATTGAATGTCTCTTCATTCTTTTCGATCAAATCAAATTGCTCTAGAAGGATTCTCTAATGACCTAAATCAAGACAAGTGATATTAATTCTACATAAAAATAGATGAATTAAAGACAAGATCATAATATGAATAATGAATTAGTAGACAAAAAGTTATCTTGTTGATTCAAATCTCATAGATAAAGATGTGCAAGGTCCTAAAACATTACAAGATTAGTCTAAGGATCGCATGAGTCAATGTGAATGTTTGGAATAAGAAAAGAAAAGTCTTTTGATCTAATTCCATACAGATTTTACTTGATATAGCTCAAATGTTTGGTTGATTAAGAAGATTCACATGACCATGACATATGATCCTATATTATTTCATACAAATACGAAAGTCAATGTAGAGTGAAGTAGTTCATTTCAAAACAAAATAATAGTATGTAACAATGATGATTGAAATCCTTCTATTCTTCCTTGATTGCAAATTAGATTTTGAGAGTAGCTACAATGACCCATTTGATTTAAATGCCCAAGTGAGTTAAAATCAATGAATTTCTTGTGCCCTCATCCTAGCATATTGTTTTCTTCTGCAATAATTTTTTTTTTCCTCAAACTTCCACAAGAAGTTCAAATGCATTAATTTAGCAACAAATTAATGCTAGAGTTCAAGTTGAAAATAAATATATGAGAAAACTACATTGAGTTATTAGTGAAAAAACATTTGTAAATTTTGAACTAAATTGCGTTGAATCTAATTTTAATCCAAACCATACACGGCAACTTATTTTTAATGTAAAATCAACAAATCTTCCTTTGTGTCAATTGGATTCTTGAATTCATTTTCTCTGGATTGACTAGGTCTCTTTCCTTGGATTGGATCTTTTATTTGGATGCTTTGAGTATCATTTGGATAGAAATTGATTGGGTGCTCTTTAGCTTGATCGAGGTTCACAATCTGAATCTTTTTATTTACTTCCTTCAATACTTGCATAACAAATTTGAAATCCTCTATGGATTTTCGACCTTCTTCTACAATCTAAATGGCACGATTAAATAAGTTATCGTACTAGTTGTTTGGCTAGTCAAAACTGACACTCTTAGATATGGAGTTTGAAAGGTATGGATTCTTGAAATCTTTTCTCCATAAAGACAATATGTAGTTGCTCTGTATCTCATTAGTACTACTAGAGTAACTAAAATAGTGCCAATTAGTACGTAATTGCTCTACCAAGACAATATATTCTTACACGAGATGTCACATTCGGTAGTGATTCAGCCATATAGTGCTACTTGGTTGAGTCATCTTGTCAAGAGCGCTAGTAGAGTTACTAAAAGTGTCACGAAAGAGTTCTTGCTAAATGGAGTTCATAATTTTCACAACCTTAGACAAAGACAATGACAAAGGACTTGATAAAGAGGAAGATGATATAGGGTTCTCGCTAGTTTACAATAAATTTTGATAAAACTGTGTCATGCGTGTACTAGTTTAAGATTTTTTGTGAAAAAGTTAATTTGGCATGAATTTATTTCACAAGCATCTCAGTTTGAGATTTTTTATGGCATTAACCCATTAATTGATCCACATAGACTTGCCATGTGCATTCAAGTTAGCAATCTAGTGGCGTTATTTAATGAAAATTAACAGAGATTAAATACATCACATGTGTATTAATTTAGGGTTTTCGACGGTAAAAAGAAAATTAGTTTAAAGTCTAGTTTAAGATTTTTCATAGTATTTATCCTTAAAAAATAACTATTTTTTTATTTCTTTTTTCAATTTTTTCATTCCAAAGTTTATTTCTGAAAAGATATAGCCTTTCAAAGGCAAAAATTATAAGTTTGAAACAATAACAAGTTAAAAAATAATTGCCATTATATTTTTCAATGTAGAAAAGACACCTCTTAGTTTGTAACCGCCACTCATATCTTTTCAATACGAGACAGACAAGGAACTATATCAACAAAAGATCTATATGTTTTGTATCTCAATTAACATACATCCTCATAACACTGAAAGACTAGGCAACATTATTTTGATGAGAATCAAGTAAACACGGTATATGGAGGTGTCAGGCATTGATTGTAGTGTTATGATTTGAGGATGTAATGAGAAGTTCGAACACATATGTCCTCAATTGAAACATACAGTGATCAATCGGCCGCTAAGACGTAATAGCACTATTTATATTTGGAACACTGTTCGTTCGGACATTTTAACAAACGTATAGCAATCAATTCAACCGAGAAGCAAGAATGCAATATCTAAGCATCAATCTAAACTCAGGCTATCACAACAACAACAATGGAGTGTGTTTATGTCACTAATAGATCCTGATCCAGCACAATTTTCACAGAAATCTCAGCTGGACTCCTTTGCCTCTGCTATGTATGAAGAACATCCGAAAACAGAGCATGAGCTCCTACCTGAACAAGATGTGATTGTGGTCACGGTTGACTGTTAAAGCTAGTGAGAAGTCCTCAACGCATCACCATTGATGATCGGTGCTGCTGAGAAAGTCTTGAACTAACTCGAAGTACTCCGTGCTCATCAATCACCTCCTTTCGAACTTGATTCCTCCTCTGCGCAGCGATGAAGTGACAAAGTTAGGTAATAAAGCGATTCAGCCATGAAATTGCTCGAGAAAGATATGCAACTGTGACTGGCTTCAACAATGGGCGAGGACGCTGAACATGATCCAGAGCGCTGAAGATGAGAGAGAGAGAGAGAGCGGTCGGTGTGTGTTTTTGCTTTGCTCGGTTCCTCAGCTCTCACGCGTGCTCTAAGGTTCAGAGAGTTTGTTGTGGTTGTTGTTGTGAATTCTCCTGCACAGTATGAAATCTTGAGCTTAAAAGTATCTCCAGTGCTGCAGACTAGAAAGAAAGAGCATGAGAGAAGTTCAATTGGTGGTGATGAGCGTTGATGCTTTGCTCTGCCACCGCTGAGGCTGTGATGGAGAGAAAGGGGGGGTTTGACGGACAGACGGTGGCTGTTCCTGATGAGAGATGGTAGACAATCCGTTGACGGTGACAGAGCTGAAAGTGAGAAGCATAGATCTGGGGAATCGACTGTTGAGAGAGATATCTCAGGTCCGTCACCATGTGTGTTCTCCTAATTATTTCTTAGGCATCAATGACGTTCACGCTCCTCTTGAGCTCTCTGTGAACCCAACTCTTGGTGTGAGAATGGCGCTCTCAAGGCGTGCATGATAAAATTTTTATTTCTTTATTTCTCTATTTTTTTAAATATATTTGGAATAGAAATCCATTTGATAATATAATTTAATTTTTTTATTTCTGGAACGAATTTCTATTTCAGAAATAAATTTGAAAAAAAAAATCAAAAACTAAAATTTTTAATTTCTTGAAATAAGCTAGAAATCAATTTATGTTCTAAAAATTTTGTCATGCGTACCCTAAAAAGCCCAACAACGCATATATGCGTGCAAAGACAAAAATCTGATTCCGTTAGGGCCACCTTCAACTCAGCTATAGAAAATCCCTCACCAGCGGAGGTCCTTCGCTTTTGTAGGTCACTTGATCGCATCCGCCATCGGGTGCGTAATTTATTTATTTTCTTACATCGGGTGCGTATTTTTAGTCTCTTGTTTCAGACGTGAGAAGACCAGAGAAAGAGACTTGAGGATGGTTTCCTTTCAAATCCAATGGGCAAATGGGCTTTCCTTATCAATTCTTATGTAAGTATTAAATGGATTGTAAATGGATTTACAATTTATTTCGATCCAACTCATCTCTGTTTTTCTTCATTCCTTATGGCTCTCATTTGTTTTGTTCTCATTGACTCTGCGTTCTTATCTTAGTTTGAATATGGTTTTTTATACATTGAATTAAATATAAAAGTGTTTCACTCTGCACTTTTATCTCAGTTTGAATATGGTTTTTTATACATTGAATTAAATATAAAAGTGTTTTACTCTGCACTTTTATCTCAGTTTGAATATGATTTTTTGTACATTTAGTTAAATATAGAAGTATTTTAATAATATGGGTCGAGTCAGGTTGAGTATGAGTCATTAAATTTATATTATATATAAATAGGTCAAGACGGATTAAATTAGTTTATTTGGATCGACCCATTTTCGATTCAATCTGATCCACTCGATTGACCGGTCTAATTGTAACTCATGAGCTAAGGAACCATGGGTCTATTAAGCTCGGGTGTTGATGAAAAGCTTTAAAGGCCAAATGTTATGGGCACGGGTTTGGGTTTCTTCATGGGCCAATGCAAATGGACAGATGGCTGAATGGGGCTGTCTTTTTATCATTATCTTTGTTTGTTATTTTAACAAGAACGAAAATTTCAATTGTGGGCTAACATTCACATGTTCACAAGTATAAAACTTTGCTAACATAATAATCTTTGAACTATTGTGAAAGTAATAATATGTTGTTAGTAATAAATTCTTGAAAAAATAGACCCCATATTATTTATTACTTTTTTTGTCTGTGTTTAAGCCTCAATATATAACATTTTTGGATCATTTCAATAGCCGATACTTTTTACTACTGCATGCTATGTTGTTTTTTTCTGTGGTGAGTCAAATAAAAGGGAAGTTTAGTTAAAAAAGAAGGAGATAAATGGCAAGTATATCTTGAACTGCATCCTACAATATGAGGAGTTCATAAAAGCATGAAGAGAGACACCTTACTTGGCCGTTCCTTTAATTGCTTTCCAAGAAATTTTTATAAATTAATGATTCTCTGGGTTTTCTTTCCATGGTCATATCTTTCTTGCATTCCTAGCAGAAATACACGCCCTATATACATGCTGTCGATGCTCATAGCCCATACGCATCAAAACTTTCCACCCCTTTCTCTTCTCAGTTTGCTCCCTCTTTCCCGGCAACAAGAAGGGTCACCGGCAAGGAGCTGGAATCTATCTCCATTTTCCTTCTACTAGGGCCCGATCCCTGCCTCCGTGGGCTTGCCCCGGCTCTCTGCCGCCGTGGACCTACTTACCTTTGCTTACTCTGTGGTGAAATGCTTCATCTGCAGCGTGAAATTAGACGGCCACAATGGCATCTCGTCTGCCCTAGTTGTCCCCCACGCAATCCACACTTCGTGATGGCGTTTGTCATCCGAGTCATATCTTCGTCCGCATCCGCATCCGCATCCGCATCCGCATCCTGGAGGAATTCCAAGGGCCGACTCTGTCCACGAGATCGACTTGGCGATTATTGCGGTGTCAGGACGCGGTAAGGAAAGAGACAGGAAGACGCTTTCTTGAAGGAGCCCATGCCTAATGCTATTAATGAGTTTGGATAAGCCAAATGATCCAAACGAGTTACATATATATGTTTTATTTATTTATTTATTTCGAAAAAATTATCCAAAAAGTCCTAAACCTATTGTAGTTTTGCCAATTCAGTCATAAACCTTTCAATCTTACCGATTGAGTCCTAAATCTTTTGTCAGTTTGCCAATTGAGTCCATCCAACCAATTTTGGTCGGAAAATGCTGACATGGTCGCTGGCGGTGCCACATAAGACTGATGGCACTAACGTGGATAATTTTTAATAATATTTTTAATATTTTTAAATTATTTTTTCCTTATTATTATTATTATTATTATTATTATTATTATTATTATTATTATTATTATTGTTATTATTATTTTATTTTATTCTTCATTTTTGGCTTTTTCCTTGGCCATTTCCGGTGGCTGGCCACCCACTGGTTGGCCTCGCCCACCACAGGCGAGGCTCGATCGGGGCTCCCCTCGCCTGGCAAGGGCGAGCCTCGGTGTCGCCGTCGCCTAGCCGGGCCTTGCTTGTGGCAGGCGAGGCTAGCCTTGGCCCCGACAAGGGCCGACCTCGCTAGATATGGCAAGGGGAGCCCTCGCTAAGGCTCGCCCTCACCCAGGCGAGCGTCAGCCTTGCCTAAACTAGATTTAGCGAGGCCGGCCCTCGCCCTTGGTCGGCTAGGTGTCGACCTGTGGCCGGTGGCCAGCCGTCGCCTGCTCAGTCAAGGGTGAGGCCGACACTCGCCTGGGCAAGGATGACCCCCGGCGAGGCTGGCCCTTGCTGGGGCCAGGGCAGCCTCGCTCGGCATCGCCATTGCCCGACCAAGCCTTGCCTGTGGTGGGCGAGGCCAGCTGGTTGCCTATGGCCAGTGGCCGACCACCGGAAAAAGGCAAGGAAAAAGCAAAAACGAAAAAAAAAAAAAACTAAAAAAATGAAAAATAATTTAAATTTTTTTTAATATTAAAATATTATTAAAATTATCCATGTCAGCGTCAGCAGTTGTACATGGCACCGCCGACGTCCACATCAGCATTTTTTGGCCAAAATTGGTCAGATGGACTCAATTGGCAAACTGACAAAATGTTTAGGACTCAATGGTAGGATTGAAAGGTTTAGGACTCAATCAGTAGGATTGAAAGGTTTAGGACTCAATTGGCAAAACTGTAATAGGTTTAGGACTTTTTGGACAATTTCCCCCTATTTATTTCCTAACTAAACTTTCTTTTCATTTTGACTTGCAGCAGCAGAATCAAATCGACAGCGGTTGGTCACCGGGGATGACAAAAAGTTTCAGTAACTTAAACTATCCAGATAATTACATACTGATGAATGTGGTTGTTGAATGCAGCGCTACAAACTCTTATATTTTTGAAACATTTATTTCCGACCCACGCGAGGCCACCCTTGTGGCCACTGGCGTCGACCTTGCCGGTTGTCGCCTCTGGCTGGTTGCCGAGGTCTAGCGACCGGCCAGAGGAAGAAGAAGAGAAGAAAAAATGAAAAATAATAAAATAATAAAATAATAAATATTAAAATATTATTAAAATTTATTCACGTCAGCACCGATCATACCATGTTGGCCGGCTGGCATCCAATTAGCAAAATCTGGCCAAAATTGGCTGGAAATGATTAAATTGGCACAACCTAAAAATGTTTAGGACTAAATCGGCACTAAAAAAAGGTTTAGGATTAAATCGGTACAAAAACAAAATGTTTATGACTTTTTTTGGCACTTTTCCCATAAGAAAAGTGTATCTAGGTCCGATGAAATACATGTGACCATTATGATAATGAAGACGTCATAGTCCGTTACTCATTTATTTCGAACGTTTCAATCATCAAATAAATAGTTTATACGCGGGCAAATGGCCAATATGTTCCTTAATCGGGACGTTTAAGTTATCAATATTTTCATTATCAATGGTGGCTTACTGCCGCTATTGTTAACAGGGAATTCATAAGCCGACTATGCCGCTACTCTTGAAAGAGCGATGGTGCATTCTCCACCTCATATCTTCGCAAGGATGTGGGCCCTCACTGACAGATTTTATGCGTGCGCTCCGGATGCATGGTCCTTTTTGGATCGTTACAAATTTCCCGTGACGGTGTTGTTATGCTAGTCAGGTCCTTTTTTAGTACTGCCAGACAAATAGAAAGGTAAGTGTGGTTAGGAAATAAAAATGCCCAGATGCGTCTCGCGTCCTTACCATATGAGGAGGCCAGAAAAGCATGAAGAGAGATGCTTCATTTGGCCTTATCCTCTTGATTACCTTCCAAGAAATCTCTTCTTGATTAATGGTTTGGGATTTATTTCCATAGTCACATTTCTCTTGCATTCCTAGGAGAGAAAACCCTCCTCCGTATAAATGCAGCCCGTGCTCACTGGCTGCAAGCATCAAAACTTTCCAACCGCTTTCTCGTCTCAGTTTTCCAGGAAAGAAGAAAGCAAGTTCCTTCTTCATATTTGAGAAAATGCATATCGACCTGAGCAGCTTGTCGCACCTTTTCTCTCCCCGTTCCGGTGACAAGAAGGAAGAGAAGCTCACCTTCGAGGAGCTGGAATCTATCTCCAGCTCCTTCGACGAGTCCCTCCTCGCTTGCCTCCAGGGCCTGAGCCCCGCTTCCGTCAGCCTTGCCTGGCTCTCCTCTGCCATTGACGCGCTCAACTTCTCTCATTCTGCAGTGACGGCCTTGCTCCCCAACCTCGAATTGGACAAAGCTGATGGCCTCTCGTCGTGGTATTCTGACTATAGCAGGAAGGTCCTGGGCATCCGCTCTGAGATCGCTCAACTGCGTGACCACCATGGGAAGCTGAGGATCGTGATTGAGCCCCTCTACTCAAATCCCAACCCGTTGGTGGAGGACATTCGCCGAGTGAGAGATTTGCTCGTAGGTTCGGAGGAAGAAGACAGCAATGGGGTTGTGAAGTCCTCCAGCAACATTGACGACCTGATCAGAGACCTGGCTAAAACCATTATGACATCGGCTCTACAGAGAAAGGTCTCGCCGGTGGAGAGACCCATCGGCCACATGTTCCGTGCTGCCATCTTCATGATGCATTTCGTTGCTGGAGTCCTGCATGTAGCCTTTTATCCTTCCCCGGTGGGAGTTACCAGACTCTGTGTCCCGGAGGAGTTCCCTTGGGGAGACTCTTTTCGCATGATCGAGTTGGCTATTAACGCGGGCTTGGGGCGCAACCAGGAAAAGGAAAGGAAGACGTCCATGTTGAAGGAGTTTGAGGATGTGGAGGCGCGCCTTAGTCACCTGATCGAGGCGATAGATGAGGTTGCAGCATCAGGAAGCAGCGGAGAGATCACTAGGAGGATAAGGGAGATAGCGGCCGCGTTGGAGAAGGCAAACGGGGTGTTACTGGAGGGGGTGGACCGTCTGACAAAGGCGGTGGAGGGGCTGCTCGTAACGGTCATGGAGATGATGGATGGGCTTAGGGAGCGGCTATCGCCGGAAATGCTATTGAAGGCGTACTTTGCAATGGAGGAAGACAAAGTGAAAGTGATTTCTAAGATTTGAGTGCGAGCAAGAGAATGTACCGGTTGTTGTTATGAACCGCAAATAAAGGAATAAAAGATAAACGGATATATATATATATATATATATATATATATATATTTTTTTTTTTTTGATACCGAGGACTCCACCACGGGCCTCCTGTGCCCGAAAGGCTCCTGAGGGCTGGGCCCTATACCTCGGGAGAGATTAGCCCAATAACCCACTGCCAGGGCCCTCCACTTAAATGGCTAACAACTGCCGGTTTTTAACTCTTGACCTCAGCGATGAAGGAGGAATTCTCAACCAAGGCAGCTACCCATGGATAGGTGATGAATAGAGATTTTATTTTCATTGATGTGAAAGAATAGTTGTGAATAGAGATGACGAAGATGATAACAATTAATAATCTAGTTTAAAGGCTCGAAAGTTAGGGCACGGCATCGATGTGTCTTAGTCTGGTTCACATGAATTATTGAATAAGATGAGATTGACTTAATTCAACGTTACATGTGTATCAAATTTGTGTGCATTGGGATCATGCAATAAGACGGCTGAGTTAAGGTCAAATTCATAGATAAGGATTCCGAGCACACGATATTAAACTTTACAAAAGAATCGTTCAACCAAGTAACATTAGAAAAGAAATCGCTCAAATCAAATAACACAATTAATTTTGTGAGGTAGGGTTTACATTTCATGTAAGTTTAAACTTTAAAATGAGTTCCGATATAATTTTTCAGATAAACTTGTTTTTAGATAAATCACAAGACCAAACAAAAAATTTTAGGACCAAAATATAGCATTCAGTTCATGTATTGGCTATATTTGAGAAAGTAAAAGGAAATGAGGGATTAAAAGTTTGGCTAGTATATGAAGAAATAAAAATAAATTCTTTATGAAAGAGAGAAAATATAATTTTATGCATTTTTTTTTCCATATTTTCATCACTCTTCTCTAAAACATAGCATAAATTATTGAATAAGATGAGATTGACTTAATTCAACATTACATGTGTATCAAATTTGTGTGCCTTGGGATCATGCAATAAGACGGCTGAGTTAAGGTCAAATTCATAGATAAGGATTCCGAGCACACGATATTAAACTTTACAAAAGAATCGTTCAACCAAGCAACATTAGAAAAGAAATCGCTCAAATCAAATAACGCAATTAATTTTTTGAGGTAGGATTTACATTTCATGTAAGTTTAAACTTTAAAATGAGTTCTGATATAATTTTTCAGATAAACTTGTTTTTAGATAAATCACAAGACCAAACAAAAAATTTTAGGACCAAAATATAGCATTCAGTTCATGTATTGGCTATATTTGAGAAAGTAAAAGGAAATGAGGGATTAAAAGTTTGGCTAGAATATGAAGAAATAAAAATAAATTCTTTATGAAAGAGAGAAAATATAATTTTATGCATTTTTTTTCCATATTTTCATCACTCTTCTCTAAAACATAGCATAAATTAATCCGAGAAATACACACACAACATAAGATGTATTCAATGAAAGGACTGAGGCAAATAATTTCATTTTTACGATAATTTTTTTTTAACTTTATTGCATTTTTTGATGATTTATAATTCAATTTTACTTTTGTGATAAATTTTAAAATTATTTTTGCATTTATCATTGAATTTAAAGACTAAGACTCCTGATACCGTATTGTTAACAGAGATGGTATTTCTTTGATGTCCCATTTAAATACAGCAACATTGATGTGCAAGTCACGCATAATTGCATTCTCAATTTAAACACCAGTGTGACATTTTTTTTTTCGGTTATTAAAAGCTGAACGGTAGAAGATAATAAACCACATGACAATCACCTAGAGACCTTTATCAAAATAAAATTCGAAAATAATTTAAAATAAAGTGTGAAACCTAAATTATCAATTTGTAATGGGTGAGACGTTTCACAGATTGTTCAAATATCTTACAAAAGAAACAATTTTTTTTTTCCTCGGGATAGGTATGGCTCGAACCATTGAGCTATCCAAAAGATTAATATATAGAAAATAAATTTCTTTTCCGAAAAGTAACATCTTTTTTATTGTTTCATTTTAGTCAATTTTCAAGATCATGAAATTGCAATTTCAATTTTTATTTTAAAAAATTCCTGGGCAAAGAACTTGTTAATGGCAAAGCACATCTTCTTGCAACTTTCTTTATGCACACTCAGGTCGATTATCATATTCTACTCTTCATTATTTTAGGTTTTTGATTTTTGCGAACCTTCTCTTAACTAAATTTTGATTTAATGTATGATTTCTAAAAAATTTCAAAAGTATATCAATACTAACATGCACAATTTATACATAAAGTATTCATGATTTTCTGAAATTTCAATTTTTTTTCCTCAAATTTTTGAAATTTGAAGGACAATTCATACATAAGCAAATAAAAAGTGCATTCTTACAATTTAACCATTTAATAAAACCATTCAATTCAAGTAGAACCGGACAAGACTGTCCGTCTGCCGAGGTAGGAAGGTGACATTGATGAGATCGACGCAGGCGAGCTTTGAAAGCTTTCCCTGAGAGATTTCGGGAGAGGCCTCGCGACCGGAGGGAGGGGCACGGGTTCAAGGGGGTTTGAGATCTGAGTAGAGGGCAGAGGAAGAAGGGTCGAGATCTGGGCACAGATCTGGAAATCTGCCATGCCGAGTTGCCCTGAGCCAAGCCGCCACTGTCCTCGAATCGCAGCACCAGATCTTTGCCTAAGCCAGGCTGCCGCCATCACCGTGACCGAGCCCTAGACTAACCGCTTCAAGTTGAGCTGTCATCCTCTGACGCCACTTGCAACAACGTCGCTGTGCTGTTGATTCGCTACCGACTACCACCCTGTCGTCGAACTTGTGGTTGCCCAACGACGGGATGCTGCCCCTCCAGATCCGCGGTTACTCCGGAGCTCAAAATCCAAATGCAAGTCGAAGCCCTGTCGCGAAGTCCCCTCCCCCTCTCCCCCCCCCCCCCCCCCGGGCCGTGCCAGGCTGTCATCGCTTCACACGCCATTGTGCTGACGTTGCGGATATAATCATCGTCGCTTGTTGCGTTGTCGCCGCTGCTCCACCCCCTCTCTAAACCTTAATCGCCGTCCCCTTTGGATAGCCAGCTACCACCGCCGAGTTGCCATTCCTCCCCTTCCAGCGCCGCAAAGAGGCCTTGGAGATGAGGGTTGCGAAATCGGGTCGTGGTCGGGTTGAACGAAAGCCTTGCCAGGTAGGGTTTTGACCAGGAATCAGGTCAGGCTTGGGTTGCGAGCCGAGCTGGGTATACCCGTCCGAGTTTGGCTAAAACGCGAGCTTGCGGGCGGGCTATTTTTAGGGGATGAGGCTCAGATTGGGTCCTTGTTTCTGACCCATCCGAGCCAGTCGCTGGTGACCTGGGTCTGTCCCAAGCCGGGGATTCGACCCGGGTCGTCTTTATATTATATTATTACAATATTACAATTAAAAAAAAGAAATAGGAAAAATCCCAGATTGGGCCGTTTAGGTCTCGGGTGGACGACCCGGGTCGGACCCAACCCGGGGATCCAACCTGGGTCGTTTTTTAAATATATTAATATATAATAATAAAAATAATATTTCAAATTAAAAAAATAATTTATTTTCCAAAAAATAAAAAAATAAAAAAATGTCCCATATTTTCTCAAAAAGTCCAAAAAAAATCCAAAAATTCCATGTTTTTCCAAAAAAGCCAAAAAAAAAGTAAGAAAAAAAGCCAAAAATGATTTATATTTTCAGAAAAGAATGCTATTCATGTTCTTCCAGATAATATGGCACAGAGCACCAAAAGAAAAGCGGGTAATGCATTTATAAAACTCTTTACTCGAAAGTAAGGAGATAACCACCTTAGGTTCTCACTCTAAGACTTGTTTCGCCATGGAAGATTGCATCTAGCTGCCCAAAAGAAGGCTATGCTGGTAGTGATACGACACCCAAAAATAGATGATCAATGGAATTAGGGATCTCCTCGCAAAAGGGACAAAAGCCACTTTCTATCCTACCGTGAGATAATAATAGAGCTTGGGTGGGAAGTCTGCATTTGGCAATAAGCTAAATGTTAAGTTGGTACCTCAGTGTAATCACATATTCCAAATGAACGCATGCTAGTAGACTCGGACCTTCTTCCGCCTAATGGACTCCCAAGCCGAAGCTATGGTGAAGTAGCCCAAGGAGCTCTCCTTCCAGAAAAAAAATAATTTGGGCCCTAGTTAAGTGTCGAAGGGGGTGCTCTCACGAATCCAACACCGTCTTGAACGCTTGGCTAGACTCGATGAATAGGTCAGCCACTATCACCTGCTTGGGAAGCTCAAAGCTATAAATGAGGGAATCCGAAAAAATTAAGTTCAAAGGACCCTTGGGGTGCCAATTGTCAAACCACGGGGACACGGAGAGGCCATCCCTTATCCTCCAATAGAAGGAGTTGCAAAATTCAGTTATGAAAAGAAGGCAGTTATGAAAAGAAGGATCTTCTTCCAAGCCCACAAGCAGCAGATTGGCTTCTTAGTAACCTAGAAGTTCTTCCTTTTTAAAAAAGTCAAGTGGATCCACTTACACCATAATTACTCATTGTCTAAGAACAAAAGCCATGTATGTATGAGCATTGTAGCCTTGTTACACTCCCGAAGTCTTCGGATACTAAGGTCTCCCTCCTCTTTTGGGTGGCAGGCATCATCCCATGACACATTCGCACCCCCTCTACCTAAGTCCGAGGCTTTCCAAAGGAATTGTCTGAGGATTTGTTCAATTTGATCTAACATAGATATAGGGAAAATGAAAACGCTTGAGTCACATGCAAGACTAACCTAATCGGCTGAAGACGTCTGGCCAATAAGAAAATGCTTTTTATATTCAAAAAATGAGAAAAAGACCTAAAAAATGTTTTTCCTCCCCAAATGCATGGAAAATCCCTAAAAAATCCAAAAAGCCTTAGGGTTTAAACAACATTAGGTACCAGAAGGGCATTAGTGATTAACTAGTGTAATCGAGTCCTCAAACCTAGTTTCTCTGGTTGCGCATGAGCAAATATTCCTCCCAATATTTCACTTGGGTTTTTAGCCGACCCATCCCAAATCGATTAGTGGTGACTCCTTTTAAAATTAACTTATAAATTAAAATATCAAATCATTAAGTCGTGAATCGGTGGGCTTGGGAGAGCCCGAGCTAAGCCTAATAGACTTAATCAAACCATTAGCCTCCGCAGGCGCTCGTCTTTGATCGAGCGTCGAAAAAAGAGGTTGCTACAGCTTGGCAACTCTGCTGGGGACATTTTTGAAGACTTAGGCTATTTTATCTTGTTTAAATACTTTACTAACATGCATTTTTTCTTTTTATGCAAGTCAATAGCTTAAAGGTCTATTTTAATTTTGTGGAAATAAAATGCTTTAAATGCTTAAGCACTACACACGGCACACACAACTTGGCCGCCGGACCTAGTGTGACACCTCGAACCACCTTAGGTCGCCACAGGCACCTGACATTACACCTAATGGAAACTAGCTACATCTCTTAGAAACAAAGCGTCATAAATCATAGACATATATATATATATATATATATATTTAAAACGGTCTCAGCGCGACTCATTAGTGGAAGCAAAATATAATATCGCCATCTCTCCCTCCAACAACCATGATACAATTGCACACCACTAAGTACCAGAGGAAAATATAGAGCCATGCCACTTTTATTTACATATTTTCGTGATGGATTTTTCGCTGGTCGATACAACAAAAGAAAGCCAAGATTTTCAGCTATACTTAGCCGCATCCCAAAAAGATACTACGACCCATAAAGTAATCACATGACGTCTTCCATCTAACAGAGGCGGCTACTCCAAAAAAGAAACACAAGCTCTCTACCCCTCACGCAACCATCACACCCATCCTGGCATGTCGGGTGGTGGTGGTGGCAACATCCCCCTAAATACTCCGTCTTGGCGAACATGAACTGACAGAAACTCCTGGATGATTAGGCCCCCAGCCAGGCCCACATTGTACATAACCAGCACTCTCACTCGCATAAAAGTCAATCCAGGGATGGTGACGCAGTCGATCTCCGTACATTCTATTTCTACATCCAAGGGGAGGCCATAGAAGGTGCCTTGCGTGACGGTAGGAAGCGGCATCTTTCTAATCTGAAATGTTGGTCCCCGAATGGGTGAGTACAACCCCTCAGCAGGTAAAGGATCCAATAACCACTCAATGCATCATACAATACAATCTCAACACAATATATGTCATTCATGCATCCAAGCCTACTTACCTTGAAGCCATGCATATACCATCATACATCCTCATCACAATCATATCACATGCATGTCATCATGCCACAAGTGATCATCATCATATATATATGCAAATCATCATGCCATAGGTGATCATCATCATATTATATATGCATGTCATCATGCCACAGGTGATCATCATCATATTATATATGCAAATCATCATGCCATAGGTGATCATCATCATATCATATATGCATGTCATCATGCCATAGGTGATCATCATCATATCATATATGCATGTCATCATGCCATAGGTGATCATCATCATATCATATATGCAAGTCATCATGCCATAGGTGATCATCATTGTATCATATCATATATGCATGATTCATTTTCACTTTTAACTTTCAATTCGATCACCACATCACTCTTTCTCGGGATCATCAATTTCATCCCATACTTTACACTCGCACCCCATCCTGGCATCGCGAGAAAAACCTTCGGCATTCAGCCATTTAAGGCCACTGGGCATCCGGCACCCCCACATTCCGGGCATCTCGCATCCCAACTGGCATCACGAGGCATCCTCTCGGGCAATGACCTCTGAGGCTTCCGGCACCCAACCATTCCGGGCATCTCGAAACTCCCGAGGCCATCCGGCCATGTATCTCTATACATTCCGAGCATCTGGCACCCCCCATCCCAGGCATCCTGATACTCTCAGGGCATTATCAACCGCCTCAAACAGTTTCCTCATTTATCATTGTTCATGTTCACCAATTTAGGTCTCAACTCAGCATGGCACATGATGTAATGGCAAACAAAATCACTTCCATCCTTTGATTCATACATGCATCACCATTTATCATGCCTTTATGAAGTTTATTAAATTCCAGCTTGTACCATTTTAGAAAATATTTAAATTAAACATCCATATGATTCTCAAAAATCATGAAATCAAGGCATGTGATAGACAAGACAATAAGATAATGATTTCATGAAAAACACATGCCCAATAGAGTTCCACACAAAAGATATAATTCACACAAATGCAGCATGCAATTTTGGATAGAAACAGAATGTGCAGTTTTTGAAATAATTCGATTAAAATACCCGAAAGACCTCCGAAAATTATGAAATTTTACCAGGTTATAGTTAAGAAAATAAAGTAGATTTTTTTCATGAAGACTTCTAGGCCGGATTCGTTTTAGATAATTTCCTATAGTCGTCCGAAGCTTCTGGTTCAAGCACCAAAATGTCCAGTGTAGTCATCTCCGAAATACCAAGTTTTTACCCACTTATTCTTCTTCGTTTCCTCTGAAATTTGGATATGTTTTAATTCAAGAGGTCCCATACAACTTTTATGAAGGGATCTAAGTCAAATTTCCAAAGAACAGTCACCATATGGGTCCATGAAGTCTCGGGTGTCCAGTACTGCGTCTCCAGATTTACCATCTTCAAGAGTAAATCGATTCACTAGGCTACACTTGTTAATTTTACTTAAAATTTGGGTATTTGAGTATTTAAGATGTTCTCTACAAGTTTCATGAAGAAGTCGAAGATAGATTCTTGATAAAAATCGACATGCAACCACAGATCTACCAAAAGGTCAGCAAAATCGTTCCAGATCTAGTGTCTTCGTAGGATGAGGGTGTGACCCCTTAAATCTCCACCATTTAGTCCCACATTTTAGTATGTTGTAGTTTAAGATATTGGCTACAACTTTTATGAAGGAATCAAAGTCAAAATCCAACCCGAAACATGCATGCAAGCTCTCACAAGATTCTGGTTCAGGCGGTTCATACGAAAACAGCAAGCTATCTCAACAACAAAACATACTAGCTCCGGTTTCTCTCTCCTAACCACCCAAAATTCGACACCACTCCAAAAACACATGCAAAACACACACGCAAGAGTAGGAAGTGGATCCCAACTTGCCTCTAAACTCAAGAGAATGACGGCACACGGCGGACGAATGGGCGGCAAACGGGCGGCGACGGCTCCTCCTCCTCCTCGGTTCCTCTCCTCTTGGCGCCCCTCTCTCTCTCTCGCAATTCTCTCTCTCTCTCTCTCTGGCTTCGACAGAAACCAACCGGCCACTCTCTCTCTCCTTCCCTTTTATTCCCCCAAATCTTCATGATTTGCCATCATCACTTGCCACCCTTGATAGCCAATGCATGAAGACCTCTCCTTGCCACTTGGCAAAGCCCATGCAAAGTGGGCTTGTGGTATTTAAGCCGGCCACTCCTCTTGGGCCTCACTTGGGCTGGCCTTCCTTGTGGCCGACGACAGCCCCTTCGTGGGCTTCAATGGGCCGGCCATCTTGGCCCGTCAAAATCCACTCTTGGGCCTAAGGCCCAAACCTAAATAAAAATAAAAAAATTCCCTTTTATTCTTTTTTTTTATAAATTTTAAATTTTAAATTCCATGTGGCCAAAATCTTGTAACATTTTATTTATAGGAATTTAGTCTATGGGGTGCATAGCCAAGAGTATATTATTATCATTAACAAATGAATAAAAGAATCATGAACACAAGCATATATTACTTAGTCCTAAGAGAAAACTAATGGCTATAGCATAAACCATAGGTAATTTCATTACCTATATATGGGCTTTAATACACCTTAGAACTTGTCTTGAATTTTTGGGATGCCACATCTAGGTCGCCATAGGGTATTTAGGATGGTGTTAAGAAAAATATAGTCTTGAATGCAAGACTGCAATGTAGATGTTGCCTTTCTTTTTCTCAAATTTCTTTAGTCGAGGTTAAGAGGGCACGATGTTAGCACGAAACTGCGACAAGCAGACACCCTTTTAATTTCAACAAGTCGTCTTAGTTAGAAATCAAGCTGTACATATCATACACATACACATGCCTGTGTAATTATCATCAAGTTTCTCCCATGAAGTAAGTTTTTATCCGTGCACTTTGCAATTTACTTATCTTTCTCTATGTATTGAGCAGTCCATGATTAGTCTAGGGTTTAATACCACGGTCATTTAAATCTGGAAGTAATTGTCATAATTTTTTTTTTATAAAAAACTTTGGCAAAAGAAATTACTTTCAGTTGGTGTTTTTATTTTTACAAAGTCCCTTTTTGCAAGAATTTCCGTTTGCTTCAAAAGGAATAGAAGTCTTTTTCAAAATTTGTTACAATTCATGCTTTCTTTGCCTTTCAAATTGAATATCCTTTTAGTCCATGCTAACATGTCACATGCCTTTTCTCTATCCATACTTAGGAAATCCTCTACGTGTACAAACTTTTCATAAATAAACAAAGGATAGGATTAGGTTGTCATCATGGACTGATCTCCTTATTTATGCCCAAGTAATCATGGAACGTCAACATTCGCCAATCTAGACTCGTTTAAAAGCAAGAGCAAGAATGGCCGAAGATGATGTACCAAGCCATGTTGCGGTCATGGAAAGCGAAATAAAGCAAGTCATCAATGTGCTTCAACAACTCTCAAAGCAAATAGACTCCATCCAAGGCAAACTTACTCCTGCCCCGGCCTCAGTCAAGGTATTGTTACCACAATCATCCACCAGAGGTGATCAAGACAGAGATACTGACGAAATCATGCTCGAATTTTAGGATGATCCGCACCAAACTACGATTGAGAAAGCTAAGCCAAATAGTTTGTCTAAAACTAAGCATGACAAATGTCTCGAAAAACTTAAGGAGCGGCTGAAACAATTGCAAGGCCTCTAAGATCCAACTTTGATGGACCTCTCCATTTATTCCAAAGTCAAAATGCCGGAAAAATTCAAAATGTCTGAGTTTGAGAAGTACGATGGCACAACTTGCTCAAGGGCTCATTTACAAATGTACTTAGTTCGATGAGCAAATATGTTAATAATGCACCATTAATAATCCAGTTGTTCCAATCAAGTCTAGTAGGCCTTGCCCTGAGGTGGTACATCACGAAGAACATGAACCTCCTCAAAACATGGAGCGAAGTGAGTGAGGCATTCTCAAGCAGTACAAGTTCATAATGGACATTACCCCTTCTCATGAGGATCTTGAGTGTACCAAAAAGAAAAAAAAAACATGAATTGTTCAAAGAATATGCAATTAGATGGAGGAATCTGACTGCCCAAGAAAGATGTTTATCAAAACCCTCCCCTATGAGTACCACAATCGAATGGTAACTACGATAGCCCAATAATTTAATCAAATCATTCCAATAGGGCAACAAATCAAGATAGGGTTGAGAGATGATTGGTTCACTTAACCTGTACCTCGAGTAGGAGGCTCAATATGAAGAAAGAACCCCTGGTGGATGTCAATGCGACCGACACCACAAACACCAATCATCCCTCGACCATTTAGATAAGCACGGGACAACGATAGACCACCAGCCGTCAGCCTCCCAGCATTACAACAATAGGAGGCAATTTACTCCACTTCTTAGATCTGCATCCCCGGTGCTAGCAATCCCCTAGAAGAAAAACCTCCTTTTGATTAATCCAAAATAACCCAATGCCGAAAGCTTTTCCAACTATGATTTGTCCAAAAAATGCGACTATCACATGGGAGAAGTGGAGCACTCGATTGATGAGTGCTTTGCCCTTCAGAATCGAATCCAAAACTTGTTGGACATTAAAGCTTTCTCGTTCCAAAGCACTGAACCAAATGTCCAGAGCAATCCGTTCCCTGATCACACCAACAAAGTAAATGCGGTATTCAGTTATGAAGTCAGTCAAATAAGAAACGTCAAAGCACATACCACTAACATTTATCAAGGGCTGGTAGAGGCCAGGTATTGTTCAAGTAATGAAGTACCACCCTTAGCAACAAAAAAAGAAGGGCTAGATGACATGACCACCATGTTTGGGGACCTTTTCATAGGTGCCATCGAGGAGGAACAACTAGAAGAAACATGCGATAACTTCTTGTTTACCTAGCTTCAATGTCAAGTTAATGAACTACGCGAGATAGTACACCACTTGACAGAAAATTCCGCTCAAGCTGCTCATGCATTCTGTTCTCATGATAGTGAAGAGTTGGCAGCTGAAATAAATGAAGAAGATCCTACTGACACGATCTAGCAAGAGGAACGGCTACCCCAGTCCTCAAGCAACACACGACCATATTCGTCTCTTCCCAAATTGATGGCCACTATTTTCCCCATCCTCTTAAAGTAAGCAATGATCTCTAAGGAACTGAGACACCCTGCCACCGAGTACTTCCCTAATTATGATCCATCCAAGTATTGTGACTATCATTCGAGGGAGTTGGGGCACTCATTAAATGACTATACTGTTATGAAAAACAAGGTTTAAGATCTTTTGGATGTTGGGGTATTCACGTTCTGCTCTCCAAGGCTATGTTATGCCAAAGATGACCTCCTCGTGGTACCTAGCACTCGTACCATGTTCCGTGAACATGCTAAGGAGACGCGTAGAGGAAAGGCAATTACGGACACTTTGGGCCAACTAAGTGGTAAATTCGACTACTATGTCAACTATTCAATCCCCCAAAGTTTCTATGACCATCATCAAAGCATCGTCTCTGATGGATGGGGAGGCATGGATGATCTAAAGTTTACAAAGCTAGGAGCACAAGGAGGCGCGACTGGTGACTGGTATGAGATTTCTTTGTGAGCATCATCGATGAAGGATCATAAGGGGAAATGGGTGTAGGCCCGCTCAAGTAGAACCCTTTTTAATTTCCTTGCATATTTCCCTACATGGGAACCTATACATCTTTCTTAAGTCCGACTTGTTTTGTTTTCAACATCAGTTCCGCTTGAGGAACTAATTTTTGAAGTCACTCTTCCAAAATATAAATGCACCTATTACTAAATAAAGTTGAAAACATTTTGAGGGCATGAGGAGACATACCAAACTAGCCTGATGATGTTATCAAACTATGAAAAGAAAATATCATCCAAGGAGAATACTGAGGGCTAGGCTTCCTCATGCTTTCTCCCCATTACTTTTGAAAAAAAAAAAAAACATTTCATTACCAAATTTTTTTGTCAAAACAAGATGTTAAATTTTATCCTGTTTATTTTTCTTATTCACTGTGTGTCTTAGAAGTATCATTCCCTTTGACTTAGCTGACAAAGGGCATTCGAAGCCAACACATCATATGAACTTGCCAAATTCGAAGACACCCTTTCAAGATAACAGGGGCAAACATAAAAAATCATCCCACTTCAAAAAGGGTAAGTCTTATTCCCAGAATGTAATGTTAGGAATGACGTCATCTCTCTTCTATTTATAGGAAATGAAAGATTGGACGTAATAAGCATAGGCATATGATTAAACTCAAAGCATGCACACCATGGTAGCTTGAGGCAAGATAACCTCCCCCATGCTGCTCTCGGTCTTCCCATTTTGCAAGCCGTCCTTAGGGGCTCTATGCACTCTGCCCCACTCTTACACAACTCTATCTCAAATCGAAGCAATATCTTCTCTCCACAACGTCCTCAAGCAACTAGATGCTGCAATTTCATTAATAGGATTTTCAGCTTCAACAAGCTAAGAAGCGTAGAGAAGGAATTTCTTCTCCTAAATGGGCTATTGTCAATAGGGAGAAAATCTAGACACTCGAAGTGGTCTCTAGCCCCCTATTTCAGATGATGACATTAGAGCCTAGAAACCTCTCTTCTTTCTCCAGACACATGCTCTCCCAAGAAGTGACTACCATCGGAGAATTCGAGGTTTTGATTATCCATCTCAAATTCCATGGAAGCTTGAGGTACATGACCTTGCCTAATGCCGCTAATGATTAGATAATCAAAGACAGACAAAAAAAAATTCCACAGAAGGAGAGCATTGAAGATGAATCAACAACCATTAATCGTGCACACATGGCCACAAACAACAAGGGCCAATCAAAGGAGACGTTGAACCATGTCAAGATAAAAGATTGTCATCGACATTCAAATATTCCTAGGGGACAACACATACAAACTCTGGGGAAGGGTAGTTTGTATCGTTTCCAATACTCACTCTCTCTGAACTCGTTTTTGACATATTTTCCCTATCGGCAGGAAGCATCGGGATTCAAGAGCCAAACTTGATGGTTAAGTTTTGTCACGCCCCGATCCTCAGGCACGCACTCATCCCTTACATTTGGTCGATTTTAAAATGCGATATCCTAGGACTATGTTTTGCCAACCCTTTCATTTTAAATATGCACATGCGGAAGCAGTTATAAATTCCCAGACAATAAAATAATGGGATAGAAAAGTATGATCATATTTTTCAAACCAATATAAGTCTTTATAGACAAACTGGTTAATTACAAACTTAGGGTGTTTGCAAAATTGTCGGCTTATCAAAAAGGGGATTGTCTTAACATCCACTAGTTAGACCCATTCACCGATTCTTCAGCCTCCACCTTCCGAACTCCAAGACTTCCGATCCTCCACGATCGTCATCTAGGGACCTACAATATTTTCCCCAAACCGGGATGAGACTACATCTTAGCAAGTTCTACCCCCTAAGACCCGATTAGTAAACTAATACACCTTAGGCTGCCTATGCACAACATGAGACAAAGGACTTACCTTGGCCTCAAATTCCACCTGCATATTAGTACATATCAAATAGGCACCTAAGCAATCATATCACTGATCGAGGCCTCGTTCAAATCGACCTAGTTGATTACATGCCAACAAGACCACTCACGGTCATTCACATTCAATAAATCAATTCACAACATCAAATCAAGGCAATGATCAATCGACTTAGTCGATTACATGTCAGTCGGACCATTTCTAGGTCATTCTAGTCATTGCTATATAGTCTCCACCAATAAAACCAATCACCGAGCCACGTGCATTCTCCGAGGTGATGCATCAAGTCACCGAGCCCATGTGTCCTTTAAAATGCCATTCTGAGTCAGCGAGCCCACGTGCATTCTCCAAGGCGATGTATCAAGTCACCGAGTCCACGTGTCTCTTCAAGATGCCAAATGTACTCATTGAGACCACGTGCATTCTCCGAGGTAATGCATCAAATTACCGAGCCCACGTGTCTCTTTCAAGATGCCACACTTAATCACCGAGTCCACGTGCGTTCTCCCAGGTGATAAACCAGCTCACCGAGTGCATGTGCCTTCTTCAAGGTGATATAGAACCTATCATGGATCTACTATACACATGACCAAATTCTTAGATGACATGCCTAGTCATCAGGTCAACATACATCTTACATACTCATTTTCATTTCCACAATTTCTAGTATGATCGGTAGGCTACCACAATACCCTTATCACTGGCAACCGATACTCAATTATTCACCAGTCAATTACTCAAATTCATTCGATTTAGGAATAATCCCTAAAAATCCACATTAAATTAATTAAGTACAACTTAGAACTCAATTAAATAAACGGACTATACCACGACAATCAGCACAAAGTTCCAGTCACTGACCATCCCAGTTGAATTTCCGGAAAATAAATAATTAAATAATTAATTTTGAAAATTAATTTTTAAATACAAGAAATTCAATTTAGCACAATATAAAGCTCAATTAAGTAAACGAACTGCGCCACGATCATCAGCCTAAATCCTGGTCACTAACCATCCCAGTTGAATTTCCGAAAAATAAATAATTAAATAATTAATTTCGAAAATTAATATTTAATTTCTAAAAATTCCATTTACGCCCAAATTGTCTAATTAACACTCGATAAGGGTCAGGAAAAATCCCACGAAGCATCCAATAAATACTATAGGTAATTCACTATCTAAGTATACTAACCAAACAACTAATATGTAATATAATTATCTAATAATTGCTAATCAATTCTAATCTAACCACCTAATTACACTTAACTGACACTAATCAACCTTTAAGTATAATTAGCAAACTAAGAAGGTAATAGTGAGTAAAAATCACTCAAAACGACGTTATCGATGTGAGGATCGACTTTCCTCAAAGTGGGCCAAGCATCTGGGCTCGGGAAGACGGCCAAAACAGGCCAAAACCTCGCTGTAATACCCATTTTTTTTCTCTCTATCCGCTGCTGGTTGGGGTCTAATTTAGGGCCGAGATGGTGAGGCAAGGCTGGTGGAGGGCGAGGGGGCTCCGGTGGGTCAAGGTGGCAGCGCACGGTGGCCGGAGGTGGCTGAACCGTGGCTTCTACTAGCCAAAACGGAGCTAGACAGCAGCTCTGGAACAACGAGCTGCGCAAAAAAGCGACCAAGGTGTGCGGAGGGCAACCGGCAAGCGGCGGAGCACTCGGGCAACACGCGGGCGGGGCGGAGTAGCAACGGTAGCTTCGATTTTCTTCTCTTGGCGCTGCTCTTTTACTTTTGTTTCTGCTTCTCTTCAGTCGAACAAACCGAGAGGGAGAGGAGGAGAGAGAAGGGCGGAGCTGCGCGAGGTAGCAGGACGGTGCTTGACAGCGGTGACGGCAATGGGTGGCGTTGCTACTCCGAGGTGGCTACAGCTCCTTCAATGATGCTGGCCGTGGCTGTTGCTTTTGCTTCTTCGAATGAACCAAGAGGGAAGAGGAAAAGAGAGTGTCGAGCGGGTGAGTACAGAGAGAGAGAGAGAGAGAGAGAGAGAAGATAAGTTTGAAAAAGTCAAAAAGTAAAAGGAAAAGTAGAAGAAAAGTTGGAACCGGCAAGGGGGCATTTGGTGGAGGGAGATTCCGCACGTGGAGAGAGAGAGAGAGAGAGAGAGAGAGAGAGAGAGAGAGAGAGAGAGAGAGAGAGAGAGAGAGAAAGAAAAAGAAAGAAGGAAAGAGAAACTTGTGGGAAAAATTAGGTGTTTGGCCAAATTGGGTAAAGAGAAATGGGAATAAATTCAAAAGAAAAGAATTTCCTCAAATAGAAAATTCTTATTTCATTTTCTTTTGAATAAGCTTATAGATTCCAAAAAGGAATTTCATATTAGAGTACTCGGTTCCCACTTGCATTTCTGCATCCAATTTTTCTCTTGAATTTCTCTCAAATGACTCTCATAAAATCAATTGATGTCTCACTTATCAAATTGATTATTTTTCTCATTCAAGAATCCCTCATGCTTCTCAATTTCACAATCCCTAGCTTCAACTAAACGAAAATGGCCATAAATTGACTTTTTCCCAAAAAGTCTCGGTTGTCAAAAAAATATTCTGAGACTGAGTCGACATTTCTAAAATGACCTATGACATGACAGAGTCTTCAATTTTTGAAACCGGACTTAGATTAGCAGTTAATTTCACTCGGATGTATTTTGAGCATGACCTAGGCTAATGGGTAGTTTTCAGAACTTTTTAGGACAAATGACCCGTGGTCGATTTTCTTCGAGCCAGGATGAACCCACTTGACACATTGGCAACTCTTGATTGTCGTGAAAATCTCGATGATTCAAATACGGACACAGGGTACCAAAACGATAGTAAAATCAAATTAGTGCCGGTCGACGAGAGTTTTCCAATTTAGTGGAGTCACCCACGATCATTCATTCATCTTAGTGGAACCAACCTATCTCTGATTTCAAATTGATTTTATACTGTGCCGCAATGATCTCTAAAGATGAGCACGGTCAAAAAGTCGATTCCTGGTTGAATTCTCAAGTCTATTTGCCTTAAAGTCCATAATAACTTACCCAACTACTCTAGTTATCTTGTGATTGGCCAACTCAGAGAACAACACTAGTCACGTTGATGAAATGCCCAATTTATTTAATTGAAATAAGAACTAGAAAATCTGGATGTCACAGGTTTGGCAAATCAATATTAGCCAAGTTAGTACATGGAAATGACCCGTATTCAATTCACTTAACTTGGTGTAAAAGGATGTGTCGTCCAGAAGTCAGTTTAGTTAAATGGAAAAATAAACGCTCCTTGAACGCTACCAGTGCCATAGCCTAGTAGTATCAGGAATGAAATGATCCTGAGGCGTTCAGAGTTCAAACGACAACTAATTGCCATGTGTAAATACTAATAAAATTGTTTGCTTCTCCTGCAACTGCAAAAACAGGAGAATAATTGTCCTGACAAAATGAGAAAGTAGGACTTTGTGTCCTCATCGTACTTCAGGTCCACTCAATCATCTACAAACCAATGAAGGGTAATGTTGTATCAATTCCAGTCATTCGACTCTTGAAAGAGTTTATAACTAACACATTCCCTCTTGTCTGTTGCAGGATCACTTGACTGTCAAACATGCAGAAAACAAATCAATGCGATGCATGTCAAACTCTAATGTGCTCTCCCAAACAAAATGGCATCTCAAGTATTGCCAAAGCAAATGACAAAAATCCTTCAGGCCTCAATTCACCTTTAATTTTAGCCCTGTTGATTGATCCATTTTCGTCTTCTCTCGTGCGGGGGCAAAAGTAGAAGTGCCTGTCAAATTAATGATCGGATTCCAACCCCGGCTGATCATCTTCTGTTATCTCCCTATTGAATAGGGACAGTTCATCGACACCCATTTGTGAATAACTCTTTTGATGTTCAAAATTTAACACATTTGTAAATACAATTCTATTAAATAAACATCCCTAAAGCTGTTAATAAGTTTTTTTGAGTAAAAACTATTCATTTTTTATGAAAGTACAAACTCCATCATATTTGAAATGATGCATACCCTTTTAAAATGGATTTTTGTTCAATGATTTTATCAATTTAAATCACTGATTCCACTGAGAATTATTAGAATAGACAACTAAATGAAGAATACAAGATTGATTGAGCATGCTGGATGAGGTGCGTCAGGATGATGAAAGGCAAGTCATATCCTACACACAACCCCCATCCATACACTTGCAAGATGAGTGTAGAAAATTCCATGACTGCAAGGTAAAGAGTTCTCTCGCGAATGGTATGATAATCAAAATAGTGAAAGGCATTTCTTTGCTTACCCCCTTTTTGAGCCCCATACATTGGTGAAATTTTTGTCCTACCCCCGTCAAAGAACCACCCCACACTAGGGCAAAATGGAGGTGAAGTGGCATCACAAGGTAAGAAGAGGGATAGAAATTTTCTTGCTCGCACTTGCATCAATCTTCGGGTGTCTTTATTGCATATGAACACTTGCATTAATTTAAGTGCCCTAGAATGACCAAAAACAATTCTTTCTCTATGCACTTGTATTCATTGTACAACCCAATTGAGTCTGTATTTTCACCCTCACATGAAGGTAAAACATAAGTTACTACCATTCAAGCAGTATAGCCTAGAGCACCGGCTGAAGATGAAGACTCAAGAGTCTAATAGCAGTGCTTCCTTTGAACTTGCCTAGGCCAGTCCCTCTAACTACAAGAAAAAGCAGGGACATACAAAGTAGTGTACTTGGTAAAAGCAAGGTCAATGCCCATAAGTGAAAAATTGGAATAAAAACTAGAGGTATGAAAAAAAGTAATGTGCTTAGTAAAAGTAAGGCTGATGTCCCCCAAACAAAAAGATATAGCCAAGAAAAATTGTTGTTGTGGTTCAATTAATAGAGCCTCCATTTGATAGTGGGAGAAAAGATTGGTGACAATGCCAAGGCAATTATCAACTCTCACCCTTTTACACATGAGCCAAATCCATGTTGCATCCCTCTCGTAAAAGTCTCTTCTAACTATGGCACTTCAATTAACGTAGGATTTCATAAAGAATCGCTCGAAGAAGTACGAGCCAGATCATTTTATCTCTTGTCGTAGGATTCTTGACTTGCAAACCCGAAGATGATTGTGCGGCACTTTGTTCATAAGCCTTGACCTTCACAGTCCCCTTTGATGAGCCGTTGACCAGGCCCGCGTTACAACCCCGATAAAGACTTCTCACACTAGTAAAGTCGTACCGCTTGTGAGAATACTTGGGCCCTTGCTGATATAATGATAGTGAGATAGTGTGGTTCTCATAAATCCTGCATCAATGGTCAAGATAGCATTTTCCATGAGAGTGAGTGAAAAGTCCTTTCAGAGTAAAAGTCTCTCATCTAGCATGTTCAAGACATCTACATTCTGAATGAAGGGTGTCTTACAAAAAATTTCCCTTGTGGAACTCAGATTATGCGAAACTAATGAAATTGTCATGCGTGAATCACATTTAAATTCACGAATTTACAGCACATACGATCATTGTGTGCATATTGCAAGTTACTCAATAGTAGACATATTTCCAAAGATTAGAGATATCATCAGGTAAGCTTATATCTACCTTTATTTCCAAAATTTTGTCTTTGAGTACCGGCCATCACTTAGATACTTTGTCTCCTTGACACTCGACCTATTTGAGCTGTCTCCAGAGTTTTGATACTTGCCACTGTCTAGGTATCCTCTTTATCTTTGAGTACTAGCTACCGTTTGGATACTCCATTTTACCGACACTCGACCTGTTCGAGTTGTCTTCATAGTAATAAAGCCTGCAACTAACCAAGTATCCCATTATTAGGTACCTATAATTGTCTAGGTACTCTCTTATCGACGCTCGACCCATTCGAGTCATCTCATGAGTATAGGAGCTTGCAATTATCTTAGTATCCCTTTGTCTTTGAGTATCCACCACTGTCCGAGTACTCCCCTTATCGACACTTGACCGGTTTGAGTTGTCCTCAGAGTATTGATACTTGCAATGGTCCAAGTATCCCTTTGTCCTCAAGTACCTATCACTATTTAGGTACTCTCTCATTGACACTCAACTTGCTCAAGTTGTCTTTTGAGTTTGGAAGCTTGTTGTTGTCCAAGTATTTCTTTGACTTTAAGTACCATCACTATTCGGGTACTTCCTTTCATCGACACTCGACTTGTTCGAGTTGTCCCCATAGTATGGATGCTAGCGACTGATCAAGCATCTCAATGTCTTTAAGTACCCGATATTGTCCAGGTACTCCCTTCGGTGACACTCGACTTGTCAAAGTTGTCCTCAATTGTGTCATTGAATACTAGTAGCTGTTCAAGTATTCCACTGCTTAGTATGCCTGCAATTACCTAGGTATGTTTCTTATCATCATGAAACTTGCACATGCCTAAGTGGTCCCATATTATATCATTAAATACTTGTGTTCATCCAAGTATCCTACTACTTTGTATATATGCTACTACCTAGGTGTTCTATCCCTTTTAAGTGCTTGTGGTCATCCAAGTAAGCCTCATGCTACATTCAAATTCATTTTACCAGGAGGTGAGAGACCTTCACAAATATGCAAGGCGTATCCTCGATATTCCACATAATAGGAGGTGAGAGACATTCACGAATATCTCAAGTATGTCCTCAATATTCCCAATTATTAGGAGGGGAGAGACCTTCACGAATATGCGAGGCACGTCCTCGATATTCCATTTACTAGAAGGTATGAGACTTTCATGAATATGCAAGGCGCATCCTCAATATTCTACATACCAGGAGGTGAGAAACCTTCACGAATATCCCAACTACATCCTCGATATTCCCAATTGCCAGAAGGTAGGAGACATTCACAAATAGGCAAGGCATGTCCTCGATATTCCAACTACTAGGAGATGGGAGACCTTCACAAATATGCGAGGCACGTTCTTGATATTTCATTTACCAGGAGGTGAGAGACCTTCACGAATATCCCAGGTACGTCCTTGATATTCCCAATTACCAGGAGGTGAAAGACTTTCACGAATATATCAGGTGCCCCTTCGATGCCTGCAAACGTCCAGGTATCCTTCAGAAGTCTGTACTTATGATTATCCAAGTACCGCTTTTGATGCCTACGAACGTCCAAGCACCCTTGAGAGTTCATACTTGTGATCATCCAAGTACTCTTTAGATACTTGCAAGCAATTAGGTATTCTCCAGCATCTAGTACTTGTGATCATCCAAGTACTCCTTCAATGCCTGCGAATGTCCAGGCACCCTCCAAAATTCGTACTTGTGATCATCCAAGTACCCCTTCGATGCGTACAAACAACTAGGTATCCTCCAGGTTCGTACTTATGATCATCCAAGTACCTCTTCGATGCCTGCAAACAACCAGGTATCCTCCAAGTTAGTATTTGTGAATATCTATGTACTCCTTCAATGCTTGTGAATGTTCAAGTATCTCCCGAAGAAACGGATGCTCTGAGAAAGCTTGACGCATTCCTCAAGAAATGTCAAATTCCAACCAGTGTCCTTGACAATGATTAGGCACCAGCAAATAGATGCCCTGAAAAAGGTCTACGCATCCCCTAAAAAAGGTCGGGTACCATTCGGTGTCCTTGACGAAGATCATGCACCAACAAATAGATGCCCTGAGAAAGACTGGCACATCCCCCGAGAAAGGTTAGGCAACCAATCGACGTCCTTGATAGAAATCAAGCACCAATAAAAAGATGTCCTGAGAAAGGTTGACACATTCCTCGAGAAAGGTCAGGTAATCAACTGGTGTCCTTGATAGAGGATCAGATACCTCACAAACGGATGCCTTGAGAAATGTCAACCCCACAAATAGATGCCCTGAGAAAGGTCGGTGCATCCCCTAAGAATAGTCGGATAACCAACTAGTGTCCTTGACAGAGGATCAAGCATCCCACAAACAAATGCCTTGAGAAAGGCCACCGCATCCCCCAAGAAAGGTCAGGTTACTAACCAGTGTTCTTGATAGAGGATCAGGCACCCCACAAATAGATGTCCCGAGAAAGGTTGACACATCCTCCGAAAAAGGTTGGGTAAATAAGTTATTGTTCTAACAGAAGACCGAAAAATGGTTCGGGTCCTAGACAAACCACTTATTGCTCTAACAAGTGATCGAAGAATGGTTCGGGTTCTGAAAAAGCAATTTCCCATCAAGACGATCGAAGAAAGGTTTAGGTCTCGGAGAAACAACCTCCTCATGTCACTAGGTAAGATGATGCCATGATACTTGCCAAACTTAAGAATCGCACCCTATCTCACTTGTGCTCGATAAGTAACTACTAGTATCTTCTTATTTGTCTTATCACATATAATACTATATTGTTATTTTTCTGCATAGGACAATAGGTCCCAAATGAAATAAAATCAGTTGCACATGCATGGACAAAATTTAGGCATCAGTTTGTCTTTGAATACAATCTCTGCAAGCTTACCTTCAAAGAGGGATAGCTGTTGACACCTAAATTTTTATTATTTTTTTAGTTATGCCTTATTTTATTTTTTTCCCTTTTCAGATAAGTTAATAATAATAATAATAATAACAATAACAATAATAATAATAATAATAATAATAACAATAATAATAATAATAATAATAATAAAATAAATAAATAACAAACAAAAAGAAAACAAAAAATAGTAGCCCATTTGGGCTAGGCCTTTTACGCCAAACCCCCATTTTCCCCTTCTGCATGGGCCCTCAAGGCCCATCTCTTCCTAACTTGGCCTAGCCCCCCAGCTCCCTTGTCATCTTCTTCCCCTCCCTTTGCAATGCATGCGCCGGAAGCCAGGTGCGCACGATGTTGTATGAGCAGGCGGCGACGATGAACGTGGAGTAGTTGGTGATGGATGGGACGCACCAAAGGATAGAAGGGTGGCTGAGGCGACGTCGGTCCAACTACCTTAAGGCTAGTCAGTGTGCGAGGATTGGCGGTTGGCACTCCGTCAACTAACCGCCTCCTCACCTATAAATAGCACCCCCCCAGGCCCTGGACGATGGCAAAGGGCACCCGAGGACATAAAGCAAGATCGACGTAGGCAAGCTTCGAAAGCTTCCCCCAAGAGACTTCGGTGGAGGCCCGAACACTCACAAGCGGAGATTGGAGGCCTTGCGACTGGAGGGAGGGGCATGGGTCTAAGGGGGTTCAAGATCTGAGTAGAGGGAAAAGAAAGAAGGGTCAAGATCTGGAAATCCACTGTGCCGAGTTGCCCTGAGCCAGGCCGCCGCCGTCCTTGACATTGCAGAGCTAGATCTTTGCCGAAGCTAGGCCGCCACCGTCACCATGACCGAGCCTCAGACCAACTGCTTGAAGTCAAGCCATCGTTCTCCGATGCCACCTACATCAGCGCCGTTGAGCCATTGATCTGTTATCAACCATTGCATTGCCGTCAGACTTGTGGTTGCCTAACGATGGGTTGCTGCCCCTCCAGATCCATGCTTACTCCAAAGCTCAAAATCCAAATGCAAGTCAAAGCCTTGTTGTGAGTCCCCCCTCCCCCCTTGGCCATGCTAGGCTGTCATCCCTTTACACGCCATCGTGCTGACGCTGTGGATGGGTAATCATTGCCACTTGCCGTGACTTTCCTCCCGCTTGAAGACCTAATCGTCGTCGCCACTCGCCGCGTCGTCACTGCTACTCCACGCCCTCTCTAAACCTTAACCGCCGTCCTCGTTGCACAATCAGTTACCACCACCCACTGTGTCGTCATTGCTGAGTCGCAGTTCCCCCCTTTTGACGTCGCAAAGGCCTTGGAGATGAGGTTGTAAAATCGGGTCACAGTCGGTTCGGACGAAAGCCCCGCTGGGTAGGCTTTCAATTAGGAATCGGGTTAGGCTTGTGTTACGAGCTGAGCCGAGTATACCCGTCTGGGTCTTGCTAAAACGCAGGCTTGCGGATAGACCGTTTTTAGGGGATGAGGCCAGACTAGGCCTTTGTTTCTGGCTCATCCAGGCCAGTTGCTACAATGTTATAATTAAAAAAAAAACAAAAAAGAGGAAAAATCCTGGATTGGGCTTGCAACGTCTTAAGCGAACGACCCGAGCCAGACCCAACCGAGGATCTGACCTGGGTCCTTTTTTTAATATATTAATATATTGTAATAATAGAAAATAATATTTCAAATTAAATAATAAAAATGTAATTTATTTTCCAAAAGATCAAAAAATAAAAAATGTCCCATATTTTCTTAGAAAGTCCAAAAATTCCAAAAATTCCATGTTTTTTTTTAAAAAATCCAAAAAAAGTAAAAAAAAGCCAAAAATGATTTATATTTTCAGAAATGATAAAAAAATCCAAAAAAATGCTTTTTATGTCCAAAAAAATGAGAAAAAAAAACCAAAAAAATGTTTTTCCTCCATAAATGCATGGAAAATCCCTAAAAAATCCAAAAAGCCTTAGGGTTTAAACAAAATTAGGTACCAGAAGGGCATTAGTGATTAGCTAGTGTAATCAAGTTCCATAACCTAGTTTTTCTTGTTGCACAGGAGTGAATATTCCTCCCAATATTTCGCTCAGATTTCTAATCGGCCCACCTCAAATCGATTAATGGCAACTCCTTTTAAAATTTAATTATAAATTAAAATATCAAATCCTTAAATCGTGAATTGGTGGGCTTGGGAGAGCCCAAGCTAAGCCTAATAGACTTAGCCAAACCATTAGCCTCCGTAGGTGCCCGTGCCTGATCAGGTGCCGAAAAAAGAGGTCGTGACAATATGTATGAGAAGCCTTCTGCATGAAACAAGGTATATTTGATGCATCGTCTTTTCATTTTGAAGATGGATGAGGGTTCTTCTATGACACATCACATCAATGAATTCAACGTAATTACGACTCAATTGAGTTCGACGGATATCAAATTCAATAACAAGGAAAGGCTTTAATCTTAATCAAATTACAGTGAGCAGTTTGTCTAGAAAGAAAAAAGTTGATGCTTCAAGCAATTTGAGATTTGATTTTTAGCGAGGAATTTGCAAAAGAGAATCGGGTAAATTTTCAGGTGTTGCCTTAAATACTAAAGGTAGAGGAAGAAAGACCATCTAAAACGATTGTGGAGCCCTAAACAAAAAATTTCAATATCGAGACTGAAATTATGTGGCATCCTGAAATTCTTTACTAGCCATTAGGGGTGCTCCAATTAGTGTCTTGTATTAAAAATCTATGGCTGAGTTTAAATGGATAGATCTTGGAAGGATGGCTCATCTCTGGCCGTGTGCATCATGAATTATAATCCATAGGTTTGTAACTCTAAGTGTTTAGTTATTTAATTTTACTATATAGTACTTTAGAATAAGATTTAATTAGTGTTTAAAAATAAAAATAAACATTGATTTGAATTAGGTTGGGCCTTAGGCCCAAGAGCATGAATTTTGGAGGGCCAAATGGCCGGGCCATTGGAGCCAAGGAGGGGCTGTCGACCGGCCCATTTGCTGGCCCAAAGCCCAACCGAGAATGAGGCCCATCTTTGCATGGAGAAGGCCATGTTTTTCTCTCAAATTGCCAAGTGTAGATCATGCATTGGCTTGTGGAGAGGCAAACCATCATTGCTAATGATGGGAATTAGGGGAAATAAAAGGGGAAGAGAGAGAGAGAGAGTGGCCGGTTAATAGCATTCGGTCAAGCCAAAGAGAGAGAGAGAGAGAGAGAGAGAGAGAGAGAGAGAGAGAGAGAGAGAGAGAGAGAGAGTTGCGAGAGAGAGTGAGGCTGAGAGGGAGGAGGAGCTCGCCCATTGCAGCCCGCACGCTGTCCGTCCGTCGCCAGTGTTCCGTCCGTTTGTTGTCATCCTCTAGATCTTAGAGGCAAGTAGGGATTGATTTCTACTCTTGCATGTGTGTCTTGCATGTGTGGTTGAATTCTTGGCTATTTAGAGGCTAGAAATCGAAGTACATGAGGTTTGTTCTTGAGTTTGCATGCTGTTTTCGCATGAACCGCCTGAGCCAGAATCTTGTGAGAGCTTGCATGCACGTTTTGAGTTCGATTTTGACTTTTATTTCTTCATGAAAGTTGTATCCAACATCTTAACATACAACATAATAAAATTTGGGACAAAATGATGAAGATTTAAGGGGTCAAACTCATCCTACGGAGATACTAGATCTGGGATGTTTTCGCATGAACCGCTTGATTCAGAACTTTGTGAGAGGTTGCATGCATGTTTTGAGTTCGCTTTCGACTTTGATCTCTTCATGAAAGTTGTAGCTAAATCTTGAAATATAACATACGGAAATTTGGTACAAAATGATGGAGATTTAAGGGGTCAAACTCTCATCCTACGGAGATGCTAGATCTAGAATGTTTTCGCATGAACCGCCTGAGTCAGAACTTTGCGAGAGCTTGCATGCATGTTTTGAGTTCGATTTTTACTTTTATATCTTCATGAAAGTTTTAGCTAACATATTGAAATACAACATAATGAAAGTTGGTACAAAATGATGGATATTTGTGGGGTCAAACTCTCATCCTACGGAGACACAAGATCTGGAACGATTTCACTGACCTTTCAGTGGATTTGTGGTTGCATGTTGATTTGCACTAAGAATCTCTCTTCGATTTCTTCATGAAAGTTGTAGGGGACATCTTATTATACAACATAATAAAATTTTAAGTAAATTTAACAAGTATAACTTAGTAAATTAACCTACTCTTGAAGACGGTAAATCTGGAGACGTGGTACAGGACACCCGAGACTTCATGGACCCATATGATGACTATAATCTGGATATTTGACTTGGATCCCTTCATGAAACTTGTAGAGAAAATTTTCAAGTAAAACATATCCAAATTTCAGAGGAAAAGAAGAAGAATAGGTAGGTGAAGACTCAGTATTTCAGAGAAGCATGCTCTGGACGTTTCGGTGTTAGATCAAGAAGCTTCGTGTGACTGTAGAAAATAATCTAAAAATAATTTGGCTTGGAAGTCTTCATGAAATATCCACTTTAGTGTCTTGGCTATAACCTGGTAAAATTTCATAATTTTTCGGAGGACTTTTGGATATTTTAATCAAATTATTTCGGAAACGGTGCATTCTGTTTTTATCCGAAATTACATGCTGTATTTGTACGAATTATAATTTTGTGTGAAATTTTATTGGCCTTGTGTTTTTCAAGAAATTATTCCCTATTGTCTTGTCTATCACTAGCCTTAATTTCATGATTTTTGAGAAGCATATGGATATTTAATTTAAATATTTTCTAAAAATGGTACATGCTGGAATTTTGTAAACTTTGAAAAGGCATGAGATACGGACCATTTTATATTGCATGGACTCCATGAATTGTATTGTGATGGATGATGGTGTCTAGCTGCATGCATGATAATGATTTGAGATGCATGTATAAATTCAATGATGAATATGATCTTGATTGCCATCACATCACATGCCATGTTATAATTAAACTATAATTGAAGATATGAATTGAGATAAGTGAGAAGGCCGTCGGAGGTGTGAGCCAACGATTCCCCGGAAGTGTTGGGATGCCTGGTGGTATACGGTACATAATTCCAGGGGAGGCCTGGTGGTATGTCGGTATGTAATTCCGGAGGGTAGGGGAAACCATTTTCATGGCGAGCCCTGGAGATTCCCCGGGAGTGTCGGGATGCCCGGTGGTATACGGTACGTAATTCGAGAGGAGGGGGGATCCTAGCGGTATTTCGGTACGTAATTCCGGAAGCCCCGGAGGTTTGTGCCCGGGGGGATGCCTCGCAATGCTAGTTGGGATGCGAGATGCCCGACCAGGGAGTGTAAATGTCGGAAGCCTCGGAGGTTTTTAGCTGAGGGGATGCCTCGTGATGCCAGTTGGGATACGAGATGCCCGGAATGTTGGGGGCCGGATGCCCGGTGGCCTTAAATGGCTGAATGCCGGAGGTTTCTTGCAATGCCAGGATTGGACACGAGTGATGAATGTGGGATGCAAACATTGGTCCCGGGAAAGAGAAATGTGGCGCTCCAAAATGAAATTGAAATTGAATTATCCATGATGATTTATGCATGTTATGATGAGATGTGCATGGATACATGGTAATGATGATGGTACATGTGATATGATGATGTTACATGCATGGATGCATGGTAATGATGTTGGTACATGTGATATGATGATATGATGATGATGTTACATGCATGAATGCATGGTAATGATGATGGTACATGTGATATGGTGGTATGATGATGATGATGTTATATGCATGGATGCTTGGTAAGGATGATGCCATATATGACATGATGATGGTATGTGTATGATATGATGGTGATGTCTATATGATGATGATGGTACATGAGGTATGATGACATGTGCATGATGCCATGGTATGTTGTGCATGGATGCTTGTATGACATGTGATGCTATGATTGTGATTATTGCATGGCATGATGTATTGAGTGGTTTATTGGTCCTTTACCTGTTGAGTGGCTATACTCACCCCTTTTGGGGAATAACATTTCAGACTAGATAAGATCCCTCTGCTGCCACTGCTACCACTAGATGAATCAAGTGGTTGGATATGATTGCGAGGAGGAAGATATCAAAGGGAGGAACTTTTGGACGCCGATACAAATCGATGGACTTTAAGTATTCGACGGTTAGAAGAGATGTTGGTCATCTTTTGAAGTCTAGCCGAGTATAGAAACATTGGCATTTCGATGTACCGATTAAAGATGTCCATCTACTTTATGTAAATAAACGTGTTCAGCTTTAACTTATATAAGATATTTAGTAGGTATGCATCGTTTTCTGAATATAGGGAAGGGAGTTTGCTAGATGTGCTTCCGTATATGAATTGTGCAAGGGATCTATAAAAAAAAAAAGAAAAAAAAAAAGAGGTGTAAACCCCCATGGTAGTATGAACCCGCTGCAATTGAAATGGTATCAGAGTGACATGTTAATAGGGAAAGTGAAAGGTAAGCGAATTGTTGCAACCCTAATGGATCGGAGGCCATCGAGGGGTGCCACAGCCCTTTTTGGTATCAGAGCTATGGTCTATTTGGAGTTATAAGGTGCCTTAGATGGAAATGAGGATAGAATGATGCACACCATAGGATATAAAACGGAAAAAATTGATTAACATTGAATAACGGGTGATGAGTATTCACTCGTAGATCCCTAGTAGTTTATCTTGAGTTGTCTTTAGGTACCAGTAATATGTATATGTTACTTATGTAGTAGTAGTAGTTGCTTTGAATATGAGACGGTGAGTCTCAGATTATTCCTGAGGCAATGCTTGGAAACTGCAGGAAAATCATGGCACGAGTTGGAAGTGCTCATCATCGAGGGCTAAACCCAGATGGAAGATATCCTGCAGGTGTTGGCTAATATTGGAAATCTGATGAATAGACAAGCGCAGCAATAACCCTTAGTGGAACGTCGCCTTCAAGGACTGGTGGAACAATTCCTAAAATTGAAGCCACTTAAGTTTAGTGGAATGGGGAGTCCTGAGGAGGCGGAACAATGGATTGATGGAATGGAACGAATTTTCCAGTTGTTGGACTGCAGTGATGCTAAGAAAATAGTTTTTGTAGAGTACCAGCTGGAGGGAAATGCAATGTTTTGGTGGAGAGCTTCGAGGGATACGATCTTTCCACCAGGTACTGAGATAAACTAGGATGAGTTTGTTAGGGCTTTCAATAGGAAGCATTTCTCTGATTTTGCCAAGGATAGGAAGATCACTGAATTTGTTCAGTTAGAACAAAGGGAGCTGATAATAGACCAGTATGAGGCAAAATTTTTTGAATTGTCTAGGTATGCTCCTAGGTTGGTTGAGGATCGAGAGGAAAAGGCTAAGAGATTCCCGAAAGGATTAAGGACTGATATTAGGAAACAACTGGTGCCTTTGAATATAAGGGATTATAATGAGATTTATGAGAGGGCACAGTTGGTGGAGCAAGAGTTAGTGAGAGAGCAACTAGAACCTAAGAGGCAGATGACCTTTAATGATGTTCGAAGAGGTAAGAGACCTTATCCTAGTCAAGGTCAAACCTGGGATGTTAAGAAAAAGAGTTACTTTGGAAATTTTAGAGGAGCTTGGAATAGCCCGATTTTAGGAAGAGCACCCTACCAGGGTAATTTTTGCCAAAGATATGGTAGACAACATGGGCCAGGACCTTGTAATAGCCAACTGAGATGTAATGGATGTGGGCAAATAAGACACTTTAAGAGAAATTGTCCACACAATGGGTCATAGCCGAATGTTAGCTCGGTGTGACAGGTACGGCAAAGTACTACTGAACCAAATCCACCAAGGAATCCACAGAGGCCACCACCACAAGGAAGGGTGTATGTGGTCACTCAAGAGGAAGCAGGAGCTTCCAAAAGTGTTATCTTAGGTATGATTTTGATATAGGGATAAGAAGGTATATGCGTTATTTGATATGGGTGACATGCATTCATTTGTGTCCGAAAATATAGGTGATTGTGAGGAGTAGGAACAAATCTCTAAATATGCCTCTTCGTATTTCTACATCGCTGAAAGATATGTTGTTATCTACATTGGCATGTGAGACGAGTGAGATAACCCTGAAGGAATGAGAAAATGGACTTGATAATGATAGTTATGTATGACTTTGACGTCGTCATAAGTATGGACTAGCTCCGTAAGCAATGGACTAGGATGAGTGATCTCCTAAGATAGTACTTACCCATGCGCTAAGGATAAGACCGTGAGGCTAAGAATGGGATAGGCCAAAGTGGATAATATCTCTGTAAGTTAGTCCCTATCGAAACGAGACCCTTCAATGGGTGTATAGTTTGGGTTCGAACCAGGCAAAAGCTATTGTACCTGTAACGTCCCGGTTTGATGAGAGCGAGGAGTGGACGCCGAGGTCAGAGGACCAGAATAAGGAGCGGCTCTTGGCAGGCTTCTAGGATGGCAAAAATGGGGCAAGAATGAACCGAACTATGAACTGAACTGGAAAGGTAGTGTTTCTGGGATAATTTTATCAGAGTGGCACAGCGGAAGCATGGTTAAGCTTGCAGAACTCTTGTTGTGAAATAGAAGGATGGGTCGATGCATTTGTGCATTGATAATAGGCAATTGAATCAAGTAATTGTTAAGAGTAAGTGCCCATTACCTAAAATTGATGACCTATTTGACCAACTACAAGGAAGTTCGGTCTTTTCTAAAAGTTGATTTGAGATCAAGATATCAATTGAGGATTAAGAAAGAAGACATCCTAAGACTATATTTAGGACTTGCTATGGACACTACGAGTTCCTAGTTATGCTATTTGGATTGACAAATGCCTTAGATGCATTCATGGATCTGATGAATAAGATATTTAAGCCCTATTTGGACCAAATTGTGATTGTCTTAATTGATGATATCCTGATATATTCTAAAGGACTTGAAGAGCATGCCCAGCACCTAAGCGTAATGCTGCAAGCAAGGCTTAAGAAGTGAATTATGGAGAGTGAGTTATGAATTTAATGATTAAGTTATGATCATTTGAGTTAAGTAGTGACTTCCTATTAGAGGATCTCATTGGAAGTCTTGATGCATTACATGGAAGCATTTAGTATGAACAGAATGATCATGGAAGTCATGAGTTTGAGTGTCATATGAGACATGGAATTATTTGAGGTTTATATGTCGGAATAATAGGTTTAATTGATGGTGGTCAACTTTTAATTTTAGGTGATGATCTCAGTTTGAAGAGGTTTGGTGGAATTAGTGAATATGATCATTTGTGGTTATAGTCTTTCCAAGGTGAAATGGTGGAAGTTCAAATTGTGGATTTAATGAGCGATTAGTTTAAGTGATGATCCTTTAGGATGAGATATGAGATATACTCGATGGAAACTGGACAAGTCTTATTTTGATGGATTGTCGATCTTTGAATTGAATGAGTCTTGGTGGACTATCAATATTTGAACCGAATGAATGGTGCTGTATTTTAGGCTTGAATCTATGTTGCGGTGAATGCATAGTGAATGTCTTTGTTGGACTGAACCAAATGAGTTATTGGTGGTGTCGATTTTGATGGTTATAGGTTTGAATTGGTGGTGACAAAGGTATAGGAATAATTTGGCTAAATGGTGTGTTCGATTGAGTTGACAAGGTGGAATTCTTTAAATTTGAATCTCATTGATAGTTGCACTTAGGATAGAGCTTGAAATAGATGTTTTCACAAAAGGAATCGAATATGAGACAGAGGAGGTGGATGGAATTATTAAAAGATTTTGATTGTGAACTGTTTTAGAAAATCTCTTGAATTTCATCAAAATTTATAAGTACTGTGACACCGTGCCCAAATGTTTTAAGAAATGTTTTCTAGTTCAAGGATTTCTGAACTTTTTATAGAAAACATTCCAACACATTGGAGTTGGGATTGAGATTGGAATTTACCAATGTACTGATTTAAATTTACTAAGGGTTTTGATAAAGTATTTTATTTCACACCGTGATGCAAGTGCGACTCAAGGCTTTACACGTGGATTTCAAAAAACATTTGAAATTTAAACGCGAACATGGATTTTATGGATTTGGTATCATGCTTTGATTTTGTGAATTGGTTTCAACGATATGAGATTTACCTATTTTCAAAGACTATGGCTATTATATTGTTGTGTCTTTGAAATCCCTATTTTACATCATAAAGTGGAATTTTTAAGAACTCAAAGGATTTTCCACATTGGTGATTTGAAAACGTTTTGACATGGAAATGACATATGATTTCAAAGTTTGCTAATGTTGTTGAATGCTTTTGAAAACCTCAATTTGTATTGTTTGATTTCACGAAGGAAGATTTTCAACCGTTCAAAAGAAATTTCAGATGTGGTTATTGTTTTAAAACTGTTTTTGGTGTTGAGATAAATTAAGATATGTTAAGAGCTTGCATCCTTAACTTTAGAGAAAGTATCAACCCGACCCTAGTTGCATACTCGATCTTGATCTTAGAGGCAAGTAGGGATTCATTTCTACTCTTGCATGTGTGTCTTGCATGTGTGGTTGAATTCTTGGATGTTTAGAGGCTAGAAATCGAAGTACATGAGGTTTGTTCTTGAGTTTGCATGCTGTTTTCGCATGAACCGCCTGAGCCAGAATCTTGTGAGAGCTTGCATGCATGTTTTGAGTTCGATTTTGACTTTTATTTATTCATGAAAGTTGTAGCTAACATCTTAAAATACAACATACTAAAATTTGGGACAAAATTATGAAGATTTAAGGGGTCAAACTCTCATCCTATGGAGATACTAGATCTGGGATGTTTTCGCATGAACCGCCTGAGTCAGAACATTGTGAGAGCTTGCATGGATGTTTTGAGTTCGCTTTCGACTTTGATCTCTTCCTGAAAGTTGTAGCTAACATCTTTAACTACAACATACTGAAATTTGGTACGGGTCAAACTCGCATCCTACGGAGATGCTAGATCTGGAATGTTTTCGCATGAACCGCCTGAGTCAGAACTTTGTGAGAGCTTGCATGCATGTTTTGAGTTCGCTTTTGACTTTTATCTCTTCATGAAAGTTGTATCTAACATCTTGAACTACAACATACTGAAATTTGGTACAAAATGATGGAGATTTGTGGGGTCAAACTCTCATCCTACGGAGACACAAGATCTGGAACGATTTCACTGACCTTTCGGTGGATTTGTGGTTGCATTTTGATTTTCACTAAGAATATCTCTTAAAATACAACATACTCAAATTTTAAGTAAAATGAACAAGTATAACTTAGTAAATCGACCTACTCTTGAAGACGGTAAATCTGGAGACGTGCTACAGGACACCCGAGCCTTCATGGACCCATATGATGACTATACTCTGGATATTTGACTTGTATCCCTTCATGAAACTTGTATAGAACATCTTGAAGTAAAACATATCCAAATTTCAGAGGAAACGAAGAAAAATAGGTATGTGAAGACTCAATATTTCGGAGAAGCATGCACTGGACGTTTCGGTGTTAGATCCAGAAGCTTCTGTGACTGTAGAAAATAATCTAAAAATAATTTGGCTTGGAAGTCTTCATGAAATATCCACTTTAGTGTCTTGGCTATAACCTGGTAAAATTTCATAATTTTTCGGAGGACTTTTGGATATTTTAATCAAATTATTTCGGAAACGGTGCATTCTGTTTTTATCCGAAATTACATGCTGTATTTGTGTGAATTATAATTTTGTGTGGAATTTGATTGGCCTTGTGTTTTTCATGAAATTATTCCCTATTGTCTTGTCTATCACTAGCCTTAATTTCATGATTTTTGAGAAGCATATGGATATTTAATTTAAATATTTTCTAAAAATGGTACATGTTGGAATTTTGTAAACTTTAAAAAGGCATGAGATATGGACCATTTTATATTGCATGGACTCCATGAATTGTATTGTGATGGATGATGGTGTCTAGCTGCATGCATGATAATGATTTGAGATGCATGTATGAATTCAATGATGAATATGATCTTGATTGCCATCACATCACATGCCATGTTATAATTAAACTATAATTGAAGATATGAATTGAGATAAGTGAGAAGGCCGTCGGAGGTGTGAGCCAACGATTCCTCGGGAGTATCGGGATGCCTGGTGGTATACGGTACATAATTTCAGGGGAGGCCTGGTGGTATGTCGGTATGTAGTTCCGGAGGGTAGGGGAAACCATTTTCATGGTGAGCCCTGGAGATTTCCCGGGAGTGTCGGGATGCCCGGTGGTATACGGTACGTAATTCGAGAGGAGGGGGGATCCTAGTGGTATTTCGGTACGTAATTCCGGAAGCCCCGGAGGTTTGTGCCCGGGGGGATGCCTCGCGATGCTAGTTGGGATGCGAGATGCCCGACCAAGGAGTGTAAATGTCGGAAGCCTCGGAGGTTTTTGGCTGAGGGGATGCCTCGTGATGTCAGTTGGGATACGAGATGCCCGGAATGTTGGGGGCCGGATGCCCGGTGGCCTTAAATGGCTTAATGCCGGAGGTTTCTTGCAATGCTAGGATTGGCCGCGAGTGATGAATGTGGGATGCAAACATTGGTCCCGGGAAAGAGAAATGTGGCGCTCCAAAATGAAATTGAAATTGAATTATCCATGATGATATATGCATGTTATGATGAGATGTGCATGGATACATGGTAATGATGATGGTACATGTGATATGATGATGTTACATGCATGGATGCATGGTAATGATGATGGTACATGTGATATGATGATATGATGATGATGTTACATGCATGAATGCATGGTAATGATGATGGTACATGTGATATGGTGGTATGATGATGATGTTATATGCATGGATGCTTGGTAAGGATGATGCCATATGTGACATGATGATGGTAAGTGTATGATATGATGGTGATGTCTATATGATGATGATGGTACATGAGGTATGATGACATGTGCATGATGCCATGGTATGTTGTGCATGGATGCTTGTATGACATGTGATGCTATGATTGTGATGATTGCATGGCATGATGTATTGAGTGGTTTATTGGTCCTTTACCTGTTGAGTGGCTATACTCACCCCTTTTGGGGAATAACATTTCAGACTAAATAAGATCCCTTTGCTGCCACTACTACCACTAGATGAATCAAGTGGTTGGATATGATTGCAAGGAGGAAGATATCAAAGGGAGGAACTTTTGGACGCTTTGCTGCCACTGCTACCACTAGATGAATCAAGTGGTTGGATATGATTGTGACGAGGAAGATATCAAAGGGAGGAACTTTTGGACGCCGACACAAATCGATGGACTTTAAGTATTCGACGGTTAGAAGAGATGTTGGTCATCTTTTGAAGTATAGCCGAGTATAGAAACATTGGCATTTCGATATACCGATTAAAGATGTCCATCTACTTTATGTAAATAAACGTGTTCAGCTTTAACTTATATAAGATATTTAGTAGGTGTGCATCGTTTTCTGAATATAGGGAAGGGAGTTTGCTAGATGTGCTTCCGTATATGAATTGCGCAAGGGATCTATAAAAAAAAAAAAAAAAAAAGAGGTGTAAACCCCCATGGTAGTATGAACCCGCTGCAATTGAAATGGTATTAGAGCGACATGTTAATAGGGAAAGTGAAATGGAAGCGAATTGTGGCGACCCTAACGGATCGGGGGCCGTTGAGGGGTACCACACCCTTTTTGGTATCAAAGCTATGGTCTATTTGGAGTGATAAGGTGCCTCAGATGGACATGAGGATAGAATGATGCACACCATAGGATATAAAACGGAAAAAATTGATTAACATTGAATAACGGGTGATGAGTATTCACTCGTAGATCCCTAGTAGTTTATCTTGAGTTGTCTTTAGGTATTAGTAACATGTATATGTTACTTATGTAGTAGTAGTAGTTGCTTTGAATAGGAGACAATGAGTCTCAGATTATTCCTGAGGCAATGCTTGGAAACTGCAGGAAAATCATGGTACGAGCTAGAAGTGCTCATCCATCGAGGGCTGAACCCCGGATGGAAGATATCCTGCAAGCGTTGGCTAATATTGGAAATCTGATGGATAGACAAGCGCAGCAACAACCTGGAGTGGAACGTCGCCCTCAAGTACTGGTGGAACAATTCCTAGAATTGATGTTTATATAATATCTACGAACGGATATCAATGGAAGTTACATGATGTCAGATATGTTCTAGGACTGAAGAGAAATCTAATCTCAAGACAGCACGTGATACAAAACTTTTTTTGGTGATAGCTCTAGGAAATAGTTAAAGGTGTTTTGGTTGTAGCATTGGAAACAAAGTTAGGAACACTTTACATAACTGAAAACGGTAGAGAAATCGCAATAATTGCTGAGTCCGAAGCTGATTTCCAAATCATGGCACCATAGGCTTGGGCACATGAGTGAAAAAAGGGATGAAATTATTAGCATCTAGGGTAAAACTGCCTAATTTGAAGGGTCTATGTGAAGATTGTGTTTTGGACAAGCAGAAAGAAGCAAAAATTTTAAGTTTTTTGAAGATTGTGAGAGAACTAAAAAAAGGAAAGTTAGAGTTAGTGCTTACAGATATGTGGAGACCAGCTCCTGTGAATTCCCTTAGAGGCTCGTGCTATTATGTCACGTTCATTGATGACTCCATTAGAAAGGTATGGATTTATTTTTGGAAAATAAATATAATGTGTTTGCTACTTTTAAAAGATGGAAAATTGAAGTGGAGAATGAGACTAGCCTACGATAAAATGTCTAAGGTTCGATAATATTGGTGACTATGATAGCAAGGAGTTCGGGCAATTTTGTGTAGAGAACGGAATCAAAATGACAAGAACTGTTCTCAATAGATCATAGTAAGATGGAGTTACTAAAAGGTTGAATGGAACTTTGAATAAGCGTGCAAGAAGTATGAGATTGCATGCAAGATTACCTAAGATGTTTTAGGTGGATGCAATTAACATTGCAACATATCTAATTAATAGAGGACCTTCAGTTCCGCTTGATTTTAAGCTACCAAAAGAAGAATGGAGCGGAAAGAAGGTAAATCTCTCACATCTGAAAGTTTTTGGTTGTGTTTCATATATTCATGTATTCTGAAAGTAGAGGAAAGCTTGATGCAAAAGCTAAAAATAAAATAAAAAATCCATTGAACATGGTTATGATTATTTCGGTTATCGATTTTTGGGATGAATAAAATAGAAAAATAATAAGAACTACTGATGTTGCATTCAATGAAAACATGTTGTATAAGGATAAATCTACAGTAGAATCTAATGTGAAAAAACAAAGGATGGAGACTAGAGAGATTAAATCAAAGGAGGTTTCTAAGAGTATTCTGGTTGAAATTACTGAAACTATTGTTTTGGACTCTGATCCAAAACCATAACAAGAATTACATACATCTGAACCCACTTTAAAAAGATCCAGTAGAACACCTAAACCTATACAAAGATATTTTCCGTCATTACATTATTTGCTCTTAACTAATGTTAGCGAACCAAAAAATTTTTCAGAAGCAATGTAGGTTAAAGATTTTGTTAGGTGGGGTTAGCAATGTAGGATGAGTTAGATTCACTCAAGAAAAATAGAACTTGGGTTTCAACTCAATTACTAGATAGGAAGAAAGTATTGTAGAATAAGTGGGTGTATTGGGCCAAAAAAAAAAAAAAAACTTGATGGCAACAAAAGGTACAAATCAAGGTTAGTAGTAACAGGGTCTCAGCAAAAGGAAAGAATTGATTACATAGAGATTTTTTCTCTAGTTATGAAATTGACTACTATCAAGTTAATATTAAGTATTCTTGCCACTAAGAATTTACATCTGGAGCAGTTAGATGTTAAGATTGCATTCCTCCACGGTAATTTGGAGGAGGATATTTCATAATACAACCAAAAGGTTTTTAAGATTTTGAAAAAGAAAATTATGTCTACAAATTGAAAAAAGGTCTGTATGACTTGAAACAGGCTCTTAGATACTAGTACAAAAAAGCATTTTTATGTGTGGTAATGGGCTCATTAGAAGTGAAATGGATCAATATTGTTACTTCAAGAAATTTAACAACTGGTATATTATTTTACTATTATATGTGGATGATATGCTAGTTGCAAGATCTAGCATGAGGGAGATCAGCATACTAAAGCAGCAATTGTCAGAAGAGTTTGAGATGAAGGACTTGCACGTAGGGAATCAGATTCATGGTATGAGGATCACACGAGATAGATTCAAATGAATTTTAAAATTATCTTAAGAAAAGTACATTGAAAAGGTGCTAGATAAAATCAGGACTTTGATGGTTGTTGGTTATGTGAAAATATTTGCGTTCCGATTGTTTAAGTTCATATTACTATTCATGATTGAATGATATGAACATGATTGAATGATTTGAATTGTGCTAATCTACAAGAAGGAACTGAGGCGAGGTAAATCCTCTGTGTGGTGTGGCTAGGCCATCCCGGGGTGTATTTTCTTTCTAATAAGGGTTTAGGGGGTGAACTTGCTGAGACAATGTCTCACCCCAGTTGTGGGCTTACATTTTTAGGTCCCTAATCGACGAAGCGGCCAGATCACTTTGGTTGGTCTTGAGGAGTTGCAGAAGTGAAGTCAGGAGGATTGGAGAACGTGTCTGACTTGTAGGTCATAGGACAGTTCCTTTTTAAAAAGCCAGTCTTTTGTAGACTTTTGGTTGTAGACCTCTGTTTGTAAACTCCGTTGATTTATGTAAGTGTATTGTTGTGAAATTGCTTCCCGCTGCTCTATCCCATATTAGATTATCAAGGGTTTTATAATATGCTTCCACATGTGCATTTAAATAAAATGAATTGGGTCGGCGACGCGTCCTGGGAACGTCGCATTTGCATGACCTAGATGGAATGTGCGTGTACTCGGGGTTCGGGGTGTGACATCACCGTTTAAGTGGTATCAGAGCATGGTTTGTGTATGGAGTGATAAGGTGTGATGAGTCATGGGATAGTTAGTAGGAAAGGCTTTTAATATGCTTATGCATGTGGTTGATAGCTATCTGGTAGTTTATTTGTGCGGCTACTCAATTTCTAACCCGATGTTGGAATCATAAAATAGGTGTCTATAAAGAGCCTGTAAGATGAGTGACTAGGAGTGGAGAACTCCTTTGAGGAGGTCGATAGGACCTGTACCTTGGGGTAGGACGCTGACAAGAGTTGGTACCTGAGGTAGAGTACAGGCTCATACCAACGCGAGTGTGAGAGTACTGCTGTAAATTGGTACTAAGAGTGTAGCAGCACTGAACGATCCTATGTTCGACGGGATCGTTCAGGCACTAGAGTCTTTGGGAAGCATTTTGGGTCAGTATGCTCAAGACCAAGCTGCCGCTGTTGTCGTTGTTTCTACCGCCGCCGCTATTGCCGTTGTTTCTACCGCCACCAGTTTTGTGACCGTTGTGTTGCCGCGCCTATTGAGGCCCAAACTGGAGTTGTAATTGGGGAACAAGCCGCCGTATCTGAGTCAAAGTTCAGTTTAGGTAGAAATGGAAATAGATTGAGGGAAAGGCCGATGTCAGAAGGAAGGTGCCCTATTTCACCCAACCAGAAGAGTAGAATTGGAAAGTTAGTGCCCAACTTGATTGATGTGTGATGTGCCTGTAAAAAAAGACATGGATTTGTTTTATGCTATAAGAGGGAAAGGACTTGTTACAAGTGTCGCCAATATGGCCATCTGATCAAGGGTTGTCCGTATCGATAGATGGAATCATAGTTGTTTCTGTCTCTGCCATCAATAGAAGAGAACAAAGGAAACATGCTTCAGGATATTTAGTGGGGTACTTGGAATGTACCCCTAGTGCAAGGAAGGGTGCATGATGTCCCTCGATAAGAGGTCTCACCGTTTGTGTGCTAAGTTTGTGGAAGGAAGCATGAGTTAGCCTAGTGTTCAAGTACAACGAGATCATGCTTTGAATGTGGCTAGCACGGCTATCAGGTTAGGAACTGTCCGCATAAGTATTGTTACAACATATATGACACCACTAGGATGGCTAAAAGAGCATGAATGGGTCGACCATGCATCGATCAAGGGAAAAATGTTTTTGAGATGTTTTTATCAGAGTAGTGCAGCAGAATTTTCAGTGAAGATTGTAGGATTTTCGTTGTGGTAATAAAGTAATATAAAGATGAATCTCTGACTATAGTTGTACTTGAAGGGTTTGCTTATGTATGACTTGGAAGTCATTTATAAAAAGGTTTGGCTTAAGGAGTTTTCTTTTGTTTTGAATCGTGGTAGTAATATAATTTAGTTTGTGCAGTTAGCGTGCGAAAGTTTTGAATCATTAAAAGTCGAAGAGGAACTTCAATCCTTGTTATTCGTCACTAAAGATGAAGTGGTTTTGGTTGTTGGTTACCAAATCTACATGACAACTATAATGGATGCGTTAGTTGAGGAGCCGAATATGGAGAACATAACCGTAGTACAAAAGTTTTCCAAGGTATTTTCTAAAGAATTGCCAGGTTTGCTGTTAGAAAGAGAAATCAAATTCGTGATTGAATTAGCCCCCGGAATAGAGCCAGTCCCTGAGGCTTCTTACCGGATGGTGTTAATCAAGTTAAAAGAATTGAAGGTGCAGATGCAGGTAGAGGATTCATATGTTCCAATGCATCACCTTGGGGAGCACCCATTCTATTTGTGAAAAAGAAAGTGGGTTCATTACATTTGTACATCGATATTCTTCAAGATCGATTGGAGGTTAGGGTATCATCAATTGAGGATCATGAAGAAAGACATATCGAAGTTAGCATCTCGCACTCGATACGGCAGTTATGAGTTCATTGTAATACCATGCGGTTTGATAGACACCCCAGCTGTTTATTTGGGTCTGATGAACATAGTGTTTATTGGGTATTTGGATTAGTTTTGTGATCGTGTTCATTGACATTATCTTGGTGTGTTTGAAGAGTGCTGAGGGGCACAAGAGACATTTGAAGATGACACTTCAGACCTTGAGGACTCTTGAATTTTACGCTAAGTTTAATAAGTGCGAGTTTTGGATGACTCGTGTTGCGCTCCTAGGTCACATGATTTCAGGCGAAGAAATCTTTGTGGACCCCACCAAGAATGAAGCAATGAGTATTTGGCCAAGACTGACGACAGTGACAGAAATCAGAAGTTTTTCATGTTTTAACAGGGTATTACATAAGGTTTGTGGAAGGGTTTTTAGCCTTAGCTTCACCGTTGACTCGACTATTGAAGAAGGAAGAGAAGTTCGTGTGAACAGACAAGTGCAAGTGTAGTTTTAAAGAGCTTAAGAAGAGGTTGGCTACCGCACTTGTGCCGACCGTTTCATCTAGTCCTAAAGGATGCGAGACCTACAATGATGTGCCGTTTAGAGGACTGGGTTGCGTGCTAATGCAACATGGTAAAGTTGTTGCATACGCTTCCCGTTGGTGGAGATCTCATGAATGGAATTACCTAACGCATGACTTAGAACTTGCAGTAGTTATGTTCATTCTAAAAATTTATAGGCATTATCAGTATAGAGAAAGATTCTAGATCTTCAATAACCATCAAAGTCTCAAGTACGTATTCTCTTAAAAAGAGCTAAAAATGAGATAGCGTCGTTGGATGGAATTCCTAAGGATTTTGACTGTGATATTTTATATCATTCTAGAAAGGTGAATAAGGTCAATGATGCATTGAGTCGAGAGTCCTCAGTTGCATAGTTGGTACTCAAGGATTGGATCTTACTGGAGAAAGTCTGAAATTCGGTTTTCAAATCTAAGGTAGACCACATTTTGAATCTTATGACCACCCTTAGAATTGAGCCAAGAGTGCATATCAGAATCAAGACGCTTCAGTGGATAGATTTAGAAACTCATAAGATTCTATAAGAGAATACATATAAGAGAAAGATTGATTTTCATATTTCTAAGGACGGAACGCTAAGGTTCTGAAGATGATTGTGTGTAACTGACGATACAGAGATTAAAGAAGAGATCTTATGGGAAGCTCATTATGGCAACTTCAGCATTTTCCAGACAGTACGAAGATGAGTCAGAATCTACATCAACAGGATTGGTAGACCAGTATGAAGACAGATATCACTGACGAGTCGCAAGTGTCAGATGTGCTAGTAAGTGAAAGCACGGTTTTGCAAGTTGGGAGAACCCTTGTAATCTCTCAAGATCCTCATGTGGAAGTGGGATCACATCACAATGGATTTGGTGACAAGTCCATCAAGAAGTTAGTGTGTTAATAATTTTATTTTGAGTAGTAATTGATAGATGGATGAAATCAGCCCACTTAGTGGCTGTGTGGAAAGATCTTGATTTGATTAAGCATGCAGAAGTGTAGGTGTGTCAAAAAGGTTCATCTGCTTAGAGTGTCAGTGTCAGAGATAAATTAGGTCTAGACTAAAGGTTCCCAATTCAGCAGATCAATCAGGTGGTTCCTTTTGAGTCAGTGTCGAGCATAGTGTTCATAACTTTAGTTGTTGGGTTGAGGTCAGAGAATGAAAGGTCACAGCCTAAAGTTAGTACAGTAATTAGTGGAGGCAGTTGCAGTTATCAGAAACAGATTAAAGACCGATCAAAGCCGCCAGAAAAGTTATGCAGATAAGCGTCAAAGGCCATTGGAATTCCAAGTTGGTGAGCACGTCTTTCTGAAGGTGTCACCAATGAGAGGTACTTCTCGCTTTGGCAGAAAAGGGAAATTGAGTCCGAGGTATGTAAGTCCTTTTGAGATTTTGGAAAGAATAGGGACTCTAGCGTAACATCTTGCACTGCCGCTGAGGTTGGCACAAGTGCATGATGTCTTTCATGTGTCGATGTTAAGGAAGTATGAACTTGATTCGACACACGTTCTAAATTTTGAAGAATTAGACGTGGACGACAGGGTGTCGTATGTTGAAAGCTCGGTTCACATCGTGGATCGTAAGGAGTAGGTTCCGCGCACCAAGACCATCCCATTGGTTAAAGTGGTTGGCAACACCACGACACTGAAGGAACAACATGGGAAACTGAAGAATTGATGGGACAATTGTACCCTCACCTTTTTGCTTAAGATTTATAATGGTTTAAATTTTGAGGATGAAATTATAAAAGGAGAAGGGTTGCGACATCCTGATTTTCCAAATCTATTTTCAATAAATTGAGATGGGCATTTCATTGGCACGCATATAGTTCTTTTTCTTGAATTGGCCACTCATGTGAAAACTAGTCTATCAGGTGAAGCCGTTAAGAGATTCTAATGCATCAAACTCGAGAATTTGACTAGGAAGCGACCTTTCGACCGAGTTAATTTACAATGGTCATTACGACACAATTAAAAATCGATTAGAGACCGGATGTGGCACCTAAAATCTCGTGACAACCTCTAAAGTACCATGAACCATGATTAGGTAATGGAAGTGCCGTTTCATTTTGTATTAGCCATTAAGTTAATGAATTTCAATTAATTTAAGGCCGAGCATTGTAAGGGATGATTGTTTGGATGGAGATGTGTCTTTAAGTGACCCAATAATTTTATTAAAGTGCAAATTGATATAGAAATCTTATTCTTGGTGGTGCAATTTATAAGTAGAATTTTATTGATTTAAATTATAAAGTTTTTTGGGCTTATAAGTTGAAATCAGGTGTTTATTTAAATAAGGGTTAAATGGAATAGGAATAGGAGAGGGTGGGCTGATTTTTAGGCCCAAAGACCATCCAACCAGCCCATGCCAACCCCTTGGTCGACCGGCCCATGAAGGCCCAAGGCTAGCCCAACCTTGAAGCCCATAAGCCTTACATGTGAGTTGCCAAGTGGCATGGAGGAGGAGCCAAGTATGGCTGCCCTCATTGGCTTCCTTGGGCGGCTTCATGCAATCAAATGATTGCAAATGATTGTAGGGAAGAAAGCCAAAGGGAGAGAGGCGGATGAATGAAGGGGAATCGACCGAGAGAGAGAGAGAGAGAGAGAGAGAGAGAGAGAGAGAGAGAGAGAGAGAGAGAGAGAGAGAGAGTCATCCAAGAGAGTGGAAGAGGGAAAGAGAGGAAGCGAGCGTGCGAGAGGAAGGAGGAGGATCGTCCGCCTAGCTCGCTGCCGTTCGTTCGCCGCTTTGTTGCCGTTCTTGTTGCTGTTTGTGCTTGAGTTTAAGGCAAGTGAAGTCCTAAAACCTACCCTTTGCATTGTTGTGTGTATGTGAAGTAGATGGTAAGACCTACCCTTTGCATTGTTGTGTGTATGTGTAGTAGATGGTAAGTCTTGGTTGTGGTAGATGGGATGAAATTTCGGAGCTATGGAGAGAAATTCGTTGGTTATGCATGCTGTTTCTGGAAAGACCAGTTCGATCATCCTTGAGTTTGTGTGTTGCATGCAACTTTTTAGTCAGAATCTTGTTTTGATTTCTTCATGAAAGTTGTAGAGAACACCTTGAAAAGCAACATAATAAAATTTGAGGTAAAAAGAACAAGTATTGGTTAGAGAAATGATTTTTCTTTGGAGAGACTAGATCTGGAATTTGTTGTGCTAACCTTCAGTGATTTCGTGGTCTGTAAAGTAACTTTCTTGTAAAGTAAATTTGAGTTCTAGTGTACTTCTTGAAGTAGAACATATCAAAAATTTAGAGGAAATGAACAAAAATAGGTCGGTCAAATCGTTATCTTTTGAAGAAACTGGATCTGGGAAAAACGCTGCTTCGACCTAGTATGATTTCATTATTTTTATAAAATCATAAAGTTAAAAGTTGATCATGTGTCCTTAATGAAAGTTGTAGGTAATATTCTTAGGAATAAAATACTGAAAATTTAGAAGAAAGGAACATATTTAGGTCGGTGAAATGAGTTTCTTTTTGAAGATGATAATCTGAGAAAAGATGACATCGAGAACAGGGGGAAATAATCATCTATATCTATTAACCTAGAACGATTTGGGTTTCGATGTCTTCATGAGATATTTACCACTAGGACTTATTTATAACATGTTAATATTTCAGATTTTTTGGAGTTCATTTGGGTATTCAATTTAAATTTCTTCCAAAACTGTGCAAGTTGAAATATTGAAGTTTTGAAAACTGTGATGCACGGACCATGCTGTTTTGTGTGAGGTTCTTTTGGTATGATGTTATTCATGAGATATCTGCCTTTAGGTCTTGTCTATTTATCAAGTTTTCAGATTTTATTAATGTCATTTACTAATTTTTCTGGAGTTTTAATTAGAGAAATGCATTCTGATTTATTCGAAAATTTGATGAGTTTTGAAAAATAAATAAATTATCCATGTGATGAAATACTTTGAGTGGTTGATTTTGCTGCATATGTGATGGCATATGGCATGGTATTGGCATGAAACCCTTGATATTATTGCATCAAATGCCATGTTGAAATTGAGATACATGTATAAATGTGAATTGAGATGGTAACAAAACCATCGAAGGTGCGAGCCAACGATGCCTCGGGAGTTTCGAGATGCTCGGAATGTGGGGGTGCCGGAAGCCTCGGAGGTTTGTGCCGGGGGGATACCTCGTGATGCCAGTTGGGGTACGAGATGCCTGGAATGTGGGGGTGCCAGATGCCCGAAGGTGTGTGCCCGAGGTTCCTCGTGATGCCAAGTTGGACACAGGCGATAAATTGTGGGATGCAAACATTGGTCCCTGGGAAGAAATTGATGCGATCTAATTGAAATATAAAGATCGAGAATTGAATCATGTGCATGGATGTGTACATATGGCATGGTGGTATATGCATAAATACTTGATGATGAGTGTATGGTGGTATATGCACATATGGCATGGTGATATATGCATGAATGCTTGATGATAAGTGCATGGTGGTATATGCACATATGGCATTGTGATATATGCATGAATGCTTGATGATAAGTGCATGGTGGTGTATGCACATATGGCATGTTGATATATGCATGGTTGCAAAGTAAATTATGCTTGGATGCATGAATGATATGTGCTTTGTTTATGATGTCTTGATTATTCTATTTGACGCATTGAATAGTTTGGTGGATCTTTACTGCTGAGTGGTTGTACTCATCCTTTTTGGGGATTAACATTTCAGATTAGAAAGATGCATTTGCTACCGGTTGCATGCGATACTTACTATGGCATACCTACTGATGTGGATGTGGAGTGTACTGAGCATGTCTGTGTCGGTGCTCTTGGTTTAGTTTTTGTTTGAGTCCGCGTTTTGGTGACGTATGATGTGGGTCGAGCTAATGGCCCAGTTATCCAATAGTTTTTATCTATCCATGTCCGACATGATGGAGCGATGTTAGGGATGTTACCACCGCCGCCACCCGATGCACCGAATTGGGTATGATGGTGCGTATAGCTATTAGGAGCTGACGCTTTTTGGAGATAGCCAACGCTCGTTGATGGAGTGTGGTACATGTTAGAAGTAGAATTGAGCCTTTTTGGGGTGGTTGCCGTGTACGGTTAAAATCTTGGCTTTTTGTTGTATCAACCTTGATGTCCATCATGAAAATATAAATAAGAGTGAATCAGCATTATCTTTTCTTATAGTGCGTAGTTGGTGTGTATTGCATTATGGTTGTTGGAGGGAGAGATGGTGAGACTTGTTTATGCTTCCGTTAATAAGCTACGCTGGGACCATTTTCAAATATATATATATATATATATATATATATCTCTAGTCATAGTTATATGGAATCGAGTAATTAAAGAGAGAGTGCTTGTGGCGACCTCAAGCGAGTCGGGGGTGTCACACCGGAGATAGGTTGACTCGATAGAGGCATGTGATCAAGTGTGGGTGATTCCACCAGATCGCACAATTCTTGTCAATCGGCACTAGACCGACTTTTCTATCAATTGGGTACCTTGTGTCCATATTTGAAACCTTGAGATTACCCCGACAATCGAGAGTTACCAATGTGTCAAAGATGTATATTGTGGCTTAAATTGATCAACTACAGGTCAAATGCATGAAAATTTCTAAAAGCTACCCGGTAAATCATGACACACTAGTATCGTGCCAGAGTGAAATTAACCGTGAAATTGAGATCAAATTCAGAAACTGAAAGTCTTGATGTGTCACAAATCATTTTAGGAACATTGACTTATCTTTGGAAGATTTTTCTTGCAAACTGAGTCTTTCAGCAAAATAATCAAGGTATGGTTAATTTGGTTTAGAAAATTGGTAGGCCCGTTTTTTTTCGTACTTTTGAAATCTAAGATGTTCCTATGGTTAAATAAAGATGTGAATTAAAGTGTGGTGACATTGGATTAATTTTATGGATTTCAATTGGACTCAATTGGAAGAGAATTTAATGGAATTAAAGAAATTTAATGTACAAGATTTTCATGCCTCGGTGGAAAAAGAAATTGCACCCATTGGAAGATGTTGTGGAGGATTTGGGTTAGTGGATTGTGATGTCGCCTTATGTCATGATAGTTGGGGCCAAAGAGAAGGAGATGTGGACAAGTGGAGGGTGTGGATTGGCTCTCAAAAAATGGGGCTTTCACTTCAAACTTCTTCTCCTTCCTTGGAACTTGGTTTTTTGTCTTGGAATTGGAGAGAGAGGAGGCTAAACGGAACTAGCAGTCGCACGCCTCCTTCGCCACTCGCTCAACGCCACCATGCGTCGCCGGAGACTGTCGTTTTCGCTGCCATCCGCGCGTGCACTAGTGCCGCTCCTCCTTCGCCCACTCACTGGCCGACTTGCGCTGTGCTCCGCCTCCATCTGAACCTCTAGCACCGTCGCCCTTCATTGTCCAGTTGCTACCGTTGTTGCCAAGGCCACCAAGACACTGCCGAAGCCACCGCCAGTCACCCGTTCAAGTCGTCACTCGCCTGTGGAACTCAGCTGCCATCGTCGCACCTCCAACAGGTCTAGCCACTGCTCAGCCGTCATTCGTACTCCTCCAGCCATGTCTCTAGCCCTTCGACTGCCTCAGCTCATCTAGGAAGTCACCCAGAAGCCTCGCTCGTTGCCGAAACTATCACCGTCATCGCTTGTCCGCACGTGCCGTCCGACGCGTAAGCTACTCCACCCCTTCTGTCACTGCTTCGTTCACCATACAACATCGATGTCCGACTGACCAACCACTGCTTGACGCCGCTGCATGTCACCAGAAGTCCCGCCTAACCGCCGTGAGCCACCTCCCGAACTACCGCGCCTCTCCTTTGCCGTTTTTGACCCGAACCAACATCAGATCCGCCCTCCTTCAACCCCAAAACAGTAGCTGGAAAATCGGTATTCCAACTCGGTTTTAGCCTGTTTTGGCCGGCCTCCTGACTCCGAATGCTTAGCCCACCTTGGGAAAAGTCGATCCTCACGACGTCTCCATCATTTTAGTCTGATCGGTTTGTTAATCGGGTGAGTTTAACTCACTAAACCTTGATTAGAGGGTTAATGATGCTTTAGGTGTGCTTAGTTTATGTTAAGTGTTATTAAGTGGTTAGTTTCATTTATTTAAGAGCAGATTAGATTAAGTGGTGATTAGTTTAAAGTGTGTTTAATTAAGGCTAAGTGGAGATTATTCTAGAATAAGGCTTGATTAGACATAAATGATTTATTTTTTATATAAATAAATGAAATTATTAAAATATTATTATTTAATTAATTTCTAAATAAAATTAATTATTTAATAAATTTCTAAAATTATTTCGGGATCTTATTTTCTCAGAATTTTGCGCTAATCACTGTTGTGTATTTAGATTTTGAATTTGATGAATGGATAATGCAAATTTCGTGCCGATCCCAAGTGTTGGGTTTTGATACCAAAATTGGATTTTAAGAATTATATAAAATAGTGGGGTTTGAACAAGTGAGATGTTGGTTTTCTTGTTCATAATTAACGTGCCCCCACACACGTGAATAATTTCTGGAATATTTTTAATTTGAAGAAAAGAGGCCGGGATCATTATTTTAAATTGAAGTATTGAGTGAAATGCAAAGTGTCAAAAGCTGAGTGTGGATTTATCGTGTGATAATTAAGTGGAAATCGTCCTGGGCTATTGAGCCAAACTTGCCCCTACATGGGATGCTCCTTACAATGGATACGGGTCGCAGTAGATTCTAGGCCCATGCTCCTTCAGGAACGCCATCGACATAATGACGAAACCGCGCTCCAAGGTGGGGAGGCGATGCGTGGCATTAATGTCAGTAGATAGCCCAACTACGAGTAGGCTATGCCTTTGTGTTGTAGTGAATAACAATTGGAACGCATGTTAAATGATTTGATGTGTCGAATTATGGGGTAGGATTATGTGGCATGGTATGGGACGTGTCATAACAATTTAATCTTATAATCAGGACTCCGATGGTTGTTGGTTATGTGAAAATATTTGTGTTTTGGTTGTTTAAGTTCGTATTACTATTCATGATTGAATGATATGAACATGATTGAATGATTTGAATTGTGCTAACTTGCATGAAGGAACTGAGGCGAGGTAAGTCCTCTGTATGGTGTGGCTAGGCCATCCTGGGGTGTATTTTCTTTCTAATAGGGGTTTGGGGGGTGAACTTGCTAAGATAATGTGTCACCTCGGTTGTGGGCTTACATTTTCAAGTCCCTAGTGGACGGAGTGGCCAGATCGCTTTGGTTGGTCTTGAGGAGTTGTAGAGGTGAAGTCAGGAGGATTGGAGAATGTGTCCAACTTATAGGTCATAGGACAGTTCCTTTTTAAAAAGCCGATCTTTTGTAGACTTTTGGCTATAGACCTCAGTTTGTAAACTCCGTTGATTTATGTAAGTGTATTGTTGTGAAATTGCTTCTTGCTGCTCTATCCCGTATTAGATTGTCAGGGGTTTTGTAATAAACTTCCGCATATGCATTTAAATAAAATGAATTGGGTCGGCGACGCGTCCTGAGAACGTAGCATTTGCATGACCTAGATGGAATGTGCACGTACTTAGGGTTTGGGGCGTGACAAGGACTGCTAAAGTTCTTGAAAAAGAGAAAATTATTCTCTTATTCACATTTGAAAAGGAAGCTGAGTGGTTGAGGAACTTCTTAGTAGTCTTTTGGGAAGAATGACACCTTCTATGTCTAAACATTATGATTGCCAAGAGGCGCCATTGCAAAGAATGAAGTGTTCAATGGTAAAAATAGACAAATCCGATTTAGACATGATGTAGTAAACCAATTGCTTAAAGATGGAACTTTGTTCACCTATTATGTAAATTCAGCAGTGAATTTGATCGATCCTATGACTATACGCTGAGGGGAATAGGACTTAAGTTAGTTGAAGAAAATCAACAGTGATGGTAACCCAACCTATGTGATTGGGAATCCCATGAATACGTTCATATGGGTAATGACAAGTCACTTGTTGATCTAATAATACACTATTAAAATTTTTCGTCCCTACTAAGAGCCATTATACGTGATATTAAATTGTAGAATATTTGATGGGATCACCTATATAAGTGTGGAGTGGGGGTTGCTTCTATGAGAATTATCGGCAATTGTCTCTAGAGCACTTACGAATAAACCAAGTACACATGGCCTATTAACATAGAATTGCGTTGAAGAATAAAATATGTGGGACTATAATGTGGGCAGTGAAAATTATCATTTGCAAAAAGAGATTCTTGATTCATTGAAGTTTCAAATTTCACAAATAATTTTAGAATTATATTTCATTTTTTCTAGGTCCAATTCATAGCCTAACAAATACTAGTTTTGAACTTTCCATGCATTATACTTCGATAACCCATCGTTATTCCTTCATTTCTTTTTAAAACCTTTTGAAATATGTCAAGGAAGTTTATATATTTCAATAAGTTTTGCAACATTGAATTTTTTTTTTACTGTCATTAATTTGTAACGGGTTTTGTTTGCCATTATCTGTAATGTTTTATAATGGTTTAGTAATAGTTTTGTAATGGTCTTGACTTCTATCAATTTGCAATGGATTTTTAATGTTTTTCTAATAAATGCAAGGATTGAAGATGGACAATGGTCATCTCTTTCTTTTACCTACAAATTGTAACTTCGAATATAATTAAAAGGTAATATAAATATATCAAAATAAAAATATTCTTTCTTCTCTTTACTTATCTTTCCTTTCTTTATTTGGTTGTATACAAAACGTTGTTCTTGTTCCTTCTATTATTCTGTGTGGAATAAAGAAGATGGTATACTATATCTTGGAAGTATAGCTGTTAGAACTTATCGCACTGAGTTTTGTACTTCAAAGAGCGGAATTATTATTAAGATTGGTGTTTGCACACCTTAGATAATCAATCTTACAATTTCACAAAAGTTCAAGGGCTCAACTGAATCAAAGTAAAATCCAGCACTGACATTGACCATTGATAAAGGTTTATTCATTACCATCGCAACCAAAATTTCGGGGGCACCACCTAAAATTAGGCTAATGGATTGCTAAACCTAGACTTAGTTCGGGTTCTCCCAAGTCCATACCAATTCACGACTTAGATTCAAATATCTAGCATGCAAAAAGGAGTTGCCACTAATCAATTTACGGTAGGTCGATTAGACATCTAAGTAAAGTAACGAAAGATTTACTTTACTCCTATGAACAAGAGATTATAAGTTCAGGGACTTGATTATGCTAGATTTCTCTAAAGCCCTTTCGGTACCTTTCTCTTTTATTTTGAAAAAAGTGTTTTGCAGGCAGCTTGAATTGATTTTAAATCTATTTCCCTAACATGTGAGGTGATCATGTAGGTGCGTAAACCATCAATTTAACACACATATAAAGTAATGAATAAATTGGAAGACTTACCTCATAGCAACGAAAACATCTGCAATGTTAAATCGGAATTCATATCAACAGTCCTAGATATAATTTCTAATTAACACACAATTTTTTTTTTCACTTATTCAATGAGAATCATGCAATTCATGCTACTAATCTAACATGAAATGATATGATATGGCAACATGACCTAAACTATATGATATAAATAAGCATGTGGCCTATCCTGAAGCATGAGATGAATTTATGCTATTTTTTTTTTTTTTGTATTTTTCATGAAGCTCGAAATTAAAGAAATGTAACAATTAAATATGGAATCTAAATTAACCAACTGACGTAATTCTAATGACAAGCAATTTCTAACTAAATGAACCTAGCAACAATTCCTAGATGACGGAAATTTCATAAACCTAATCCTATGTGCATGATTTTTTCCTTTTTGCATTTTTTTAATGAAAATTCGTAATTAAAAACCACTAAAAATCTAACTAAGGTGAAAACTAAAGTGAAATGATATCTACTCTAAATGCCTTCTAAACATGTATTTTAAAAAAGCTAACCTATCATGCAATCTACATGGAATGCAAAATGCAATTTTTTTTTTTTGTATTTTTGGGATAAATAGAACAATTATGAGATAAACATCAAACCATCCATGATCATCAAAAATATTATCCATCACTCAATTTGAAATTCAAACTTGACTATCTCGCTAATAAAATCAATAAATTGATCTTAAGTTTTAAAGATCAAAGATATCAACTTCCCACGTGAATAATTATTCCATCTAAAGTCTTATAGATGGAATAAAAAATTCGTGCGGTTGCGAATTGGATGCTACATCAGGGAATTTCAACCATGCATCGAGAGATAAATCAAGCAAAGAGACAAAATATCAAGAAAACTAATACAAGATAAAATAAATCTTCCTAATAAACTAAATCTAATAAATCTACCTAATAAAGTCAAATAGATCTCTACCTAAATTTGAATTTTTTTTCAAAAAAATCCAATCAGTAGAATGGACCAACAATGGGCACGGCACAGCTAGGCTCGAAGGGCAAATTCCACAGATAGAAGAGAAAAACTAGTCTTATCAATAACCGTAGAGTTAGATCATCGACCTAGCTATTTCATCAGACACATGAATCTCACTCTAGAAATGGAATTTCTTTCTCATGGACATCAACTATTCATTTGAAAACTAATGGCACATCCTCCTCCTCAATAGGAACTTCACTTTGACTTGCCTCCTGGTCTGGACTGCATTGTGTACTCTTTTGCTTTTTTGGGATAAAGGCTGGTGCTCTAATAGGCTAGGCTCAGCGTGACTTGAAGACGGATGGACTTGGCGCGGCTACGGACGACACAAAAGCAGCGGCTGTGGTAATGAGTCGGCGTGGCTCGACAAGGCCGCAACAAGTTCGACGGGCTGTTATACGGGACACCAGGAAACTTAGAGTGGCAACGTCGATTCAGCAAGACCAACGGGTTTCACCAATGCTGGGCTGGGCTACGCTGGGCGCAATACAAGCCTGAAGAACCCACAGACACGTCTGCACCAAAGGATGGATGTTGGCGACGCTGTTCAGCCCTCCTTGACACGCCCTTGGACTGACGTGGCAGAGCAGCGGGAGAGAATGTAGAGACGATGCTGCTGCTCTCGGCCAATGTTGGGCTGGAGACGATGCTGTTCGGTCCTTCTTGAAACGCAATTGGACTGGCGTGGCAGAGCAGCGGGAGCAGCACCTGGCGTTTGAAGATCCGAGCGTTTGCATGGAAAAGCTGATGGCGCCGCTGGGATCGATGAGGAATCAATGTGATGCCGCCTGAAGTCTGCTGGTTTGACCTCGTAGGAACAGCACCGAAACTTGCTGAGTTCTGGGGTTATTTCGACCTAAAGTCGGCGAACGTTTTCCCCTAATCCCTCTCTCTCTCTCTCTCTCTCTCTCTCTCTCTCTCTCTCTCTCTTCGTGTCTTGAATTTTCTTTAACTCAAGAGGAAACGAAAGAAAGAAAACCCTCACTCGGCCAAAGACCCCCAAAAACCGAAGCTCTCTTCTTTTTCTTTTTCTTTTTTGTGCTCGATTTCCCCTTTTCCTTGTCAACCGAGAAAAGAACCCCTTTATAGGGGAAAGACTAGGATTTCAATTTCTTCTTCAAATCCACAATCGCAATATTTCTTCACCAATTTTATCCCTTATTGATAAGGATTCAAGATTATGATAGAATTTTTCTCTAAATCCGAATCTTGCAAAGATAAATCGCAATATTTTTGTCACACCTGCCCTATCCAAAATATATATATATATATATATATATATATATATCCATCATATCCTGGAAAATTTTCGAATTCCAATTTCTCATGAGATAATTTCCGATCATTAAAAAAAAAGGCTTGGGCCAATTTGCTCACCTCATGGGCTTAGTTCGGTCTTCCAAGTTAAAGTTTAGAACCACTAATTCGAATCCATCCATCACCGGTCCAAAAAATAAATGCAAAACATGCAAACTAAAAATAAATGCACCTAAATTTATATGCTATGCAATTAATATTTTTCCAGGGATAAAATTAACCCCTAATTTTCTATGCAATAAATAAATGATCGGATTGCCAAAATTTAGGTGTCAACAATTACTAGCTTCTTTTCTCCTTCTTCTTTTCTTCTTTCTTTTGCTACCCATCATGTTCTTCTATTTCATTCATTCATGGAATAATTAGATTAGAGTCTTAAAATTTATCAGGAAAGTACATTTAAGTTTTAAAACTTATTAAGTTGGTATAACCCGAACTACGTGAAAGATAGTCAAGTAAATGGAAATATTTTTTTCTCAATGGCAGAGCGCGTGTCTTTGAAGTTAATAGGAATTAAAACTATGTGGATCATTTAAAGTTAATTATTTAAACCTAAATATATCATAGATAGCTAATCATTTATCCAATCAGAACATTAAAAACAAGGATATGAAAGATACACCTGATAGGAAAGAATTTAAAGTTAGCATGGGGGCTTTGCTTTAGAGAAAATGTGAATAATGTAACTAATAACTGGAAAAAACTTAAGGACAAGAGTGGGTTTTGCCACTCAATTAAATTGATAATTGTGGTGAATGGAAGATTTAATTGGTTTCTAAGGGTGCGCATGATAAAATTTCTACTTTTCTATTTCCCGAAATAGGTTTGGAACATAAATTCGTTTGGTAACACAATTTGATTTTTCTATTGCTGGAATAGATTTCTATTACAGAAATAGATTTGAAAAAGAAATCATAAGCTAAAATTTTTAACTTCTCAATTTCTGAAATAGAAAATTAGTTTTTGGCCAGAAATCAATTTTGTTCCAGAAATTTTGTCATGCGCACCCTAAGTTATCCAATCAACCAAATAGCTGCAATCAAATTAAACATTAAGGCTTCGATGCTCCAAGAATATCTCGCTTGCATATGGTTGCCTAATAAATCCGTGCAAATGAATCCGTCGCACTGAATGCGCAAATCAAAATGCCAATTAAGATTCTATAGAGAATTTTGTAATTTAGATGTCATCAAATAATCTTCGAAAATTTTATATATTAATTTGATATTTACTCTTTTATATTTGACAACTTGACAAATTTTAAGTAGCAACTGAGTCATGATGTGCGAACCCAAGTAATAGACACTATCTTTCATTCCTAAGTTTATAAAATACATTCACCTATAATCTAATTATATAAATTTAATTGTTAATAATGTTAGTAGCATTTTTTCATCATCTATTGGCAATAAATTATCTCTCATTCGTTGCAACGCGTGGATATTTCTTATTATGGCAAAAATTAAAGGAACGTGTATTGGAGAAAGCTTCCGTTACTACTGAAAGGGTTGCGAGATCGTGTACCACAAGGACAAAAGGGCACAAAGAAGTATAAGGAGAATCCTTCCCGCTTAGCTCCGCTTTTAATTACCTTCCGAGGGGTGGCTAGCCATTGGGATTTTTATTACCCAATTTTACCAACCAAAATGTCCCGATATAAAGTAAGAATATCAATGTCAAGTTTAAGACTGCATTTGAATCGGCCTTTGGGCAAAGCCTTCAGGGAAACGTAAAAGATTTGGGATTAAATGGTTCTTTTTGCCAATTACGGTAACCCGTGGACATTTATAACTAGAACAAGAATATCTTATTAGAATAAAAGGAAAGTGTATTGGGGAAAGTTAAGTCACTAAGAAAAGGCTTGTGAAACTGCGGACGACAATTATGAAGGGCCAGAAAGGGTATATGGAGAAATCTTCCTACTTGACCCATTTTTTAATTACCTCCCAAATGGAAATTAGCCAATGTGATTTATTATTTAATATGACCGAAACATCTCACAAAAGTAAAAATTTCCATGAAAATAGTAGAAGAGCAAATACTCTTGTTTGTCGCTATAAATACTAAATACAGCACCTTACCAAAAAAAAAATACTAAATACAGCAATATGTTAATCTTAAACATGTTGCTAGTATCTAATTACTTAGTTCCATCCTCATTAAATTCGCTCACATTTGCGCCACTGGCTGCCATGCAAAGCGAAAGGAGATAACTGTTCCAAAAATATAATGAAAGCTAGGTAGCGCCATAGTCAACAACGACATTCGATCACATTCATTTACATATGATGGATTTTTTCTTTATTGATGGGCCTAAGTTGGCCCGTCCGCCCAAGTTGGGCCCTAAAAGCCCGGCCCACGGGAATAGGGCCCGTGAATGGGGGAAGGTATAAAAGGGAGGAGAGAGAGGGAGAACGCATCTCAAGGAATCATTAACATACGTACGTCTCCCTCTCTTTCAATGTTCTCTCTCTTCCTAAGAAAGGACAGTACGCTTAAGGCGACACCATTTCCCTCTTCAAGGCAAATTGACATCATCGGATCATAATTTCTTCCTCGATCTTCAGCATTGGTGTCTAATCTGTGGCTAACAAGGTACGCTCGAATCTGTGGTGTGCTTTACGATCGGTAATACGTGTAATTCACGGGCTTCCGCATTCGATTTAGGGGTTCGATTGAGCGTCGAATCCGGTTTTCGGGGATCAGTCATTCCCAACATTGGTATCAGAGCCAGGTTCACGTTTTTCCCGACTTGTTTGACATTTTTTGATTGATTTTTTCATGAAAACCTTCGGCCGTACGGATCGGGGAGAAAATCCCAACACCCGAGCGCTGTTCGGCCATTTTTCTGAGTTTTCGTAAGTCGAAATCGAATTCTAAAGGCACTAGGAGAAAGGGCTCGTCAAGATGAGTCTGGCGACATGTCGTGTGTCGCCGGACGACGCTGTACGCGCCCACACACCCGGCCACAAGCCGCTGCGCGTGGGCGCCACACGCCCGAAGTGTTGGCATGTGCCAGCACGTGCGCCACACGCGCCGGCGGCGAACCGGCGCATGGGCACCGGCGGCCGACCAACCGGCACGCGTCGATCGACAGACCGACGGGTGCTGACGTCATCGATGACGTCAGCGATCATGCTGGTTGGCCGGACGGTCACTGGCCGGCGACCCGACCCGACCCGACCCGCGGGCGCCCAGCACGCATGCGGCACATGCCGGCTGACGTATGCGTGACGTCAACCCGCGCACGTGCGGGCGGTTCGAGCGAACCGGCCCGACCAGCCCGACGGCCCGACCAGTCCAACCGGCCCAACGGCCCAACCGGTCCGACCGGTCCGACTGGTCTGATAACTTGACCTTTGACTCGTTGACCGAGCATTGACCGTTGACCGTTGACTTTGACTGTTGATCCAAAAAAAAGAAAAAAGGAATTTGTTTCTTTTTCAATTATGTCTGTGTGGGTTAGAGGTAATCAATTTTTATTCTGCATTTTTTGCATGAATCATGGAAAATTATGTATTTTCCATTTTGTTTATTGTGGATTATAAGTGATCCATTTTGGTTCAGCATTTGTTGTAGGAGCTATGATGCATTATGCATGGATACCTGCAATCCCGAGAATAGACGAAGGAAGAGCTAGACTGAAAAGGCTGATAAAAGAGTTAGCTGATTATCAGTGACTTGATGGTGATTTAGTATCACATATGATCAAGGTCAATCAGATGATATAAGAAATCATCTGAAATGGTTATCTTATGCTGGATTTTGAGAAGGTGCCGACTTTGATGAACACTCTTCCACCTGAATGGCAAGCAGTGTTAGATCGGCTATGAGAGGTCAACGTGGTCCCGGATTATAAGAATCTAGTGGATGCTTTTGTAAGAGAGTACTATAGGATTGAGTTGGCAAAAACTTCAACCCTTAGATTGAGCGCCACATGGTGCAGAGTGAATGTGCCTTGGTGGCGACATGAAAGCTCTCCAAAAGTTTTTTCATGGTTAGCAAATGTGCCTTCAGTTTTCTCAGATGTTTTGACTGATAGATTAGAAGGAACTTTCCCTATTTATTTCTTAGATTAGTTTGAGATTTTTCTGTGTGAATATCTCTTTATATGTTGATATTTCTTCTTGGACATATTACTTAGTGTAATAAATTGTCGTATTTGTTGAAAGCATTATTATTTTATTGGATGTCAATTATTTGTTACTTTCTGTTAATTGCTGATTGCTGTGGGTAGTTCATAGAAGTTTTTGTAACTTCATAAAATTTATTTTGCATAAGACAATTATATTAATAATAGTTTTAAGTTAGGATTTTTGGAGGATGATTGGAAACGTAGTGACCTTTTGATTCTGAAACCTTACTTGAAATTATTCATTGATATGATGGGTCTGTGCAAATAGGGATGCATAAATGATAGGCATTAATTATTCGTGCATGTATGTCTGATGTGTTCAAATTAATGTTTTCAACAACTAAGAACGTAATTGCTGATATGAATGGCAACAATTGTGAAATATTGAATATGAAGATTCAATATATGATGGAAAAGCAAGAAGCACTAGAAGCTCTTGACCATGTTATGGAAGATCTTGAAGATGCTGTGCGCCACTTTGAGCTGGTAGAGGACCGCTTAACGGCATGTGAGCTGAAAATAAATTTTTGCAATGCTGGTTCTGGCTCAGAAAGGATTTTGAGCTCTAAGCGCAAGCGTATTGATTCGTTCAATATGTGGGAATGCAAAGGATCAAGTCCTTATTGCAAGAGACCAAGAGTTAACCAACACAAGAGAGGAAAACGTCCTCAAGTGAAGAAAATGTCAAGGGTGAGATGTTACAACTATGACAAGAAGGTTCACTATGCTCGCGACTGTCGTGAGCCAAAGAAAGTAAACACCTCTTGTACATTTGAGAACTTTGCTTATGTGTCAAGTTCTGCATTATTAGCTGAATCCAATCCTTTGTGGACTGTAGATTCAGGAGTAACAGACCATGTAGTGAAGGATAGAGGATCCTTCGTGGAATTCCGACGAATACCAACTGGAACTAAATGGATCTATGTGGGAAACAACTCCAGAGCTGAAGTTAAAGGGATTGGCACCTGCTAATTGAACATGCGCGGTGGACGCAACTTGTTCCTACATGATGTTCTAACTGCTCCGGAGATTCATCGAAATTTAATGTCTGTTTTAATGTTGATTAAGCTTGGTTTTAGTGTGAACTTCCGTAATAACGGTGTAGATTTGTATTTGGATACAAACTACTATGATTGTAGTCACTTTCTAGATGGTTTTATTGTACTAAATGTTGACTATGGTGATGTCAATATATGTTATTCCCTTGTTTTCTACTTCATAAGATAATGATATGAATGTGTGGCATGCTAGACTTGATCATATTGGCCAACAACATATGAATAAACTAGCCAAAGAGGGCTTGTTGGGCAACATTGAAAAAGTCGATTTGCCCATATGTGAGCATTGCCTAATAGGGAAAACGACAAGGAAACCATTTAGAAAAGATAAAAGAGCTGAATTTCCTTTGCATTTAATCCATTCTGACGTATGTGGTTCAATGAATGTGAGAGAAAGGCATGGGGCTGTTTATTTCATCACATTTATTGATGATTATACTCAATTCGGATATGTCTATTTGATTTCTCACAAATCTGAAGCATTAAGTTGTTTCAAAAGGTTTATGAACTTGGTTGAAAATCAATTAGACAAGAAAATAAAAGCATTTAGATCCGATCGAGGTCGAGAATATTTATTTGATGAGTTCAGAAAATTATGTGGTGAAAAGGAATAGAAATACAGTTGTCTATTCCATATACTCCTCAACAAAATTGTGTTGCAAAGAGAAGAAACAGAACCCTATTGGAAATGGTTAGGTCCATGATGGCGCATGCTAACTTACATATCACTTTTTGGAGTGATGCGTTGTTAACTGCTGCCTATATACTTAACCGGATGCCTTCTAAATTAGTTAGTTCTATTCCATATGAGTTATGGACAGATAGAAAACCGGACTTAAGTTTACTTAAGCCATGGGGTTATGCTACCTATACTCATAAGTCCTCTCACAAGTTTGGAAAATTGAGTCCCAGATAAAAGTAGAGTATTTTAATGAGATACTTCGAACACTCGATTGGGTATGTGTTCATAGGTGAGTAGGAAAGTGGGAGAATAACTGAATTTGAATCGCGGAATGTCACATTCTTAATGGATGAATTTCCTAAGAATGGCGAAATAGGGAAAGATTACTTCCTATTTGAAACCTTGGATCTAGATAATGATATTGGTTGAGTTCATCCAAGTGGGAGTAATATGAGAAGTGATGAATTGAATTCAACTCATTCTCAATTACAACCACATGATGAGATGATATCGTCATTATCTAATCCAAGTGGGAGCATAATGAGGAATGATGTGCTAAGTGTACAATCTCCCATATAGGGAACAAGTCGTCAAAGTATTCCCCGTCGACGTTTTGACATTGAAGGGGAAACTTTTATGATTGCTCCGCAAGATGAGGATGAGCCGAGAAATATTAATGAGGCTCTTAATTGCCCTAGTAAGGAAAAATGGATTTATGCAATGAAAGAGGAGTGGAGTCAATGAAGTCAAACCAAGTCTGGGAACTGGTTGATCTTCCAAAAGGGACGCAGAGCTATTGGGAACAAGTGGGTTCTTAAAATAAAACGAAAGGCTGATGGCTCGATAGAAAGGCATAAGGCTCGTCTTGTGGCAAAGGGGTATAATCAACAGGATTGAATTGATTATGTAGAAACATTTTCTCCTATAGTGAGATTTACCTTGATTCGCATAATTCTGGCAATAATGTTTGGTATGGATCTTGAGTTACATCAAATGGATGTAAAGACTGCTTTCCTCAATGGAGAATTAGAGGAATGAACATATATGGAACAACCTGTTGGTTTCATAGTGAAAGGCCAAGAAGAAAATGTATGTCGACTTTGGGGTTCGATATATAGCCTTAAGCAGTCGTCAAGACAATAGTATATACGATTTCACAATGCCATAATGGCATATGACTTTACAATGATAGATGAGGATCATTGTGTATATATTAAAAGATCCAAGGATCAATTTGTGATCATATCATTATATGTTGATGATATACTAATTGCCAGAAGTAACATGGAGTTTGTTCATACTATCAAAAGTTGGTTGTCTTCCAAATTTTGAATTGAATGATATGGGATTGTAAACCCATTGACACTCCTATTGCAAAAGGTGAAGGATTGAGTCATAGACTGTGTCCAAGGACTCCACAAGAGAAGGAACAAATGAAATGTGTTCCTTATGTTAGTGCTGTTGTGAGCTGGATGTATGCTATGATGTGTACAAGACCTGACATATGTTATGTAGTTGGAATGGTGAGTAGATACAAATCCAATCCAGGTCAAGCACGTTGGAAAGCCGTTAAGAGAATACTAAGGTATCTAAAGGGAACTGCTGATTATACGCTGAGTTATTATGGAAAGGATCTGCAACTCAAAGGCTATTCTGATGCTGATCGGGGAGGAGATTTAAATGAAAGGAAATCTACCTCTGAGTTTGTTTTCTTACCGAATAATGACACCATGTGTTGGAGCAGTAAGAAAAAAAAAGTGTATAGCCTTGTCCACGATGGAAACTAAGTTCATGGCATTATCAATAGCAGTATAAGAAGATGTTTGGCTTAAGAGATTTTTTGGATCATTTAGGTGTTATTAGAAGTGCTGCAGATTTGTTATTGGTTAACTGTGATAGCCAAGCAGCGAAAGAGTACACCAAAGATCCAAAATATCATGGCAAGACCAAACATAAAGATACCAAGTATAATTTTGTCATGGATATGATTACACAAAAAGAGGTGAACTTAGAGTACATACTACGCATAGAATGGTAGCAGATCCTATGACAAAGCCAATACCTAGAGATGTGTTTTGTGGCCATATGAAATCTCTAGGATTGCGTAGAGTCTGATGTACTGGATTGTAATTTCCCTAAAGTGTTCACATTTGATGAATTGTGTTTTTCATCATTAATGCCTATGAATCTTTGTTTGATCTTTATGCATTTTAATGCTTAGTGCATTACTTTAAGTTAGGAAAGTATGTCGGACAGATATGAGATTAGCCCACTCACACGGGTAATCGCCTCTATTTACTGTGTGATAAATAGAGATGGGACTGTTTTTAAGCTTATTATCTAGGTGATAATCGAGAGCTCAAGCTTAAAGCATGTATGTCGCCTTAACTGAGTGTTAAGATGAGGACATAATACTTACTACGTCTGAAAGTAAAATACCCCACATATTTTACTTTATCTGTCTATGATGCCAGATGTGAGTTCTGATTAATTTAGTAAATGAGTAGATACGTGAACTCAAGTTAGACATTGGGTATGTCTGAACTATCATCTATACGGTATTGAAAGGTGTAGACATACGCTCCATGGGAAAGGAGTTAATACCGTAATACGTATTTCATACTACGTATGCATGAGACGACCAATAAGAGTGGCAAAAGTTTGATCTCAACTTTTTATGTCGTGTGAGACTCTTTAGGAAAAGAGTTCCTCAATTTTTAGTCCCCTCATGACTCTTACTTATTCACCGGTGAACCAATTATGATTGTCTTTGGGATAATGAGTTTGATTTCTATTTAGTGTTTGCTATCTTAGGATGTTGCCAATGGTCATGAGTTTGATACGATCTAATGGGGCATTTCTAGAAAAGCAAGCTAAACTGAAATTGAGAGTTTGAAGGAAAGAGGAAGATCGATTTTGGAGAATCACATTGTAGTTTTGTATTCACCGGTGAACCAATTATGACTGTCTTTGGGATAATCATAATTGTGAATACAATATATATATATATATATATATATATATATATATCATTGTTTGAAAGAGATCAAGAGAGATATAAATGTGATCAATCGATTTAGGGTACTGCATACTAAATCTACTCGGAGTGTGATGTCCATTATGAGCTGCTATATATTCCTAACAGATATATAGTAACGAGCTCTCAAAGTATGCTGGTCGCACGGATTATTTACCGGTATGAATGTTGAAGAGAGGAAAAGAGGATTCTGTTCGGCCCACCATGTTAAGTGAGAGTCTATGATGGATTTTTCTCTAATGGGGATGAGTAGGGCCTGTCCGCCCATGTTGGTTTTGGACCACCATGTGCGAGTGGAAGATAATAGATTTTTTCTTTATTGATGGGCCTGAGTTGGCCCGTCCGCCCAAGTTGGGCCCTAAAAGCCCGGCCCACGGGAATAGGGCCCATGGATGGGGGAAGGTATAAAAGGGAGGAGAGAGAGGGAGAACGCACCTCAAGGAATCATTAACGTACGTACGTCTCCCTCTCTTTCAACGTTCTCTCTCTTCCTAAGAAAGGACAGTACGCTTAAGGCGACGTTGTTTCCCTCTTCAAGGCAAATTGACATCATCGGATCAGAATTTCTTTCTCGATCTTCAGCATTAGTGTCTAATTTGTGGCTAACAAGGTACGCTCGAATCTATGGTGTGCTTTACGATCGGTGATACGTGTAATTCCCGGGCTTCGCTTCCGCATTCGTTTTAGGGATTCGATTGAGTGTCGAATCCGGTTTTCGGGGATCAGTCATTCCCAACAACATATAACTCATTGGGATCATTTGAATTATCAAAACTTTTTGTTATATGTGGCAACGCTATTGCCGTTTTATTTTTACTGCTGAAAATCAGACAATAGGAAAGGTTAGTTAGGAAATAAAAGGTAAGCTTGTCTTGAATTGCGTCCAATGATATGAGGAGGTCAAAATATGAAGATAGACACTTTTTTTACCCATGTCTTTTAATAGCTTTCCAATAAATCTCTTATCAATTAAAGATTCTCTTGGTTTTTTTTTTTTTTTTTCACATTCCAAGATATCCCTTATTAATAAATGATTTCGTGAACTAACTCTCCAAATGATAATTACCCGCTTTTTTCATAGCCTAAACTAACTAGGAACGTCACCAACCAAAAAAAAAAAAAACTTGCTAGGGACGTTAATATAAATAATAAGCACGTTGACATATTAGCATTTTAAGCATATTGCTAGTGTTTATATTCCTAATTTTGTCTGCCACGTTGCCACGCAAAATGAAAGTAAATATATGTTCTGAAAGTATAAGGAAAGTGTTTGTAGTGCCACATTCGACTACATTCATCCATATGTAACTTATTTGGATCATTTCAATCACCGATGCTTTTTTATTATCTGTGGCAGCGTTGCACTGCTTTGGTATTGCAAACTGAATAGAAAGAAAGTTTAAATAGGAAATAAAATGCAAGTATGTCTATGAGGATGCTCTAGCATCCAGAAAAAACACCTTATCGTCGACATGGTTTCGGCCCTGCGCTCTTCGTCAAGGGAAATCGTCAACATGCCTGTCCCAGAGGAGCGACGCTGTCCTCGCGATCCAGGCAGCAGTGGCCGTGGATTCGGATTTCAGCTACGGAACAGGCATGCAGGCACAGATCCTAAAGGAGATCCACGACTTGGAGGAAGAGTGAGGGAGCTTTACAACGTGGAGGTGAGGGTGTGGAGCGCGCTTGAGACCATCGAAGATGTGGTGGCGCTCGGAGGTGGTAGAGAGATCGTGGGGAGTCTGAGGGAGGCTGCGATGGAGCTGGATAAGGCAAACGAGGCGATGTCCAAGTGGTTATACCGGCTAACGGAGGGGTTAAACCAGCTGGTCCTGACAGTGACGAGGATGAGGAAGGAGGTGATAGATGAGTTCACAGCGAGCGCTCGGAAACGACCGTCCACGTCAGCCAAGAGCGACTGAGGGAGAAGGTGACGATGAAATGGAGGACGAAAAGGTCGCCTTTAATCGCAGAGTAGGGAATAGAGATGATTATGGGGTTGTTGAGCAATCTAGTCTCATGGTTTCGTAAAAGCTTCGGCAATTTGTAACGGTTTTTGTCGTCGTGTTTTGAAAGTTTTATAGCGATTTAGTAATTGTTTGTCGACCGTCTTGACCGTAATCGGTTTGCAACAGATTTGTAAAGTCTTTCAATTGAATGCCAGAAATGACGATGGAAAATGACTCTCTTTTTTTTATCTACTTGTGTCAACTTTTGGCACTTGAAGCGTATTTTTACTCGTAATGATCTTTACACGGGGATTCATCAGCGAGGAGCGTATGCTTGCAAATCGTGTGGGAACCTCGCTTTTCCTCCGAAGCCTCTTCACTTTCGAGAATTCCTCGAGTCGTTTCTAATCGAGTTCTCTCTTCAATCTCTCTCTGCAGACCCTAGGTCAATCCATCGATCGATCTCACGTAAGGTCAGCGATCGCAATCCATGGGGAGCACCAAGCAGCTTTGGAAGCAAATTATGGACCTCAAGCTCACCTCCAAGTCGCTGCAGCAGCAGGCGCGGAACTGCGAGAAGTAGCGGAATGCGGAGAAACTCAAGGTCAAGAAGGCCATCAAGAATGGCACCATGGACGGCGCCTGCACCTAGAACGAGAGTGCCCATCCGGAAGCGGACCGAGCAGATGAGCACCTCCGCCTCGACGCCATCGTGGCGCAGCTGGGCACTCAGGCCAAGATGACCACGACCATCAAGTCCACTGAGAACCTTTAGAATAATGACAAGTACCTATATGTTGTCCGTTGACCTTGGGATAGAATCATGGAGAAGTCAGGAATGGTTAGGCAAAGAGGAGGTTTTTCGTTTTTCCTTGTTTGATTCCTGTTTCTAGCTTGGCATCATCCCTGTGTTGCAGCTGGTGTCCCTTGCATCATCCCTAAATGCAATGAAGATTTGAGGAAAAAAGCTTGGGGATGTCATTATGGTTTAACTGGCAAGGATGTTTTTTTACCCTTAGACAAGTGTCATGTTTTTAGGGCATTTCTAAAGAGAGATTTTTGTTAGCGAGTGCGACACACGGTTTCGAAGTCCAAAAAAAGACGAAAGTTCTGGATTCTATTGGTGTTGTGCAAGTGAGGCTAAGAATAACGTCTCTGATGCATATGTAATGAAATTTTATCCTCAGGATGAGCGTGTTATGACCAGCCTCAGTTTGTCTCCAACTCATGTGGCATGGACAAGAGCGCTGGTGGCTGCCCTTCCAAATCTGTTTTTTTTTTTTTTTTTTTTTTTTTGTGGGTAAATTCATGCATTGGGGGGTTATTTTGTTAGAACGAGAGATAAGACCTGGTGATTTTTCGCGGACGGTGAAACAGACAAGATGACTAGGGGTCTTAAGATGTGAGGGATTCTCAATTCTTGTGAAATCCATTTTGAGATTCTTTGCCTGTTAAATTGGATTTCACATTTTCTCATCAGACTCTGGAAAGTTAGCCATTTACATTTCAAATTTCTGTTCATGGCTAATTTTCCTTTTCAATTCCTCTGGGTAACTGCAGTATTGACTAGCTTGAATCTGCCCTGCACAATTGGTACGCTTTCTTTCTGCTGGTGATTTGCAAAAGATGTCAGAGACAATGGATTCATTTGAAAAGCAGTTTGCGAACAGGTTGGTGCAGGCAGAGTTCACGGAGAGTGCAAGGGATGGGTCGACGTGGCTTTCCACTCCAGAGGAAGAAGTAAACGATAAAATATTAGATGGTCCGGGCGCACCAGCCAGTGTGGTCCCGGACCAATCATGGAGCACCACGTTGGTCCACCTGGCGCTGTGGGGTCGGCTCGCCAAGATCTTCCTTCTCTCTCCTCTAGCGCTTGCACGCTAGCCTTGTGCTCTCTCTCTGGTTTTGCTCTCATTTGCTACTCCGCGCTCGTTGTTGCTGCTCTGGCATTGCGTTTGTCAAGCGGCCGTTCCCTGCCGTCACCCGACGCTCGCTCGCTCGCTGGTCCTGTCGCTTCCTCCGTCTCTGCTTCGGCGCTCGCTCTTTGCTCCGTTGCTCACTCCATCTCTGCTCCGGCGCCGCTTTCCTTCACACATTAATCTGCTTGAGAAGCCGAGATTTGGGGGATCCCATTTCTGCAACCACCTGCAGAGCAGTGTCGACGCCTTCCAGGCCAGTTACGAGATTTGTGGGATGTGTACATGCAGAGCAAGAGCAGTAGATTGCCCAAGTTCTGGCGGGACGCCGTCCAGGCCGGTTACGAGTTATTGACGAGTGACATGCCGGGCGTTCGCGACGTCGCCGTTTTAGAAATCGCGAAGATGTCCCTTCACTCCTTCACCTTCTCCGACCCTCTCTTGCTGCTCATTCTCGTCCTGCGGTAACCCATCCTCGCCCTTCAAAACCCCCTTCTTCTATAATGCTTTCGTCGCTAGCTTCATTTGCTTGCAGAACTTTTAGTGCTGAGAAGTCGGGCATTTCTTGTGAAATTTTGGGAGTTTGGTCGCTAACTTGTCCTTTCAGAGATTGGATGGAAGTCATGAGTTTATGAGGTCTTGGTTCTTGTCATTGAGCCCTCTCGGGGCAGATGAATTGAGGGCTTGTTTTTTATTGATACGGATTTATGATGACTTAAGGGTTAAGCTGCAAAGCTGCCCTTTTCATCACCTGGCAAATGGTTGAGAAACTGAGATGTTTTGATGCTTGAATTTGGATGATTTCTGTCCGAATTCAGCAATTATATCTCTGCCATCAAAGAACTATGCTCGTGTCTCGTTCGTGCCCAATGGGAAATCTGAGTACTAAGAAGCATGCGGTAGATCTAACGATTTTCATAGGTGTTCAAGAGCGTATGAGAATTACTAAATCGAATTTTTATTATTTCTGTGGGTAGGTCAAACTCTTTCGGGTGCAGGGCATTCATGTTTCTGCGGGGCTTCTGATTGTTATACCCTTCTAGTGCCAACTGTCTCATCCTTTTTCCTATTCCTATTAGTTTATTGTTCTTTGAAATTCTCTTGAATATGCAAAATTTCCGTCGGAATCTGACCTTGTTGATGTGCACAGGTTACGCTTTTGAATTGGCTTTCTGTTTTGGCTTATTCTTTTGCTTTTGTATTTTGTATCATCCCAAGGGTGTAATAGAATAAAACAATTAGTGGACTGGAAGATTTTCCTGTCCTTTTTATCATCTACTGGTGTCGTAACTCATTATTTTTGTTACAATTGAAGTTTTAAAATGTAAGACTGCCAGCTACTTGTTTATGACCTTGATGCACGAGGTCCCTGTGAAGAAGCAAGATCTTCCGACATCTGGACCTTGATAAAAAATCAAGCAAAATTTGTTTTGGCTTGATGCTGGGAATTTTGGCTCTGCTGCTGTTAATATAAGATCAGCATATGCCCGTAATATATGGGCTACTACTAAATGGTCAACGTGATTTCCATGTCTTTTTGATTGTTTATGTCATTTTTCATTCAAGTACTTTTTCTTGAAGATTATATGGCGGGAATTTAGTAATTATTGGGAGATTTAGGGCCTTAAACCGAAGAATCTGATCTTGGCTGCACATGTTATGTTTTTTCCCCTTTGGAAAGCAACCAACGTTCTCTTCTTATTCTTTCTTAGACAACAAGGTTAATCGTGGATCATAGTAATGACTATTTGTAAAGTTACTCGATAATTGTTGAAACAATGCCTCGTTATTCTTAATAATTAAAGGATAGTTACAAGAAGATGCATGTTCTTGATGATTCTGCTTTTGAATCAATTTGATTCATAAACTGAGTGATCTGATTCTCGATTGTCTTGTCTTATGTAGAATGACGACAACCAAAGAGAGACTTCTGCGACAATGCTCAAAGCAGGACAGGACGCTCGTTTTGCGAGAATGCTATAACTAGAATTCCTCTTCTATATGATACAGCCCACCGGAATGCTTGGCTAGCTTGATTACACACATAAAATCCATCGTTTGGAGGTAAATAATCCACATGGAATACATTACACCTATTTCAAAATCTCGTGTTCTTGTACTATACTTCTGTTCTCTCAGTCGGAAGGCAATAACATCGAGCTATGTACAAGCTTATGCTTAACTAGAAAGCCCATGAAGATATGGGTTTTAATTTACATTACATGTATGCACGAGTGACTCTCTCAGGAGTTTCATCCGGAGATCAGATGTAATACATACTTATGTTTAGTCCATCAGAAAAAAAAAAAAAAAAAAAAAAAAAAAAAAAAAAAAAAGATCAATGTTCAGAGCTTAATGGAGGTTTGCGTGCATGGTTTTTCTTTTTTCTTTTTTTTGGCCGGGAGCATTGAGTTGTCTTTCCCTCTCTTTCTAAAAGCAACTTAAAGTTCCATGAAGTGATCACTGGAGTCATGAAAATTCATTATTTAGATTGAGTACAGACTGGAATGCTTCAACCCACATTCTCCTCGTAAAGCTAATCTTTTGACTAGAAAAATAGGAAATTTTAAGAATCAAGATCGGCACCGATACTCATGAGTCGCCCCTTTCGCTTCTTGCATTGCCATCACCTCTGGCAAAGCATTGTGCAATCTCTTCTTCTTAGGCTACACTGTCCTCCATACTCCTTGATGATGATGAGTGTAAATCTAATTAGGCGGGAAAGTTAAACATCTCATTTGATCAAGTGTTCACTTGAAAAGAAAAGTGCGTTTTATTTCAATTCGCTAGTGAAAGGGGAAACGGAAAAGAGCGAAGTAACAAATTGCTTTTGAGAAAAGAGACCATGGCGTCAAAAGTCAACAGAGATTAACATCAATCGCATTGACAAAATTTTGTGGAGAAGCTGATACATGCATCCCCATGAAATGTCAACAAGCATTAAAACTCATGCCAACAACTTGGCGAGTTCATCAACCCTCAAGCTTCCTAGTGGTGATACATTCAAGTGGTGTTCATCCAACTCCTTTTTCCTTCGAATTTTCGTATCTCTCTGCTTGTTTCCTCTCTCCGTAAGTGTAGAAGAAGGTTCGCCTTCGGCATCTACATTTCCATCTTCTTCCTTCACAATCTTCTTGGACACAGCTCTCCTAGGTCGGTGCCTGAAAATGGGGCCAGGTGGAGCAGTCTTTGCAAAAGCAACCGCCCTTTGGTAATGCCTGCATAACTCCATTCAAGTGTTTACTCCCCTTCTGAAATAAATTAATCAGCAACATAGTGACCCTACGACTTTCAATTTGGCAAGCAATCTGGCATGTGAGAGGACCAACCTTCTTGAGGAAATGATAACCAGCTCGAACAATTCTAGAAAGATCCCTCGCCTGCATTCAATTCATTGAGAAAATATAAAATAAATATCCTATTAGTGGCTTGTCATGACGAAACATAGACTGGCCATTCCAACATGAGTAATTCATCTTCCCATCTTCGGAAGGGAAAGGATAAGTCTCCCATGCCTATCTCCATTCCATTACCAATTCTCGAACGTTTCTTTTTGCTTGCAGAGTCAGTTTTGCGATTTACATCCAAATTTGCTCAAAGAAATATTCTTCATCGTGGTAATGGTAATTCACGCGGAATGTATTAATGACGATTAGGTCATCCAAGGGAATACGCGTTATGCATAACATAAATAAGAGCATTGCCTCAGCTCATTTTAAAAAGTACTCGACTCCCTTCTTCAATGGCGATAGTGAGTTCACCAATGCATCTCTTCAAATTGTTTGTTTTGATCTTAAGTGCCATTGCTACGCTAAGCGATGGGCGTTCTCCATCTGTTATACGGTTGACTCCAGACGAGAAGTGGCTCAATCTGAGCAGGATTGACGCATTACCGGATGCAGATCACGAGGTATGTGAAAATACATCGCTTTAAGACTTACTGTGTCTTTGATTTTGAGTTTTTTTTTTTCCCGGTTTATGCATTGATCCTGAAGTTTCACCTTTTTACGACTTTGCTATGTACTTGTCAGTATGCTGGAGTAAGCTTGACCCCCGGCAGGTTCATGGGAGCTCGTGCAACAATAAATGTGTGGAATCCTTCCGTCGTTCAGCCAGAAGTCAGTTTCTCCCAAATTTGGCTCGAAGCAGGCCCCAGAGAGAGTATGAACACAGTGGAAGCGGGATGGATGGTAAGAACTTACGTTGATCGACTCTGAAAATTTTAGCATGATTTGCTTCTAAATGTTTGTAGATATAGAAGATAAGCAGTTTGTGTTTCTATTGTAGGTCGATACAGTTTCTTATCCCCGCAATCAGGCGAAGATTTTCATATTTTATACTGTGAGTTCTTAACTCTTTTCAGTGCTTACAATTCACCAAACTTTCATAAGTATGTCAAATGTTGACATGCTTTCCTTGGGTGGACTTTAGGCAGATGGCTATCGTACTCGCTGCTACAATCTCGAGTGCAAAGATGGATTCCAACTAATAAGGGGCAGCAGATTTGCTCCAAACAATCTGCTTGAACCAGTTTCCGTCTATGATAATGAACGGCAACGCGATATAACTATAGCCATATGGAAGGTAATTGAACAACCTTTTTAGTAAATACACATGGGATATCTTCTGAGTCTTCTGTCTCTTAATAAAAATATTTCAGGATCAAGTTTCTGGAGATTGGTGGCTCCGCATTGAGGAAGAAATTGTAGGGTACTGGCCTGAAAAGCTCTTCACTCATCTAAAGGGCCCTGCAGAAAGAATTCAATGGGGTGGAGAGATAGTCAACACAAAGCCGAGGGGTCCTCATACGTCAACGCAAATGGGGAGTGGCCATTTCCCTTCCGAAGGCTATAGAAGGGCGTCCTATTTCCGCCATCTTAAATTCCTCGACGACAGATTCATTGAGAGAGACCCGGTGAATCTTCAGACGTTTGTGACAAAACCTAATTGCTATGACTTACTGCTCAACCTGGACCCGCCCGGGACATGTGGTGTGGGCCCTGGATTTTCAGCTCAGTGTCCCATATAGTGATCCTATCATGAAATGCTTTCCCTTTTCTTTTCGTAACCAAATAAAATTGGCTCTTTGCTTAGCGCTAGCAGTAAGGATGCCGATGTACTGAATGTTGTTAGTAGTCTGCTTATGGAGTGGTAGTCATATTGAAAAGAGAGTATTTGGCTATAGTCATACTTTTCGATTGCATTTCCTCCTTTCGCCTTAAGAAAAGTGTTGTTCACTATAGAAAAGGTGTGGTTTCTACTTAAATATTACATTTACTATGGTTAAATAACTATTAGATGTAAAATTGATTAAATATTACAATTACGACAGGTAATCCTACAGTACCTTTTTTCAATATGGCTTTCCACTTACACTAAACTATTGGATAGTCGAATTTGGAGAAAGTTGAATTTATTTCATTGCTTCGGCTGGGGATGAGAAGCGGGTCACGCAACTCTTATATTAACCGGTCCATCTCATTATCTATTTATTCGATTAATTAAATAATAGATCTATTCTTTAATTTCTCTGTATGCAAGGGAATCTTTCTTAAGCAAGACTTAGCGTTAAGGACTAATTATGAGCTTCACTTGTAGACATGTCCTCCTCTCTCTTTTCCTTTGTGTTAGCCAGATGACCTTCCACCACGTCTCTTCTAAAGCATATGAAATGAAGTCATGACTGACCGGACATTCTATGTGACGTCAGGCTGAGGATGTTGGAATTCGTCCGGGACATGAGTAATTTACTAGAAATTGGTGGTTAAGAAGAAATGGTGAGTGGATACTATCATATTCTACGAGGTGCTGTCTGTCACCAGCCATGCAATCGACTTTTTCAAAAATATATTCTCGAAAGTTTTGTATTCTAATTGGAGAGATTCCAGAATACGTTTTTGGGAAAATTTATTGATTGCCTAGGCCCCGTGAAGTGCAAGTGGGGAGGTTTTACTTTTTCTGATACCAGACATATAAAATGTGGAATCAACCCAACAACTCGTGATTTTGCAAAAGTCAAAAATCGACATCCACATTAATCTCCTCACCAGCTGTTCCAGCAAAAATTAGTGAATTTTAGAGGGGAGAAGATGCACGAAGACTAAAAGTAGAAGCTTGTTGATAGACTTGGTCATAATGAATCGATGACGATAGAACCTTAAGATCTCGAGTTCTTTAAGCTGTAAAACTCAGACACCTGTCTTCCGGGTAATCTCCAGATCAAACTATATTCTATATTTTCACATGGACATAAATTAGATCGAGAATTCCGTCTGAAACATTAATCCAATGTTATGCAATTTTGAAAAGTCAAGTCGATGGAGATAACTTGCGTCCAAATCGATGCTCATTCATGCTGTTTGGTTTCTAGTGATTCGTAGAAGAACACGGTAATTTCTTATGAAGGAAGGCTAAAAAATTTATTGTGATTTTTGGTCAAAGGGTTCAATGCACTCTGACCATCCTTGAACCTTCAAAGCACAATAAGAGCGAAGACATCAATGTGAGATCCGAATCCGATCCCCTTCAACATTGTTCTTCAAGGGCTTCATTTAAACGCTCGTAATAAAGTCAATCTCTTGGTAACACATCCTGATCACAAAGTTTATGAAGAATTCGTCCAAAGAGATTTTCCATCATATCTTGCTCATTTAACTTATGAAGTCGTCGAATATGTGAGCAGTGACGCTTGTTTAGTCCAAGAACAGATCTGGTCGATCTAAATCTAGGAAGAACTAGGTGGGGCCATAATTGTAAATTTGGCCATGACAGATCCTATCCCGATGAAAGTCTATCGATGTTTATTTTTGTTCACTTTGGGTATGTTCGGATTGATTTTCATCATTCACCTTTTCACTTTTTACTTAATCAAAATGTGACAGCTTATATATTGAAAACATTTGGAATTTTCACAAAGCGCAAAAGTTAACGCATATTGTAAAATCCGAAATATTTGGAATTTAGACATCTTGAGCTTTGTCGGCATCGACTCGAGTTCCACTAAGATCTGAGTCAAAATCGACAGATTTTAGTTGACCTCGATGAACATGAGTCGAGCTCGCCAGGTCGCGGCTCAAGGGTGGGCGGGTTGCGGTTTTGGGCAAGTGGACTTTCATCGAGGGTGGATTTGAAACGATGAGAGAGGCAAAATTGGGAAAATGGCGAGTTCATAAGTCTGATCATACGTTAAATGCAACTTTGGATGTTAATTGTAGGTTTCTAAAATTCAAGGTGCGAATTGATATATAGTTAAAACGCGAGGATGATTTTTAATATTTTCTTCCAAAGAAAAATCAAGTCGGAATAATAAGACTCGAATGTTTCACCAGTTCCATTTGCGACATTGCGTGTTGGATTGATCACAGAAAGAGAACGTGCTCGGAGTATAGGCTCGGAGTACAGGGACATAATGCTCTCCAACCTAGTTCGATGTCATCCTTATTTGCGGCACTTTTCACCCCTTGAAGTCCTCAATTGAACTTTCCATGATTTTGGCGTTGCATAAAATGGGTCTTGGACCCATATATGACCAATTTAAATCATAAATGGGTCACTTGTTTTTGATAAAAAGTAGTTAAATGGATTTATTTTGATATGTGAGTTTTAAGTGGGTCTTAAGTGGGTCTTAAATGGGTCTTCAATGTGTTTAGATTTAGAACCCATTTTCACCCAAAACCTCACAATCTCTCTCTTTTCTCCTTAACTTTACAATTTTTTTTAATATAAAAACCGAAATTATAATTATTTTTTTAATTTAATTTAATTTTCTTTATGTTCTTTTTTTTTTCTTTCTTCTTCTTTTGGTCGCCAACGTCGGGCGAGCTCAAGCTTGCCGGATCTAGCGAGGTGGAGGCCTCGCCGATGTTCGGCGAGGCTCGAGCCTCACTGGCGTTGGGTGAGCTCGAGGCTCGCCTGTGGCTAGCCGCCGGCCATCGTTGTGGCCGGCGACCGGCCAAAGAAGAAGAAGGACCAAAAAGAAAAAAGAAAATTATATTTTAAAATAAAAAATAAAAATAATTAAAATTTGATTTTTAAAAATAATTATTTGAAAATTATAAAAATTTTCCATTACATTGGTGCGTATAAAACTATTTTAGCAATACCATTTTTAAAAATAATATATATAAGAAATAAGTTTGGAAGATTTTTGGTAATATAATCTTAAAAAAATATAAGAATAATTTTTCCTAAATTTGGTTAAATATGAAAATATTTTATTAATATGAGTCAAGTCGGATTGGGTATGTGTCGAAAAATTTGTATTAGGCTTAAATGGGTTATAAATTGATTAATAAGTCAATTTGGGTTGATCCATTAATGACCCAACCTACCTGTTTGACACCTCTACATAGGGTTGAGTGCGGTTCCCGAGTAGAATCAGGAACCAAACCGGATCGGTTCTCGGGTAGAACCAATTCCAGTTCCTTGTTCCTTTTCTTTGGAACCGGTTAGGGCTCCAAATGAAAGCCCCAAATCACTTCACATGCTCACACTTCACAGAACTAAGTCTCTCTCGTTTGCTTTCTCTGCCCATCGCCGATGCCGCTCACCCTCGATGCCACTGGCCATCGACGCTGCCGCTCAGCTGCTCGCCATTGACGCCGCCGTTGGACGCTGCTCGTCCCCCGGTGGAGGCCGCTCGATTGCCCAGCCGCCCCCTGATGCCGCTCGCCCAGCCAATGAGTTTCTGTTATCAGGTGAGTGCCCCCTTGATCTTGGAGGGTATTTTGTAATAAAAGGGACAGAAAAGGTATGGTACCAGATTGTAAAGTACTCCACAGGTTTGGTTTTTTTCAGATGTACAAGTGAACGTGTAGCAGATATCAAAACCCGTGCTCATGCCATGAAGTGCCTAACTATTTTTTCTGAAGCTGTTGACCCTGGATTTGTTTTTGAGAGAGTGAGTTCTTTCTTTTAAGAGGAATATTTGGCATAACTCGAACCTAAAAAGACAACGATGTATTCTTTTTCCCAGTCGATTACGTGTCTTGTGTCGACTGAAGAGAAATCCTCTCTCTTTATAGTTTGAGATCTAATATACAGTTGGAAAGTCTAGCCGGTATCTTGATTTTCTTTCGAATTCATGTATAAAGTTCATGGTGTTATTAACGCAGAAAAAGGTGGAAGGATCCTTTTTGAAGCATTTCTCTAAGGATTCATTTGTTTCGCGGAAAATATCATGTTTTCGGAAAATATTTTCCAAGTTATTTTTCAGGAAAATGACTCTATTTTCCAGTGTTCGGCTGAAACCTAAATTTCGAGTGGAAAATATTTTCCACCGTTTGTTAGCTAATATTTTAATTGACCAAAATATTAGTTTTTTTAAATTTTTTTAAAAAATGAATTTTTAATTATTTGTATTTTAAAACAATCGAAATTTTTTTTATTTCTTTCTTTTTCTTTTTTCCTTTTTCTTTTCCTTCCTCCTTCCTCATCCTTCTTCCTCTCGGCTCCTCCTTCCTCTGCCGCCGCATGCCTGACGATGGCCGGCTGCCTTGTGGCCGACCAAGACCCGCTCACCAAATTCGACGAGCTTGAGGCTTGGCTGATCTTGTTTGAGCTTCGCCTAGCTCGCCGGGCTCTAGCGAGCCACGAGCTTGCCGGACTTGGCAGTGAAGCTCGGGCTCACCTGGATTGGGAGCTTGAGCTCCGCTGCCAATTTTGGCGAGCTCGCGGCTTACTAGAGCCTGGTGAACCTTTGGCGAGCTTGGGTGAGGCTCGAGCCCCACCCAGCTCGTTGGATCTAGCGAGGCCCGAGCTCTGCCCCAGGCTGGCGGGGCTCTGCCTTGCCGGTCCGGGGGAAGGCTTGAGCTGGCTCACGGTCGGTTGCTGGCCGCCGCCGTGGCTAGTGACCAGCCACCAAGGAAGAAGATGAAATGAAAAAAAAAGAAAAGGAAAAAAAATTAAAAACTCGATTTAAAAAAAAAAAAACAAAAAAAAAAAGAAAGCATAAATGAAAAGAAACAAGGTGAAATAACTTATGGAAAATGTTTTCCTCTTCTCAAGAGAGGAAATCATTTTCCACTATCTTACAATGAGATTTTCCATTGACCGGAAAACATTTTCTTTGATCATCTATTTTCCGCCATCTGAACACCGGAAATTCTGGAAAATGTTTTCCCGAAAATTGTTTTCCGCGAAATGAACGGACCCTAAGCCAGTTTATTTTGTTCGGGACTACCGTGCAGGATCACGTGTAGGTCTGGTGTGTGTTCGACCCCCATATAGGTCACATCATCTCAGCTTATTGCCAGTGAGATAATCTCTGTTCCTGCGGTGAAGGCCCTTCTCTACCTTGGAGCTGTTGTCAATGGCCTTGTAAAGAACATGACAGTTCCAAGCTGGAATGATTTGCTGGATATCTATAATCTAACTACTGCGAAAGAAGCCCCGGCAGTAGTTGATTTACAGCGCTTGGAGCTTCTTTTTTAATTTGATCTTTCTACGTATCATCTTCTTGTCGCATATGCTCTTTTTTTTTTCTTTTTTTTTTTCAGCTAAATACCGACATAAATTGTACGTTTGTCATACTGCAGTGCATGTGCGAGATGATGAAGTAAATGATTTGCGCTCTTTAGATAACAGCTGCCTTAATAATTTGACCCGATTAAGGGGAAATTCCAGCGTCTACTCTTTACAGGCAACAGTTATTGCATCGATACTTTTTCTCGGTCATGTTATTTCGCTTGATGTGAATACTACAGTCTGTCTCCTTATTAGTGTCCCAATTCTATCCGCGATAGAATGCTTGAAGTGTCACTTGTTTCTTAGAGTGCCCAATATGTCGTACAACCGAACTTCTTGCATGCTTTTCTTGTTAATTTGGAGTTCTTGACATAGTTTGTTTCACCACCTGTTGATTCTTCCGGGTTCTTGCTGGAAGCTACTTCTCTGTGGCAGGAGCACTTGTGGGTCTGCTAAAACCAAGGAGGATGAGCATGTTTGGGACGCTGCTAATAATCTGGGGTCTGCTAAAACCAGGGAGGATGAGCATGTTTGGGACGCTGCTAATAATCTGGGATCTTGTCAAGGAGGGCATCTTGGGAAAGCCTGTGAATGTGGATCCTGCAAAGGCAGTCTATGTTTATCCTACGATGTTGCTTGCATTGATTTGTGCCTTGTCATCCATTAAATATGATGTGAAGAAGGCCATGAGACCTGTCCCTGTTTGAACAATTGCAAAGCCAATGCAGAGCTTATCAAAATCTAAGCTGAAATGAGATGAATTGTAAGCAACAGTTCTGTTGAGGATGTTACTCTTTTTTTGTTAGGATTCTTGTTGTCAAAATTTTTGAAGAGTCTCACGTCAACATACGGATCTTCATTCCAACTTTTATAATCAATTGAATAGTGAGTTTTATATGGCTTGTTGGGTATGTATGCCTTTTATGACCGAGCAGTCTCTCTTCACTCTTACTTCTGATTCATTCGCGCAAGTGAGTAGGTTTTTGCTGAACTCACAATTTAGCAGACTAAAGTAAACAACAATAACTGCTTATTAAGATTCAGAGAACAAAGAGCAAAGACAAAACTGGCTTTACTTGAGGGAAGTTGACTCCTAACTGTAATCCCCATCTGTCAAATTCATCTTCAAAAATTCACGTTTTACTGCTTATGCCCAATTTTAGCCGCAAAGTACATTTTCCTTGAGTATCATCAATAGTTTTCATGCCATGTCTGCTTCCATCTCAACCTCAATGGTCACCTGTTTTTCTTTTCCCACTTGGGAATTCTGAGCTCTTCTGCAAAGTTGGTAGTGGTGCGCATCTTAAGGCTCCTTTTCTTTCGTACTTGCTTATTCTCTGTTTCAGGCAATTTATACTTAATGGCCACATGCACATTAAGACTTTTTGTCCCTAAATGACCCCTACATGTCCTGTTGAGGTTTATTAGTGCTGCAAAGCTGCAAAACTTCTGTGATTCGCAAGCGCCTGTTCTCCGAGGGGCCAAATTTCTCTTAAGGATAGTGCTTGAACGTCTCATACAATTAATCTTATTTACCCATGTTTTTCATCAGATTTCTAACAATTCTTATTTTCATATTGTCTAATGTTTTTGTTAGGGAAATCCCTTATAATGTTTTGAAGATGATAAAATAAATCAAAGGCTACTAACATGTTTGATGGTTGAGTAATAGACCATGCAGATAATAGAACATGTAAAGGATATTATCAAAGTCTGAAAACTGCTAGACTCAAGACTCAAAGTCTGAAGACTGCCAGACTCAAGACTCAAAGTCTGAAGAATGCCAGACTCAAGACTCAAAGTCTAAAGACTGCCAGACTTTAGTATCAAAGTCTATTCTACATCAGAAGTTTGCTCACTCTGACTAATTCCAGACCGAACGTGAATAATGAACCAGAAGACAGACTCTATGCTGAAGCTGAACTGGGTACAGACCTTAAAGCTAAATCTGTTCAGAAGCAGATATGTTCAGACCCAGATTGTAAAGTCTACAGACTCAGATTGTAAAGTCTACAGACCCAGATTGTAAAGTCTACAGACTCAGATTGTAAAGTCTATGTCTATCAGACTTTACATCAAGATTCGACAGAACGTAATTCAAGCCCAATCATATAACGGCTAGTGATCTGGTTTGGATTCCACATCAAGATTGATTTGATTGATTCAATCTAATTGATTGACAATTGGATGTTGAAGACAAGAACTTTCTATACGAAGAAGCTTTACTTATGGAAACCAAGATTTCGTTTGTATGGGCGATCGGAATCAATTTGGGATTTTACCTTTGTCACTCAACGGCTACCAAATCTTCTAGATACAGAGCTGTCCAATGGGTATATTGGAAAACGATTCTCCGGGATGCTGTCCAACGGGTAGTTTGGAAGTGGAGGAGTATTTAAGAAGATGAAGGACCGATGAGCAAAAAAGAGACGGAGCGTAGAATTTATAATTCCAAAGTCTGAGCGACCTTTGATCATATACTTGTCTCTTGAGAGCTTAAACGTTTGTAATCGTGAGAGAAATACCAAGAGAGTGACTTAGTGAGATAGTGTGATCTACTAAGTATTTGCACTCGAAGTTGTAATCTCTTATTGATTGCATAGTGGAATCCAGCCAAGAAGGCTGTTATCGTGGGAGAGTGGACATAGGCTTGGATTAAGCCGAACCACTATAAATCTTGTGTTCTTATTCTCTTCCCTAACTCCTTTATTTTATTCATACTAGCACTCTCAATTGGTATCAGAGCCAAGTGCTCGGTTTATAAAAATGTTTTTACTTTTGAGCTAAAGATTCTTTATGGCTAGTATGCTGGCACCAAGACTTATGGAAGGGCAAAGCAACACAAGGCCACCATATTTTGATGAAAAGGAATATGACGTATGGAAGAACAAAATGAAAGCATTCATAAGATCCAGAGATCTCTTACAATGGGATGTTGTGGAAAGAGGAATCAATCCCATTGCTCCTATGTCTCGGATGGAGATGTCCAAAAGAGAAGCGCTTGATGCGAAAGCAATTTATTCTTTATATTGCGCTTTATCTCTTACTGAATATAATAGAATCTCTTCATGTGAAACAGCAAAAGAAGTTTGAGATAAACTTCATGTTACATATGAAGGGACCGATCGTGTAAGAGAGACAAAAGTAAACTTCTTGCTTGGCAAATATGAATCCTTCAAGATGAAGCAAGGAGAATCGATTGGAGATATGTTTAGCCGTTTTACAGAAATTGTAAATGGTTTAGCATATCAAGGTCAGCAAATTTCTGCCCCAATGAAGGTCAACAAACTCTTGCGAGGTCTCTCAAAAGATTGGAACCATGTTAAGACCTCAATCCGGGAGACTCAGAGGATTATGCCACTCTCTGTTGATGAATTGATCGGCACTCTTCAATCCTATGAAGTGGAGCAACTCAACGATGAAGATCCCGAAGGTAAGAAGTCCATTGCTTTAATATCTAATGTTGTTTTTGATGAAACAGACTCAGAAAATCACATGGACGACGAAGAACTTGCCTTTATGGTCAAGAAATTCAAAAAGCTGAGTAGAAAAGGAAGGAATTTCGATGGAAGAAAATACAAGCAGAATGGCCAGAAAAGAACAATGAAAGAAGATGATGTGCAAAGAAATATATGCTTGACGGTACATTCAGAATCTGAGTCTGACTCAGACACAGACTCAGAATCAAAGTCTGATTCAAAACCAGACTCAGAATCCGATGAGGAAATCAAGGAAATAAAGGAAAAGAAGAAGTTGGTAAGGAATGTTTTTGGGCACATAATTCTCATTATGCTTGAAATTCGATATATCATTGATTGATTCAGATTTTATAATGATCATATTTTTTTTATTTGCTTTATTGAAGAAAGAATTGTGTGATTTGTGATTCAAGATTTAATTTGATACGTGTGATCATTTTTGATATCATGCTTAAAGACAAATGAATTTATTTGGTTTGATTTTATACTCTCAGATTTTATCATATTTTGCCAAATAAAAATCTGTTTTACGTAATATTAATTTATGATGCAAGATATTATTGTGCATAATATTCTTTCTTTGAATACTTTGTTATGATGAATTAAGAAAGAATATTTGATTATGGAGATTTCATCTTTTACTCTAACGTCAAGGAAGGATCCAAATTGATGGATACCAAAAAGGGAAATGAGTTTATTGCAGGAAATTCGTTGAGGGAAGGATGATTGCGAATCTACGCAAATTTTGGTGCAATCAGAAAATATCTCCTGTGAAAATTGATGTTGTTGCTACAAAGGAAATAATGGAAAAAATATTCTGCTCAACGTGCACAAGCAACAATCCTATCTGCAAATATTGTCATGATCACAGGGGGAGAAATCAAATCCAAAAGAAAAGGAAAAGAATCGTGATCATCTCAAAAAGGCAACAAATTGAGGGGGAGCTTTGATTAATTATGGAAAAATCTTTTTTGATTGATCGTGATCTTGTTATGAAAAGAAGGAAGGTAAATGTGTCAGAATTGTTAAGATCTACAAAATCCGGTTAGTGCATTTTTTATTACCTTTTGTCATTAACAAATCTCTTATTGATATTATTATGATAAAAAAGGTACGTGCATTTTATGATGCATCCGTGATTTTTATTGGATATTTGCTGATATAATCGAAGTGAGCTATATTGCATATCTTTAATATTCGATAAAAGCTGATTTTTGGAAATTGTGATTCATGCAAGATATTTATTATCATTCTCTACGTGAATCCATCATTATCGCTTTTTGATTATGACAAAAAGGGGGAGAAGATATGAATATGCATATGTGTTGATTGGTTGATATTATCTATGGCATAATATTGAGCTGTGATTATTTTATAAATATTATTATGCTCAATCTATTTGTTATCTTCTCATATCCTTTGATTTAAATTAATAAAAGCATGTTTACAAATCTGCATATTCAGAGATTGTTTTGTCATCATCAAAAAGGGGGAGATTGTTAGGGAAATCCCTTATGATGTTTTGAAGATGACAAAATAAATCAAAGGCTACTAACATGTTTGATGGTTGAGTAATAGACCATGCAGATAATAGAACATGTAAAGGATATTATCAAAGTTTGAAGACTGCTAGACTCAAGACTCAAAGTCTGAAGACTGCCAGACTTAAGACTCAAAGTCTGAAGAATGCCAGACTCAAGACTCAAAGTCTGAAGACTGCCAGACTTTAGTATCAAAGTCTATTCTACATCAGAAGTCTATTCACTCTGACTAATTCCAGACTGAACGTGAATGATGAACCAGAAGACAGACTCTATGCTGAAGCTGAACTGGGTACTGACCTTAAAGCTAAATCTGTTCAGAAGCAGATATGTTCAGACCCAGATTGTAAAGTCTACAGACTCAGATTGTAAAGTCTATGGCTATCATACTTTACATCAAGATTCGACAGAACGTAATTCAAGCCCAATCATATAATGGCTAGTGATCTGGTTTGGATTCCACATCAAGATTGATTTGATTGATTCAATCTAATTGATTGACAATTGGATGTTGAAGACAAGAACTTTCTATACGAAGAAGCTTTACTTATGGAAACCAAGATTTCGTTTGTATGGGCGATCGGAATCAATTTGGGATTTTACCTTTATCACTCAACGGCTACCAAATCTTCTAGATACAGAGCTGTCCAATGGGTATATTGGAAGACGATTCTCCGGGATGCTGTCCAACGGGTAGTTTGGAAGTGGGGGAGTATTTAAGAAGATGAAGGACCGATGAGCAAAAAAGAGACGGAGCGTAGAATTTATAATTCCAAAGTCTGAGCGACCTTTGATCATATACTTGTCTCTTGAGAGCTTAAACGTTTGTAATCGTGAGAGAAATACCAAGAGAGTGACTTAATGAGATAGTGTGATCTACTAAGTATTTGCACTCGAAGTTGTAATCTCTTATTGATTGCATAGTGAAATCCAGCCAAGAAGGCTGTTATCGTGGGAGAGTGGACGTAGGCTTGGATTAAGCCGAACCACTATAAATCTTGTGTTCTTATTCTCTTCCCTAACTCCTTTATTTTATTCATACTAGCACTCTCAGTTTTCCCAACAATCTTAAGGATAGTTTTTGTTGTTGTGCATCACGACAGGAGCTCCAATGTTATTTGGTCGCGTCACAATTGGGAAAGCAATGCGATAAGCTTAAACATCAATGTTTGTGAGGTGAAGTTGAGGCAGAGCAATAGTAAGTGAGCGGTAGATTTTGAGGGCTTGTTGACTGAAGTTTGAGGCAACTACTATGATTCTCCTATCGGGGATTGTAGGAATGTGCTTATTTGAATTGGAGGATTCCAATTCCAACGAACAGGCTAAGTCAAACATTTCATCTTTTGATTTTTGGAAGCCTTACATGTTTGTATTTCTAGTTTATCAATGTTGTACATTTTTATTCGCATAAGTGTTGGTTGTTGAAAATCAGCAGGAAGCACCATACGACATTCTCGTATTTGGTCCTTGCTTGTGGTCTTTCGTGGGTAGACTAAGTAGTGCCGTCGTGGTCGACATTTCATCCCGACCCATGATTAGTTCTTAAATTGAGCACAAAGGCTTTCTCCCGTTGTTCGAATCTGTTCAAGCTAGAAACAAAATAGGGTCGTTGTCATCAACAACGGCAAAGAGTACTACTAGCTTGTAGGGATTGTTGACGGGTATGCACTCCTCCTCTTTCGCATGGCAAGCTTGAAATATTTTCTATGGCTGTAAAGTGTTCCAATTTGCAAGAAATTATGTTGTCTTCTTTAGGAAATAGATTGCAAGAAAATTAATGTATTGGGAGATTCGTTATAAATTTGATTAGTTGATGATTGAGAAGTGCTTGTTTGGGAAGTTCGAGTATTCTTCTTGGGGAAATTGTGTGGACGTGATATTATGTTGATAGATTGTTTACTATGAAATGCTTACTATCGAGCTGAGCGAGTTTTTGCTATATAAACAAGATTTTTAAGCTCTTTTACATTATCGACGTGCTTGATTAGGAGTGATAGGGGGATAATACTTACTCAAGAGCATTATATGAAGATGTCACTTCAAAAGAACATTTTAGATAGCGGATATGTGCTCATTCTTGGTGAAGGTGATGTAACTTGTAAATCGGTTAGACAAGAATTATCGAGGAAATGATAATCCTGCTAAACAACTTGGTTGAAATAGATGATTTTGATGATATAATTCTCAAGGCCATAGGCCAATGAGAAAGAATGGGTGGTAGGCTTTGGTATACGTAAAAATAGAATGCCAGTGGGGGAGGGGGAGAAATTATTTATCTTGGTGATTTGACGACCGCTCATGTCACTCCCCGATCCTCCGAGCGCGCGAACATCCCACTCTGGTTGATATAAATGTGACTTCCCAGGACACGTCGCCGACCCATTCATTTTTATTATGCATGCGGAAGCGAAACAAATCCCCTGACAACAATTAACTTGGGATAGAAAAGCAGGCAATCAATCACATTAAACGAGCTTTATTATAAACACGTAGGTTTATATACAACACTGGATTGTCTACAAAATAGACAGGCTCAACAACTAGGGAACTGTCCTATGACCAACTTGTCAGACATGTTCCTCGATTCTTCAGCCTCCACCTGCCGAACTCCAGGACTTCCGGTCCTCCACGACCATCATCTAGGGACCTGAAATAATATCCCACAACCGGGATGAGACTACGTCTCAGCGAGTCCTACCCTCTAAAACTCAATTAGGAAGAAAATACGCCTTAGGGCGCTTTAGCCACACAAATAGAATAGAGGACTTACCTCGCCTCAATCCCTTCCTGCACGTCAGTTTAATCAATAAATATTGACAACCACATCATCCAAACAATTCAATTACTCGGATCGATTCAGTGATCAATCGACTTGGTCGATTACATGTCATCGAAATCATCACACGATCATTCTGACTATTCATTCTCGACTCTCAATCACGGCCTTACAGGCAAGTCTATATGTAGTGGCATTACGGCCCCACTCGGCAATGTTTTATGTAGTGGCATTACGGCCCCACTCGGCATAATTTAGATTTGATGGCTTTCTAGGTTCAACTCACAACCTCTCACGGTCATTTTCCCATCAAAAACCAACACTAATCAACTTTGGGATAAATCCCCACATAAACATACATTCAATCAATCGATACAAACTGGACCTACCAACCAATTACGGTGCCAAAAGCCAACACCGGGTATTTTCAAGTTAAATACCAAAACTTCATCAATATCACTCAATTCCACACTTTTGGAATAATTAACCATAACCATCAATCACTCAATTTCTCAATTTAAGCTTACAATTAACACAAACCGATCGCACTGTTGCGATCGGCGCGAAATTCTAACAACCGGCCATCCCGGCATAATTTTCGAAATTATTAAATAATTAAATTTAATTCCGAAAATTAATAATTAAATATTATATTATAATAATATAATTTAATAAAATAATATTTATAAATTCGAAATAAATAAATAATTAATACTAATTAATTAGGGCTTAAACAAGATTACACTAAATTAATCATACAATTAGCCCTAATTAAACATCCATTAAGCTAATCATACAACTAATCTAATTTATATTAAAATAATCTAATCTAACCACCTAAACCTAATTAGACTAATATAAACACCCCTTAAGCGTCATTAACTCACTAAGCAAGAATTAGAGGATAAACTCACCGGATTAACATTCCGGCGAGTCCACGGCGAAGGCGACGCCAAGGCGGTCGATAAACCCCAAAGCGGCGACACCAACGGAGGCCGGGAAGACACTGAAAACGGGCCTCGAAGTCTCCAAAACCTTGCTGTCTTCTGCTTCTGATCTAGACTGAACTGCAGAGAAGAAACCAGCAACTTCAACGGCGAAAACGAGCCGATCGGAGCTCCGGAAAGCGGGTGGTTGGCAACCAATGGCTCCCGGGGGTCTTGGGGATCTTGTAGGAGGTTGGGATGGGCAAAGGAAGGGTCGGAAAGGGGCGAAACAGCAAGAAAATGCGAAACAGGCGGAACCGGGCGGGTCCAGACGGTCCGGCGAGCAGCGGCTTCGGGCAGCCGTACGGGATGGCCGGAGAATCGTTCCGGCGAGTGGTGAGGTGCTCCGGAACGGTCTGGATGTCATCTTCGCGGCAATGGGTGGCTCGTTCACTGATTCAACCAAGAAGTTAATTTTTTACTTGGATATTTGGCGAAAGGTCGGCTGGAGCAGAAACTAGAACGAGGGGAAAACAAGAGAGGAAAACGGCTGACGATGGCCTTCCGGGCGTGCGACGATGGAGGGGCTGGTGAGCTCGGTTTCCTCTGGTTCTCTTGAGCTTTTCCTAAGCCTCAACCATGGAGAAAGCCATGAATAGAGGAAGAAGATGGTCTGCTGAAGAGGGGGCCTCCTTGGTGGCTCACTAGAGCTCAACACTTGTCTAAACCTCATTTGCTTTGCCCCCACCATGACATCACATGACATCATCCACTCTCTCTCCTCAATCTTCCTCCACAACCTTGCCAATAGGTGTAAAATAGCTCTCCCCCCATGGTATACGAATTTCATACATTTGTACATCAAATTCAATCAATTCTCATTCAATTCCATCCAATTGAAGCTCAATTAAATCAACCCATGTGTCCTCGGCCTTCTCATGACATTTCCCCACCAAATGATCCAACTTGCATCCCGAAGATTCGATTAAAAACGGCCCTCTGACAATCCCGAACAAAAACGGCATTACTTTGCTTTTCCGCCAAAAATCTCGGTTTGTAGAAAAATCTTCTGGAGATGAGTCGACATTCCTAAAATGAATTATGACTTGACAGAACTTCCAAATTCTGTAATCGGGTTCAATTTCACAGTTAAATTCAATCTGGCGCGACTTTAGCACGTCCTAATCTACCGGGTAGCTTTTAGGAATTTTCTGTGCAATTGACCTGTGGTTGATTATTCTCAAGCCACAAAGTGCATCTTCGACACATTGGCGACTCTTGATTGTTGTAGAAATCTCGAGATTTCAAATACGGACACAGGATACCAAAACGATAGAGAAATCAGTTTAGTGCCGATCAACAAGAATTATGCAATTAGGTGGAATCACCCACACTGAATTATATGGTTTTGTTGAATCGACCTATCTCCGGTCTCTAATCGGTCTGTGCCGTAATGACCCTTGCAGATTCGTACAGTCGAGCAGTTGTTTCCTGGTCGAATTCTCAAGTCTATTGCGTTTAGATTCCTTAACGGCTTCACCTGATAGACTAGTTATCTCGTGAGTGATCAGCTCAGAGAAGAAAGCTATAGACGCGAAGATGAAATGCCCGACTTATTTAATTGAAACCAGAATTAGAAAATCGGGATGTCACAGCTCAAGTTCTTGAAAATGAGAAAATTCTTCTCTAACTCACATTTGAAAATAAGGCTGAGTGGTTGAGGAACTTCTTAGCAAATGTTCGTTTGGGAATGAACTACACCCTTTATGTTTAAACATTGTGATTGCTAAGAGGCTCCATTGCAATGAATGAAACTATCAATGGTAAATGTAGACAAATTTGGTTTAGGCATGATGTAGTAAATCAATTGCTTATGGATGGAACTATGTCCATTGATTATGTAAAGTCAAAAAGTGGATTTGGTTGATCCTCTAACTAAGTTAGTTAAAGAAAGTCAATAATAATGATGACCCAGCTTATGTGGTTGACAATCCCATGAACTAAGTTCATTAGGTAATAACAAGTTACCTATTGAATAGTGAAAGATTGTACTAAAAGAGAGGCTCAATGAATTTCATAGCCATTATTGGTGTTATATTGAATTGTAGAATACATTTGATGGGATCACCTATATAAGTGTGAAGTGGGGATTCACTCTTATGAGAATTACTGGAAGTATTCTCTAGAGCACTTATAAATAAACTAAGCACACGCATAACCTCTAAGCATAGAGTTGCACTGAACAACAAAATATATGGGGGTGGAATGCGATTGGTGATAATTATAATTCACAAAAAGGAATTCTTGATTTATTGAAGTTTCAAACTTCACAAATGATTTTGTATATTATATTTCATTTTTTTAGGTCCGATTTATAGCCTAACAAGCACTAGTTCCGAACTTCCAATGCATCATACTCCAATAACCCAACATTACTCTTTCATTTCTTTTCAAAACTTTATGAAATACGTGGGGCATTTTTGTATATTTTAGTAAGTTTTGCAATATTGAAAGCTCTTTTTTTTTTTTTTTACTGTCATTAATTTATAACAGTTTTTTTCAACCATTAATCTATAATTTTTTTCAGCAATTCAACAACGGTTTTTTAATGGTTTTGACTTCTATCAATTTGCAACGGATTTGTAACATTTCTCAACTAAATGTAAGAATTCGAGATGGAAAATGGTTGTCTCTTTCTTTTACCTACAAATTGTTACTCCGAATATAATTGAAAAATAATATAAATATATCAAAACAAGAATATTCTTTTTTCTCTTTACATATCTTTCCTTTCCTTATTTGGTTATACACCAAACATTGTTCTTGTTCTTTCTATTATTCTGTGTGCAATAAAGAAGAAAAATTGTTATATTATATTTTGAGAGAATAGCTGCTAGAACCTATCACACTGGCTTTTGTACTTTGAAGAGCAGAATTATCATTAAGAACGGTGTTTGCACACCTTGGATAATCGATCTTTCAATTTCACAAAAGTTCGAGGGCTCAATTGAATCAAAGTAAAATCAAAAACTGACTTTGATCATTGATAAAGGTTTATTCATTACCGGCTTCTTTTCTCCTCCTTCTTTTTCTTCTTTCTTTTGATACTAATCCTTTTCTCTTGTTTCATTAATTCATGGAATAGTTAGATTAAAAGTCTTAAAATTTACGGGAAAAGTACATTCAAGTTCTGGAAGTTGTTAAATTTGTATAATCAAATCTTAAATCTCAAACCTGAACTATATGAAAGATAGTTAAGTGAATGGAAGCATATTTTTCTCAATGACAAAGAGCGTGTCTTTGAAGTGGAGTTAATTGGAATTAAAACTACATGGATCATTCAGATGGGCTAATTATCTATCCAATCAGAACATCAAAAACAAGAATATGAAAGATACACCTGCCAAGGAAGAATTTAAAATTCGCATGGGGTTGATCTAGAGAAAATGTGGATAACATAAATAATAACTAGAAAATATGTGTAACAATTAGAGTGGTTTTGCCACTGTTAAATCGATAATTGTGGTGAATATAAGATTTCATTGGTTTTTAAGTTATCCATTCAACCAAATAGCTGCAAACAAATTTATCATTAAGGCTTCGGGGGTCCGAGAATATCTCGCTTGCATTTGGTTGCCTAATAAATCTGTCCAAATGAATTGGTCACATCGATTGTGCAGATCGAATTGCCAATAGAGAATTTTTGTAATTTAGACATCATTAACTAACCTCATAAAAGTTTATATATTAGTTTGATAAATACTCTTTTACAATTGACAACTTGACAAAATTTAAGTGACAACCAAGGCACCATGTATGAACCCAAGTGGTAATTACTCATTAGGTAATATCTTTCATTCCTAAGTTTATTAATTACGTACATCTGTAATCTAAATGTATAAGTTTAATTTTTAATAATAACACTAGCATTTTTTTTCATCATTCTATTGGCAATAAATTATCTCTCATTCGTGGCAACGCGTGAATATTTCTTCTGAAGGCAAAAATATTATTTTAAAAATTAAAGGAAAGTGTATTGGAGAAAGTTACGTTACTTCTAAAAGGCTTGCGAGACCGCATACCACAAGTACATAAGGGCCATGAAAAGTATTAAGGAGAATCCTTCCTGCTTAGCTCCGCTTTTAAATACCTCCCAGGGGGTGATTAGCCATGGGGAAATTTAATACCTAATATGACCAACCAAAATATCCCGATATAAAGTAAGAATATCAATGTCATGTTTAAGATTGTTTTTGATTTGGCTAATGGGGGGAAATGTAAAAGGACTTGGGATTAGACGGTTTTTTTTCCATTTAATTTTACGGTAACCCGTGGATAGTTATCGTTAGATCAAAAAATCTTATTAGAATAAAAGGAAAGTGCACTGGGGGAAAGTTTAGTTACTACGAAAAGGCCAGTGAAACCGTGTACAATAATTATGAAATGGCCAGAAAGAGCACAAGGAGATATCTTCCTACTTGATCCATCTTTTAATTACCTCCCATATATTAATTAGCCAATTTATTATTTAATTTGACAGAAATCCCAGCGTAAAGTGAAAATTTCCATGAAATAGTATATAAGCAAATACTCATGTTTGTTGCAATAAATACTAAACGCATCAATAGGTAAAAAATGTTGCTAGTATCTATTTACCTAATTCCATCCTCAATAGATTTGCTCTCATTTGCGCCACCGGCCGCTGTGCAAAGCAGAAGGAGATAATTGTTCCAGAAATATGATGAAACAAAGTGGAAGGAGATAATTGTTCCAAAAATATAATGAAATTGGTAGAGCCATATTCAACAACCACATTCAGCCATATTCATCCGCATATAACTCTTTTAGATCATTTGAATTATCAATACTTTTTGTTATATGTGACAACCCGCTATTGCTTGCTGTTTTATTTATACTGCTGCAAATCAAATAAAATGAAAGGTTAGTTAGAAAATAAAAGATAAGTATGTCTTGGACCGCGACAAATGATATGAGGAGGTAAAAAACATGAACAGAGACGCTTTATTTTGTCATGTCTTTTGATTACTTTCTAAGAGATCTCTTACCACCTAACGATTCTATGGATTTTTTTTCCTACATTCGAAGAAATCTCTTATTGACTAATGATTTCATGGTGTGACACTCCAAATGATAATTGCCCGCCACTTTTATCTCCTAAACTTACTAGGAATGTTAATATAAATAATAAACAAGTCGACATATGAGCTTTTTGAACATATTACTGGTAATTATAATCCCAGTTCTGTCATCGGCAAATTCATTTACTTTACGTTGCCACGCGCTGCACAAAGTGAAAGGAAATAATTGTTTTGAAATTATAAGGAAAGTGTTTGTAGCGCCACATTCAACCACATTAGTCCATATGTAACTTATTTGGATCATTTCAACCATTGACACTTTTTAATTATTGCAGCGACGCTTTGCTTTGGTATCACAAGCGAAATAAAAGGAAAGTTTAAATAGGAAATAAAATGCAAGTATGTCTATGAGGATGCTAGAAAAGCATCTAGGAAAAACACCTTATTGGGGCATGCCTTTTAATTACTTCACAAGAACTCTCTTATGATTTTTTTTTTCCATACTATATTTTTCTTGCATTCCTAGCACTTAGAAAAGCACCTTATTTGGGACGTGTCTTTCAATTACTTTCTAAGAATCCTCTTATTTCTTTCCATTTGTTATTTTTCTTGTAGCATCCAAAAACATCTTATTATGGCTTGTCTTTTAATTACTTTGTAAGAATTATCTTATGAATTTTTCTTTCTGTATTACATTTTCTTGCATTCCTAGCATCCCCAAAAAGCACCTTATTGGGGGGCATGTCTTTTAATTACTTTCCAAGAATTCTCTTATGAAATTTTCTTTCCGCATTACTTTTTCTTGCATTCCTCGTTTCTAGAAAAATTACCTTATTGTGGCGTGTCTTTTAATTAATTTCCAATTATTCTCTTACAAATTTTTCTTTCCATATTACATTTTCTTCCATTCCTGGCATCTAGAAAAAACACCTCATTGTGGCTGCCTTTTAGTTACTTTCCAAGAATTCTTTTATGAAATTTTGCTTTCCATTTAACTTTTGCTTGCATTCCTAGCATCCAAAAAAAAACAATTCATTAAGCCTTATCTTTTAATTACTTTCTAAGAATTCTTTTATGAATTTTTCCTTCCATAATACATTTTTCTTGCTTTTCTAGCATCTAGAAAAACACCAGATTGGGGCGTGTCTTTCAATTACTTTCCTGAATTCTCTTATGAAAGTTTTCTAGAAAAACACCTTATTGGGGCGTGTCTTTTATTTATTTTCCAAAAATTCTCTTATGAATTTCTCTTTCCATATTACATTTTTGTTGCATTCCTAGCATCTAGAAAATCACCTTATTGGGGACATGTCTTTAAATTACTTTCTAGGAATTCTCTAATGAAATTTTCTTTCCATATTCGATTCTTCTTGCCTTCCTAAGAGAAACCTTGCCCTATATAAATGCCGCATAAGCTCATAGCCCGTATCCATCAAAACTTTCTACCACTTTCTTGTCTCAGTTTTCATGAGAAAAAATAGAAAACATATTCTGTCCTTCACATATTCTTCGAGAAAATGAATACGCACCTCTCTTATCCCGATGACTTTTACATATCCTTCGAGAAAATGTATACGCGCCTCTCTTATCTCGGCGACAAAAAGGGAGCAAAGCTCACTGCCGAGGAGCTGGAATCCATCGCCAGTTCCTTCGATGAGTCCCTCCTCTCTCCCCTCTGTGGTCTGAGCCCTGTCTCTGCCAGCTTGCCCTGGCTCTCCTCTGCTGTCGACGTGCTCACCATCGCTCACTCCATAGTGAAATCCTTAATCTATGAGCTGAAACGGGACGGTAGCGACAGCCTCTTGTCGTGGTATTTGGACAACAGCCTGAAGGTCCTGGATGTTTGCAACTGCATGTCCTCCAAGATCGAGCGACTGTGTCTCCGCCATTTGGACCGGAGGATCGCGATGAAGCTCCTCAGCTCGGAGGGCAACCCATTGGAGGAGGAGATTCACCAAGCGAGGGATTTGCTAGCAGATTCGGAGGGCGAGGGTGGGGGTGCCATCGAGGAGCGACTTAGAGACTTGGCTGTGAGCATTGAAACGTTGGCTCTACGGGAGGTGGTCTCGCCGGTTGACAGAGTTGTTTGCCATGTGGTCCAAGCTGTCAATTTCTTAACAGCATTCGTTGTCGGAGTCATATCTTCGGCCTTGCGCTCTTCCTCGGGGCCGGTCATCTGCCTCCGCATCCCAGAGGAGTTCCCTTGGGGTGACTCTGTCCGTGCAATCGAGTCGACAATTATCGTGGAGTCGAGAGGTGGCAAGGAAAGGGACAGGAAGATGCGGGTGTTGAAGGAACTTGATGATGTGGAGGCACATGGGAGGCATGTGCTTGAGGTGATTGACCAGGTGGTGGCATCAGGAGGCGGCAAAGAGATCGTGGGGAGGCTGAGGGAAGCAGCGGCCGGGCTAGAGAAGGCCACTGAGGCGCTGTTGGAGGGGTTGTATCAACTGAGGGATGAGATGAAGAAGCTGCTCTTGACAGTGAGGAGGATAAGGAAGGAGATGGCAGACGACTTTAGAGCGAGCTTGTGACATCCGGAAATTTTGTATATGTAAGGAGATAACATTTAGGATTTTCTATTATGATAATGATACTTAGATTATAACGTTAAATATTATTTGCCTTAGTAATCGGATGAATATGTAGAAGTTTTAATCGAATCATAAATTTTGTGGGATGTAGCGGATAATTTTTCCGTAAATGTAATTGTCCCGAGTCTAGCGTATTGAGTCAAATTGGTAGATGTACATTAATAGTAGAACGGGTTAAGTAAGGGTTAATATCCTAAAAAATCTCAAATCGGTACACCTGTGACAAATTTACCAAAAACTATTTTTTTTACCATAAAAACCCTCAAATTGATATACCTGTGTCAAATTTGCCCTGGCTGACCATAAAAAACCATAAACCGGTACATTTATGACAAATTTACCTCAAACTAATTTATTCGAGCACAAAAAATCCAAAAGTGATAAATTTGCAACAAATATACCCTTTGCTAAATTGGATTAAAACACAAAAAAAAATTCACAAAAATTGTAAACTATGATAAACAGAGCGTAAACTCCCAAATTGGTAATACCGGTCAACTGTCACGTGTCATTTAACTTAATAATTTGACAATAAAATTTAACAAAAACTAATATAAGATAAATTTGTCACAAGTGTATTAGTTTGGGGTAAATTTGTCAAAGTATACTAGTTTGGGGTTTTTAGTGATCAAAAAAATAGTTTAGGGTAAATTTGTCACATGTGTATAAGTTTAGGATTTTTTCAGGTTATTAACCCTTAAATTAATTTATCGTCGACTTATTTGTTAATGGGTAAAAGTATTTGTTTAAAATCTAGCTATTTAGTATTAATAGTTAGTAAATTGCACTAATGGCGCCAAGGATAGATAAATTATTTTTATTCCCCTAATTATCCACTTTCCACTCTCATTAAGCCACCCATATGCCGCTTGTCTTTGTATTATGTCTTTGCATGGCCACGTGTTCTTACAACACAAGATTTTATAGCTAATTTTTGGATTTCTTAACAGGATATGACTAAACCACTGGGATTCGCCCCAGTGGTCACCTTTCCACCATGGAAGGGGGAGGTGAGGGGTACAAATCCCCACATTCTCAGGGGGGATGGGGTGGAGACGAGTAAGTTTTAGGAGTGGGTTTCAACTCTTACTCTCTGTAAGAAGCAGGGCAAAAGTCTGAGAGTAAGTGTAGAGTAGTCATAGAGTAGGACTGACAAAAAAAAAAGGATATAACTAGATATGATAAGATAAGAAATCTAGGGCTTTCTTCATATCCTATCCACTTTTGATGAACTGCGGATTTAAAATCAAATATCCTTATATCTTATCCTATGTATTGTTTGGTGAACTATGGATTCAAAGTCGGATATTTTAAAAAAAAAATTATCACTAGGCAAGTACAAATTTTCAGGTTAGATATTCACAAAAACATCCAAAACAACATATCTTTTTCAAATTAATTGATTCTCATCGAATTTCATGATTACCCATTATAATAATCTTTTCCGTTCCTTTGGAATAATCTTTTGGTTACCCACTTCAACATCAAACGTTTTTAGAATAACCTCAATTTCAATATGTTCACTTTGAAATAGGAATTCTTCTCTCTTACAAAATTTTCAGTTATTTCCATTTTGTTACAAAAGGGAACACGTAAGAAACAAGATTAAAAATTTATTCAAGCTTCATTGATATTATGTTGGATTTTGTATGTGTCGTTAGTGTATAATTTCCATATTAAAAGGTATCGTTTTCCGAAAACGGAAAAAAGTTACCCACAATACAATAATCAGAAATAATCAAATTCAGAACCCTCCTCCACTAGAACGAGAGATACTGCTGTGCCCTTTGTCGTCTCTTGAGGGAATATTTTAGGGGTAAGTGCTATGGAAGTCCTAAAACTTGCAAAAAGTGCAATTTAGTCCTAAAACTTATCAAATTGTTTCAATCGAGTCATAGAGTTAATGACGTTAATATTTTCCGTTAAAAATACTAACGTGGAATTTAAAATTAAATTTTCAATTTCCACGTGGTTTTTTTAAAATTATTATTATTATTATTATTTAAATTAGATTTAAAAATTAGAAAATAAAAGTCAAAATTGATTTAAAAAAGTAAACAGTTCAAAAAAAAAAATTGGCAGTTGCCGCCCATCATCGGAGGGGTCGGTGGCCTGAGCGAGGGTGCCCAGCCTACGAGGGCCGGCGACTGTCGCCCGCCCTGGGTGAGGCCTCGTCAGCCCTTGCCAGCCCCGAGTGAGGACCGACATGGCCTCACCTAGGGCTAGTGACCGTTGCCAGCCCCTCCGGCGATGGGCGACGGCGGCGGCGGGGGAGGAGCTGTTGATTTTATTTTATTTTATTTTTAAAAAAATTTAAAAATAAAATGTAACTTTTCCTTTTAGTTTTTAAATCTATTTTTTAAATGAATAAAAAATAATTTAAAAATCCAAGTGGAAAATAAAAATTTATTTAAAATGCCATGTCAGCATTTTTAACGAAAAATGCTAACGATGTTAATTTTAGAACTTGATTGAAATAATTTGGCAAGTTTTAGGACTTAATTGCACTTTTTGCAAGTTTTAGGACTCAATTGCATTTTCGTGACAAGTTTTAAGACTTCTGTAGCACTTATCCCAATATTTTATGGGTCACACACATTGGGAGGAACCTAAAAATGAGACCAACCCCTCTTTTCTACTTATATATTAGATAATAACATGGTAATAAGTTTCTTGTTAACAAGAGCGAGTCAAGTAAAGGAACTAAAAGAAATCAAACCGTCGGACAAAATGATAAAAGAGTAATCTGCAAACACATTAAGTAGCAATCCACTTAAAAAATAATACGATTCCAATAAATGGCATAAAGAACATCTTTGGATGTTGTTAATTGTCATAAAACAACAAAGAGACTACACAAGAAACCTATTAATTAAAGATAAAATTACTACTTTCCCCTTACAACTAGCACAAATTTACCACGATCCATCACTCCAAATCACAACTTATTCTCTTCTCTCATCTCTTGGAGAAGTAATTCCACAATCGTCTCCTTGAAATCCTAAAAAAAGATGAATATTCTCAGGATCCTTCATAATTTTTCTACATAATTTTATTCTATCCATAGTACCTAGAGGCATTTAAAGTAGTTCCTCATTGATTTTTCGCTTGTCATTGTCTGAATCCATAGCATGTCCGATGTGGCTAGTGATCATCCTCATTCTCTCGTTAGCTTTTTCCAAGAATGAGCCAAAAGTTCTTGCTATCTCAGCTAAGTTGATAGCCCATTTGTCACTTGCTTTAGCCCTTTTTCTTCTTGAAGAATCAGAAATCGTTTGTGTTTGAGAAAAGATGATAGTGGCAGTAAGTTTTGACTTACGCCATTAGTTGCCACATTATCATGATTTTCACCTTCTTCATGATCTTCGGTGCATGAGTTTATGAAGGGTCTTCATTGAGATTTCCCTTGGCACAGTCTTTTCTAAATATAGTTGCTAGTCGATCATATTGAGGGAAAGACTTCCCTCTTAAAGAAGTAGTTCCTAGATAAGTCTATAAGAAAAATGTTTTTTTATTTTTGAATGAATCAATTAATAAAGAAGAAAAATGAGAAGAAGTGACACAAACCTTACAATTTTTTTTGCCAACTATCCTCAGAATGAATATCAACACAATGTTTTTCATGGTCCCACTCAAACCCACTTTGATCCCTCAAGTCATATACATGATTATACAAATTTTTCAAGTTTTTCATTTTCAACTCAATGTGAGTATTACCCTTAATGCTAGAACCAGGGAACTTTTTTTCAAACTAGTTATCTAACATAATCACGTAACCACCTTTAAAGCTGTTATCGGCTTTCATTCCTCGTGCAACTAATTCTTCAAGACCATCTTGAAGTGTATTTTATTCATCTATTGTCCATACATGTCGGTCTCTCTTTGTTCCCCTTCCTTTAGTTTGATTGATTGCTACCTACCATTCCTAAACATCTCATTGCAATTTCAAAAAAATTAATGATGGAGGATAGCATGGTAGAGAAATATGTGGGAGATTTTTGTATAATTTCAATGAGTTTTGCGATATTGAAACCTTTTTCTTTGTTAATATCATCAATTTATTACAGTTTTTGTCCGCCCTTAATCTATAACATTTTATAACGGTTCACTAAAGCTTTTGTAATAGTTTGACTTCTACCAATTTGCAACAGATTTGTAACGTTGTTCAATTAAATGCAAGAATTGAAGATGGAAAAGGTTGTATCTTTCTTTTACCCACAAATTGTTTCTCTGAAAATAACTGGAAATGAATAAATAAAAGATCTATTATATCTTGGGAGGATATCTAGTAGAGCTTATTGCATTGAGTTTCATACCTTGAAGAGCAGAATTATCATTAAGAACGGTGTTTGCATGCCTCTCATGATCGATCTTACAATTTTACAAAAGTTCTAGGGCTCAATTGAATCAAAGCAAAAACAAACACCAACACTGACCATCGATAAAGGTATATTCATTATTGGCTTCTTTTCTCCTCCTCCTTTCTTTTACTACCAATCCTCTTCTCCAGTTTCCTCATTTCATGGAATAGTTAGATTAAAAGTCTTAAAACTTATCGGGAAAGTACATTCAAGTATTAAAATTTGTTAAATTAGTATAATCAAATCTTAAATCTCAAACCTGAACTATATGAAAGATAATTAAGTAAATGGAAGTATTTTTTTTTTCTGAATGGAAAAGCACGTGTCTTTTGAGTAGAGTTAATTGGAATTAAAACTATATGGATCATTTAGATGGGCTAACAGAACATTAAAAACAAGGATATAAAAGATACACCTGATATGAAAGAATTTAAAGTTAGCATGGGGTTGCTCTAGATAAAATGTGAATAACGTAACTAATAACTGGAAAAAAAATGTAATGATGAGAGTGGATTTTATTGCACAATTAAATCGATAATTGTGGTGAACGGAGGATTTCATCGGTTTTTTAGTTATCCATACAACCATATAGCTGCAAACAAATTAAACGTTAAGGCTTCGATGGTCAGAGAATATCTTGCTTGCACAATATGGTTGCCTAATAAACCCGTGCAAATGAATCCGCCGCACTGAATGCGCAGATCGAAATGCCAATTAAGATGCTATAGATAATTTTGTAATTTAGACGTCATCAACTAACCTCAGAAAAGTTTATATTTTAGTTTGATATTTACTCTTTTAAATTTGACAATTTGACAAATTTTAAGTAAAAACCGAGGCATGATGTATGGGCCCAAGTGGTAATAACTAATTAGGCACTATCTATCATTCCTAAGTCTATTAATTACGTTCATCTACGATCTATATAAATAAGTTTAATTTTTAATAAAGATACTAGCATTTTTTTCATCATTCTGTTGGCAATAAATAATCTCTCATTCATGGCTATGCGTAGATATTTCTTATTAGGGAAAAAATATTATCTTAAAAATTAAGGGAAAGTGTATGAGAGAAAGCTTACGTTATTTCTAAAAGGCTTGCGAGACCGAGTGCCACAAGTACAAAGGGCCATAAAAAGTATAAGGAGAATCCTTCCTGCTTAGCTCCGCTTTTAATTACCTCCTAAAAGGCTTGCGACACCGAGTAACCCGTGGATATTTATCATTAGAGCAAAACAATCTTATTAGAATAAAAGGAAAGTGTATTGGGAGAAAATTCAGTTTCTACGAAAAGGAATGTAAAACGGCATACAACAATTATGAAAGGGCCAGAAAGAATACAAGGAGAAATCTTCCTACTTGACCCATCCTTTAATTACCTCCCAAATGGTTATTAGCCAATGTGATTTATTACTTAATATAACCGAAACATCTCAATATAAAGTAAAAATTTCCATGAAATAGCTTATAAGCAAATACTCATGCTTGTCGCTATAAATACTAAAGACATCGATATGTTAAACATGTTGTTAGTATCTATTTGCCTAAATCATTTCTCAATAAATTTGCTCTCATTTGCACCACTAGCGGCCATGCAAAGCGGAAGGAGATAATTGTTCCAAAAATATAAAGAAAGATGGTAGCGCCATATTCAACAACTACATACAACCACATTCATCTGCATATAACTCATTTGGATCATTTGAATTATAAAATATTTTTGTTATATGTGACAACCCGCTAATGCTGATTTGTTTTTACTGCTGCAAATCAAATAAAAAGAAAGATTAGTTAGGAAATAAAAGGTAAGTATGTCTTGGACCACGTCCAATGATACGAGGAGATCAAAAACATGAACAAGAGACATTTTATTTGGCCATGTATTTTAATTACTTTCCAAGAAATCTCTTACAAATTAATAATTTTATGGATTTTTTCTACATTCCAAGAAGTCTCTTATTGATTAATGATTTCATGTGACGATCCAAATGATAATTACCTACTATTTTTATCAACTAAATTTGTAACATCCTCGATTCTGACCCCGTGAGGATCGGCCATGAGGTCCTAAAAATTGACCATGGGCCATTGGTTATGGGTCAATCGGTTTGATTGGCAAGGAATTGTGGATCGGTCATGGTCTGACTGATCGACCAACTGAAAAACCGACTGACTGGCCACGAATTGGTCGAGGTGTCGGCTGTGAATTTTTTACTGACCATACCGATGGGATAGGATCATCAGCTCATAAGATGACTTTTTGATCATGAGAATTGATCACATGATGATTTTGGATCGGCGGATGGTCATGGGTTGATCCAACTAGTCGTAGTTTCTGGTCGCAGGTGATTCCACCCGATTATGCATCAATACATGGACGATCCAAATTGATCAAATGTGACCATCTTCTGACCAAAAATGCATCATTCCCTATTTAATTTTTAGTGGTCAGAACGGAATTTTGAATTGATGATGTCCGATTGTGAATCAGTAACGCACTGATTATGAACCCTACTAGTGGATTAGGTGCCGACTAAAATGAGCCCAGAGATAGACTCGGCTATTCCGTCACCAATTTTAAGGTCCATGAGTGTCTTGTATTAGTGCTAGGCCATGGCTAGCCTTAGGATTGGTCTCAAACCAATCGAAGGACAACCAACCCTATTAGCCAACAAACCACGAAAAGGAACAGTTAGGGCAAATATGGGACGTAATGGCTAAACTTTCGGTGTATGTGATCGATTTTTTGAGATATACCCAATGATCCCTTCTCCGGCCCCAAAACCAATTTGGATGATAGAATTCTCTAGATTGCCTTATTAATGAAAAAAAAAAGACAAAAGTAAACAAATTTCTAGAATCCTCATTAAATGAAGGGGTGAGTTGTTATTTGAATATTTAAAAGTCATGATGGCGGCTAAAATATCTTTGGATATTCTAGAAAAATGTGGCATATATATGGCCCAATTAGAGAGTGATACACGAGCCCTCATTAATAACCGAAAGTTCTAGAATTGCCAAGTTGGCAACTATGCTACCATTATTGTCAAATTTCATTAAATGCTCATTAAATATGGGGTGTAGGTGGACCATTGGAAGAGTGAAAAGCGAGCCATCATCGATGATGCTTACGAGCTTAGATTGCTATGTAAGATGTTCTAGCCTTCCAACTCATTATCTAGGCCACAATTATTGGACCCATAGGCATGCCAAGTAAGGATTTCAGGCGGGACACTTGGAAACATTGGATAGGACTGCTCGGCTTAGTAATGGTGGCACCAAGGGCTATAAATAGGTGGAGCCCTCTTCATTTATTCACCTTGCTCCCATTTTCTCCTCTTTCTCCTTAGACGCCCTCCTCCTCCTCCTCCTTTCTTTCAGCCTTGCATCCTCAATCCATCAAGCTATATAAGTTGGTTCTCGAGGTTTGCCAAGATAAGTAAGATCACTATTCCTCTAGGGTGGTAGTCTCCATTGTCAAGTCTAATTAGGTGCTCATCCATCAACCCGTGGGTAGGATGTTGGATATTTTGTATGGTTTTACTCATGTTTGTGCTTGAATGTGTGCTTGAGTTGTTCACACTTAGAATAAGGCTGTGGTTCGTTTGAATTGAGGTCATCAAAAAGCAAGATCGCCCCAAGCATAAAGTATTGGTTTCAGCATAAATATAATGTTAGGTGTTGACACCTAAATTTTGGTGACCAAGTTATTTATTTATTGCATAAAAATTAGGGATTAATTTTATCCCTGGGTAAAAAAAAAAGAAAGAAAAGAAAAGAAAAGAAAGGAGAGAGAGAGAGAGAGAGAGAAACGTGGGAGAGAGAGACAGTAGAGGGAGTGACAAGTGAGAAAAAGTAAAAAAAAAAGGGGGGGGGGGATTCGGTCTTCTTTGAGGGTGTTTGTCACGCCACTACGGGTCTTTGTTCAATCTCAGTTGTGCCGACTGTCGTGGTTGTACCGTTGCACTGTAGGCCCTCGTGCCACCGCCACCGTTTCGCCGGTAACCCCCTCGCGCCATCATCGCTTCTCGAGCGACACCTCCTCCTACGCACCTCCGATTGCCCTTGCTCGCTCGACCCCCTGCCTCCGAGCCACTCCAGTCTCTCCAACACTGCGTCTTCACCTCACTTGTAGCCTCTCACGACGCCGCCTCTGCTGGCCCTGCCTCTACCTAGATTTGTTGGCCCCGCTTTTGCCCAGAACTGCCATGTCGAATTGTTCATGTCACTGTTGTAAACCAATCCGCGATGTTGTTTCTACTCCTGCTTCATCGACGCCCCTACCTTCAGCCTTTGTAGCTTCTCCACCCCGACGTTGATTCCGATCCGCTTGTCACCGGTCAGCGAGCCACCGCCCCTGCACACCGCTTGGATGTCCTCTCCGAGTGACACCCACGGCCTGATGTCAATGTGGGCCATCCTCCTCTTTGAGCGACGCCACCACAAAACCTCCTTGCCTGCTGCTGATCTGTCGTCGATTCCTTCGCCAGCCTCGCTTCGAGCTCCGCCATCTGCTGCCGTTGGACTCTTCATCAGAGCTCCGGCAACCTGCCATCACAACCACTCGCCCCTAGCAAACCACCACAAGCGGCCATACTGGAAAGCGAAAGCAAAAAAAAAAAAAAAAAAAGGAGAAAATAAACTTAGGTATTTTTTTTTAATTTACTTTATTTTATTATTTTTTTTATTTTTTTAGTAGAATTATTCCTTGATGTATGACCGAGATTCCGACATGAAATAGCCTCTCAAATTAGGGATTGGCAGTCCAATTTTCGCGTTCTAGGTGTTAAATTGGTGGTTTGTGCACTTACATGATCGCTTCACATGTTAGGGAGGTAAATTAAAATCAATTCAAGCTGTTTACTAAAAAATTTTTTTAAAATAAAAGAGAAATGTATCGAAAGAAAATTAGAGAAATCTAATGTAACCAAGTCCCCGAACTCACAAGTCTCTGGTTCACAGAAGTAAAGTAAATCTCCCATTACTTTATTTGGGTTTCTAATCGACCCACCTAAAATAGATTAGTGGCAATCCTGATTGAAAATCATTTGCATGTTAAGAATTTAAACCTAAGTCGCGAATTGGTATGGGCTTGGAAGAGTTCGAGCTAAGTTAGACTTGGTAATTTATTAGCCTAATTTTATGTGGTGAACCCGAAATTTAGGTCGCAACAGCTTGGCAACTCTGCTGGGGACTTGAGTTAAAACTCTTAGTGGACTTAGATCAATTTTTCTTTTCTTTTGAAAATTTTTTTTGTTTGGCAGCGAGGATTTTAGGTACGTCCCTAACATTTAAGGTGTTAAATGTACGTCCCTAACATTTAAGGTGTTAAATGTTCTTGTAGGATGTGAGGTATAAGAGGAAGTATTTGCTAACCTCTGTTTCGTAGAGAGGTGTAGGAATGTATGGTTTATTTTCATGCTGAAGTGTTGCTTAATATAAATTGTTGTGCATGCCTACATTTGCACTATACTCTTGCACGCACAACCTGCCGCCGGACTTGGGCCGCATCTAGGATGGTATCGAGATGGATACCACTTTGACCGCATGCTCGCGGTACGAGTCACCCATCTCGATCTTGAAACTTCTTTTTTGGTGTCAAGAGTACCCACCTCGGTCTGCATGCTCATGACCTGGGTTAGCTCTTTGACAAAACCAGAGTCATGAGGACTCGAAATAGTCCGCATGCCCATGGCTAGTCTAATCATCATTGTGGCTTAACTTTGCTAAGCTTGTCTAGAGTAGAAATCGAGCCTCACATTTCATGTGCATGTTTATGCGATTGCCATTAATTTTCCTTGGTGAAGTAAGTCTTCTATCCTTATATCATGCCATTTATTTTGTCGTGCTTTTGGTCAGTCCATGACAATATAGGTCAATCATTGATTTAATTCCTTTGTGAATTAGGAATGAAATGAGAAAATTGCCATGCAATGAATCATTTGGAAAATAAATAAAAAAAAATTGGAAATTTGTTTTCAATTCATGTCTTGGCTCTTCCTAGTTTATGTTTTGGAAATTTCGTCCCTTGAATTAGGTGATAACGGATCATCCACGTATTACACGATCAAGAGCTAAAATGGCTGATCAAATTGAAATACGTGATCGTATATCCACTATGGAAGCCCAACTCCAACAGTTGCTCACCTTTATGCAACTCATGACAGCTCAAATTCAGTCCCTTCGAGCGGATTTGACTCCTGCACCTGCTCTCGCTAAGATAGTAATTCTGAAACAGGAAGACAAGACCCAAATGAGCGATGACGACATGCCCAAGCTAGAAGATAACTCACTGTTGGTCATTGCCAAACCTAACAATTTCCCTAAGATAGAGCAGGATGAAGCAGAAGTGATGGACACTCTGGAGCAGCCAAGTGGCAAATTCGATTATTTGGTAAAGTATTCGGCTCCTCCAAGCTTTTATATTGATCCCCGCAACATAGTTCCAGATGGGTGGGATGGCATGGACGATCCGACGCCTCCAAAGAAAGAGAACTCTAATGACGCCTTGGAAGGGATCACAAGTTTGTTGAATGACCTCTTCATAGGAGCCAATGACGAGGGACCTTCACAAGACATGGGCGTTAGCCCACAAGAGTAACTTGTTACTTTTGCACATTCCCCTACATGGGAATTTTTATCGCTTTCTAGAAATTTTTATCGCTTTTTAGGAATTGTTTTCACTTTCTAGGAATTTTTTTTATTTATTCTTTTACTCTCTTTTTAGAAATTAGGAATCGCAATTTCCATTCCAATAATGTAATTCATTTGATTCTATTTAATGAAATTACATTTTTATTTCCAATTTTGAGGGCATGATGGGGTACACCAAACCAGTCCAATGATGATATCCAACCATGAAAGAAACTATCATCCATGGAGAAATCCCAAGGGTTGGACTTTCTCATGCTTCCTCCCAATTTTTTTTTTCGAAAACAAAAGCATGTCGCTGTTAAAAAAAAAAAACATTTTCCCAAAGCTTGTAGCAGATTAAACCTGTTTGTTTGTCTGACTCATTTACTTCTTATTTCATAGCATAATTCTATAACTTGTTATGACGAGGGACATCTGAAAATAGCGTATCGAGATTCAATGATCATAAACTTGACTTGTGATCAACGGGTTTAGAGCATACTTGCAATGAAAAAAACATATTTGGGGCAAGTAAAAGAGGACCATCATTCTCCAGTGGAAGATCCTAGGGGCAAGTTTGTTCCAAATTACAGCTCATATGTGGTAAGGAAGGTATTTCTTGGAGGTACCTTGATCCTAGCAGAAATGGATGGTCGTGAGTTTTCCACTCCAATGAATTCTAATGCTGTCAAAAGTTTTACCCATGATAGAATTTGATGTGTCATGTTTTGAACTACAAGTATTTGCCTCAATGAGTCGCAAATTCAATCGTTCAAATTTGTTACAAATCTTGCATGTTTTTCTTGATGAATTATGTGAAAAAATTTTAATGTGTCAAATGGGATACTTTGGAATGATGAAAGGCAAGCGTTATTCCATACACTAACTCCCAGTGAGTAGTGTGGAAAATTCCATGTCTACGAGGAAAATGGTGATCTCGCAAAGGGTACGTCAACTGAGGTGATGAGAGGCAGTTTCTTCTTCTACCCAAAACACTATAGGTATACATATTGTTTAGTCCTTTGAGCCCACACACATGAAGAGCTTTTTGAATTATCCTTATCAAGGATCATCCCGCACTTGGACTAAATTTAAAGTGAATGATAGGAATTTTTTTACTCACACTTGCATCAATCTTCGAGTATTGCTTTCGCAGTGTAACTTATACAATAATTGAAGTGCCTTAGGATGACGAAGAATAGTTCTTTCTTTATCTTATACACTTTTATCCATTGCATAGCCCATTTGAGCTTATGAATTCGTTTCATATCAAACCCAGTTGGTGATCATCCCCCATAATTGGGCAAGGCAAGAAAAAAAGACAAACCACTCAAGTAGCATGGTTTACAATGCTGATAAAAGATGAAGGCTGTGCGAGTCCAGAGAAAAAAAAAAATGGGGCATGAAAAAGCAGTGTGCTTGGTAAAAGTAAAACCAATGCCCACAAAAAGAAAAAATAAAATCAAACAATGGTTGAAGTCGTATCCCAATAGTGTGGTACTAAAAACTCAAATGCTGAGATGTTGCAATCAATGGAGTTGTGATATGAAGAAAATCTTCAACAGCGGAGAAGAAAATTGGTGAAAATGTCAAGATGATCACCAACTTTGATCCCCTAAACGCTTTTTGAGCCTAATGATCGTTTTGTTTCTCAACCCATGAACCAAGCCTACTTTATGTCCCTTACAAAGTCTCTTCAGATTATGGCACTTGAATTAATGTAAAAGTTCATATGTTTGAGAGCATTGCTCGAAGAAGTGTAAGTAAGACAATTTCTACCTCATTTCATATGTTTCTTGACTTGAAGACCAAAAGATGATTGTAGAATATCATTCTTTAATAAGCCTCGACTCAAAGAGTCCATTTATTAAAGACCTCTCAGATTGGTAAGGTCGTACCACTTGTGAGATTGTTCAAACCCTTGTTTGGCATGACAATGGTGAGATAGAGCAATTGTCGAAATCTTGCATCAAAGGTCAGGATGAAATGACCATTTTAATTCGGATGGGTGAAAATTCCTTTCAAACTGAAAGATCATCCATTTGACACATTCATGTCACTCATGTGTTCAGATTGGAATATTCTTAAGAAAATCCATATGATTGTTTTGAATGACAATTATCTCCTATGAAAATTTGGGTGATGTAAATATGGTAAAATCATTATGCATAAACTTTGATTGAATTGATGAAAACCTCACTGAATTTTGAAATGTGCATTCTAGAGTAGCTCGGATTGTCTACGTCTTTAATGAATGCATATCAGTTCTTGCTCTAATCATATCTGACAAGTAATAGTTCCTTGAAGACCGAGTAATACTTGACGTTTAAATTGCTACTTGAAGTCTCGAGACTCGACGTGCTTTCATAGCCCAACATCTCTTTTCATTGACTCGACGTGCTTCCGTAGCCCAGCGTTCCTACATATTGACCTGGCGTACTTCAAAAGCCCAGAGTCATTTTCATTGACCTGGCATGCTTTTGTAGCCTAGTGTCCCATTTATATTGACTTGGCGTGCTTTCGTAACTCAGTGTTTCTTTATATAGACCTAGCGTGCTTTCGTAACCCAGTGTCCCTTTTCATTGACTTGGTGTGCTTCCATAGCCCGATATCCCTTTTAATAGACCCGGCATGCTTTCATAGCCCAATGTCAAATTATATTGACCTAGCGTGCTTTCGTAGCCCATAATCCTTTTTATCGAACTAGTGTGCTTTTGTAACCCGAAGTTCCTAACCTAGCATACTTTTGTTGCCCAAAGTCCTCTTTATCAACCCGGCGTGCTTCAGTAGCTCGGTATTCGATTATATTGACCTAGCATGCTTTCGTATCCCAGAGTCCGTTTTATTGAACTAGCGTGCTTCCGTAGCCCGGATTTCTTTTATCGACCTGGCGTGCTTTCGTAGCCTAGAGTCATTTTCATTGACATGGTGTGAGTCCCCCTATCAAATCGGCGTGCTTTCGTAACCCAAAGTTTCTCTTAATTGACACTCGATTAAGTTGTCCCCTAGAGATTTTCCTCAGATTCAGTCTGATTAAGGCAACTAAAGAAAGCTTCAGGTCCTAGTCAAATTATCTATGCTGCAATGCTAGGCAACCGAAGAAAGGTTCGGGTTTTAGCTAAGCAAAACCTCGTTTAGGTGATCGTAGAAAGGTACAGGTCCTGGAAAAGCAATTTTCCCATTCATGCGACTGTATAAAGGTACGGGTCCTAAAAAACGAATCCTCGTTTAGGCAATCGTAGAAAGGTACGGGTCCTAAACAACATTTATTACTCTAATAGGCGACCGTAGAAAGGTACGGATCCTAGAAAAGCAATTTCCCCATTCAAGCAATTGTAGAAAGGTACGGGTCTTAGAAAGTGATTTCCTTTTTAGGCGACAGTAGAAAGGTACGAGTCCTGGAAAACGAATTCCCATTTAGGCAACCGTAAAAAGGTACAGGTCCTAGACAACATTTATTGCTCTAACAGGTGGTTGTAGAAAGGTACGGGTCATGGAAAAGCAATTTCCCCATTCAGGCGACTGTAGAAAGGTATGGGTCCTAGACACAACGAAACACTACCATACTGGGCGACCATAGAAAGGTACAGATCCTAGGAAAGTAGTTTCCCTACAAAACATTGTTGTCATACTAGGTGATCATGGAAAGGTACGAGTCCAGTCTCCTTACATAGCCTCGTTACTATTATAGGTGACCGTAGAAAGGTATTGGTTCTGAACATGTAACATCAACTATCTTGAATCACTCTACCCTCCTTAAAGGTAAGTTATTCCAAGTAGGTTTCTTTATCATTTGCATTAGCATTTCCATGCATCATATAAATTGCATTTCAAAATGGAATTCATCTTCGGATAAAAAATCATTCAATGCCTGTGTATGATCAAAATTTAGGTCTCAATTTGTCTTTGAATGCAACCTCTACGAGCTCACCTTTAAAGAGGGGCAGCTATTGACACCTAAATTTTGGCGACCCAGTTATTTATTTATTGCATAAAAATTAGGAATTAATTTTATTCCTGAGAAAAAAAATCTTAGAATGCATAACATATAAATTTAGGTGCATTTGCATTGAGCTGGTGACAAGTGGGTTTAAATTGGTAGTTCTGAGCTTTAACTTGGCAGGCCGGACTAAGCTTACGAAGCAAGCAAATTGGCTTGAGCTCTTTTTTTTTTTAATGACAAAAAAATGGATATTAAAGTGGATTTTTGGAATGTAAGAAAATCACATTGCAATCTTATCTTTAGCAATAGACGATAAAATCAGCGGAGATTTTGGTGATTGGGAGGTTATAGGTAATCTTCGTGAGATGAATATTCACAAAAGATTGCATTTGTTTGGCCTATAAAAGGGTGTGTACGGAGGTCGATCAAAGGGGGGGCGGCTTCTCTTCATTGGAGGAAGAAAAAAAAAATGGGGAAGCTACTGAAGGAAAAGGTCAAGGCTAGCTAGGGTAAAAAAAAAAATAAAAGAAAAGAAAGGAGAGAGAGAGAGAGAGAGAGAGAGAGAGAGAGAGAGAATAGAGGGAGTGATAGGTGAGAAAAAGTAAAAAAAATAAATAAATAAATAAGAGGGGGAGGGGGGGGAGTCGGTCTTCTTCGAGGGCGTTTGTCATGCCATTGCCAGTCTTCATTCGATCTTGCCTGTGCCGATGGTCGCGCTTGTACCACTGCGCTGTAGGCCCCTGCGCTCACGCCATCGCCGTCGTTCCGCCAATCACCCCCTTGCGTTGTCGCCGCTGCTCGAGCGACGCCTCCTCCTGCGCAACTTCGGTCACCCTTGCTTGCCCGACGCCTTGCCTCTAAGCTGCTCCAATCTCTCCAACGCCGCGTCTCCACCTCGCTTGCAGCCTGTCACGACACTACCTTTGCCCAGATCTGTTGACCTCGCCTTTGCTCAGATCTACTGTACCAAATCACTCTAGTCACTGCTGCAATCCAATCCGCAACGCTATTTTTGCTCCTGCTTCACCGACGCCCCTGCCTTCGGCCTCTGCAGCTTCTCTACCGTAACGCTGATTGCAGTCCGCTCACCGCTAGTCAGTGAACCACCACCCCTGCACGCCGCTCGGATTTCTTCTCCGAGCGACACCCATGGCCTAATGCCGATTCGGGCCACCCCCCTCTTCAAGCAACACCACCATAGAACCTCCTTGCCTACTGCTGATCCGCCATCGGTTCCCTCGCCAGACACTGCCGTTGGACTCTTCACCGAAGCTCCAGCGACCTGCCATCACAGCCACTCACCCCAAGCGAACCACCACGAGTGGCCATACTGGAAAGTGAAAGAAAAAAAAAAGAAAAAAAGGGAAATTAAATTTATGTATTTTTTTAATTTAATTTAATTTAATTTAATTTAATTTTTTTAGTAGAATTATTCCTTGATGTATGATTGAGATTCCTACATAAAATAGCCTCTCAAATTAGGGATTGACAGTCCGATTTTCACACTTGAAATCTGACTCGCAATCCTTGCAAAATCGTCAATCTAATCTCACGCTCGAGATTCGATTCGCAATTTATTTAAAAATTGGCCAACTAATCTCATGCGTGAGATATGGTTCGTCAATTTGTGGATATCAATCCTATCTTATCTGATTTGATGTCATGTTGGTTGAATCAATTTTATTTTTATAAAAGGAAAAATCCAAAAAAATATTTGAGTTAGGATTTGGTTTATTATAGAATATTTCTTGTTATCTTGCATATTTAGAATAGGGATTTTATTTCAAATTTTTAAACAAAAATAAAAAAAAAATGCATTCATTTAGGATGTTAGTTTTTCTTTAAATCTAAATTGCACGTTTAATTATGTGTCGATTTTAATTTCGAATTTTATTAAAAAAGAAAAAAGAAAATCATCATCCATATGTCATATAGAATTATGGCATTCTTTGCACGTCATCGCATGTAAGGATTGCATTTTTATTAATAATTTCTCTTAGATAGATTGCATGTTTTTTTTTTTAGAAGAATAGAAAAATCATGTGCACATCCTATAGAATTAGGTTCATGAAAATGCATGTCATTTAGTGATTGTTGTTAGGTTTATTTAATTAGAAATTTCCCGTCATTAGAATTTAGTTATTAGGTTAATTTAGATTGCCACATTTAATTATTGCATTTCTTCAAAAATTATTTTACTTATGTCATATAGTTTAGGTCATATTGCTATGTCATACCATTCCATGTTAGATTAGTAGCATGCATTGCATAATGCATGATTCTAATTAAATAAGTAAAAGTGAAAATTGAGTGACTGCGTATTAATTAGAAATCATATTTAGGACTGCCGATGTGAATTCTGATCTAATATTGTAGATGCTTTCGTTGCTATGAGGTAAGTCCTACAATTTATTCACTACTTTATCTGGGTGTTAAATTGGTGGTTTGTTCACCTGCATGATTGATTTACATGTTAGGAAGGTAAATTAAAATCAATTCGAGTTGCTTGCCAAACATTTTTTTAAAATAAAAGAGAAAGGTACTGAAAGGGCGTTAGAAAAGTCTAACATAATCAAGTTCCTAAACTCACAAGTCTTTAGTTCACAGAAGTAAAGTAAATCTCCCGTTACTTTATTTAGGTTTCTAATTGACCCACCAAAAACAAATTAGTGGCGATTCCTGATTAAAAATCATTTGCATGTTAAGAATTTGAACCTAAGTCGTGAATTGGTATGGGATTAGGAAAGTTCAAGCTAAGTTAGACTTAGTAATCCATTAGCCTAATTTTAGGTGGTGCACTCAAAATTTAGGTCGCGATATTAGATCTAAGCCTTGTTTGGTGTGGGAATTGCCTAAGGCCACAAGGTCCTAAGTCGATATTGAGGCGTGTCGATCTTATGTCTTGATTGGTACAGGGATTGCCCAAATCCATGAGATTTTGGTAAGGCACCAAGCATGCCAATTTCTAAGCTCATTGGGGGTGTGTCTTCAATTACTTTCCAAGAATCCTCTTATGAATTTTTTTTCCATATTGTATTTTTCTTGCATTTCTAGCATCCAAAAAAACACGTTACTGGAATGTGTCTTTTAATTACTTTCGAAGAATTCTCTTATGAATTTTTCTTTCCATATTACATTTTCTTGCATTTCTAGCATCCAGGAAAAACATCTTATTGCGGGCGTGTCTTTTAATTACTTCCCAAGAATTCTCTTATGTTTTTCCCTTCCATATTTCATTTTCTTACATTCCTATTATCCAGAAAAAGCACATTATTGGGTCTTTTATTTACTTTCCAAGAATTCTCTTATGAAATTTTCTTCCCATTTTACATTTTTTTTTTTTTTTGCATTCCTAGCATCTAGAAAAAAGCACCTTATTAGGGCATGTCTTTTAATTACTTTCCAAGAATTCTCTTGTGAATTTTTCTTTCGATATTACAATTTTCTTGTATTTCTAGCATCCAAAAAAACACCTTATTGGGGTGTTTTTTAATTACTTTCCATGAATTCTCTTATGAAAATTTTCTTTGCATATTAAAATTTTCTTTCATTCCTAGTATCTAGAGAAACACCTTACTGGGCGTCTTTAATTATTTTCCAAAAATTCTCTTATGAATTTTTCTTTCCATATTACATTTTTTCTTGAAAACCTAGAATCTATAAAATCACCTTATTTAAGACATGTCTTTAAATTACCTTCCAAGAATTCTCTAATGAAATTTTCTTTACATATTACATTCTTCTTGCCTTCCTAAGAGAATCCACGCCCTATATATAATGCCGCATGAGCTCACAATCCCTACCCATCAAAACTTTCCACCACTTTCTCATCTCAGTTTTCCCGAGAGAAAAACAAAAAAATATATTCTGTCCTTTACATATTCTTCAGGAAAATGTATACGCGCCTCTCCCATCCTGACGACAAAAAGGGAGCGAAGCTCACTGTCGAGGAGTTGGAATCTATCTCTAGTTCCTTCGACGAGTCTATCCTCTCTTCCCTTTGTGGCCTGAGCCCCGCCTCTGCCAGCTTGCCTTGGCTCTTCTCTACTGTCAACGTGCTCACCACCGCTCACTCCGCCGTGAGTTCCTTGATCTACGAGCTGAAGTTGGACGGTGGCGACAGCCTCTTGTCGTGGTATCTAGACAATAGCCTGAAGGTCTTGGATATCTGTAACCGCATGTCCTCTAAGATTGAGCGACTGTGTCTCCACCACCTGGAGCGGAGGATAATGATGAACCTCCTTGACTCGGGGGGCAACCCCTCGAAGGAGGACATTCACCAAGCAAGGGATTTACTCGCAGACTCGGAACGCGAGGGCATGGCCGACATCGAGGAGCTGATTAGAGACTTGGCCACAAGCAATGTAACATCGGCTATGCGAAGGAAGGACTTGCCGGTCGATAGGGTCGTTCGCCGTGCGGTCCAAGCTGTCAATTTCTTGACGGCATTCATTACCGGAGTCATATATTCGGCCCTGTGCTCCTCCTCTAGGGCGATTGCCTCCATATACGTCCCAGAGGAGTTCCCTTGGGGTGACTCTATCCGTGCAATCGAGTCAACAATTGTTGTGGAGTCGAGACATGGTGAGGAAACGGACAAGAAGACACGGGTCTTGGAAGAGCTTAATGATGTGGAGGCACGTGGGAGGCATGTGTTGGAGGCGATTGATGAGGTGGTGGCATCAGGAGGCGATGGAGAGGTCGTGGGGAGACTAAGGGAGGTAGCAGTTGGGCTGGAGAAGGCCACTGAGCAACTATTGAAGGGGTTATACCATCTAAGGGATGGGGTGGATGAGCTGTTCCTGACAGTGACGAGGATAAGGAAGGAGATGGTAAACGAGTTCAGGGTGAGTCTGTGGAAAGGATCGTTGCCTGAGAAGCCATTAAAGCCCAGCAGGAACAACTAAGTGAAAGAAAAATGAGAGGAAACTTGTTTTTTCAATTTGATATGTCATCTGGAATTGTGGTTTAAAGTTTATATTCAAACAAAAGTAAAGAGCTACCCAAAAACCGTTGCAAATCAATTGATAATTAACAACTTGTTTTTTCACGATATAGGCTTAGACCAAAGTCCAACCTACATGTTAGGGGAAGTGTTAGAGTAATTAAATTTTAAACCATATCTTCATCTAATAACTTAACCTTTTAGAACAATTAATAGTGGTTTCACAAATTTTCACAATCACAATCTTTGGAGGTAGTACACATTTTTTGAAAACGTTCAATTACTATCGTTAGCCCTTGAATTTTCAATTTGTTATTGTTGTTACCCATTTGTTGTATTTTCCAATAGCATGTGGAATGCATATGACTTTTAAAGGGTAAATGTGGACTGTCAAATCATTTTTCAAAGAAAGACCTCTTTTACTCTTGACTTTTGTAAAAAATGAAAAATTAACATAATGGAGAAAATAAATAAATAAATTTTAATTAAAAGAAATAACTATCAATAATAAGATTAACAATAAAAACTGTCAAAGACTAATGGAATTAATAATAAAACTAATAATATATTTTAAGGCCCCATTGACAAAATGTTCAAATGACGAAGTATTTTAAATGGTAGACAGACATAATAATTATTACAGAAGATATTTTCGAAAAATCATGGATTTTGGTTAATCACTTCTCTTTTTATAATTTTATTAAATATCTTTATTAATCAATCCTTGCTTTGCTTTAATAAATCTTTTGAATAGCCAATTTTTGTCATTTGACCTTTTTGGTATTGAGGCTTTTTCCCTTCTTATCTAATTCATGTTTATTCTGTCTGAAAGTATCTTATTTAGTTCTATTGAGTGGCAAACTTTTACATTCTTCTATCATTTTGATTTATTGTTGATATTGATACTTCCTTTATTGGTATTCTAGTTAATTTAATTATCTCTTTTTTTATTTTTTTTACAGCAATTAAGAGTAAAAGAGATTTTCCTTTAGAAAATGAGATGAAAAAATATTTTTACCACGTAAAAATCATAAGCATTACATATACTAATTAAAAAATCATAGAGATTTAAACAAACTGCAACAAAATGAAAGGGGTATTTTACAACAGTCAAAAGCTCGGGTGCAAATATTTACTACTCCAAAATCCATGGGATGTTTTATAATATTCCCAGCAGTACACCGCGAGGTGAAAATACCATCTTTCGTGAAGAAAATTATAATATTCTTCTTGTATGAAAATTATTCGGCCCTCTAAGTTGCTAATGTAAAAGCTATGGATTAAGATTCGGGTCAGCTTAGCTTTGTCAATCTTGTGGGTTCAACTTAGCTTTGACGCGGCATTCTAATGAAAGTGATTACCAGAGGGTCGAGGATATTGAGAAAGCATAGCAAGATTACTGACAATATCGTATTTGTTTTTAGTGCACGTGCATAATGTCTATATATACAACCTATCGATCAAATCTATTCATAAAATTTTAAACGTAAGTGAACGTATCGAACAAATAATATAATGATAAGAAAAAGTATCATCCCATGGAGATCGATGATTAATAAACTAATTAAATACTAAAATAGATTAATTCTAAAATTTATCTAATAAATCAAAATATAATTAAGAATAAATTAAAAACAAAATTTGTAGACTAAATGCAGTAAATCGATCAGATAAATATGTTAGAGCATCTGATTTCACCATAACCATTAGATAGGAATTTCATATTGTTGTGGGTATAAGAACAATATCAAACATATGATAACGGAATTTCTTAATCTATTTACTATCATATCTCTAGATATAGCAAACTTACTCAGCTTATTAATCCACTATATCTCTATGTGAATTAAAATAAACATAAGTATATTAAAAACTATGAAATTCCCGGCTTACAATGAGTCTTTTGGATCACCTTATCATCGAAAGCTACACAAATAACGCAGTATATCTCTATCCACGTTTAATTCATGGTTATATATTATAATTTGCAATTGTATATTATCACTTCTTAGTCTCAAACACGCACATCAGATCATTCAAGTGGTGGCCAGTCACTCAAAAGCATTATGCATAATAATATATAACTCACATGAATAAAATCAATTGCAAAACATAAAAATCATAAAATTCACATCATCATGGTTAGACTACATCGTAGCCCTAACAAAAGAAAATTAGAACATAGTAGAATAAGAAATAAAAATATAAATCAAACCCAACATCTTGAATCAAAGAACAAGAAGTTTGTCACTACTTTGATATTCTCTTCAAAATACTTGAAAAACTCTAAGAATAATGAAAAACGATTCAACAAAAACCTAGCTGCTTTCTCTTGCTCTCAATGTTCTCCTCTTCAAAGGATATATTCCTGATATCTATCTCTCAACACTTATAGATAACATTAGAGAACAAAATCAAGAATTTCCTGATTTGATATCCATCTTCCACTATTGTTTTTTATTTATTTATTTGAATTTATGATATTTATCATTATTTTCCTTAGCTTCTCCACATCTTATTATTCTGCATAAATAAGGAAAATTCAAATAATCAAAAGGAAATCCAAATATTTTTTCATAGATATTGCGTTAATTGTTGCCTAAAATAAGTAAAATAACTCTATTTTTATATAGTTATTAAACCCCCAAACTTAACATTTTGCTAGTCATCGACCAAAATCAAGACATAACATATACTCAAACAAACAGCCTCTTTCATGACATCTTTCCATAATTGATCAAATTCACAATTCAAATAAAAACACAAATTTCATCTAAACATTGAAATTGATTTATAAGTTAAGAACAATTCTAACTATGTGATCGAAGTGTGTGTGTGTGAGTGCTTATCTTTTTCGAATTATATGCAATTTAGATAAATTCACATTGACATGCAACCTCTTAAAAATTCTCAATAATTATGACCAAATCTCATAGGTTTGTTTTTCACTCCTCTCTCCACTAATGTAAGCTAATTATCCAACTAGAAATTAGTAGGACTTTTCTCGGTTTGTAATATAAGGTTGGGCTAAAGGTAAGATAACGGGAATTTTAAACTCAAATCACTCATCAACACGTTGATTTTTAGGATCTAAGTAGAGTCAATGTCACTGTCCAATTTCACTCATTCAAGATAATTTTTCTACCATCATATATCATCATTCTTCTTTTTTTCTTTTTTTCTTTTTTTCTTTTTTTTTTCTCTTTTTTTGAATTGATTTATGGTGGAGTTTCTCCCAAAGTCCCTCCTAATATAACATGAAAATTTCCAACCCATTGAGTATTCAAAAGGCTCACTTAATTGAAAGTTGGATAGGGAATCATAAAAGCAATTTTTATTTATACACCCCAAACAACCATTGCAATCACTTTTTTTTTTTCATACTCCATCCTTCCTCCCAAATTTCTATTAAGCTCAAATATTTTTTTATCCCAAAAAAATCAATGTGTTCATAGGGCATGGGACAAGGATATAATTTGATAACGGCTAGGCTAAATATATATGGGTGTCAATGAAAAATTTGGTAATAATTAAGGCTCAACGGGGTGATTAGGGATAAATAAACAAGGTTAGTTTGAAAGGCTCGATCGATCCAAAAATTGCCTAAATCATTTTCTTAGTTAGATTTAGTTTAGGATTTCACCTCAACAGAAAATCAAACAAATTCTAAGATTTTGGTGAAATTTAAGAAAATCACATACTTCACATGAATGTTCTCTAAATTTACACACAATTAAAAAATTAAGGACTTTTAGTGTTCAGTAAGTGGATCAACATAATCAGAATTAAAATTAACTCACACATCAATTGCAAATTTAAACAAAATTTAAATTTTCCTAAGAATTGCAAAAATCCACAACCAGGAATGCAATCATGTTAAAAAAAAAATTATCCAAATTTTTTTCTCCCCCCCCCCCCAAACTTGAATGAAGTAGTGTCATCAATGCGAAAAATATAATAGGAAGAAGAAAACTCCCTTGGTTGTAGGATAAGTTCATAGATGACCTTGATGATTAAACTCTTAAAAGGTGATCCCTAAAAAATTATCTTGGATAAAACAGAGAAAAGTTAATCTTTTTTTTTTTTAGCAGAACATAAACTCAGTAATAAATAAATTAAAATATAATTAAACTGCTTGGGTTGCCTCCCAAGAAGTGCTTACTTTATAGTTTTCAGCCAAACTATCTTAGATGTCACTATTTTGGAGGATGAAGTTCATTGGTGATCTTCTACTTGTTGTAACCACCTTTGAAGTAGGGTTTCAAACGTTGACCGTTCACTTTAAATGTGCCTTCAGTGTCATACGCAACTTCAATTGTTCCATATGGGAATACCTATATAACTGTGAAAGGACCAGACCATCGAGACCGCAACTTTCCTAGAAAAAGTTTAAGACAATAGTTATAAAGTAAGATTTTTTGATCAATTTTAAACTCTCTTCTGAATATGTGCTTGTCATGCCATCTTTTTGTACACTCCTTGTATAATTTAGAATTTTCATAGGCCTTATTGCGAAATTCCTCCAATTCATTCAATTGCAATAATCTTTCTTCACTTGCAGACTGCATGTCAAAATTCAGAAATTTCAATGCCCAATATACTTTATGCTCTAATTCCACTAGTAAGTGACAAGCCTTCCCAAACACTAGCCTAAATGGAGACATCCCAATTGGAGTTTTAAACACTGTCCAATAAGAGCATAAACAAGAAATGTTCTTCCCAAAAATAATTTTTAACATTAGAAAAAAAAAATTATTCTGTTGATATGATAATTCAGGCTGAAGAACATTACTTACTAAATAATTTACAAAGTTGGCGTACCAAGGAATTTTTGTAGACTTGATAGAAAAAATTTTCTCATCAGGGAACTCTTCAAAAATTGGGTCCCCTTCTTATCTTTGATTTCCAAATCAAATTCTTGCAGCAGTAGAATCCACCTAATCAACCTGGGTTTTAATTCTTTTTTTTTTCAAGCGGATATTTAAGAGTAGAGTGGTCAGAATAAACTATAACTTTTGAGCCAATTAAATAAGAAAGAAATTTATCAAAAGCAAATATTACTGCCAAAAGTTCCTTTTCTATTGTTGAATAATTCAATTGTACACCTGACAAGGTTCGATTGACATAGTATATGGTTCGAAAAATTTTATTCTTTCTTTGTCCCAAAACAGCTCCTATTGCAAAATCGCTAACATCACACATCAGTTCAAAAGGTAAATCCTAATTTGGTGTGCCATAATTGGTGTTGATATTAACTTCTCCTTTAAAGTGTTAAAAGCCTGCATGCATTCAACAGAAAAATTAAAATGAGCAACTTTTTTCAAAAGATTAGAAAGAGGTTTAGCAATTTTTGAAAAATCTTTTATAAATCGCCTATAAAATCCTGCATGCCCCAAAAATCCTCTGACAAGTTTCATAAATGTTGGCGGAGGTAATTTTGCATTGATATCCACTTTGGCTCGATCGACTTCTATTCCATTTTGAGAAATTTTGTGACCGAGCACTATTCCTTCCTGCACCATAAAGTGACACTTCTCCCAATTCAAAACGAGGTTAGTCTCCTCACATCTTTGTAAGACTAAAGCCAAATTATTTAAACGAGAATCAAATGCTAAGCCAAAAACGGAAAAATCATCCATGAAAATCTCAATATATTTTCCAACCATATAAGAAAAAATAGCCATCATGCATCTCTGAAAAGTAACTGGTGCATTACAGAGACCAAATGGCATTCTTCTAAAAGAAAAAGTACCATAGGAACAAGTGAAAGTAGTTTTCTCTTGATCTTATGGTGCAATAGGAATTTGATTATACGCTAGAAAACAATAAAACTCATGCCCTACAAGTCTTTCTAACATTTGATCAATAAATGGCAAAGGAAAGTGATCTTTTTTAGTGGCATCATTCAATTTTCTGTAATCCATACACACACGCCACCCAGTTACTATTTTAGTTGGAATCAATTCATTGTTGTCCTTTTTTTTTAACAATCATACCTCCTTTCTTTGGCACAACTTGTAAAGGATTTACCCAAGAACTATCAAAGATAGGATAGATGATACCTGCATCAAGTAGCTTAATTACCTTAGCTTTCACTACTTCTTGCATCCTCGGGTTCAAATGCCTCTGAGGTTGGATAGTGGGTTTATATTGCTCCTCAAAATTTTGTGCATGCAAATTGAAGGATTAATTCCCTTGATATCAGTTATTTTACATCCAATTGCACTCTTATGCTCTCTTAATACTCTGAGCAGTTTCTCCTCCATCAAATTCGTCAAAGAAGAAGATATAATTACTGGTAAAGAAGACCCTCCATTCGAAATAAGCATATTTTAAATGAGAATGTAAGGGTTTGAGTTCAAGAATTGGAGGCTCTTCAGTTGATGGTTTAGGCTTTGTTATGTATTGTCCCAACTCCTCAAATTTAATTGCCTTTTGCTTTGAATATGGTAGAATTGCCTCCATGAAATTTGTGTACTCTTTTATCTCTTCATTATGAATATCTTTGTCACTTAGTTGAATCAGACATGGTTCAAGTGGATCTTTAAAAATATTTTCCTGAAAAAACTTATTCACCAACTTGTCAACCGTCTCAATTCTAAAACAACAATTATTATCAAATAGATATTTCATTGCTTTAAAAATATTAAATGAAACAATATCATCTTGAACTTTAAGAATCAACTTCCCGTATAATAGCTTTTCCTGTTGCTAGAAAAGGTCGATCTAAGATAAGTGGTACCTCAAAATCTTCCTCCATATCAAGAACTATGAAATCTGCAGGAAAAATAAATTTGTCAACTTTTACCAAAACATCTTCCACAATATCTCTCGGATTTTTAATTGATCGATCAACTAGTTGAAGTGACACTGTAGTTGCTTTTACCTCGCCCAATCCTAATTTTTTAAAAACTGCATCAGATTAATACTTGCTCCTAAATCACATAATGCTTTTTCAAAATAAGAATCCCTAATAGTGCAAGGAGTAGTAAAACTCCCTGAATCTTTTAATTTCGGAGGTAATTTGTTTTGTAAGATGGCTGAACACTCCTCATTTAACTTCATAGTTTCATAATCCTTCAATTTCTTTTTGTTTGCCAAAATTTCCTTCGAAAATTTTGCATAAGTAGGCATTTGCGCTAGGGCATCTGTAAAAGGAATGTTAATGTGCAATTTTTAATTATATCAAGAAATTTAGAAAATTGCTTATCTATTTTGTGCTACTGGAGTCGCTGAGGGAATGGAATTGGTGACACATATGGCTTGGGATTATCTGGAAAAAGTTTACTCTTATTTGTCTCCATTGATTGTTTATTGATCACATCTTCCTTGTCTTTGAAAATCTCCTGTTTGACATCTTCTTCTCCCACTTGTTTACCACTTCTCAGGTTTATAGCATTTATGTTTTCAATTGGATTTTTCTCTGTGTTGCTCAGCAAAGAACCTTGTTATCTCCTTGACATCATGCTTGCTAACTGACCCACTTGCATCTCCAAATTTCTAATTGAAGTCTCTTGGTTTTGAAATCTCACATCCGTGCTTTTGATGAAGTCATGAGTAGTATTAGCAAGTTTGGTGACTATATCTTCCAAATTTGACTTTGTCTCTTCTGATTGTTTGAATCTCAGTGGTCTTGTCACATTCTGATTATTCCATGAAAAAAATTTGGATGATTGCGCCATCCCAAATTGTACGTGTTGGAGTAGGGATTATTCTGTGACCTGTTAAAATTCCCAACAAAGTTAGAAGTTTTACTAGATTGTTTGAAAGTATTACCTACCTAACACTCTGTGTTAACATGTCCTCCACCACAAAAATCACATGTCAAATTCTGAATTTTAATGGCTGAAACACTCATATTATCTAGTTTTTTGTTGAGTGCTTCAAATTGTGCAACAATTGCAACAAAAGCATCCACTTCATGAACTCCACTAATTTTTCGCATTGGTAATCTCTCAATAGGCCACTGGTAACTATTGGATGCCATCTCCTCTAATAAATTGTAGGCTTCTTCTGGTGTTTTATTATTTAGAGTTCCTCTTGCAGATGCATCAATCATAGAATGAAGATTTGTACTAAAGCCATTATAAAAAGTTTGTACCTGCATCCATATGGGTAGTCCGTGATATGGGCATCTCCTAAGAAATTCTTTGAATCTTTCACATGCTTCATATAATGATTCATTATCCATTTGCATAAAATTAGTAATATCGTTACGCATCTTCATAGACTTTGCAGGTGGAAAGAACTTACCAAGAAATTTATGAGTTATATCATTCCATGTAGTAATTGATCCTGCAGGAAGAGAAGAAAGCCAACTTTTAGCTTTGTCTCTAAGAGAGAATGGAAATAATCTCAATCTAATAACATTATCTGTAACTCCATTATATTTAATGGTGTCACAGATTTCAAGAAAAGCATCGATGTGAATGTTTGGATCATCGCTTGGTAGCCCGCTGAATTGCACTGATCGTTGAAGCATTTGAATGAGTGACGGCTTAATCTCAAAGTTGTTTGCTTGAATTGTAGGTCTTCTGATACTTGATGTGGTGCCTTGAACTATTGGTGTGGCATAATCTCTTAACAGTCTACATGGATTTTCATTCTCACCGTTTGCCATATTCTTAGCGTGATTTCTCTGTTCTCTCAGTTGCCTTTTTAATGTACACTCAATTTCTGGATCAAGCTCAACAAGTTTCCTTTGTTGGCTACGTGTCATAAACCAATGTACACCCTAAAAAATAAAACAAAACAAAAGCTAGATTAAACTTAGAATAATCCGGTATCAATATTAATTAGTATTAAACAAATGATCCCCGGCAACGGCACCCAAAACTTCTTCGTAAAATTCTAAACGCAAGTAAACGTATCGAACAAGTAATATAATGATATGAAAAAGTAATGTCCCACGAAGATTGATGATTAATAAACTAATTAAATACTAAAATAGATTAATTCTAAAATTTATCTAACAAATCAAAATATAATTAAGAATAAACTAAAAACAAAATTTGTAGACTAAATGTAGTAAATCGATCAGATAAATATGTTAGAGCATCCGATTTCACCATAACCACTAGATATGAATTTCAGATTGTTGTGGGTACAAGAACGATATCAAACATGTGATAGCGGAATTGGAATTTCCTAATCTATTTATTATCCTGTCTCTAGGTATAGCAAACCTACTTAGCTTATTAATCCACTATATCTCTATGTGAATTAAAATAAACATAAATGCATTAAAAACTATGAATATTCCCAGCTTACAATGAGTCTTTTGGATCACCTTATCACTGAAAGCTACACAAATAACATGGTATATTTCTATTCACGTTTAATTCATAGTTATATATTATAATGAGCAATTGTATATTATCACTTCTCAGTCTCAAACATACACATCAGATCATTCAAGTGGTAGCCAGTCACTCAAAAGCATTATGCACAATAATATATAATTCACATGAATGAAATCAATTGCAAAATATAAAAATCATGAAATTCACATCATCATGGTTAGGCTACATTGTAACCCTAACAAAAGAAAATTAGAATATAGTAGAATAAGAAATATAAATATACATCAACCCAGTATCTTAAATCAAAGAACAAAAATTATGTTGGTCTTCTCTTCAAAATACTTGAAAAACTCTCAGAAGAATGAAAAACGATTCAACAAAAACCTAGCTGCTCTCTCTCACTCTCAATGTTCTCCTCTTCAAAGGATATATTCTAGATATCTATCTCTCAACGCTTGTAGATAATATTAGGGAACAAAATTAAGAATTTCCTGATTTGATATTCATCTTCCACTACTACTTTTTTATTATTATTTGAATTCCTGATATTTGCCATTCTTTTTCTTATCTTCTCCATAGCTCATTATTCTGCATAAACAAGAAAAATTCAAATAATCAAAAGGAAATCCAAATATTTTCTGATATATATTGCGTTAATTGTTGCCTAAAATAGGTAAAATAACTCTATTTTTATAGAGTTATCAAAATCCAAGTACTATAATCCCACAAAAAATGTCTTTGGAAACTTTTAATAGTACACTTATTTGATTAATAATAAAAGAAAGTAGATAAATGTCTTTGGGAACTTTGAATATTACATTTAGTTAATCAATGATAAAAAAAAAAAAAAAAAACTAGATAAGCAAATTCTCAAACTCTTTACATAGGAAACATATCTCAAGTTTAGTGGTAAAAAATCCACACAATGGTTGATTGACCAAGTGCTTTCTTCCTCAACAGGCTACTCAAGTCCGTCGTTCTATTATTATATAGCTAATGTGAGTTTTGGGGGTACATGTGACTTCCTGCCTCATTTGTCCTTTTTCTTCTTTAGATTATTATTTCCCTATATTTATATTGATCTTCTATGTGAAATTAATAATGTTGTGATTGTTAAATGATTTGCCACACGATAACACGTAGATTAATGTTTTAGTTATAAATGAAAGGCGGAAAAGATCTCATGTGTACTTAAATCTCAATCTCTTATTTTATGAGAAGATAATTATTCAGATGGAAATATTTCTTCTCAATGACAAAGCACTTATCTATAGAGTAGAGTCAATAAAAATTGAAAATAAATGGATCATCTAGACGGGTCAATTATTTATGCAATCCAATAATTAAAAACTAGGATATAAGAATAATCAAATAAATTAAAGTTAGTATGGGTTTCCTCTTAAAAAAACGTGAATAACGTTACTATTAACTAGAAAAAAAAAAAGAAGAAGTGAAGACGAGAGTGCGTTTTGCCACTCTAAAATCAATAATCATTGCTAATGAAGATTATTGGGTTAGAAGTTAGCAATTCAGCTAAATCGTGGCAAGCTTCGTGTTATGAAAATATTTTGCTAGCACATGGTTGCTTAAGAAATCTATACTAATGAATCCGCCATAGTGAATGCACAAATCAAAATGCCTAAAAGATGCTTCATAATTTAAAGGGAAAATGTCACAAATGGTCCATGAACTTTTATTTAATGTTCAATTTCATCCATGAGCTTTCTATTTGCTCAATTTGGTCCCTAAACTATCACTTAATGTGCAATATCGTCCCTAAACATTTAATTTGATCAATTTGATCCCTGAATTATTAATAAATGTCTGATCTAGTCCCTAACTATTTGAAAATTGACCAATTTCGTCATTATGTTAGTTAAAGTTAACGAAATTGGCTTCCATGGCTTTTAGTCTCTTAAATATAAAATTAAAAAAAATTTTAAAAAAAAAAAGACATGTGGAATATCCACATGGAAATTACCTTTAAAACAGGACAAATTGTGGCCACCGTAAAAAAAAAAAAAAAAAATTACAGAACCACTTATTCTCTTTGCTTTTGTGTCAGTGCTCTCATCTCTAACTGACCCATAATTTGTTTTCCTTTTTAAAGATATATATTGACTCATAATTCTAGTAGTCCAACTTAGTTCCACGTTATCAATTAATGCTCCATGTCATCACTTAACAGTTTGAACGAACAGAAGGACTAGATGGAACATTTGTTAGTAGTTCAGAGACCAAATTGAGCAAATTGAAAGCTTATGGACGAAATTGGTCAATTTTTAAATAGTTAGGTATTAGATGGACATTTATCAATAATTCAAGGACCAAATTGAACAAATTAAAAGTCTAGGGACGAGATTGCACATTAAATGAAAGTTTAGGGACTGTTTGTGACATTTTCCCTAATTTAAATACCATTAGCTAACCTTATAATAGTGAACAGATTAGTTTGGAAAAAGGTCTTTTCCACTTGCCAACTCAAACAAATTTTAAGAAGCAATTAGTAGACCTATCAAACAGGTGGGTCATTTTAGGTTTAGGTCAATTCATAAATGATCAGACCCAAATTGACCCATTAACTCATTATGACTCATTTATTTGTAATGTAAATTTCTCGACCTATGTCCAACCTAACCATACCTAAATCACATCTGGTCCAACCCTTATAGCTAAAACACTTACATATTTAACCCAATATAAGAAAATTTGTTTCTTATGATTTTAAAAAATATATTACTAAAACATTTACATGCAATACAAATTTAATGAATAATATTTGCAATTTAAAAAAAAAAATTGAGGCTCCACTTGTTTTGTGGAAAATGTAACATTTTTGGAAAATAATTTTAGGAATTCATTTTCCAGGAAAATAATAATATTTTCCAATGTTTGGCTGAAATTTAAAAATGAAATAGAAAATATTTTATGTGGAAAATTTGATTTGATTTTCCTACATGTACTCCATTTAATATTTTTCATTTTTACTTTTATCTTATCTTTTCTTTTTTTAAGAATTCGATTTTTAATTTTTTTTAATTTTCTTTCTTTTCCTTTTCCTTCTTCTTCGGTCAGTCGTCGACCATTGCCAAAACCACTAACACGCCACAAGCGAGTTGGAGGCTTGCCAACACTAGACATCAATGAGATGGAGCTTATCCCTCGCCTATGGCTAGTTGTCGACCACCAACTGAGGAAGAAGAAAAAACAAAAAAGGAAAAAAAAAATTATAATTTCGATTTTTCTAGAAAAATATATTTACAAGACCGAAGAGGGAGAGGGTGCGTGTGAGCTTAATGGGTTGGAAATGAGTTCCAAACTCAACCCATTTAAACCCATTTATTTCGGGCTTTAAATTTTAAAATCCCTTAAAATTAAAGTGACCTATATATGATCTATTTATTTTTAAAAAATTTAATATCATGAAAAACCTTAAACTTGTAAACTTGTGACAAAATGCCCCAACTTAATTTTTTTGACCATAAAAAATCACAGATTTGTACACTTGTGAAAAATTTACCATAAACTAATTTTTTGACTACTAAAAATCTTAAGCTAGTATGCTTGTGACAATTTAGTCTCTGTTAATTTTAGCTAATTTTACTGTCAAATTGTTCAATTAGATGTCACATGGGAGTTAATAGGTATACTAATTTGGGTGTTACAAGTGTATCAGTTTTATGATTGTTCGTAATATTAATCCAATTTAACATGGAGTTTATTTGTTACAAATGTACTAATTTGTGGTTTCAAATTTGTTACACATGTACTAGGTTGGATTTTTTATAGTTAAAAATTAGTTTCAGATAAATTTATCACAGGTGTATTAATTTAGGGTTTTTCATATATAAATTTTTTTTCTTGGACGGGTCATACATGGGTTTAAGACCCATTTTCATAGGTCTAGCAACCAAGCATGATATAAGGACACAAATGATCATTACTAATTTGCACTATATTGCATTCCTAAGTTTACTGTAAATTCTAGATATATGAACTTAATCTTTAAAAATGTTACCAACATTTTTCTGCATTGTTCTAATAGCCATAGATTCTCTCTCATTTGTGGCAACACATGCCTATTTCTTGTTACAACAAAAATATCATATTAATAATAAAAGGAAAGAGTATTGAGGGAAAGCTTAGTTACAACAACAAGACCATAGAGACGGTGTTCAACAACTTCGAAAGGGGCAGAAAGAGTGTAAGGAGAAACCTTCCTACTTGACCCAGGCTTTAATTACCTCCCAAATGGTAATTAGCCATTGTGATTTATTACCAAATAAAACCAAAATGTCTCGCAAGGGGCAGAAAGAGTATATAGAGAAACCTTCCTACTTGACCCCAACGTTTAATTACCTCCCAAATGGTAATTAGCCATTGTGATTTATTACCTGATATAACCAAAATGTCTCAAAATAAAGAAAAAATATCAATGGAAATAGTAGATAAACACATACTCATCTTTATCTTCATCTCATTTATAGGAATCGGTGAAATTCATCAAAATCTTTATTCTAAACATCAAGGTTGATGGTAGAAAAACCTCTAAAAAAAGGATTAATGAACTACAACAAATGTAAATCTACTGTCAATTAAGAGGCTGAAAAGAATTTCGTAATTTAGCGGTAATTAGTTAGCCTTAGCCAAATTAATAGATTAGTTTAGAGATAAAATCTTGTCGAGATTTGGGAAGATGCGGGTTTTGAAGGAGCTTGATGACATGGAGGCACGTGCGAGGCACGTGCTTGACGTGATCGAGGACGTGGCGGCATCAGGAGGCAGCAATCAAATCGGGGGCAGGCTGAGGGTTGCAGTGATTGGACTAGAGAAGGCCACGGAGGCAATGTCAGAGGGGTCGTACCGGCCGAGGGAGGGGGTGAACGAGCTGTTCCAGACTGTGACGATAATAAGGAAGGAGATGGTAGATGAGTTCAGAGTAAGCAAGCAGAAACTACCGTTGCCAAGGAAGCCAACGAATCCAGACAAGAACAACTAAGCAAAGGCGTTTTTGCCATGGAGCACAACTTAGCGAGCTGCCTGCGATTAGAGCGGAAGGATGCAGCAGTCTTGTCATGTACCGTGAAAAAAGAATAAATGGGTAGATAGATATAACTTAATTGCAGAAAAAATAGTAGGGCATAGACATGACGACCACGAGGGTGTTGAATAATAATTTAAAGGATTGGGAAATTGTCGTATGGCCCAACTGCATATGAATCAAGTTGAAATCTCTTGGGAAGGAAGGTCTGATTAGGAGGCTAGTAAACCAAGGCGAGAGACATTTTTACCAGTAACCAAAGATTCACAAGAACTCGACCGTGACATAAGTGCCTCCAAGTTATCATGAGATAACACTCACACTGGTGCTTGTTCATCTTAACTATCATAGTTCAGTTTCTCATCATTGGTAATTCGAAAGAGACATTGATATCTGTAAAACTAATTGACCATGTACATCCATCTTGATAAATATTAGTACCAAATATAGTTTTGAAATCATTAAAATTCCATGGGGATATTATCCCAATACAACTATGATGTAAGAACCCAAGTGATAATAAAACATTATGTACTATTTTCAGTACTAAGTTTACAATGTACATGGATCTATTTCTATAAATCTAATAAATAAATGCACTAGAAGTCTTAAAATTAGTACGAAAGTATAATGTAGTATTAAAACTTTTAAAAAGTACAATCAAATTCTACAACTTGTTAAATTGGTGAAATCAAGTTCTTCCGTCAATTCCATCCAAATTATTAATAGAAAATATTGACGTGAATTTTTTACTATTTTCTTTTTTTATATGGCACTGACATGATTAAAGCATAAAGCATAAGAATATTGTTGAAAGGGAACGCACTGAAATAGCCATCCTGAAGGTGCCACCGAAGGTTTTCTTTGCCAAAGGACAAAAAAGTGGAGGTGATACCTGAGATTTGAACGCAAGCAAAAGCGTGTAGTGGCTGGGGTTATGTACCGCAATAAAGGGATAAATGAAAGGAAAGTGTGTGTCATTGTAGAAAGAATTGTAGGAAATAGAGATGATGAACGATGACGATAATGTACCACCGGCCGCGGTGGCTTCGCTGGATAAGGCCCTGGTGATCCTCAGTTTAGAGGTGAAGGGTTCAAAACCCAGGGGAGGTGCTATGTGTATTAAGTGTGACTCAGGGGTGGTGGGTCCTTCTGCTTAAGTGTCACCTGGGAGTTTACGGCGCGGCTGTCGGCTGCAAGCTGGTTCCTCCAGCACCAAAAAAAAAAAAAAAAAAAAAAAAAAAAAAAAAAAAAAAAAACCGATGATGATAATGACTCATATTTGCAGATTCACATGAATAACTGGATGAGGTGGGATTCATAAAATTCAACATTGCATTTGTATTAAATTCACATGCACTTAATCATGCAATAATATTATGCCCAAACTCAAAAATACTATCAGTAATAATATCCATGGCGCTGTGTTGCTATTGGTTTTGCTATTGCAAAGTTAAACAAATGGAAAGGTTAGGTAAAACATAAATGGCAATTATATCTTGAACCGGGTCCTAGATATGACAAGGTCGGAAAAGCATGAAACGAGACACGGTATTTGAGCGCGTCTTATAATTATTTTCCAAGTCTTTCATTAACACATGATTCTTCAGATTTCTTTCCATAGTCACATTTTTCTTGCACTCCCAGGGGAAACACACACCCTATATAAAGACTATCCACTCATCACCGGAATCATATCTTCGCCCTTAGAAACAGTCGCCCTCATCCGCACCTGGGGAGTACCCCTCGTGCGACCATGTCCTAAGTACCATCTGTATACCCCGTCACCCTCTCCCTTAATCGGTCCAACCCCTCTGACATTGCCTCAGTCGCCTTCCCCAGCCCAATCGCTGCCTCCCTCAGCCTCCCCACCCTCTCTCCGCTACCTCTCATGCCGCCATCTTGTTAATTGCCCCAAGCTCGTGCCTCACACATGCCTCCATGTCATCAAGCCCCTTCAAGACTTAGGTCTTCCTGTTTCTTTCCTTGTTGTGTCCTGTCTCTGCGATAACTACTGACTCACTTTTGATAATGTCACTCTAGTGGATCCGGTGAGGAAAAAGATCGGAAGGTGCAAGTTTTGAAGGAGCCCGATGATGTGTAGGTGTGCCTGAGGCACGTGCTTGAAGCAATCGATGAGATGGCGACATCAGGAGGCAGCAGAGAGAGGATTGGCAGGTTGAGGGAGGTGTTGATTGGCTGGAGAAGGCGACTGGGGTGATATTGAAGGGTGGACTGATTGGGGGAGGGGGTGAACAGGTTGTTTGTAAAAGCAATTGGGATAAGGAAAAATGTTATTTACTTGTTATTTCTTCTCTCTTTATTTAGATTTGGATGTTCTCTTTTCTCGTCTAGTTCTAGATCAAAGAGTTTGAACTCTTCCGATCTAATTCTAGATTTATGAGTTTAACAAATATACTTTTAGGAATTAAATACACCTCTGTTCTGTTTGTGTATAAGTCCTCTGCCTTCAACTTCAGTGGTGATCGTTGAAGTTCCGTCATCCCACTAAATCTTGACAATTTGCTCTTCCAAATAATAGACTTGTGTTTGTTCAACCTGGTTTGGTTCTTTACATATTGCAATAGTGTAAAGGAAGCTGCGCCTAGGCATGCATAGCCAACAAGTAACGCCGTAATTATAAGAGAAAGAATTCTCAGGGCGTGCTCATCACTAGCGAATATACGAGATTCAATGATCAACCATCAATTATTTTGCTTGACAAATCTGCTCTTGTGGAACACGTGTGTTTAACCTTGATGGTATTTCATTGGCCCTCCTTATTTTTTTTTATTTGGCTTTGTTTTGCAGTATTTTGGGTTTTGCTCAATTTCGATTTACTTTGTCATGAAGTCTATGTACTTACTGTGTATCCTTTTGACTAATGAATATAATTTTCTTTCAAAAAAAAAAAACAAACAAACAAACATGGCAAGAACAAAAAAGCGAAGGAACACAACAATATGAGGGTGATGCCTATGATTAGGGGTGAGCATGGTTCGGGTTGGGCCAATCGACTCCCTAATCCTAGGACCAACCCGCAGAGTGTTGGTCCTCAATTTTTGGAACTGAGGACCGATCCTATTGAGCTTGAGACCAAGGACCGAACCAACCCAAAGGGTTCAATTCGATTCTAGGGTCAACCTGGGACCAATCGATAATTTTTTATTTTATTTTTTGTACTCCTTAAAAAAGTGATTGAGGACTAGACTGACCCAATGGGTTCGGTTCGGTTTCAAGGTAATCCAGAACCAACCAATAATTTTTTATTTCATTTTTTGTACTTCTTGAAAGGGCCACCGGGGATTGTACCGACCCAATGGGTTCGATGATGAGCGAAGTCAGCTAAGAAAGGCAAGCGATGAGGGTCAAGTGGGGTGAGCGTCGAACATAATGAGCATCGAATGTCGAGTAGGGAGCAACAAACCAAGTGAGCATCGAGTCGTGAGCGGCACGAGTGATCTAAAGCGAGCGAGGTGAGTGTTGAGTGGTGAGCGGAGAAATTGTCTCTTTCGATTTTGGAAAATTGAAGACTAAGAGGACAAATACGACAGAAGAGAACAAATACTAGAAAACAATGCCATAAGGTGCTTTTTTTGGACACCGTGAAAACTCCTCACAAAAATATTTTTCTCATTCGTAAATTATGACTATTGATGTCGTAAAAGACATTAAAAACCTAAGTTATTAAAGAATAATGTAAAATTACTTGAATTCCTCACTAAATAGTTGTTTAATATTATTGATGCCATTTATTTTAAGGTTTTATCTACATAAAAAAATTATATATATAGTCATGGTTGGTCCGAGTTTGACTGACTCAAAACTCTTAAGACCGAGGACCGACCCGCACAGTGCTGGTCCAGGAATTCCAAGACTAAGGACCAACCCAGTCTCACTGGGAACCGAATCAGGACTAGCAGGGTTGGGCTAGGGGTTGACCTTGGACCGATGCTCACCCTTAGTGAGCATAGTCCAGGTTGGGTTGGTCCACCCCCTAACCCTAGGACCAACCCGCATAGTGTCAGTCCTCAATTTTTGGAACCGAGGACTGACCCTATTAAGCTTGGGATTGAGGACCGGACCGACCCAATGGGGTTTGGTCTAGTTTCAACCAACCGATAATTTTTTATTTCATTTTTTGTACTCCTTAAAAAAACTATTGAAAATCGGAGTGACCTAATGGGTTCAGTCCGATTTCAAGGTTAACCTGGGACCAACCAATAATTTTTTATTTCATTTTTTGTACTCCTTAAAAGGGAACCGAGGATTATACCGACTTAATGGGTTCGATGATGAGCGATGTTAGCTAAGAAAAGCAAGCGGTGAGGGTCAAGTAGGGTGAGTGTCGAATGTAATGAGCATCGAATGTCAAGCGGGGAGTAACAAGTCAAGCGAGCATCAAGCGGCGAGTGGCATGAAGCAATGAGCGGCATGAGTGACCTAAAGCGAGCAGGTGAGTGTCGAGTGACGAGTGGAGAAGTTGTTTCTTTCGATTTTGGCAAATTGAAAACTAAAAGGATAATTAAGACAAAAGATAATGAATATTAGAGGAGGATGATATAAGATGCTTTTTTGGACGCCGTGAGGATTCCTTACAAAAATATTTTCTTCATTTGTAAATTATGATTATTGACGCCATAAAATAAATTAAAAACCTAAGTTATTAAAGAACACCATAAAATTACTCAAACTCCTTACTGAAGAGTTGTTTAATATTGTTGACGCAATTTATTTTAAGGTTTTCTCTATATAAAAAAATTATAAATAATATATTAAATATATATTTATATAGTCAGGATTGGTATGGGTTAGACCAATTGGAAACTCTCAGAATCGAGAATCGACCTGCACAATACTGGTTTAAGAATTCTAGGACCAATGACCGACCCAATCTTCCTTGGAACCGGATCAGGACCGGCAGGGTTAGGCCGATCTAGGGTTGGTCTACGGTCAGCCCTGGACCAATGCTCACCCCTACCTGTGATTTGTCCACAAACAAAACTATGTACGAGTTGTTTGAGAAAATCACACTACAAGTCCTAAACCTTATGTACAAATGCAATTGAGTCATAAACCTTACAATTAGTTCAATCAAGTTTTAAACATTTACTGGAAGTATAATTGAGTTCTAAACATCTTAATTAGTTCAATCATGTCCCATACCATCTTTGAAAAATGCAATCAATTCCATAAATTTTGTTGAAAAGTGCAATTTAAAGATGTCACATAACCACTTTTTATGTGACATGTAGTTAATTTTTGGTATTATTTATTGAAAAAGTTTAACACTCAATTATATTTCGTACATGAGGTTTTGGATTAACTGTCCAATTTTTCCCCATTGTTTTCATGTACCAAAAAAGGGATACTCTCACAAAGCCCAATAAGTGAACTTTTTGAAATGTAAAAATAAATAAATAATATATATATATATATATATATATATATATATATATATATATATAGAAATATAGCAAATCGCATGTAGCAAAATATTAAGCTAACTAGAAGAAAATCATTAATGTCATTAGAAAGATCTATTAAAATTCAAAAATGAAAAATGCTTGAGATCTTGACTTTGCAACTTATAATGAAATCATTGTGCATTGAATGTCTCTTCATTCTTTTCAATCAAATCAAATTGCTCTAGAAGGATTCTCTAATGACCTAAATCAAGACAAGTGATATTAATTCTACATAAAAATAGATGAATTAAAGACAAGATCATAATATGAATAATGAATTAGTAGACAAAAAGTTATCTTGTTGATTCGAATCTCATAGATAAAGATGTGCAAGGTCCTAAAACATTACAAGATTAGTCTAAGGATCGCATGAGTCAATGTGAATGTTTGGAATAAAAAAAGAAAAGTCTTTTGATCTAATTCCATACAGATTTTACTTGATATAGCTCAAATGTTTGGTTGATTAAGAAGATTCACATGACCATGACATATGATCCTATATTATTTCATACAAATACGAAAGTCAATGTAGAGTGAAGCAGTTCATTTCAAAACAAAATAATAGTATGTAACAATGATGATTGAAATCCTTCTATTCTTCCTTGATTGCAAATTAGATTTTGAGAGTAGCTACAATGACCCATTTGATTTAAATGCCCAAGTGAGTTAAAATCAATGAATTTCTTGTGCCCTCATCCTAGCATATTGTTTTCTTCTACAATAATTTTTTTTTTTGGTCAAACTTCTACAAGAAGTTCAAATGCATTAATTTAGCAACAAATTAATGCTAGAGTTCAAGTTGAAAATAAATATATGAGAAAACTACATAGTGTTAGTAGTGAAAAAACATTTGTAAGTTTTGAACTAAATTGCGTTGAATCTAATTTTAATCTAAACCATACACGGCAACTTATTTTTAATGTAAAATCAACAAATCTTCCTTAATATCAATTGGATTCTTGAATTCGTTTTCTCTGGATTGACTAGGTCTCTTTCCTTGGATTGGATCTTTTATTTGGATGCTTTGAGTATCATTTGGATAGAAATTGATTGGGTGCTCTTTAGCTTGATCGAGGTTCGCAATTTGAATCTTTTTATTTACTTCCTTCAATACTTGCATAACAAATTTGAAATCCTCTATGGATTTTCGACCTTCTTCTACAATCTAAATGGCACGATTAAATAAGTTATCGTACTAGTTGCTTGGCTAGTCAAAATTGACACTCTTAGATATGGAGTTTGAAAGGTATGGATGCTTGAAATCTTTTCTCCATAAAGACAATATGTAGTTGCTCTGTATCTCATTAGTACTACTAGAGTAACTAAAATAGTGCCAATTAGTACGTAATTGCTCTACCAAGACAATATATTCTTACACGAGATGTCACATTCGGTAGTGATTCAGCCATATAGTGCTACTTGGTTGAATCATCTTGTCAAGAGCGCTATTAGAGTTACTAAAAGTGTCACGAAAGAGTTCTTGCTAAATGGAGTTCATAATTTTCACAACCTTAGACAAAGACAATGACAAAGGACTTGATAAAGAGGAAGATGATATAGAGTTCTCGCTAGTTTACAATAAATTTTGATAAAACTGTGTCATGCGTGTACTAGTTTAAGATTTTTTGTGAAAAAGTTAATTTGGCATGAATTTATTTCACAAGCATCTCAGTTTGAGATTTTTTATGGCATTAACCCATTAATTGATCCACATAGACTTGCCATGTGCATTCAAGTTAGCAATCTAGTGGCGTTATTTAATGAAAATTAACAGAGAGTAAATACATCACATGTGTATTAATTTAGGGTTTTCGACGGTAAAAATAAAATTAGTTTAAAGTCTAGTTTAAGATTTTTCATAGTATTTATCCTTAAAAAATAACTATTTTTTATTTCTTTTTTCAATTTTTTTCATTCCAAAGTTTATTTCTGAAAAGATATAGCCTTTCAAAGGCAAAAATTACAAGTTTGAAACAATAACAAGTTAAAAAATAATTGCCATTATATTTTTTCGATGTAGAAAAGACACCTCTTAGTTTGTAACCACCACTCATATCTTTTCAATACGAGACAGACAAGGTACTATATCAACAAAAGATCTATATGTTTTGTATATCAATTAACATACATCCTTGTAACACTGAAAGACTAGGCAACATTATTTTGAGGAGAATCAAGTAAACATGGTATATGGAGGTGTCGGGCATGGATTGTAGTGTTACGATTTGAGGATGTAATGAGAAGTTCGAACACATACGTCCTCAGTTGAAACATACAGTAATCAATCGGCCACTAAGACGTAATAGCACTTTTTATATTTGAACACTGTTCGTTCGGGCATTTTAACAAACATATAGCAATCAATTCAACCGAGAAGCAAGAATGCAATATCTAAGGATCAATCTAAACTCAGACTATCACAACAACAACACTGGAGTGTGTTTATGTCACTAATAGATCCTGATCCAGCACAATTTTGGCAGAAATCTCAGCCGGACTTCTTTGCCTCTGCTATGTATGAAGAACATCCGAAAACAAAGCAATCTCCTACCTCAACAAGATTTGATTGTGGTCACGGTTGAATGTTAAAACTAGTGAGAAGTCCTCAACGCATCACCATTGATGATCGGTGCTGCTGAGAAAGTCTTGAACTAACTCGAAGTACTCCGTGCTCATCAATCGCCTACTTTCGAACTTGATTCCTCCTCTACGCAGCGACAAAGTGACAAAGTTAGGCAATAAAGCGATTCAACCATGAAATTGCTCGAGAAAGATATGCAACTGTGACTGGTTTCAACAATGGGCGAGGACCCTGAACATGATCCAGAGCGCTGAAGATGAGAGAGAGAGAGAGAGAGAGAGAGCGGTCGGTGTGTGTTCTTGCTTTGCTCGGTTCCTCAGCTCTCACACGTGCTCTAAGCTTCAGAGAGTTTGTTGTGGTTGTTGTTGTGAATTCTCCACGCTCCTTTTGAGCTCTCTGTGAACCCAACTCTCAGGTGTGAGAATGGCGCCCACTTTAAAAAGCCCAACAACGCATATATGGAGTGCATTTCTTAACTCATATAAATATTAGATGGGTCATAAATGGCTTTAAACATAATGTAAGTGTTAGATGGATCGTAAATGAATTTACAATTTATTCTTACCCAACTCATCTCTGTTTTTCTTCGTTCTTTATGACTCTTATTTGTTTTGTTCTCATTGACTCCGCATTCTTATCTTAGTTTGAATATGATTTTTCGTATATTGGGTTAAATATAGAAGTGTTTCACTCTGCATTTTTATATCAATTTGAATACTCTTTTTTGTACATTGAGTTAAATATAAAAGTATTTTAATAATATGGGTCGAGTTAAGTTAAGTATGAATCATTAAATTTATATTATATAAAAATAGGTCAAAACGGTTTAAATTACTCTATTTGGATCGACCCATTTTCGATTCAATCCGATCCACCTGATTGACCGGTCTAATTGTACCTCATGAGCTGAGGAACCATGGGTCTATTAAGCTCGGGTGTTGATGAAAGCTTTAAAGGCCAAATGTTATGGGCACGGGTTTGGGTTTCTTCATTGGCCAATGCAAATGGACAGATGGCTGAATGGGGCTGTCTTTTTATTATTATCTTTCTTTGTTATTTTAACAAGAACGAAAATTTCAATTATGGGCTAAAATTCACATGTTAACAAGTATAAAACTTTGCTAACATATTAATTTTTGAGCTATTGTGAAAGTAATAATATGTTGTCAGTCATAAATTCTTGAAAAAATAGACCCCATATTATTTATTACTTTTTTGTCCGTGTTTAAGCCTCAATATATAACATTTTTGGATCATTTCAATAGCCGATACTTTTTACTACTGCATGCTATGTTGTTTTTTTTTTCTGTGGCAAGTCAAATAAAAGGGAAGTTTAGTTAAAAAAGAAGATAAATGGCAAGTATATCTTGAACTGCATCCTACAATATGAGGAGTTCATAAAAGCATGAAGAGAGACACCTTATTTGGCCATTCCTTTAATTGCTTTCCAAGAATTTTTTTATAAATTAATGATTCTCTGGATTTTCTTTCCATAGTCATATCTTTCTTGCATTCCTAGCAGAAATACGCGCCCTATATACATGCTGCCAATGCTCATAGCCCATTCGCATCAAAACTTTCCACCCCTTTCTTTTCTCAGTTTGCTCCCTCTTTCCCGGCAACAAGAAGGGTCACCAGCAAGGAGCTGGAATCTATCTCCATTTTCCTTCTACTAGGGCCCGATCCCTGCCTCCGTGGGCTTGCCCCGGCTCTCTGCCGCCGTGGACCTACTTACCTTTGGTTACTCTGTGGTGAAATGCTTGATCTGCAGCGTGAAATTAGACGGCCACAATGGCATCTCGTCTGCTCTAGTTGTCCCCCACGCAATCCACACTTCGTGATGGCGTTTGTCATCCGAGTCATATCTTCGGCCTTTGCGCGCTTCCTCGGGGGCGTTCGTCCGCGTCCGCATCCGCATCCTGGAGAAATTCCAATGGCCGACTCTGTCCACGAGATCGAGTTGGCGATTATTGCGGTTTCAGGACGCGGTAAGGAAAGAGACAGGAAGACGCTTTCTTGAAGGAGCCCATGCCTAATGCTATTGATGAGGTTTGATAATCCAAATATATGTGTGTGTGTGTGTGTGTGTTTTTATTTCCTAGCTAAACTTTCTTTTCATTTTGACTTGCAGCAGCAGAAGCAAATCGGCAGCGGCTGGTCACCCGGGGATGACAAAAAGTTTCGGTAACTTAAACTACCCAGATAATTACATACTGATGAATGTGGTTGTTGAATGCAGCACTACAAACTCTTTCCTTATATTTTTGAAACATTTATTTCCTTCCATTTTGTGTGGCAGAGCGACAGGGCAAATGAGAGAATTTATTGACGATCGAATTAGGATGATAGATGCTGGCAACATATTCAACGATTAATGTATCGATGTGCTTAGTAAGTTTAGGCAATGCAAATAGCGGCAAATATTTATCTGAATCGTTATGTCCCGCTTGATATGCTTAGTTGGTTACTTATGAAGTTGTCGATTCATTTGCATGGGAAGATTTTATCGGTAAAATAATATATTAATTTTGGCCAAGGTTAATTAGTGACCTCTAATTACGAGATTCTAGTTAAATATCTAACAAGAACTCCGTAACTAATCTTAGCCCGGCAAATAGTCTGCAGATAAAAATCTTCCCATGTGATTGACTCCGCAACTTATTAACTAGCGAACCAAGATATCAAGCAAGCGAGGCAATCCAAACAATAAAAAGCCTCTACTTTCATTACCTAAACTTACTAGGCACATCAATGTAAATACAAAATACATTGATATATTAATCTTTAAACATGTTAACAATATCTAATTTCCTAATTCAATTATCGACAAATTTCTTCTCATTTGTGTCACCGCACCACAGCGCCAAACGAAAGGAAATAATTGTTTAAAAAATATAAGGTTTGTGTTTGTAGTGTCGCATTCAAATTCAACAACATTCATCAATATGCAACTAATTTGGCAATGTGTTGTTGCTGTTTTGTTTTTTCTATTACAAGTCAAATAAAAGGAAAGTTCACTTAAGAAATAGATGGCAACTATGTCTTGAATCTCGTTCAACAATACTTTATTTGATCGTGTCTATTTAACTTTCCAAGAAGTGTCGTATTCACTAATATTGCTTTGGATTTTTTTTTCCATGTTCACTTTTTCTTACATTCCTAGGAGACGCCCTGCATAGATACTACCCTTACTCAAAACGTGTTCATCATCGGAATCATATCTTCGGCCTTGCACGCTTGCCATGGGCGTCGTCTGCATCCACATCCCATCCCCTGGCTCGACTATCTCCATGTGATCAAGTCAGCTGTTGTGTCTTTCTATCTCTTTCCTCCATATGTCCCCCAGGGCGACAATGTCCGCACGATAAATTAAATGTTTATCGCGAAGCCAGGATGCGGCAAGGAAAGAGACAGGAAAACGTAAGTCTCGAAGGAGCTCGACGACGTGGAGGCATGCAGGAGGCATATGCTTGAGACAATTGACGGGATGGCAGCATCAAGGAGCGGCGGAGAGAGGGTGAGAAGGCTGCAGGAGGCAGCGATTGGGCTAGAGAATTTTTCGCATCGTTCATAATCCATTAGCAATCTAAGCCTCAGTAGCCTTTGCCAGCCCAATCACCACTCCTTCAACCTCCCCACCATCTCTCAGCTGCCTCCTAATGCCCCATCTATTCATCGCTTCAAGCACGTCCCTCGCGCATACTTCCATGTTGTCAAGCTCCTTTTTGACTAGCGTCTTCATGTCTCTTTCCTCGCCACATCTTGACTCTATGATAGCCGCCGACTCTATCATGCGAACATAGTCGCCCTGGGGACACAATGAGGAAAGAGACAGGAAGATGCCACTGCCAACTTGATCGCATGGTGATTGCGCCAGGGAATATCCTTGGGATGCGGATGCGGACAACTGCCCTTGGGGAAGCACACAGGGCATAGATGTGATTCCATGACAAACGTGTTATGAGTACAGATAGTATTTATATAGGGCGTGTGTTTTCTCCTAGGAATAAGAAGAATGTGATACGGAAAAAATCCAAAGCGTATTAGTTAATAAGAGATTTCTTGAATGCAAATAAATGACACGACAAATAAAGTGCCTCGTCATGCCTCTTAATCTCGTCATATTCAGCACGTGGTTCAAGATATACTTGCCATTTATTTTCTGACTAAACTTTCCTTTTATTTGACTTAAAGTTGCAAAAGCAACAGCACAGCACCATGGATATTGTTGCCGATAATATTATTGAGTTGGAGGAACACCCCCAATGGGGGTTGCGAGGCAATACCCTTGAGTTGTTAGAGAGCTTTTATAGTTTGAATCCATATTTTATTGGTAGTTCAGACTTTGGTTATGAATAGATACTTAGTGTATATATTCTATTTCTTTTGTAATGGAGGGTTGAAACATAAATGTGAGACGTACTAATTATAGTGGAATTTGTATTGGATGTAGCTCTAGTTTAAGGGTAAATTAGGATAAACATCATGTGTAAATTTTTCTTTCTCACTTTTATTCTATATTTCGTTTTGCTTAAATGCCTAAGCCCAACAAATCTCATCTTATCCAATAATTCATGTGAACTTAATTCATATGCATATGAGTTCATCATCGTCATCATCTCTATTGCCTACGATTGTTTCTTTAATGAAACTCAGCCTCTGCTCATTGAGCACTTTCTACTCCCTACGGTCATCCCCTCCTTCAGCCGATCGTCTTCCCCCGACATTGCCTCAGCCGCCTTCTCCAGTCCAATCGCTGCCTTCCTAAGCCTCCCTACAACCTCTCTTTGCCGCCTCCCGATGCCCCAACCTCGTCAATCGCCTCGAGCACATTCCTGGCACTTACCCTCCCCGTCGAGAACCTTCCTTAACACTTCGTTCATCTCCCTTTTAATGTCATTACTCCTCGTTCAGAAAAATGATGGTGGTCTTTGCTCTTGACACAAATCTCTTATTAATTAATGATTATCTGGATTTCTTTTCATACTTGAAATCTTATTAATTGATGATTTTTAGGACGTAACAATAAAAACAATAATCAGCCGTTATTTTCGTTGTCTAATCTTACTACGCACTTCAATGTAGACACTGAATACGTTGATATATTAATCTTTAAACATGTCACTTGTGTTTATATTCCTAATTCGGTCGTTGGCAATTTCTCTCTCATTTGCGCCACCATGCAAACAGAAATGAAATAATTGTTTAAAAAAATAAAAATAAAAAATGTTTTTAGTGCCGCATTAGACAACAACATTCATCATTATGTAACTTATTTGGCCGTAGTGACCCAGGCTGTTTTGGTTTTACCGCTGCAAGTCAATTGACAGGAAAGTTTTTATACTACCGCGAGGTTGAGCCCCATCAACGGCTGAGCCTCACCCGATCAAGCGAGGCCTGCTTGGCCACCAGTTCTGACCCAGCACGTGCAAAGCAAAACGCAAGGGGACCCGAGCTTACCTGTTCAACTTGCGTTGGGAAGGTCGTTGGATGGGTCCGTACGCGACTGAGATGCCCTCTCTTGCTCTTCTCAGTCGCTCGGACCTCCCACTCTCCGTTTGCCGTCTCTCCGCCCTGTTCCCCCGAGGAAGAAGAAGACCCGTCCCTTTTTCAGAGCTCACCCTCGCCCTCAAGCTTGCTCACTTCCTCTGGAACCTCCTCTCTCCAGCTCACTCTCTCTCTCTGGTTTGCTTTCTCCAGCTAGCTCTCTCTCTCTCTCTCTCTCTCTCTCTCTCTCTCTCTCAAGCCTGGCCGACAAGAGCGCATGGCCCCTGCCACTGACAACTATCTTGCCGGCCTAGCCCCCCACTGCCAAGCTTGGTTGTCGCTCCCCCTTTGCCTCTATACCTCCTCCCTCTCTTTTTTTGCAAACCGCATGCAATGCGTGAGGGAGGAGGAGGAGACAAGAGGTCCGCAGGCTGGGCCATGGACAAGGAGGGAAAATGGGCTGGGTCTAAATGGAGAACAAGAAGAAGAAAAAGAAAGAAGTTAGGCCGGCTACCCCCGGCCCGATCTCACCTTTATTATTATTATTATTATTATTATTATTATTATTATTATTATTATTGGCGATAGTAATGTAAATAAATGTCTACGTGCATTGCATCTTAATGAAAACACACGTGATGAAAATTATTTATTTTACTTTTCTTTTAATTAATTAATTTTAATAAGAACCTTTTTTAACCTAATTTTAGAAAATTCAGATTTTCTTTTTTAATTAATACTACTGATGCTAATGCTCCTACCGTCTACATGTTATGCAATTTAATGAAAATTAATTTTTATTTAAATTTTAAAAATTGATCCCTAATTTTCTATATGATAAAGCCCTTAATAAAAAAGGTTAAATTTTAGGTGTCAATAATGTAATGTGATAGTAATAGTCAATTTATATCACAAAAAATCAAATCATAAATAATTATAAATTATTGTGGGACCCGTTTCTTCAAAAATTTGTATCTGACAATAAACTATTATTCTCACAATATCATATAGACTGTTATATTAGCAAAACATTTATCGTGACGAGATACCAACCAGGTCCATCCCCTTTCCCTCAATGCGCTATCCGTCTACTGAGGTTGGAAGGTGACATGAATTCTTCTTCACTCTCGCCCCTTTAAATTCGTTGCTATTATCTACTTCCCTAATTCAATCATTGACAAATCTTCTCTTGTTTGCACCACTTCACCACTATGCAAAGCGAACGAAAATAATTATTCGAGAAATATAAGCAAAGTTTATCTAGGGCCAAATTGACAACTAATTTTCTCTCGTTTAGGCCACCGCTCTACCACCCAAAGCAAAAGGAGATATTGCTTAAAAAATATAAGGAAAGTGTATCTAGGGCCAATAAAATACACGCGACCATTGTGATACTGAAGATGTCACGGTCTGTTACTTATTTATTTCGAATGTTTCAATCATCAAATAAATAGTTTATACGCGGGAAAACGGCCAATATGTTCCTTAATGGGGTCGTTTAAGTCATCAATATTTTCATTATCAATGGTGGCTTACTACCGCTATTGTTAACAGGGAATTGATAAGCCGACTATGCCGCAACTCTTGAAGAGCGACGGTGCATTCTCCACCTCATATCTCGCAAGGATGTGGGCCCTCACTGACAGATTTTATGCGTGCGCTCCGGATGCATGGTCCTTTTTGGATCGTTACAAATTTCCCGTGACGGTGTTGTTATGGTAGTCAGGTCCTTTTTTAGTACTGCCGGCCAAATAGAAAGGTAAGTGTGGTTAGGAAATAAAAAGGCCTAGATGCGTCTCGCGTCCTTACCATATGAGGAGGCCAGAAAAGCATGAAGAGAGATGCTTCATTTGGCCTTATCTTCTTGATTACCTTCCAAGAAATCTCTTCTTGATTAATGGTTTGGGATTTATTTCCATAGTCACATTTCTCTTGCATTCCCAGGAGAGAAAGCCCTCCTCCGTATAAATGCAGCCCGTGCTCACTGCCTGCAAGCATCAAAACTTTCCAACCGCTTTCTCGTCTCAGTTTTCCAGGAAAGAAGAAAGCAAGTTCCTTCCTTCTTCATATTCGAGAAAATGCATATCGACCTGAGCAGCTCGTCACGCCTTTTCTCTCCCCGTTCCGGTGACAAGAAGGAAGAGAAGCTCACCCCTGAGGAGCTGGAATCTATCTCCAGCTCCTTCGATGACTCCCTCCTCACTTGCCTCCAGGGCCTGAGCCCCGCTTCTGTCAGCCTTGCCTGGCTCTCTTCTGCCGTTGACGCGCTCAACTTCGCTCATTCTGCAGTGAAGGCCTTGCTCCCCCACCTCGAACTGGACAAACCTGATGGCCTCTCGTCGTGGTATTCCGACTATAGCAGGAAGGTCCTGGGCATCCGCTCCGAGATCGCTCAACTGCGTGACCACCATGTGAAGCTGAGGATCGTGATTGAGCCCCTCCACTCAAATCCCAACCCGTTGGTGGAGGACATTCGCCGAGTGAGAGATTTGCTCGTAGGTTCGGAGGAAGAAGACAGCGATGGGGTTGTGAAGTCCTCCGGCAACATTGACGAGCTGATCAGAGACCTGACTCATACCATTAGGACATCGGGTCTAGAGAGAAAGGTCTCGGCGGTGGAGAGACCCATCCGCCACATGTTCCATGCTGCCGACTTCATGATGGCGTTCGTTGCTGGAGTCGTGCATGTAGCCTTTTATCCTTCCCCGGTGGGAGTTACCAGAATCTGTGTCCCGGCGGAGTTCCCTTGGGGAGACTCTTTTCGCATGATCGAGAGGGCAATTACCGCGGGCTTGGGGCGCAACCAGGAAAAGGAAAGGAAGACGTCCATGTTGAAGGAGTTTGAGAATGTGGAGGCGCGCCTTAGTCACCTGATCAAGGCGATAGATGAGGTTGCAGCATCAGGAAGCAGCGGAGAGATCACCAGGAGGATAAGGGAGATAGCGGCCGCGTTGGAGAAGGCAAACGGGGTGTTACTGGAGGGGGTGGACCGTCTGACAAAGGCGGTGGACGGGCTGCTCGTAACGGCCATGGAGATGATGGATGGGCTTAGAGAGCGGCTATCGCCGGAAATGCCATTGAAGGCGTACTTTGCAACGGAGGAAGACAAAGTGAAAGTGATTTCTAAGATTTGAGTGCGAGCAAGAGAATGCAACGGTTGTTGTTATGAACCGCAAATAAAGGAATAAAAGATGAACGGAGATTTTGTTTTCATTGATGTGAAAGAATTGTTGTGAATAGAGATGACGAAGATGACGACAATCAATAATCTAGTTTAAAGGCTCGAAAGTTAGGGGTTGTGTCTAAGTCGTTCACATGAATTATTGAATAAGATGAGATCGGCGTTATTCAACATTGCATGTGTATTAAATTCGTGTGCATTGGGATCATGCAATAAGATGGCTGAGTTAAGGTCAAATTCATAAATAAGAGGTCTGTGCACACGATATTAAATTTTACAAAAGAATCGTTCGACCAAGCAACATTAGAAAAGAAATCGCTCAAATCAAACAACACAATTAATTTTGTGAGGTAGGATTTACACTTCATGTAAGTTCAAACTTTAAAATGAGTTCCGATACCATTTTGTAAGATAATTTTTCAGATAAACTTGTTTTGAGAGAAATCACAAGACCAAACAAAAAATTTTAGGACCAAAATATAGCATTCAATTCATGTATTGGCTATATTTGAGAAAGTAAAAAGAAATGAGGGATTAAAAGTTTGCATAGAATATGAAGAAATAAAATTAAATTCTTTATGAAAGAGAGAAAATATAATTTTATGCATTTTTTTTTTCCATATTTTCATCACTCTTCTCTAAAACATAGCATAAATTCATCCGAGAAATACACACACAACATAAGATGTATAAAATGAAAGGACTGAGGCAAATAATTTCATTTTACGATAATTTGTTTTTGACTTTATTGCATTTTTTGATGATTTGTAATTTAATTTTACTTTTGTGATAAATTTTAAAATTATTTTTGCATTTATCATTAAATTTAAAGACTAAGACTCCTGATACCGTATTGTTGGGGTAGAACAGATATGGTATTTCTTTGATGTCCCATTTAAATACAGCAACATTCATGTGCAAGTCACGCATAATTGCATTCTCAATTTAAACACCAGTGTGACATTTTTTTTTTTTTTTGGTTTTTTCGGTTATTAAAAGCTGAATGGTAGAAGATAAATGCAAAAATAATTTAGCTAAAATAAATGTGAGAAACCTAAATTACCGATTTGTAATGGGTGAGAAGTTTCACAAATTGTTCAAATATCTTACAAAAGAAACAAATTTTTTCCTCGGGATAGATATGGCTCAAACCATTGAACTATCCAAAAGATTAATATTCTTTTTCCGAAAGTAACATCTTTTTTATTATTTCATTTTAGTCAATTTTCAAGATCATGAAATTGCAATTTCAAAATTTTGTTTCAAAAATTCCTGGGCAAAGAACTTGTAATGGCAAAGCACATCTTCTTGCAACTTTCTTTATGCACACTCAGGTCGATTATCATATTCTACTCTTTGTTATTTTAGGTTTTTGATTTTTGCAAACCTTCTCTTGACTTAATTTTAATTTAATGTACAATATCTAAAAATTTTCAAAAGTATATCAATACTAACAGGCACAATTTATACATAAAGTTTTCATGATTTTCTGAAATTTCAATTTTTTTTTCCTCAAAGTTTTTAAATTTGAAGGACAATTCATACATAAGCAAATAAAAAGTGTATTCTTACAATTTACCCATTTAATAAAACCATTCAAGTTGAGCCGTCGTCCTCTGACGCCACCTGCATCAGCGTCGCTACGCTGTCGATCCGCTACCGACCACCGCCCTGCCGTCGGACTTATGGTCGCCCAACGACGAGTTGCTGCCCCTCCAGATGCGCGGTTACTCCAGAGCTCAAAATCCAAACGCAAGTCGAAGCCCTATCGCGAAGTCCCCCCCCGGGCGTGCCAAGCCATCATTGCTTCACACGCCGTCGTGCCGACGCTGTGGATATAATCATTGCCGCTCGCCGCATCGTCGCTGTGACTCTCCTCCTGCTTGAAACCCTAATCGCTGTCGCCACTCGCCGCGTTGTCGCCGCTGCTCCACCCCCTCTCTAAACCTTAACTCCCGTCCGCCGCGTTGCTGCCGCCGAGTCGCCGTTCCTCCCCTTCCGGCGACACAAAGAGGCCATGGTGATGAGGGTTACGAAATCGGGTCGCGGTCGGGTCGAACGAAAGCCCCGCTGGGTAGGGTTTTGACCAGGAATCGGGTCGGTCTTGGGTTGCGACTCGGGTTGGGTATACTCGTCCGGGTCTGGCTAAAACGCGAGTTTTCGGGCGGGCCGTTTTTAGGGGATGAGGCCTGGATTGGGCCCTTGTTTCCAGGCCAGTCGCTGGCAACCCGGGGATCCGACCGGGTCATCTTTATATTATATATTTTTTGTAAAAGTAAGAATATATTGAGCTTTAAATCAAATTATACAAGAAGGTTCAGCCCCAATTTACACTCAAAACGATAACAAGTCATAAAGAGTGAAAGGGAGCCGAAGAAAAAACAAAGAAATTGCAAACAAAGAGGCAAAACCACAAAAAACAGAACAGCCAAAACAGCAGGCAATAGAACCAACAAACGAATGTCAACTAAAGCAGCAACAGGGCCGGACGAGACCCAAGAGCAAACATCCGCAAGAAGACCGCATCCTCCAGCACTAGATCATCAACTAGCCAGCCGCCAACAGAGAGGAACCACCAAGGTGAGCCGCATCCGCCAAGCAAGCAATCGTAGGTTCGGGTATCCGAAGAGCAACCATCCAGCCACCTAAACTAAAGAACCACCTAGGAAAACCATAACAGTCCAAGAACGCCATGATAGGTCCATCTTTTTATGCGAAATCTATGATCATGATGCTCAATTTTATTTTCAAGCTTGATATGTGATGTAATATCCTGTAATTTTAACGAAAATTGTATAGTATGAGAACATCTATGTTTGAAATAAGACTACATTAGAAATTTAGATCCAATTTCTCAATCCATAAGGTTTTTTTTTTTTCTCTTTTTCTCAATGGAGACATTCTTGGCCCAAGACAGATCACGATACTAGTTGAATTAATTTTTTTTTTTTTTTGTCGAACTAGTTGAATTACCCAGATCCCCAACTAATTCCACAAAAAATGAATTAAAAGAAAAGGTTCTTCGAGATTTGGCCCGTGCAGGGGGGACAGAACAAGCAAGTAGAGCCCATATTCATCACTTTCCTCTAAACTTCTCTCACCAGGGGCAGTATCATTAATATCTCACATTATCATTCCTTAAATCTTAATCCCCAAGTATATATGATAAGGCAGTTTAGTAAATTAGGAATATTTTCTTCCCGATGGCAAAGCGCGTTTTCAGCGTAGAGTTAATAAGAATAAAAAATAAATGGATCATTCAGTTGGGCCAATTAATTATCCAATCAGAACATTAAAAATAAGGATACAGCAAATACGCCTCCCAAATCCAAGAATTTAAATTTAAAACGGGATTGCTCCCAAAAAAGTGGATAACATTACTATTATTGGAAAATATTGCGATGACAACAGTGAGTTTTGCTACATTAAAATTGATAATTGTGATGAATAGACAGACTATTATATTGGTCTATAAGTTATCCATTTAGCCAAATAGTAGCAAGAAATTGAACATTAAGCCTTCTATTGTTCGGGAATATTTCGCTAGCACATGGTTGCCTAATAGATCCATGTTGATGAATCTGCTGCAATGCATGCAGAGGTAGAAATGCCAACTAAAATGTTACTGTCATCATATAGATATCATTAACTAGCATCGGAATGTCGATATTTTAGTTTGAAAAGTAGTTTTACCAAAGAAGTTTACCCATTTGAAAACTCAAAAAATTTTACGTAACAATCGTGGCATTATATAAGAAGTCAAATGGTAATCACTAATTAGGCTCTTTCATTCTTGAGTTTCTAAGTGCATACACTTAATCTTCTAAGATGTTACTAGCATTTTTTTCCATCATGCTATTAGCAATAAAATTTCTCTCGTTTGTGGGCATGGATATTTCTTAGAGAAAAATTATATTTTTAAAAAATTAGAAGGAAAGTGTATTAGGGAAAAGCCGGCCTTACTACCTAAAAGGCCTGGAGACGGCGTACAACAGCTAAAACGAGCCACAGAGAATATAATGAGAAACCCTTCCCACTTGGCCCAACTTTTAATTACCTCCCAAATGGTAATTAGTCCATGTGATTTATTACCTAATATGACCAAAGTACCTCAATATAAAGTGAAAAATATAAAGGAAAATAGTAGATAAGTAAATACTCCTTTATTAGTATTAAACTTGCAGTGGTTAGGTTTTCTATTTTTTGGTCTAGTAGTGGTTACTTGAAATCATCAAGATCTTTATTTAAAGCATTAAAGTTGACGGTGGATTTTTTTTTTTTTTTAAAGGATCAATGAATTACAACGGATGTAAATAGATTGCCAATGCCGACAAGAATTCCGTAATTTCGAAGTCGTTAACTCACCTCGGCAAACTTTCTAGATGTCCATGTATCGAATTCTTAACGTATTGTCAGTATCTATCAGTATCTAGCTTGCTAATCCTGTCGCTAGCAATTTTCCTCTTGTCTGCACCGCCATGCCACCGCGCAAACCCAAAAGCAATAACTGCTCCAAGAAAGTATGAGAAAAAGTGTTTGTAGCGCCATATTTGAAACCGTTTTTATTCGGTTCATTTCAATGATCAATACAAGCCAAATCAAAGTAGGATTCTCATAAGCCAAATCAAAGTAGGATTCTCATTCTTATTCGGTTCATTTCTATCATCGATACAAGTTAAATCGAGATAAGATTAAGATAGAAAATAAGAGGCAAGTATATCTTAAACAGGGTTCTAGATTATGAATACGCCAGAAATGCACAAGAAAATCAATGCTGGATTCTCTTTCCACGATCACAGTTTTCTTGCAATCCTTGGAGAAAATCCGCCCTGAATAAATACAGCACGTGCTCCCAGATCGTAACTCACCAAAAACTTCCCACCACTTTCTCGCCTCAGTTTCCCGGAAAAGAAAAGAAACGAAAAGCAGAAGCGAAAATTCTTTCGTTCTCATTTTTCTTCGATGGCAGCGATGCTGACCTCCCCGGAGCTAGAATCCATCTCCAAGTCCTTTCACGAGTCACTCGACGCCCCGCCTCTATCAGCTTGCGCTGGTTCTCCTCCACCGTCAAGGAGATCGCCTTCGCCCACTCCGCGGCGAGGTCCTTGATCTACCAGGTGGGACTGGACGACGGCGACAGCCTCTCGTCGTGGTACTCGGGTGACAGCCTGAAGGTCCTGGACATCTGCAGCTGCATCTCCGCTGAGGTCGAGCGGCTGTGTCTTCGCCGTCCGAACCTGAGGAACGCCATCAAGCTCCTCCTCCGCCTGGACGGTAACCCTTTGGAGGAGGAGATTCACCAAGCGAGGGATTTGCTCGCAGGTTGGGCGGGCCAGGGTGGCGATGGGCGTGCGACGTCTGCGGGCGATGTCGAGGGGCTGATCAGAGACTTTGCTGCGAGCACGGGAATGTCGGAGCCACAAGGGAAGATCTCGCCGGCTGCGAGAGTTGTTGGCCGTGCGATCCACGCTGTCAGCTTCGTGACGGCATTCCTCGGCGGAGTCATAACTCGGCCCTGGGCTTTTCGTCAAGGGAAATCGTCAACATGCCTGTCCTAGAGGACTTTCCCTGGAGCGACGCTGTCCTCGCGATCCAGGCAGCAGTGGCCGTGGATTCGGATTTCAGCTACGGAACAGGCATGCAGGCACAGATCCTAAAGGAGATCCACGACTTGGAGGGAAGAGTGAGGGAGCTTTACGACGTGGAGGTGAGGGTGTGGAGCGCGCTCGAGACCATCGAAGATGTGGCAGCGCTCGGAGGCGGCGGAGAGATCGCGGGGAGTCTGAGGGAGGCTGCGATCGAGCTGGACAAGGCAACCGAGGCGATGTCCGAGTGGTTGTACCGGCTAACGGAGGGGGTAAACGAGCTGGTCCTGACAGTGACGAGGATGAGGAAGGAGGTGATAGACGAGTTCACAGCGAGCGCTCGGAAACGACCGTCCACGTCAGCCTAGAGCGACTGAGGGAGAAGGTGACGTTGAAATGGGGGACGACAAAGTCACCTTTAATGGCAGAGTAGGGTACAGAGATGATGACGGTGATGTTGAGCAATCTGGTTTCATGGTTTCGTAACATGATAACATCCTCATCAATTTGTAACGGTTTTTTTCCTCGTGTTTTGTAAGTTTTATAGCGATTTAGTAATTATTTGTCGACGGTCTTGACCGTAGTCAGTTTGCAACGGATTTGCAAAGTCTTTCGATTGAATGCAAGAAATGATGATGGAAAACCGGCTCTCTCTTTCTTTTATCTACAAACTGACATATACCATAACACTAATAAGTTGAGTTGAAATCTCGCCTTGCGGGGATCTCATCAACTTGTTTCGACCTAGGATCAATAGTGTCTCATATAAAATTATCGACTCTAGAGATATAATGATATGAAGAAAAACATAATGGAAAAAAGGAGAATGTCTATTGTATCTTGAAAGGACAGCCACTAGAGCCTATTGTATGAAGTTTTGTATTTTGAGGGACAAAATTTCTCTTAAGGATAGTGCTTGAACGTCTCATACAATTAATTTCATTCTTTTGATTTTTGGAAACCTTACATGTTTGTATTTCTAGTTTATCAATGTCGTACATTTTTATTCGCAATTCTCGTATTTGGTCCTTGCTTGTGGTCTTTCGTGGGTAGACTAAGTAGTGCCGTCGCAGTTGACATATCATCCTGACCCATCATTAGTTCTTACATTGAGCATAAAGGCTTTCTCCTGTTGTTCAAATCTGTTGGAGCTGGAAACAGAATAGGGTCGCTGTCATCAACAACGACAAAGAGTACTACTAGCTTGTAGGGATTGTTGACGGGTATGCACTCCTCCTCTTTCGCATGGCAAGCTTGAAATATTTTCTATGGCTGTAAAGTGTTCCAATTTGCAAGAAATTATGTTGTCTTCTTTAGGAAATAGATTGCAAGAAAATTGATGTATTGGGAGATTCGTTGTAAATTTGATAAGTTGATGATTGAGAAGTGCTTGTTTAGGAAGTTCAAGTATTCTTCTTGGGGAAATTGTGTGGACATGATATTATGTTGATAGATTGTTTACTATGAAATGCTTGCTATTGAGCCAAGCGAATTTTTGCTGTATAAACAAGATTTTACATTACTGACGTGCTTGATTAGGAGTGATAGGGGGATAATACTTACTCAAGAGAATTATATGGAGATGTCACTTCAAAAGAACATCTCAGATAGTGGATATGTGCTCATTCTTGGTGAAGGTGATGTAACTTGTAAATCAGTTAGACAAGAATTATGGAGGAAATGATAATCCTACTAAACAACTTAGTTGAAATAGATGATTATGATGATATAATTCTGAAGGCCATAGGCCAATGAGAAAGAATGGGTGGTAGGCTTGGGGTTACTAGGTATATACGTAAAAATAGAATGCTTTATCCTTCGGTACTTAGTACTAGCGAGGGAGGATGAAAAATTATTTATCTTGGTGATTTGAGGACTGCTCAAGTTCTTGAAAACAAGAAAATTCTTCTCTAACTAATATTTGAAAATAAGGTTGAGTGGTTGAGGAACTTCTTAGCAAATGTTCCTTTGGGAATGAACTACACATTTTATGTTTAAACACTGTGATTGCCAAGAGGCTCCATTGCAATGAATGAAACTTTCAATGGTAGATGTAGACAAATTTGGTTTATGCATGATGTAGTAAATCAATTGCTTATGAATGGAACTATGTCCATCGATTATGTAAAGTCAAAAAGTGGATTTGGTTGATCCTCTGACTATACATTAAGGGAAATGGGACTTAAGTCAGTGAAAGAAAGTCAATAGTAATGACGACCCAGCTTATGTGATTCACAATTCCATGAACTAAGTTCATTAGGTAATAACAAGTTACCTGTTGATCTAATGATGCACTAAAAAAAATTTCTGTCCCTCCTAAGGTGAGAATAGTGAAAGATTAAACTGAAAAAGAGGCTCAATGAATTTCATAGCCATTATTGGTGTTATATTGAATTGTATAATACAGTTGATGGAATCACCTATATAAGTGTGAAGTGGGGGTTCACTCTTATGAGAATTACTGGAAGTATTTTCTAGACAATTTATAAATAAACTAAGCACGCGCATAATCTCTAAGCATAGAATTTTGCTGAACAACAAAATATATGAGGTGGAATGCGATTGGTGATAATTATAATTCACAAAAAGGAATTCTTGATTTATTGAAGTTTCATACTTCACAAATGATTTTGTGAATTATATGTATATATATTGTTTGTATATATATTGTTTTTTTTAGGTCCGATTCATAGCCCAACAAGCACTAGTTCCGAACTTCCAATGCATCATGCTTCAATAACCCAACATTATTCTTTCATTTCTTTTCAAAACTTTATGAAATATGTGGGGCATTTTTGTATATTTTAGTAAGTTTTGCAATATTGAAATCTTTTTTTTTTTTTTTTTACTGTCGTTACTTTTTAATAGTTCTGTTCAACCATTAATCTATAATGTTTTATAGCAGTTCAACAACGGTTTTGTAATGGTTTTGACTTCTATCAATTTGCAACGGATTTGTAACATTTCTCAACTAAATGTAAGAATTCAAGATGGAGAATGGTTGTCTCTTTCTTTTACCTACAAATTGTTACTCCGAATATAATTGGAAAATAATATAAATATATCAAAACAAGAATATTCTTTTTTCTCTTTACATATCTTTCCTTTCTTTGTTTGGTTATACACCAAACATTGTTCTTGTTCTTTCTATTATTTTGTGTGCAATAAGAAGAAGATTTGTGATATTATATCTTGGGAAAGCTGCTAGAACTTATCACACCGAGTTTTGTACTTTGAAGAGCAGAATTATCATTAAGAACGGTGTTTGCACACCTTGGATAATCGATTTTTCAATTTCACAAAAGTTCAAGGGCTCAATTGAATCAAAGTAAAATCCAAAACCGACTTTGATCATTGGTAAAGGTTTGTTCATTACTGGCTTCTTTTCTCCTCCTTCTTTTTCTTCTTCTTTCTTTTGCTACTAATCCTTTTCTCCTGTTTCATTAATTCATGGAATAGTTAGATTAGAAGTCTTAAAACTTACAGGAAAAGTACATTCAAGTTCTGGAAGTTGTTAAATTTGTATAATCAAATATTAAATCTCTAACCTAAACTATATGAAAGATAGTTAAGTGAATGGAAGCATATTTTTCTCAATGGCAATGAGCGTGTCTTTGAAGTAGAGTTTATTGGAATTAAAACTACACGGATCATTCAGATGGGCTAATTATCTATCCAATCAGAACATTAAAAACAAGAATATGAAAGATACACCTGTTAGGGAAGAATTTAAAGTTCGCATGGGTTTGCTCTAGAGAAAATGTGGATAACATAAATAATAACTAGAAAATATGTGTAACAATTAGAGTGGTTTTGCCACTATTAAATCGATAATTGTGGTGAATAGAAGATTTCATTGGTTTTTAAGTTATCCATTCAACCAAATAGCTGCAAACAAATTAAACATTAAGGCTTCGGGGGTCCGAAAATATCTCGCTTGCATTTGGTTGCCTAATAAATCTGTGCAAATGAATTGGTCGCATCGATTGCGCAGATCGAAATGCCAATAGAGAATTTTTGTAATTTAGACATCATTAACTAACCTCATAAAAGTTTATATATTAGTTTGATAAATACTCCTTTACAATTGACAACTTGACAAAATTTAAGTGACAACCAAGGCACCATGGATGAACCCAAGTGGTAATTACTAATTAGGTAATATCTTTCATTCCTAAGTTTATTAATTACGTTCATCTGTAATCTAGATATATAAGTTTAATTTTTAATAATAATACTAGCATTTTTTTTCATCATTCTATTGGCAATAAATTATCTCTCATTCGTGGCAACGCGTGAATATTTCTTCTGAAGGCAAAAATATTATTTTAAAAAAAGGAAAATATATTGGAGAAAGTTACGTTACTTCTAAAAGGCTTGTGAGACCGCATACCACAAATACCGAAGGGCCATGAAAAGTATTAAGGAGAATCTTTCCTGCTTAGTAGGGGTGAGCATGATCTGGATTGGGTCGGTCCATCCCCAAACCTTACGACCTACCAACATAGTGCTAGTCCTCAATTTTTGGGACCGAAGACCGACTCTATTAAGCTTGGGATCGAGGACTGGACCAACTCAGTAGGTTTGGTCTAATTTCAGGGTCAACCCGAGACTAATCGATAATTTTTTTATTTAATTTTTTGTGCTTCATGAAGAGGCAATTGAGGACTAGACTAACCTAGTGGGTTAGATTTGCTTCCAACATCAACTTGGGATCAACCAATAATTTTTTATTTTATTTTTTGTATTCCCTAAAAAGGCAACTGAGGACCGAACCGACCCGATGGATTCAATAACAAGCGAGGTTAGCTAAAAAAGGTGAGCAACGAGTGGCATGTGTTGAGTGGGGTGAGCGCTGAGCGTTGAGTGTTGAGCTCAAGCAACAAGCCAGACGAGTATCGAGCGATGAGCGGCACGAGTGACCCAAAATGAGTGAAGTGAGTGTTGAGTGGCGAGCGAAGAAGTTGTTTATTTTGATTTTGGCAAATTGAAGACTAAGAGGACAAATAAGACATATGAGAACGAGTACTAGATGAGGATGTCATAAGGAGCTATTTATGCCATTTCAGACGCAATGAGGACTTCTCATAAAACCATTTTCCTCATTTGTAAATTATGGCTATTGACGTTGTAAAAAATATTAAAAATATAAATTATTAAATAACAATGTAAAATTACTTGAATTCCTCATTAATGAACTGTTTAATATTATTGATGCCGTTTATTTTAGAATTTTCTCTATAAAAAATTATAAATAATATATATAGTTAGGATTGGTTCGGGTTGGACTGATCCTAAATTCTTAGGATTCGAGGAATTCTAGGACTAAGGATTGACACAGTCTTCCTGGGAATCAGACTAGAATCGGCAGCATTGGGCCGCTCCAGGGTCGGTCCAGAGTCAACCTTGGACCGATGCTCACCCCTACTGCTTAGCTTTGCTTTTAAATACCTCCCATGGGGTGATTAGCCATGGGGAAATTTAATACCTAATATGACCAACCAAAATATCCCGATATAAAGTAAGAATATCAATGTCATGTTTAAGATTGTTTTTGATTTGGCTAGTGGGGGGAAATGTAAAGGACTTGGGATTAGATAGTTTTTTTTTTTTGCCATTTACGGTAACCCGTGGATAGTTATCATTAGAGCAAAAAATCTTATTAGGATAAAAGGAAAGTGTACTGGGGGAAAGTTTAGTTACTACGAAAAGGCCAGTGTAACCGTGTACAATAATTATGAAATGGCCAGAAAGAGTAACAAGGAGATATCTTCCTACTCGATCCATCTTTTAATTACCTCCCATATATTAATTAGCCAATGTGATTTATTATTTAATTTGACAGAAATCTCAGCGTAAAGTTAAAATTTCCATGAAATAGTATATAAGCAAATACTCATGTTTGTTGCTATAAATACTAAACACATTGATAGGTTAAAAATGTTGCTGGTATCTATTTACCTAATTCCATCCTCAATAGATTTGCTCTCATTTGCGCTACCGGCCACTCTGCAAAGCGGAAGGAGATAATTGTTCCAAAAATATGATGAAACAAAGTGGAAGGAGATAATTGTTCCAAAAATATAATGAAAGTTGGTAGCGCCATATTCAACAACCACATTCAGCCATATATATATATATATTTTGGTAAAGACCACATTCAGCCATATTCATCCACATAGAACTCTTTTTTTTTTTTTTTTTGGTTGAGCATATAACTCATTTAAATCATTTGAATTATCAATACTTTTTGTTATATGTGACAACGCGCTATTGCTGTTTTGTTTATACTGCTGCAAATCAAATAAAAGGAAAGGTTAGTTAGAAAATAAAAGGTAAGTATGTCTTGGACCGCGACAAATGATATGAAGAGGTAAAAAACATGAACAGAGACGCTTTATTTGGCCATGTCTTTTAATTACTTTCTAAGAAATCTTTTACCACCTAATGATTCTATGGATTTTTTTTCCTACATTCCAAGAAATCTCTTATTGATTAATGATTTCATGACATGACACTCCAAATGATAATTGCCCGCTATTTTTATCGCCTAAACTTTTTAGGAATGTTAATATAAATAATAAACATGTCGACATATGAGCTTTTTAAACATATTGCTGGTATTTATAGAACCAGTTCTGTCATCGGCAAATTCATTCACTTTGCACTGCCTCGCACTGCACAAAGTGAAAGGAAATAATTGTTTTGAAATTATAAGGAAAGTGTTTGTAGCACCACGTTCAACCACATTAGTCCATATGTAACTCATTTAGATCATTTCAACCATTGATACTTTTTTATTATTGCGGCGACGCTCTGCTTTGTATTACAAGCGAAATAAAAGGAAAGTTAAAATAGTAAATATAATGCAAGTATGTCTATGAGGATGCTAGAAAAGCATCTAGAAAAAACACCTTATTGGGCATGCCTTTTAATTACTTCACAAGAACTCTCTTATGATTTTTTTTTTCCATACTATATCTTTCTTGCATTCCTAGCATCTAGAAAAGCTCCTTATTTGGGATGTGTCTTTCAATTACTTTCCAAAAATCCTCTTATTTCTTTCCATATTTTATTTTTCTTGCATTTCTAGCATCCAAAAACATCTTATTAGGGCTTGTCTTTTAATTACTTTTTAAGAATTCTCTTATGAATTTTTCTTTCCTATTACATTTTCTTGCGTTCCTAGCATCCTCAAAAAACACCTTGTTGGGGGCATGTCTTTTAATTACTTTCCAAGAATTCTCTTATGAATTTTTCTTTCCGCATTACATTTTCTTGCATTCCTGGTTTCCAGAAAAATACCTTATTGGGGGCATGTCTTTTAATTAATTTCCAATTATTCTCTTACGATTTTTTCTTTCCATATTACATTTTCTTCCATTCCTGGCATCTAGAAAAAAACACCTCATTGGGGCTGCCTTTTAGTTACTTTCGAAGAATTTTTTTTATGAAATTCTTTCCATTTTACATTTTCTTGCATTCCTAGCATCCAGAAAAAAACACTTTATTAAGGCTTACCTTTTAATTACTTTCTAAGAATTCTCATGAATTTTTCCTTCCATATTACATTTTTCTTGCATTCCTAGCATCTAGAAAAATACCAGATTGGAGCGTGTCTTTTAATTACTTTCCATGAATTCTCTCATGAAAGTTTTCTAGAAAAACACCTTATTGGGGCGCGTCTTTTATTTATTTTGGGAACATGTCTTTGAATTACTTTCTAGGAATTCTCTAATGAAATTTTCTTTCTATATTCCATTCTTCTTGCCTTCCTAAGAGAAACCACGCCCTATATAAATCCCGCATGAACTCATAGCCCGTATCCATCAAAACTTTCTACCACTTTCTTGTCTCAGTTTTCCTGAGAAAAAATAGGAAATTTATTCTGTCCTTCACATATCCTTCGAGAAATGAATACGCACCTCTCTTATCCGGATGACTTTTACATACTCTTCGAGAAAATGTATATGCGCCTCTCTTATCCCGGCCACAGAAAGGGAGCAAAGCTCACTACCGAGGAGCTGGAATCCATCGCCAGTTCCTTCGATGAGTCCCTCCTCTCTCCCCTCTGTGGTCTGAGCCCTGCCTCTGCCAGCTTGCCCTGGCTCTCCTCTGCCGTCGACGTTCTCACCATCGCTCACTCCGTACTGAAATCCTTAATCTATGAGCTGAAACGGGACGGTAGCGACAGCCTCTTGTCGTGGTATTTGGACAACAGCCTGAAGGTACTGGATGTTTGCAACTGCATGTCCTCCAAGATCGAGCGACTGTGTCTCCGCCATTTGGACCTGAGGATCGTGATGAAGCTCCTCAGCTCGGAGGGCAACCCATCGGAGGAGGAGATTCACCGAGCGAGGGATTTGCTTGCAGATTCGGAGGGCGAGGGTGGGGGTGCCATCGAGGAGCGGCTTAGAGACTTGGCCTTGAGCATTGAAATGTTGGCTCTACGGGAGGTGGTCTCGCCGGTTGACAGAGTTGTTTGCCATGCGGTCCAAGCTGTCAATTTCTTGACAGCGTTCGTTGTCGGAGTCATATCTTCGGCCTTGCGCTCTTCCTCGGGGGCAGTCATCTGCCTCCGCATCCCAGAGGAGTTCCCTTGGGGTGACTTTGTCCGTGCAATCGAGTCGACAATTATCGTGGAGTCGAGAGGTGGCAAGGAAAGGGACAGAAAGATGCGGGTGTTGAAGGAACTTGATGATGTGGAGGCACATGGGAGGCATGTGCTTGAGGTGATTGACCAGGTGGTGGCATCAGGAGGCGGCAGAGAGATCGTGGGGAGGCTGAGGGAAGCAGCGGTCGGGCTAGAGAAGGCCACTGAGGCGCTGTTGGAGGGGTTGTATCAACTGAGGGATGAGATGAAGAAGCTGCTCTTGACAGTGAGGAGGATAAGGAAGGAGATGGCAGACGACTTTAGAGCGAGCTTGTGACATCTGGGAAATTTGTATATGTAATTATATAACATTTAGGATTTTCTATTATGATAATGATACTTAGATTATAAAGTTAAATATTATTTGCCTTAGTATTCGGATGAATATGTAGAAGTTTTAATCGAATCATAAATTTCATGGGCTGCAACGGATAATTTTTCCGTAAACGTAATTGTCCCGAGTCTAGCATATTGAGTCAAATTGGTAGACGTACATTAATGGTAGAATGGGTTAAATTAAGGCTTAATATCCTGAAAAATCTCAAACTGGTACACCTGTGACAAATTTACCCAAAACTATTTTCTTTTACCATAAAAATCCCCCAAATTGGTATACATGTGTCAAATTTGAAAAACCCCAAACTGGTATATTTATGACAAATTTATCCCAAACTATTTTTTTTTTTTGTATCTAGGGAACCCCATACAGCCGGTAGTCAGCAGGTAAACCCTGGGGCGATGCTAGCGGAGGACCCATCACCCCGACGTTGTGATTAAGACCTTGTGCGGCCAGCGGGATTCGACCCCCTCCAGTGTTGTTAACTTCATTGGAGAGCCTTATCCAACTGGGCCACCGCAAGCGGTGGTCCCCAAACTAATTTATTCGACCGCAAAATTTCCAAAAGTGATCAATTTGTGACAAATATACCCTATGCTAAATTGGATTAAAACCACAAAAAAAATCACAAAAATTGTAAACTATGACAAACATAGCGTAAAATCCTAAATTGGTATACCGGTCAACTGTCACGTGTCATTTAACTTAATAATTTGACAGTAAAATTTAACAAAAACTAACATAGGGTAAATTTGTCACAAGTGTACCAGTTTGGGGTAAATTTGTCAAAATATACTAGTTTGGGGTTTTTAGTGGTCAAAAAAATAGTTTGGGGGTAAATTTGTTACATGTGTATAAGATCGGGATTTTTTAGGGTATTAACCCTTAAATTAATTTATCATCGACTTAGTTGTTAATGGGTAAAAAGTATTTGTTTAAAATCTAGCTGTTTAGTATTAATAGTTAGTAAATTGCACTAATGGCGCCAAGGATAGATAAATTATTTTTATTCCCCTAATTATCCACTTTCCACTCTCATTAAGCCACCCATATGCCACTTGTCTTTGTATTATGTCTTGCATGGCTATGTGTTCTTACAAAACAAGATTTTATAGCTAATTTTAACATGTGTTTGGTTGTTCGGATTTCTTAACAGGATATGACTAGATATGATAGGATAAGAAATCTAGGGCTTTCTTCATATCCTATCCACTTTGATGAACTACGGATTTAAAATCAAATATTCTCATATCTTATCCGATATATTGTTTGGTGAACTATGGATTTAAAGTCGGATATTTTTTTAAAAAAAATATCATTAGGCAAATACAAATTTTCAGGTTAGATATTCGCAAAATCATCCAAAATAATATATCTTTTTCAAATTAATTGATTCTCATCGAATTTCATGATTATCCATTATGATAATATTTTCCGTTCCTTTGGAATAATCTTTTGGTTACCCACTTCAACATCAACCATTTTTAGAATAACCTCAATTTCAATATGTTTACTTTGAAATAGGAATTCTTCTCTCTTACAATTTTTTCATTTATTTCCATTTTTTTACAAAAGGGAACACGTCAGAAAACAAGATTAAAAATTTATTCAAGCTTCATTGATATTATGTTGGATTTTCTATGTGTCGTTAGTGCATAATTTCCATATTAAAAAGTATCGTTTTCCGAAAACAGAAAAAAGTTACACACAACACAATAATCAGCAATAATCAAATTCAGAACCCTCCTCCACTAGAACGAGAGATACTGCTGTGCCCTTTGTCGTCTCTTGAGGGAATATTTTAGGGGTAAGTGCTATGGAAGTCCTAAAACTTGTCACAAAAATGCAATTGAGTCATAAAACTTGCAAAAAGTGCAATTAAGTCATAAAACTTGTCAAATTATTTCAATCGAGTCCTAAAGTTAATGCTGTTTGCCTTTTCTATTAAAAATGCTGACGTGACATTTAAAATTAAATTTTCAATTTTCACGTGATTTTTTAAATTATTTTTTATTTAAATTATATTTAAAAATTAGAAAATCAAAATCAAAATTGATTTAAAAAATAAAACATTTAAAAAAAAAAGAAAAAAAATTGGCGGCCGCTGCCCATCATTGGAGGGGCCGGCGACGATCGCCAACTCTAGGTGAGGGTGGCCAGCCCTCACCCAACTCAAGGCGAGGGTCGGCGATCCTCGCCCGAGCTTGGGCAAGGGTGCCCAGATTTGGGCACATCGGCCCTCGTGGGGGGTCAGCGACCATCGCCCGCCTGGCCTCACCGGTCTCGAGTGAGGGCCGATGAGACCTTGCCTAGGGCTGGCGACCGTCGCTCGCCCTGGGCAAGGCCTCATTGGCCCTGAGCGAGGGCCGACGCGGCCTCGCCCAAGGCCGGTGATCGTCGCCGGCCCCTCCGGCAATGGGTAGCGGTGGCGGTAGGGGAGGAGCCGCTGATTTTTTTTTTAACTTTTCTTTTTAGTTTTATAATCTATTTTTTTAAAATGAATAAAAATAATTTTAAAATCCACGTGGAAAATAAAAAATTATTTAGAATGCCACGTCGGCATTTTTAACAGAAAAGGCTAATGGCGTTAACTTTAGGACTTGATTGAAATAATTTGACAAGTTTTAGGACTTAATTCCACTTTTTGCAAGTTTGAGGACTCAATTGCATATTTGTGATAAGTTTTAGGACTTCTGCAGCACTTATCCCAATATTTTATGGGTCACACATTAGAAGGAACCTAAAAATGAGACCAACCCCTCTTTTCTACTTATATATTAGATAATAACATGGTAATAAGTTTCTTGTTAACAAGAGTGAGTAAGTAAAGGAACTAAAAGAAATCAAACCGTCGAACAAAATGATAAAAGAGTAATCTGCAAACACATTAAGTAGCAATCCACTTAAAAAATCATATGATTCCAATAAATGGCATAAAGAACATCTTTTGATGTATTTAATTGTCATAAAACAACAAGGAGGCTACACAAGAAACCTATTAATTAAAGATAAAATTACTACTTTCCCCTAACAACTAGCACAAATTTACCACGATCCATCACTCCAAATCACAACTTATTCTCTTCTCTCATCTCTTGGAGAAGTAATTCCACAATCGTCTCCTTGAAATCCCAAAAAAAGATAAATATTCTCAAGATCCTTCATAATTTTTCTACATAATTTTATTCTATCATAGTACCTAGAGGCATTTAAAGAAGTTTCTCATTGATTTTTCGCTTGTCATTGTCTGAATCCATAGTCCGATGCGGCTAGTGATCATCATCATTCTCTTGTTAGCTTTTTATAAGAATGAGCCAAAAGTTCCTGCTATCTCAACTAAGCTGATAGCCCATTTGTCACTTGCTTTAGTCCTTTTTCTTCTTGAAGAATCATAAATCTTTTGTGTTTGAGAAAAGATGATAGTGGCAGTAAGTTTTGACTTACGCCATTAGTCGCCACATTATCATGATTTTCACCTTCTTCATGATCTACAGCTACATGAGCTTATGAAGGGTCTTTATTGAGATTTCCCTTGGCACAGTCTTTTCTAAATACAGTTGCTAGTCGATCATATTGAGGGAAAGACTTCCCTCTCAAAGAAGCAGCTCCTAGATAGGTCTATAAGAAAAATATGTTATTTTTTAAAAAATGAATCAATTAATAAAGAAGAAAAATGAGAAGAAGTGAAACAAACCTTACAATATTTTTGCCAACTATCCTCAGAATTGAAGCTGGAAAAGGTTGTATCTTTCTTTTACCCACAAATTGTTACTCCGAATATAACTGGAAAGGAATAAATAAAAGATCTATTATATCTTGGGAGGATAGTTAGTAGAGCTTATTGCATTGAGTTTCATACCTCGAAGAGCATAATTATCATTAAGAGCAGTGTTTGCATGCCTCTCATGATCAATCTTACAATTTCACAAAAAGTTCTATGGCTCAATTGAATCAAAACAAAAACGAACACCAACATTGACCATCGATAAAGGTTTATTCATTATTGGCTTCTTTTCTCCTCCTCCTTTCTTTTACTACGAATCCCCTTCTCCAGTTTCCTTATTTTATGGAATAGTTAGATTAAAAGTCTTAAAACTTATCGGGAAAATACATTCAAGTCTTAAAACTTGTTAAATTAGTATAATCAAATCTTAAATCTCAAACCTGAACTATATGAAAGATAATTAAGTAAATGGAAGTATTTTTTTTTTCTCAATGGAAAAGCACGTGTCTTTGGAGTAGAGTTAATTGGAATTAAAACTATATGGATCATTTAGATGGGCTAACAGAACATTAAAAACAAGGATATAAAAGATACACCTGATATGAAAGAATTTAAAGTTAGCATGGGGTTGCTCTAGAGAAAATGTGAATAACGTAATTAATAGCTGGAAAAAAAAATGTAATGATGAGAGTGGATTTTATCGCACAATTAAATCGATAATTCTGGTGAACGGAGGATTTCATCGGTTTTTTAGTTATCCATACAACCATATAGCTGCAAACAAATTAAACATTAAGGCTTCGATGGTCAGAGAATATCTTGCTTGCACAATATGGTTGCCTAATAAATCCGTGCAAATGAATCCGCCGCGCTGAATGCGCAGATCGAAATGCCAATTAAGATGCTATAGATAATTTTGTGATTTAGACGTCATCAACTAACCTCAGAAAAGTTTATATTGTAGTTTGATATTTACTCTTTTACATTTGACAATTTGACAAATTTTAAGTAAAAACCGAGGCATGATGTATGGGCCCAAGTGGTAGTCACTAATTAGGCACTATCTATCATTCCTAAGTCTATTAATTACGTTCATCTATGATCTATATAAATAAGTTTAATTTTTAATAAAGATACTAGCATTTTTTTTCATCATTCTGTTGGCAATAAATAATCTCTCATTCATGGCTATGCGTAGATATTTCTTATTATGGCAAAAATATTATCTTAAAAATTAAGGGAAAGTGTATTAGAGAAAGCTTACGTTATTTCTAAAAGGCTTGCGAGACCGAGTGCCAAGTACGAAAGGGCCATAAAAAGTATAAGGAGAATCCTTCCTGCTTAGCTCCGCTTTTAATTACCTCCTAAAAGGCTTGCGACACCGAGTAACCAGTGGATATTTATCATTAGAGCAAAATAATCTTATCAGAATAAAAGGAAAGTTTATTGGGAGAAAATTCAGTTTATACGAAAAGGAATGTAAAACGGCATACAACAATTATGAAATGGCCAGAAAGAGTACAAGGAGAAATCTTCCTACTTGACCCATCTTTTAATTACCTCCCAAATGGTTATTAGCCAATGTGATTTATTACTTAATATAACCAAAACATCTCACTATAAAGTAAAAATTTCCATGAAATAATTTATAAGCAAATACTCATGCTTGTCGCTATAAATACTAAAGACATCGATATGTTAAACATGTTACTAGTATCTATTTGCCTAAATCATTTCTCAATAAATTTGCTCTCTTTTGCACCACTAGCGGCTATGCAAAGCGGAAGGAGATAATTGTTCCAAAAATATAATGAAACATGGTAGCGCCATATTCAACAACTACATACAACCACATTCATCTGCATATAACTCATTTGGATCATTTGAATTATAAAATATTTTTGTTATATGTGACAACCCGCTAATGCTGATTTGTTTTTACTGCTGCAAATCAACTAAAAAGAAAGATTAGTTAGGAAATAAAAGGTAAGTATGTCTTGGACCGCGTCCAATGATACGAGGAGATCAAAAACATGAACAGAGACATTTTATTTGACCATGTATTTTAATTACTTTCCAAGAAATCTCTTACAAATTAATAATTTTATGGATTTTTTCTACATTCCAAGAAGTCTCTTATTGATTAATGATTTCATGGGACGATCCAAATGATAATTACCTACTACTTTTATTGACTAAACTTGTAACATCCTTTGATTCTGACCCTGTGAGGATCAACCATAAGGTCCTAAAAGATTGATAATGGGCCATTGGTTATGGATCGATTGGTTTGATTGGCAAGGAATCATGAGTCAGTCATGGTCCAACCGACCGACCGACTGACCGACTGACCAATTGACTAACCAACTGACTGATCACGAATTGGTCGAGGTGTCGGCTGTGAATTTTTTACTGACCATACCGATGGGATAGGATCACCAGCTCATAAGATGAATTTTTGATCACGAGGATTGATCACGGGATGATTTTGGATCGGCGGATGGTCATGGGTTAATTCAACTAGTCGTAGTTTCCGGCTGCAGGTGATTCCGCCCGGCTGTGCCCTGATACACGGATGATCCAAATTGATCAAATGTGACAATCTTCCAACAAAAATGCATCATTCCCTATTTAATTCTTAGTGGTTAGAACGGAATTTTGAATTGATGATGTTTGATCGTGGATCAGTAACGCACTGATTATGAACCCTACCAGTGGATTAGGTGTTGATCGAAATGAGCCCAGAGATAGACCCGGCTATTCCGTTACTAATTTTAAGGTTCATGGGTGTCTTGGATTAGTGCTAGGTCATGGGTAGCCTTAGGATTGGTCTCAAACCAATCGAAGGACAACCGACCCTATTGGCCGACAAACCATCTAAAGGAACGATTTGGGCAAATATGGGACATAATGACTGAACTTTCAGTGTACGTGATTCAATTTTTTGAGATATACCTAATGATCCCTTCTCCGGCCCCAGAACCAATTTGGATAATAGAATTCTCTAGATCGCCTTATTAATGAAGAAAAAGACAAAAGTAAACAAATTTCTAGAACCCCTCATTAGATGAAGGAGTGAGTTGTTATATGAATATTTAAAAGTCATGATTGCGGCTAAAATATCTTTGGATATTCTAGAAAAATGCAGCATATATATGGACCAATTAGAGAGTGATACATGAGCCCTCATTAATAATTGAAAGTTCTAGAATTGCCGAGTTGGCAACTATGGTATCATTATTGTCAAACTTCATTAAATGCTCATTAAATGTAGGGTGTAGGTGGACCATTGGAAGAGTGAAAAGTGAGCCATCATCAATGACACTTACGAGCTTAGATTGCCATATAAGATGTTCTAGCCTTCCAACTCATTATCCAGGCCACAATTATTGCACCCATAGGCATGTCAAGTAAGTATTTCAGGTGGGACACTTGGAATCATTGGATAGGACCGCTCGGCTTAGTAATGATGGCACTAAGGGCTATAAATAGGAGGAGCCGTCTTCATTTATTCACCTTGCTCCCATTTCCTCCTCTTTCTCCTTAGACGCCCTCCTCCTCCTCCTCCTCCTCCTCCTCCTCCTTTCTTTTGGCCTTGCATCCTCAACCATCAAGCTATATAAGTTGGTCCTTGAGGTTTGCCAAGATAAGTAAGATCCCTATTCCTCTAGAGCGGTAGTCTCCATTGTTGAGTCTAATTAGGTGCTCACCCGTTAACCCATGGGTAGGATGTTGGATCTTTTGTATGGTTTTACTCATGTTTGTGCTTGAACGTATGCTTGAGTTGTTCACACTTAGAATAAGGCCGAGGTTCGTTTAAATTGAGGTCATCAAAAGGCAAGATCGCCCCAAGCCATAAAGCATTGGTTTCAACATAAATAAGATGTTAGGTGTTGACACCTAAATTTTGGCGACCCAGTTATTTATTTATTGCATAAAAATTAGGGATTAATTTTATCCTTGGAAAAAAATATTAGAATGCATTACATATAATTTTAGGTGCATTTACATTGAGTTGGTAACAGGTGGGTTTGAATCAGTAGTTTTGAGCTTTAATTTGGCAGGCTGGACTAAGCCCATGAAGCAAGCAAATTGGCCCGAGCCATTTTTTTAATGACAAAAAAATGGATATTACGGTGGATTTTGAAATTTAAGAAAATCGCATTGCAATCTTATCTTTAGCAATAGGCGATTCAACGGAGATTTTGGTGATCGGAAGGTTATAGGCAATTTTCGTGAGATGAAATACTCACAAAAGATTGCATTTGTTTGGCCTATAAAAGGGCGTGTACGGAGGTTGATCGAAGGGGGAGGGTTCTCTTTGTTGGAGGAAGAAACAAAAAAAAAGGGGGGGGGGAAGTTGTCGAAGGAAAAGGTCAAGGCTAGCTAGGGTAAAAAAGAAAAAAAGAAAAGAAAAGAAAGGGGAGAGAGAGAGAGAGAGAGAGAGAGAGAGAGAGAGAGAGAGAGAGAGAGAGAGAGAGAGAGAGTGACGGGGGGAGAGAGAGAGAGAGATAGACAGCAAAGGGAGTGGTAGGTGAGAAAAAGTAAAAAAGGGGGGGGGGGGGAGTTGATCTTCTTCGAGGGCGTTTGTCACGCCATCGCAGGTCTTCGTTCAATCTCACTTGTGCCGACTGTTGCGCTCGTGCTACCGTGCTATAGGCCCTCATGCTTGCAGCATCATCGCCGTTTCGCCAGTAACCCCCTCGCGCTGTCGCCATTGCTCGAGTGACGCCTCCTCCTACGCACCTTTGGTCGCCCTTGCTTGCTCGACGCCTTGCCTCCGAGTTGCTCCAATCTCTCCAACACTGCGTCTCTGCCTTGCTTGTAGCCTGTCATGACGCCGCCTTTGTCGGCCTCACTTTTGCCCAGATTTGTTGGCCCCGTCTTTGCCCAAAACTGCCATGTCGAACTGCTTTTGTCACTACTGCAATCCAATCCGCGATGCCGTTTTTGCTCCTGCTTCACTGACGCCCCTGCCTTTGGCCTCTACGGCTTCTCCACACCAATGATGATTCCGGTCCGCTCGCCGTCGGTTAGCGAGCCACCACCCCTGCACGCCACTCGGATTTCGTCTCTAAGTGACACCCACGGCCTGACGCTGATCTAGGCCATCCTCCTCTTTGAGCGATGCCACCACAGAACCTCCTTGCCTGCTGTTGATCCGCTGTCGGTTCCTTCGCCACCTGCTACTGTTGGACTCTTCGCCGGAGCTTCGACGACTCACCATCACAGCCACTTGCCCCTAGCAAACCACCACAAACGGCCAGATTGGAAAGCGAAATAAAAAAAAAAAGAGAAAAAAAGGGAAAATAAATTTATGTAGTTTTTTTTAAAATTTAATTTACTTTACTTTACTTTATTATTTATTTATTTATTTTGTTTTTTTAGTAGAATTATTCCTTGATGTATGACTGAGATTCCAACATGAAGTAGCCTCTAAAATTAGGGATTGACAGTCCAATTTTCGCGTCCGAAATTCAATTTGCAATCACTTGCAAAATCGTCAATCCTATCTCACACCTGAGATTCGATTCTTGATTTATTTAAAAATTGGCCAACCCGATCTCATGCACGAGATATGATTCGCCAATTTGTGGATATCGATCCTATCTTATCTGATTTGCTGTCATGTTGGTTGAATCAATTTTATTTTTATAAAAGGAAAAATCCAAAAAATATTTGAGTTAGGATTAGGTTTATTTTAGAAAATTTATTGTTATCTTGTATATTTAGAATAGGGATTTTATTTTGAATTTTTAAACAAAAATAAAAAAATGCATTCATTTAGGATGTTAGTTTTTCTTTAAATCTAAATTGCACGTTTAATTATGTGTCAATTTTAAATTCGAATTTTATAAAAAAAATAAAAAAAATCATCATTAATATATCATGTAGAATTATGGCATTCTTTGCACGTCATTGCATGTTAGGATTGCATGTTGATCAATAATTTCTCTTAGACAGATTGCATTTTTTTTAGAAGAATAGAAAAATCATGCGCACATCGTATAGAATTAGGCTCATGAAAATGCATGTCATTTATTGATTGTTGTTAGATTCATTTAATTAGAAATTATCCGTCATTAGAATTAAGTCATTAGATTAATTTAGATTGCACATTTAATATTGCATTTCTTCAAAAATTATTTTACTTATGTCATATAGTTTAGGTCATATTGCCATGTCATATTATTTCATGTTAGATTAGTAGCATACATTGCATAATGCAAGATTCTAATTAAATAAGTAAAAATGAAAATTGAGTGACTGCGTATTAATTAGGAATCATATCTAAGACTGTCGATATAAATTTTGATCTAATATTGCAGATGCTTTCATTACTATGAGGTAAGTCCTACAATTTATTTACTGCTTTATTTGGGTGTAAAATTGGTGGTTTGTGTACCTGTATGATTAGTTCACATGTTAAGGAGGTAAATTAAAATTAATTCGAGCTGCTTGCCAAACATTTTTTTAAAATAAAAGAGAAATGTACCGAAAGGGCGTTAGAGAAATCTAACGTAACCAAGTTCTCGAACTCACAAGTCTCTGGTTCACAGAAGTAAAGTAAATCTCCCGTTACTTTATTTAAGTTTCTAATCTACCCATTAAAAGTAGATTAGTGGCGATTCCTAATTGAAAATCATTTGCATGTTAAGAATTTAAACCTAAGTTGTGAATTAGTATGGGCTTGGAAGAGTTTGAGCTAAGTTAGACTTAGCAATCTATTAGCCTAATTTTAGGTGGTGCACCCAAAATTTAGGTCGCAACAGCTTGGCGACTTTGCTGGGGACTTGAGTTAAAACTTTTACTGGACTTAGGTCAAATTTTCTTTTCTTTTGAAAAATGTCTTTGTTTGGTAGCAAGGATTTTTGGTACATCCCTAACATTTAAGGTGTTAAATGTTCTTGTAAGATGGGAGGTATAAGAGGAAGTGTTTGCTAACCTCTGTTTTGTAGGGAGGTGTAGGAATGTATGGTTTATTTTCATGTTGAAGTGTTGCTTGATATACACTGTTGTGCATGTCTACATTTGTACTACACTCTTGTACACACAACCCACCGTCGGACCTGGGCCGCATATGATGGTATCCATATGGATACCACTCTGACCGCATGCCCGCGGTACGAGTCACCCATCTTGATCTCAAAACTTCTTTTTTGGTGTCAAGAGTACCCACCTTGGTTCGCATGCCTGCGACCTGGGTCGGCTTTTTGACCAAGCCGGAGTCATGAGGACCTAACATAGTCCGTATGCCCATGGCTAGTTTGATCATCCTTGTGGCTTAACTTTGCTAAGCTTGTCTAGAGTAGAAATCGAGCCTCACATTTTATGTGCATGTCTATGTGATTGCCATTAATTTTCCTTGGTAAAGTAAGTCTTCTATCCCTATATCATGCCATTTATTTTGTCGTGCTTTTGGTAGGTCCATGACAATATAGGTCAATCATTGATTAATTCCTTTGTCAATTAGGAATAAAATGAGGAAATTGCCATGCAATGAATCATTTGGAAAATAAAAGAAAATTGGAAATTTGTTTTCAATTCATGTCTTGGCTCTTCCTAGTTCATGTTTAGGAAATTTCATCCCTACTGGGGCATCCCATGTCTTTGTTTTCCTAGTCCATTTTTAAGAAATCCTCTTCATGTTTGGACTTTTCTTGATTAAAAATAAATTGTTGTCATGGATTAGCTGTCTATTTACACCTTTTGCTTACATATTTTCATTCATTTGAATTAGGTAACAATGGATCCTCCACGTATTACATGATCAAGAGCTAAAATGGCCGACCAAATTGAAATGCGTGATCGTATATCCACTATGGAAGACCAACTCCAACAGTTGCTCACCTATATGCAACTCATGACAGCTTAAATCCAATCCCTTCGAGTGGATTTGACTCATACACCTGCTCTTCATGAGATAGTAATTCTAATGCAGGAAGACAAGACCCAAATGAGCAATGACGACATGCCCAAGCTTGAAGATAACCCACTGTTGGTCATTGCCAAGCCTAACAATTTCCTTAAGACGGAGAGGGATGAAGCAGAAGTGATGGACACTCTTGAGCAGCCAAGTGGCAAATTTGATTATTTGATAAAGTATTCAGCTCCTCCAAGCTTTTATATTGATCATCGTAACATAGTTCCAAACGGGTGGGATGACATGGATGATCCGATGCCTCCAAAGATAGAGAACTCTTATGACGCCCCGGAAGGAATCACAAGTTTGTTCAATGACCTGTTCATAGGAGCCAATGATGAGGGACCTTCGCAAGACATGGGCGTTAACCCGCAAGAGTAACTTGTTACTTTTGCACATTCCCCTATGTGAGAATTTTTATCGCTCTTTAGGAATTGTTTTCACTTTCTAAGAATTGTTTTTGATTTCTTCTTTTACTCTCTTTGTAGGGATTAGGAATCGCAATTTCCATTCCAATAATGTAATTCATTTGATTCTATTCAATGAAATTACAATTTTATTTCTAATTTTGAGGGCATGATGGGGTACACCAAACCAGTCCAATGATGATATCCAACCATGAAAGAAACTATCATCCATGGAGAAATCTCGAGGGCTGGACTTTCTCATGCTTCCTCCCATTTTTTTTTTCGAAAACAAAAGCATTTCACTACTAACAAAAAAAAAAACATTTTCCCAAAACTTGTAGTAGATTAAACCTGTTTGTTTGTCTGACGCATTTCACTGCTATAACTTGTTATGATGAGGGACATCTGAAAATAGTGTATCGAGATTCAATGATCATAAACTTGACTTGTGATCAACGGGCTCATAGCGCACTTGCAATGAAAAAAACATATTTAGGGCAAGTAAAAGAGGACCATCATTCTCTGGTGGAAGATTCTGGGGGCAAGTTTGCTCCAAATTACAGCTCATATGTGGTAAGGACGATATTTCTTGAGGTGCCTTGATCCTAGTAGAAATGGATGGTCGTCAGTTTTCCACTCCAGTGAATTCTAATGCTGTCAAAAGTTTTACCCATGATAGAATTTGTTGTGTCATGTTTTGAACTATAAGCATTTGCCTCACTGACTTGCAAATTCAGTCGTTCAAATTTGTTGCAAATCTTGCATGTTTTCCTTGATGAATTATGTAAGATAAATTGAATGTGTCAAATGGGATACTTTGGAATGGCGAAAGGCAAGCCTTATTCCATACACTAACTCCTAATGAGTTGTGTGGAAAAATTCCAAGCCTATGAGGAGAATGGTGATCTCACAAAGGGTACGTTACCTGAGGTTATGAAAGGCAGTTTCTTCTTCTATCCGAAACACTATAGGTATACACATTATTTAGCCTTTTGAGCCCACACACGTGAAGAGCTTTTTAAATTATCCCTATCAAGGATCATCCCGCACTGGGACCAAATTTAAAGTGAATGATAGAAATTTTCTTACTTACACTTACATCAATCTTTGAGTATTGCTTTCGCAGTGTAACTTATACGATAATTGAAGTGCCTTCGGATGACGAAGATCAGTTCTTCATCTTGTACACTTTTATCCATTGCATAGCCCATTTGAGCCTATGAATTCGTTTCACATCAAACCCAGTTAGTGATCATCCCCCATATTGGGGCAAGGCAAGAAAAAAAAACAATCCACTCAAGTAGAATGGTTTACAATGCTGACAAAAGATGAAGGCTGTGTGAGTCTAGAGAAAAAAAATGGGGCATGAAAAAATAGTGTGCTTGGTAAAAGTAATGCCAATGCCCACAAAAAGAAAAAAAAATCAAACATTGGTTGAAATTGTATCCCTAATAGTGTGGTACTAAAAACTCAAATGCTGAGATGTTGCAATCAATGGAGTTGTGATATGAAGAAAATCTTCGATGGCGAAGAAGAAAATCGGTGAAAATGTCAAGATGATCACCAACTTTGACCCCCTAAACACTTTTTTAGTCTAATGATTATTTCGTTTCTCAACCCATGAATCAAGCCTACTTTACGTCCCTTGCAAAGTCTCTTCAGACTAGGGCATTTGAATTAACGTAAAAGTTCATAAGTTTAAGAGCATCGCTCAAGGAAGTGCAAGTAAGACAATTTCTACCTCATTTCATATGCTTCTTGACTTGAAGACCAAAAGATGATTGTAGAATATCATTCTTTAATAAGCCTCGACTCAAAGAGTACCTTTGTTAAGCCGTTGGCCAACCTCGCATTACGATCCCTATTAAAGACCTCTTGGATTGGTAAGGTTATACCACTTGCAAGATTGCTCAAACTCTTGTTTGGCATGACAATGGTGAGATAAAGCAATTGTCAAAATCCCGCACCAAAGGTTAGGATGAAATGACCATTTTAATGAGGATGAGCGAAAAGTCCTTCCAGATTGAAAGATCATTCATTTGACACATCCATGACACTCATGTGTTCAGATTTGAATATTATTAAGAAAATCCATATAATTGTCTTGAATGACAATTATCTCCTGTGAAAATTTGGGTGATGCAAATATGGTAAAATCATTATACATAAACCTTGATTGAATTGATGAAAACCTCACTGAATTTTGAAATGTGCATTCTAGAGTAGCTCAAATTGTCTACATTTTTAATGAATGCATATCAGTTCTTGCTCTAATCATATCTGACAGGTAATAGTTCCTTAAAGACCGAGTAATACTTGACGTTTAAGTTGCTCCTTGAAGTCTCGAGATTCGACGTGCTTTCATAGCCCAACATCTCTTTTCATTGACCCGACGTGCTTCCGTAGCCCAGTGTCCCTTCATATTGACCTGGCGTGCTTCCGTAGCTCAAAGTCATTTTCATTGACCTAGCATGCTTTTGTAGACCAGTGTCTCATTTATATTGACTTGGCATGCTTTCATAGCTCAGTGTTCCTTTATATAGACCTAGCATACTTTTTTAGCCCAGTGTCCCTTTTCATTGACTTAACGTGCTTCCATAGCCTGATATCCCTTTTAATAGACCCGACGTGCTTCCATAGCCCGATGTCAAATTATATTGACTTGGCGTGCTTTCTCAGCCCAGAATCCCTTTTATCGAACCAGCATGCTTTTGTAACTCAGAGTTCCTAACCTGGCATGCTTTCGTAGCCCATAGTTCTCTTTATCGACCCGGCATGCTTCAATAGCCCAATATTCTATTATATTGATCTGGCATGCTTTTGTAGCCCAGGGTCCCTTTTATCGAACCGGGGTGCTTCTGTAGCCCGAATTTCTTTTATCGACCTAGTGTGCTTTCGTAATCTAGAGTTATTTTCATCAACATGGCGTGAGTCCCCTTGTCAAATTGAAAGTTTCTCTTAATCAACACTCGATTGAGTTGTCCCCCAGAGATTTTCCTCCAGATTCAGTCTGATTAAGGCGACCAAAGAAATGTTTAGGTCCTGGTCAAATGATCTATGTTGCAATGCTAGGCAACCGAAGAAAGGTTCGAGTCTTAGCTAAGCAAAATCTCGTTTAGGCGACCATAGAAAAGTACGGGTCCTGGAAAAGCAATTTCTCCATTCAGGCGATCATAGAAAGGTACGGGTCTTGGAAAGCCAATCCTCATTTAGATGACCGTAGAGAGGTATGGGTCTTAGAAAACATTTATTACTCTAATAGGCGACCGTAGAAAGGTACGGGTCATAGAAAAGCAATTTCCTCATTCAGGCAACTGTAGAAAGGTACGAGTCCTAAAAAGTGATTTTCTATTTAGGTGACAGTAGAAAGGTACAGGTCATGGAAAGAGAATTCCCATTTAGGTGACCATAGAAAGGTATATGTCCTAGACAACATTATTGCTTTAACAGGCGACTGTAGAAAAGTACGGGTCTTGGAAAATCAATTTTTCCCGTCAAGGCGTCCGTGGAAATGTATGGGTCCTATACACAACCAAGCACTGCTATACTGGGCGATTGTAGAAAGGTACAGATCCAAGGAAAGTAATTTCCCTACAAAACCTTGTTGCCATACTAGGCGACCATAGAAAGGTACAGGTCCAATCTCCTTACACAGCCTCGTTACTATTTAGGCAACCGTAGAAAGGTACGGATCCTGAACATGTAATACTAACTATATTGAATTACTCTACCTTCCTTGAAGGTAAGTTATTCAAGGTAGGTTCCTTTATCATTTGCATTAGCATTTCCATGCATCATATAAATTGCATTTCAAAAAATCATTCAGTGCATGTGCATGATAAAAAATTTAGGTCTCAATTTGTCTTTAAATGTAACTTCCATGAGCTCACCTTTAAAGATGGGCAACTATTAACACCTAAATTTTGACAACGCAGTTATTTATTTATTGCATAAAAATTAGGGATTAATTTTATTCATGGGAAAAAATATTAGAATGCATAAAATATAATTTTAGGTGCATTTGCATTGGGCTGGTGATAGGTGTGTTTAAATTGGTAGTTCTGAGCTTTAACTTGGCAGGCCGGACTAAGCCCACGAAGCAAGCAAATTGGCCTGAACCCTTTTTTTAAATGACAAAAAAATGGATATTACGATAGATTTTTGGAATTTAAGAAAATCGCATTACAATCTTATCTTTAGTAATAGACGATAAAATCAGCAGAGATTTTGGTGATCGGGAGGTTATAGATAATCTTCGTGAGATGAAATATTCACAAATATTGCATTTGTTTAGCCTATAAAAGGGCGTGTACGGAGGTCGATCGGAGGGGGGGGGGCTTCTGTTTATTGGAGGAAGAAAAAAAAAGGGAAAGCTGTTGAAGGAAAAGGTCAAGGCCAGCTAAGGTGAAAGAAAAGAAAGGAGAGAGAGGGAGTGACAGGTGAGAAAAAGTAAAAAAGCCGGGGGAGGGGGGGAGTTGGTCTTCTTTAAGGGCGTTTTTCACGCCGCCACCAGTCCCCATTCGATCTCGCCTGTGCTGACTCTCATGCTCGTGCCACCGCGCTGCAAGCCCCCGCACTCGCGCCACCACTGTCATTACGCCAAAGATCCCCTTGCGCCATCGCCGTTGCTCAAGCGACACCTCCTCCTACGCAACTTCGGTCACCCCTGCTCGCCTGACGCCTTTCCTCCGAGCCGCTCCAATCTCTCCAATGCTACGACTCCACCTTACTTGTAGCCTGTCACGCTGTTGCCTCTGCCCAAATCTGTCAGCCCTATCTCTGCTTAGATTTGCCGTGCCAAACCACTCTTGTCACTGCTGCAATCAAATCCGCGACGTTGTTTCTGCTCTTGCTTCACCGATGCCCTTGCCTTCGGCCTCTGTGGCTTCTCCACCGCGACGCTAATTCTGGTCTGCTCACTGCCGGTCAGCGAGTCACTGCCCATGCACGCCGCTCGAATTTCCTCTCCAAGTGACACCCACGACCCGATGCCAATTCGGGCTACCCCCCTCTTTGAGTGACGCCACCATAGAACCTCCTTACCTATTGCTGATCCGCCGCCGATTCCCTCGCCAGCCTCGCTCCAAGCTCCCCTCCCAAGCTCTGCCAACCGCTGCCGTTGGACTCTTCGTCGGAGCCCTGGCGACCCATCATCATAGCCACTCGCCCCTAGCGAACCACCACAAGCGGCCATATTGGAAAACGAAAGAAAAAAAAAAGGAAAAAAGGGAAAAATAAATTTAGGTAGTTTTTTTAATTTACTTTATTTTATTTTATTTTGCTTTTCTTTTAGTAGAATTATTCATTGATGTATGATTGAGATTCCTACATAAAATATTCTCTCAAATTAGGGATTAGCAGTTTGATTTTCACGCCTGAAGTCCATCTCACAATCGCTTGCAAAATCGCAATCCGATCTCACGCCCGAGATTCGATTCGCGATTTATTTAAAAATTGGCCAACTCGATCTCATGCGCGAGATATGATTTGCCAATTTGTGGATATCAATTCTATTTTTATAAAAGGAAAAATCCAAAAAATATTTAGTTAGGATTAGGTTTATTTTAGAATATTTTTTGTTATCTTGCATATTTAGAATATGGATTTTATTTTGATTTTTTAAACAAAAATCCCAAAAAAGAATGCATTCATTTAGGATGTTAGTTTTTCTTTAAATCTAAATTGCACGTTTAATTATGTGTCGATTTTAATTTCGAATTTTATAAAAAAAAATCATCATCCATATATCATGTAGATTTATGGCATTCTTTGCACATCATCGCATGTTAGAATTGCATGTTTATTAATAATTTCTCATATATAGATTGCATGTTTTTTTTAGAAGAGTAGAAAAATCATGCGCACGTCATATAGAATTAGGTTCATGAAAATGCATGTTGTTATTGTTGTTAGGTTCATTTAATTAGAAATTGCTCGTCATTAGAATTAAGTCATTAGATTAATTTAGATTGCACATTTTATTATTGCATTTCTTCAAAAATTATTTTACTTATGTCATATAGTTTAGGTCATATTGCCATATCATATCATTCCATGTTAGATTAGTAGCATGTATTTCATAATGTAAGATTCTAATTAAATAAGTAAAAATGAAAATTGAGTTACTGCATGTTAATTAGAAATCATATTTAGGACTATCGATGTAAATTTTGATCTAATATTACAGATGCTTTTATTGCTATGAGGTAAGTCCTACAATTTATTCACTACTTTATTTATGTGTTAAATTGGTGGTTTGTACACCTACATGATTGCTTCACATGTTAGGAACGTAAATTAAAATCGATTTGAGCTACTTGCCAAACATTTTTTAAAAATAAAAGAGAAATGTACGGAAATGGCATTAAAAAAGTCTAACATAACAAAGTTCCTGAACTCACAAGTCTCTAGTTCGCAAAAGTAAAGTAAATCTTTTGTTACTTTACTTGGGTTTCTAATTGACCCACCAAAAATAAATTAGTGGTGATTCCTGATTGAAAATCATTTACATGTTAAGAATTTGAACCTAAGTCGTGAATTGGTATGGGCTTGACTTAGTAATCCATTAGCCTAATTTTAGGTGGTGCATTCAAAATTTAGGTCGCGACATTAGGTCTAAGCCTTGTTTGGTGCGGGAATTGCCTAAGGCCGCAAGGTCCTAAGTCGACATTGAGGCATGTCGATCTTATGTCTTGATTGGTATGAGGATTGCCTAAATCCATGAGGTCTTGGTAAGGCACCAAGCATGCCAATTTCTAAGAATCCTCATTTGGGGCGTGTCTTCAATTACTTTCCAAGAATCCTCTTATGAATTTTTTTTTTTCCATATTATATTTTTCTTGCATTTCTAGCATCCAAAAAAACACATTACTGGGGTGTGTCTTTTAATTACTTTTAAAGAATTCTCTTATGAATTTTTCTTTCCATATTACATTTTCTTGCATTTCTAGCATCCAGAAAAAACATCTTATTGGGGGCGTGTCTTTTAATTACTTCCCAAGAATTCTCTTATGTTGTTTCCTTCCATATTTCATTTTCTTACATTCCTATTATCCAGAAAAAAAGCACATTATTGGGTCTTTTATTTACTTTCCAAGAATTCTCTTATGAAATTTTCTTCCCATTTTACATTTTTTTTTTGCATTCCCAGCATCCAGAAAAAACACCTTATTAGGGCATGTCTTTTAATTACTTTCCAAGAATTCTCTTATGAATTTTTCTTTCGATATTACAATTTTCTTGCATTTCTAGCATCCAAAAAAACACCTTATTGGGGCATCTTTTAATTACTTTCCATGAATTCTCTTATGAAAATTTTCTTTGCATATTAAAATTTTCTTTCATTCCTAGTATCCCGAGAAACACCTTACTAAGGCGTCTTTAATTATTTTCCAGATATTCTCTTATGAAATTTTCTTTCCATATTACATTTTTCTTGGAAACCTAGAATCTAGAAAATCACCTTATTTAAGACATGTCTTTAAATTACCTTCCAAGAATTCTCTAATGAAAATTTCTTTACATATTACATTCTTCTTGCCTTCCTAAGAGAATCCATGGCCTATATAAATGCCGCATGAGCTCACAATCCGTACCCATCAAAACTTTCCACCACTTTCTCATCTCAGTTTTCTCGAGAAAAAAAAACAGAAAATATATTCTGTCCTTTACATATTCTTCAAGAAAATGTATACGCACCTCTCCCATCCTGATGACAAAAAGGGAGCGAAGCTCATTGTTGAGGAGTTGGAATCTATCTCTAGTTCCTTCGATGAGTCCATCCTCTCTTCCCTCTGTGGCCTGAGCCCCGCCTCTGCTAGCTTGCCCTGGCTCTTCTCTGCTGTCAACGTGCTCACCACTGCTCACTCCGCTGTGAGATCCTTAATCTATGAGCTGAAGCCGGACGGTGGCGACAGCCTCTTGTCGTGGTATCTAGACAACAGCCTGAAGGTCTTGGATGTCTGCAACCGCATGTCCTCCAAGATCGAGCGACTGTGTCTCCACCACCTGGACAGGAGGATGATGATGAACCTCCTTGGCTCGAGGGGTAACCCCTCGAAGGAGGACATTCACCAAGCGAGGGATTTACTCGCAGACTCGGAGGGCGAGGGCATGGCCGACATCGAGGAGCTGATTAGAGACTTGGCCACAAGCATTGTAACGTCGGCTATGCGAAGGAAGGACTTACCAGTCGATAGGGTCGCTCGCCGTGCGGTCCAAGCTGTCAATTTCTTGACGGCATTCATTGCCGGAGTCATATATTCGGCCATGTGCTCCTCCTCTAGGGCGATTTCCTGCGTATACGTCCCAGAGGAGTTCCCTTGGGGCGACTCTGTCCGTGCAATTGAGTCGACAATTGTCGAGGAGTCGAGACGTGGTGAGGAAACGGACAAGAAGACACGGGTCTTGGAAGAGCTTAATGATGTGGAGGCGCGTGGGAGGCATGTGTTGGAGGCGATTGACGAGGTGGTGGCATCAGGAGGCGATGAAGAGGTCGTGGGGAGGCTAAGGGAGGCATCGGTTGGGCTGGAAAAGGCCACTGAGCGGATTATCAAAGGGTTATACCATCTGAAAGATGGGGTCAATGAGCTGTTCCTGACAGTGACAAGGATAAGGAATGAGATGGTAAACGAGTTTAGGTTGAGTCTGTGGAAAGGATCGTTGCCAAAGAAACCATTGAAGCTCAGTAAGAACTGAGAAGATGACAAGAACAGGAAAGATGAAGAAACAAAGCTGACAAAGATGAAGAATCGAAAAAATGATCTTGAGCTTCTGTATTCAGTCTTTTACAGAGAGAGAGAGAGGAATTTTATAAAGTGTATTCTGCAACAGTTCTTCGCACAATTCAGTATTTATATGTGAGCGAATAACAAACTTGTTCAACTGAATTAACAGAAATGAAAACAGAACAAGGGAAAATAACAGAAAAAAAGGAAAGTATTCAGTTTTGACTTAAAACTGAATATCTGTTATTTAATGAGCACGTGTTGTTGATGTAAATCATGCTTTCTTTGTTCTGCTTTTCTTTATCCTCACAAGTAGAGTTGGATTTGTCGTTTCCAGCCTTGATTGAATCATTAGCACCAACATTTGTTACTGCATTTCCCAAATCAGCAGTCTGCCTCGCTTTACTTCCCCTGTTTGCACCAGAACTTAAGTCCCGAATATCAATATCTAGCTTCGGCTTCAACTTGAACTCCTTTACTTCATTTTCCTTGTTTCCATCCGAGCTTAGCTCTTGACCAACAACATTTATCTTTGACTTTGACTTATATGCTTTAACAAGAGCAACTAAGTGTAGGTTTCGAATAGAACAAAAGATGTTGTACTTATTCATGATGTGATTCAATTAGAACGCATCTTGATATGTTACGATGGAAAAACTCTTTGAAAGGTATAAGGGAGTCATTTAGAAAACTTCTAAAGATAACTATTGGGACAGTTGGTAGAACGTATGTTTAAAAAGAAATTATTCTTTTTTCTTGTCTCATTTCCATTAAAAAAAAAGGCTTTCCGTTACTCATTTACAAAAATAAGTGGTATTTTCGTTGTGGAAATTGGATGTTTTCCTTATGACTGCATTCAAACCAACATGAAGTAATATTGTTCATTATTCATCTGCAATTTAACGTTTATTCTGGGGTAAATTGTTCATTGTGTATAAGAAATAGGTAAGTCATCTTTTGCTGACTTTCTTCTTAAGTTGGTATCAAAGCTAGGTTATAATTTATGTATTTTTTCTATTGAATTTTTTGCGTTTACCATTTGATATCGAGATCAAGAGAATGAAATTTACACCGTCTGGATGTTTATTGCTTGGAATTGCAATCTGAATCGTCGAAAACAAACCAAAGTAAAGAACGGGTTTTGGGGCCATGTATTTCAACCGAGTTGACTTTTGATTTGTCATTTCTCTCGCAATTTTATTTGGCTGATTTCCAAATTACAACATCATTGCAAAAAGTTAACACACATCTATTATCGGAGTTTGTCTCATTTGAATCTATGCTTCATGATCACAAGAAGTCGTCTTTTTCAGTCAAATCGAGAAATTTCACATTCAATTAAAATATCGTAATTCCATTGTCTCAAGAAAATTTTTTGATTCGGTTTTTTCTTGCACAATGGATCTATGGACAACAAGGTTGAGAGACCTCATGCTCGATTGCAAAAAAAAAAATTAATCAACGGAGCCTCAAGAGCTCGTCAACTTTGGAAGAGCTTTAAAAATTACTAGTTCACTTTTTACGAAAGTCGACTCTTTTGAGTCAAGTCGAGCCCGATAAACGCAATTTTAGGATATATTAAGCACCTAGGGCAGCCATTGAACATAAGGGGCAAACACAACCTGGGCCCCATCTAATTAAAGTTGGGCCACAAGGAACTAAGCTTGGCCCATTAAACTCTCTCGACCGGTGCCCATTTTGCTCCCAATTGACTATCCATGGGTAACTCCTTTGCCCATCAATCAAACTTTATAGGCTGCGTTTGGTAGCTATAATGAAATTCAAGACGAAATAAAATTTATTTTGTTCTATATTTGATTCCAACTAAGACAAGATAAGGTCGAATATAAGAAAGACATTGCCCGAACAAAAATATTCCATGGGAGATGGAATAAAAATAGATAAAAAAAATTTATATCCACAGTATAAAAATTATTTTTCTTAAATGACAAACTTCTTGTGCCGGTGATTCATTGTGCTCTTGCGATTCATTGTGCCGGTGATCCATGGATATATGAATTTGGGGGTGTTTTTTCTCAACCTATGTCGACAGTGATGGCGTGGCTTGAGGCCACCGATTCAATTCATGCTTCCTTGTTTAGTATGCTATTTGTGCGATTTCTTGAGCTCATGATTTCTTTGATGGAATTATTCGGTCTTGGCTGGAAGTGTGGCCGACGGGAGAAAGCCTTTGGCGACGGCCGGTGAGGTTGGCCATTTGACATGAAGGGTGGCAAGGTGATGATTCAACATCCGTCCGAGACTCCGAAGATTGTTTAGAAAAGTTGGGTAAGTTCCGGTTTCACTTAGTTTTTAGTAGACCTAAATAGGCTAGTGATGACTTTTTATGTAGAAATTCATGCATGATTAATTGAATGAAAGGATGTTCAATGTCACTCGAGGTATAAGTTTAGGAGAACCCTAGTCTACTGAAGGCTTGTTGACACCTAAATTTTGGCGACCCAGTTAGACATTTAAAAAATTAGGGGTTAATTTTATCCCTGAAAAAATAAAATCACATGGCATATAGTTTAGGAACATTTTTGTTTATTTTATTGGACCGACGGCGAGTGCAAAATTTTTCACATATTCCGTTTAGATTCTTCACACATTTAGGCAATATACACCAAAGGATATATTTTCAAGCAAAAAGGAAAATTTTGGATAGAATATGTGAAAAATACAAAAGGGGAATATTGCACAAGGTGGATATATTTCAACGATATATTTAGGGGTATCATGCGTGAACAAAAAGGAAAAAATATATACCGTAGAGATACATTTTTTAGACCTATATAATACCTCTCGTGCAATTTGTTTGAGAGGGCCACACATATTGAATATATGGCCGCACAAGGTTCCCTTCTCGGTTCTTTATGTCGAAAAATTGAAGTCAAAAAGAGAGGAAATTCTTCCTTCGTTTTAGGGTTTTGAGGTAAAAAAATTCGAACATAAGAGGGGAGTTGGCAAAGTGTTCGTAAGGGTTTGTTCGAGGGGGCCTTCTCTGGTGCGAAGAAAAAAGAAAGAAGAAGTTAAAAAGAGAGGTAGAGAAGAAAAGTCAACAGAGGTTTTTGCTTCTGCAGAGAGTACAAAGAGAGTGAGATGGAGAGGACGTGAGAGTGACGGGAAGACAGAGAAAAATTTAAAAAAAAAAAAGAGAGAGAAGAAGAAGAACACTGTTCTTCTTCCCCAACAGATTCGTCCATCACGCCTGCCTCCGCTCCGCCCTTCACCTGCCGGAAGCCGCCGCAGCACCGCGCCTCCGCCTCTGCCGACCCCCCTCGCTGAACTTTTGCCGCCACCACTCCCAGCTGCGTGCAGATCGGTCACCGACGCCAGCAGACCGGCGCCCGTGAAGCCTCCATTGACCCGCGACGCCAGAACCTGCTGCCGACCCCGACGCCAGCCTCCGCCTTCGATCGACGCTCAGCAGCGCCCCCTCCCCCTTCCGAGATCTGCACCACCGCTGCAGATCGCGACACCAACGACCCGACGCCCAGACCTGCCCCGTTGCGTAGCCCTGACGCCCGAAGCTCGCGCCCCGCTGTCGCCGATTTGCCGCATCAACCTCGATCCACCGCACCGGAGTTGCTCCCTGACGTCGTTGCTCTAAATCGGCCCGCCTCGGCCAGATCCGCCTCGCCAGAACGCGTCGAAGCCCCTGCTCCGCCCGCGACGCTCGCCCCCGATCCGGTTCTCTCACTGGACACCGCGCCCAACAGCCCGATCCAGCGCCGGAGCTCCTCATCGCAGCCACCAGAGGCCTCCCGCCGTCCCTGCAGTGCCCCGCCGGCTGAAGCCCGTGATCCGAGCGCCCTGACGCAGCCCCCGCGACGCAGGCCCGTGCCGCCCCGACGCCGCCTCCGCTTCGCCTCCAGCCCGAGCAGACCCGCGACGCTCCTTGCTGCCTCGCTGCCGACACGCCGCTTCGGAGCCTCGCCGGAACCCTAGCCGGTGATTCCCCCCCTCGCCGGACCGGCCACAGCTTTGTTTTTCCTTTTCTTTTTTAAGAAAAAAAAGAAAAGAAAAGAAAAGAAAAAGAGAAAAGTAAAAGAAAATTTAGGTATTTTCTTTATCTTATTTTTTGTTTTATTATTTTGCTATTTTATTTTATCTTTTTAGTGTAATTATTCCTTAATGTGAAATTGAAATTCCATAATATGAAATTGCCTGGAAATTAGTGATTGTCAGTCCGATTTTCAAGCTCGAAATCCGACTCGCAATCACTTAAAAAATTGCCAATCCAATCTCCCGCTCGAGATCCGATTCGTGATTTATGTGAAATTGGCCAACCCGATCTCATGCTCGAGATATGGTTCGTCAATTTGGGTATCAATATGGCTTGATTTGCTGTGGTGTTGCTTAAATTAGCTTTCTTAAAAAAAAAATCAAAAAATGTAGTTTTAGGGTTTGCATGTTCATAATAGGTATTTTATTTCGAATTTTCAAAAATAAAAAAATCAAATCAATTAATTTAGGTTGCTAGTTTTCTTTAAAACTTGGATTGCATGTTTAATTATTTGGCAATTATTAAATTCGAAATTAAAAAAAAGGAAAAAAGGAAAAACATAAAAAAATCATCATGCATAATTCATGTAGAATTAGGGTACATCTTGCACGTCATTGCATATTAGGATAGAAATTGCACTTAAGTTAATTTAGATAATTTCTTAATTTACTATAGGTTTAGGTATTTTATTAAACGGATTGCATTTTAGGATTATCTAGGTTAAGATAATATTTTAGTTTAAATTAGGATGTGGCTCAACCTAATTCCTAATATAAATTAAATAGGATCTTAATCTAATTAGGTAATTTTCATATTTCACCTAATTTCGAATTTCATAAAAAAATAAAAAATGCCATAGGTTGATTTGTCTTTATTTTTTAGGATAAAAAATGTATTCTTTTAGGAAAAAGAAAAAGTGTCATATGCACGTCATTAGGGTTAGAATTCATTGAGATGCATGTCATTTAGTATTTTTGCTAGGCCCATTCAAATTACATGTTATTAGAATTAGGTCATTTAGTTAATATTGCATTGCATATTGCATGATTTTCATTAAAAAGTGAAAACAAAATAAAAATTGTGTGTTAATTAGAAACCATATCTAGGGTTGTTGATGTGGATTTTAATTTAACATTGCAGATGCTTTCGTTGCTTTGAGGTAAGTCCTGCAATTTATTCATTTGCTTTCTTGAGTGTTAAATTGGTGGTTTGCGCACCTGCATGGTCACCTCACATGTTAAGGAATTAAAATCAATTCAAATTGCTTGCCAAACAATTTTTTTTTCAAAATAAAAAGAAAGGTACCGAAAGGGCGTTAGAGAAATTTAGCGTAATCAAGTCCCCGAACTCATAAATCTCTGGTTCGTAGGAGTAAAGTGAATCTCCCATTACTTTACTTGGGTTTCTAATCGACCCACCAAAAATAGATTAGTGGCGACTCCTAATTAAAAAATTTGCATGTTAAGAACTTGAACCTAAAGTCGCGAATTGGTATGGGCTTGGGAGAGCCCGAGTTAAGTCTAAGCTTAACAATCCATTAGCCAAACCCTAGGTGTTTCAAACCCCGAAAATTGGGTCGCGACAGCTTGGCGACTCCGCTGGGGACTTGAGTTAAAACTCTTAGTGGACTTAGGCCAATTTTTCTCTTCTTTTGAAAAATGTTTTTGTTTGGCAGCGAGGATCCCAGGTACGTCCCTAACATTTAAGGTGTTAAATGTTTTTGCAGGATGGGAGGTATAAGGGGAAGTGTTTGCTGACCTTTGTTTTGCAGGGAGGTGTAGGAATGTATGAATTATTTTCATATATGAAGTGTTGCTTGATATAAACTGTCGTGCATGCCTGCATCTAGCACTACACTATTGCACACACAACCTGCCGCCGGACCTAGGCCGCATAGGATCATTTAGGATGGTGTTGAGATGGATACCACTCCGACCGCATGCTCGCGGTACGAGTCGCCCATCTCAATTCCGAAGTTTCTTTCATGGTGTCAAGAGTACCCACCTCGGTCTGCATGCTCGCAACCCGGGTCGGCTCTTTGACCAAGCCGGAGTCATGAGGACCCGACATAGTCCACAAGCCTGTGGCTAGTCTGATCATTCTTGTGGCTTCACCTTGATAAGCCTTATAGATTAGAAATCGAGCCACTTACCATGCGCATGTCTATGTGATTGCCATTGATCTTCCTTGGTGAAGTAAGTCTTCTATCCCTATACTATGCAATTTACTTTTGGTCCATCCATGACAATCTAGGTTAGTCATTTGATCTAATTCATTTGTCAATTAGAAATGAAATGAGGAAATTGTCATGCAATAAATCATTTGCAAAAAAAAAAAAAGGTTTGGAGAATTTGTTTTCAATTCATGTTTAAGAAATTTGGTCTTGTTAGGGTCTCTATCTTTATTTTCCTAGTCCATTTTTAGGAAATGCCCTTCTTGTAAGAACTTTCATGAATAAATGGAAAAATCGATTAGATCATTGTCATGGATCGATTTTCTGTTTACCCTCATGCTTACATGTTCCCGTTCATTTGAATTAGGTAATTATGGAGCAATCCCGCTGACCCATCTGTTCACAATCGAGAGCTAAAATGACGAATCAAAAAGAGCTAATCTCATCAAGCAAAAGTGTTGCGATCTATCTTCGATGAGAAATTGCAACTCCAAGGAGAGAGCCAAGAAGACTTTTTGAACCATCCCATTTTCTTGAGGTAGTCGAATTTGATGTCATCATGAAGAGACTAGTTACATATCTAGAGGGAAGAATATCTGACTTGAAGGGTTTGCCTCACAAGATCAAGGAGGGTGAATAATTCAAGTACACATGATTCATGATCCTAAGTTGTTCCATTTCCTCATTTAATTAGGGGCATGCACCTTCCCCTACATGGAAATTCTTATTGCTTTTTAGGGATTGATTTCAATTTCTTCTGTGCTTGAGCATCACATTCCAATAAATGTAATTTGATTGATGAATATCAATAGAATTACAAGTTTTGTTTTGAGGACATGATGGGGTACACCAAACTAGTCCGGTGACGATATCCAACAATGAAAAGAAAATATCATCCAAGGAGAATTCTGAGGACTAGGCTTCTTCATGCTTCCTCATCCAAAAAATTCCAAAAGAACAAAAAAAAAGATCATTTTTCAAGCCATTTCCAAAAAGCATGCATTAGATTAGCCTTATTTAATTTTCTGACTCATTTACTTCATTTTTCAGAGCATTACTTTCTTGACCTAATGAGAAAGCATCTGAAAAAGGGCCAAACAAAGTGTGTTCCATTTCCATGCTTGACGGAATTTTCATTCTCGCCCATTAAATGAGGGGCAAGTTAAAAGAGGATCATCCATCTTTGGTGAAAGAGGTACATCTCGTCTTTGAACATAAACAATTTTGGGAGATGACGCTTTGTTCTTTTCCTTGCAGATGACGAATTGGGGGCACTACAGATTCTAGTAGTGACATGACTGAGACAAAATCTCGATCCGAGCCAAAATGGTTGTGCAATTTGAATTTACTTTAATGTTGCATAGTATCCTATTCATGCACGTTGTTTTGTGCAGGGGCAAAAGCCAGATTTCATTAAATCAAAGATTGGATTTTTCATCCTTGATTGATCAATTTGTATGTTTATTCCCTTTTGATAGGGGCAATCCAAGGACACCCATTGCCGAGACAGTTCCTTCGTGGGACATTTCATTGAATGAATGCTTGCAATACCTATAAGAGAGTTTTTGAGTATGGTAAACTGTTTGTTTGAAGCCACAAAAGCTTTTCATGCTTAAAGTTGTTGAACTCTTTTAAAAAGAGAATTTTCATAGTGATTTTACCTATTTAGTTCACCAATTTCATGTGGAGATTTATCAAGATAGACAACTCAAGGGAGTGACATCAATGTTTAAGAATGCTAAATGAGACGTATCAGGATGATGAAAGGCAAGCCTTATCCTATACACAGTCCCCTACTTATACACTTGTGAGATGAGTGTAGGAAGTTCCATATCTGCAAGGTAAAGAATTCTCTCGCGAAAGGTACTATAACTAAAATGATGAGGGGCAATTCATTTCTCTATTCTAAACACTACAAGTGATCCATTGCTTAACCCCTTTGAGCTCCATACACTTGTGAAAATTCTTTCAAATTACCCCTGTCAAGAACCACCCCACATTGGGGCAAGTTGGAGGTAAGACAGCATCATAAGGTGAGGAAAATGAATTGAAATTTTCTTGCTCTCACTTGCATCAATCTTCTAGTCATGATATTACATTGAATTCATGTGGTAATTTAAGTGCCCTAGGATGACGAAGAGCATTCTTTTCTCTATCCTAAACACTCATATCCTTTGCGTAGCCCACTTGAGCCTGCAATTTCATTTCTTCAAACCTAGTTGGTGATCATCTCCCACACTGGGGCAAGGCAAAAGGCAGATGAAGACTCTTGAAAGTTCAAGTGTCATTATTTTATGCATGCATAGAAATCAAAATAGAACTAAGGGGCATGAAAAAGCAATGTGCCTGGTAAAAGCAAGGCCAATGCCCATGAAAAGAAGTAAAAAAAATGCATGAGAACTGGGGGTATGAAAAAGCAGTGTGTCTGGTAAAAGCAAGGCCAATGCCATAGATGAAAAAGAGAGTCAAGATAAGGTGACTGTCAATTGCAAGAACTGAATCCTGATGGAGCAATACTCAAAGAACTCAAAAGTTGAGTTTTTACAATCAATGGGGTATTTCATGAAGACAATCCTCAATGATGAAAAAGAAAACTGGTGGCAATGCCAAGATGATCACCAACTCTCACCCTTTACACATATTTTGAGCCTAATGATCCTTTCATTTTTCAACCCATGAACCTAACCTATGTTACGTCCCTTACAAAGCCTCTTCAAATTAGGGCACTTGAATTAACATAAGGGTTCATATGTTTTAAGCATCGCTTGAAGGAGTTCGAGCAAGACTATTTCTTTCTCATTTTGCAGGGTTCTTGACTTGTAAACCCGAAGATGATTATAAAATTGTTTTTCAATTGCCTTGACTCGAAGAGTCCCTTTGTTAAGCCATTGACCAAGCCCACATTATGGTCCCTATTAAAGACCTCTCAGATTGGTAAGATCGTACCGCTTGTGAGAATACTTAGACCCTTGTCGATATGATGATGAGATTGAGTGATTCTCACAAAATAGCTATTCTAAATGAGAGTGAGTGAAAGTCCTTTCTAACTGAAGGTCTCTCATTTGGTATTCTTAGGAAATCTATGTCATGAGTGAAGATTGTCTTGAATGATAATTCTCTCTAGTGGAAATTTGGGTGATGCAAAGGTCATTATGCATGAACCTCGATTGAGTTGATGAAAATCTCATTGAATTTTGAAATATGCATTCTAGAGTAGCTCAGTTTGTCTATCTCTTTGATGAATGCATATCAGTTTTTGCTCTAAATCATGTCTGATAGGTAATTCAAGTTCCTTTTAGAATGTTTCATGATATTAGGAGATGAGAAACTCCACCATGAGATAAAAGACCTCCACAGGATATCTAAATTCCAAAAGACATATCCCCAAGAATCAGAGGTATCAACAGGTAAGTATATCTCTATCATACTCTAAAATACTTGTCATTGTGCAGGTATTCTCTCTCAAGTGCATCGACACTTGACTTGGTCAAGCTGTCCAGTTATATCGGCCTGGCGTGCTTTTGTAGCCCAGAGTCCTCTACACCGACACTCAATGGAGTTGTTCCCCAAAGATTTTTCCTCCAGATTCAATCTGATTAAGGCGACCGAAGAATGGTTCGGGTCCTGGTCGGATGATTTCTGTTGCAAGGTTGGGCGACCGAAGAATGGTTCGGGTCCTAGCCAAGCAAAACCTCAGTCTAGGCGACCGTAGAATGGTACGGGTCCTAGACAACATTTATTGCTCTAATAGGCGACCGTAGAATGGTACGGGTCCTGGAAAAGCAATTTCCTCATTCAGGCGACCGTAGAATGGTACGGGTCCTGGAAAAGCAATTTCCTCATTCAGGCGACCGTAGAATGGTACGGGTCCTGGAAAAATAATTTTTTTCGTCGAGGCGACCGTAGAATGGTACGGGTCCTTGACAACACCTATTCAGGCGACCGTAGAATGGTACGGGTCCTGGAAAATGAATCCCTATTTGGGCGACCGTAGGATGGTACAGGTCCTGGGAAAGCAATTCCTTACAAAACCTTTCTGCCGTATTGGGCGACCGTAGAATGGTACGGGTCCTGAGAAAGCAGCTCCTTTCTGCCATACTGGGCGACCGTAGAATGATACGGGTCCTAGGAAAGCAGCATCTTCACAAAGTCATGTTACTATTCTAGGCGACCATAGAATGGTACGGGTCTTAGACAGGTAACACTCACTACCTCGAATTACTTTATCCTCCTCGAAGGTAAGCTATCCCAGGTAGGTTTATCTATCATTTGCATTAGCATTTCCATGCATCATACAAATTGCATTAAAAAATAGAATTCATGTTCCGACAAAAAAAAATCATTCACTGCATATGCATGGTCAAAATTTAGGTCTCAATTTGTCTTTGAAGGCAACCTCTACGAGCTCACCTTCAAAGAGGGGCAGCTGTTGACACCTAAATTTTGGCGACCCAGTTAGACATTTAAAAAATTAGGGGTTAATTTTATCCCTGAAAAAATAAAATCACATGGCATATAGTTTAGGAACATTTTTGTTTATTTTATTGGACCGACGGCGAGTGCAAAATTTTTCACATATTCCGTTCAGATTCTTCACACATTTAGGCAATATACACCAAAGGATATATTTTCAAGCAAAAAGGAAAATTTTGGATAGAATATGTGAAAAATACAAAAGAGGAATATTGCACAAGGTGGATATATTTCAACGATATATTTAGGGGTATCATGCGCGAACAAAAAGGAAAAAATATATACCGCAGAGATACATTTTTTAGACCTATATAATACCTCTCGTGCAATTTTTTTGAGAGGGCCACACATATTGAATATATGGCCGCACAAGGTTCCCTTCTCAGTTCTTTATGTCGAAAAATTGAAGTCAAAAAGAGAGGAAATTCTTCCTTCGTTTTAGGGTTTTGAGGTAAAAAAATTCGAACACAAGAGGGGAGTTGGCAAAGTGTTCGTAAGGGTTTGTTCGAGGGGGCCTTCTCTGGTGCGAAGAAAAAAGAAAGAAGAAGTTAAAAAGAGAGGTAGAGAAGAAAAGTCAACAGAGGTTTTTGCTTCTGCAGAGAGTACAAAGAGAGTGAGATGGAGAGGACGTGAGAGTGACGGGAAGACAGAGAAAAATTAAAAAAAAAAAAGAGAGAGAGAAGAAGAAGAACACTGTTCTTCTTCCCCAACAGATTCGTCCATCACGCCTGCCTCCGCTCCGCCCTTCACCTGCCGGAAGCCGCCGCAGCACCGCGCCTCCGCCTCTGCCGACCCCCCTCGCTGAACTTCTGCCGCCACCACTCCCAGCTGCGTGCAGATCTGTCACCGACGCCAGCAGACCGGCGCCCGTGAAGCCTCCATTGACCCGCGACGCCAGAACCTGCTGCCGACCCCGACGCCAGCCTCCGCCTTCGATCGACGCTCAGCAGCGCCCCCTCCCCCTTCCGAGATCTGCACCACCGCTGCAGATCGCGACACCAACGACCCGACGCCCAGACCTGCCCCGTTGCGTAGCCCTGACGCCCGAAGCTCGCGCCCCGCTGTCGCCGATTTGCCGCATCAACCTCGATCCGCCGCACCGGAGTTGCTCCCTGACGTCGTTGCTCCAGATCGGCCCGCCTCTGCCAGATCCGCCTCGCCAGAACGCGTCGAAGCCCCTGCTCCGCCCACGACGCTCGCCCCCGATCCGGTTCTCTCACTGGACACCGCGCCCAACAGCCCGATCCAGCGCCGGAGCTCCTCATCGCAGCCACCAGAGGCCTCCCGCCGTCCTTGCAGCGCCCCACCGGCTGAAGCCCGTGATCCGAGCGCCCTGACGCAGCCCCCGCGACGCAGGCCTGTGCCGCCCCGACGCCGCCTCCGCTTCGCCTCTAGCCCGAGCAGACCCGCGACGCTCCCTGCTGCCTCGCTGCCGACACGCCGCTCCGGAGCCTCGCCGGAACCCTAGCCGGTGATTCCCCCCCTCGCCGGACCGGCCACAGCTTTGTTTTTCCTTTTCTTTTTTAAGAAAAAAAAGAAAAGAAAAGAAAAGAAAAGAAAAGAAAAAGAGAAAAGTAAAATAAAATTTAGGTATTTTCTTTATCTTATTTTTTGTTTTATTATTTTGCTATTTTATTTTATCTTTTTAGTGTAATTATTCCTTAATGTGAAATTGAAATTCCATGATATGAAATTGCCTGGAAATTAGTGATTGTCAGTCCGATTTTCAAGCTCGAAATCCGACTCGCAATCACTTAAAAAATTGCCAATCCAATCTCCCGCTCGAGATCCGATTCGTGATTTATGTGAAATTGGCCAACCCGATCTCATGCTCGAGATATGGTTCGTCAATTTGGGTATCAATATGGCTTGATTTGCTGTGGTGTTGCTTAAATTAGCTTTCTTAAAAAAAAAATCAAAAAAATGTAGTTTTAGGGTTTGCATGTTCATAATAGGTATTTTATTTCGAATTTTCAAAAATAAAAAAATCAAATCAATTAATTTAGGTTGCTAGTTTTCTTTATAACTTGGATTGCATGTTTAATTATTTGGCAATTATTAAATTCGAAATTAAAAAAAAGGAAAAAAGGAAAAACATAAAAAAATCATCATGCATAATTCATGTAGAATTAGGGTACATCTTGCACGTCATTGCATATTAGGATAGAAATTGCACTTAAGTTAATTTAGATAATTTCTTAATTTACTATAGGTTTAGGTATTTTATTAAACGGATTGCATTTTAGGATTATCTAGGTTAAGATAATATTTTAGTTTAAATTAGGATGTGGCTCAACCTAATTCCTAATATAAATTAAATAGGATCTTAATCTAATTAGGTAATTTTCATATTTCACCTAATTTCGAATTTCATAAAAAAATAAAAAATGCCATAGGTTGATTTGTCTTTATTTTTTAGGATAAAAAATGTATTCTTTTAGGAAAAAGAAAAATTGTCATATGCACGTCATTAGGGTTAGAATTCATTGAGATGCATGTCATTTAGTATTTTTGCTAGGCCCATTCAAATTACATGTTATTAGAATTAGGTCATTTAGTTAATATTGCATTGCATATTGCATGATTTTCATTAAAAAGTGAAAACAAAATAAAAATTGTGTGTTAATTAGAAACCATATCTAGGGTTGTTGATGTGGATTTTAATTTAACATTGCAGATGCTTTCGTTGCTTTGAGGTAAGTCCTGCAATTTATTCATTTGCTTTCTTGAGTGTTAAATTGGTGGTTTGCGCACCTGCATGGTCACCTCACATGTTAAGGAATTAAAATCAATTCAAATTGCTTGCCAAACAATTTTTTTTCAAAATAAAAAGAAAGGTACCGAAAGGGCGTTAGAGAAATCTAGCGTAATCAAGTCCCCGAACTCATAAATCTCTGGTTCGTAGGAGTAAAGTGAATCTCCCATTACTTTACTTGGGTTTCTAATCGACCCACCAAAAATAGATTAGTGGCGACTCCTAATTAAAAAATTTGCATGTTAAGAACTTGAACCTAAAGTCGCGAATTGGTATGAGCTTGGGAGAGCCCGAGTTAAGTCTAAGCTTAACAATCCATTAGCCAAACCCTAGGTGTTTCAAACCCCGAAAATTGGGTCGCGACAAGGCTGTTGGCCCAAATTTCAATTTTCTCTCCCCTATCAAAGGGTAGGTTGTGACAAACCCGCTTCCCCTTTGCAATAAGGGTTAAGGCAAAATACAGCAGACAATCCAAGAATTTAAAGTTAGCATGGGGTTACTCTAAAAAAATATTTGAAAAACATAACTATTAATTGGAAAAAGAAAGTGTGATGCAAGAGTGGCTTATGCTTTTGCCACAATAAAATGGATACTTGTGGTGAGTGGAAGATTAAATTGGTTATAAGCAATATATTTAGCCAATAAGCACACAAGAAACAAATCATAATCTGCCGCAATGAATGCGCGGATCAAAATGGTAACTAAGATGCTATTGATAAAATTTAAATTAAAGTTACCTTAGAGAAGTTCATTTGACAACTCGACAAAATTTAAGTAGTGACTAACCTATTGAGCTAAAATACAACCTAGAAAGGAGGATTGAATAAGTTGAGTGGAGACAGTAATAAATTTTCATGGAATAACATGACAATCAGCAAAACACAGATTGGGAAGTATGTAAATCAGTGTGCGTGACAATAGTGTACTAAGAGTACATATAATGAATACGAAAAGTAAATCTTGTGGAAGATTTATAATAATTCAACTTTATATTTGAGCCTACATCCACTCTATAGCTAACAGTCTAACAACGGTTGGATTCCATTAATACTCAGCAATGGAAGTTACAATTGACAACTATTATTCCATCCACAAGATAGATCGTAGCATTAGGACATTATCGGCAAAAGAACGCTTCAAGTGCCTTAACTTTGCACAAAGGGACACTTAAGTGCCATAACTTACGAAAGGTACACTTAAGTGCCAAAATCGGAGTAAAATGGATCACTTGAGTGCCAATCCGGCCAAAATCCGACCAAAATGCTGACGTGTCAATTTTCCTGCGAAGCAAGTGCGAAACGGCGTCGTTTTCATGCTGATGTGGCCAAAAATTTAATAAAAAATTAATTTAAAACTAAATTTATTTAAATATTTATAAAATATTAAAAATTTTAAATTTTTAAATTTTAAAAAATTTAAAAAATTTCAAAAAACTAAAAATATTAAAAAAATTTCAAAAAATTTTAAAAATTTAAAAATTTAAAAAAATTTTAGAAATTTTGTAAAAATTTTATAAAAATTTATAAAATTCTATAAAAATTTATAAAATATTTAAAAATTAAAAATAAATTAAAAATAAATTAAAAGTTAAAAAAATAAAAAAAAATCAAAAAATTTTAGAAAATTTTAAAAAATTTTAAAAATTTTAGAAAATTAATTAATTTTAATTTAAAAATTTTAAAAATAAAATTTTAAAAATTAAAAACATTTGCAAAATTTAAAAAGTTACAAAAAAATAATTAAAAAAAAAGAAAAGGGTGCCGGTTAAGGGCTGAAATTTTTTGTAAATTTTTTAAATTTTTGTAAATTTCGTAAGTTGTTTAAATTTTTTGTAACTTTCTAAAATTGTTTGTAAATTTTTTGAATTTTTTGTAAATTTTTTAAATTTTATGTAAATTTTGTAAATTTTTTTATAAATTTTGTAAATTTTTTGTAACTTTCTAAAATTTTTTGCAAATTTTTAAAATTTTGTAAATTTTAATTATTTTTTAAAATTTTTAAAATTTTGTTAATTTTTTTAATTTTTTGTAATTTTTTTGTAACTTTCTAAATTTTTTTGTAAAATTTTTAAATTTTTTAGTAATTTTTTAATTTTTTGTAAATTTGTAAATTTTTTGTAATTTTGTAATTCTTTTTTTAATATTTAAAGTTTGTAAATTTTTTAAAAATGTTTAAAATAAAATTATTTTAAATTTAATTTAAATAATTTTTATATTATTACAAAATTCAAATGATGTCAACATGACGTCGTTTTAGCCGAATTCGAGCTGAGTCAGCTCTCCGGCGAGACACATCAACGAGAAATATTAATATTTTAATGCCACGTATGATTTCCGGCCAACTTCGCCGGAGATGGCACTTAGGTGTCCCACTTTTCTTAAAATGTGGTACTTAAGTGTACCTTTCGTAAGTTATGGCACTTAAGTGTCCCTTTGACCAAAGTTATGGCACTCCAGGGGTCCGCACGTCGGACATTATCACTATATTTACATTTGTGCACTTGATTATCTACTATTACACAAGCAAGCTTTACATAGAGATACATAGAGGATTATCTAGTCGTCAGAGACCTTTAAGGAGGTACAAGTAACTGTTTGAGAGTCGTCGAAGGCTTATGCTAAATTCAGGATTGCTAATTTAGCCGCTTTCCCTAATTTTTGCAAGTTTTCTAAAATAATGTTTGATACTCCTGTCCGATCACCCAAGAACAGAAACCCATCAACTGTTTCTCCAATATCTTAGTCGTTTTTTTAGCTGTGGAACCTAGTACTTGTAATGGCTCTTTTCTATACCATCAATGATTATCTTCAGACATGTATCTCACCATCATCAGTATTAACTCCTCAGTAGCACGATCCAAACTTCATCACTGGCAGGTGCAGATTGTGAGCGACTTATATGACAATCTTTAGTGTCGGTACCAATGAATGGGGTGACGATAGGATTAATGATCTTCTCATTTGTACCAGTAACCAAAGACTTACAAGAATTCTGGCTTGACAGAGTACCTCCAACCACAAGATAACACTCGCACTAGTCCTTGTTCACCTTAACTATTATACCTTTGTTTCTCGTCTCTGCTAATATAGAAGAGATTGATTGATAATTGTGATACTAATTTACCATTTGCATTCATCATGATAACTATTAGTATCAAAGATAGATTTGAAATCATCAAAAATTCCATGGGGATATTTTCCCAACACAACCACAACGTTAGGACCCAAGGGGTAATTAAACGTTATGAATTTCATTCCTAAGTTTACAAGGTACATGGATCTTCTTCTATAAATTTAGGGGATGAGTGCACTAGAAGCCCTAAAACTTGTCTTGAAAATGTAGTTGAGTGTTTAAACTTTCAAAAAGTGCAATTAAATCCTAAAACTTATTAAATTAGTACAAGTCCTTCCATTAATTCTGTCCAACTTGGCTAACGGAAAATATTAATGTGGCTTTATTATTATTTTCTCTCTCCTACGGGACATTGACATTTGCTTGAGAGGGGAGAGGGAGCTCAATGAAATGACCATGCCAAAGATGCCATCAGAGGTTTTCTTTGCCATAGGAAACAAGAAATTAGAGGTAATGCTTCAGTTTTGAGAGCAACCAAAAGGGTGTAGTACTCGTTGTTATGTACTGAAATAATGAAAAAAAAAATGAAAGGAGATAGAGAATAGGGAATAGAGATGAAGAACGACGATGATGATGACTCATATATGTAGGTTCACATGAATTATTGGATGAGGTGGGATTCGAGTAATTCAACAATGCATGTGTATTAGATTCATGGGCATTGAGATCATGCAATGATATTATGCCTGAAATCGATAATATTATTGATAATAATATTTGTGGTGTTACGCTACTATGGGTTTTGCTTCTACAAGCTAAATAAAAGGAAAGTTTCGTTAGGAAATAAATGGCAAGTATAATTTGAACCACGTCCTAGATATGAGGATGTTGGAAAAGTATGAAACAAGACGCGTTAATTGACTCCATCTAATAATTACTTTTCAAGAAGTCTCTCGTTAATTAATAATGCTTTGGATTTTTTCTATAGTCACAATTTTCTTGCACTGTTGAGAGAAAACACAATCCCCATAAATTCACTACCTGCTTGTTATCAGAATCATATTGATAGTGCTAGTACGAGCACCTAGAAGGGGGTGAATAGGTGCACAAATAACTTTTGCAAAATATAGTATAAGACTTTACTTTTAACCTAAGTTTGGATGAAAATAGACTTTGTAGAGAAAATCATACTCTAACAATTAAATAGAGTTACGAGAAAAATAAAAGAGTTCAGGGAAGAAAATAAGAATACAAGATTTATAGTGGTTCGGCTTAATCCAAGCTTACATCCATTCTCCCATACTGATAGCCTACTGGCTGGATTTCATTATGAATCAAAAGAGTCGTTACAGTATCATGTTCTTGATTCCACAGTGTAAAGACTCTGCTATACTTCCTCAAAGCCTCACAAATGTCTAGACTCTCTTTTGAGTACAAATTTTCGCTCAACAATTGAATCAACAAAAAACAATGAGCTTCAAACTTTGGAATTTATCTATCCTGCACACACTCGAATAACTAGAGTATCTTCCTTATATACTTCTTCATGCCTTCATATCCATTGGCACCTTCCAAAGGAGTTATTTTAATCTACCTGTTGGACATAATCAATTAAGGAGATCTCGAGTTACTGAAGGAATGTGATGATAACCCACCAATCCTGCTCGCCCATACAATCAGGATTTAGGTTTTCATAAGTAGAACATTCCAAGTATACTTTGCCAATCAACAAATCCAATTTACTCGTATTGATTTCAAAATGAATAATAGATCTTAAGATGCTATCTTCGGCCATGAGAATTTCTTGAGCCGCTCGAATCAAATCCTTAAAAAAATACTCGATTCAAAATAAGTCTTCTTTGTTGGTCTAGAAAATGTCAATGAGGGCAAACTTTGAATCTTGAGTCCGGTGGTCCGGCGGTCTGGCGATCTTCAGATTTTGATAGAAAAGTCTGCAAATCTTCAGACCAGACTGATGGAAATATTTTGTCAGCTTCAAAACAAATAAGGAAGTTTTCTCCAATAATCTCCCCCTTTTTGATAATGACAAAACTTTCCTGCATATTTGGATGTTTTTGACCTGCAAGACAATACTCAAGCAAACAAGGATATCTCATAAAAGATAAATGAATTAGGATAAAGATAGTATCGAATCTGCATCCACAGAAAATAAGTTAGTCCTATAAAAACAACTATCTTTGCCATGAATACCAACAATGCTTAAGATACTGCAAGCATTTAAACGATCAAAACACAATCCAAACCATCCAAACCAGTCACAACCAGACAAAAAATAAAAGTTAAATCTCAAAGTTAAATAAAAAAAGAACAAATCAAATAACCAACTTCTCCCCCTGTTTTGTCAGCATTAAAAAGGTAGAGACGAAAATGAGAATTGGATTAAGATTGTTTTGGAACATGAACAAGTTTGAAATCTCCCATCGATTGGATAGTCTACTCCAACTTTCTCAGATCCTCCTTCAGTTGCATTATTTTCTCACCCTTGGCAGTTGCTTGAACTTAAAGATTAAGGGCCTAAACTCGATTGTGCAAAGAAATTGAAGAGGCTTGATTAGCATTCTGCATATTTTGAAATTCGCATCCCAAGGCATAAATCTAACCTCGCATCTCCATAAGAGCATCAAGCAACCTTCTAAAGTCTGCTGAAGTGTCAGTTTGAGTGCTTACTTCAGCATGATCAGTTTGTGGAGTATTGGCAGATGATGGCATTTCAGCATGAGCACCCAAACCCGGAGATGAAACCTCATGACATTCTTAAGGAAATTTAGAGGCATATACATCTTTTGGATCGGTAGGAGAACGGCTGACATCACTAGTAAAAGCAAGTGAAGAAGTACCTCTTTTCTCAGCAACTCCCCCTGTTTCAGTGCCTTTAGATGGAGAGAAGTACTCTTCATGCTCTGCTTCTTCTTCAATGACTGGATGACCTTGTTCTCCTCTTTGCTCTTCTTCTGCAGTTCTTTCTTCCTATGCTTCTTTCCCCAATGATTCCCTCTCTTCACTCCTCTGTTGTGTTTCCTCTTGATCCTCTCTATCCTCTGTCTCAAGAACAAAACGCTGTAAGTTCCTTAAGGCAAGAGTGGAAATGGTAACGTCATCCTCATCTTTTTCATCCCGCAAGATGGGTGCTCTTCTTCTTTTTGATAGAGTTGTCATGGGCTCCTTGCCTTTCCGTTTTGCAGCCATAGAGTCTTGACGAGACTTGACATGAGTCTTCTCCTTAAATCGCTCTAAAGCCTTGTTTAGCTTGTGACATCCTAATTTTTGAGTTTGATTTCGATGAGATAAAATGGGCTTTTCATCGACGCGCTAATGGCCTTATTCTCTAAGAGGGCCCCTCACGAGATAACAAGATTATTTGGGGAAGCCATTAAGGGATTTTAACGCAATAGACTTGAGAATTCGACTAGGAATCGATTGCTCGACCGTGTTGATCTACAAGGGTCATTACAACACTGTCAGAAATCAATCAGAGACCGGAGATAGGTCAATTCGATTGAGATATGTAATCAGAGTATGGGTGATTCCATTTGATTGTAAAATACTCGTCGATCGGCACTAAATTGATTTTTCTATTGTTTTGGTACTCGATGCCCATAATTGATACCTCGAGATTTTCACGACAATCGAGAGTCGCCAATGTGTCGAAGATGTACAATGTGACTTGAGATGAATCGGTCACAGGTCAATTGCATAAAAAATTCCTAAAAGTTACCCGGTAGACTAGGTCACGCTAAAAGCGCGCCGGATTGAAATCAATCGCAAATTTGAACCCGATTTCAAAAATCGAAAGTTCTATCATGTCACAACCTATTTTAGGAACGTCGACTCATCCTCCGAGGAATTTTCAAAGATTCAGAGATTTTTTGGAAAATCGGTTCGGACATTGCGGAAAATTAACGGAAATTCAAATGGGCCGAATTAAGGGAAATTTGGACTACCAAGATGAGCCTTTGAGTGTCGGGGATTAATAGAAAATTGTTCGGGATTTTGCTTCATCAAAGTTGGACCTCAATTTGGGAAATTGAGTGATGAAATTGAAATTAATGTTGTGAAATTTGGTTTTAATAAGGGGCTGAAATTTTGGGCATTTAATTGGATAATATATGGATTTATCAAGAGGAAAGAAATAGGAGGCAAGTGAGTTAATATAATAGCTAAGGTTGACAAGGTTGGGCCCCTCCTTCTTGGCTTCTTGGACAAGCTGGTTGGCACCCCTATCCGTTCGCCGCTCTTGCTTATTTTCATTTTTCTTCTTTTGGTCTCTCAATTGAGCAGATCTCTCTCTCTCTCTCTCTCTCTCTCTCTCTCTCTCTCTCTTATGCCTGCTTTTCTCTCTCTCTCCGTGTGCGAGCACTCCCTACCGAAGCCATCAACTACTCCTATCTTCTTCACCGAGTTGCCACCGAGCTGCCACGAAGACCGAAGCAAGCCAGCTCATCTTATTCTCCCATCTTTGCTGCAAGGGTGGTCAATCCCTACAAGATTGTTGACTCCTTGCCACACGTCCATTTCCTCTTGCCTGTAAGCCCATAATCCACCGAGAAGCAATTCCACCGAAACAATCTCCACCGAAGTTGGAGCTCACCCTTGCTCTGTCCACTGAGTCCATCTCCATGCTCGAGCTTCTCCACTTTCGGCCACATTTCGCTACAGTTGGCCACGCATCAAGCAACGATTGATGCTGCTTCTTGTCTCCACACATGGTCAACAAACCGGCCATTTTTTACCCAACAGCAGTCCAGCGAACTCCCCTCCTTCACTGCTTCCTCGTCCAGCATCAACCGATTGAAGCAACTCCAGTCCATGAGCCAAAATTCGGCCCAGCAAATTGCCACTTTTTCTACAACCCATCTTTGCACGTCTTTAGCCCATGCATTTCTTCATTTCCAAGCCCACGCAATGCCAACTCGCGTGAACAGCCCACAAACCATTGGAGTTCAACCCATCTCCAGCAGAATTTGAAGCCCAAGCTCAGGCCCAAGTTTAGTTTGGTTTTAGCTCACTTGAAGTCATCCCAAGAAGCCAGCGAAGCCCTGTTTGACGCAAAAGCAAATCTCAGATTTGGGCTGAGATTTGTTAAGCCTATTTTAGGCCCGGTCCAAGTTTGTCGACGCCATCAAAAATTCAAATTTCGACCGCCGTCACGCCGCCATCGCGATGAACCGGTTTTCACGATACACCGGTGAGTTTATACTATAAACTCTGCTTAGTAGGTTAATGACATTTAAGGGGTGTTTAGATTTATTTAATTAGGGATTAGGTAGTTAGTTAGATTAAATTAGAAATTTAATTATTGAATTGGGCATGTTAGGTGGTTAGCATGGTTTAACGAAGGCCTAAATAAATTGTACAGTTTATCTAGTAGGGTTCTTTGTATTGGTATTTAATTTAATAATTTTGGCCAAGATTAGTACTTTTATAAATTAAATTGAATTAATTAATTAATTTTTGAAATTAATTAATTATTAATTGTTTCCAGAATTTAAGCTGAGATAGTCGGTGACCGGAATTTCGTGCTGATTGCAATTGTGTGGTTAATTTCTGCAATTGAATGTTAGTTGTGCAAATTGAGTGATGATTGGAATTTTGAGTGTTTAATTCCAAAATCGGTGGATTTTGATATTTATTTAGAAAATCTCAGGTGTCGAGTTTTAAAAACGAAAATGGTTTTATATACTATATATACCAATGGGATTTTGAAAAGAAGGTTATAAATTTTCTGGATCCAATCTGACCGTGTACCCATGCACAACTAGTTTCACCGAATGTTTTTAATACGAAGGAAATATGTCAGGATCACTATTTTAATGGAGGCATTTGAGTGCAATGCACAGTGTCCTAGGCCGGGATTGAGTGGTCATGTGTTGGTTAAGAGAACCTGTCTTGAGCAATTATGCTGGACGTTACTAAATCCCTTTTCGGGTTACCCATGCATTAGGGTAGCGGGTTGCAATAGATTCTGGACCTACGCCCCTTCAGGGAAGCTGTCTAATTGAGAGACATTGCCATGCTCAAAGGGGGTGAGACGACGCTTGGCAATGCCAGAAGATCGCCAATAGAGTTGACTGTACCCTTGAGGGGTGTAATTAACAATTGGAACGCATGATGGTTGAGTTTGATGCGCTGGATTATGGGACAAAATTGTGTGACATGATATGGGACGTGTTATAACGATTTGGCCTTATAATCTAGACTCCTGTGATTTATTGAGTTGAGTGATGCGTTTCAATTGCTGGATGTATCGATTCTATACATAATGTATATGAACTGTGCTGACCTGTATGGTGGAACTGAGGCGAGCTAAGTCCTCTATGCTAATTGTATGATTGCATGGTTAGGATGCTTCTGGGCATATTTCCCTCCTAATTGGGGTTTAGAGCTTAGACCCGCTGAGATTTTATCTCACCCCGTTGTGGGACAATATTTTCAGGGTCGTCGAGTGGAGGACCGAGAGCCAAGATGAAGTGATGTGAAGTGTAGGTTAGCTAGTGCCGTCTCTTTTTTGGAAAGTTAGTTTTTGTGGCCTTTTGGTCATAGACCTTGTGCTTGATATTATGTGAACATAAAAGTATATTTGTTTGTGAATTCGTATCCTGCTTTTCTATCTCGAGATGATTATTCTTAGGAGATTTATTTTCGCTTCCGCATGTGCTTAAAAATTAATGGGTCGGCGACTCATCCTGGGAAGTCGCAAAATTTTATCGATCAGAGAGGGATGGGCACGTGCTCAGGGTTCGGGACATGACATAGCTCCTTCAGATGCATCTTTGAAACCATTTTCAGTCCCACCACCATTTGATCACAGGTTCGAACACAAGGAGGCTGAATGTTAAAATGTCTGAATAGTTGAGTAACAAGTGTTCAATAAGAAAGTTGACCCTTATCATTTACCATTGATCTATACATGTGAAACATGATAGTGTGTGGTAAAGAGAACTTTTTACTAGCATTGATAGCATACATCAGATTCGCTTCTGAATTGGAGACATCGGTCTTTGATGTGAATTTGGGTCTAAGACAATTAATCACAATCTTGTGAAGTAAGACATTTGAGGCACTCATCCTCAAATACAAAATTCAGCCTTCGGCCATTCCATCTCAAACAAGCTCCATAGTCGCATGACCAATAGACACACTAATTGATTGGAACATCCATCTCTCAACTCTAATCACATAAGCTAGAATGTCAATATCAACCACATAATTCTTGTCTCTAATACTAAAAGAAAATCTATTCACATCCAAAAAGCTTAGATTGGAATAGAAGTATGTAGTAAGTTATGGATGGGCTATAGTAGTTTCAGAGCAAAATCGTTCAAGTTGAAGTAGAGTAAATTTCTCCTGCAACTTCACATTCAGAGAATTGAGAAAATAAAAATCCACACTCCTTAGATTCATCACCCCTTGCTTTAGCAACTTAGAGTAAGTTCGCTTATGTTCATCAGAATGAAACAGATCTGCTCTTTTTCCTCGAATGTTTGCAGCAACACCTATTCTAGACTTAAAATGAGTGAACGTCTTTTCATCATCATTTCATCAGGTTGACTAAATCCTCCAACACGTGGATCACTTGAAAAATTCGCAAAAGCCCTTTCTACCGAGCCAGCAGGAGCAATCCCCAAACATTCCATCATTTGTAAAAAGTGGGTTCCATTACAGTACCTTTTTTCTTTGAAAAATTCATCAATAAATGTCATTGGAGAACCTCCATCTTTTAAGGTAGAGTAGAGTTTGAAGTTAAAAGCAGGCTTTTGAGTTCTTACAGGTTCGGCATCTTCAATAATTTCTTCTTCTGCTTGATGTTGTTGAACATTTTGTGATCTAGCCTGAGGAGAATGACGCGGTTGAGAATGTTGTGGACTTTGTTGTTGCCTTGGAGATTCTTCTTCCTCGGTAAGGTCAAAGTGTGTAGGACCCTCACGCATATGCTGTGGTCCCCCGCTTGCAATCCTTGAAGACTTTCTTTGGAAAGACATTCTCACAGTCTTTGAGAGTTTCCAAACTCGATTCGCGAGAAAAATGAAAACTTTGAGGATTAAACTAGAGAGTAAAAGTAAGAAGGTGATCTTCTGTGCTTCTAGAGTTTGTGAGTAAAAAAGAAAAAGACAAACAATATATAAAGCAATCGAAACGGGGTATACGGATCATCATAAAAAAATGCCTTTTAAAAAAATAACTACCTTTTTTGAAAATAGATAACTGTAAAAATGATAACTTCTTTTTCGAAAAGGAATGATTGTTATAATTACAAAAACTTGGGAAGATAACATCAATCAATTGTAGATTAACAGACAATCGTGCCTTTTCGAGTTTTTATCCGAGAGATAAATTTCTAAAACTAAAATAACTTACAGTCGTGTTCCTTGATTTTCTCAGTTTGAGCATCTTTAGACTTTTATCCTCAAGTTTGAGCTTCTTCAGACTTTAAGATATTAAGTCTAGATTGAATAGACTCAAATTGACTTTTCTCCAGTGGTTTTGTAAAGATGTCCGCCAGCTGATTCTTTGAGTCAATGAATTGAATCAAGACTTCTCCATTTTGAACATGGTCTCTAATAAAGTGATGTTGAATATCTATATGCTTTGTTCTTGAATGAAGAATTGAATTCTTGGTGAGATTGATTGCGCTTATGTTGTCACATTTAATCTCAGTGCATGAGTCTTCGATTCCAAAGTTTTTTTTTTTGTTGTTGTTTTATCCATAAAATTTGAGAACAACTTCCAAGAGCCACATACTCTGCTTCTACTGTTGAGAGAGTTACAGTACTTTGCTTCCTTGAAAACTAAGATACTATTTTGTTTCCAAGCAATTGACAAGTGCCCAAGGTGCTCTTTACATTAACTCTACATCCTTCTAGATCTGTGTCTAAGTATCCACAAAGAGTAAGATCTCCTTCTTGAGGATACCATAGACCTAACTTAGAGGTTGTTGCAACGTATTTGATGATACATTTTGCAGCACTTAGGTGAGATTCTTTGGGATCTGATTGAAATTTGGCACAAATGCAAACACTAAATAAAATGACAAGCCTAAAGGCAGTAAGATAAAAAAAAATGAACCAATGATACTCCTGTATAACTTCTGCTCAACTTTCTTTTCTCTTTCATCTTTGTCTAGCTTCGAAGAACTTGACATTAGTATATCAGTCTTTTTGCAATTTTCCAAACTGAATGTTTTAACAAGTTCTTTAGCATCTTTTTCTTGGTGAATGAAAATTCCTTCCTTCAATTGTATCACTTGTAGTCCAAGAAAGAAGGATAGTTCACTTATCATGCTCATTTCGAATTCATCCTACATAGACTTAGAGAATTTCTTGCACATATTTTCGTTAGATGATCCAAAAATAATGTCATCAACATAATTTGAACAAGTAGAAAGTTTTTACTTTCTCTTTTAATAAACAGAGTAGTGTCTACTTTACCTTTAACAAAGTCATTTTAGATTAAAAACTTATCCTGTCGTACCAAGCTCGAGGTGCTTGCTTTAAGTGACATTCCAAATTTCATTGACCTTCATTAGTGTAATTAGATCATTAGGAACTTAGATTAATTAGATTGGGCCAGAAAGTGAACCCGATGGATCGTGAGAAACGTGTGGGCTTGAGAAATAAGTGGGCCACACAAATTGGACTTAAGAAATCTAATGAGAGATTATGGGCTTGGACTTGGCTTGAAGCGGGCCAAGGTTCGGAATTATTAGATTTGTAGATTTAGTTTAGTGGGCCGGGATTGTTATAGGTTAAGCCTATTGGGCTGGAGATGAATATTTAGGCCCGAATGATTTTATTTTATTTTATATATTATAGTTAAGGTGAATTGATTAGTGAATTACTTATAACTTTAGCATTCTTTTTGTGATGAATTCTTTATAGACTGACATTGACTAGTCGATGTTATATGTTATGACTTTGTATAATTGAGATTAAGTAGAAACAAAAGGCAATTAGATGAAAATATTAGAAACTAACGAACTAACTAATGATATTGATTAACTATTAATTAGTGACGATTGATAGATGGCGAAAATCTTCATGCATGAAAGCCACGACAACTTTCTCTCTCTCGTTTTTCTCATCAACACCCACGGTTTCTTTTCAAATCCATAGAACCGAAGATGGCAACTCCAAGGAAGCATAATCATTAGCCAAATCTAATCATTACACCAACCTAGGACTAGCTCATAGCTTATTTCCCCACATAAAAACCGACAATCCTCTCTCTCTCTCTCCTCAAAACTGAGAAACCCTCATCTTCATCTTCTTCTTTCTTTTCTCTCGGCTGAGCGGTAGAACCAGAAGCAAACCAGAAGCAAACCTGTGATTTCTTCTTCTTGCATGCTGATTCTGAGTGTTGATCTTGAAGCATCTCTGTGTTGTTTAGTAGCTGAAGCAAGGTAAGGAAAGATCTAACTCTAAATTGAAAGTTATCCATTGTGTCATCAAGTGAGCTTGAGGATCTAACCAAACAATGATGCATATAGTTTGTAGTTGCTGTTTTGTGATTGATCTAAGCTTAGTGAGTGTTAGATTGAAGGTAGGAGCTATTGCATGTCACTCTTGAATCTTGCAAGTCTCGAAATCCTTGTGTGAGTATGCTATTTTGTTGAGTGAAGTGATGAAATAGATGCCGAGTGTGTTGTTTTTGTAGAAATCGTGATAAGTGGCTTACGGATGCAACAATACTTCGAGCTGAGCTGTGGAATTGATCATTTGTTAGAGAAAGATATGCTGAAGTTGCTTTGAGTTGCTGTGAGTAAGCATTGGCGTATTTTAGAAGAGATTTGTGGATAGATAAGTTGTTTCGTTGGGTTAGAAGTAAGAAAATTTGTGTATCTATTCTGTTCTAAGTGAAAACAGTTATGCAGTCTTCTGTTTGTGTTTAATTTTCTTTATGTATGTTAATAGAAATAAGAAACAAACCATTTTACATGATAGAACGTCTATAATATCAAATTATACATGTAGCCATAACCATATGAATATATAAAAATGTAGAGATGGAAGTGAACATAGTAAAACCATGGAAGTGAACATAGTAAAACCAGTAAACTGTTTTGTGAGAAACGATATGACCTTTACTGATTATACAAATTTTCTGTATTTACCTAGTTAGATTTGGACTTCAAATCCTTATTAAAAATTGTAGAACACATCTTAAGGAATGACGTGTCAAAATTTGAGATTAAATTGATAATATTTGGCTAGTAAAACAATTTTCTTTGTAGATACAAAATCTGGACGTCGATACAGGGTACTAATAAAGATTATGGCAATTGTTACTCTTAATACAGTGAGAATTAGACTTAAGTTTCTTCATGAGAATTGTTATTATATGTATTAAATATAACATACTAAAATTTGGTAATATTTTGACAAGAATTAATATATCTTCTATGTTCGAAACCGAAACTGTACATTTAGTTAGTAAACTGTCTGGACCCGAGAACATATATTAAAGGTTGTGTCTTTTATATTAGGCTTTTGTGATGCACGTAGAGTCTAATAAAACAAATATTAGATGTTATTCATATAAGAGTAAGTCTCATATATTATTTAAGATATATAAGTGCATATAGTATCATGTGTGTGCAATGAGTGCGGTGCATAGTGCTTGATTATGGGATAAATATCTGTTCGCCATGGAATGGTACATGACGTAATGGGTTTTATCTTATAATTTGGATATGCACGTGTGCTAGGTTCATGAGAGTTAGATAGATACTTTAGAGTCTTTTTCTTTTGCATACAATAAATGCATTAATCAAAGGTGTGGTGGTGTGAAACGTGTGCTTAAGATGAATGAACCCATCGGTACCGAGATACCAGTGATGCCCCCGGAAGTTTGGGATGCCCTTGCTGCATGGTCTTGGATGCCTCGGTAGAGAGATACTGAAATGCCTCGGAGTGAGATGCCCTTGTGTGTGATCAAGGATGCCTCAGTTGTGTGATACTGAGATGCCTCGAAGTGAGATGCCCCTTGCTTTGTGGTCTTGGGAGGACCTCGGTTGAGTGATGCCGGGATGCCTCGGAGTGAGATGCCCATGATAGAAATATTGTGGAAGTCCGGATAACATACTTTCCAGAAGTGATTCGATCAGGCCAGTAGAGTCCCGATTGTGACTGATTCGAGGGTGGATTTTACGCACACTAAATATAATTCTATTTGGCGAGTGAGTTCATCTATTATTGTTGCATTATATTTTGATATTGAGTTTGTGAAGGGTAAGTATAGAAATGGATGCATATAAGGTGATTTCTTACATGAAGTGATAGTATTGTTTATGCTTGTGATATATTCTCTTAGTATCCTAAATTGTTTGATGATTCACTTGTAACTTTGATGGCTATGGATTGTTTAAGTTAAAGTTTTATCATTCTTTACCGGGCAAGGTTGTTTGCTCATACCTTACATTTTCATATTAATAGCATGGATGTACCACCAGTAGCTCAATAGGGGCAGTAGTGCGTCTTGATGTTTCTCTTCATGACGTGTATGATCCCGACATTGACATGGTTTTCTCCAAGTATGAGGCGACTTTATGGATGGATGACGGTAGGGCTAAGTTGATACCGATGACGTTCATTGCATGGTTTATCAACAATGAAAGGGAGATGTTCAGACCTTTACCCTTTGGAGCAAGAGGACCTGGAGCAAGGATGGACGACGCCTAGACACCTTGGATTGTGTAGAGGCTGACTAACTTTTGTTTTTTGTTAGATGCGGGCTAGTGTGGGAACTCATGGAGTAGATACCCTCACCCTTTATCCCTGGCTTGTGTTACGCCTTACTTTTGTTATGTACATGTTGTATATATATAGGTGATGAACATGGAAAGAGTCCAGGTTGATAAATTTATTAAGCCCTAATGATGATAAGTAGAAATGTAGCCTCTTGTGACCTTGTTTATGTGCATGAATGATTTGGCCAATACTTTGAATATAAAGGTAGAGTGATTTCAGGATAACCTCATAATATAAACTTGAGATTTTAATAATCCATGTTATACATGCTAACCTTCGATGGTAAACGCTATGGGTTATCACAAAAGGAGATTACAAGTTAGGTAAGATCTTAATAATAATTATAATTCCACTTGCGCTTAGTACGTGACACTCTAGGACGTCACACTTTAAACCATATAGCGTCTTTTTCAATCTGAATACAGAGTCTGGTTTCCTTGGGTCTTCAAAACTGGGAGGTTGTTCCACGTAAACTTCCTCTTGGATAAATCCATTTAGGAATACACTTTTGACGTCCATTTGGAATAACCTGAAATTCTTATAACAAGTAAAAGCAAGTAATAATCTAATGCTTCTAACCTTGCTACTGGTGCATAAGTCTCATCATAGTTTATCCCTTCTTCTTGCGTATATCCTTTGACAACAAGTCTTGCTTTGTTCCTTATAACTTTTTTTTTTCTCGTCCATCTTGTTCCTGAAAACCCATTTAGCTCCAATAACAGATTTTTCTTTTGGTTTAGGACTTAATTCCCAAACATCGTTAATATTGAACTGTCTGAGTTCGTTCTTCTTGTATAGCTTCAATCCAGCTTTCGTCAGTTAAAGCTTCTTCTATGCTTTTGGGTTCTATTTCAGAAATAAGAGCCACAGTGCTAGACTTTTCATGCCTTTTGGATCTTGTACGAATCCCTTCATTAATGTCACCAATAATGAGTTCTTTGGGATGACTAAACTTGTGCTTCTAGTTGCTAGTTGGTATGACAGTCTACTGATCTTTTTCTTCATTTGATTCTTCAAAATTCGTTCGTTGTTGACCTTCTGTAGTCTGAGCTACTTCAGGGGAATTAGACTTTGTAGAGTTTGAAGTAGGTTCAGATTCTTCAGGTTGAGTCTAGATCGATTGATTTTGTATAAGGTCTTGAAATTTGACATTCATCGATTCTTCCACAGATTGAGTCTTCTTATTGTATATTTTATAAGCTTTGCTAATGGTTGAATATTTAAGGAAGATTCCTTCATCTAACTTTTCTTCAAACTTACAAATTCGATCATTTGCATTTTTCAATATAAAACATTTGCAACCAAACACATGACAATAGGAAACAATTGGCTTCTTTCCTTTGAACAACTCATAAGAAGTTTTCTTCAGAATCGGCCTTAAGAAAATTCTGTTAATGATATAACATGCTGTAGAGACTGCTTCAGCCAAAAAACGAGAAGAAATATTGCTTTCAATTAAAAGTGTTCTAGCCATTTCTTGCAACGATTTATTCTTCCTTTCCACAACTCCATTATGTTTTGGAGTGTATGGAGAGGAAAACATATGTTGAAAACCAAATTCATCACAGAATTTAGCAAAGTCTTGATTTTTAAACTCACCTCCATGGTCTCTCCGTATGCTTGAAATAACATACCATTTCTCATTATGTACTTTTTTAGCAAACTTTAAAAAATGAGAGAAGGTTTTAGATTTACTTGCCAAAAAGTATACCCAAGTAAATCGTAAATAATCATCCAATATTACTATGCAATATCTCTTTCCACCAATGCTTTGAGTTCTAGTTGGTCCAAAAAGATCCATATGCAGGAGTTGCAGTACACGATTAGTGGAAACTTGATTTATTGGATTGAAAGAACTTCTAACCTGTTTTCCCAACACGCATGGTGTGCATAATTCGGATTTTTGGTATGTCAAGTTGGGCAGTCCACAAACAAGCTTCTTTGAGGAGATCTTAGCAATTTGCTTCATGTTGATATGGCCAAGTTTTCGATGCCAGAGATTAGCTTCCTCTTGAATTGAAATTAGACATTGATATTTTTCAGGTTTGATGTCCAAGAGATAGATGTTCCCATGTCTTCGCTTAGTGAAAGTCTAAGAGAAGTCTTTACTTGTTCCCGAACATATTCCTTCTTGAAAATTGATTTTGAACCTTGTGTCACACAGTTGATTGATACTTAGCAAATTGTAATTGAGTCCTTCTACTAAGGAGACGTTGTTGATTGTGAGACTTCCAATCTTTATTGTTCCGCATCCGACAATTCTTCATTTGCTATTTCCACTAAAGGAAACTTTTCCACCATTAACTTGCACAAGCTTTATGAAGCGACTTGAATCTCTTGTCATATGTCTTGAGCATCCACTATCCAAGTACCATTTGACCTTTTTTCTTCATAGTGACCTACATTTAAAAAAGAAACTAAAGCTCTCTTTGGTACCCATACTTTCTTAGGTCTAATGGAGTTAGTGCAATATATGGTCTTTGCCCAATCCTTCTTAATAGGTTTCCAAACTATGAGACATTTTTTCTCAAAATGTTCTGAGCTATTGCATTTAGAACATTTAAGAGCACTACGACCAACAGGTTCTACAAAGACTTTTTGAAAATGATTTCTATAGAAGGCCTTCGTCGATCTCTATTTGATTCTTTCCTTTACTTTTGGAAAATCAATTAGAGGAATGATTTCATAAGTCATTCCAAAGCCAAATTTGTTAAAGTAAGATGTTTGTGCTGAAATAATATTTTCCAATTTGTCAGACCCTATAGAAAACCTTTTTGAGATACTTGAAATATCATTTCTCAAAAATGTATTTTCTTTTGAAAGAGAGTTTGCATTTTCTTTTAAAGTAATAAAACTTTTATCTAGGTTTTCGAACTTTTCTTTCCAAACTTTCTCCTATTGCTTTAGTGAAGAATTTTCCCTTTTTAGCTCAAAAATTCTCTTAAGAAAGGTTTTGAGACTAAGACAGTTCATCAATATATTTAGAGACTTTAGTAGGAATTTTTAAATTACTTACCTCGATTTCATTGGCTGAGTCTTAGTCTATATCTGTCTCAAAGTCTTAATCTGATTCTGATTTTGCCATTAAACAAATATTAGCATAATCATCATCACTTTCTTTGGATTTGGTATCACTCCAAGTCTCTGCTTTGAGTGTCTTTCTGTATTTCTTAGCTTTTCCTTTATTTTTCTTCAGCAAGGGACAATTGAGTCTGATGTATCCATTTTTCTTGCATTCAAAACAAATCACATCTTTATTGGATTCATCATCCTCAGTTGATTTATTCTGAAACTTTTGAGAGCTTTATTTCTTCCAATTAAATCTTCTTCCCTTTCTGTTCAATTTTCTGAACCTTCGTATCATGAGAGCAAGCTCTTCATCATCCATATCATCCTCAGAATCTGTAAAATTATAATTATCATTAGATTTTAAAGTAATAGATTTTTTTACCTTTAGGATCTTCATCTTCATTGATTTGCTCCACTTCATATGACTGAAGAGTGCCAACCAATTCATCAACGAAGAGTGGCATGATCCTTTGTGTCTCCCTTATTGATGTCTTTACATGATTTCAATCTTTAGAAAGTCCACGCAATAATTTGTTAACCTTCATGGGTCCTGAGATTGGTTGACCTTGATACTCAAGATAATTCATGATTTCTGTAAAACGACTAAACATGTCAGTGATAAATTCTCCTGGCTTCATCTTGAAAGCTTCATATTGACGGAGCAGAATATTGATTATGGTTTCTTTCACTCGATCAGTCCCTTCGTACGTAATGTGCAACCTATCCCAGACTTCTTTAACTGTTTCACAAGAAGATATTCTATTAAATTCAGTTGGAGATAATGCACAATATAAGGAGTAAATTACTTTTGTATCAAGAGCTTGTCTCTTGGTTATCTCTTCTTGAATCATCTCACTAGCCTCTGCAACTTCTTTTCCCCTTTCTAAGACTGTTATAACTTTAGGAATGATTCCTTTGTCTACCACATCCCATTCTAGAGGATCTTTCGATCTTAGGAAATCTTTCATCTTGTTTTTCCATATGCTATATTCTTTTACATTAAAATAAGGCGGTCTGGTGTTGCTTTGCCCTTCAATCAAACCTGGAGACAACATACTAGCCATGGATCTTTAATTCCGAAGTAAAAATACTTCAATTAAATGAGTACATAGGTTCTGATACCAATTGATAGTGCTAGTACAAGCACCTAGAGGGGGGTGAATAGGTGCACAAACAACTTTTGCAAAATATAGTATAAAACTTTACTTTTAACTTGAGTCTGGATGAAAATAGACTTTGTAGAGAAAATTAGACTCTAACAATTAAATAGAGTTATGAGCAAAATAAAAAATTTTAGGGAAGAGAATAAGAACACAAGGTTTATAGTGGTTCGGCTTAATCCAAGCCTACATCCACTTTCTCGCACTGACAGCCTACTGGCTGGATTTCACTATGAATCAAAAGAGTTGTTATAATATCACATCCTTGATTACTCAGTGTAGAGACTCTATTACACTTCCTCAAAGCCTCACAAATGTCTAGACTCTTTTGAGTACAAATTTTTGCTCAACAATTGAATCAACAAAGAACAAGAAGCTTTAGACTTTGGAATTTATCTATCGCAGCCGCACTCGAATAATTAGAGCATCTTCCTTATATACTTCTCCATGCCTTCATATCCGTTGGCACCTTCCAAAGGAGTTCTTCCAATCTACCTGTTAGACATAATTAATTAGGGAGATCTCGAGTTACTTAAGGAATGTGATGATAGCTCACCAATCTTGCTCGCCCATACAATCAAGATCTCCATAAGTGGAAACTTTCAAGTATACTTTGCCAATCAACAAATCCAATTTACTCGTATTGATTTCAAAACGAATAATAGATCTTGAGATACTATCTCCAGTCGTGAGAATTTCTTTAGCCGCTCAAATCAAATCCTTAAAGAAATACTCGATTATGGATAAGTCTTCTTCGTCGGTCTAGAAACTATTAATAAGGGTAGACTTTAAATCTTGAGTCTGGCGGTTTGGCGATCTTCAGACTTTGACAAAAGAGTTGGCAAATCTTTTGACTAGATGATGGAAACGTTTTGTCAGCTTCAAAATAAATAAGGAAGTTTTCTCCAACACATATCTTCATCCTTGCATGCTTCCTCAGGCCAGCCATCCACATCTGCATCTGGAGGAGTTCCCCTGGTGTGACTATCTCGACGCGAACAAGTGAACGGTGACCTTTTTCATGCCCTCGCTTTGAACTCGCCACCCTCCTTTTCCTAATCCTAAGTTCTGTATGTAATAGACCATTCACCCCAGGGGATGCGGTGAGGAAAGAGATAGAAGATGCCAGTCTTGAAGGAGCTCAATGACGTGGAGGCATGCATGAGGCACTTGCTTGAAGCAATCGATGAGATGGCGGCATCAATAGGTAGAGGAGAGAGGATTGGAGGCTAAGGGAAATAGCGATTGGGTTGGAGAAGGTGACCAAGGTGATATCAAAGGGGTGAACAGATTGGGAAAGGGGTGAATGGGTTGTTTGTAACAGTGATTAGGATAAGGAAAAAGACGGTGGGTGAGTTTAGGCAAGAAGGCATTCAATTTCGTCCTCCAACCCATTCAAAATCAAAAAGTCTTTTTCTCTCCCTCTCATCTTTCTCCATTGTCTTCTTCAACCTTCAGCCATGGGAGAGGGTTTGAGCTAGTTTCATCCTCCCCTCCCTCTCTTATTGATTTTGTTTGTATTTTATTGCTATTTTTTTTCTTGTTATGTCTTCTCTCTTGATTTAAATCTTGGAGTTCTCTTTTTACGGTCTAGTTCTAAATTTGAGAGTTTAAACTCTCTTGATCTAGTTCTAGATTTGGAACCTATCATCTTCCGATCTAGATATAGGAGTTTAATGAACATGCTTTTCGGGATTTGATACTCCTCTATTCTATCCATGAACAAATCATTTACCTTTAACTTTAATGGTTGCAAGAGCTTTGACGTTTCATTAAACCATGACAATTTGCTCTTCCAAATGTGAGACCTATGCTTGTACACCCTGTTTTGGTTGTCTTTGTACAACAAATGTGTAGAGGAATCGAACCTAAGCACACATTGCCAATTGATAATGCCATAGTTATTGTGATATCCCAACATTTGGCTTCTATTTCGAAATATATAAAATGGTTATTTTATCGATGCACTCATGGTTATTTTATTCTGAATTGATCACTCACAAGTTAACTAAACTATTAAGTGATGCCGTAATAGGTTAAAACGCGAAAGACTACAAAATTCAATCCGAGATCAATCGCTCGACAATAAAAATCAACAATGGTCAATATTATACTGTTATAAGTCAATTAACAAATAGATATAAATCGACTCGACTGAAGTACGTAGTCAGTTTGCAGGTGATTCCACATGATTATGATACTCGCATCAAACGACACCTATAATTTGATTGAGGTAACGACACCTATAATTGGACTGAGGTTAGTGGCTAAGTTTTGATCATAAGTGGCCTTAATGCGACCTACACAAATTGGGTAGCTTCAGCGATGCTTGCACAACCAAAGTCGAATTGAATTCGACACCTATCCATGGTTCCATATGTGACCCATGGTTGGTTTGGAACAGGCCCATGTTTGAGCCAAGTTGATCCATGAATGACCCTCAATTGTCATATAATCATGCAAGATCAATTGACTTGCCTTGGTTCATGGTCGCACAAAATCGGTTCAGAGTCATTGATGAACGTTATAGTGACCGTACGGAGTCACTCTCGACCGATATATACTTGACCTCAAACAATTCACACTCGTCCATTGATTGAGTCATGATAGCACGTGATCGTCCAAATCGATCTTTATGGTCAAGCGGTCCTTTCATGGTTGAACACTCTAGTCTGACATAACCCTAATCCTAAGTCGCCTTGCCTCTAGTCAACTAGTTGACTCGTGAACAATCCCTAGGATCAACTCATAGTCCATTCTCATTATTGGTGTACTGATCCTAAGTCCATTCCTCACGCTTGAGATAGGGGTCCAAATCAAGGATGTCACAGGAGGAGTGTTGCTTCTCAAAATTAGCATGAGCTTCTTCTTGTTGCTGGTCTTTGAGTGCAAGCTCATATTTAGAGACAAAATCACTCAAACAAGTTTGTCTGTGTATATATCCATAAAAATAAATAAATAAATAAATAAATAATAAAGTACTCAGACTAACTTGTTTGTGTAGTTGAGATGCCCACAAAGGAGGTAATTTTCAAATACATGCAGCCATTTTCCCTCTCCTCTTACAATGTTCCAAGCCAGTTAGTATTATATGAGCTAGCAATATGAAAATCCGCACCTTCCAAACAATCTTAAAATCAATCATATTTAGCGAGTCATAAACTGCTCCTTCTATTGCTAACATTATACCCTTGATTGAAGAGGACCACCCATCTTTTGCAGCAATTCTTTGCATTATGCCATAAACAAAGGTGATGACTAGCAAACGGGCATACTTAAGAAATTGCATTTTGCATTGCTTTACATTGGCCAGTAGTAATAGCTTGAGGGGCGCACCCTCACTTGCTACCAAGCCAAGCCATAAACAATCAATGAAAGAGCTTGTTGTCTCATCTACAAACAACCGCCTCCGAACAAAGCTGACTTACCATGATGATTGCATGTCATTTTTATTTGTCAAGTAAGTGGTAACAAATCTGACTACATCTCCAAAGCATTTGTATGCACATCTTGGCTGTGCATCCGCCCAATAAACATTACGCAGTGCATGTTCACCATCCAATCAAGTACGTGGTAACATTGGAATTGTTCACCTGCATATGGAGGAGAGTTGCTTCTCATAATAACAGTTGGTTTTCAACCAAGGCTACGATTGTTTGGAATCAAATTTGGCACGAACTTCTTCTTTTACTTGTCTTTGAGTGCAAGCTCATATGTAGGGACAAAATCACTCAAAACGTATTTGTCTATGTATATATCCTTAAAAGAAAAAATGCATTCATACTAATTTGTTTGTATAGTTGATATGCCTGCAAAAGTGGTAAGTTTCGAATATACATGCACCCATTTTTCTCGCTCCTCATACAATGTTCCAAGCCAGCATGTATTATATGAGCTAGCAATCTGAAAATCCGCACCTTCCAAGCAATCTTAAAATCATTATATTGCTAACTTTATACCGTTGATTGAAGAGGACCACCTATTTTTTGCATTATATGCCACGAACAGAGGTGATGACTAGCAAACGGAAATATTTTAGAAATTTCATTATGCATTGCTTTACTAGTCAGTAATAATAGCTTGAGGGGCACACCCTCACTTGCAACCAATGAAAGAGGTTGTTGTCTCATGTGCAAACAACCGCATCTGAACAAAGCTGACTGACCATGTTGATTGCATGTCATATTTATCTGTCAAGTAAGAAGTAAGTGGTATAAAATCTTACTATATCTCCAAAGTATATATATGCACCTCTTGATTGTGCACCCGCCCAAGAACCATTACGCAATCCATGTTCACCAACCAATCAAATACATAACAAAATTGTAATTGTTCATCTGCATGGTCGGAAAATACTTGGAAAGTGCTTGCCCATCTCCTTATTGCAATTTCAGTCCTTTGTACTTTGTAACATGGTTTCCAACATCTTTTTTTTTTTGAAGTTCAATTTCTCATACTTTCCTCCTTCAACAATCACCGCTTGAAAATATTTATTTGTTCTAATCCCTACATCAGAGTGCAACTCGATTTTCCTTTTTGTTATGGAATTAAGATTCTTGTGTGATGTAAATAATCTAGTGGTTCGAGGAGTTGTCAAGGGATTATGATCGAGTACAACTTTTGTTCTTACTCGATTCTAAGGCTCAACTAGATGTATTCTACGTGTTGCTGGATGTTGACATCTAAATTTTGGTATTTCATGCATATAAAATTAGAGACTAAATTGTAGCCCCTAAACAAAAAATATTATTTGAAATTGCATATAGTTATTATAAGCATTTGCATTAGTAGTTAATGGGTTCATATAGTTTGCATTTGGATCGCATTAGCGACGGATGAACTCGAGTCAATGTTTCTGAGCTTTGGCCCGCAGTAATGAAAATATGACCTGGCCCATTAATTCTCATGGCCTGAAATTCATTGGGATGTTTGCTAAATTGAGAGATCGATTTGTGTAAGGAAAGGGAATCGTAGTCATCTATCCAGTGGTGCAAGATTTGTCCGAGGATATACTAAGCAAGATTGTGGCCGAATATATTTCAATGTTCAAAAGGAACGTTTGGTCAATAACCATGCGCATATCAAAATCATATATTAGATGAAAAAACTAGCTGCAAAATAAAAAGAAGAAAGATTTAGTCAGCAAGAGAAGATAATATTTGATTGAAAGAAAAGGGAAAGAAAATATGCACTCATCCGCAAGGGGTCGGTGAGTGGAGAAGTATAAATCCTCTGGACTTTCACATAAAAAAGGGGGGCCACACAATATATTGAACACACGGCCGTTACATGCAAAAAAAGGAGAATACAAGAACGAAAGACCAGATAGAGAGATGCCATCAGAGAGGAGAACCGTGAGTTCTCTTGGCCGAGCCGTGCCGAGATTCCTGACGCACTGCCCCCTGTCCCGATGCACTGTTGCTTGATCCACCTCCCGATCTGCTGCTTGAGCTTGCTGCTCTGAGCCATACGGAGCTCAATGACCAGCCGCGAGCGTTGACGACGAAGTTGCCAGCAGTGGCCACTTTACGACGATGCTGTTGTTGCCAATCAACCGCCTGCTCTGGTTGTCCACAAGCTATGGAGACCCAATCCTTCCTGCACGGATCCACTCACGTTGACCATGTACAGAACGTGCCTGAAGAAGGGACAATAAAAAAGAGACTTCGAAGTCCCCACGCTTGGTGACTTTTCTCTTAGTTGCTGATTGTTTGATTTTCCATCATCACGAGCACTATCACGTCGAGTCGTGAGTAGCCGTTCGAGGATCCGAATTTGGAAGCCAAAATTCAAATTAGGTGAAAATCTTGTTTACTTCAATTTTCAAATATTTCGTTTCTTTATTTGAAATATCATTTATGCACATGATTAAATTCTCGATATGTTATCATGTCCACAATATCGAATAGCCTTTTAAATTAGAGACTATTCCTAATTTCACTATATGCATACGATTAATAGTCCAATTTCGTGTCTGAAATACGACTCGCAATCGTATGGAAAATCGTCAATTCAATCTCATGCCTGAGATATGATTCTTGATTTTATAAAAATTGACCAATCTAATCTCATGCACGAGATACAATTCGTCAATTTACTTCTGAATTAGATGGATATTGATAATATCTCATGTTATTTGATGATGTGTTCGTTGTGGATTTTATTCCTTTCTATTTTTGTTTGATTTTATTTATAAAAAATCCAAAAAAGATTAGATACATTTAAAGTAGTTCTTTAAAAGATAGATTGCATGTTTATTTTGGCTATCTTATAATTCCGAATTTAGTAAAATACCAAAAATATATTTTTAGAATCAATTGGATATCTAGGATAGTTTGCATGTTTAAATATTAGGCATATTTAATTTCGAATTTTAATTAAAAAGAAAGCACACAAAAAATGCGTGTGTCACGTAAGATTAGTTCATTCATTGCATGGCATTTAATAAATTGCATGTTTTGGGTAATGCATGATATGTTAGAATAGTTGCATTAATCTTTTCTTATCATTAGATTAGGTCATTTACTAAATATCATGTGATATATAGTTCGCTTGTTAAGTTGCATGTCGCATGTCATTTTAGTTAAAAAAATTTGTACATCATTGCATTACATTGCCGTAATTTATAGACTTCATTTAAACAAAAGAAAATCTTGAAAATGATTGAATGATTGCGTGTTAATTAGAAATCATATCTAAGACTGTTGATGTGAATTATAATCTAACATTGCAGATATTTTCGTTACTATGAGGTAAGTCCCATAATTTATTTATTGTTTTGCTTTTTTGGGTGTTAAATTGGTGGTTTGCACACCCGCATGATCACCTCACGTGTTAAAAAAGTAAATTAAAATTAATTCAAGCTGCCTGCAAAATATTTTTTCAGAAAAAAAAAAAAAAAAAAAGAGACAGGTACCAAAATGGCGTTAGAAAAATCTAGCGTAATTAAGTCCTTGAACTCACAATCTCTAGTTTGTGGGAGTAAAGTAAATACTTTACTTGGGTTTCTAATCGACCCACCAAAAATAGATTAATGACGACTCTTAATTGAAAAATCATTTACATGTTAATAATTTGAACTTAAGTCGTGAATTGGTATAAATTTGAGAGAATCCGAGCTAAGTTTAGGCTTAGTAATCCATTAGCCAAATTCTAAGTGGTTCACCCGAGGTTAGGTCGCAACACTAGACAATCACATTTTTTTCTTGGTCTTGACTTGATTAACTCCTTTTTGATCTTTTATCCTTGATGATTGCAACAATGTGTACCACATGTTCTTTGCCACCTTTGCTTTTGTACGAGTTTAACACTCTAATGCCAAATCTCACTTCTTTAGCATAGTCGTTATAAAATGCACAAGCCTCATCATAAGAGTTAAACTCCACTCATATGAAGGTGACACAAGTTTCATCTTATCTAGTTTTATGACTCTTCCATCACTAGCATCTTCAATTGAATTAGTCATCTCGTCTTCATCACTCACATTATTTTCATGAGTGAAGTTGCTTTTAATGTGAATCCCATTTATCTAAACAAGATCAGAAAAATAAATTAAGTGTAGTATGTCTAAAACATTTATGTCAACAGATATCAGCTAAAAGTCGATGTCAACAAATAACTCTTATTTTCTTGCAATCTAAGAAGCAAAAATTAATGAGCATTTCTCCACATTTGTGTGTCAATCAATTACAAAACCCTAAAATAATTATAAATCCAATGTATGGTAGGTTTTCACACTACTATTTTTTGAGTTCTTAATATTTTACTCAGGACCAATATTCACCAAATCTTTTCTTTGGTCGGAGAAAATATCCACTATTTTCAAAGTCGCAATTGAATCCTTCATATCTTACTTATGATTTTATCATTATCATTTGTTTCTATAAATAAAATGGAAAAATAGATCTCATCTTGTCCAAATATTGTAATTTATTTCTTTAAATAGAACAGGAAAAAATAACCATCGTCGCGTCCGTTCTTAAAAAAGTGGAAAACCGATCAAGTTAGTGACAAAAAATATGAAACCACTCAAGTCGAGATCCCATTTCCCAACTTTAAAACCGATGGCTGGCAATTGCCCACCTATTTTGTGAAGTAATGAGCTATTCTATACTCATTTTAATGGCTACTATAAGCCCCTTAGAAAGTACTTTTTTTTTAAGTACACCAAGTGCCAAAACTTGCCACGGAGGGACACTTAAGTACCAAAAGTTAGTAAAGTAATACTTAAGTGCAAAAATCGAAACAAAATGGATCACTTAAGTACAAAATTGGAACAAAATAGATCACTTAAGTATCAATTTGGCCAAAATGTTGACGTGTCTATTTCCTGGCAAAATAAGTGCAAAACGGCGTCATTTTGTACGCTGACGTGGCTAGATAATGCAAAGACGACGTCATTTAGAGATGATGTGGCAAAAAATAATATAAAATAATTAAATTAAATTAACAACTAATTTATTTAAAAATTTTAAAAATAAAAATAAAAATATTTAAAATAAAAATAAAAAGGTGAGGGGGAAGGGAGGCTACTGAGGGTTGAGCTCTCACGGGCGCTGCCTTCCCCCCACCCCTTTTTCTTTTTAAATATTTGTATTTGTATTTTTAAATGCTTTAAATAAATTAGTTTTAAACTTAATTTTATTAACTTTTATATTAATTTTTTATCACGTCATCACTAAAACAATGTTGTTTTTGTGTCTAGACACGTCAGCGTGGAAAATGATGTTGTTTTGCACTTATTCCGTCAGAAAATAACCACATTAGCATTTTGGCTAGATTGGTACTTAAGTGATTTATTTTGTTCAAATTTTAGCACTTAAATGTCACTTTCCTAACTTTTGGCACTTAAGTGTCCTTCCGTCTAAGTTTTGGTACTTATGGTGCACTTGTTCCCCCTTTTTTTTCATTGTAACTTAGAAAACAACCCCTTTTGACTTATTGATAATAGGTTCAATTTTTACGCAAAATCTATAATTATCATGCTCAATTCTATCTTCAAGCTTGACATGTATATCCCGTAATGCTAAGGAAAATTACCACAGCTGAGTAAGAGGACAATTAATTAGGATAAAAATATGTTGTATTGAACTTCTCAATCCACGATATAGATGAATACTAGTAATAGAGGCATTCTTGGCCCAAGATTGCTCAAAGTACTAGTAATGTTAACTTGATGCCTAACTAATTCCACACAAGTGCATTAAGAAAAGAGTTTCTTGGAGATTTGGCCTATATAGATGGATACTTTTGTCATTGCACGATACAAAAGGGTTTTTACTAAAATATGATAAGTTACACAATCTTATCCCTACTAGATTTTTGAGGTTATTACTAATTGTTTAAAAAGCTTAAACTATTAGATAAATGTGTGATTTAATATTTAATTATTCTATCACTTCTCCTCACACTTAGTCTTGTCTTTTTATCTAGTACTAAGTGTGGACATATTTAATTGGGAAGGCAAATGATGTCCGAAAAGATTTGAAATCAAGACCCTTTTAACTGCTCTAAAAACAAAGAGAGTGAGGTTCCACGAATTCTCACATGGTATTAGAGCATAAGGTCCTTAGTTTAAAATTTTTAGGTCCCTATTTACCTCCCCAATTATATATTTTCACATTTTAGGCTTAGACCAAAGTCCAACCCACATGTTAGGGGAAGTGTTAGAGTAATTAAATTTAAATCATATCTTCATCTAATAACTTAATCTTTTAGACTAGTTAATAGTGGTTCCACAAATTTTCACAATCACAATCTTTGGAGGTAGTACACATTTTTTGAAAACTTTCAATGACTATTGTTAGCCCTTGAATTTTCAATTTGTTATTGTCGTTACCCATTTGTTGTATTTTCCAATAACATGTGGAATGCATATGACTTTTAAAGGGTAAATGTAGACTGTCAAATCATTTTTTAAAGAAAGACTTCTTTACCCTTGACTTTTGTAAAAAAAATGAAAAATGAAAAATGAAAATAATTGAGAAAATAAATAACCAAATAAAATTTAATTAAAAGAAATAACTATCAATAATAACATTAACAATAAAAACTGTCAAAGACTAATGGATTTAATAATAAAAATAATAATATATTTTAAGGCCCCATTGACAAAATGTGAAAATGACAAAGTATTTTAAATGGTAGATAGACATAATAATTATTATGGAAGATATTTTTGAAAAATCATGGATTTTGTTTACTCACTTCTCTTTTTATAATTTTATTAAATAGTTTTGTTAATCAATCCTTGCTTTGCTTTAATAAACCTTTTGAATAGCCAATTTTTGTCATTTGACCTTTTTGGTGTTGAGGCTTTTTCCCTTCTTATCTAATTCATGTTTATTCTTTTTCTTAAAGTATCTTATTTAGTTCTATTGAGTGGCAAAATTTTATATTCTTTTATCATTTTAATTTATTGTTGATATTGATACTTCTTTTATTGGTATTCTAGTTAATTTAGTTATCTCTTTTTTTATGTTTTTTTTTTTTGGAGCAATTAAGAGTAAAAGAGATTTTCCTTTAGAAAATGAGGTGAAAATATATTTTTACCATGTAAAAATCATTAGCATTACATATAATAATTAGAAAATCATAGAGAGTTAACAAATTGCAACAAAATGAAAGGGGTATTTTACAACAGTCAAAACCTCGGGGGCAAATATTTACTACTCCAAAATCCATGAGATGTTTTATAATATTCCCAGCAGTACAACGCGGGGTGAAAATAGCGTCATCATGAAGAAAATTATAATATTCTTCTTATATGAAAAATATTCGGCCCTTTAAGTTGCTAATGTAAAAGCCATGGATTAAGATTCGGGTCAGCTTAGCTTTGTCAATCTCGTGGGTTCAACTTAACTTTTGACATGGCATTCTAACGAAAGTGATTACCTGAGGACCGAGGATATTGAGGAAGCATAGCAAGATTACTGACAATATCCTATTTGTTTATAGTGCACATGCATAATGTCTATATGTACAACCTATCGATCAAATCCAAGAACTGAAATCCCACAAAAAATGTCTTTGGAAACTCTTAATAGTATTGATTAATGATAAAAGAAAGTAGATAAATGTCTTTGGGAACTTTGAATATTACATTTAGTTCACTAATGATTAAAAAACTAGATAAGCAAATTCTCAAACTCTTTACATAGGAAACATATCTCACTTTTAGTGGTCAAAAATCCACATAATGGTCGATTGACCAATTGCTTTCTTCCTCAACAGGCTACTCAGTCCGTCCTTCTATTATTGTATAACTAATGTGAGTTTTGGGGGTACATTGTGACTTCCTCCCTCATTTGTACTTTTTCTTCTTTAGATTATCATTTCCCTATATTTATATCGATTTTCAATGTGAAATTAATAATGTTATGATTGTTAAATTATTTGCCACACCATAACACGTAGATTAATATTTTAGTTATAAATGAAAGGCGGAAAAGATCTCGTGTGTACTTAAATCTCAATCTCTTATTTTATGAGAAGATAATTATTTAGATGGAAATATTTTCTTCTCAATGACAAAGCACTTGTCTACAGAGTAGAGTCTATAGAAATTAAAAATAAATGGATCATCTAGATGGGCCAATTATTTATGCAATCCAATAATTAAAAACTAGGATATAAGAATAATCAAAGAATATTAAGTTAACTTGGGTTTCCTCTTAAAAAAACGTGAATAACATAACTATTAACTGGAAAATTAAAAAAGTGAAGACGAGAGTGCATTTTGTCACTCTAAAATCAATCATCGTTGCGAATGAAGATTATTGGGTTAATTAGCAATTCAGCTAAATCGTGGCAAGCTTCATGTTATGAAAATATTTTGCTAGCATATGGTTGCTTAAGAAATCTATACTAATGAATCCGCCATAGCGAATGCACAGATCAAAATGCCTAAAAGATGCTTCATAATTTAAATGCCATTAGCTAACTTATAATAGTGAATAGATTAGTTTGGATAAAGGTCTTTTCCACTTGCCCACTCAAACAAATTTTAAGAAGCAATTAGTAGACCTATAAAACAGGTGGGTTATGTTTGGTTTGGGTCGAGTCATAAATAATCAAACCCAAATTAACCCATTAACCCATTATGACTCATTTATTTGTAATGTAAATTTCTCAACCTATATCCAACCCAACCATACCTAAATCACATTTGGTCCAACCCTTATTACTAAAACACTTACATATTTAACCCAATATAAGAAAATTTGTTTCTTATGATTTTTAAAAATATACTACTAAAACATTTCCATGCAATACAAATCTGATGAATAATATCTGCAATTTTTTTTTTTAAATTGAGGCTCCGCTTGTTTTGTGGAAAATGTAACATTTTTGAAAAATATTTTTAGGAAGTCCTTTTCCAGGAAAATAATAATATTTTCCGATATTTGGCCGAAAATTAAAAATGAAATATAAAATATTCTTTTGTGGAAAATCTGATTTGATTTTCCTATGTGTACTCCTTATAATATTTTTATTTTTACTTTTATCTTTTATGTTTTTTAAGAATTTGGGTTTTAATTATTTTTATTTTCTTTCTTTTCCTTTTCCTTCTTCTTCAGCCAATCGTTGATCATTGCCAAAACTAGTGATAGGCCACAAGCGAGTTGGAGCTTATCCCTTGCTTCATCGACCACCAACCAAGGAAGAAGAAAAATGAAAAAATGAAAAAAATATAATTTCGATTTTTTTATAAAAATATATTTATAAGACCGAAGAGGGAGAGAGTGCATGTGAGCTTAGTGGATTGGAAATGAGTTCCAAACTCAACCCATTTAAATCCATTTATTTTGGGCTTTAAATTTTCAAATCCATTTAAGGTAGGCTCTTTAAGATTAAAGTGACCTATATATGATCTATTTAGTTTTTAAAAAATTTAATATCATAAAAAATCTTAAACTGGTAAACTTGTGACAAAATGCCCCAACTTAATTTTTTGACCATAAAAAATCCCAAATTTGTGCACTTATGACAAAGTTACCATAAACTAATTTTTTTGACTACTAAAAATCTTAAACTAGTATACTTGTGATAAATTTAATCTCTTTTAATTTTAGTTAATTTTATTGTCAAATTATTGAGTTAGATGTCACATGAGAGTTAATAAGTATATTAATTTGGGTGTCACAAGTGTATTGACTTTCTGATTGTTCGTAATATTAATCCAATTTAACAGGGAGTTTATATGTTAAAAATGTACTAGTTTAGGGTTTAAATTTGTTACACATGTACCAAGTTGGGTTTTTTGTGGTTAAAAATTAGTTTCGATTAAATTTATTACATGCGTATCAATTTAGAGTTTTTCATAATACTAACTTCTTCTTCTTTTTTTAAATGGATCATACATGGATTTTAAGACCCATTTTCATAGGTCTAGCAACCAAGCATGATATAAGGACAAAAGTGATAATTAGTAATTGGCACTATATTGCATTCCTAAGTTTACTTTAAATTCTAGACACATGAAAATAATCTTTAAAAATGTTACCAACATTTTTTACATCATTCTATTAGCCATAGATTCTCTCTCATTTGTGGCAACGCATGGCTATTTCTTGTTAAAAAAAAAATCATATTAAAAATAAAAGAAAAGAGTATTGAGGGAAAGCTTAGTTACAACGACAAGACCATAGAGAGGGCGTTCAACAACTCCAAAAGGGGCAGAAAGAGTGTAAGGAGAAACCTTCCTACTTGACCCAGCTTTTAATACCTCCCAAATGGTAATTAGCCATTGTGATTTATTACCAAATACAACCAAAATGTCTCGAAAGGGGCAGAAAGAGTATACCGAGAAACCTTCCTACTTGACCCCAACGTTTAATTACCTCCCAAATGGTAATTAGCCATTGTGATTTATTACCTAATATAACCAAAATTTCTCAAAATAAAGAAAAAATATCAATGGAAATAGTAGATAAGCATATACTAATATTGATCTTCATCTTATTTATAGGTATCAGTGAAATTCATCAAAATCTTTATTCTACACATTAAGGTTGATAGTAGAAAAACCTTTAGAAAAAAAGGATTAATGAGCTACAACAAATGTAAATCTATTGTCAACTAAGAGGCTGACAAGAATTCCGTAATTTAACGGTAAGTTAGTCTTAGCCAGATTAATAGATTAGTTTAGAGATGAAATTTTGTCGAGATTTGGGAAGGTGCGGGTTTTGAAGGAGCTTGATGACATCGAGGCACGTGCGAGGCTCGTGCTTGAGGTGATCGAGGACGTGGCGGCATCAGGAGGCAGCAATCAAATCGGGGGCAGGCTGAGGGTTGCGGTGATTGGACTAGAGAAGGCCACGGAGGCAATGTCAGAGGGGTTGTACCGGCTGAGGGATGGGGTGAACGAGCTGTTCCAGACAGTGACGATAATAAGGGAGGAGATGGTAGATGAGTTCAGAGTGAGCAAGTAGAAACTAGCGTTGCCAAAGAAGCCATCGAATCCAGACAAGAACAACTAAGCAAAGGTGTTTTTGCTATAGAGCACAACTTAGCGAGTTGCCTGCGATTAGAGCGGAAGGATGCAGCAGTTATTGTCATGTACCTAGAAAAAAGAATGAGTAGATAAATATAACTTAATTGTAGAACAAATAGCAGGACATAGACATGACGACCACGGGGTGTTGAATAATAATTTAAAGGATTGGAAAATTGTAGTATGGCCCAAATGCATATGAATCAAGTTGAAATTTCTGGGGAAGGAAGGTCTGATTAGGAGGCTAGAAAAACAAGAGAGACATTTTTACCAATAACCAAAGATTCACAAGAACTCGACCTTGACATAAGTGCCTCCAAGTTATCACGAGATAACACTCACACCGATGCCTGTTCATCTTAACTATCATAGTTCAGTTTCTCATCATTGCTAATTCAAAAAGAGACATTGATATATGTAAAACTAATTGACCATAGACATTCATCTTGATAAATATTAGTACCAAATATAGTTTTGAAATCATTAAAATTCCATGGGGATATTATCCCAATACAACTATGATGTAAGAACCCAAGTGATAATAAAACTATTTCTATCCCAATACAACTATTTTCATTCCTGAGTTTACAATGTACACGGATCTATTTCTATTAATCTAATAAATAAATGCACTAGAAGTCTTAAAATTAGTACGAAAGTATAATGTAATCTTAAAACTTTTAAAAAGTATAATCAAATTTTACAACTTGTTAAATTGGTGAAATCAAGTTCTTTCGTCAACTCTATCCAAATTATTAATAAAAAATATTGATGTGACTTTTTTATTATTTTCTTTTTTACGTGGCACTAACATGATTAAAGCATAAAGCATAAGAATATTGTTGAGAGGGAACGCACTGAAACAGCCATCCTGAAGGTGCCACCGAAGGTTTTCTTTGCCATAGGACAAAAAATGATACCTGAGATTTGAACGCAAGCAAAAGCGTGTAGTAGCTGGGGTTATGTACCGCAATAAAGGGATAAATGAAAGGAAAGTGTGTCATTGCAGAAAGAATTGTAGGAAATAGAGATGATGAACGATGACGATAATGACTCATATATGCAGATTCACATGAATAACTGGATAAGGTGGGATTCATAAAATTCAACATTGCATTTGTATTAAATTCACATGCACTGGAATCATGCAATAATATTATGCCCAAACTCAAAATATTATCAGTAATAATATCCATGGCGCTGTGTTGCTATTGGTTTTGCTATTGCAAAGTTAAACAAATGGAAAGGTTAGGTGAAACATAAATGGCAATTATATCTTGAACCAGGTCCTAGACATGACAAGTCGGAAAAGCATGAAACGAGACACGGTATTTGAGCGCGTCTTATAATTACTTTCCAAGAAATCTCTCCTTAACACATGATTCTTCAGATTTCTTTCTATAGTCACATTTTTCTTGCACTCCTAGGGGGGAAACACACACCTTATATAAAGACTATCTGCTCATCACTGGAATCATATCTTCGCCCTTAGAAACAGTCGCCCTCATCCGTATCTCGAGAGTACCCCTCGTGCGACTATGTCCTAAGTACCATCTGTATACCCCTTCACCCTCTCCCTCAATCGGTCCAACCCCTCTGACATTGCCTCAGTCGCCTTCCCCAGCCCAATCGCTACCTCCCTCAGCCTCCCCACCTTCTCTCCGCCGCCTCCCATGCCGCCATCTTGTTAATTGCCCCGAGCTCATGCCTCGCACATGCCTCCATGTCATCGAGCGCCTTCAAGACTTGGGTCTTCCTGTTTCTTTCCTTGTTATGTCCTGTCTCTGCGATAACTACTGACTCACTTTGGATATTGTCACTCTAGTGGATCCGGCGAGGAAAAAGACCGGAAGGTGCAAGTTTTGAAGGAGGCTGATGATGTGTAGGTGTGCCTGAGGCACGTGCTTGAAGCAATCAATGAGATGGCGACATCAGGAGGCGGCAGAGAGAGGATTGGCAGGTTGAGGGAGGTGGTGATTGGCTGGAGAAGGCGATTGGGGTGATATTGAAGGGTGAACCGATTGGGGGAGGGGGTGAATGGGTTGTTTGTAAAACCAATTGGGATAAGGAAAAATGTTATTTACTTGTTATTTCTTTTCTCTTTATTTAGATTTGGATGTTCTCTTTTCTTGTCTAGTTCTAGATCAAAGCCTTTGAACTCTTCCGATCTAATTATAGATTTATGAGTTTGACAAATATAATTTTGGGAATTAAATACACCTCTGTTATGTTCGTGTATTAAGTCCTCTGTCTTCAACTTCAATGGTGATCATTGAAGTTCCGTCGTCTCACTAAATCTTGACAATTTGCTCTTCCAAATAATAGACCTGTGTCTGTTCAACCTGGTTTGGTTCTTTCCATACTACAATAGTAGGAAGCTGCACCTAGGCATGCGTAGCCAACAAGTAACGCCATAATTATAAGAGAAAGAATTCTTGGGGCGTGCTCATCACTAGCGAAGATACGAGATTTAATGATCAACCATCAATTATTTTTCTTGACAAATCCGCTCTTGTGGAACACATGTATGTTTAACCTTGATGGTATTTCATTGGTCCTCCTTATTTTTTTTTGATTTGGCTTTGTTTTGCAGTATTTTGGGTTTTGCTCAATTTCAATTTACTTTGTCATGAAGTCTATATACTTACTATGTATCATTTTGACTAATGAATATAACTTTCTTTCAATCAAAAAAAAAAAAAAAAAAACAAGGCAAGAACAAAAAAGCGAGGAACATGATAATAAGAGGGTGATGCCTGTGATTAAGGGTGAGTATGGTCCGGGTTGGGCTAGTCGACTCCCTAACCCTAGGACCAACCTGCACAGTGTTGGTCCTCAATTTTTGGAACCGAAGACCGACCCTATTGAGCTTGGAACTGAGGACTAAACCGACCCAAAGGGTTCAGTCCGATTCTAGGGTCAACCCGAGACCAACCGATAATTTTTTATTTCATTTTTTGTAATCCTTAAAAAAGCGATTGAGAACCAGACTGACCCAATGGATTAGGTCTGGTTTCAAGGTCAACCCAGAACCAACCAATAAACCAAGGATTGTACCAACCCAATGGGTTTGATGATGAGCGAAGTTAGCTAAGAAAGGCAAGCGATGAGGGTCAAGTGGGGTGAGCATCAAACAGAATGAGTATCGAATGTTGAGCAGGGAGCAACAAGCCAAGCAAGCATTGAGTGGCGAGCGGCACGAGTGATCCAAAGTGAGCAAGGCGAGTGTCGAGTGGTGAGCGGAGAAATTCTCTTTCGATTTTGGAAAATTGAATACTAAGAGGACAAATAAGACATAAGAGAACAAATACTAGAAAATGATACCATAAGGTGCCTTTTTGGACACCGTATCCGTTCGGGTCTGGCTAAAACATAGGCTTGCGGGCGAGCCGTTTTTAGGGGATGAGGCTTGGATTGGGCCTTGTTTCTAGCCCATTCAGGCCAGTTGTTGGTGACCCGGGTCGGTCCCAACCCAAGGATCTGACCTAGGTCGTCTTTATATTATATTATTACAATATTATAATTAAGAAAAAGAAAGAGGAAAAATCCCGGATCGGGCTTGCGTTGCAGGCCCATCCGAGTCTCGGGTGAACAACTCGGGCTAGACCCAACTGGCGATCCGACCTGGATTGTTTTTTAATATATTAATATATTATGATAATAGAAAATAATATTTCAAATTAAAATATAAAAATATTTATTTCCAAAAAATAAAAAATGTCCCATATTTTCTTAGAAAGTCCAAAAAATCCAAAAATTCCATGTTTTTCCCCAAAAAAATCCAAAAAAGTAAAAAAAAAAAAGGCAAAAAATGATTTATATTTTCAGAAAATATAAAAAAATCCAAAAAAATGCTTTTTATGTCCAAAAAATGAGAAAAAGACCCAAAAAAAAATGTTTTTCCTCCACAAATGCATGGAAAATTCCTTAAAAATCCAAAAAGCCTTAGGGTTTAAATAACATTAGGTACCGGAAGGGCATTAGTGATTAACTAGTATAATCAAGTCCCCAAATCTAGTTTCTCTTGTTGTGCAAGAGCGAATATTCCTCATAATATTTCGCTTGGGTTTCTAATCAGCCCACCCTAAATTAATTAGTGGCGACTCCTTTTAAAATTAACTTATAAATTAAAATATCAAATCATTAAGTCGTGAATTGGTGGGCTTGGGAGAGCCCAAGCTAAGCCTAATAAACTTAGTTGAACCATTACCCTTCGCGGGCGCCCGTCCCTAATCGTGCGTCGAAAAAAAAGGTCGTGACAATATGTATGAGAAGCCTTCTACATCAAACAAGGTATATTTGATGTGTTGTCTTTTCAATTTGAAGATGGATGAGAGTGCTTCTAAGACACATCACATCAACGAATTCAACATATTACGACTCAATTGAGTTCGGTGGATATCAAATTCAATGACAAGGTAAAGGCTTAATCTTATTATTTTCTTTACCTGAAAGTTGAAGTGCAACTGTGATTGCAATGAGCAATTTGTCTAGAAAGAAAAAGTTGAAGCTTCAAGCAATTTGAGATTTGATTCTTAGCAAGGATATTCACAAAAGAGTATCGTGTAAATTTTGAGGCGTTGCCTTAAATACTGAAGGTAGAGGAAAAAAGACCATATGAAACGAGGTTGTGGAGCCTTAAAGAAAATTTTTCAATATTGGGACCGAAATTAAGAGGAAGAAAAATCTATGAATGCAACTCTTGAAGATATGCATGATAGTGATGCTTTAATTTTTAGCATTGACAGGCTAATCGAATCTTGGAGTCTTGACTCAGATGCATTGTTTCACTCTGCTTCGCGCAAAGAATTAATACACAATTGTATTGCTGGAATATTTGGAAATTTTTATCTTGCTGATGATGAACTTTTGGATATTATGGGAAAGGGTGATGTTTATATAATATCTACTAATGGATATCAATGGAAGTTTCATGATGTCAATATGTTCCAGGACTTAAGAGAAATCTAATCTCTAGACAACACATGATACACAACTATTTTTAGGGATAGCTCTTGGGAAATAGTTAAATGTGTTTTGGTTGTAGCATTGGGAACAAAGTTAGGAACACTCTACATAGCTGAAAATGGTAGAGAAACCGCAATAGTTGTTGAGTCCGAAGCTGATTTCCATATCATGGCACCATAGGCTTGGGCACATGAGCGAGAAGGGGATGAAATTATTAGCATCTAGGGTAAAATTGCCTAATTTGAAGTTCATAGATATTGGTCTATGAAGATTGTGTTTTGGACAAGCAGAATTATGTTAGTTTTTTGAAGATTGTGAGAGAACTAAAGAAAGGAAAGTTAGAGTTAGTGCTTGCAAATATGAGGAGACCAGCTCCTGTGCATTCCCTTAGAGGCTCATGCTATTATGTCACATTCATTGATGACTCCATTAGAAAGGTATGGATTTATTTTTTGGAAAATAAATCTGATGTGTTTGCTATTTTTAAAAGATGAAAATTTGAAGTGGAGAATGAGACTGGCCTAAGATAAAATTTCTAAGGTTCGATAATATTTGTGAGTATGACAGCAAGGAATTCAGGCAATTTTGTGCAGAGAACGGAATCAGAATAACAAGAACTGTTCTCAATAGACCAAAGTAAGATGGAGTTACTAAAAGGATTGATGGAACTTTGAATAAGCGTGCAAGAAGTATGAGGTTGCATGCAAGATTACCCAAGATGTTTTAGGTGGATGCAATTAACATTGCAACATATTTGATTAATAGAGGACCTTCAGTTCCACTTGATTTTAAGCTACAAAAAGAAGAATGGAGTGGACAGAAAGTAAACCTCTCGAATTTGAAAGTTTTTGGCCATGTTTCATATATCCACGTATTCTAAAAGTAGAGGTAAGCTCAATGCAAAAGCTTAAAAAAAATCCATTGAACATGGTTATGATTTTTTCGGTTATCGATTTTGGGATAAATAAAATAGAAAAATAATAAGAACTACTGATGTTGCATTCAATGAAAACATGTTGTATAAGGACAAATCTACAATAGAATCTAGTGTGAAAAAACAAACAATGGAGACCGGAGAAATTAAATTAGAGGAGGTTTCTAAGAGTATTATGGTTGAAATTATTGAAACTATTGTTTTGGACTCTAATCCAAAACCAAAACAAGAATTACATACATCCGAACCCACTTTGAAAAGATCCAGTAGAACACCTAAACATGTACAAAGATATTCTCCGTCATTACATTATTTGCTCTTAACTGATGCTAGCGAACCAAAAAAAATAAAATAAAATCGGAAGCAATGTAGGTTAAAGATTTTGTTAAGTTGGGGTTAGCAATGTAGGATGAGTTAGATTCGCTCAAGAAAAACAAAACTTAGGTGTCAACTCAATTACTAGATAGGAAGAAAGTATTGTAGAATAAGTGAGTGTATTGGGAAAAGCAAAAAAAAAAAAAAAACCAATGGCAACAAAAGGTACAAAGCAAGGTTAATAGTAACAGGGTCTCAGCAAAAGGAAGGAATTGCTTAAATATAGATTTTTTCTCTAGTTGTGAAATTGACTACTATCAAGTTAGTATTAAGTATTGTTGCCACTAAGAATTTACATTTGGAGCAGTTAGATATTAAGATTGCATTCCTCCATGGTAATTTGGAGGAGGAGGATATTTCATAATACAACCAAAAGGTTTTTAAGTTTTTGAAAAAGAAAATTATGTCTACAAATTGAAAAAAGTCTATATGACTTGAAACAGGCTCTTAGATAGTAGTACAAAAAAGCATTTTTATGTGTGGTAATTGGTTCATTAGAAGTGATATGGATCAGTATTGTTACTTCAAGAAATTTAATGACTACTATATTATTTTACTGTTATATGTGGATGATATTCTAGTTGTGGGATCTAGCATGAGGGAGATTAGCATACTAAAGTAGCAATTGTCAGAAGAGTTTGAGATGAAGGACTTGCACATAGGGAATCAGTTTCATGGGATGAGGATCACTTGAGATAGATCCAAAGGAATTTTAAAATTATCTTAAGAAAAATACATTGAGAAGGTGTTAGACAAATTCATAGATCAAAATGCAAAGCCCAAAAGTATTCTTTTAGGAAGTCACTTCAAGCTCTCAAAGAAGCAGTCACTGAAGATAGGTGAAGGGTAGGAGTATATGACTAAAGTACCTTATGCATGAGCTATTGGCATTTTGATATATGCTATGGTACGTACTCAGCTAGACATAGCTCACGTAGTGGGAGTTGTGAGCAAATACATGGCGAATTCATGAATAAAGAATTGAGAAACTATAAAGTAGTTATTAAGATATCTGAGAGATGCTTCATGTATGTCATTATGTTTTATGAAAAATGGTGTAACTTTACAAAGTTTTATTGATGCAGATCTTGGTGGTGACTTGAATAATAGGGAGAGCAGCTCAGGTTATGGTTTTTACCTTAGGTGGCATTGCAATTAGTTGGATGTCTAGACTTCAGACATGTTTCTCTCTAAACCACCAAGGTGGAGTATGTTGCTATATCTGAAGCCTGTAATGAGATCATTCGGTTGGAAAATATTCTGAAGGAGATAGACAAGAAGCAGGATAACAATCTTATTTTCAGTGACAATCATAGGGCTATTTGTTTTGCAAAGAATCCGGTATTTCATTCAAGGACAAAACATATCGAGTTAAAGTATCATCAAATTTGTCAGTTGATAGATCATGAGACTTTATCATTGAAGAAGATTCTTGATGTAGAAAATTCAGCAGATATGTTAACAAAGGTTGTCACCATTGAGAAATTAAGATTTTGCATTACCTCAGTTGGCCTCTAAGGTAAGTGAGGAGGGAGTGATGAGGGAGGTCGTGGCACTAGAACAATTTGGACTATAAAGATAAAGACTATGAAGACTTTATTATTATTATTATTATTATTATTATTATTATTATTATTATTATTATTATTATTGGAAGATCAGCCTCCAAGCGAGGGATTGATGGAGTTGTAGAGTCTAATAAACGAAAATAATGTTTAAGTGCAAAAACAATTTATTTTAGGCAGTCACCCATCTTGTAATGTTAAAGCACTCCAATAGGGATTTTATTGCTATTGATGGTATACATATAATTTTTTTAATATTAATATACCATACACTCCTATTATATATAGATCAATATCATTTATAGTTGTAACGTTGAGCTTGTAATACTGATACTGATAGTGGAAAGATTGCCTAGTGCGGCACCAATAATTTTTCCCTTTCTTAATTTTGAGAAGGGTTTTCCACGTAAAAGTTCTCACTTGTTTTTCTTATATTTTTTCTCTTTCGTATATTCGCGTTCCTAATAGACATGACTTCTTCACTCCCATTGCTTTGACTCGGTGTGGGCAGAAGAACCCAAAGCGGATTTGATGAAAGTCGAGATGAAGAGATGACACGCGCAAGAGGAAAGCCTAGAAGCGAGCAGAGACTCGGGAGGGAGCAGCTGCAGCAGCTCGGCTCGGCATTGCACGTTCCTCGTGATGCGTCATGGTTTCCTCGAGTAGCTTCCGAACGTCCCCCATCCCCTTCCCCCCACCTTGCGGAGATTCTTCGCTCCAGAAAGTTAAATTAGCATGGGGATACTAAAAAAATGTGAATAACCTAACTATTGACTGGAAAAACAAAATAAAAAAGGATGACCAGGATGCGTTTCATCATAATTAATCAATAATCGTGGTGAACGGAAGATTAAATTAATTTATAAGTTATTTATCAAGTCAGATAGAGCAAGAAGTTAAACGTTATTTATTAAGGCTACGATGATTTGAGAATATTTCCCAGCGTATGGTTGCCTAATAAATCTTCTAATGAATCCACCCAAAATGAATGCCAAGGTCAAAATGCCAATTAAGATGCTATGAGAATTTTGTTAATTGGATATGATTAAATAACCTTTAAAAAGTTGATAGATTAGTTTGACAAATAATCTTTTCCATTTACCGACTCGACAAATTTTAAAGTAACAACCAAGAATGATGCAAGAACTCAAGTGGTAATTACTGGTTGGGCACTAACTTTGCATTCGTAACCTACCAAATGCATCGATCCATATTCTAAAATAAATACATTGAATCTTTAAAAATGTCACTTGGTAACTTTTTCCATCATTCCATTGACAACAAATTCTCTCATTTGTGGCAACGCGTAGCTATTTCTTATTGGAGCAAAATAAAATTTTTTTTTTTAAGCAAAAGGAAAGTATATCGGAGAAGCTTAAGTTGCTAGGACAAGGCCGGTGTTACTAGGATAAGGCCGGTGACGCAGCCTCCAACAATTACAAAAGGGGCAGCCTAGCTTTTAATTACCTCCCAAATGATATTAGCCACTCAGATTTATTTCTTAATATTACCAAAACCTCAAGACAAAATAAAAATATCAATGTCAAGTCCAAAATCCTTTAATAAATCCAAGGAGTAAAAATAAATAAAATTGAACAAACAAACATCGACAAAAACCACCACCGTTTCTTCAAATAGATAGCAAAGATGTTAAAACTTTGATGAATGAAGTTGTAACAAACTAACAATATTGTTACCAAAGAAACACAACATATTTCCAGTCCATTTATGAGTTTAGGTTCATTTGAAATACCCTCGTTGCCTAAACTTACGAGGCACATCAATATAAATGCTAAATTGGTGTATTATTCTGTGTATTCGTTGCGACTATCTATTTGCCAAATTCGATTATCGACAAATTTTCCCTTGTTTGCACAGCTGCACAAAGCGAAAGACAATAATTATTTGAGAAATATAAGCAAAGTGTATCTAGGGCCACATTTGACGACTAATTTCCTCTCGTCTAGGCTGCCGCTCTACCGCGCAAAGCAAAAGGAAGTAGTGTTCGAAAAATATAAAGAAAGTCTATCTAGGGCCGATGACCATTGTGATAATGAAGGCATCATGATCCATTACTCATTTATTTCTAACATTTCGATCATCAATTAAATAGTTTATATGCAGGAAAAAGGGTCAATATGTTCCTTAATTGGAATGTTAAGTAATCGATATTTTCATTATCAGTGATGACATGATGCTGCAATTGTTAGTAGAAAATTGATAAGCCAACTGCACCATTACTCTTGAAAGAGCAACAATGCATTAATCACCACATATTTTCACATGGATATGGTGCCCCATTGATAGATTTTGTTCGTGCACTCTGGAATGCGTGGTCCTTCTTGCTCAATTACAAGTTTTCTGTAACAGCGCTGTTATACTAACCAAGTCCCTTTTTAGTACTGCCGGCCAAATAAAAAGGTAAGTCTGGTTAGGACATAAAATGGCTAAGTCTGTCTCAAGCCGCGTCCTTACCATATGAGGAGGTCAGAAAGGCATAAAGAGAAATGCTTCACTTGGTCGTTATCTTTTTAATTACCTACCAAGAAATCTCTTCTTAATTAATGGTTTAGGATTTACTTCCATAGTCACATTTCTCTTGCACTCCTAGGAGAGAAAACCCTATTCTGTATAAATGCAGCTTGTGCTCGCCCTGCGTGCATCAAAACTTTCCACCGCTTTCTCATCTCAAGTTTTCCGGGAAAGAAGAAAAGAAAGTTTCGTTCCATCTCATATTTGACAAAAATGCATATCAACCTGAGCTCCTTGTCACGTCTTTTCTCTCCTGGTTCTGGCGACAAGAAGGAAGCGAAGCTCACCCCCGAGGAGCTAGACTCTATCTCCAGCTCCTTCGACGAGTCCTTCCTCATTCACCTCCGGGGCCTGAGCCCTGCCTCCGTGAGCCTCGCCTGGCTCTCCTCTGCTGTCAGCGTGCTCAACTTCGCTCATTCTGCAGTGAAGTCCCTGCTACCTGACCTCGAATTGGACAAAGCCGATAGCCTCTTGTCATGGTATTTCGTCGAAAGCATGAAGGTCCTGGATCTTTGCAACTGCATCTCCTCCGAGATCGCTCGACTGCATCGCTGCCACGTGAAGCTGAGGATCACAATTGAGCACCTCCACTCAGACCCCAACCCGTCGGAGGAGGAAATTCGTCGAGCGATAAGTTTGCTAGTAGATTTGGAGGGCGAAGGAGGCGATGGGGTTGTGAAGTCCACTGGAAACATTAAGGAGCTGATCAGAGACCCGACCGCTAGCGTTGGGACATCGGCTCCACAGGGGAAGGTCTCCCCAGTGGAGAGAGCCATCCGCCACATGATCCATGCTGCCGTCTTCGTGACGGTGTTCATTGCTGGAGTCATATCTACAGCCTTTCATGCTTCCCCGGGAGCCCTCGGCCACATCCATGTCCCAGAGGAGTTCCCTTGGCGCAACTCTTTTCCAACAATCGAGATGGCGGTTATCGCGGAGTTGGGGCGCGTCCAGGAAAAAGAAAGGAAGACGTCCGTCTTGAAGGAGATTGAGGACGTGGAGGCGCGAGTTAGGCACCTGATCGAGGCAATGGATGAGGTCACTGCATCAGGTGGAAGCGGAGATATGGCTGAGAGGATAAGGGAAATGGCAGCCGCGTTGGAGAAGGCAACCGGGGTGCTACTGGAGGGGGCGGACCGGTTGACAGAGGCAGTGGACGGGCTGTTCGAAACGGTCATGGAGATAAGGACGAAGATGATGGATGGGCTTAGAGAGCGGCTATCGCCGGAAAGGCCATTGAAGGTGTACTTTGCGATGGAGAAAAACAAAGTGAAAGTGATTTCGGAGATTTGAGTGGGAGCAAGAGGGTGTCACAGTTACTGTTATGAACCGCAAATAAAGGAATAAAAATGAACAGGGATTTAGTTTCATTGCTATGAGGGAATTGTTTGTCAAAATAGATGACGAGACAACGATCAATAACCTAGTTTAGAGGCTCGAAAAGTTAGGACACAACGCGGATGCATACAGTCCGGTCCACATGAATTATCGAATAAGATGAGATTAACGTAACTCAACATTGCATGTGTATTAAATTCACGCGCGTTGAGATCATGCAATACGACGGCTGCATTTAGATCAAATTTATAGATAAGAGCTACATGCACATGATATTAAACTTATAAAAGAATCGTACTACCAAGCAACACTATAAAAAGAAAATCACTCGAATCAAATACACATTTAAATTTTTGTGAGGTAGGGTTTACATTAATCTAAAAATTGTGATACCATTTGGTAAGATAATATTTAAGACGCACTTTCTTTTAGATAAATCATAAGGCCTAAAAAAAATTTTAGGACCAAAATATAGCATTCAATTCATGCTTCTCTTGGCTATATTTGAGAAAGTAAAAAGAAATGGGGGATTAAAAGTTTGGATTGAATATGAAGAAACAAAATTAAATTCTGTTCTTTTTTTTTTTATCTACGGAAATAAAAGAATATAATCAGTTATTACTGGGAAAGTTACCAAATATGCCTTTATACTAGTCAAATCCTTTTTTTGTACTGCCGGCCAAATAAAAAAGTAAGTATGGTTAGGACATAAAATGGCTAAGTTTTCTCGAACAGCATCCTTACCACATGAGGAGGCCAGAAAAGCATGAAGAGATATGCTTTGTTAGGCCTTTATCTTTCTGATTGCCTACCCAGAAATCTCTTCTTAATTAATGGTTGGGATTTATTTCCATAGTCACATTTCTCTTGCACTCCTATAAGAGAAAGCCCTACTCTATAAATGCAGCCTGTGCTCACGAAGTCCATGCATCAAAACTTTCCACCACTTTCTCATCTCAATTTCCCGAGAAAGGAGAAAACAAGTTTCGTTCTATCTCATATCTGACAAAATGCATATCAACCTGAGCTCCTTGTCGCGCCTTTTCTCTCCTAGTTCTGGCGACAAGAAGGAAGCGAAGCTCCCCCCCGAGGAGCTGGACTCCATCTCCAACTCCTTCGACGAGTCCCTCCTCATTCGCCTCCGAGGCCTAAGCCCTGCCTCCGTCAGCCTCGCCTGGCTCTCCTTTGCCGTCAGCATGCTCAACTTCGCTCATTCTGCAGTGAAGTCTTTGCTGCCTGACCTTGAATTGGACAAAACCGATGGCCTCTCATCGTGGTATTTCGTCAAAAGCATGAATGTCCTGGATCTCTGTAACTGCATCTCCTCCGAGATCGATTGACTGCGTCGCCACCACATGAAGTTGAGGATCACGATTGAGCACCTCCACTTGGACCCCAACACGTCGGAGGAGGAAATTCGTCGAGCGAGAAATTTGCTAGTAGATTTGGAGGGCGAAGGCGGGGATATCATTGTAAAGCCCACTAGCAACATTGAGGAGCTGACTAGAGACCTTGCCGCTAGCATTGGGAAATCGGCTCCGCAGGGGAAGGTCTCGCCAGTGGAGAGAGCCGTCCGCCACGTGATCTATGCTGCCGTCTTCGTGACGGTGTTCGTTGCTGGAGTCATATGTGCAGCCTTTCATGCTTCCTCGGGGGCACTTGGCCACATCGAGGTCCCGGAGGAGTTTCCTTGGGGCGACTCTTTTCGCACGATCGAGATGGCGGTTATCGCGGAGTTGGGGCGCGACCAGGAAAAAGAAAGGAAGACGTCCGTCTTGAAGGAGTTTGAGGACGTGGAGGCACGCCTTAGGCACCTGATCGAGGCTATGGATGAGATCGCAGCATCAGGTTGCAGCGGAAAGATGGTTGAGAGGATAAGGGAAATGGCAGCCGTGTTGGAGAAGGCAAACGGCATGCTCCTGGAGGGGGCGGACCGGCTGACAGAGGCAGTGAATGGGCTGTTCGAAACGGTCATGGAGATAAGGACGAAGATGATGGATGGGCTTAGAGAGCGGCCATCGCTGGAAATAGCATTGGAGGTGTACTTTGCGATGGAGAAAAACAAAGTGAAAGTGATTTCGGAGATTTGAGTGCGAACAAGAGCGTGTCACAGTTGTTGCTATGAACCACAAATAATGGAATGAAAATGAACAGAGATTTAGTTTCATTGCTGTGAGGGAATTGTTTGTGAATAGAGATGACGAGACAACGCTCAATAACCTAGTTTAAAGGCTCCAAAGTTAGGACATGACACGGATCCATATGAGTCCGGTTCACATGAATTATTGAATAAGATGAGATTGATGTAATTGAACGTTGCATGGATATTAAATTCGAGTGTGCTGAAATCATGCAATAAGACAGCTGCATTTAAGTCAAATTTATAGATAAGGGTTACGTGCACTCAACATTAAACTTATAAAAGACTCATTTGACCGGGCAACACTATAAAAAACATAGCTCGAATCAAATACACATAAATTTTTGTGAGGTAGGGTTTACATTTCATGTAAGTCTAAAGCTCTAAATGAGTTGCGATACCATAAGATAACATTTGCGGCACACTCAGTTGGAGATAAATCATAAGACCAATAAAAAAAAATTAGGACCAAAACATAGCATTCAGTTCATGCTTCTCTTGGCTATATTTGAGAAAGTAAAAAGAAATGGGGGATTAAAAGTTTGGATTGAATATGAAGAAACAAAATTAAATTCTTCATGAAAGAGATAGAAAATATAATTTCTTGTATTTTCTTCTATATTTTCGTCCCCCTTCTTTCAAACATGATCGCATAGATTCATCCACCCTTGTGAGGAAACGAGAACCACACATAATATTCTTATGTATTCAATGAAAGGATTGAGACGAATGATTTCACTTCACAATAAGTTTTTTTTTTTTTTGGCTTTATTGTATTTTTTATGAAAATTTTAGAAGCCAATTCTACTTTCGCAATAAAATTGATGGTATTTCTTTGAAGTCCCATTCAAATACAGCACCGTCCATGTGCAAGGCACGCTTAATTGCATTCTGAAATCACACACCAATGTGACATTCTTTTTATTATTATTAAAAGCTGAATGGTAGAAGATAATAAACCGCACGACAATTATATGGAGACCTTGATCAAAACAAAATGAGAGGCCTAGATTGCGGATCTCCAAAGGGTGAGAATTGTTTAAATATCTTACGAAAGGAAGAAATTTTTTTACTCGGGATAGATCTTGTTCAAACCATTAAACTATCCAATATATAGAAAATAAATTTCTTTTCCCAAAAAAAGAAAACAATTTTTTTATCATTTCATTTTACTCAATTTTGAGGATCTTGAAATTTTAATTTCAATTTTTTTCAAAAGTTCCTGTGCAGAGAACTTGTTAATGGCAAAGCGCATCTTCTAGCAACTTTCCTTATGGATACTTAGATTAGTTATTACGTTCTACTCTTTTAAAATATGTCGTTATTTTAGCTTTTTAATTTCCACAAACCTTTTCGCGACTTAACATTAATTTAACATATAATATCTTGAAAATTTTCAAAAGTATATCAATACCGACGAGTATGGTTTATATATAAAGTTTTCAGGATTTTCCGAAACTTCCAATTCTTTTTTCTTCAATTTTTGAATTTTGGAGGACAATTCGTACATAAGCAAACAAAAAGTGTATTCGTACAAATTACCCATTTAATAAAATCGTTCGATTCATTGGGCTTTTTGACATGAGATTTGAGTTGAACAATGCGGATGATGCTGGTAAAGCTCCCCACTTTTTTTTTTTTTTTTAAGAGCTAATCCCTGGAAATTTTAAAATTTAAAACTCATGAAATACTTTCATTTTCTTAGAGTGTATTTAGTAATCATTCTATTCTCGAAAATAAATTTTTATCGTAAATGTTTTTTTTTTCCTGTTCTCGAGAACAATTTATAAGTAAAAGAAAATGTTTGATAACTGTATAAAATTTATATTCCAGTAACAGAAATGTGTTTAGTATGATTCTTTTTTTTTTAATACTTTTATTCTTTTATTCTTTAATTCTTTTTTCCTTTTTCTCTTCTTCTTCCTCCTTTGCGACCGGTCACAGGCTCTCTTCTTCCATCTAGTTCTAGCTATAAGAGTTTAAACTATCCCGATCTAGTTCTAAATCTATGAGTTTAATAAATATACTTTTGGGAATTCAATACACCTCTGCTTTGCCCGTATATAGGTCTACCTTTAGCTTCAATGGTGATCGTTTGAGCTCTGGCTTCTCATCAAATCTTGGCAATTTACTCTTCCAATAATATATCTATGTTCATTCAACTTATTTTGATTCTCTCCTTACCTCACCATATTACAATGGTGTAAAGAAAATTGCACCTAGGCACGCAATGCCAAAAGGTTATGTTGTAGTTATTAGAGAAGAAATTTCGACGCGTACTCATCACTAGCGAAAATATGAGATTCAATTATTAACCATTCATTATTTTGCCTAACAAATCCACCCTCGTGGAACAAGTGTGCTTAACCTTGATGGTATTTTGGTTGTCCTCCTTAATTTGTGGATTTGGCTTTATTTTGCAGAATTCTAGGTTTTGCTCAATTTCGATTTATTTTTTCGTGAAGTCTATGTAGTTATCGTGTATCCTTTTGAGTAATGAATATAATTTTCTTTCAACAAAAGAAAAAAAAAAGCCGAGCAAGAATAACAAAGTGAAGGAGGACAAGAATATGAGGGCGATGCCTATGATTTGAGCACAAACAAAAATATGTAGGAGTTGTTCGAGAAAATCACACTACAAGTCCTAAACATGTGTACAAAAGGCAATTGATTCATAAACCTTATAATTGGTTCAATCAAATGCTAAACATTTACCAAAAGTGCAACAAGTTCTAAACATCTTCATTGGTTCAATCATGTCCTATACCATCTTCGAAAAAGGCAATCAAGCCCATAAATTATGTTGAAAAGTGCAATTTAAGGATGTTGTACAAGCATTTTGTGAGTGACACATAGGTAATTTTTGGTATTGTTTATTGAAAACGTTTAACACTCAATTGTATTTCATACATGAGGTTTTGGACTTACCATCCAATTTTTCCCCGTTGATTTTATGTACCATAAAAGTGATATTCTCATGAAGCCCAGAAAGTGAAATTTTTGGAATATTAAAAGAAAAATAAATAAATACAAGAAAATAGTTAATCCCATATAGCAAAATATTAAGCTAATTGAAAGGAAATCATCAATGTCATTAGAAAGATCTATTAAAATTTGAAAATAAAAAACACTTGGAATCCTGACTTCGCAAATTAACGAAATCACCTCCTCATTCTTTTTGATCAAATCAAATTGCTCTAAAACGATTCTCTGATGACCTAAAAATAAAGACAAGCGATATCAATTAATGGATGAACTAAAGACAAGATCAAATATGAATAATGATAGTAGACAAAAAAAAATTATCATGTTGGTTCGAATCTTGTAGGTAAAGATATGCAACATCCTAAAACATTACAAGATTAATATGAGGATCGCATGAGTCAATGCTATTGTTTGGAATAAAAACAAGGATTATTAATCAATTCCATACAAATTTTACATGGTATAGCTCAAGTCTTTGGTTTGATTAAGAAGATTCACATCACCACGATACCTGATCCTATATTTTTTCATATAGATTAAAAAAAAGTCCGTTTATAGTAAAGTAGTTCATTGCATAACAAAGTAATAGTATGTACCAATAACAATTGAAATCCCTCAATTATTCTTTAATTGCAAATTAGATTTTGAGACTAGCTACTATCTAGGAAGCATCAACACTCTCTAAGTGCCTTCGTGTAATATCGGACACTTCAACACATGTCCAACACTCATTTAACACGTGTCGAAAAATTTCACACCTGGTTAACCGTCCCGATACTTTCCAATAGGCAAGTAAGGAATTTTGACATGCGAGTTCAAAATTTTGAGACGTGATTCCAATATGTCCGAGGTCAATCTTAAAAATTTTCAATAAATGAGGGGTTAAAATATAAATATATAAGTAAATAAAACATAATAAAAAAATGGAAAGAAGAAAATCAACTGTTCTTTTCTCTTCCGACTCTTACTTCCAATGACATACAAATCACCTCCAAGTTGGCTTTTTTCTTTTCTCTTCTAACATGCTCTAACACGCTCTAACTCGCAAGTCCAGAATGTGAATTGCTTATATTTTTTCTTTCCTCCAAGTTTTATGGATTATTGGAGTGTAGTTGAATTTGTCAAATCAAAATAATGAATAATATAAATAAATGGTAAATTAATGTTTTTAATGAAAGTTCATTCTAGGCTCCTTTTATTATTTTTTATTTGTGAATTTGAATCAAATTAATCTGATTAAAATAAAAATAAAAATGATAATTTATCATGTATATATAAAATTATACATTTAATATACAATGTGTCTTAAAGTATCAGGATTTTCTATTTTTTAAAAAACAACATGTTGGCATATCTCCTGTCGATGTCAGTGCTACTTAGGCTACTATGATGCATTTGATCTAGTTCTTAAATGAGTGAAAATCAGTTAATTCCTTGTACCCTCGTCTTGGCATATTGTTTTCTTCTACAAGAAGTTCAAATGAATTAATTTAGGAAATTCCTATCAAATTATACAATGCTAGGGTATTTCATATATATGAAACTAAGTACTTCTCATGAATAAGGCCCATTGCATATAAAATCCAAAATATTTTAAATTTAATTTTCAATGAAGATTGAAATTAAAATATCTTCAAGACAATTATTATGTACTAACACATAAATAGTAATAATTATAAAAATACCTCCTTCAACTCTCCTTTGTCCCAACCATTGTAAAGCTCTTGACTCTAGAAACTCATCATACTTTATCTTTGATTTACTCGCATCAACTCAAATATAAATAAATAAGTTAAGTTTAACATTTAAATGAGCAATTATGTGAAAAGTATAATTTGTCTATCCATATTTTGACTTTTGATGCCCCCGTTATCTTAAATTGACCATAATATCTCTCACAAGTCCTAGATTTATAATTGTTTCTTGCCTTTTTCTTTTCTCTTTCTTTGGTAATTTCAATGCATTTAGAAATAAAAACTAATTTGTATTTGCAAATGGTTTGATTAGATTGTCTGACAATGGAATTACATTTGTTATAATTTTCTTGTCAACAATTAATTATTTTACTTTATCAACCCTACTTTTTAATTTTGTTAATGCAGTCATAAACTGTTGGGTCAAATTTCCAAATAGGCTTTTCCCACCAATTGCCACCAAAAATCACTGAGGTGACGTCTAGTCATTGCTAGCCATCTTATATGGCACAATTGGTTATTTCCACATCTCAAATTGTGACGGCAATTGGCAGGAAATAGAACATTTAAATATCATGCAAATATGTAGGACTATATTGACAAATTGGAAAGTTAAAACTCAAATGACATTTGTATAATAGGTATAAGACTAAATTGACAATTTTCTTAAATATTTAAATAATCACTCCTTCAGTGAACACGTGCATAAACATTTTTGGGATAAGTACACTATAAATATTTTTAACTTTTGTATTACGCTCACTTAAGTGCCATAAATTTGAAAAATTGATTAAATTAATGCCGTTAGCAATTTGCCTCACCAGAAAATCCAACATAGATGTTGATTATCATTGGCGCTGATGTGGATAATTAATAAAAGAATTCAAAAATAAAAACATATCTACATTGAAATGGGAAATTAATTAAAAAATAATTATGTAACATGAATTTTATTCTGATGTGGCACTTACGTGAACTAAAGAAAAGTTATGACACTTAAGTGAGTACCGTATAAAAGTTATGACACTTCTGTTGTACTTGTTCCCTTAAACTTACTAAGCACGTCAATATAAATACTAAACACATCTATATAATAATCTCTAAACATGTCCTTAGGACTTATTTCCGTAATTTCGTGGTCGACCAATTTTCTCTCATCTGCGCTACCACGCAAAGCGAAAGGAAATGACTGTTCCAATAACATAAGGGGAGAGTATCCGAGGCCAAAATTCAACCACAACAAAAAGGCCAGAAAAAAGCATGAAGCAAGAGACTTTCCCACTTACCCCGCTTTCCATTTCTTTCCCAATGGTTATTAGTCATTTTATTTTAACATTTTATTTTGCTAATATATCTCCATACTAGCCCGTAACACCATTGCGATTACAAGCACGTCAAGATTCATTTTTAATTTATTTCGTACATTTCTATTGCCGAAAATTACACTTTTGTCCGTGTTTAAGCCTCAATATGAAACTTATTTGGATCATTTCAATTGCCGATACTTTTTTTATTACTTGTCGAGGCATGCTACCCTTGTTTTTGCTGTTCTGAGTCAAATAAAAGGCAAGTTTAGTTAATGAATAAGAGGCAAGTATATCTTGAACTGCATCCTAGAAAATGAGGAGTTCATAAAACCATGGAGAAGACACTTTATTTGGCAAGTATATCGCGATGTCAGGATGTGGCAAGGAAAGAGACGGGGAGACACTTTCTTGAAGAAGCTCGCGCCCGAAGCTATTGATGAGGTTTCATAATTCAAATGATCCAAATGAATTACAATTTTTATTTTTATTTTATTTCCTGACTAAACTTTTCTTTTATTTGACCTGTACCATTAAAAACAGATCGGCAGCGCCTGGGTCACCAGGGGATAACAAAAAGTTCCGGTAATCTAAATTATCCAAATTGATTACATGCTGATGAATATGGTTGCTGAACGCGGCACTACAAACTCTGTCCTTATATCATTGAAAAAAAAAAATCCTTTCATTTCACATGGTAGAGCGACGGCACAAATGAGGGAAAATTTGTCTGCCGACTGAATTAGAATAATACATACTAGCAACATGTTTAGAGATTACTATATTGATGTGGTTAGTATGTATATCGATGTGCCTAGTAAGCTTAGGCAGTGAAAATTGCACCAAATTATTATTTGAATCATTGTCCTGCTTCCGATTCAATTGCATGGGAAGATTTCATCGGTAAACTAATCTACTAATTTGGCTAAGGTCAGGGCCCTCTATATTACGAGATTCTCGTTAAATATCGAACAAGAGATCTGTAATTAATCTTAGCGCAGTTAAATAAAGTAGTCTGCAGATAAAAATCTTCCCATGTAATTGACTCCCCAAGTTAGTAACTAGCAAACCAAGAAATCAAGCAAGGCGAGACAATCCAAACAATTGGGGCATGCATGACAACGTTTCTTGGCTGGGGAAGAGTTTTTTTTTTTAGAAATAGTTCTTTTCTATTTCTATTATGGAGAACAATTTCTGAGTAAAATAACCCGTTTGGTAATTACACAAAATTTCTACTCTAGAAATAAATAAATAAAAAGAATAGAAATGCATTTGATAACTATACAATTTCTTTTTTATATTTATTAGTTTTTTATTCTTGCTCATGGATCGCTGCCCGTTGCCGCCAATCGGCAGTCGACGGCAGTCGATGGGCTAGCCAGTGGCGATTGGCGGTGACTGGCGGTGGCCGACGGTTGTGCAGTGGTGGTGACGAGGGGCGACGGCGAGATGGTGACGGCGGGGGGGTGACGGTGGGACGACGGTGGCCGATGGGCTAGCCAATAGTCGTGTGGCAATGGCGGTGGGTGGCGGCGGCGGAAGCTAAACAGCAGCGGCTATTAGCGGTAGCGATCGACCGGACGGTGGTGGGTGGCAGTGACAGGTGGCGAGCTGCGGTTGTGCAACTGCAATGTTGGGCGGCGTAAAGCGGGTGATGACGAGCGGCGGCGACAGGTGGCGCCAAGTAGCATCAGGCGAATGACGACCGACGGCGGCGGCGGCGGCAGCGGCGACGGCCGACAATTGGCGACCGACGACCGGCGGCGGCAGCTACCGGCGACCGGCGGCGGCGGCTACCGGCAACCGACAGCAGTGAGCAAAAGGAAGTATTGTTCAAAAAATATAAGGAAATTGTATCTAGGGTCAATGAAATACTCGGGACCATTGTGATAATGAAGACATCACGGTCCGTTACTGATTTATTTCGACCGTTTTGATCATCAAATAAATAGTTTGTTTGTGGAAAAACAATCAATATGTTCCTTAGTTGGAATGTTCAAGTTATCGATATTTTCATTATCGGTGATGACATAATGTCTCTATTGTTAGTAGGAAATTGATAAGCCAATTAGGCCGTTACTCTTGGAAGAGCGACGGTGCATTCACCATCACATATTTTAAGGGAGGTAAATATACTATCAGTGCCAAAACTTGTATACGGTGCTCACTTTGGTGCAAAAAGTTTATTTTGGATCACTTAAGTGCCAATAAATTTGAAAAATGATCATTTCAGAGCCAATACCGATGAAATTGGCTAGAAATCCAATGTGACACTTTTTTTATTAATTTTTAAAGCCGATGTAGCTCGTTGGAGAGTACAGTCAGCATCCAAATAACAAAACAACGCCGTTTGATGTCTTTCCTCCAACTTCGAAACCCTAAATCTCCAAATTGAGAGAGAGAGAGAGAGAGAGAGAGAGAGAGAGAGAGAGAGAGAGAAGGTAGGTCGTCTTCTTCCTCCTTAAAGACCAACACCAACAACCGCACCAGCAACACCCCAGCAGTAGCAGCGCACCAGCAACATAGCAGTAGCAGTAGCACACCAGCAACGTAGCAGGGCACCAACAGCACCTTCGACCCCTCTTCTTCCTCCTCCTTCTCCTCCACCCTCACCTCCTATTCTTCCTACCACTTCTTGCTTGAGCAACAATCTTAGTCTCTTCTCGCTCACTTGGTCAAGCAACTACAATGGTGGCCAAGCGGTGGTTGAGCGATGGCGGGTGAACGACAATGGCCGAGCGGCGGAAACCCTAATTTCAATCCTCATATGAGCTATACAGCATCGTTTCTGTGATGATGTCCATGTATAACGGCAAAACGACGGCGTTTCTTGAGGAGGATGGAAAACAACGTCGTTTTAAAGCCACGCAACATTTTTTTTTAAATATAAAAGCCACGTAATTAATCTAGCTAAAATCTCTCGCCGGTGGCACCAAAATGATCGTTTTTTTCTCCAATTTGGCAATTAACTGATTCGACGGAAACTTTTGACACCAACGTGAACACCGTACACAAGTTTTGACAATGATAGTGTACTTACCCGTATTTTAAGGAGGATCGGGCCCCACCAATAGATTTTATGCGTGCACTCTGGAATGTGTGGTCCTTGTACAGTTACAAGTTTTCTGTGACGATGCTATTACGTTAGTCAAATCCTTTTTCAGTACTACTGGCCAAATAAAAAGGTAAATATGATTAGAACATAAAATGGGTAAGTGTGTCTGGAATCACTTCCTAACATATAAGGAGGTCAAAAAAGCATGAAGAGAGATGCTTCATTTGGCATTGTCTTTTTAATTACCTTCCAAGAATTCACTTCCTAACTAATGATTCGGGATTTATTTCCACTGTCACATTTTTCTTGCATTCCAAGGAGGGAAACCCCACCCCCCCCCCCCCCCCCCCAAAAAAAAAGGAGAGAAAACCCTACTCTCTATAAATGCACCCTCTGCTCGCCACCTGCAGTCATAAAAAATTTTCACCACTTTCTCGCCTCGGTTTTCCAAGAAAGGAGAAGACAAGTTTCGTTCTATTTGTGAATAGTGCATATCAACATGAACTCCTTCTCGCGACTTTTGTCATCCATTTTTAAACACAAGAAGGGAGCGGAGCTCACCCCCGAGGACCTAGACTTGATCTCCAAATCCTTCGACGAGTCCCTCCTCTCTCAACTCCAAGGCCTGAGCCCTGCCTCCGTCAGCCTTGCCTGGCTCTCCTCTGCCGTCGGTGTGCTCAAGTTCGCTCATTCTGCAGTGAAGTCCTTGCTACCTGAGCTCAAATTGGAAAAAGACTATCGCCTCCCATCCTGGTATGCAACGGATGTCGTAGATCTCTACCTCTACATCTCCGACGAGATTGCTCGACTGTGTCGCCACTACATGATGCTGAGGTTCACAATTGAGCACCTCCACTTGGACCCCAACCCGTCGGAGGAGGAAATTCACCTAGCGATAACTTTGCTCGCAGATTGGGAGGGCAAAGGCCGCGATGGGGCTGTGAAGTCCACTGGCAAATTTGAGGAGCTGATTGGAAAGCTGGCCGCTAGCATTGGGACATCGGCTCCACAGGAACAGGCCTCACCGTTGGAGAGAGCCGTCCACCGCATGTTCCGCGCTGCCATCTTCATGACGATGTTCATTGCCAGAGTCATATATGCAGCCTCTCATGCTTACCTGGGGGCACTTGGCCGTATCCAGGTCCCGGAGGAGTTCCCTTGGACCGACTCTTTTTGCATGATTGAGACGGCAGTAATCGCGGAGTTGAGGCGCAACCAGGAAAAAGAAAGGAAGACGTCCATCTTGAAGGAGCTTGACGACGTGGAGGACTGCCTTAGGCGCCTGATCGAGGCAATGGATGAGGTCGCAGCGTCAGGTGGCAGCGGAGAGTTGGTTGGGAGGGTAAGGGAGATGGCAGCCGCGCTGGAGAAGGCAACTAAGGTGCTAGTGGAGGGGGCGTACCAGCTGAGGGAGGTGGTGGACGGGCCGTTCGAAATATTATGGAGAAATGATGAAGATGATGGAGCAGCCATCGCCGAAAATGTCATTGAAGGTGTACTTTGCGATGGAGAAAAACAAAGTGAAAGTGATTTTTGAGATTTGAGTGCGAGCAAGAGGGTGTAACAGTTGTTATGGACCGCATATAAAGAAATAAAAATGATCGGAGATTTAGTTTCATTGCTTTGAGGCAATTGCATTCCTAAGCCTACCAAATACATCGATCCATATTCTAGAATAAATACATTGAATGATTAAAAATGTCACTTAGAACTTTTTCCATCATTCTATTGGCGATAAATTCTCTTATTTGTGGCAACAAGTGGCTTTTTCTTATTAGAGCAAAATAGTTTTTTTTTTTTTAAAGCAAATGGAAAGTATATCGGGGAAAGCTTAAGTTACTTGGATAAGGCCGGTGACGCAGCGTAAAACAACTACAAAAGGGGCAGCCTAGCTTTTAATTACCTCCCAAATGGTATTAGTGGCTGAGATTTATTCCCTAACATTACCAAAACCTCTAGATATAAAGTTGAAATATCAATGTCGAGTCAAAAACTCCTTAATAAATCTATGGAGTATAAATAAATAAAATTGAAAGAACAAACAGCGACAAAAACCACCATTGTTTCTTTAAATATATAGCAGAGATGTTAAAACTTCCATGAATGAAGTTATAAGAATATTGTTACCAAAGAAACACAACATATTTACAGTCCATTTAGTAGTTTAGGTTCATTTGAAATACGTTCATGTCTAAACTTACTAGGCACGTCAATATAAATGCTAAATTGGTACATTACTCTTTAAATTTGTTGCTAATATCTACGTCCCTAGTTCAATCATCGACAAATTTTCTCTTGTTTGCACTGTTGCACCACCGCACAAAGTGAAAGACAATAATTATTCGAGAAATATAAGCAAAGTGTAGCTAGGGCCACATTTGACAACTAATTTCCTCTCATTTAGGCCGTAACTCTACCGCACAAAGCAAAAGGAAGTATTTTTTGAAAAGTATAAGGAAAGTGTATCAAGGGCCGATGAAATACATGCGGCCATTGTGATAATGAAGATATAACGGTCCATCACTCTTTTATTTCAAATGTTTTGATCATCAAGTAAATAGTTTTTTTTTGGTAAAATAAGCAATATATATATGGGGAAGACCAAAAAGTACTAAACCGGCTTCAGAAACTTGCACTCAAGATGAATAGGCTCATTATGAGTGGAAGGAAGTCGAGAAAGAGGCCAAGCGGCAAGAGCAAGAAAAGAAAAGAAAGAGACCCAGACGGCATGAACAACCACCAAACAAGCATGATGACACAAAGACCAACATCAGTCGGTCTAGAGACCACTAGTCACCCAAGAGGGAAACGCACTGAGCAAAGATACTTGGATCTAGGTCCCAGCTACACTATAGTCTCCTATTCCTGAAGGAATCTTCCACATCCCTGAAAGAGAATGCCTTATCTTTGACCACTTCAAGGAGATGATTCTTCATGGCCGAAATGGAAAGCGGCTCATCTCTGAAGAGAATATTGTTCCTATTCCTTCAAATGATATGACAGAGAGCACCAAAAGAAAACCGTGCCATGCTTTTGAAGAAGTCCTTGCCCACAAGAAAGGCGGTGGCCAAAAGGAGATTTTCATCCCAAGACTAGTTCTGCCATGGAAGGTTACATCCGGTTGCCCAAAAGAAAGCCAAATCAGCCGTGGCCCGACACTCAAAAAATAGATGGTCAATAGAGTCAGGCACCTCCTCACAGAAGGGGCAGAAAGTAGTATCAATCCTGCCATAAGAGAGGAGGAAAGCTTGGTTGGAAGCCTATGCTTGGAACAAGCCAAAGGTGAAATTGGTACCTAGGTGTAATGGCATTGTTCCAAATGAAACGATGCCATAAAACTTGGGGCTTCTTCTTCCTAAAGGCCTCCCACGCCGTGGCCACCATGAACCCTGCCAGATTATCCTTCCAGCAAAAGCAATCTTGGTTAAGAGAGAGGGAGGGGAGGGGGATCTCCCACGACTCCAACACCGACCTTAAAGCCTGCCCATCCTTCGTATAGAGGTCTGCAATTGAAGCCTCTCTAGAAAGGCTAGAGTTATAGATAAACACATAGGAGAAAGCCAAATCTAGCAGCCCCCTAGGATGCTAGTTATCAAACCAAAGTGACGTAGAAAGGCCATCCCCAATTCTCCACCAGAAAATGAGTCAGACTTCTGCTCTAAGTTCTAAAATTTTCTTCCAGGTCCACGAGCAAAAGGTCTGCTTCTTAACCACCGAAAAGTTCTTCCTTTAAAGGAACATGGAGTGGATCCACTTGCACCAAAGCCACTCCTTATCCATGAACAAAGTCCAGATGTGCTTCACCATAGAAGCCTTGTTGCAATCACGCAATCTCCGGATCCCTAGACCCCCCATCATCAATTAAATAGTTTATATATGGGAAAACAGTCAATATGTTCCTTAATCGGAATTTTTGACTAATCGATATATTCATTATCAGTGATGACGTGATGCTACAATCATTAGTAGAAGATTGATAAGCCGACTACATCGTTCCTCTTGAAAGAGCGACAATACATTCAACATCACATATTTTCACAAGGGTATGGGCTCCCATCCACACATTTTGTGCGTGCGCGTTTGATTTTTTTATTCCATTCTCAAAAACAATTTTTAAAAAAATACGTTTTGTAACTATTCAAAATTTCTTCTTTCGGACTGGAAACGCATTTGATGGGATTCTAAAATTTTTTTTTGTCTCTTTTAATTTTTTAATTCTTTTAATTTTTTTCTTTTTTTTCTCTTCTTCTTCCACCTTCTTGGTAGCCAGTTGCCGACCATGGCGGTGGCCAATGACAGACCGAGCAAGGCCTCGTGAACTCGTTGGAGGCTTGCTTGGCCAAGGTGAGCCTTGGCCTCGCCTAGGTAGCGTGATGTTAGCCTCGCCCTGGCCTAGTGAGGTTGAGCCTTGCATCGGCTGGCGAGGCCATGCCTCGCCTTGGCTGTGCGAGGCTTGGCCTCACTAGGCCATCGCCAAGCAACGCCAACCTAGAGGTGGCCAGCGAGGCGAAGCCTCACCGGTGGCTAGGTGAGCTTGGCCTCGCTAGATTTAGGCGAGGCTCTGGCCGACAATGCTCTAGTGACGTCACCAGCCATGGCTAAGGGCAGCGACTAGCCAAAAGAAAGAAGAAGAAGAAAAGGAAAGAGAAGAAGAAAAAATAAAAAATTATAATTAATTCTAGAAATTATTCTCAAGAATAATAAGCAATGTTTTTTTACTCCATAATTCTATTTCAAATCTATTCCCAAGAACAAAAAAATTGACTTTTGTTCCTGGGCACAAAAAATTTACTAAATGGATTTCTGTGCTTTTTTTTTTTTTTATCTAGGGGAATAAAAGAATATAATCAGTTATTACCGGGAGTGTTACCAAATATGCCTTTATACTAGTCAAATCCGTTTTTTTCTACTGCCGACCAAATAAAAATGTAAGTATGGTTAGGACATAAAATGGCTGAGTTTTCTTGAACAGCATCCTTACCACATGAGGAGGCCAGAAAAGCATGAAGAGACATGCTTTATTAGGCCTTTATCTTTCTGATTGCCTACCCATAAATCTCTTCTTAATTAATGGTCGGGATTTATTTCCATAGTCACATTTCTCTTGCACTCCTAGAAGAGAAAACCCTACTCTATAAATGCAGCCTGTGCTCACGAAGTCCATGCATCAAAACTTTCCACCACTTTCTCATCTCAATTTTCCGGGAAAGGGGAAACAAGTTTCGTTCTATCTCATATCTGACAAAATGCATATCAACCTGAGCTCCTTGTCGCGCCTTTTCTCTCCTAGTTCTGGCGACAAGAAGGAAGCGAAGCTCCCCCCCGAGGAGCTGGTCTCCATCTCCAACTCCTTCGACGAGTCCCTCCTCATTCGCCTCCGAGGCTTCAGCCCTGCCTCCGTCAGCCTCGCCTGGCTCTCCTTTGCCGTCAACATGCTCAACTTCGCTCATTCTGCGGTGAAGTCTTTGCTGCCTGACCTTGAATTGGACAAAACCGATGGCCTCTCGTCGTGGTATTTCGTCAAAAGCATGAATGTCCTGGATCTCTGCAACTGCATCTCCTCCGAGGTCGATCGACTGCGTCGCCACCACATGAAGCTGAGGATCACGATTGAGCACCTCCACTTGGACCCCAACATGTCGGAGGAGGAAATTCGTCGAGTGAGAAATTTGCTATCAGATTTGGAGGGCGAAGGCGGGGATATCATTGTGAAGCCCACTAGCAACATTGAGGAGCTGACTAGAGACCTTGCCGCTAGCATTGGGAAATCGCCTCCACAGGGGAAGGTCTCGCCAGTGGAGAGAGCCGTCCGCCACGTGATCCATGCTGCCGTCTTCGTGACGGTGTTCGTTGCTGGAGTCATATCTGCAGCCTTTCATGCTTCCTCGGGGGCACTTGGCCACATCCAGGTCCCGGAGGAGTTTCCTTGGGGGGACTCTTTTCGCACGATCGAGATGGCGGTTATCGCGGAGTTGGGGCGCGACTAGGAAAAAGAAAGGAAGACGTCCGTCTTGAAGGAGTTTGAGGACGTGGAGGCATGCCTTAGGCACTTGATCGAGGCAATGGATGAGATCGCAGCATCAGGTCGCAACGGAAAGATGGTTGAGAGGATAAGGGAAATGGCAGCCGCGTTGGAGAAGGCAAACGGTGTGCTACTGGAGGAGGCGGACCGGCTGACAGAGGCAGTGGATGGGCTGTTCGAAACGGTCATGGAGATAAGGACGAAGATGATGGATGGGCTTAGAGAGCGGCCATCGTTGGATATGCCATTGGAGGTGTACTTTGCGATGGAGAAAAACAAAGTGAAAGTGATTTCGGAGATTTGAGTGCGAACAAGAGCGTGTCACAGTTGTTGCTATGAACCACAAATAATGGAATCAAAATGAACAGAGATTTAGTTTCATTGCTGTGAGGGAATTGTTTGTGAATAGAGATGACGAGACAACGCTCAATAACCTAGTCTAAAGGCTCCACAGTTAGGACATGACGCGGATCCATATGAGTCCGGTTCACATGAATTATTGAATAAGATGAGATTGATGTAATTGAACGTTGCATGGATATTAAATTTGCGTGTGCCAAAATCATGCAATAAGACAGCTGCATTTAAGTCAAATTTATAGATAGGGGTTACGTGCATTCAACATTAAACTTATAAAAGACTCATTTGACTGGGCAACGCTATAAAAAACATAGCTCGAATCAAATACACATAAATTTTTGTGAGGTTACATTTCATGTGAGTCTAAAACTCTAAATGAGTTGCGATACCATAAGATAACATTTGAGACACACTCAGTTGGAGATAAATCATAAGACCAATAAAAAAAAATTAGGACCAAGACATAGCATTCAGTTCATGCTTCTCTTGGCTATATTTGAGAAAGTAAAAAGAAATGGGGGATTAAAAGTTTGGATTGAATATGAAGAAACAAAATTAAATTCTTCATGAAAGAGATATAAAATATAATTTCTTGTATTTTCTTCTATATTTTCGTCCCCCTTCTTTCAAACATGATCGCATAGATTCATCCACCCTTGTGAGGAAACGAGAACCACACATAATATCCTTATGTATTCAATGAAAGGATTGAGACGAATGATTTCACTTCACAATAAGTTTTTTTTTTTGGCTTTATTGTATTTTTTATGAAAATTTCAGAAGCCAATTCTACTTTCGCAATAAAATTGATGGTATTTCTTTGAAGTCCCATTCAAATACAGCACCGTCCATGTGCAAGGCACGCTTAATTGCATTCTCAAATCAGACACCAATGTGACATTCTTTTTATTATTATTAAAAGCTGAATGGTAGAAGATAATAAACCGCACGACAATTATATGGAGACCTTGATCAAAACAAAATGAGAGGCCTAGATTGCGGATCTCCAAAGGGTGAGAATTGTTCAAATATCTTACGAAAGGAAGAAATTTTTTTACTCGGGATAGATCTTGCTCAGACCATTAAACTATCCAAAAAGTTCATATATAGAAAATAAATTTCTTTTCCCAAAAAAAGAAAACAATTTTTTTATCATTTCATTTTACTCAATTTTGAGGATCTTGAAATTTTAATTTCAATTATTTTCAAAAGTTCCTGTGCAGAGAACTTTTTAATGGCAAAGCGCATCTTCTAGCAAGTTTCCTTATGGATACTTAGATTAGTTATTACATTCTACTCTTTTAAAATATGTCACTATTTGAGCCTTTTAATTTCCGCAAACCTTTTCGCAACTTAACATTAATTTAACATATAATATCTTGAAAATTTTCAAAAGTATATCAATACCGACGCGTATGGTTTATATATAAAGTTTTCATGATTTTCCGAAACTTCAAATTCTTTTTTCTTCAATTTTTGAATTTTGGAGGACAATTCATACATAAGCAAACAAAAAGTGTATTCGTACAAATTACCCATTTAATAAAATCGTTCGATTCGAGACGAGACACCAACCGGGCCCATCCCTTTTCCTTACCGCGCTGTCCGTCTGCCGAGGTAGGATGGCGACCCGACTTCTTCTTCGCTCTCGCTCCTTTGACTGGGTGGGCAAAATACCAAAAGCGGATTGGAAGTCGGGATGAATAGACGACACACGCAGGAGGAGAGCCCAGAAGCGAGCAGAGATTTAGGGAGCAGCAGCTTAGCTCGGCATTGCACGTTCCTCGTGATGCGTCGTGCTTTCCTCCAGTAGCTTTCGATCGCCCCCCGGGCCCCCTTGCGGAGATTTCTCGCTCCATGGAGTACGAAAGGATCCAAAAGCCTCAGGTTTTGAGTGCTGCCCATTTCGCTTTTACTTGACGTAGCGCTGGGTTTGTGGGAATCTGCATCTGTAGCAACGAGTGAAGTGAGAGATGGGCATTCCGGGTTTCTGGAAATCCTGGGTGTCTTTCCGCGTTCTGCTCGGTGTAGCTCTTTTCTTCTTTTTCTTTTTATGGGATCTTTTGACATCAATGTGTTTGGAGATTTGTTGAGAATGGGCGTGTCGGGTCGTTCTTGATAGTTTGGCTTGGGGCATTTTGTCGTGCACAGGGTAATGTTGGTGGGGGGTTGTCTCCCAGGAAGTTGAGGAATATGCTGTGTGGAGTGGAGAAGAAGAGGAAAGAAGAGGAGTGTCTTGATTCATTGGGCTTTTTGACACGAGATTTGAGTTGAACAATGCGGATGATGCCGGTAAAGCTCCCCACTTTTTTTTTTTTTTTAACAGCTAATCCCTGGAAATTTTAAAATTTAAAATTCACGAAATACCTTCATTTTCTTAGAGTGTATTTAGTAATCATTCTACTCTCGAAAATAAATTTTTATCGTAAATTTTTTTTTTCCTGTTCTCGAGAACAATTTATAAGTAAAAGAAAATGTTTGATAACTATATAAAATTTATATTCCAGTAACAAAAATGTGTTTAGTATGATTCTTTTTTTTTAATACTTTTTTTCTTTAATTCTTTAATTCTTTTTTCCTTTTTCTCTTCTTCTTCCTCCTTCTTTGTGACCGGTCACTGGCTCTCTCCTTCCATCTAGTTCTAGCTTTAAGAGTTTAAACTATCCCGATCTAGTTCTAAATCTATGAGTTTAATAAATATACTTTTGGGAATTCAATACACCTCTGCTTTGCCCGTATATTGGTCTACCTTTAGCTTAAATGGTGATCGTTTGAGCTATGGCTTCTCATCAAATCTTGGCAATTTACTCTTCCAATAATATATCTATGTTCGTTCAACTTATTTTGATTCTCTCCTTACCTCACCATATTACAATGGTGTAAAGAAAGTTGCACCTAGGCACGCAATGCCAAAAGGTTATGCTGTAGTTATCAGAGAAGAAATTTCGACGCATACTCATCACTAGCGAAAATACGAGATTCAATTATTAACCATTCATTATTTTGCCTAACAAATCCACCCTTGTGGAACAAGTGTGCTTAACCTTGATGGTATTTTCGTTGTCCTCCTTAATTTGTGGATTTCGCTTTATTTTGTAGAATTCTAGGTTTTGCTCAATTTCGATTTATTTTTTCGTGAAGTCTATGTAGTTATCGTGTATCCTTTTAAGTAATGAATATAATTTTCTTTCAGCAAAAGAAAAAAAAAAAGCCGAGCAAGAATAATAAAGTGAAGGAGGACAAGAATATGAGGGCGATGCCTATGATCTGAGCACAAACAAAAATATGTAGGAGTTGTTCGAGAAAATCACACTACAAGTCCTAAACATATGTACAAAAGGCAATTGATTCATAAACCTTATAATTGGTTCAATCAAATGCTAAACATTTACCAAAAGTGCAACAAGTTCTAAACATCTTCATTGGTTCAATCATGTCCTATACCATCTTCCAAAAAGGCAATCAAGCCCATAAATTATGTTGAAAAGTGCAATTTAAGGATGTTGTACAAGCATTTTGTGAGTGACACATAGGTAATTTTTGGTATTGTTTATTGAAAATGTTTAACACTCAATTGTATTTCATACATGAGGTTTTGGACTTACCATCCAATTTTTCCCCATTGATTTTATGTACCATAAAAGTGATATTCTCATGAAGCCCAGAAAGTGAAATTTTTGGAATATAAAAGGAAAAATAAATAAATACAAGAAAGTAGTTAATCACATATAGCAAAATATTAAGCTAATTGAAATGAAATCATCAATGTCTTTAGAAAGATCTATTAAAAGTTGAAAATCAAAAACACTTGGAACCTTGACTTTGCAAATTAACGAAATCACTGTGCATTGAATGGCTCCTCATTCTTTTTATCAAATCAAATTGCTCTAAAACGGTTCTCTGATGACCTAAAAATAAAGACAAGCGATATCAATTAATGGATGAACTAAAGACAAGATCATATATGAATAATGATAGTAGACAAAAAAAAATTATCATGTTGGTTCGAATCTTGTAGATAAATATATGCAACATCCTAAAACCTTACAAGATTAATATGAGGATCGCATGAGTCAATGCTAATGTTTGGAATAAAAACAAGGATTATTAATCAATTCCATACAAATTTTACTTGGTATAGCTCAAGTGTTTGGTTTGATTAAGAAGATTCACATCACCACGACACCTGATCCTATATTTTTTCATATAGATAAAAAAAAAAAAAAAAAGTCCGTTTATAGTAAAGTAGTTCATTGCATAACAAAGTAATAGTATGTACCAATAACAATTGAAATCCCTCAATTAATCTTTAATTGCACATTAGATTTTGAGACTAGCTACTATCTAGGAAGTATCAACACTCTCTAAGAGCCTTTGTGTAATATCAGATAGTTCAACACATGTCTAACACTCAGTTAACACGTGTCGAAAAATTTCACACCTGGTTAACTATCCCGATACTTTCCAATAGGCAAGTCAAGAATTTTGACATGCGAGTTCAAAATTTTGAGACGTGATTCCAATATGTCCGAGGTCAATCTTAAAAATTTTCAATAAATGAGGGGTTAAAATATAAATATATAAGTAAATAAAACATAATAAAAAAATGGAAAGAAGAAAAACCTACTTTTCTTTTCTCTTCCGACTCTTACTTCCAATGACATACAAATCACCTCCAAGTTGGCTTTTTTCTTTTCTCTTCTAACATGCTCTAACACGTTCTAACTCGCACGTCCAGAATTTGAATTGCTCATATTTTTTCTTCCCTCCAAGTTTTATGGATTATTGGAGTGTAGTTGAATTTGTCAAATCAAAATAATGAATAATATAAATAAATGGTAAATTAATGTTTTTAATGAAAGTTCATTCTAGGCTCTTTTTTATTATTTTTTATTTGTGAATTTGAATCAAATTAACCTGATTAAAATAAAAATAAAAATGATAATTTATCATGTATATATAAAATTATACATTTAATATACAATGTGTCTTATAGTATCAAGATTTTCTATTTTTTAAAAAACAACATTTTGGCATATCTCCTGTCAATGTCAGTGCTACTTAGGCTACTATGATGCATTTGATCTAGTTCTTAAATGAGTGAAAATCAGTTAATTCCTTGTACCCTCGTCTTGGCATATTGTTTTCTTCTACAAGAAGTTCAAATGAATTAATTTAGCAAATTGCTATCAAATTATACCATGCTAGGGTATTTCATATATATGAAACTAAGTACTTCTCACGAATAAGGCCCATTGCATATAAAATAAAAAATATTTTAAATTTAATTTTCAATGAAGATTGAAATTAAAATATCATCAAGACAATTATTATGTACTAACACATAAATAGTAATAATTATAAAAATACCTCCTTCAACTCCCCTTTGTCCCAACCATTGTACAGCTCTTGACTCTAGAAACTCATCATACTTTATCTTTAATTTACTCGCGTCAACTCAAATATAAATAAATAAGTTAGGTTTAACATTTAAATGAGCAATTATGTGAAAAGTATAATTTGTCTATCCATATTTTGACTTTTGATGCCCCCGTTATCTTAAATTGACCATAATATCTCTCCCAAGTCCTAGATTTATAATTGTTTCTTGCCTTTTTCTTTTCTCTTTCTTTGGTAATTTCAATGCATTTAGAACTAACAACTAATGTGTATTTGCAAATGGTTTGATTAGATTGTCTTATAATGGACTTACAATTGTTATAATTTTCTTGTCAACAATTAATTATTTTACTTTATCAACCCTACTTTTTAATTTTGTTAATGCAATCATAAACAGTCGGGTCAAATTTCCAAATAGGCTTTTCCCATCAATTGCCACCAAAAATCACTGAGGTGACGTCTAGTCATTGCTAGCCATCTTAGATGGCATGCTAACATGCACAATTGGTTATTTCCACATCTCAAATTGTGACGGCAATTGGCAGGAAATAGAACATTTAAATATCATGCAAATATGTAGGACTATATTGACAAATTGGAAAGTTTAAACTCAAATGACATTTGTATAATAGGTTTAAGACTAAATTGACAATTTTCTCAAATATTTAAATAATCACTCCTTCAGTGAACACGTGCATAAACATTTTTGGGATAAGTACACTATAAATATTTTTAACTTTTGTATGATGCTCACTTAAGTGCCATAAATTTGAAAAATTGATTACATTAATGCCGTCGGCAATTTGCCTCACCAGAAAATCCAACATAGATGTTGATTATCGTTGGCGCTGATGTGGATAATTAATAAAAGAATTCAAAAATAAAAACATATCTACGTTGAAATGGGAAATTAATTAAAAAATAATTATGTAACATGAATTTTATTCTGATGTGGCACTTACGTGAACTAAAGAAAAGTTATGACACTTAAGTGAGTACCGTATAAAAGTTATGACACTTCTGTTGTACTTGTCCCCTTAAACTTACTAAGCACGTCAATATAAATACTAAACACATCTATATAATAATCTCTAAATATGTCCTTAGTACTTATTTCCGTAATTTCGTGGTCGACCAATTTTCTCTCATCTGCGCTACCACGCAAAGCGAAAGGAAATGACTGTTCCAATAACATAAGGGGAGAGTATCCGAGGCCAAAATTCAACCACAACAAAAAGGCCAGAAAAAAGCATGAAGCAAGAGACTTTCCCACTTACCCCGCTTTCCATTTCTTTCCCAATGGTTATTAGTCATTATATTTTAACATTTTAGTTTGCTAATATATCTCCATACTAGCCCGTAACCCCATTGCGATTACAAAGACGTCAAGATTCATTTTTAATTTATTTCGTACATTTCTATTGCCGAAAATTACACTTTTGTCCGTGTTTAAGCCTCAATATGAAACTTATTTGGATCATTTCAATTGCCGATACTTTTTTTATTACTTGTCGAGGCATGCTACCCTTGTTTTTGCTGTGGTGAGTCAAATAAAAGGCAAGTTTAGTTAATGAATAAGAGGCAAGTATATCTTGAACTGCATCCTAGAAAATGAGGAGTTCATAAAACCATGAAGAAGACACTTTATTTGGCAAGTATATCGCGATGTCAGGATGTGGCAAGGAAAGAGACGGGGAGACACTTTCTTGAAGAAGCTCGCGCCCGAAGCTATTGATGAGGTTTCATAATTCAAATGATCCAAATGAATTACAATTTTTATTTCCTGACTAAACTTTTCTTTTATTTGACCTGTACCAGTAAAAACAGATCGGCAGCGCCTGGGTCACCAGGGGATAACAAAAAGTTCCGGTAATCTAAATTATCCAAATAGATTACATGCTGATGAATATGGTTGCTGAACGCGGCACTACAAACTCTGTCCTTATATCATTGAAAAAAAAAATCCTTTCATTTCACATGGTAGAGCGACGGCACAAATGAGGGAAAATTTGTCTGCCGTCTGAATTAGAATAATACATACTAGCAACATGTTTAGAGATTACTATATTGATGTGGTTAGTATGTATATCGATGTGCTTAGTAAGCTTAGGCAATGAAAATTGCAGCAAATTATTATTTGAATCATTGTCCTGCTTCCGATTCAATTGCATGGGAAGATTTCATCGGTAAACTAATCTACTAATTTGGCTAAGGTCAGGGTCCTCTAAATTACAAGATTCTCGTTAAATATCGAACAAGAGATCTGTAATTAATCTTAGCGCAGTTAAATAAAGTAGTCTACAGATAAAAATCTTCCCATGTAATTGACTCCCCAAGTTAGTAACTAGCGAACCAAGAAATCAAGCAAGGCGAGACAATCCAAACAATAAGGGCACGCATCCCAATGTTTCTTGGCTGGGGAAGAGTTTTTTTTTTTTTTTTTCAGAAATAGTTATTTTCTATTTCTATTCCGGAGAACAATTTCTGAGTAAAAGAACCCGTTTGGTAACTACACAAAATTTCTACTCTAGAAATAAATAAATAAAAAGAATATTAATGGGTTTGGTAACTATACAATTTCTTTTTTATATTTATTAGTTTTTTATTCTTGCTCACGGATCGCTGCCCGCTGCCGCCAAGCGGCAGTCGACGGGCTAGCCGGTGGCGGTCGGCCAGTGGTCGTGCAATGGTGGCGACAAGGGGCGACAGCGAGATGGCGGCGGCGGCCGGGGGGTGACGGCGGGACGACGGCAGCCGATGGGCTAGCCAATAGTCGTGCGGCGGCGGCGGCGAGCGGCGGCGGCAGCAGCTGAACGACAGCAGCTATTGGCGGCAACGATTGACCGGACGGTGGTGGGCGGCAGTGACAGGTGGCAGGCTGCGGTTGTGCAACTGCAATGTTGGGTGGCGTCAAGCGGGCGATGACAAGCGGCGGCGACAGGCGGCAGCAAATAGCGTCAGGCGAACGACGACTAAAGACGGCGGCGGCGGCGACGGCCGACAATCGGCGACCGACGACCGGCGGCGGTGGCTAGCGGCGACCGACAGCAGCGAGCAAAAGGAAGTATTGTTCAAAAAAATATAAGGAAATTGTATCTAGGGTCGATGAAATACTCGAGACCATTGTGATAATGAAGACATCACGGTCCATGACTGATTTATTTCGAACGTTTTAATCATCAAATAAATAGTTTGTTTGTGGAAAAACAATCAATATGTTCCTTAGTTGGAATGTTCAAGTTATCGATATTTTCATTATCGGTGATGACATGATGTCTCTATTGTTAGTAGGAAATTGATAAGCCAATTAGGCCGTTAGTCTTGGAAGAGCGACGGTGCATTCACCATCACATATTTTAAGAGAGGTAAATATACTATCAGTGCCAAAACTTGTATACGGTGCTCACTTTGGTGCAAAAAGTTTATTTTGGATCACTTAAGTGCCAATAAATTTGAAAAATGATCATTTCAGTGCAAACACTGATGAAATTGGCCAGAAATCTAATGTGGCACTTTTTTTTATTAATTTTTAAAGCCGATGTAGCTCGTTGGAGAGTATAGTCAGCATCCAAATAACTAAACGACGCCGTTTGATGTCTTTCCCCCAACTTCGAAACCCTAAATCTCCAAATTGAGAGAGAGAGAGAGAGAGAGAGAGAGAGAGAGAGAGAGAGAGAGAGAGAGAGAGAGAGAGAGAGAGAGAGAGAGAGATAGAGAGAGAAGGCAGGTCGTCTTCTACTTCCTTGAAGACCAACACCAACAACCGCACCAGCAATGCCCCAGCTGTAGCAGCGCACCAGCAACATAGCAGTAGTAGTAGCGCACCAGCAACGTAGCAGGAGCAGCAGCGCACCAACGGCACCTTCGACCCCTCTTCTTCCTCTTCCTCCTCCCCCGCCCTCACCTCCTATTCTTCCTGCCACTTCTTGCTTGAGCAACAATCTCAGTCTCTCCTCGCTCACTTTGTCAAGCAACTACAATGGTGGCCAAGCGGTGGCCGCACGATGACGGGTGAACGACAATGGCCGAGTGGCGGAAACCCTAATTTCAATCCTTATATGAGCTATACAGCGTCGTTTCTGTGATGATGTCCATGTATAACGGCAAAACGACGTCGTTTCTTGAGAAGGATGGAAAACAATGTCGTTTTAAAGCCATGCAACATTTTTTTAAATATAAAAGCCACGTAATTAATCTGGCCAAAATCTCTCGCAGGTGGCACTAAAGTGATAGTTTTTTCTCCAATTTGGCAATTAAGTGATTTGACGGAAACTTTTGGCACCAACGTGAGCACCATACACAAGTTTTGGCAATGATAATGTACTTACCCGTATTTTAAGGAGGATCAGGCCCCACCAATAGATTTTATGGGTGCACTCTGGAATGTGTGGTCCTTGTACAATTACAAGTTTTCTGTGATGATGCTATTACGTTAGTCAGATCCTTTTTCGGTACTACTAGCCAAATAAAAAGGTAAATATGATTAGAACATAAAATGGGTAAGTGTGTCTGGAATCGCTTCCTAACATATAAGGAGGTCAAAAGAGCATGAAGAGAGATGCTTCATTTGGCATTGTCTTTTTAATTACCTTCCAAGAATTCGCTTCCTAACTAATGATTTGGGATTTATTTCCACTATCACATTTTTCTTGCATTCCAAGGAGGGAAACCCCACCCCCCCCCCCCCCCAAAAAAAAAAGGAGAGAAAACCCTACTCTCTACTCTCTATAAATGCACCCTGTGCTCACCACCTGCATTCATAAAAAATTTTCACCACTTTCTCGCCTGGCTTTTCCAAGAAAGGAGAAGACAAGTTTCGTTCTATTTGTCAAAAGTGCATATCAACATGAACTCCTTCTCGCGACTTTTGTCATCCATTTTTAAACACAAGAAGGGAGCGGAGCTCACCCCCGAGGACCTAGACTTGATCTCCAAATCCTTCGACGAGTCCCTCCTCTCTCAACTCCAGGGCCTGAGCCCTGCCTCCGTCAGCCTTGCTTGGCTCTCCTCTGCCGTCGGTGTGCTCAAGTTCGCTCATTCTGCAGTGAAGTCCTTGCTACCTGAGCTCAAATTGGAAAAAGACTATCGCCTCCCATCCTGGTATGCAACGGATGTCGTAGATCTCTACCTCTACATCTCCGACGAGATTGCTCGACTGTGTCGCCACTACATGATGCTGAGGTTCACAATTGAGCACCTCCACTTGGACCCCAACCCGTCGGAGGAGGAAATTCACCTAGCGATAACTTTGCTCGCAGATTGGGAGGGCAAAGGCCGCGATGGGGCTGTGAAGTCCACTGGCAAAATTGAGGAGCTGATTGGAAAGCTGGCCGCTAGCACTGGGACATCGGCTCCACAGGAACAGGCCTCACCGTTGGAGAGAGCCGTCCACCGCATGTTCCGCGCTGCCATCTTCATGACGATGTTCATTGCCGGAGTCATATATGCAGCCTCTCATGCTTCCCCGGGGGCACTTGGCCGTATCCAGGTCCCGGAGGAGTTCCCTTGGGCCGACTCTTTTTGCATGATTGAGACGGCAGTAATCGCGGAGTTGAGACGCCCCCAGGAAAAAGAAAGGAAGACATCCATCTTGAAGGAGCTTGACGACGTGGAGGACTGCCTTAGGCGCCTCATCGAGGCAATGGATGAGGTCGCAGCGTCAGGTGGCAGCGGAGAGATGGTTGGGAGGGTAAGGGAGATGGCAGCCGCGCTGGAGAAGGCAACTAAGGTGCTAGTGGAGGGGGCGTACCAGCTGAGGGAGGTGGTGGACGGGCCGTTCGAAATATCATGGAGAAAGGATGAAGATGATGGAGCAGCCATCGCCGAAAATGTCATTGAAGGTGTACTTTGCGATGGAGAAAAACAAAGTGAAAGTGATTTTTGAGATTTGAGTGCGAGCAAGAGGGTGTAACAGTTGTTATGGACCGCGTATAAACAAATAAAAATGATCGGAGATCTAGTTTCATTGCTTTGAGGCAATTGCATTCCTAAACCTACCAAATACATCGATCCATATTCTAGAATAAATACATTGAATGATTAAAAATGTCACTTATAACTTTTTCCATCATTCTATTGGCGATAAATTCTCTTATTTGTGGCAACAAGTGGCTATTTCTTATTAGAGCAAATAGTTTTTTTTTTTGAAAGCAAAAGGAAAGTATATCGGGGAAAGCTTAAGTTACTTGGATAAGGCCGGTGACGCAGAGTAAAACAACTACAAAAGGGGCAGCCTAGCTTTTAATTACCTCCCAAATGGTATTAGTGGCTGAGATTTATTCCCTAACATTACCAAAACCTCTAGATATAAAGTTGAAATATCAATGTCGAGTCAAAAACTCTTTAATAAATCTAAGGAGTATAAATAAATAAAATTGAACGAACAAACAGCGACAAAAACCACCATTGTTTCTTTAAATATATAGCAGAGATGTTAAAACTTCGATGAATGAAGTTATAAGAATATTGTTACCAAAGAAACACAACATATTTACAGTGCATTTAGTAGTTTAGGTTCATTTGAAATACGTTCATGTCTAAACTTACTAGGCACGTCGATATAAATGCTAAATTGGTACATTACTCTTTAAATTTGTTGCTAATATCTACTTCCCTAGTTCAATCATCGGCAAATTTTCTCTTGTTTGCACTGTTGCACCACCGCACAAAGTGAAAGACAATAATTATTCGAGAAATATAAGCAAAGTGTAGCTAGGGCCACATTTGACAACTAATTTCCTCTCATTTAGGCCGTTACTCTACCGCACAAAGCAAAAGGAAGTACTGTTTGAAAAATATAAGGAAAGTGTATCAAGGGCCGATGAAATACATGCGGCCATTGTGATAATGAAGATATAACGGTCCGTCACTCTTTTATTTCAAATGTTTTGATCATCAATTAAATAGTTTTTTTTTTTGGTAAAATAAGCAATATATAAATGGGGAAGACCAAGAAGTACAGAACCGGCTTCAAAAACTTGCACTCAAGATGACTAGGCTTATTATGAGTGGAAGGAAGTCGAGAAAGAGGCCAAGCGGCAAGAGCAGGAAAAGAAAAGAAAGAGACCCAGACGGCATGAACAACTACCAGACAAGCATGATGACACAAAGACCAACATCAGTCGGTCTAGAGACGGCTAGTCACCCAAGAGGGAAACGCATGGAGCAAAGATACTCGGATCTAGGTCCCAGCTGCACTATAGTCTCCTATTCTTGAAGGAATCTTCCACATCCCTGAAAGAGAATGCCTTATCTTTGACCACTTCAAGGAGATGATTCTTCATGGCCGAAATGGAAAGTGGCTCGTCTCTGAAGAAAATATTGTTCCTATTCCTTCAAATGATATGACAGAGAGCACCAAAAGAAGACCGTACCATGCTTTTGAAGAAGTCCTTGCCCACAAGAAATGTGGTGCCCCAAAGGATATTTTCATCCCAAGACTGGTTCCGCCATGGAAGGCTACATCTGGTTGCCCAAAAGAAAGCCAAATCAGCCGTGACCCGACATTCAAAAAAAGGATGGTCAATAGAGTCAGGCACCTCCTCACAAAAGGGGCAGAAAGTAGTATCAATCCTGCCATAAGAGAGGAGGAAAGCTTGGGTGGGAAGCTTATGCTTGGCAACAAGCCAAAGGTGAAATTGGTACCTAGGTGTAATGGCATTGTTCCAAATGAAACAATGCCATAAAACTCGGGGCTTCTTCTTCCTAAAGGCCTCCCACGCCGTGGCCACCATGAACCTCGCCAGATTATCCTTCCAGCAAAAGCAATCTTGGTTAAGAGAGACGGAGGGGAGGGGAATCTCCCACGACTCCAACACCGACCTTAAAGCCTGCCCATCCTTCGTATAGAGGTCTGCAGTAGAAGCCTCTCTAGAAAGGCTAGAGTTATAGATAAACACATTTGAGAAAACCAAATTTAGTAGCCCCCTAGGATTCTAGTTATCAAACCGACGTGACGTAGAAAGGCCAACCCTAATTCTCCACCAGAAAATGTGACGGCCTGAATTTTCATAATTTGTTTTCGATTGAATCAATCCGGCCTTTCATCGAAACGCTAATACTGCTATTCTCTGAGCTGATCACTCACGATATAACTGGACTATCTGGGAAAGCAATTAGGGAATCTAAATGCAATTGGACTTGAGAATTCGACTAAGAATCGATTGCTCAACCGTGTTGATCTGCAAGGGTCATTACGACACCGTCAAAGATCGATCAGAAATTAGAAATAGGTCGATTTGACTGAGATATATGATCAAATTATGGGTGATTCCACTTGATTGAAAAATTCTCATCGATCGACACTAAATTGATTTTTGTCATTTTGGTACCCGGTGCCCGTATTGAAACCTTGAGATTTTCACGACAACTGAGAGTTGCTAATGTGTCGAAGATGTACTTTGTGACTCAAGATAAATTGATCACAGGTCAATTGCACAAAAAATTCCTAAAAGTTATCTAATAGACTAGATCACGCTAAAAGCGCGCCGGATTGAAAATAACCGCGAATTTGAACCCGATTTTAGAAATTGAAAGTTCTGATGTGTCACAAGCTATTTTAGAAATGTCGACTCACTCTTTGAGAAATTTTCAGAGATTTCGAGATTTTTACGTAAAATTGATTCGGACACCGCAGAAAATTAACGGAAATTCGTGTGGGCCGAATTTAATGGAGTTTTGACTTCCAAGCCGAGCTATTGGGTGATGAGCACTTGTAGAAATGATATGGCCTTTTCTTCTACAACAATGGATATCAAATTTGGGAAATCTGATAAAGAAATTAAAGACCAAAAATGAGTGAAATTCGGAACTAAAAGAGGGCAGTAATTTTGGGCTTCAAAATTTGATTATTGGTGGAATTATTTTATAAGAAAGTAATGGGGGACAATGCATTTAAGTAGATGGATAACCCTTGTGGACTTTCTTTCCCTTGTCTTCTCTTGCAAGCTGGCCGACTCCCCCTGTCCATTCCCTCTCTCCTTTCTTCGTTGCTTCTCATCCCCTTTTTTCATTCGACCAAGCTCAACTTTCATTTTCATTCTCCTCTGCAATTTCGCTTCTTCACAGAAGCTGCTCCATTTGACGCCGCATCTTCGAGCTCCACGGGAATTCAGCTGCCAGCGAAGCCCCATCATCGGTCAACAACCCAAGCTCTCCCTCTCTTTAGTTGACCACCGAGTGCAGCAAACAAAGCCACAAACCACCGAATCAACGCCGCTTGCTCCCATCTTCTTTCCTTCGCTCACGCCAGCTGGACCGAGCCCATCTCCTGCCAGCAGCGTTGTCCACACACCAGCGAAGCCGAAGATCTCCACCGAAGCTACTTCTTCTCTTTGCCGCTTCTCCACCCACGCGGCCACGGGGTCTTTTTCCCCAGCAGCTATCGTCTTCAGCTTCGTGGCATGCGTCTTCACGGTCATCAACCTGCGTTGAAGACCACCGAAGCCGAATTTCCACTACAATCTTCCTCCACGCGACCACGAATTGCAGTTGCCACGTCCGAGTCTTCGCCCAACGTCCCACCGAAGCCACGCGATTTCTCCTTACAGCTGCCAGCTCGCCCCATATCCTCGCTCGAAGCTTCACCAGCGTCACCTTCAGCTCGACGCCAGCAAAGCCAGCAGCCCACTCCTAAGATCGGCCCAGCAGTTGGGCCCGTCCAAGAAACTAGAGAAGCCCATTTTGTTCAACCAGCAAAGCCCAAGTGATTCAAGCTCAGGCCCAATTCCATTGCAAGCTTAAGGCCCACTTGAATTCAAGCCCAACTCAGCCTTTCCAAGCCCGCATTAATTGAAGCCCGCGAAGCAACTCAAGCCCAGTTCAATTTCAAAAGCAAATCTCAGATTTGGGCTGAGATTTGTTGGGCCAAGTTTTAGGCCTGGTCCGAGAGTTCGCCGACACCACCGAAAATTAAGGTTTCGGCCACCGTCGCGTCGTCATCGCGGTGAACCAGTTTCCGCAATTAACCAGTGAGTTTATACTCTAAACTCTGCTTTGTAGGCTAATAACGTTTAAGGGGTGTTAGATTTATTTTATTAGGAATTAGGTGGTTAGTTAGATTAAATTAGAAATGTGATCATTTAATTGAGCATGTTAGGTGGTTAGCGTGGTTTAGCTAAGGCCTAAATAAATTGTACTATTTATCTAGAAGGGTTTGGGAATTTCTCCGAGTCTGTATTGGTTATTAATTTAATGATTCTAGTCTAGGTTAGTATTTTTAGAATTTAAATTGATTTATTTAATTAATTTCAGTAATTATTTAATTATTAATTATTTTTCCGAAAATTAGGCCGGGATAGCTAGTGATCGGAATTTCGTGCTGATTGCAATGGTGTGGTTAATTTCTGCAATTGAATGTTAAATTATGCAAATTGAGTGCTGAATTGATTTTTGGTATTTAATTCCAAAAATTGTGAATTTCCAATATTTATTCAGAAAATCCCAGGTGTCGGGTTTTGACACCGAAAATAGTTTTTAGTACTGTATGAAATAGTGGGATTTTAAAAAGGATGAATATCATCTTTCTGGATCAAGTTGACCTTGTACCCACACACAAGTAATTTCATGTGAATTTCTAATACGACGAAAAAGGCTAGGCTCACCATTTTAATTGAAGCATTTGAGTGCAATGCACAGTGCCCTGGGCCATATTTGAGTGATCTTGTGATGGTTATGAGAAATCGTCCCGGACTGTTGAGCTGGACATTATCCTTATTTGGGATACCCCCTGGACAACGGGAAGCCGGTCGCAGTTGATTCTGGACCCTATGCTCCTTCGGGAAAGCCGTCTGATAAAGAGACGTTGCCGTGCTCAATGGGGTGAGATGAAGCCTGGCAATGCCAGAAGACCGCCGAACTGAGAGTAGGCCGTGCTATATGCCGAGATCAAAACTAGGAACGCATGATTAATTGAGTGTGGCGTTTCAATTATTGGAGCTTATTTGTCGCTCATGCTCTTATGTTGTCTTTGAGATAAATTGTACTGACCTGCAGGGTGGGTCTGAGATGAGGTAAGTCTCCTTGATTGTGTGATTGCGTGCTTAGGACGCTTCTGAGCGTATTTCCCTCCTAATTGGGGTTTAAAGCTTAGACTCGCTAAGATGATATCTCACCCCGTTGTGGGACAACTTTGTCAGGGTCGTCAAGTGGAGGACCTAGAGCTGAGAGGAGGTGATCGGAAACGTGGGTTAGTTAGGACCGCTTCTTTTTGGAAGGCCAGTCTTTTGTAGTCTTTTGGCCATAGACCTGTGTACATGACTCAATGTATATATAAAAGCATGTTTGTTTGTGAATCTATTGTCCTGCCTTTCTATCCCGAGATGATTACTGTCAAGGGATTTCTTTTCGCGTCCGCATGTGCAATAAAATGGAAAGGGTCGGCGACTCGTCCTGGGAAGTCGCAAATTATTATCAACCAGATAGGATGGGCACGCGCTCGGGATTCGGGGTGTGACATCCCCTTTTTATGGTATCAGAGCGAAGTTTGTATTTGGAGTGATAAGGTGCGATGGGTTCCTGGGATAGTTAGTAGGAATGGCTTTTATATTATGCTGATGCATGTGACTGATAGCCATTTGGTAAATTGATTGTGAAATCACTCAATTTCTAATTCGGTATGGAATTGGAAACAGGTGTTGTAGATCGTCTACAGTATGAGTGATCAGGAGCCGAGAACTCCTAGGCAGAGGACCTTATCCTCAGTGACTCAGGCTAGAACGCCGACAAGAGGCAGTACCCGAGGTGGCCGAGGTAGAGCACAAGCTGAGGCTAGCGCGAGTGGTGTAGCACCACTGCTAATCCCGCCGGTTAATGACGGGGTAGCAGCCCCTAGTGATCCCAAATTCGAAGGGATCATGTAGGTGCTCCAGACTGTTGGTAATTTGATGGGGCAACAGGCCCAGAACCAAGCTGCCGCAGCCGCTGTCGCACAAGCTGAAGCTCCTAAAGGGAATGTAGTTGCAGATAGACCGATTCATAAGCTTGTTGAGCATTTCCTGAAGTTGCAACCACCAAAGTTCACTGGGACAGGAGATCCCGAGGCTGCAACCCGTTGGATCGAAGAACTAGAAAAAGCATTTGAGCTACTGAAGTGCTCTGAAGAAGAGAAAGTTACCCTTGCCGTGTATCAGATGCGGGGAGTTACAAGTACTTGGTGGAAAGCCACCAGGAGAGAAGTATTCCCAGAAGGCGTAGTCCCAGTGTGGAATGTCTTCGTTAAAGCATTCAATAACTAGTACTTCTCCAGCTATGCCAAGCAATTAAAGATGGCGGAATTTCTGCACCTCTGTCAAGGTCCAATGATTGTGGACCAGTACGAGGCAAAGTTTGCCAAACTTTCACAGTATGCTCCTAGGTTGATCCAGGATCCTGAGGAGAAGGCAATGAGGTTTATAGATGGCCTCCGACCATAATTGAAAGATCCGCTAGTGCCATTTGATATAAAGAACTACAATGAGCTGTATGGACGAGCTCAGCTGATTGAGAAAAATCTGAATGAACGAGCTGCCGCATCTGGATCACAGTTTAATTCGAACCAAGATAGAAATCGGTTTGGGAAAAGACCGATGACTGGAGGAAAATACCCTGTCCCACTCAACAGGAAAGGTGGAATAGGAAAATCAGCATAGAGACAGAATGGTGCCTGTCGCTTCTGCAGAAGACGACATGGGTTAACCCCGTGCCCCTCTAGGCCGGGTGCTTGTTTTGAGTGTGGCCAACAGGGTCACATGGCTAGAAATTGTCCCAGAAGACCGATGGGACCGCCACAGTTGCCGCCATCGCCACAAATGAATCAGAACCAAGGACTACTGCCACCAATTGTACAACAGGGTGGACTACTCAGGCCTCCAGCTCAGGGAAGAACTTATGCAATCATAAGAGGACAGGCGGAGGATGCGCCTAATGTGATTACAGGTACTATTTCATTGAACAACCATGCTGCTTATGCTTTATTTGACCCTAGTGCAACTCATTCATTTATAGCTGAGCGGTATGTTAAGTTGGTAGGATTAATTCCTAAGTTGTTGGAATCAGTGATTAGTATATCGACACCATTGAAGGATAAGGTGTTAGCTACAGTGGGTTGTCTTGGTTGCATGTTAGCGATTGGTGAGCGAGAGGGGAAGACTGACTTGATAGTCCTAGCCATGTATGACTTTGACCTAATAATTGGCATGGACTGGCTCACCAAGCAACGAGCTAAGCTAAACTGTTATTGCAAGACGGTCCAGTTTAACCCATTAGAGGGTGAAAGTTTCGAGTTTATTGGGAGTCGAGGAGGACCCTCGATTTCCCTAATCTCGTCACTAGAGGCAACCCGGTTGCTATATGAGGGTTGTCAAGGTTATTTGGCGACTGTCGTGGACACGACAGTTGAACAGCTAAAGATAGAAGACATTGTAGTAGTTCAAGAGTTTCCAGATTTGTTTCCGAAAGAATTACCAGGTTTGCCGCCAGAAAGAGAAATAGAGTTTATGATTGAGTTAGCCCCCGGGACAGAGCCAATCTCTAAGGCTCCTTACCGGATGAATTTATCGGAATTGAAAGAACTGAAGGTGCAAATGCAAGAATTATTGGATAAGGGATTCATACGTCCCAGTGCATCACCCTGGGGAGCACCAGTTCTATTCGTGGAAAAGAAAGATGGTTCGTTGCGCCTGTGCATTGACTATCAACAACTCAATCAAGTGACGATCAAGAACAAGTATCCACTTCTGAGGATTGATGACTTGTTTGATCAACTGCAAGCAGCGTCGATATTTTCGAAAATCGACCTGAGGACGGGATATCATCAGCTGAGAATCAGAAAAGAAGACATTCCAAAGTCAGCATTTCGTACTCAGTACGGTCATTATGAATTCACTGTGATGCCATTTGGATTGACGAATGCTCCAGCTGCTTTCATGGATTTGATGAACCGAGTTTTCAAGGAATACTTGGATCAATTCGTGATCGTGTTCATTGATGACATTTTGGTGTACTCTAGAAGTCCAGATGAGCATGAAGGACATTTGAGACTGGTACCACAGACTCTAAGGATTCATGAACTGTATGCTAAGTTTAGCAAGTGCGAGTTTTGGTTGACTCGTGTTGCTTTCCTAGGTCACGTGATTTCAGGAGAAGGAATCTTCATTGACCCAACCAAGATAGAAGCAGTGATCAATTGGCCAAGACCTACTACAGTGACAGAGATCAGAAGTTTTCTGGGTTTAGCAAGGTATTACAGACGGTTTGTGGAAGGTTTCTCATTGTTAGCCTCGCCTCTGACAAAACTCACAAAGAAAAATGAGAAGTTCATATGGACAGACAAGTGCGAGCATAGTTTTCAAGAGATGAAGGAAAAACTGACTACCGCACCGGTACTGACGATTCCATCTGGTCCTGGAGGATTCGAGATCTATAGTGATGCATCTTTCAGAGGATTGGGTTGCGTGTTGATGCAACATGGCAGAGTTGTTGCATACGCATCCCACCAGTTGAGACCTCATGAGCAGAATTACTCGACGCGTGACTTAGAACTCACAGCCATCATATTTGCATTGAAGATTTGGAGGCATTATTTGTGTGGAGAAAAGTTCCAGATCTTCACTAACCATCAGAGTCTCAAGTATTTGTTCTCACAGAAGGAGTTGAATATGAGACAACGTCGCTGGATGGAACTCCTGAAGGACTATGATTGTGATATTCTGTATCACCCTGGAAAAGCAAACAAGGTTGCTGATGCACTGAGTCGAAAGTCCTCAGTTGCACAGATGGTACTTAAGGAATGGACTTTAATCGAGAAGGCTAGAGATTCAGTTTTCAAATTTGAGGTAGGCCACCTTGCGAATCTTATAGCCACCCTCAAAATTGAGCCGGAAGTTCAGATCAGAATCAAGACGCTTCAGTGGACAGATCCAGAGATTCAGAAGATTCTGTAAGAGAATATAGAAAAGAAGAATGCTAACTTTCAGATTGCTGAGGATAGAACACTGAGGTTCCAAGGACGATTGTGTGTACCCAACGATGTAGAGCTCAGAGAGGATATTTTATCAGAAGCTCATCATAGTAGTTACAGCATTCATCCCGGCAGTACAAAGATGTATCAGAATCTGCATCAACATTATTGGTGGTCTAGTATGAAGGCGGACATCGCCAAGCATGTCGCCAAATGTCTGACCTGTCAACAAGTAAAGGCACAACACTGTAAGCCGGGAGGACTTTTACAACCTCTCGAGATTCCCGAGTGAAAATGGGAACGTATCACGATGGACTTCGTGACTGGACTACCAAGGAGTCAAAGAGGAAATGATTCAATTTGGGTAGTGGTCAACAGGCTGACAAAGTCGGCTCACTTCATTGCAATACGAAAAGACTTAAGTCTGGATAGACACGCAGACTTGTATGTGCGTCAGGTGGTTCGTATGCATGGAGTGCGGGTTACAATAACTTCAGATAAAGACCCGAGGTTTACTGCTGCTTTTTGGAAGAGCTTGCAGAGTGCTTTAGGTACGAAACTGCAGTACAGTACAGCCTATCATCCACAGACGGATGGCCAATCTGAAAGGACAATTCAGACTCTCGAGGACATGCTAAGAGCTTGCGTAATAGACTTCAAAGGAAGTTTGGAAGATCAGCTTCACCTGGTGGAGTTTGCCTACAATAACAGTTATCAACAGAGCATCCAGATGGCTCCTTTCGAAGCGTTGTATGGCCGAGCGTGTAGAACACCAGTGTGTTGGGATGAAGTTAGGGAAAGGAAGATAGCAGGCCTAGAGTTGATTCAGCAGTCAGTAGATGCTGTGGCAGTGATTAGAGGTAGATTAAAGACAACGCAGAGCAGGCAGAAAAGTTATGCAGATAAGCGTCGAAAGTCTTTAGAGTTCCAAGTTGGTGATCACGTTTTCCTGAAAGTGTCACCAATAAGAGGAACTTCACACTTTGGTAAGAAAGGCAAACTGAGTCCGAGGTACGTAGGTCCGTTTGAGATTCTTGAAAGAATCGGGAACCTAGCGTATCGTCTTGCATTGCTGCCAAGATTGGCGCAAGTGCATGACGTCTTTCACGTGTAAATGTTAAGGAAGTACGAGCCTGACCCGACCCACGTGCTCAATTTCGAGGAATTGGACGTGCATGACCATCTGTCATACGTTGAAAGCCCGGTTCAAATTGTCAATCGTAAGGAGCAAGTCTTGTGCACCAAGACCATCCCGTTGGTCAAAGTGGTCTGGCAACACCATGGTACAGAAGGAGCGACATGGGAGACTGAGGAGTCAATGAGAGAATTGTACCCCCACCTTTTTTATTAAGTCTTGTAATACGTTTAAATTTCGAGGACGAAATTTTTATAAAAGGAGAAAAGTTGTGACAGCCTGAATTTTCATAATTTGTTTTCGATTAAATAAATCGGGCCTTTTATTGAAACGCTAATAGTGTTATTCTCTGAGCTGATCACTCATAAAATAACTGGACTATCTAGGAAAGCAATTAGGGAATCTAAATGCAATTGGACTTGAGAATTCAACTAAGAATCGACTGCTCAACCGTGTTGATCTGCAAGGGTCATTACGACATCATCAGAGATCGATCAGAAATCAGAGATAGGTCGATTTGACTGAGATATGTGATCAAATTATGGGTGATTCCACTTGATTGAAAAATTCTCATCGATCGCCAAGCAACGCCAACCTAGAGGTGGCCAGCGAGGCCGAGCCTCCCTGGTGGCCAGCGAGGCCAAGCCTCACCAGTGGCTAGGTGAGCTTGGCCTCGCTAGATTTAAGCGAGGCTCTGGCCGACAATGCTCTATTGACGTCACCGGCCATGGCTAAGGGCAGCGGCTGGCCAAAAGAAAGAAGAAGAAGAAAATGAAAGAGAAGAAGAGAAAATAAAAAATTATAATTAATTCAAGAAATTATTCTCAAGAATAATAAGCAATGTTTTTTTACTTCATAATTCTATTTCAAATCTATTCCCAAGAACAAAAAAATTGATTTTTGTTCCTAGGAACAAAAAATTTACTAAACGGATTTCTGTTCTTTTTTTTTTTTTACCTACGGGAATAAAAGAATATAATCAGTTATTACCGGGAGTGTTACCAAATATGCCTTTATACTAGTCAAATCCTTTTTTTGTACTGCCGACCAAATAAAAATGTAAGTATGGTTAGGACATAAAATGGCTAAGATTTCTCGAACAACATCCTTACCACATGAGGAGGCCAGAAAAGCATGAAGAGATGTGCTTTATTAGGCCTTATCTTTTTTATTGCCTACCTAGAAATCTCTTCTTTGTTGGAGAAATCCTCTTGAAGTGTTTTGAAGTTGACAAAACGTTTCCATCAGTCTAGTTTGAAAGCTTGCAGACTCTGCTAGTTAAAGTCTGAATACCTCCGGACAGCCAGACTCAAGACTTAAAGTCTATCCTCATTGACAGTTTCTAATCCGTTGAAGAAAGGCTATCCAAAACTGGATGTTTCATTAAGGATGAGACCTTATCGACTGGATAAGATTTCTTAGCTGGATATGACATAATGGAATCATTTGTTTGATCATAGTTGATTCGAAGATTAAGGATCCGATGATTGGCAAAGTATACTTGGAAGGTTCTACTTATGGAAACCGAGATCCTGATTGTATGGGCGAACAAGATTGATGGGCTATCGACATGTTCCTTTAATAGCTCGAATGATCTTCCTAATTGATTCCGTCCAACGGGTAGATTAGAGGAATTCCTTTGGTAAGTGCCAACGGGTATGATGGCAAAAAGGAGTATATAAGAAAGATGTTCTAGTTGTTCGAGAGAGTACACGATAGAAGAATTCCAAAGTCTGAAGCTCCTTGTTCTTAGTCAATTCATTTGTTGAGCAAAATCGTATAAACAAAAGAGAGTCTATATTCGTGAGAAATCTTGAGGAAGTGTGGTAGATCATCTACACTGTTGAATCAAGGAAAAGCTGTGCTGTAACTTCTCTTTTGTTCATAGTGAAATCTAGCCGGTGGGCTGTCAGTGCGGAAGAGTGGATGTATTCCGAACCACTATAAATCTTGTTTTCAATTTTCTCTTCCCTAACATTTACTTTACTTTGATCGTATTTTCCTTTCTATCGTTTGCCTAGAATTGCTTCCGTATCTCAAGAATTTGTTTGTGCACCTATTCACCCCCCTCTAAGTACTTATACTAACTATCTCAATTGGTATCAGAGCCTGTGTACTCACTTTGTTTGAAGTGTTTTACTTCAGAGTTAAAGATCCATGGCTAGTATGTTGGCTCCAAGGCTGGTAGAAGAGCAGAGCAATACCAGACCACCTTACTTTGATGGAAAGCATTACAACATATGGAAAAACAAGATAAAAGCATTTCTAAGATCAAAGGATCCTCTAGAATGGGACGTTGTAGAAAAAGGAATCATTCCTAAAGATGCATCTGTCTCGAAAAAAGGAAAAGATGCGGTTGAGTCTAGCGAAATGACTCAAGAAGAGATAATCAAGAGACAAGCTCTTGATGCAAAAGCAATTTATTCCTTATATTGTGCTTTATCCCCTACTGAATATAACAAAATATCTTCTTGTGTTATAGTTAAAGAAGTCTGGGATAGATTACATATTAGCTATGAAGGAACCGATCGAGTGAAAGAGACTAGAATCAACATTCTCCTCTGTCAATATGAAGCCTTCAAAATGAAACTAGGAGAATCTATAACTGATATGTTTAGTCGCTTTACAGAAATCGTGAATGGTCTTGAAAATCAAGGTCAACCAATTTTTGATCCCATGAAGGTAAACAAGCTACTGCATGGACTCTCCAAGGATTGGAATCACATAAAGACCTCAATCAAAGAGACCCAAAGAATCATGCCACTATCTGTTGATGAGTTGGTTGAGACTCTGCAGTCTTATGAAGTGGAATGAATCAATGAAGACGAAGACCCTAAAGGTAAGAAATCCATTGCATTAAAATCTAATGATGATTTTGATGTTACAGATTCTGAATACGATATGGATGATGAGGAACTTGCTCTCATGATAAGAAGATTCAGAAAGCTTAATAGAAAAGGAAGAAGATTCAATCCAAATAAACAAAGTTTTCAAAAGTTTCAAAAGCTCTTGATGAATCAAACAAAGATGTAGTGTGTTTTGAATGTAAGAAAAAGGGATACATTAGACCCAACTGTCCTCTTCTGAGGAAGAAGAAAGGAAAAACTTAAAAGTACCGAAAAGCTCTTAAAGCTAAAACCTGGAGTGATACAGAGTGTGAAGAAAGTGATGATGATTATACCAATATATGTTTGATGGCACAATCGGATTCAGATTCAAATTCCGAGACAAATTCAGATTCAGAAAGCGAATTTGAGGTAAGTAACTTCAAAATCCCTATTAAGGTTTCAAAATACATTGATGAATTGTGTTTTAGTCTTAAAACTTCTCTTTAAAAAAATTTCTAAACTCAAGAAGGAAAATTTTGCTCTAAAACAATAGGAAAATATTTTGAAAGAAAAAGTGAAATGTATAGACAAGAATGTTTCTTCTCTTAAAGAAAGTGAAGATAATCTTTTAAAAGAAAATGCATTCTTGAAAAATGATATCTCAAATATTTCCAAAAGATTTTCTATAGGATCTGAGAAACTGGAAAAAATACTCTCTGTTCAAAGACTTTATTTCAATAAATCTGGTTTGGGAATGACTGCTGAAACCATTTCTTTAATTGATTTTCCTAAAGTGAAGGAAAGAATCAAACAAAAACCCACAAGAGATGCTTATAAAAAACATTTTAAAAGGATCTTTGTAAAACCAGTAGGTCGCAATGCTCTCAGATGCTCAAAGTGCAATAGTGCATATCATTTTGAAAAAGAATGTCCTATGATTTGGAAACCTATTAAAAAGGTATGGGCAAAAACTACATATCATACTAACATCAATGGACCCAAGAAAATATGGATACCAAAGAAGGTTTGAGTTTCCTTTTTTAAATGCAGGTCACTATCAAGAAAAAATTAAAATGGTATCTGGATAGTGGATGCTCAAGACACATGACAGGAGACTCAAATTACTTCATAAAGCTTGTTCGAGTAAATGGTGGAAAAGTCTCTTTTGGAGGAAACAGTAGAGGAAAAATTGTGGGATTTGGAACTGTAAAGATTGGAAATCTCACAATCAGCAATGTTTCCTTAGTGGAAGGGCTTAATTACAATTTGCTCAGTATTAGTTAGCTATGTGATACTGGTTTCAAAATTAACTTTTAAGAGAGAATATGTTCAGGAATTAGTAAAGATTCTACTCAGTTATTCATGGGTTGAAGACATGGAAATATCTATCTCTTGGATGTGAAACCAGATGAATCACAATGTCTAATCTCAATCCAAGACGAAGCAAACTTATGGCACAGAAAGCTTGGGCACGTCAATATGAAGCAAATAGCCAAAATCTCAGCAAAGAAGCTTGTTCGTGGTCTACCCAATTTACCATATCAAAAGTTTGATCTATGTACACCATGTATATAAGGAAAACAAGTAAGAAATTCCTTTAAACCAATAAATCAAGTTTCCACTAACCTTGTACTGCAGCTTCTGCATATGGATCTTTTTGGACCAACCAGAACACAAAGCATTGGAGGTAAGAAAATGCTTAGTAATTGTGGATGATTACTCACGATTTACTTGGGTATATTTCTTGGCAAGTAAGTCTGAAACTTTCTCTTACTTTGAAAAGTTTGCTAAAAATGTTCAAAATGAAAAATGGTATGTTATCTCGAGTATAAGAACAGATCATGGAGGTGAGTTTGAAAATCACGATTTTACAAAATTCTGTGATGAATCTGGTTTTCAGCATGTATTCTCCACTCCATATACTCCAGAGCAAAACGGAGTTATGGAAAGGAAGAATAGATCTCTTCAAGAAATGGCTAGAACTCTTTTAATTGAAAGTAACATCTCTTCACGTTTTTGGGCTGAAGTAGTTTCTATAGCATATTACATTATAAATAGGGTTTTTCTAAGGCCTATTCTGGAAAAACCCCCTATGAACTATTCAAAGAAAAGAAGCCTGTTGTTTCATATTTTCATGTATTTGGATGCAAATGTTTTATACTGAAAAATGCAAATGTTTTATACTGAAAAATGCAAATGATCGAGTTGGTAAGTTTGAAGAAAAGTCAGATGAAGGCATCTTCCTTGGATACTCAACCACAAGCAAAGCATACAGAGTCTACAGCAAGAAGACTCAAACAGTGGAAGAATCAATGAATGTTAAATTCCAAGATTCTATGCAAAATGAATCCATTCAAACTCATCTTGAAGAATCTGAACCTGCTCCAGACTCTACAAAGTCTAAATTTCAGGAAATAGCTTAGATTTTGAAGGATCAGCAACAAGTAACTGTTGAAGATTCAAGTGAAAGAAGTGACCATCAATCTGACAAATTAACTAGCAACTGGAAACATAAGTCCAATCATCCCAAAGATCTTATTATTGGCGACATCAATGAAGGAATTCACACAAAATCAAAAAGGTACAAAAGGTCTAGTGCTGTGGCTCTTGTATTTGAAATAGAATCCAAAAGCATAGAAGAAGCTTTATCAGATGAAAGCTGGATTGAAGCAATGCAAGAAGAGCTCAGGCAATTCAGTATTAATGATGTCTGGGAATTGAATCTTAAACCAAAAGTTAAGTCTGTTATTTGAGCTAAATGGGTTTTCAGGAACAAGATGAACGAGAAAGGAAAAGTTATAAGAAACAAGGCAAGACTCGTGGCCAAGGGATACACACAAGAAGAAGGGATAGACTATGACGAGACTTACACACCAGTAGCAATGTTAGAAGCAATTCGATTATTACTTACTTTTGCTTGTTATAAGAATTTCAGGTTATTCCAAATGGATGTCAAAAGTGCCTTCCTAAATGGATTCATCCAAGAGGAAGTCTATGTGGAACAACCACCTGGGTTTGAAGACCCAAGGAAACCAGACTCAGTATTCAAACTCAAAAAAGCTTTATATGGCTTAAAACAAGCACCTCGAGCTTGGTACAACAGACTGAGTAAGTTTTTAATTGAAAATGGATTTGTTAAAAGTAAAGTAGACACTACTCTTTTCATTAAAAGAGAAAGCAAGAGTTTTCTACTTGTTCAAATATATGTCAATGATATTATTTTTGGATCCTCTAATGAAAGTCTGTGTAAGAAATTCTCTAAGACTATGCAGGATGAATTTGAAATGAGCATGATGGGTGAGTTAATCTTCTTTCTTGGACTTCAAGTGAAACAAATGAAGGAATGAACTTTTATTCATCAAGAAAAATATGTTAATAATATTGTGAAGAAGTTTGGACTGGACAATTGCAAAAAGGCCGATATACCAATGTCAAGTTCCTTAAAGATAGACAAAGATGAAGGAGGAAAGAAAGTCGACCAAAAGTTATACAGGAGTATCATCAGTTCACTTCTTTATCTTACTGCTTCTAGACCTGACATTTTTTTTAGTGTTTGCATTTGTGCCAGATTTCAAGCAGATCCTAAAGATCACATTTAAATGCTGCAAAGCGTATTATCAAATATATTGCATCAACTTCAAGCTTTGGTCTCTAGTATCCTAAAAGGGGAGACTTTACTCTTCTCGGATATTCAGACGCAAATTTAGCCGAATGCAGAGTTGATAGAAAGAGCATCTCAAGTACCTGTCAACTACTTGGAGGCAGGACAGTGTCTTGGTTTTTAAGGAAGCTAAGTATAGTAGCTCTCTCTACAGCAGAAGTAGAATATGTAACTCTTGGAAGTTGTTGTTCACAAATTCTGTGGATAAAATAATAGCTAAGAGACTTTGGAATTGAAGATTCATGCATGGAGATTAAATGTGACAACACCAATGCAATCAATCTCACCAAAAATCCAATTCTTCACTCAAGAGCAAAGCATATAGAGATTCGACATCACTTTATTAGAGATCATGTTCAAAATGGAGAAATTACGATTCAGTTTGTTGACTCAAAGAACTAACTGGCAAATATATTTACAAAACCTTTGGAGAAAAATCAATTTGAAATTATCCGTTCCAAACTCAACATTTTGAGGTTTGAAGAAGTTAAAGTCTAGAAACTCTCAGACTCAAACAAATAAGACTTTGACTGCAAGACTTTGACTGTAAGTTATTCTCTCTCTAATCTCATCTTGAAAAGATACGTTCATCAACTGTGTTTGATTACTGTTATCTCAACTGCTATCTTTAATTGATGAGATTATTGCAACGTTTTCTTTAGAAAAAGGAGGTATTTTGAAATGACCATTTTTCGAAAAAGGCAATTATTTTTTTAAAGGCATCTTTTTACTTTCCATTACGACGTTGGCTATCCCCTCCTTTCGACTGTCTTATATATAGTCAGTTTCTCTTCGCTTAACTCCAAAACCCTAAAAAGCACCAATCTTCCATTCCTGTTTTCTTCTCTTGTTTAATCTTCGAAAAAGTTGTCATCTTTCTTGGGAAAGTCAAGCAAGGAATCTTTCCAAGACTAAGAGAGATGTCTTCTTCAAAAAAGTCTTCGAGGATCGCAAGCAGGGGACCACAGCGAATGAGTGAGGGGCCTACGCACTTCGATCTCACTGAAGAAGAAGTCTCTCCAAATCAGTAGCAGAGCCCACAACATTCTCAGCAGCGTCATTCTCCTCCATCTAGTCCTTAAGATGTTGATCATCAACAAAATGAATAAATCATTGAAGATGCAGACCCTGTAAGAGTTCAAAGACCCTCTTTTATTTATAAGTTGTATCGTGCTTTAAAAGGGACCGGTACTCCATTGAACTATGTCGATGATTTTCTTAAGGACAAAGAATATGGAAATGAATATATCTTTTTACGAAAAATGGAAAGTTTGGGAATTGCTCGTAAAGGGGTGGCAGAAGAAACCCTTGCGAATATCCCAAGTGATCCTCGTGATTGGGGATTTAATCCAGTAGATGGAAATGATGATGACAAATTATACAGCCAATTTCAACCAAGAATGGGAGTTGCGGCGAAAAATCGAGGAAAAATGGGAGAGCTGTTTAGATCGAAGGAACAGAAGGATCTATACTCAAAATTGCTGAAGCGTGGGGTGATAAACCCTATGAGTGTGGATTTTGATTTTCTGGACACTGTGAATGTGAACTTAAGGGAAAAGTTCGATCATCTTCAACTTGAAAAATTCTGCTCTGACACCACAGAGGCCTATCCTCAACTAACTGCATATGTCTATTCAAATCTTAGTTTCTTGGATGCGAATAGATTCTCCTTCAGTGTCAAAGATCAAGACTTTGTAGTGGATATGGATATGCTGGCAGATGTGTTAAGAGTTGAGAGAGGAAGATATCAACATATCAAAGTTTCTATTGCTCGTACTACACTGGAACTTATTAAGGACAGGAGAACAAATGAAAAGATTTCCTATTCAAGGATGAGTGCATTCAACATCTTGCTGCACAAAATTGTAATTAAATGGATCAGACCAAAATCAACTTCCAAGACTGATGTCTCAAGTTCAGAGGCAAAGCTAATGTATGCCATCATCACTGGGAAAAGGTTTTCACTTCCTCACACTGTTATGTTCCACATGTATAGAGCTATGATGAAGGACAGAGGTTAACTTCCTTATCCAGGTCTTGTAACGAAGTTATTTAGACATCTGAACATTCAGCCTCCGCAAATTCTTTGTGCTCGATCGTGCGATCATATGATGGCAGGACTGAAAATGGTGACCAAGATGCGTCTGAAGGAACTAAGCAAGGCATTGAAGAAATTTAAGGAGAAGACTCCAGTCAAATCTCATCAATTCTCTTCTGCAGGAAAAAGAAAAGGGAAGGAGTCCATAGATGCTCCATCCAAGAGAAGAAGAGCTCTCCTCGTTGAGGATGAAGATGATGAGGATAACATCACCATTTCTGCAATGGCTTTGAAGAATCTCAGTCGATCTGTTCCAGAGAAAGAGTCAGAACAACAGATAGAAGAAAGAAGCAGAGGGAAAAGAAATGGAGGAAAGAGAAGAAGAAGAAGAAGAAGAAGAAGAAGAAGAAAGAGATGCTGAGAAAGAGAGAGTTGAAAAAGAAGAAGAAGAGAAAAGAGATCAAGAAGAAGGAGAACATAATGAGCACTCTCCACCTAAAGGCATGAACACAGGGGGAGACCAAGAGAAAAGAGGAATGTCCTCAAATCCTGCAACCAATGAAGGAGTCAATCGATCCCCAGCAAATCCAGAGGATATTTATGCCTCTCAGTTTCCTGAGGAAGGTCATGATGTTTCTTCGCCAAATCTGCGTGATTATGCTGATCTACCATCATTTGCATTTACTCCATCAGATCGTGCCAACGCCAGTACACAGACCGACAATTCAGCAGACTTTCGCAGAGTGATGGATATTCTCTTGGAGATGCAAGGTTAGATATATGCATTGGGATGTGAAGTTCAAAACTTGCAGAATGCAGGACAAGCTTCTTCGGGTTCATTAAATGATCAAATCCAAGTTCTTTCTCTTCAGATTCAGACTAATGCTAAGGGTGAGGATGTTGCACAACTGAAGGAAGAGTTGAAAAGGCTGGAAGGCATCGTTCAGTCAATAGGAGATTTCCAGCTTGTTCGTGTTCCCAAGTATTCTTGACTCCATTTTCATCTCAATCTTTGTTATGCTGACAAAAAGAGGGAGAGTTGCGAGACTTGAAAAACTTTGAACTTAAATTTGTCGAACTTTTGATTTGTTTGGTTTGTGGTTTGTTTTGACTTGACTTATGTGTCTGGATGTGGACTAAATTTGGGATTTGGATTTGACTGCTTATTAATATCTTATGGATGGCTTTATTGCATACTGGACTAACCTATTTTCTGTGGTTGCAGATTCTAATGTTATTCATTTAGCCATTTATCTCTATAAGATATGCATATGTGTTTGAGAAATGTTTTACAGGTCAAAGTTTTCCAAATCTGCAAGAAAGTTTTGTCACCATAAAAAATGGGGAGATTGTTGGAGAAATCCTCTTGAAGTGTTTTGAAGTTGACAAAATATTTCCATCAGTCTAGTCTGAAAGCTTGCAGACTCTGCTAGTTAAAGTCTGAAAACCTCCAGATATCCAGACTCAAAACTCAAACTCTATCCTCATTGACAATTTCTAATCCGTTGAAGAAAGGCTATCCAAAACTGGATGTTTCATTAAGGATGAGACCTTATCGACTGGAGAAGATTTCTTAGCTAGATATGACATAATGGAATCCTTTGTTTGATCATAATTGATTCGAAGATTAAGGATCCGATAATTGGCAAAGTATACTTGGAAGGTTCTACTTATGGAAACCGAGACCCTGATTGTATGGGCGAACAAGATTGATGGGCTATCGACATGTTCCTTTAATAGCTCGAATGATCTTCCTAATTGATTCCGTCCAACGGGTAGATTGGAGGAATTCCTTTGGTAAGTGCCAACAGGTATGATGGCATAAAAGAGTATATAAAGAAGACGTTCCAGTTGTTCGAGAGGTTGCACGATAGAAGAATTCCAAAGTCTGAAGCTCCTTGTTCTTAGTCAATTCATTTGTTAAGCAAAATTGTGTAAACAAAAGAGAGTATATATCCGTGAGAAACCTTGAGAAAGTATGGTAGATCATCTACACTGTTGAATCAAGGAAAAGCTATGTTGTAACTTCTCTTTTGTTCATAATGAAATCCAGCCGATGGGCTGTCAGTGCGGAAGAGTGGACGTAGGCTTGGAATAAGCCGAACCACTATAAATCTTGTGTTCAATTTTCTCTTCCCTAACCTTTACTTTACTTTGATCGTATTTTGATTTCTATCGTTTGCCTAGAATCGCTTCCGTATCTCGACAATTTGTTTGTGCACCTATTTACCCCCCATCTAGGTGCTTATACTAGCTATTTCATTCTTAATTAATGGTTGGGAGTTATTTCCATATTCACATTTCTCTTGCACTCCTAGAAGAGAAAACCCTACTCTATAAATGCAGCATGTGCTCACGAAGTCCATGCATCAAAACTTTCCACCACTTTCTCATCTCAATTTTTCGGGAAAGGAGAAAACAAGTTTCGTTCTATCTCATATCTGACAAATGCATATCAACCTGAGCTCCTTGTTGCGCCTTTTCTCTCCTAGTTCTACCGACAAGATGGAAGCAAAGCTCCCCCCGAGGAGCTGGACTCCATCTCCAACTCCTTCAAGGAGTCCCTCCTCATTCGCCTCTGAGGCCTGAGCTCTGCCTCCGTCAGCCTTGCCTGGCTCTCCTTAGCCGACAGCATGCTCAACTTCGCTCATTCTGCAGTAAAGTCCTTGCTGCCTGACCTTGAATTGGACAAAACCGATAGCCTCTCATCGTGGTATTTTGTCAAAAGCATAAATGTCCTGGATCTCTGCAACTGCATCTCCTCCAAGATCGATCGACTGCATCGCCACCACATGAAGCTGAGGATCACGATTGTGAGATAGCTAGTACGAGTACCTAGAGGGGGGTGAATAGGTATACACAAAAAATTTCTCGAAGCTTGCACGATATTTAAACAATTAGAGAATTTTTAACAGTTAAAAATTCAATCACAAGACTAAGTAAGGGAAAGAGAGAATTGAACACTCGGTTTATAGTGGTTCGGCTTGATTCAAGCCTACGTCCACTCTTCTGCACTGACAGCCGATTGGCTGGATTCCACTATGATCAAAGAGTTGTTACAGTGTTGATCTTCCTTGATTTCTAGGTGTAGATGATCTACCACACTCACTCAAGGCGTCACCAAGTATAAACACTCTCAGTATACAATTTCGCTCAGTCTCAACTAACAATCAAGGATCTTCAGACTCTGGAATTTTTCTATCGTTCACACACTTAAAACAACTAGAACGTCTTCCTTTTATACTTCTTCATGCCATCATAGCCGTTGGCACTTACCAAAGGAATTCCTCCAATCTACCTGTTGGACGGAATCAATCAAGAAGATCATCCGAGCTATTTAAGGAATCTGATGATAGCCCATCAATCCTGTTCGCCCATACAATCAGGATCTCGGTTTCCAAGAATAGAATAATCCAAGATTATTTCGTCGACCATCGGATCTTCAATCGATCTTAGATAAGAATCAAAGAATCCGAAATGATTATCCAACCAAAGAATCTATTCCAGAGGATAGGATCAAATCCTCAATCATAAACCTCGACTTTGGATTTCCTTCAACACTGGATTAGAAAGACTGTCAGTGAGAATAATTTTGAGTCTTGAGTCTTGAGTCTTGAGTCTTGAGTCTTGAGATAACAAAGTCTTGAGACTATAAAATCTTGAGACTTTAACTATCGATATCCAGACTTAGACTGATAGAAATGTTTTGTCAGCTTCAAAATATTCTGGAAAGATTTCTCCAACAATCTCCCCCTTTTTGATGGTGACAAAACTTTCTTGAAGATTTGAACAACTTTGACCTGCAAAGACATTTCTCAAGCAATATGGCTAACTCATAAAGATTAATAAACAACCAGACTCTGCATCCACAGCAAATTGGTTAGTCTTTCATGAGTAATACCATGTAACAATACTTGATATAAATGCAACCAGTCAAGCATCAAAATCCACAACCAATTCAGTCTAACACTCAAGTTCAAGTTCTCAAGTCATACTCAAAAATAAACATAAACACAAAAGTCAAATAAAGTTTTAAAATAATGTTTGTTCAAATTGGTTCTCCCCCTTTTTTGTCATCATTAAAAAGAGAGTGAGAAAGAATTCATGTCTGCTTGGGAATGCGCACGATCTGGAAATCCCCAATGGACTGGACTACTCCTTCGAGCTTCTTCAGATCTTCTCGCAGAAGAGCTACCTCTTCTCTCTTGGCATTGGCTTGAAGTTGCAGAGCGAGGTCTTTGTATCTATCTTCCAGAGAGACTGAAGATGCTTGTCCAGCATGCTTCAAAGCTTGGATTTCACAGTCCAGAATATATATCTGGTTACGCATTTCCAGAAGAATATTCATGATACTACGAAGATCTACAGAATCATCCGTCTGAGTACTGGCATTGGCTTTCTCAGATGGTGTGTGTGCAGACGATGGCGCTTCTGAACGGTCTTGCAGATTTGGAATCGTCGTATCATCTTCTTCAGGCAATTGAGAGACCTGAACTTCTTCTGGATCTTCTGGAGATTTTCTTTGATCTTCAGCAGCATGAGGTGAAGACCTCTCTTGCTCGCTAACTCCCCCTGTCTCTAGGACATCGAAAGGGGAAGAGTGATGATCAATCTCTTGATTTCCCTTTTCTCCAGATTTATCAGCAGACTGTTCTTTTACTTCTTCTTCTTCTTCCTCAACTTCTTTCTCCTTTTCTCTGTGATCTTCTTCTTCTCTGCTCTGCTGAAGTTCTGTCGTATAAGACACAGAACGTCTTGTTCTTGTCAGTGCTGGAATAGTGGGATCTTCATCATCTTCATCCTCATCCTCCAGGATAAGAGTTCTTTTCCTCTTTTTCGAAGAAGCACCAATGGCCTTCTTTCCTTTTCCTTTTGAAGCAGACTGGACTGGAGATTTCACTTTGAATTTCTCCATTGCCTTAGAGAGTTCTTGCAGACGCATCTTCATTAACATTTTCAGTCCTACCACCATCTTATCACACGGTTGAACACAAAAAGTATGTGGCAGTTCAATATTCAGATGTCTGAAGATCTTGGTCACCAGACCAGGATAAGGCAATTGTCCTTTGTCTTTTGACACTGCTCTGTACATATGGAAAAGAATAGTGTGCGGGAGAGAGAACTTCCGTCCTGAGTTGATCGCATACATCAACTTTGCTTCAGAAAGAGACACAGAAGTCTTTGAAGTAGACTTAGGTCTGAGACAATTGATCACAATCTTGTGAAGCACAATGTTGATGGCATTCATCCTGGAATAGATAATTTTCTTATCTACATCCCTATCTTTGACAAGATCCAGAGTAGTTCGAGCAGGTGAGACTTTGATTGGGAGATAGCGTCCCCGTTCAACTCCAACTATGTCTGCTAACATATTCACATCTACCACATAGACTTTGTCTCGAACACTGAATGAAATTCTATTCGCATCCAAAAAGCTAAGATTTGAATAGAAATAAGCAGTCAGATGATCATACCCGTCTGTAGAGTCAGAGCAGAAAGTCTCAAGTTGAAGTAAATTTAACTTCTCTCTTAGGTTCAAGTTGATGGAATCCAAGAAGTCAAAATCAACACTTCTAGGGTTGATTACCCCTCTTTTCAACAGACTGTAATACACTTTTTCCTGATCCTTGGATTTAAACAAATCCATCCGATTTCCTTTCGCCTTTGCCGCCACACCCATTTTAGGTTTAAATTCAAGGAACATTTTGTCATCATCATTCCCGTCAATCAGATTTTGTCCTGGCATACGAGGATCTCTTGGAATGTTCGCAAGTGCTTCCTCTACTTTTCCTTTTGGGGCAATTCCCCATTCCTCCATTTTCTTCAGAAAAAGATACTCATTCCCATAATTTTTGTCCTTAAGGAAGTCATCTATGTAGTTCAATGGAGTACCTGTGCTTTTCAATGCACAATAAAGTTTATACAAAAAGGAGGGCTTTTGAACTCTTACTGGGTCGGCATCCTCGATTATCTCTTCTTCCAGATTATGACTTGCACTTTGTGGGGGAGGAGATGCTGAATGACGTGGAGGAGAGCGAATCGGACTTTGTCGCTGACTAGGTAAGTCTTCTTCCTCAGTGAGATCGAAATGAGTCGGTCCCTTCTTCATTCTTTGTGGTCCCCTGTTTGCGATTCTTGATGATTTCCTCGAAGACGACATCTTTCTTTGTCTATTGGAGGATTCCTTCACTTGCTTTCCCAAGAAAAATGACCACTTTCTCGATGATGAACAAAGAGTAGAAACAGTATCGAGAGGAGAGTGCTTTTTAGGGTTTTGAATATTGGGGAAAGGAAAAAACTGTATATATATAACTCAGTTTTTGAAAAAGGAAGTTCAATCGGTGCAAGGAAAGTGAACGATTACTTCTTTTCAAAATCGGTAACTGCCAAAATTAATAAACAAAAGATAGTACCTTTTCGAGTTAATTATAACTAAATGACAATTAGTACCTTTTAGATGAAATACAACTTACAGTCTTTAGCCACGAATGTCTGAGTCTCAGAACTTAGAGTCTAAGAGATCAGAGTCTTAGAGTTGGTGAGTCTCTAGACTTTAACTTCTTCAAGCTTCAAAATGTTGAGTCTCGAGCGGATAAAGTCAAACTGATTCTTCTCCAAAGGCTTTGTAAATATGTCCGCTAGTTGACTTTTTGAATCAACAAATTGAATCGAGATTTCTTCATTTTGAATATGATCTCTAATAAAGTGATGACGAATCTCAATATGCTTTGCTCTTGAATGAAGGATTGGATTTTTGGTGAGATTGATAGCGCTGGTGTTGTCACATCTGATTTCTGTGCATGAGTCTTCAATGCCAAAGTCTTGTAGCTGTTGTTTTATCCATAGAATTTGCGAACAGCAGCTTCCAAGAGCTACATACTCTGCTTCTGTCGTTGAAAGAGCTACAGTGCTTTGCTTCCTCGAAAACCAAGACACAGTTCTGTTTCCAAGTAGTTGACAAGTTCCAGAAGTGCTCTTTCTATCGACTCTGCAACCGGCCAGATCTGCATCTGAGTATCCTAGAAGATTAAAGTCTCCCCTCTTCGGATACCAAAGACCGATGCTTGAAGATGAAGCAACGTATTTGATAATTCGTTTCACGGCAATGAGATGTGATTCTCTAGGATCTGATTGAAACCTAGCACAGATACAAACACTAAACAAAATATCAGGTCTAGAAGCAGTAAGATAAAGAAGTGAACCGATCATGCTCCTGTACAGCTTTTGATCTACTTTCTTCCCTTCTTCATCCTTGTCTATCTTCTGAGAACATGACATTGGTATGTCGATCTTTTTGCATTTTTCCATTCCAAACCTTTTGACAAGATCATTCGCATATTTTTCTTGATGGATGAAAGTTCCTTCCTTCATTTGTTTCACTTGGAGTCCAAGAAAGAATGTTAATTCTCCCATCATACTCATTTCAAATTCATCCTGCATAGACTTAGAAAATTTCTTGCAAAGACTTTCATTAGAAGATCCAAAAATAATGTCATCAACATATATTTGAACAAGTAAAAAGTTTTTGTTTTCCTTTTTGATAAACAAAGTAGTATCTACTTTACCTTTGACAAAACCATTTTGTAATAAAAACTTACTTAATCTGTCGTACCAAGCTCGAGGTGCTTGCTTTAGACCATACAGAGCCTTTTTCAGTCTGAAGACTGAGTCTGGCTTCTTTGGGTCTTCAAATCCAGGCGGTTGTTCCACATAAACTTCCTCATGGATAAATCCATTTAGGAAAGCACTTTTGACGTCCATTTGGAATAACCTGAAATTTTTGTAACAAGCAAACGCAAGTAATAGACGAATAGCTTCTAACCTTGCAACGGGTGCGTAAGTCTCGTCATAGTCTATTCCTTCTTCTTGCGTATACCCTTTGGCCACGAGTCTTGCTTTGTTTCGTACGACTTTTCCTTTTTCGTTCATTTTGTTCCTGAATACCCATTTGGTTCCTATAACAGTTTTACCTTTTGGTTTAGATGTCAATTCCCAGACATCATTGATGTTGAACTGTCTAAGCTCTTCTTGCATAGCTTCGATCCAGCTTTCATCAGATAAAGCTTCTTCTATGCTTTTTGGTTCAATTTCAGAGATGAGAGCCACAGCACTAGATTCTTCATGCCTTTTTGATCTGGTGCGGATTCCTTCATTAAGTTCGCCAATAATAAGATCTTTGGGATGACTGGATTTGTGCTTCCAGTTACCAGGTTGATGATCTCTTTCTTTATTTGATTCTCCATGAGCGTCTTGATGATGGACTTCCAGAATCTGAGATGCTTCTTGAGATGTAGACATTTGAAGATCTAGAGTGGATTCAGTCTCTTCGTACTGAATCTGGCTGGATTCATCTTGCACTGAGTCTTGGAATTTGACATTCATTGATTCTTCCACAGACTGGCTTTTTTTGTTGTAGACTCTGTAGGCTTTGCTTGATGTAGAATATCCAAGGAAGATGCCTTCATCTGATCTTTCTTCAAACTTACCAACTCGATCATTTGCATTTTTCAAAATAAAGCATTTGCAACCGAACACATGAAAGTATGAAACAATAGGCTTCTTACCTTTGAACAATTCATAGGGGGTTTTATCAAGAATAGGTCTTAGAAAGACTCTATTTATAATATAGCAAGCAGTTGAAACAGCTTCAGCCCAAAATCGTGAAGAAATTTTACTTTCAATTAAAAGTGTTCTAGCCATTTCTTGAAGAGATCTATTCTTTCTTTCCACAACTCCATTTTGCTCTGGAGTATACGGAGAGGAAAACATGTGATTAACACCAGATTTATCACAGAATCTCGTAAAATCTTGATTTTCAAATTCACTTCCATGATCTGTTCTTATACTAGAAATAGCACATCCTTTTTCATTTTGAACCTTTTTAGCAAACTTCTCAAAGTACAAAAAGGTTTCTGATTTGTTTGCAAGAAAATATACCCAGGTAAAACGAGAGTAATCATCTACAATTACTAGACAATATTTCTTACCTCCAATGCTCTGGGTTCTTGTTGGTCCGAAGAGATCCATATGAAGCAATTGTATTACATGATTAGTAGATACATGATTTATTTGTTTAAATTAATTTCTTACCTGCTTTCCCAGAATGCATGGAGTACATAAGTCAGACTTTTGGTATGGCAGTTTAGGTAGACCTCGAACAAGCTGCTTTGAAGAGATTTTGGCTAATTGCTTCTTGTTGATATGGCCAAGCTTTCTATGCCATAGAATTGCTTCATCTTGCATTGAAATTAAGCATTGTTCTTCATTTGGCTTTACATCAAGGAGGTAGATGTTTCCATGCCTTCGACCCATGAAAGACTGAGTCGAATCTTTGCTAATTCCAGAACATATGCCTTCTTGAAAGAAGATCTTGTAACCAGTATCACACAATTGGCTAATGCTGAGTAGATTGTAGTTGAGTCCTTCCACTAGAGAGACATTGCTTATTGTGAGATTTCCAATTTTCGCAATTCCGAATCCCACAATATTTCCTTTGCTATTTCCTCCGAATGAAACTTTTCCACCATTCACTTTAATAAGCTTTATGAAACACTCTGAGTCTCCTGTCATGTGTCTTGAGCATCCGCTGTCAAGATACCATTTTACCTTCTTTTTGACAGAGACCTGCATTCAAAAGAGAGTCTCAAGCTTTCTTTGGTACCCAAATTTTCTTGGGTCCTTTCGTGTTAGTAGGATGAGCATTATTAGGCCATACTCTCTTAACAGGCTTCCAAACCATAGGACACTCTTTTTCAAAATGATCCTGACTGTTACACTTAGAACACCTTAAAGCATTTCGACCTACAGGCTTTACAAAAACTCTTTTGAAATGATTTTTATAAGCCTCTCTCGATGGTCTTTTCTTAATTCTTTCTTTTACTTTCGGAAAATCAATCAAAGGGATTGTTTCAGCTGTCATACCTAGACCCGACTTATTAAAGTAAGGTCTTTGGATTGAAAGGACTTTTTCAAGTTTTTCCAACCCTATTGAAAATTTCTTTGAAATATTTGATAAATCAGTTTTTAAGAAAGCATTTTCTTTTGAAAGATTGTCTTCACTTTCTTTAAGAGTAGAAACATTCAAGTCTAAATTTTTTACCTTTTCTTCTAAAATGTTTTCCTTTTGTTTTAAAACTGAGTTTTCCTTTTTAAGTTCGGAAATCCTTTTAAGAGAAGTCTTAAGATTAAAACATAACTCATTAATATATTTAGAGACTTTGACAGGGATTTTATAATCACTTACCTCAAATTCACTGTCTGAGTCTGATCCATAATCTAAGTCTGATTGCGCCATTAGACACAGGTTGGCATATTCCTCATCACTCTCTTCACACTCTGTATCGCTCCAGGTTTCGGCTTTAAGAGCTTTTCGAAATTTCTCAGCTTTTCCTCTTTTCTTTTTCAGAAGAGGACAGTTAGGTCTGATGTGTCCCTTCTTTTTACATTCGAAGCAAACTACTTCTTTGTTTGGTTCCTCATCATCAACAGACTTGGTCTGCTGTCTCTGAGAACTTTGTTTCTTTGGGATGAACCTTCTGCCTTTTCTATTCAGTTTTCTGAATCTTCTTATCATGAGGGCGAGCTCCTCATCATTCATATCATCTTCAGAATCTGCATCATCAGAATCATCATTTGATTTTAGTGCAATAGATTTCTTACCTCTTGGATCTTCGTCTTCATTAATTCGTTCCACTTCGTAAGACTGAAGAGTTCCAATCAGTTCGTCTACAGATAATGGCATGATTCTTTGCGTCTCTCTTATTGAAGTCTTTATATGATTCCAATCCTTGGAGAGTCCACGTAGAAGCTTGTTCACCTTCATGGGATCAGAAATTTTTTGTCCTTGGTTCTCAAGACCATTGACAATATCTGTAAAACGACTAAACATGTCAGTTATAGATTCTCCTGGTTTCATTTTGAAGGATTCATATTGACCAAGAAGAATGTTAATTCTGGTCTCCTTCACTCGATCTGTTCCTTCATAAGTGATATGTAACCTGTCCCAGACTTCTTTTGCTGTGACACAAGAAGATATTCTGTTATATTCAGTTGGTGACAAAGCACAATATAAAGAATAAATTGCTTTAGCATCGAGTGCTTGTCTCTTGTTTATTTCTTCTTGAGACATTCCGCTGGTTTCAACAGTTTCTTTTCCTCTTTCAGTGATTGATGCAGCAGTAGGAGTGATTCCTTTTTCCACTACGTCCCATTCCAGAGGATCCTTTGATCGTAGGAAAGCTTTCATCTTGTTCTTCCAGATGTTGTAATCCTTTCCATCGAAGTAGGGAGGTCTGGTATTGCTTTGCCCCTCCATCAGCCCCGGTGCTAGCATACTAGCCATGGATCTTTTACTCTGAAGTAAAACACTTCAAACAAAGTAAGAACACAGGCTCTGATACCAATTGAGATAGCTAGTACGAGTACCTAGAGGGGGGTGAATAGGTATACACAAAAAATTTCTCGAAGCTTGCACGATATTTAAACAATTAGAGAATTTTTAACAGTTAAAAATTCAATCGCAAGACTGAGTAAGGGAAAGAGAGAATTGAACACTCGGTTTATAGTGGTTCGGCTTGATTCAAGCCTACGTCCACTCTTCTGCACTGACAGCCGATTGGCTGGATTCCACTATGATCAAAGAGTTGTTACAGTGTTGATCTTCCTTGATTTCTAGGTGTAGATGATCTACCACACTCACTCAAGGCGTCACCAAGTATAAACACTCTCAGTATACAATTTCGCTCAGTCTCAACTAACAATCAAGGATCTTCAGACTCTGGAATTTTTCTATCGTTCACACACTTAAAACAACTAGAACGTCTTCCTTTTATACTCCTTCATGCCATCATAGCCGTTGGCACTTACCAAAGGAATTCCTCCAATCTACCCGTTGGACGGAATCAATCAAGAAGATCATCCGATCTATTTAAGGAATCTGATGATAGCCCATCAATCCTGTTCGCCCATACAATCAAGATCTCGGTTTCCAAGAATAGAATAATCCAAGATTATTTCGTCGACCATCGGATCTTCAATCGATCTTAGATAAGAATCAAAGAATCCGAAATGATTATCCAACCAAAGAATCTATTCCAGAGGATAGGATCAAATCCTCAATCATAAACCTCGACTTTGGATTTCCTTCAACACTGGATTAGAAAGACTGTCAGTGAGAATAATTTTGAGTCTTGAGTCTTGAGTCTTGAGTCTTGAGTCTTGAGATAACAAAGTCTTGAGACTATAAAATCTTGAGACTTTAACTATCGATATCCAGACTTAGACTGATAGAAATGTTTTGTCAGCTTCAAAATATTCTGGAAAGATTTCTCCAACAGATTGAGCACCTCCACTTAGACCCCAACACGTTGGAGGAGGAAATTCGTCGAGCGAGAAATTTGCTAGCAGATTTGGAGGGCAAAGACGGGGATATCATTGTGAAGCCCACTAGCAACATTGAGGAGCTGACTAGAGACCTTGTCGCTAGCATTGGGAAATCGGCTCCACAGGGGAAGGTCTCGCCAATGGAGAGAGCCGTCCGCCACGTGATCCATGCTGCCGTCTTCGTGACGGTGTTCGTTGCTAGAGTCATATCTGCAGCCTTTCATGCTTCCTCGGGGGCACTTGGCCACATCCAAGTCCCGGAGGAGTTTCCTTGGGGCGACTCTTTTCACACGATTGAGATGGCGGTTATCGCAGAGTTGGGGCACGACCAGGAAAAAGAAAGGAAAACGTCCATCTTGAAGGAGTTTGAGGACGTGGAGGCACGCCTTAGGCACCTGATCAAGGCAATGGATGAGATCGTAGCATCAGGTCGCAGCGGAAAGATGGTTGAGAGGATAAGGGAAATGGCAGCCGCGTTGGAGAAGGCAAACGGCATGCTACTGGAGGGGGCGGACCGGCTGACAGAGGCAATGGATGGGCTGTTCAAAACGGTCATGGAGATAAGGACGAAGATGATGATGGGCTTAGAGAGTGGCCATCGCTGGAAATGCCATTGGAGGTGTACTTTGCGATGGAGAAAAACAAAGTGAAAGTGATTTCGGAGATTTGAGTGCGAACAAGAGCGTGTCATAGTTGTTGCTATGAACCACAAATAATGGAATGAAAATGAACAGAGATTTAGTTTCATTGCTGTGAGGGAATTGTTTGTGAATAGAGATGACGAGACAATGCTCAATAACCTAGTTTAAACGCTCCAAAGTTAGGACATGACGCGGATCCATATGAGTCCAGTTCACATGAATTATTGAATAAGATGAGATTGACGTAATTGAACGTTGCATGGATATTAAATTCACGTGTGCTGAAATCATGCAATAAGACGGCTGCATTTAAGTCAAATTTATAGATAAGGGTTACATGCACTCAATATTAAACTTATAAAAGATTCATTTGACCAAGCAACGCTATAAAAAACATAGCTCGAATCAAATACACATAAAATTTTGTGAGGTAGGGTTTACATTTCATGTAAGTCTAAAACTCTAAATGAGTTGTGATACCATAAGATAACATTTGAGACACACTCAGTTGGAGATAAATCATAAGACCAATCAAAAAAATTTAGGACCAAAACATAGCAATCAGTTCATGTTTCTCTTGGCTATATTTGAGAAAGTAAAAAGAAATTGGGGACCTGGGGGATTAAAAGTTTGGATAGAATATGAATAAACAAAATTAAATTCTTTATGAAAGTGATAGAAAATATAATTTTATGTATCTTCTTCCATATCTTGCGTCACCGTTCTTTCAAACATAATAACATGGATTCATCCACCTTTTGAGAAAAGGAGAGAAACACAGATAATATCCATATGTATTCAATGTCTTCCGCAAGCTCGCTCGACCTCACCTCCATCTTCATCATCACTCTTGCCCTCTCCCTCGGTCCCGCTCTCCCTCCTTCAATCTTCCCCCCGCCCAGTGTTGCCTGGATCACGCTTGCCGTTCTAGAACTCGAACCCCCCGAAGTTGGTGTTCCAAAGGACAGCCTCCCCCAACTAGCGACGCAATCGAGGGAGCTAAGAAGGAGACCGCAGTGGAGTAGTCAAGGGACTTGACGTCAACGCAATGAAGCCTGAGCTCGGGGCTCTTGATGTGAATGGTGAGGGCAAACCCGAGGAAGGCAGCGCAGAGGATGACGATTGGGGCGAGGGCGTAGACGAAGCACTTGCTACTATGTCTTTAGTTGTAGCGAGGCGGCTTGGCGAAGTGGGTGCCCTCCACGTCATCGCTCCCAAGGAGGGATTCGAAGGGCGCGATTGGGCTAGTCGGATCTTCTTTAGGCATCGCAAAAGTTGAAGTTCAAGTGAATGCGAGAGAGCACAGGTCACTTGCTGAGGAGAGTTGATGTGTTCCTGTGTCGTCGTCTAAGGTTTTTTTTTTTTATCGGACATGCGGGACCGTGTGAAAGCTGGGTCTGAGTGGGTCTGTGCTGTGCTACTTTGTCATTGTCACTCTTTGAACCTTTGCCGGTGATGACCCACACAAGGCGTTCGAGGCGGCGTAGGAAGGTGCTAAAGCCCGAGGTAAGATCGATGGCAGTGAAGGGTGGAGGAAGAAGAGCAGAAGAGTAGTTATGGTGGACAACAGCACTGGCCAAGAGCATGCTTACAGGATCATCTTGCCATAGAGGAAACAGATTGAAGCTTGAGGATGAGATTCATTTGATTTTGGGATCTGCTAGAGAAACACAAAGGACTAAGACTTTATGTTGGATCTGGATCTGGCCATCCACACAAACTCCTAAAATCTTGCAAATGTAAATAGCGATTGAATGAATTATGTAATGCTAATCTACAATTTTATTTTATGTTTTGCCTTTTCTATACACAAGTTGTGTTTTCTGCCAAGCTTGCCTCCTTGAGGCTCTCAAGAAACTATTGAGAACACATGAATTTATGCACGATCAAGATTAGGGACATAAAACACTCAAATCATTCTAAAGCAAATTGCAGTTCATCAAATACGTGATCGAAAGAAGTTTCGACAAATCTTGCGGGTTGAGGTTGATATATATATAAAAGGGTTAGGATCGAAGTGCTATATGAGAGAACAAGGAAGTATAAAGGATAAACAGATAGATCTAAGAAAATATAAAGAAAGATCTAGACATATTAAGTATGTAAAAGACTAAACAAAATCTTGAGAATTAAATATGATATATAGGGCAAAAGCAACATATAAAATGTATCATAAGAGTACGCAGAAACAAAAACCAACCATGAAGGTGGTATGAACTTGTATTATATGAAATGAAAATTATATGTATTGAAGGATGCAGAAACTAAAGCAGCAAGTCATCCACTAGGGCAGTAATCAGCACTCCAGGGAGTATTGATGCTTGTACTACAAGAAATGGCTATCCAACTATCATGTAAGTTGGTAACCCTGTATAAACTATGCTAGATGTTTTTGAAGAAAAACTTACTTTGTAACCAGGGGTACAAGATAAGAAAGCTTGAGGCTTGAAGGGATGAGAGTTTACAAGAGGGTGAGGAGGAAGAAGAGAGAAGTGAGATCTGAAAATTTCGAGTCCATTTTCTCTTGTGCTGGAGGAGAGTATTAATAGAAGATGCTACAATGTTGAATAGTGTAAAATACTAAGTGAATAGTGTAAAGTTAACAGTATTGAGTGAATAGTGAATAGTATATGCCTATCTTACTATAGTGTATAGCCTTTGTGTCGCTATAACAGTGTTGTCATGTAATGTCTTGGCTTTAATCTCTGTCTAGGTTGATCCCATAGCAGTCGTCTTCATTGGTGTTTCCACTATGATGTGACAATGAGAATCTGTCTTAACTGTCTTGTGATTTGAAAGATCCACATTATAATTTTTCCGCTTCCAAGAGCATTGTCCTGAGGATGTTGCAGTATTCCTCTCTACTCTAGACTGCTGCCAGTGCTACACTTGCTATGGATTTCTCCTGTTAAAATGATGTATTTGAAGGGGCTGTGGTTATCTAGGTTTTTTGGCTTTTTAGCCATGTCCTAACCGAAATTTCGAATCCTTGTTCATGGAATTTGAATCCATCCCACCATTTTGTTTTGTACTTTCAAACAAGTACCGGTATACTAGGTTTGTTGATGTATTGTATTCAAATTCTCATGTTGTTATCCAAGAGATTTTGAATATTATAAAGAAATGCATAAGGCATGGGAACCTTATATCATGTGGTGTTGGTGCAAAGTATTCACTAAAAACCTTGTATCCTTGTTTGAAAGTGTATTTGGTATTGGATGTTGCCGTAGGAATGATTGATTATTTTCTACTATTTTAAGCCATGTCTTGATAGGTGTTAAGCTTGTTGGCTTTGGTGGTGTATTGGAGGTTTCGGCAATGGCTTTGCCTTTGTCTTTTTTTGGGTCTTGGTATGATGGTATCCCTTGTAAAAATTATCTTGTGAGAAAATTAGGTAATAAATTTGAAGAACCATTTATAAATTCAATGTCAAAGTCAAATACTGAAAATATGGCTTACCATCTGGCAAAAATCTGTTTTAATGCAATGTTTAATACATCCTTTTGTAAAATGTTTTTGGCTGATTTGCAATCAATTCTCAAGAAAAAATTTTGATTCAATAAATCTCCTTGGAATTTTGATATAGACAAAACTATAGAAACTATTTCTTTTTTGATTATCGAATAATTTTGTTGGGTGGAATTCCAATGTTTTGAGATACACTAAACAACTTGTTCTTTGCTATTATGGACTTGCTTAAGAATGCCACCGTATTCTAATTCTGAAGCATCCGTTTTTACTATTTTAAAAGCAAATGGGTCAGCTAGGTGTAAGCATGGTATTTCTTTCACATGAATTTTTATTTGTTTGATGATGTCTGTATGGACCGAAGTCTATGGCGGAGGATCCTTTCGTAACCTTTGGTGTAAAGGTATAATATAATTGAGACTACCTAAGAACTTTTGTAATTGAGTTTTGTCTTTAATCTCACCTAGAAATTTGTCAGTAAAAGAGATTGATCTTTCTATGGAGTTATGGTGCCTAAATGAATGTAATGGCCTAGAAACCTAATCCTGGTTTGGAAGAGTGCAATTTTAGTGGGAGAAACTACTAAACCATTTTGTATGATTATTTTTATGAAAGTAGAAAGATGTTTGAAATGATGTTCTAGTTTTCTCCTCTAATATAGAACAACATTTCAAGCATCTTTCTATTAGAGGAGAAAACTAGAACATCATTTATATAAACAATAATGTATTCTAAATAAGGATTAAAGATTTCATTTATAATTCTCTGGAATTCTAAAGGGGCATTTTTTAGGCTGAATGTCATAACATTCCATTCGTATTGACCAAAAGGGATAATAAAAGCTGTCTTATATTTATCCTTTTCACTTATTTGTATTTGCCAAAATCCTGACTTCATATCAAATTTTGAAAATATTTTTGATCTACATATCTGTTTAACAAATCCTTTTTATTAGGTATTGGATATCTTATTATAAGGGCTGTGTTAAGAGGTTTATAATTTATAACTAATTTGGGAACTCATCTTTCTAGTTCAGCATTTTTATTGACATAAAAAGCATAACAGCTCCATGATGATTGGCTTTTTCTTATGAGTTTTTTTATTCAAGAGATCCTATATTTCTGTTTGGCAAAATTTCATAACTTCTTGATTCATTTGTGTATGGCGAGCTTTTATAGGTATTTTGTTTTCGAAAAAATCTTGTTTATAAGGGAAATCAACAGTATGCTTCTTTCTTTCCCAAAAAGCGTTGGTAAAGTAGAGCATATAGTTTTTTCCATTTTTTTTTAAGGGAAGCTATCTTTCCTATGAAGTTTGGTTTTATAAGATTTTCTTCTATTCTTTTGAATTATAAATCTTCTTTTAAGAATTCAAGCTGGTTTTCTTTGTCTTTTATTAGGCAATTTATTTCTGAAATAGAGTGTTTGGTAAAATATTTAGGCTTCTTTTCTGTAGTTTTGTTATGAAGTTAAAGGTGATTTTTCTATTTAGAGCATGAGTTTCAATACCTTCATTAGTAACTATAAAGGTTGGATTAATAGTATGAAAGGCATTCCAAGAATTACCCGTTGCCTCATAGTTTTAACTAAAAGAAAAAATGTTTTATAAGACATTTGGTCTTTTACTATTAAGGCTTCTGGCAATTTGTATTCGATATTTAATTTGTCTCCTAAGGCTAATTTTAGGGATTCTAAAGTTTGATCAAAGTATCTTGTTGGAACAAGGCCTTTTTTGATATAATTAAGGTCAACCCCTGTATCAAAGAGTGCTGTTGTTTCAATAATATACTCATTATTGATTTTTATCATGATATTTATTATCTGTTTCCTAGATGTTATTTTTGTTAACAACATAAGAAAGGCTGGATCAAAAGTATCGGCAGTATCAGTGATTTCATTTTGATCTTCTAATTTTGTCTTTCCTTTTAGGACAAGAGATTTATATTAGAAATTTCTTGTTTCATATCTAATTGTATTGCTTTCAAGGCTTATATTTCTAATTTTTGTTGTTTTATTTCATTTTGGAGGTCATTAATATTCATGGGTATGGACTGAGGTTTTTTGTTTCTATTCAAAATGTCTTTTAGATTGTATGAAGTATTGGGCTTGGTAGTAATATTCATAGAAGAATGTAATCTAAGTATTCTTTCTTAGCTTATGGGTCAGTGATCTTATCAACAATGCTAAGGATGAATTCTTCTTCTTTTATTAACATGTTTATTTCAAGGGTGTGTTTTTCAGGAGAGGCATCTTCATATTCTGAATCTAAAGAGGTTTCTATCTCATTAATCTGGAGGCCATCTTCTTCCAGAAGTTCATCAGAAGAAGTGTCATTAGTTTCTATAAAGATGTTTAACTGGTGTAAAGTATTATCATATAAAGATAATTCATTCATTCTTTTATAAATCCTACAGTATTTTGAAATATGTCCTTTCCTGGTGCAAGAGTCACATTTGATGTCTTTAAAGTTTTTCTTATCGGTCTGAGGTCTATTTTGGTTATTATGGTGTCTACATTTATTCCTATGAGGTTGATGTTTGTTGCGATGTTTTCTTGTTTCTTTTTCGGAATGGCAAGTTCCTTTATATTTTGGTTTTGTTTTTTCATTATAAGAGGGATTGTATTGAGCAATAGAAATCTCCTATTCTTCCTTGAGTTGTCCTTGTAATTTGATTGTATTACACATTTGTATTTCTTGTCTATAAACGTAGGAGACTATTTCTCCATAAGAAAGAAAATCATAAGGTATTTGGCAACTGTATTCTTTTCTAATTTTATCTCTAACCTGGTCACCTATTATCTAGGGTAAACCAACTAAGAATTTTTCTTTCCAAAAGGGTTGGTTGCAGTATGGTCTAATAAGCACCCTTTGAAGGAAAAATTCTTTGTATTTTCTAAATCTCCCTAAGGATTTGCATTGCATATTGGATAGGAAATCTTGGTTCCTATCTCTACTATGTGAAGGGTCTCCTATGAAATGTTGTGAAATAAAGTAAATAAGAGTATTCATCGTATCTTGGATGAGATGTCCTTGATCATCATCCATGCGTTGTCCAAAGTCATCTATTTTATAAGCAGTTAAAATTTGTCTTTTTTGTTCATCGGTCAAATAGTTATCCCACCAACCTTTTAGTTGTCCAGTAAATTTGGCCACTAAAAGATTAGCAACAGCATGATCAGAAACATCTTCCTGTGTTTTATAGGCATTAGCAAGCATTACCATGTTATTTAAAATATTCATGATATTGCTTTCAGCCACATCATCTATATTCCATTCATAAATGGCATCAGGAGAGTATTTATTCTGTATTTTTTGTGATGATTCTTCTTTGGCAATGTCTGGTGGGGTGGCTCTACTATAATAAAGTTTTTGAGGTTGTCTCTAATTGAGTCTGTTTACCTCAGCAATTGATTTGTTATCAGAGTCACTAGAGGGTTTGGTCAAGGTACTAATAGTAGGTTGGTCGGGGTGTTGCTAATAATTAATCCTTGGAATTTAGGAGTGTCTAGTATAGGAGCAGGGTCTAGCTTTGATTTCCCTAAAAGTTTTTTCTTTTGTTCTATGGCTTTGGTAAACTCTGGACTAAGATGTTTTGGGAATTCAAAAACCTTAAAAATGGGTTTCTTGAGTGTGTTGACCTATGGTGTGATAAGTTGGATAGGATTCTGGATAATGAATTCTATCTTATTTAACCGTTTCCCTATTGTTACTAAATGTCGATTTGTATAATTGTTCTGTTTAATAACTTTCTAAGTGTAAATGGAATCTCCTTTGTCTGGAATCCTAGAAGGAGTAGTTGTTACCTTGCTTTCTCCATGTTATTTTTTTATTCTCCTAAGGGGTGGATGATTGGATTTTATGGTTACACTATTATCAAGTTTCCACTTATAATGATGATCTAAAACAACTATTTCTGTTGGTTCAAGGAATTGTTCTTCTAACCAATATATATATATATATATATATATATATATATATATATATACTTCATATTCATATATTGAATCGTAATATTTTTGCTTGATGTCTTTTGCTTTATCAGCAAAGGTTTTGAAAAACCATTCTCTGATTTGTTTGTTGTCTTCATAATTAAATTCTTTATTAAGGAAAGTTTTGTTTGGTTTAAAATGTTTTTCTAAAACATTAAGCTCTGCATCTATCATTTGTGAATAAGTTGGTGAATGATGAGGAGAATCTATATTTTCTAGGACTGGCTCAGGCTGGTTCTGTTGGTAGACTGGCCTGGAAGTCCCTGATCTATTATCTAGACCACTAATTTCTAGTTCAGGTAGTGTCTCATGATTATTTCTATTGGTATTAGGAGGTAATGGTGTTGTATCTTGTATGGAAGCATCTCTATGCGTACTTGGAGGAATGCGTACTTGGAGGAATGGTGATTATAGGTGGAAGATTGGGAGTAAGATCTATCGACCTTGAATGAGATGTATGAAATGAAGGACTAGATCTTGAATCAAAAGATCTTCTAGGAAATCTAATGGTGACCCTTCTTTCTAGATGTTGAATAACATTGATCAGACTAATATTTTGAACAACTTGTTGAGGAATTTGGTTTTCTAATTCCCATTGTTCAGGCAGAGTGACTTGATTCCAATTAATAGGCCTAGGAATTGTTGTATTTGCTTTAGAAATGTCAGTTTGGAGGAAAAGTGTTTCTCCTCTTGGACTATGTTTGAAAGCATTTTCTCCAAAGGTGGATGCCATGGCTTTGTAATGGATCCTATAGATAAGAGCTAAAGGAATAGATCCATTTGCCACTTTATAATTATGGGTTTTTATTTGGAGTGTAAGAGCTCTAAGAATATTTTTATCCTTAAGGGATACTGAGAAATTAGGATAACAGTCAAAATGTATTGGTCCTTTGCAGAGACTTGTCTCTATGGTATCGAGGATGAATTCATCATAGTTTAAGAGACGTGAATCTTGTAAAACTAAGAGAATTGATGTATTAAGATCTTCTTTTGTAAGAGGTTTGACTCCTACTTAGACTAGTCCTATATGAATATAATTGGATGTGATGGCCTAGAAACCTAACCCTTTTATGGTATCAGAGCCAATAGGAAGGTATAGATAGTCTTTGTAAGAACATACTCAAAGATCGAGAGCCATTCGTTGACATCCTTCTTGTTTCTACAGAGTGGTCCAGGCCGTAAGTCCTGAGTGGCATCCTTCAATGATTAACCATTGATTGTTTTGCCTAACAAATCCGCCCTTGTGGAACAAATGTGTGCTTAACCTTGATGGTATTTTGGTTATCCTCCTTAATTTGTGGATTTGGGTTTATTTTGCAGTATTCTAGGTTTTGCTCTATATCAATTTATTTTTCCGTGAAGTCTATGTAATTATCATGTATCCTTTTGAGTAATGAATATAATTTTATTTCGACAAAAGAAAAAAAAAAAAAGCCGAGCCAGAATAACAAAGTGAAGGAGCACAAGAATATGAGGGCGATGCCTATGATTTGAGCACAAACAAAAATATGTAGGAGCTGTTCGAGAAAATCACACTAGAAGTCCTAAACATATGTACAAAATGCAATTGAGTCATAAACCTTATAATTGGTTCAATCAAATGCTAAACGTTTACCAAAAGTGCAACAAGTTCTAAACATCTTCATTGGTTCAATCATGTCCTATACCATCTTTGAAAAAGGCAATCAAGCCCATAAATTATGTTGAAAAGTGCAATTTAAGGATGTTGTACAAGCACTTTTTGAGTGACACATAGGTAATTTTTTGTATTGTTTATTAAAAATGTTTAACACTCAATTGTATTTCATATATGAGGTTTTGGACTTACCATCCAATTTTTCCCCGTTGATTTTATGTACCATAAAAGTGATATTCTCATGAAGCCCGGAAAGTGAAATTTTTGGAATATAAAAAGAAAAAAATAAATACAGAAATATAGTTAATCACATATAGCAAAATATTAAGCTAATTGAAAGGAAATCATCAATGTCATTAGAAAGATATATTAAAATTTGAAAATAAAAAACACTTGAAATTTTGACTTTGCAAATTAACGAAATCACTATGCATTGAATGGCTCCTCATTCTTTTTTATCAAATCAAATTGCTCTAGAACGATTCTCTGATGACCTAAAAATAAAGACAAGCGATATCAATTCACGGATGAACTAAAGACAAGATCATCTATAAATAATGATAGTAGACAAAAAAAAGTTATCTTGTTGGTTCGAATCTTGTAGATAAGATATGCAACATCCTAAAACATTACAAGATTAATATGAGGATCGCATGAGTCAATGCTAATGTTTGGAATAAAAACAAGGATTATTAATAAATTCCATACAAATTTTACTTGATATAGCTCAAGTGTTTGGTTTGATTAAGAAGATTCACATCACCGCGACACATGATCCTATATTTTTTCATATAGATAAAAGTCCGTTTATAGTAAAGTAGTTCATTTCATAACAAAGTAATAGTATGTACCAATAACAATTGAAATCCCTCAATTATTCTTTAATTGCAAATTAGATTTTGAGACTAGCTACTATCTAGGAAGTATTAACACTCTCTAAGAGCCTTCGTGTAATATCGAACACTTCAACACATGTCCAACACTCGGTCAACACGTGTCGAAAAATTTAACAAATGGCTAACTATCCCAACACTTTCCAATAGGAAAGTCAAGAATTTTGACATGTGAGCTCAGAATTTTGAGACGTGATTCCAATATGTCCGAGGTCAATCTTAAAAAATTTCAATAAATGAGAGGTTAAAATATAAATATGTAAGTAAACAAAACATAATAAAAATAATAAAAGGGAAAGAAGAAAAGCCTAGTCTTCTTTTATCTTCCGACTCTTACTTCCCATGACATACAAATCACCTCCAAGTTGGCTTTTTTCTTTTCTCTTCTAACATGCTCTAATACGCTCTAACTCGCAAGTCCAGAATGTGAATTGCTTATATTTTTTTCTTTCCTCCAAGTTTTATGGATTATTGGAGTGTAGTTGAATTTGTTGGATTAAAATAATGAATGATATAAATAAATGGTAAATTAATGTTTTTAATGAAAATTCATTCTAGGCTCTTTTTTATTATTTATTTATTTGTGAATTTGAATCAAATTAATCCGATTAAAATAAGAATAAAAATGATAATTTATCATGTATATATAAAATTATACATTCAATATACAATGTGTCTTAAAGTATTGGGATTTTCTATTTTTTAATAAACAACATGTTGGCATATCGCCTATCGATGTTGGTGCTGCTTAGGCTACTATGATGCATTTGATCTAGATTCTTAAATGAGTGAAAATCAGTGAATTCCTCATACCCTCGTCTTGGCATATTGTTTTTTTTTTTTTCTACAAGAAGTTCAAAGGAATTAATTTAGCAAATTGCTATCAAATTATACAATGCTAGGGTATTTCATACATATGAAACTAGGTACTTCTCATGAATAAGGCCCATTGCATATAAAATCCAAAATATTTTAAATTTAATTTTCAATGAAGATTGAAATTAAAATATCATCAAGACAATTATTATGTACTAACACATAAATAGTAATAATTATAAAAATACCTCCTTCAACTCTCCTTTGTCCCAACCATTGTACAGCTCTTGACTCTAGAAACTCATCATACTTTCTCTTTAATTTACTCACATCAACTCAAATATAAATAAATAAGTTAAGTTTAACATTTAAATGAGCAATTATGTGAAAAGTATAAAAACATAAAGGCTCGTGCTTTTTCTATCCATATTTTGACTTTTCATGCCCCATTATCTTAAATTGACCATAATATCTCTCACAAGTCCTAGATTTATAATTGTTTATTGCCTTTTTCTCTTCTCTTTCTTTGGTAATTTCAATGCATTTAGAACTAACAACAAATTTGTATTTGCAAATGATTTGATTAGATTGTCTTATAATGGAATTACAATTGTTATAATTTTTTGTCAACAATTAATTATTCTAGTTAATCAAGCCTACTTTTTAATTTTGTTAATGCAGTCATAAAATGTTGGGTGAAATTTCCAAATAGGCTTTTCCCACCAATTGCCACCAAAAAATCACTGAGGTGGCGTCTAGTCATTGCTAGCCATCTTAGATGGCACGCTAACATGCACAATTGGCTATTTCCACATCTCAATTTGTCACAGCAATTGGCAGGAAATAGAACATTTAAATATCATGCAAATATGTAGGACTATATGACAAATTGGAAAGTTAAAATTCAAATGACGTTTGTATAATAGGTTTAAGACTAAATTGATAATTTTCTCAAATATTTAAACATTCACTCCTTCAGCGAACACGTGCATAAACATTTTTGGGATAAGTACACTATAAATATTTTTAACTTTTGTATTACGCTCACTTAAGTGCCATAAATTTGAAAAATCGATTACTTCAATACCATCGGTAATTTGCCTCACAAGAAAATCCGACGGATACGTTGATTATTGCTGGCGCTGATGTGGATAATTAATAAAAAATTCAAAAATTAAAAATTAATTAAAAAATTATGTAACATGAATTTTATTCTGATGTGGCATTTACATGAATGAAAGAAAAGTTATGACACTTAAGTAAGTACCGTATAAAAGTTATAACACTTTTGTTGTACTTGTCCCCTTAAACTTACTAAACACGTCCATATAAAAACTAAAACATCTATATAATAATCTCTAAACATATCCTTAGTACTTATTTCCGTAATTTGGTGGTCGACCAATTTTCTCTCATCTGCGCTACCACGCAAAGCGAAAGGAAATGACTGTTCCAATAACATAAGGGGAGCGTATCCGGGGCCAAAATTCAACCACAACAAAAAGGCCAGAAAAAAGCATGAAGCAAGAGACTTTCCCACTTACCCCGCTTTCCATTTCTTTCCCAATGGTTATTAGTCCTTATATTTTCACATTTTATTTTGCTAATATATCTCCATACTAGCCCGTAAGACCATTGCGATTACAAAGACGTCATGAGTCATCTTTAATTTATTTCGTACATTTCTATTGTCGAAAATTATACTTTTGTCCGTGTTTACGCCTCAATATGAAACTTATTTGGATCATTTCAATTGCCGATACTTTTTTTATTACTTGTCGAGGCATGCTACCCTTGTTTTTGCTGTTGCGAGTCAAATAAAAGGCAAGTTTAGTTAATAAATAAAAGGCAAGTATATCCTGAACTGCATCCTAGAATATGAGGAGTTCATAAAATCATGAAGAAGACACTTTATTTGGCCATTCTTTTAATTGCTTTCCTGAAATTTTTATAAATTGAAGATTCTCTGGATTTTCTTTCCTTAGTCACATCTCTCTTCCATTCTTAGCAGAAAATACACGCCCTGCATAAATACTGCCCATGCTTATAGCCCAAACGCCTCAAAAACTTTCCGCCATTTTCTTGTCTCCGTTTGCTCCCTCTTTCCCGGCGACAAGAAGGGGTCACCGCCAAGGAGCTGGAATCTATCTCCATTTTTGTTCTACTAGCCCCTCCCTCCTCTTCCGCCTAGGCGGCCCAATCCCTGCCTCCGCTGGCCTGCCCCGGCTTTCTCCCGCTATGGACTTGCTGGTCTTTGCTCACTTTGCGGTGAAATGATTGATCTACAACCTGAAATTGGACGGCCACAATGGCATCTCATGTGCTCTAGCTGTCCGCTGCGCAATCCCACGCTTCGTGACCGCGTTCATCGCCGCAGCCACATCTTCGGCCCATGCTCGCTTCCGCACTGGCGTTCCCCCACGTCCGCATCCCCGAGGAGTTCCTTGGGGCTACTCTGTCCACGAGATCGAGTCAGCGGTTATCGCGGTGTCAGGATGTGGCAAGGAAAGAGACAGGGAGACACTTTCTTGAAGAAGCTCGTGCCCGAAGCTATTGATGAGGTTTCATAATTCAAATGATCCCAATGAATTACATATGTTTTTTTATTTCCTGACTAAACTTTTCTTTTATTTGATTTGTACCAGTAAAAACAGATCGGCAGTGGCTCTTTACCCAAAAAAAAAAATACAGATCGGCAGTGGCTGGTCACCAGGGGATAACAAAAAGTTCCGGTAATCTAAATTATCCAAATAGATTACATGCTGATGAATATGGTTGCTGAACGCGGCACTGCAAAATCTGTCCTTATATCTTTGAAAAAAAGAATTTCCTTTCATTTCACGTGGTAGAGCGACGGCGCAAATGAGAGAAAATTTGTCTACCAACTGAATTAGGATAATACATACTAGCAACATGTTTAGATATTACTATATTGATGTGGTTAGTATGTATATCGATGTGCCTAGTAAGCTTAGGTAATGAAAATTGCAGCAAATAATTATTTGAATCATTACGTCCTGCTTCCGATTCAATTGCATGGGAAGATTTTATCAGTAAACTAATCTACTAATTTGACTAAGGTCAGGGGCCTCTAAATTACAAGATTATCGTTAAATATCAAACAAGAGATCTGTAATTAATCTTAGCTCAGTTAATAAAGAAGTCTACAGATAAAAATCTTCCCATGTGATTGACTCCCTAAGTTAATAACTAGCGAACCAAGAAATCAAGCAAGGCGAGACAATCCAAACAATAATTAGCCTCTTTCTTCATTACCAAACTTACTAGGCACGGCAATGCAAATACTAAATACTTCGATATATTAATCCTTAAACATGTTAACAGTAACTATTTTCCTAATTTATCGACAAATTTCTCTCATTTGTGTCACCATGCCACAGTGCAAAACAAAAGGAAATAATTGTCTAAAAAAAAAAAAAAAAAAGGTTGCTCTTTGTAGTGTCGCATTCAAATTCAACAACAGTCATCAATATGTAACTTATTTGAATCATTTGAAATACAAAATCGTTTTTATTTTCTGTGGCAACCTGTCGTTGCTGTTTTGTTTTTACTATTACAAGTCAAATAAAAGGAGAGTTTAGTCAAGAAAGGAAAGGCAACTATGTCTTGAACCGCGTCCTCGAATATGAAGCATGAAGATAGACACTTTATTCGTCCGTTTTTTTAACTTTCCGATCCAAAGCATTATCAGTTAATAAGGGCCTGTTTGGCAACGTGCCAAACAGTGCCAGATTCTGATTTTTTTTTCCCAAAATCGGTTTGGGACGAGAATCGCGTTTGATAAAATTTTTGTTCCTAGGAACGATTTTGGACAAGATTTGAGAATTAAAAAAAAAATTTGATTCTACGTCCGAGAATCAGAAAAAGAATCAAAACGGTAAAACCCTCGTTCTTCTCTTTCATCATCTTGGTTGCCGTCCGCTATCGCCCGCCACCGTCCGCCACTGCCCGCCGCCGCCTGCCAGTCGCCGGTCTGCCGCCAGTCGCCAGAGGCTCGCTAAGCCAGGGTGAGGTCCAGCGAACTTGCCGGAGGCAAGCCCAGCCACCAGCAAGGCTCGCCTGGCCAGATTGGGCGAGGTCGAGCCTCGCCCAACTGTCGGTGAGGCTCGCCTGGCCACCGGCGAGGCCAAGCCTCGGCGGGCTGCGCGAGCCTCGCTCAGCTGCTGACGAGGCTCGACCGATGAAGGCCGACCTTGCCGAGGGCCGGCGCCAGCCCTCGCCTGGCCAGTCGCCGTTTTGGTGACTGACCAAATGAAGAAGAAGAAGAAGAAGAAGAAGAAGAAGAAGAAGAAGAAGAAGAAGAAGAAGAATAGGAAAAAAGGGGAAAAAAAAGAAAAAAGTAAAAAAGTAAAGAAATTATTTAAAATTTATTTAAAAATAAAAAAATTAATTTGGAACAAAATCAATTAATACGGTACCAAACACAATTCTATTCCAAAATCAAAAATTTTGAACAATTACCAAACGCGATTTTTTACTCAGAATCAGTTCCCGAGAACAGAATAAAAAATAATTATTTCTAGTCAGAATCAGCTCCCAAGAACAAAATCGTTGCCAAACGCGCCCTAAGAGATTTTTTGGAAAGTAATTAAAGCGGTCAAATAAAGTGTCTCTCTTCATGCCTCCTCATATCTAGGAGGCGGTTCAAGATATCCTTACCATTTGTTTCCTAACTATTCTTTTATTTGACTTAAAAGTTGCAGAAGCAACAATAACGAGACGTCACGGATATTCTTGTTCATAATTTTATTGAGTTGTTAGGTGGGGGTTTTCCAGGGCACCTTGGCAAGGGTTGCGAGGGTAGCGCCCTTGAATCATTGTAGAGCTTTTATAGTTTGAACCCATACTTTATTGATAGTTTGGGCTTGACCCATAGATAATCATTGGGTTTATATAATCTCTTTCTCGTGTAATTGAAGGTTCAAATAGAAAAGTACAATGTATTAAAGTGGAATCCTATACCAAATATAACTTTAATTTAAGGGTAAATCAGGATAAACCTCGTGTCTCGATTTTTCTCTCTCTTTTTTACTCTCTATTTTGTTGTGTTTGAATGCGTAATCTTAGCAAATCTCATATCATCCGATAATTCATGTGAACTTGATTCAGATGAATATGAGTAAATCATCGCCATCATCTCTATTCCCTGCAATTCTTTCTGCAATGAAACACGATCTCTATTCATTTACTCCTTTATTTCGGTATAAAACAACACTACCACACCATTTTGCTTGCACTCAAATCTCAAGTATCACCTCCACTTTGTTGTGCACTATCGCAAAATAAAAACCTTTGATGGCATATTCAGCGACAGCCGTTTCATTGCGCTCCGTCCATCCTTATCCCCATCACCGTCTGGAACAGCCCATTCATCCCGTCCTACGCCGGTCCTCTTCCTCCGACATTGCTGCGGCCACATTCTCCAGTGTAATCGCTACTTTCCTAAGCCACTAGATAATGGCTTCCTAGTATTGACGCCCGTGCGTATGAGTCAAGTTCATGGTGAGATTCACATAATTCAATGTTGTATGTGTATTTATTCATATGTTTTTAAGACCACGCAATAGTTACTCTGAAAGGTTGAGAGATGGGCTTGCTAAGAAACAAATGTAAACGGGCAATAAAGGGATTTACTCTGTATATATTGTCCATTTTGAACTTTTCGAGGAAAAAATTATAATGTCGAACTCTTGACTGATTAGGCAGTGAAAGATTGCTCCATTAGGTCAAATTTATAAAATTAGAGTTACATGCACCCGGGTGGTAGACTCACAAAAGAATTTTCTGGCCAAACGAAAGAACTTATAAAACAAATCACCCGAACCAAAAATTACGCAATTCAAAATTTGTCGGGTTCGGCCTACATATTATGTAACATTAAACTTTAAATGAGTTCTGATGTCAATTTATTTATTAATATTTGAGACAAGCGTTTTGAAAAAGATCACAAAACCAAATCAATAATTTACGGCTAAAATATAGTATTTTGTTAATATTTTATGCTATGTTTCGGATAGTTAAAAGAAATGGGGGTCAATTCCATAAAAAAGTATGAACTTTATGTGTTATCTCAAATCTGGCCTAAACTTTATTTTGTCTAAAAAAAAAAAAAACATGAACTTTAGGGGTTATCCCAAATCTGGCCCGAACTTTATTTTGTCTATAAAAAAAAAGCACGAACTTTAGGTGTTGTCCCAAATTTAGCCCAAACTGTATTTGAGACAAAATAAATTAATTCTATTACAAATAGGCTTTACATCTCTATTTAACTATAAGATGCACACGCTTTTAATATCTCGCTTTAAGGCAATGTAATCTTCTGCTTTCAACCCAGCTTCTGGCGTTGCAAACATTTTACCAATTGTTAATTGATCTAATGGCCCTAGCTATGTGCCTCATCCCCTGGAACTGAAGCTGTTGAATTATTTTTCCCATGAGAATCATCTGTAAAGTTCACCTCATTGGAAGGCAAACTTAAATTTAACACTTTCTCCAAACACTCGAATGCAGCATCATTTTGCTGTGTTGGATATTATTGCTAACGTGGAAATGCCATGTCAGATAACTGTGGAATGAGGGTTAACAGATGGCCAAATTTAGGACACAAATGAAATTTGTGCATTTTTTTAGACAAAATAAATTTCGGGCTAGATTTGGGACAATACTTAAAGTTTGTGCTTTTTTTTTAGACAAAATAAAGTTCGGGCTAGATTTGGGATAACACCTAAAGTTCATGCTTTTTTTTTAGACAAAATAAAGTTCGGGTCAGATTTGGGATAACACCTAAAGTTCGTGCTTTTTTATGGAATTAACCCAAAGAAACGGGGATTGAAAGTTTGGACAGGACATGAGGAAAAATTTAAGTTTGTTGGTGGAAGAGCTGGAAATTTTAATGTTATGTTTTTTTCTTCCCATATTTGCATCACCCCTTCTCCGAAACATAGCATAGACTCATCCGCCCTTCCGATAAAAAAGAAAAACACGCGCAGGCAGATAACATCCCATAAAAGGTCAACCAGGATGAACAATTTCACAAAACATTCGAGGGCTCAATCGAATGAAAGTATAATCCAACATTAATGTTTACCGTTGTTAAAGTTTTATCCATCACTGGCTCATTTTCTCCTTATTCTTCTTTCTTTTGCAACCAATTATTTTCTCCTTTTTCATTAATTCAAGGAATAGTTACAACAAGAATCTTCAATCTGATCTAAAAAGAAGAATTGAATTTGAAATTTTTTAAAAATACAATAAAATCCTAAAACATATCAAATCAGAGTATTAAAATCCTAAATCTCCATCTCCAACTGTATGAAAAGATAGTCGAATAAATGGAAATATTTTCTTGTCAATGGCAAAGCGCGTGTCTATAGAATAGAGCTATTCAAAATGAATGGGTCGTTTAGATGGGCCAATTATTTATCTAATCAAAACATTAAAAATAGTAAAATAGAAAAAACTTGTGATAATCCTTACCAAAAATAAAAAATAAAAAACACGTGATAATCCAAAAAGGCAAGTTAGCATGTGGTTACTCAAGAATATGTGAATAACATAACTATTGACTTGGAAATTTTAAAAAAAAAAAAAAAAAGGATGACCCTAGTGGATTTTGTTACAGTTAATTGATAATAATGATGAATGGAAGATTAAATTAATTTATAAGTTATCCATTCAGTCGAATAGAGAAAGAAGTTAAACATTAAGGCTACGATGGCTTGAGAATATTTCGCTAGCATATATGGTTGCAAAATAAATCTCTTCTAATAAATCCATTAAAATGAATGCCAAGGTTGAAATGTCAATTAAGATGCTATGAGAATTTTGTAAATTAGAAGCCAACTAACCTTAAAACTTGATAGATTAGTTTGACGAATAGTCTTTTCCATTTACCAACTCGACAAATTTTAAAGTAACAACCAAGCATGATGCAAGAACCCAAGAGCTAATTACTGTCTGGGCACTAATTTTTCATTCCTAAGCCTACCAAATTCATCGATCCATTTTCTAAAATAAATACATTGAATCTTTAAAAATGTCACTAGAACCTTTTCCATCATTCTATTGGCAATAAATTCTCTCATACGTGGTTACGCGTGGCTATTTGTTGTTAGAGCAAAAAAAGATCTTTTTGAAAAACTAAAGGGTAGTGTATTGGGCAAAGGTTAAGTTACTAGTATAGGGCCGGTGACACGGCGGACAACATCTACAAAAAGGGCCAGCCTAGCTTGTAATTACCTCCCAAATGGAATTAACCGTTGAGATTTATTTCCTAATATTACCAAAAACCTCTAGATATAGAGTAAAAACATCCATGTCAAGTTCAAAACTCTTTAATAAATCTAAGAAGTAAAAAAAAAAAAAAAAAATATGAACGAACAAACATCGACAGCAAAAACCACCATTGTTTCTTTAAATACATAATACAGATGTTAAAACTTTGACGAATGAAGTTACAAGAATTTTTTTTTTTTTTTTTAGAGACTGGAGGAACCAGCTTGCAACCGAAGCCGCACCATAAACCTCCTAGTGACGCTCGCAAAGGACCCACCACCACGGCGTCACACGTAATACTACTAGCGACCACGCTGGGATTTGAACTCATCCCATTCGTGAGGGGGATGGAAGCCCAAGCCAACGCGGCCACCACATGGGGTGGTAGTTACAAGAATATTGTCAACGTTGAACACAACATATTTACAATTCTTTTGGTTTGAAATACATTCATTGCCTAAACTTACTAGGCACGTCAATATAAATGCTAATTTGGAATATTACTCCTTGAGTTCGTTACTACCATCCACCTCCCTAATTCGGTCATTGACAAATTTTCTCTTGTTTGCGCTATTACGCCACCACGCAAAGCAAAAGGAAATAATTATTCGAGAAATATAAACAAAGTGTATCTAGGGCCACATTTGACGAATAATTTACTCTCATTTAGGTCACCACTCTACCACGCAAAACAAAAAGAAGTATTGTTAAAAAAATATAGGGAAATCATATCTAGGGTCGATGAAATACTCGGGATCATTGTGATAATCAAGACATCACGGTCCGTTACTAATTTATTTTGAACATTTCTATCTTCAAATAAATAGTTTGTTTGTGGGAAAACAATCAATATGTTCCTTAATTGGAATGTTCAAGTTATCAATATTTTCATTATCGGTGATGACATGATGCCTCTATTGTTAGTAGGAAATCAATAAGCCAATTAGGCCGTTACTCTTGGAAGAGCGACGGTGCATTTACCATCACATATTTTAAGGATGATGCGGGCCCCACCAATAGATTTTATGGGTGCACTTTGGAATGCGTGGTCCTTGTACAATTACAAGTTTTATGTGATGATGCTATTACATTAGTCAAATCCTTTTTCAATATTGTCGGTCAGATAAAAAGGTAAATATGATTAGGACATAAAATGGGTAAGTGTGTCTCGAATCGTCTCCTAACATATAAGGAGGCTAGAAAAGCATGAAGAGAGATGCTTCATTTGGCATTGTCTTTTTAATTACCTTCCAAGAATTCGCTTCCTAATTAATGGTTTGGGATTTATTTCCATAGTCACATTTTTCTTGCATTGCAAGGAGAGAAAACCCAGAAAAAGAGAGGAGAGAAAACCCTACTCTGGATAAATGCAGCCTGTGCTCACTGCCTGCACGCATCAAAACTTTTCACCACTTTCTCACCTCAGTTTTCCGGGAAAGGAGAAGACAAGTTTCGTTCTGTTTGACAAAAGTGCATATCAACATGAGCTCCTTCTTGGAACTTTTGTCTTCCATTTTTAAAAGCAAGAAGGGAGCGGAGCTCACCCCCGAGGACCTGGACTTGATCTCCAAATCCTTCGACCAGTCCTTCCTCGCTCAACTCCAGGGCCTGAGCCCTGCCTCCGTCAGCCTCGCCTGGCTCTCCTCTGCCGTCGGCGTGCTCAAGTTCACTCATTCTGCAGTGAAGTCCTTGCTACCCGACCTCGAATTGGACAAAACCAATGGCCTCTCATCGTGGTATTTCGTTCAAAGCGAGAATGTCCTGATTCTCTGCAACTGCATCTCCTCCGAGATCAATCGACTGTGTCGCCGCCACATGAAGCTTAGGATCGCGATTAAGCACCTCCACTTGGACCCCAACCCGTCGGAGGAGGAAATTCGTCGAGCGAGAAATTTGCAAGCAGATTTGGAGGGCGAAGGCGGGGATGTCATTGTGAAGCCCACTGGCAACATTGAGGAGCTGACTAGAGTCCTTGCCGCTAGCATTGGGACATCGGCTCCACAAGGGATCCCGGCAGTGGAGAGAGCCGTCCACCACGTAATCATGCTGCCGTCTTCGTGACGGTGTTCGTTGCTGGAATCATATCTGCAGCCTTTCATGCTTCCTCGGGGGCACTTGGCCACATCCAGGTCCCGGAGGAGTTTCCTTGGGGCGACTCTTTTCGCACGATCGAGATGGCGGTTATCGCGGAGTTGGGGCGCGACCAGGAAAAAGAAAGGAAGACGTATGTCTTGAAGGAGTTTGAGGACGTGGAGGCGCACCTTAGGCACCTGATCGAGGCAATGGATGAGAATGCAGCATCAGGTCGCAGCGGAGAGATGGTTGAGAGGATAAGGGAAATGGCAGCCGCGTTGGAGAAGGCAGCTGAGGTGCTACAGAAGGGGGCGGACCGGCTGACAGAGGCGGTGAATGGGCTGTTCGGAACGGTCATGGAGATAAGGACGAAGATGAGGGATGGGCTTAGAGAGCGGCCATCGCCGGAAATGCCATTGGAGGCGTACTTTGCGATGGAGAAAAACAAGTGAAAGTGACTTCGGAGATTTGAGTGCGAACAAGAGCGTGTCACAGTTGTTGCTATGAACCACAAATAATGGAATGAAAATGAACAAAGATTTAGTTTCATTGCTGTGAGGGAATTGTGTGTGAATAGAGATGACGAGACAACGATCAATAACCTAGTTTAAAGGCTCCAAAGTTAGGACATGACGCCGATCCATATGAGTCCGGTTCACATGAATTATTGAATAAGATGAGATTGACGTAATTGAATGTTGCATGGATATTAAATTCGCATGCGCTGAAATCATGCAATAACATGGCTGCATTTAAGTCAAATTTATAGATAAGGGTTACATGCACTCGATATTAAACTTATAAAAGGCTCATTTGACCGACAACGCTATAAAAAAACATAGCTCGAATCAGATACACATATAAATTTTTGTGAGGTAGGGTTTACATTTTATGTAAGTCTAAAACTCTATATGAGTTGCGATACCATAAGATAACATTTGAGACACTCATTTGGAGATATATCATAAGACCAATCAAAAAAATTTAGGACCAAAACATAGCATTCAGTTCATGCTTCTCTTGGCTATATTTGAGAAAGTAAAAAGAAACGGGGGAAATGGGGGGATTAAAAGTTTGGATAGAATATGAAGAAACAAAATTAAATTCTTTATGAAAAGGATAGAAAATATAATTTTATGTATCTTCTTCCATATTTTGCTTCACCGTTCTTTCAAACATAATACCATAGATTCATCCAGCCTTTTGAGAAAAGGAGAGAAACGCACATAACATCCATATGTATTCAATGAAAGGATTGAGACGAATAATTTCACTTCACAATAAGTTTTTTTTTTTTTTACTTTATTGTATTTTTTTATGAAAATTTTAGGAGCCAGTTCTACTTTCGCAATAAGTTTTTAAATTTCTTATGCATTTATCATTAAATTTAAGGTCTAAGCCTCCTGATGTGATACTGTTAGGGTAGAATGGGGATGGTATTTCTTTGAAGTTCCATTTAAATACAGCACCGTCCATGTGCAAGCCTCGCATAATTGCATTCTCAAATTAGACACTAGTGTGACATTTTTTTTTTTTCATAAAAAGCTGAATGGTAGAAGATAATAAACCGCAGGACAATCATTTACAGATCTTGATTAAAATCAAATTTGAAACTAATTTAGCTAAAATAAAATGAGAGACCTAATTTGCCGATATCCAATAGGTGAGAATTGTTCAAATGTCCTGTAAAAGGAACAATTTTCTTTTCCTCTAGGTAGATCTTGCTCAAACCATTGAACCATTCAAAAGGTTAATATATAGAAAATAAATTTCTTTTCTCATAAAAAAACAATTTTTTTTATCATTTCATTTTACTCAATTTTCAAGATCTTGGAATTATAATTTCAATTTTTTTCCAAAATTTCCTGTGCAAAGAACTTGTTAATGGCAAAGCGCATCTTCTTGCAACTTTCCTTATGGATACTTAGGTCAGTTATCGTATTTTACTCTTTTAAGACATCCCATTATTTTAGATTTTTAATTTCCACAAACCTTTTAGTGACTTAACCTTACTTTAACATATAATATCTTGAAAATTTTCAAAAGTATATCAATACCGAAATGTATGGTTTATATATAAAGTTTTCGTGATTTTCCGAAACTTCAAATTCTTTTTTCCTCAAATTCTTGAATTGTGAAGCACAATTCATACATAAGCAAACAAAAAGCGTATCCGTACAAATTACCCATTGAATAAAATCGTTCGGTTCGAGACGAGACACCAACCGGGCCCATCCCTTTTCCCTTACTGCGCTGTCCGTCTGCCGAGGTCTAGGAAGGCGACATGACTTTCTTCTTCGCACTCGCTCCTTTGACCGACCGGGTGGGCAAAATACCAAAAGCGGATTGGAAGTCGAGATGAAGGGACGACACACGCAAGAGGAAAGCCCAGAAGCGAGCAGAGATTCAGGGAGCAGCAGCTTACCTCGGCATTGCACGTTCCTCGTGATGCGTCGAGGTTTCCTCCAGTAGCTTTCGGACGCCCCCCCGGGCCCCCCTTGCGGAGATTTCTCGCTCCATGGAGTACGAAAGGATCCAAAGGCCTCAGGTTTTGAGCGCTGCCCATTTCGCTTTTACTCGACGTAGTGCTGGGTTTGTGGGAATCTGCATCTGTAGCGACGAGTGGAGTGAGAGATGGGCATTTCGGGTTTCCGGAAATCCCGGGTGTCTTTTCGCATTCTGCTCTGAGTGGCTCTTTTCTTCTTTTTCTTTTTATGGGTCTTTTGAGATCAATGTGTTTGGAGATTTGCTGAGAATGGGCGTGTTGGGTCGTTCTTGATTGTTTGGCTTGGGGCATTTGGTTGTGCACAGGGTAATGTCGGTGGGGGGTTGTCTCCCAGGAAGTTGAGGAATATGCTGCGTGGAGTCGAGAAGAAGAGGAAAGAAGAGGAGTGTCTTGATTCTTTGGGCTTCGACATGAGATCTGAGTTGAACAATGCGGATGATGCAGGTGAAAGCTTCCCCTCCTTTTCTTTTATAGCTAATCCCTGGAAAGTTTTGATTTTGAATTAATGGAATCCTTCCATTCTCTCAGTTTATTTTCTAAGTTTGATGACTTGATTTGCCAAGTAACCCTGATGTGGGGTCTAAAGCATAAGATGTTTCTTTGAAATCAAGTAGATCGCAAGCCGAAATTTATTTTCTCTGCAGGTGGTGACAGTTCGGACAATTGCAAGGATGTTGATGTTGTAACGGTTCTTCCTGAATGTTCGGCTTCAACAATGGCTGATTTAGAGATGGGTGGGGACTATCGACTGAAGGAAAACTCTTCAGTCCATTCAAGATTCAGAGAGCAAGAAGATCTTCCCATGGATAATGACAGTGTGAGTGTCTCATCGTCCATTTTTGAGTTTCAGAAGGCTGAGAGGGCTCAACAAAGATTGCCTGTCGCTCCATTCTCGAAACCAGCGCCATCTAAATGGGATGATGCCCAGAAATGGATTGCAAGTCCCACATCAAACAGGACCACAGGGGGACAAGCTAAGTCGAATACTCGAAAGGCAGGTCTTCTTAGCTACGGGAGTCGGCAATCATCATTGAAGGTGGTCACAGAAGTTCCTGATCAGAGAGCAGTTGCTTTAGGAGAACCAGATACAAAGAGGATCGATACAAGTCAAGCTAGCAAGGAAGGTCCAGGCTCGAAGTTTGTTAGTTGGCAGGTTGATATGCATCCTATTGCAGATCTATATGGAAGGTCTGTCCTTATGGTGGAAAATTCGATTGCAGAGTCAGCTGGTAAGGATCTGGTCATTCGGCTGACTAAAGAACTTTAATCATGCTTTGGCAACGACATGCATTTATGTTTGGCAACATGCCTATATCTTTCATTCCCCTTATATGCACATGCTCGATGACACAATATCGAATTGGTGTGTTCTTGTTGTTTAATTAGATCTTATGTGCAAAGAGCACCTGGTAAAAGTAGGCAAAAGTATGCCTACTTCTACGAGATCAAAGTTACATGGGCTAAACTGTTTAACACTGCAAAAGGCTAGGACCATCTCCTCTTTTTTGAGTTAAAGTAAATTCATCCTTTTTTTTGTAAGCTCTAAAACACTAACTCATCTATCCGCATTTGCTATGATGTGCAGTAAGTCTCAGTCAACATGATTCTGTGGCTATTCATAGTGCCACTACTTATGTTCCACCACCTTCAACAGCAAGGTCAGTGTCAATGAGAGATATGGGTACAGAGATGACTCCTATTGCTAGCCAAGAACCTTCTAGAACAGGAACTCCTGTCAAAGCAACTACTCCTACACGTAGTCCAGATTCTTCTCGGCCATCAACGCCTCCTAGAGCCATGCCAACATCATCACAAGTCAATTCATCTAATAACCATGGAAATGAAATGTCTGAAAAAGAGCTGCAAATGAAAACAAGGAGAGAGATAATGGCTCTAGGGACACAGCTTGGGAAACTGAACATTGCTGCCTGGGCTGGCAAGGAGGACGAGGGTCAAGATATATCGACTTCACTGAAAACTGAAGCTATGAAGCCACCAACTAAAAGTGCTATAGAACCACGTGCTGCGGCATGGGAAGAGGCCGAGAAAGCCAAGTACATGGCCAGGTTGGTTCACTTGAAGCCATAGGTAGTTCTTTTTCCTAAGCGTTTCCACCTTTGCATGAGATTGCAACTTCATCATTGACACATAAGAAAGAGAAGCTTCGGGTCATATTAAACAATTAGGACTCATGTAGCACAGTAACATATGTCTTGAACATTGCTAGTTGATGTCTGTCTGTATCAATGTTATAATGAAGGTATTGTGGAGCATTCTTAAATATGATCGTTGTCATTTTTTTAATTAGGGCAACCCCATATATTGAGATGCTTATCGAGTATCAATATTCCTTCTTATTTAAATTGTAGGGTCAAGATCTTTGAAACTTATTCATTACTGAATGAGTGGAAATAGGCAAACGACAGCTAATATGCCAAGATTCATTAAATGTTGTTACTCTACAATTCCATTAAATATGTCGTGTACATTGAATATTTGCACTACACTGACCTAGGTTTAAACGTGAAGAGATGAAGATTCAAGCATGGGAGAATCATGAGAAAGCGAAGACAGAGGCTGAGATGAGGAAAATTGAGGTACTTATATTATCTTACCATCCTATAAGTCCACCCATCAGTCTAGTGTTTTGTGGATCACTGAGAAATGAGTGGATTGATAATGAACAGCTTGAAATGTTTTTTGTTTTCTCTTAGATTAGCCAGATACTTCAATTATAGTTCAGTTACTTAATGTTCAAGAGAAGTAAAAGAAGAATGATGTCGATCTTGTGCTTTTAAGGTTTTAATGAATGAGAAGCTTTGTGAGTAATAGTTTATTCAGCTAACGAGTCTTGTTTTGTTAAGACAGGTTTCTGAATTTATAATTCCTAGGAAAAGGGTATACTTGTTTTTCCCTAGAGATGTATATTAAGATCAATCCTTACAAACAATTTTTGATATAGCAAATGTATAAATTTGCTGCCATCAATTCTTTTGAATAAAAAAATTACTGCCAGCAATTCTATCTAAAAAATGCTGACCTTTCATCCATCATAATGAAGATTGGACCCATCAATCTCTAAAGGCCCATTTGGTTTGGCTTTGGGCAAATGTTATTGAGAAAATGCAAATACCTTTGAGCTAAAGGGGTTTGTGAAAATGCAAATAGTGTTTGGTAAATTTTAGTTTTAAAGTGCATTGTGAAACGACTTTAGCTTAAATACCGTTTGGTAAAAACTTCATTTTGTAAAGGACTTTTGCTAAGTTTTATATATAAAAAAAAAGTTTTTAATATTTTTTTTAATCTAGCCACCGGCGGCCAATGTCCGGAGGCTAGATCTGGCCGCTGGATAGCCTCGCCTGAGGTTGCAGGACCTCAAGCGACGCTTGGGGTCACAACCCAAGCGGCCGTCTAGGTCGGCAACCTCAAGCGACACAGTCGCGCGATCCAGGCGATAGTCATCGGGTGGCCACAACCCCCAGGCGGCGGTCGCCCGGGTCGAACGACGCCTCAGGCGATAGTCGCCAGCGTGGGCAACTCCTTGGCTGACGGTCGTCGGCCTCCATTCATTTCTCCAAAGAAGATGAATAGTACCATGGGACTTGCATTCCGAAGATGCAACTTTCCAAAGTATCTTCAAAGCTACATTGGGCTAAAGGCCCTCAGAGCCATTTGGAGATGCAATTGCATCTTGCCAAAGTTGTCCAAAAAATTGAACCAAACGTGTTTGCATTTGGTCAAAGTCCTTTAGAGCCGAAAAGCCCATTCCAAATGCTGAACCAAACGAGGCCTAAGTATGTTAGTTTCTATGATAAACTCTTCAATTTGCCCCTCTCTCTCTCTCCCCCCCTCTCCAAAACAACCCAAAGTTTGGAGAGAGTTTAAAAGAACAAGTTTTTCTTCTGTGTCTACCCAAATAAGGAGGTCCCACAACTTTGCTTGCGTTTTCACATTAGAGACACCTATTTACCTACATGCAAACTTCCTGTTGTAGGAAATAGTAAAAATATGATGTCAATTTTAAGTATGTTTTTTCTTTGAAACATTTTGCATGTATAGTTAAAGCTGAAAGCTGTAGATTGTGAAGCTGCAAAAGCAAAATAGAATGCTTTAGTTCTCTGATGCAGTTTTGGGCGGTTGCTATTGCTGTCATGAGATTTAGAAAGGGTATAGGAGAATGTACCACAATTGTGATGAAGATCATAATGTACCACAATTGTGATGAAGATCCCACACATATTTACTTAAAAAGAGTTCATTGCCACATTTATTTGACATTAAGGGGAAAGAAAATGCAAAAACATCAAAGCACGCCGCAAAAGTAGGGGGAAGGATGAACAAAAGATGCTTGAAATTAGAAATTACCAATAAAGAAAAAGCTGAAGAGCTCCAAAGTCCTCTGCTTTCTCCCGCTGGTATTCTCTTTAATCTCTACGCCTTTCACTACTCCACTAAATATTCCCTATGCCCATTGCACTCCAGCTTGGTAGTTTTCACCAGTTGTCCAAGGTTGAGCCCTAGCTTTGATGGCATAATTAAAAAGCCACTTGTCCATTTATACCCAATCTTTTTAGACATCTTTTTCATCCACTGTATTACCTTAGCTTCTACATAGAGTTAGAGCGTGCTTATTCCCCAGACACCATCATTGCTTATTCAGAAAATGACGCAATAACGAGAAAGAAAGAACCACTCAGGAGATTCCACCACCAATGCTTTTTCCTATTAAGTAGAGTTGGTTATGGAGATTCCCTTTGTCGCAATGCTATTTCTAGGAAAAAAATAATCTTCAATGAGATTTAATTACACAAGGTCTTTCTTTATGTTTTGTGGACACTTTTTACCTGCATACGCATCATAACATTGCATCTTCACACTTGAGCTTATGAAGGCTACTGTTTTACGTGTCTTGACTGTCTTAAACAAGTTTCTTCTCATCTTGTCCTCAGTTCTAGTTTTGCAATGATATCTAACCTATTTCATCTAAGCATTTTTCTAGTTTCTGAACATGTTAATGCTGAACTGTATTGTCTTTCGTCTGAGTAAAGCATCACTATTCTTTTTGCTGCCTACAGAAGGAATGTGAATTGTCATTCTATGATGGCACAAGAAACTAGGGCGCCACTCCACCTCATCCCTTTTACTTGTCTTATCAATCACTATCTTTTTGCAAGATAGATTCATCTCAATCATGTCTCTTGTTTTACTTTTATACCGTCCAGAAGGCTCTTAGGAACACATGGTATATGCTTTCTGCATGTATATGAAAACCATGTGCAGAGATTTTGATTATCCCCATGTTCTTCCTACCAACCTTTTCATTGAGTAAATTGAAAGCTCCCTCCTTCACTTCATTACTTACCCTTGATTGACCACGCATATGATAAAACCAATTTTATGAAAATCATGTTTCTAGTCTGAACCTATGTATTGTTATGCTTTGCAGCACCTTCACTGTATGAGTTATCAATATAATCCCTTTCTATGCAGCAATTTTTAAATCCATATCGAAAGTCAAACCGGATGCAGTTTAATTAGTTCGACTAGCTAAATTAGTTAGCCTGTTTGCAGTAATTAAGCTATTCGTCAGAGAAACAAGTATAACATATGAAAGAGTCCTTTGCTCAGCCAAGATGGTAAAGGCGCTTTCCTACATTGTCGGCTTCACATGTTCCAGTCTCCTTGGAGCAATTTGATATTTCTTTCCCTCAAAAAGGGTGAGAAATAGTAGCTTCAAATGAATCAACATATAGCCAAACATGAAGTGTACTTAACTGGATCAAATTTAGAAGTAAAAGCTAGAGGGCTGTGGTTATGATTCCCTTGCTGGAATCCATATAGCCAATTCCTTGGGGCGAGCACGGGCTGGATGGGCTGGGGCCTCAAGGCACTTTTTGGCCCGTCCTGAACAGACTGGGCCTGGAATTTCTAGACATGATCTCTAGGCCCAGCCCAATCATACAAGAAAAGGCCCGGACCAAACTAAATAGGTCAGGGCCAGGCCTAGCCCGAATTTCTTTTTGCTTTTCTCTTTAGGTTAAAAATGGAATAGTTATTATATATTGTACTCAAGAAATCACCCTTTTTATATGTTTCTGCCACTTTTTTGAATTCAACCTATATTGGCACATCAAATCTTGTTTATTTGATTTAAGTAATGTTGTTTTAACTTATTTATGACTTCATTGAAGCATCCATAAATTTTTGTTCATTTGATTTTATTGATTTTTTTAATTGTGTGACTTCATTAAAGTGTTTCGAGCATAAAAATGCATTTTCCATTATCTACATCTTAATATCTTATATTTCTAATGTATGTTTATATATTCAAAAATTAGATCGGGCCGGTTGGGGAATTTCAGGCTTGAAATCTCATGCCCAAAGGCTTGTACTGGCCTGAATAAAAATAGCAAGACTGAAATCTCAGGCCGGGCCTACACGGGACCTAGAATTCAGGCCTGTCTGGTCTTTTTGGCTCCATCATTTTTGCTCACCCCTACTGATCCTGATCTCTACCAATCTTGCTCTGGTTTGATTAAATGAAGTGAGTCAATGCCACTGGTTTGAGTTCTAGAAGGTTCTGGTTTACATATTAGTATCGGATCAGACCACGTGCTAGTACCGGGTCAAATTGGCCGGTCCAGTCTGGTTTTGAGAGCAATTTTTGTCGGCAGCACCATTTGTTATGTCTCCTTAATCTATACAGTTGCACCATAGTTCTTTTATTCTTTCTTGATAATTCTTGAATTGGAAAGTTCATAATTAGCAGGATATTGCATTAGAAGAAATGAACAGGTGACTTATAGCTTCCGAGAGGAACTAATTAGGGTATAGAGGTTATGTAGAAAGATAACTACAAGTTTCCATGGAGATATGTAATGGTAACTACATGTTTCCATGGAGATATGTGATGGATCTTGTTAACAAGTGCCCCTAGGGCACTAGTTATTTTATTAAAAATAGAAATAACACTTGCTAAGACACTTTGAAAATGGAAGAATTGCATATTTTAATGAAGTTACTTTATTCAAATAATAAATTTATATTTCCAAAGCACATTAAATAAGGCTTGACAACATCCCTAGGGGTACCCTTTCAAGAGTTTACATATGTAATAGATCCTTAATAATTGTTCCGCTGCACAGCTTTTCTTAGGAGGACATGTGGTGAATCAAGTAATAAATTCTTAAAGTAAAGCACTTGTGGCTTTGCCTTCCTCGCTTACTATTTTCCATATTGCCTTGATGCATACCCACAATTTAGCTACTCATCTCTATTTGTTTGTCATTTTCCCCTTTGATGAGATTTTGTTAACGATATAATTAGCCAAAATATCGGTCTTCTCCATATTTTCCACATTTCTATAGGTATGCTATTGAGATTGAAACCATTTCTCATTTTTTCATGGCATCAATAACTTCCTTTTCCATTTTATTTTATTTTATTTACTCAAATGAGGAACTAAATGAGGAACTATTATGCTCTTTATGAATTATCAACTCTTCTAATGACATATGCAACTACTATACGTCTTTCTAGTAAGTGACAACTTAACCCCCTCCCGAGAAAAGAATGAAGAAATAACTCTTCTAATAATGTATGTATCTCCTAAATGAGTTGAGAATTTCTTTCAGATGAGTTGCAGTTGTATACAGTATATGGAGTGAACAAAGATATACCTGAAACTTTAAGTTGTTGTCAATTCTAAAGCAGATGGTTGCTTGTTTTCATGGCATTTCCTTAGAAAATCATCAAGCAAGTCAAGGAATTGTAGATGTGCTATTTCTGGTCGTGGGCTGCGTTGAACAGGAAGGAAAAGAGCTTTTTTTAAAATTAAGACTTAAAATATAGGAAGTCACTACTTTGTTTATAATGATTTTTATCTCGTAAGTTACATGCCAGTTGTGGGCAGTCAGTTTTCTTTTAGATAATACTGTTTGATAAGGTAAAAAAATCCTTAAACAATTGACAAAATTCCCTCTCAGAAATAATCCTGGTTTGTCCAGTCTTATCAGATACAGATATAATGTTCTTCATTCTCTAAGAAGGCCAGTGATGACTGGACAACGGGTGAGTAGGCACAGAAAACTTTCACCTTTGCTTGTTGGTTTGATGATATTACAATGGTAATGATTTAGGTTTCAGTCATAAAGCAGTTGTCTTGTGTTTCTCTCTACTGGGGATATTATGGAGTTATACAAACCCAACTTTCTTTGCTTAACTACATCAACCTGATCATGATTAATGTTGAGCTCTTTTAAGCATGAGTAAAAGTATTAGACTTCAAGATTAATTCATTACCTTTTTGCTGTGACAGCACACTTTGCTGAGTAAATTTGTTTAGGAAGAACCACTAGGCAGCTGTTTTTTCTCACTTGAAAGAGAAATAGAAATTGTTTTACCTTGTTTATTTACTATCATCTGGAAGCAATGTAGAACTCCACATTTTAAATTGCAGCAAAAATAGTGCTTATCTCAATGAGACGTGAGAAAAAATTTGTGGGGGGATGCAGCTTGTTGCTGTCAATACTCCAATGCAGACTGTTTCATTTTTTCCTCCTTTTCATTTGTGAATCGTTGAATAAAATGTAATTAATATCGGAGGAATTAGTGCAGCACATTCTCAGTAATCATGGAACAAGTGTCCCAATTATAGTCCAAGATGTCGTAGGTTTTAGAAGATGCAACAACTGCTATTGGAGTCTGTGGTTGGTTTGTTTGACTTTTTCATGGTATGGAGCTCTCGTCATTTTCCATGTTGTTGAGAATTGATGATAGCTTTTTATGCTTATCGAATGAGTTGTAATTATTGAAGCATCTGTCCATCTCCATAATATGTAGAAAATTAGTGAAATTGCTAATTGGATAATGACAAGATGAACTTGTAGCTTGGTCTGGGCTATATTGTTGTACAATAGCAAAATTTTTTGCTTTTAGTCCCTACTTCCATTTTATGGGTCATCCAAAAGGAAAGAAATAGGCGGGATATCAAAGATGAGGATAGTTCAAATGGTGCTGCAGAGGAAATGTGGCTTTTCACCTTAATTTTTTGCAATTATGTGGTGCTTTAGACAAAGATTTCTTTTTTTATTCTTAGGTTTTCCCTAGGTTCTAGGTTATAGATGGGAGGCACCCCCTTGGTGCTCTTTAATATACTTGTTGCCAAAAAAATGCATGTCTCAATAATTAAAGTGTTAAGACTTTTCTACGGTAACCACTTTCACATTTTACAGGAATATTTTGTTTAAATGTCAAGTAGATGTCTTTGCAGACTTTGGTAGAGAAGAAAAAACGCAGGAAAAGTTGTAGGAGAAAAGAACATAGGCACATAGAAGGGCCATGTAATCAAGCATGATCAAATAACTGCCGTGCTTGATTTTACTTGAGTAAAGAAACTTTTGGGTCCATCATAACTACTGGAAAGGGAAAGGGCGGCATCACAAGGTTCCTGTGTCACACTTTAATATTTTCACAACTGTAACCTCACACTGACCTCAACAATCCTTCTTTGTTCTTCCGTGTTGAGTCTTGATCATCAGTCATCACGGGCTTTGGAGCCCATCTTGATAATAATGTCTAACAGCAAATGCTTGATGTTCCTATTCTTAACCCTGTTGTCTGGTGCTTTTTGTCAGCCATCCTTCAGCTTTGATCAAACTTAACTGCATTACTTGTGTCCATATATTTATAATAGGAGAAACTGCGCCATTATTGATAAATCAGAATTTCTGCACTCCAGAAAGCATCCCTTTTTTGGTTGTTCTGTGTCAATTATCTTCACTGGAGAGATTGCTGTGTTTTGCCAGCTCTTTCTGCATTCTGTCTCTCTGCTTTAGCTGATACTACTTTTCATCTTCGATGACTTAGAACTGGTTTACTTTGTATTTCATCATCGATACTTTTATTAGGTTAGTTAGGCCTTGATGTGACATTTTGTCTGTGTCTTGTCTACATTCAGACATGGATCTGATAACTAGAGAAGCAGGGATCTGCAATCACAGCATTTGCCTAAACAACAACACTCGTTCATTTATTTATCTGTCAATTTTTGTTATAATTTTTAGGTTGATGTGGAGAGGATACGGGGACAGGCTCACGATAAGCTTACAAGCAAACTAGCAACTCTGAGGCACAAGGCTGAAGAGAAGAGAGCAGCCGCTGAAGCCAAGAGGAACCGTCAAGCTGTAAAAGCTGAGGAACAAGCAGAGTACATTCGCAAAACCGGCCGCATCCCTTCTTTTAGCATTTGCAGTTGGTGCTGTTGAACGCCAAGAATGTTCAATGTAATGCTCACCTTGTTACGATGACGTCAGTGCACGATAATGTTTATATACGCCAATTAGTTGAAGGATCGAAAACCCTGACCCGTTTTTCCTGGTCAATGGGAAAATGGATGTAATTGTAAGTAGTCACGGAAAACGACATTCTCAAAATGATCGAACTTTATTTATTTATCTTGTTGTACATTAAACTTTCTTCCTTGTTGTGTATGTGCTGAGAAATTCCATTGGGAAGTAATGCTTGATCTGCCTGTCTTTTAGCATATGACTGCTTGAATGTCACCGTGCTTGTTGGGAACTTCTCTTATATTCTTTTGATTGAGCCTTCCTTCTACTGCATGTCTAGTGACTCATTTTCTTTGTTCTCTGTTTTTCACTCGCCAAACTGCACTGCAAATGCGTGAAGAGCAAAGTCTCTATGAGTGTACTTGTTGATGCACAGCGTTAGCATTTGGAGTTATAGTTGTGGTCATGCCTGAACATTGCTTCGTCAATGGAGGTGACAGGTGGATTCGCATGAACCGGTTCGATCCACATGATATGTCATCATCAAAATAACTTCTGTAGTAATGATCTCTGAGATGGATGATGGTTTGGAGTTCATTTCTTTCTTATTTTTAGAGTGCGTCAAAAGTTTTGAAACTCGTTGTAAAAGTACAATTGATTTTTAAAAATTTTAAAAAGTACATCCAATCACTTGTTTTTTGTGGAAATCAAGTCCGATCACTTGTTAAAAGATGCAATTAGTCATAGAACATTCAATAAGTGTAATCAAATAGTAAAACTTGTTAGTATTTTTAGTTTGTCAAGTTGGACAAACTTAATGAAATGATTTAATTATATCACATTGACATGTTTTAAGATATTTCTAAAAGTCTCATAAGTCAATTGCATTTTGGTGACAAGTTTAAGGATTTTAGTATGCTTATTTCTATTTTATAATGATACATAGTATTTATGACTGATGTGGAGTCCATTTCAATGCATCATTTCATTTACATATTTTAACATTTCCATTCCAAACGTCTGAGTACCCCTTAATGCTTTTAGATGTCCATTTTTGTTAGTGCTGAATAATTGGTCAGCAAAGAGAATGATGTATGGAATGTAATGAATGGAAGGGCTTAATGGGTGTCGATAATAGTTTATACTTTAGTGATAGAGAGATACTTGCCATCATTACAGTTAATCGCAAAGTAAAGGTAGTCCAAGACTTGTCAAAATCTCATGCTACATCAACCACTTTTTTTTTCCATTCATATTTCATAAAAGAAATCAGTTTCCCCTAATCCACAGTCCCACGATGATTTGACATGAACAGTTTTCAAATATTTTTGAAGATAAATGGATTAGATAACAGAAAACAAAGTTGAATTTTGATTGCTATCATATTTATGCATATTTCTTCTTAATTCCTCTCGATTGAAAGCATACTCACCGTTAAATTAATTGGAGCAATACAAATTAAGCGTTAATTTTTGCCAATCTAGATGTGTGGTCTGACTCTAAAGCTTGCTTTACCCTCATGGGAGCTATAAAAAATTGTCCCATTTTTTTTTTGGCACCTTTTATAATCTTTATACACTTTCTTCCCATGGAAAAAACCAAGTGCTGCTTCTAGCCCCTCAACCACTTAGTGCTCGGGCCCAGAAAAAACTAAAAATTTGAGAAAAGAAAAACTAGTTAGTGGGATTCATGGGCCAACCCTAGACAAAACAATGATATCTTTTTTCGGTGTTCAGAATTAGTAGATGAAAAGATAGCATTTTCCATATTAAGAAAGTGGCTGTCTGCCTTCATGAATGGAAGTAGACGTGAAGATCCCACAGATGAGAAAGTGGGATTGGGTGGTGAATGCAGCCACCACGTGGCGAGCCAACGCTTGGTTCTTGGGGTTATTGGGTGTTTCTTTCAACCATGATTATGTGTGTTGCAAGAAATGATAGAATCATGTGGGCCTACTTTATGCCAAAAATCATAGGACTTTAGATGGTGGAGGAAAAGAGAAGTGGATTTTGACTTTGAAGTGGTGGGCGTGTTGGACCATTGGGAAGAAAAAACTTGTAGTTATCATTTTCCCTTTTGTCTGAATATAGAAATCACTAATCTCCGTATTTTTTACATTCTAAATACATTTACTTTGTGAAAAACGAATGATTTGAAAAATATTTTCCTAAAGATAATCACTTATATTGCTTATAAAAAATAAAAGAATAATTTTTTTTTCATATTTTACAAAAATGTTTAGACATATAATATTTTCATTTAAGCAATTATTTTTAGGGAAATATTTTCTAAATCATTTATTTTTTTCAAAACAAATAAAATCTAAAATACATACGATATATCTATATGAAATTAACATTGGAAAGTTTGAGACCGACTAAGAAAAACAGGCGAGGTCCTATTTTGTGAACTTTGTGGTAATAAAGGGTATGTTTCAAAGCATGGTTGGCTGAGCATATTTTAATAATTAATGCAGCTGCGAAGATTTTAAGAGCAAATTAGTGGCCTAATACTTATCGATAGCTATCTAATCACAAAGAGGAAGTGGTCGATTTGATCTGCTAATCGCAAGCAGTTGCGTGAGAGATAAGTTCTTGATAGCAACCATGCCTAGAGGAGACGACACTAATTAATTAAAATTAACCTTCTCATCGGCATTTTCTCCCATGAATAATAGTGTTTCGGGCTTTTTCACTTGAATAAATTCCATTTTTTTGGTCATTGAAATTCCGGATGACTTACATTTTAGATCGCATAACCTCAATTTCATGCACCCAGTGCGTCAAACATAATTTATACATTTATTTGATATACGTCGACGCTTGCTAATCAAATTTTCAAAAAATGTATTGGTTGACATTGCTCGACATTATAATTAGTATTTTGCACATATGAAAAATAGAACCCCATGCAGACCTTTTTCTCACTCTCTTTTCCTGTCTTTCTTTTTTTTTTAAACATTTTTCAAACACATTAATGATCGCTCCTAGATATTATTCCCTTTCATGAAGTAAGGTGAAAGCTCGTGAGGGTCTATGCATGAAAAGACAAGCTAAGCATGCGTTACTCCCACGATGAGTTGTTTGACTATATGGTGGACTATGGTCGGGCCAACATTATCAATAAACCTAGATCTATCACCCAATGTTTGCCCTATTGCGTGCAAGCAGCCGGCGGCCACTTACGCCTCAACTTCTAATCAAATATTATTTAATCAACAAGTGGAGAAGGGAGCGTGGTCGTAAATGCTAGGATGTTGGTCGCCGATGTGGGTTGTAAGAGGACATGAAAAGAAGAGAGAAATAAGTGCATCCAATCACTAAAAAACTTATAGCAAAAGTGCAATACATCTAACTTATCCAAAATGAGCAATCAAGTATTTCGGTTAGTTTCGTCTTTTTTGTGAATGGAGAAAAACTCAACATGATCTTTTTTTAATAATTAGTATGACTTTTAGCGCTAATGTGGTGTCATGCTAACAAAATAGTTCAATAATTATAATAATATAAGAAATATACAAAGGATGCGATGACGACGAGGGCCGGCCCTCATCGGTGAAGGTGGGGTTGGCCATAGCGCCACTCCTCTTTTTGCTTCCCCTGTTCATCTTTAGCTTCTCCGATTTTAGTTTTTTGGGCTATGCCGCATCCACGAAAAATATCACACAAAATAATTAAAAAGTTGCTCTAGATTTTATTTATTATATATTCACAACAGACATGGCCAGTGGAATCAATTGCTTATCCATACGAAATCTAGGACTTGATTGCTCTAGCTGAGGTTTTAGAGAAAATTATACGAAAATTTATTATTTAGTAGCTAATTCAGTTTTAAAATTTTAAATTTATTCAATTCAGTCATATTCCTTTTGACAATTGTTATGGAGTTCTTTTAGCTAATTTTGTTGGAAATTGCTGACATTGACAAATTTTATAATTTTTTTTATAATTTTTTTATAATTTTTTGAATTTTATTTCCATTGGTCATCAGGCCTCACCAACGACCCATGAAGGTTGGAATGCCCTTGTCGACCACCATTGGCCTCTAGCAAGTGTCGCCCTCACCAACCACCCCTCATCCAAATCTAGCGAAGGCGTCATTGCCCTCGTGTATGGCTAACGATCTCCACCTGGCTTCACCAAGGTCCTCGTGACCAACGAAGGGAAATAGATAAAAATGAAAGAAAAAATGAAGATTAAAAAATTGTAAAAATTATTCATTTCAATAATTTTCGGTTAGAATCGACTCAATTGACTACAATGACAATTTTTCAAAAAAAAATTAAGACTAAATTCGCTAAAGTAAAAAGTTTAAAATTGAATTGACCAACGTTCAATAGATTTAAGATTTTTAGGATAACTATCTCTATGTGAGTCTTAGTGCTTATGTTGTTGTACTCGTCTTGAACACATTTTGGATATAATTAATTACCTCCAACTAGGGAGCTGCATATTCAAAATATCATCCATGCAATTTTCGTCCGTGAAATCATCTCATCTCATATCATTACATACCCTTTCCACTAAAATCTCTCATTTATTCAATGTGAACACGTCACGAAAGTTTCTCGCTACCTCTTCTCAGTCCGGGCGGACAATAAGTTGAGGAATGGTGGGGATGCAAACTAACGTAAAGTATTTCTCGGAAAGGACGCGTATTAAAAGATCATCGTTGACAAAGGCAAATTAAAAGCGGCCATCTAGGAGAGGGGTGATGTCACGCCACACGGATGCCAGAAGTTGACTCTTCCGTGTCCAAAAATCAAACCTCCACCGACGAGGCTGCTGGTCCAAGGTAAGATCACCACAAAGTCACGAGCTGGATTTGGTCCGTGAGAGAACCTCTAATCAGCTCGCGTCATATTATCTAATTATGACATGTCTCATGTGAAGAGATCTCTTAATTGCTAACTTCACCAGAAATATAGAATATTAATGACTTAAATCGAATTGTTGAAACATGTACAGCACCTTAGAGTAATATCCGAAGAGGTTATTAGCAATTAATCGACCCTCTCTACCCCTTTTTTTTGTCAATGAATGGATGCGTTTTGAGGTATACGCAAGAACCAGAAAAGACAAAAGGACAGATAAGATGTTAAAAAATGTCTGCCGAGGCACCCAAGTTGGCAAAGGCGGCGGCGAGAAGCATGGCCGCATGTCCAAGGCATTCGACGGTTGACGTTCTTTTCCTTTGCAAGTGGCTCTCGATCCTCTTGGATTCGTGCACTAGGCTCAATAGGATTCGATTAAAGTACAAAGAATTGACTGAATGAGCGAGCTGTGCTTCGTGCTCCACAGAATCCAGTTCGAAAAAGGTAAAAGACCCTTCCTCTTTTTATTTTTTATTTTTTCCTTTTCTGGCAACACTAGAGAAAAAAAAAATCACAGCCGAATTATCAGACCATTTGTGAGCCGTTGGATGACCACGACGATAGCCAGCCGTTAATTAATAATCATCGTTAGTGGTTAATCTATCGATTGTCGATTTTCAGCTATTTAATTGGATTTTAATGTTCGACAATTATGTGTTTACCACCAACAATTTGAGAATCTTGATTGTTTGATATCACATAGACTAGATGATAATTTTTTGGGAAAATTACACTTTTGATGATCCCCGTAGATTAGAGAATCTCACTTTTGGTCCTCATACTATATTTAGTCAAAAGTCTAATTCCTAGTTGCAAGCGAACATTTTAAGTCTTTCCATCAAATTTCCATTGAAAATATGCTAGAGATTGCCAAACTAACATATGGCGCCTATTTTTACAAGGCTTCGGACGTAGCCTTTTAACGTCATGCTAAGGACAGAAGTTCGTAAAAAATAACTCATGAGAAAATAGATGATAAAATATTCTCTTTAAAGGCAAGATTTGGTTGGTGAACAACCAGAAGATTGTCCATCTTTGCAGATGGAGGAGAGTGATAAGGAGAGTGTTGACAATAGACACTACACATCTGAAGCCAACATAAACCAGAAGATAGAGCTATCAATATCTGATCTTCATGATCTGCAGAGCCACCAGCCTCAAGTACCAGAACGTGCATCGTATGCCAAAAACTTCAGCATCAAACCAATGCTTCTCTTTGCCGCACCTTTTGTGTTTTTTCTTTTCTTCAAACATGGCATATCCGAGCATTTCGTCTCGAATGAAGTAAATAGTCATCCGAGATTCAACACTCGAAACAGCACCCCTCTCATGACATGGACCGGTGGAGTTCAACATGGACGAAAAGGGGCCGGACGGAATTGGTCGATACAGGGAGCTCAACGGAGTAAGGAAAACCGCTGAAGACAGGGATCTTCTACAGCGTAAATGCTTCGCGAGCATAAGATGACCCTGTTTCGAGCTGCGTGCGACTTTAGTTGCCCCATGACTTGGTTACCTCATGACAAAAAACGACAAGCTTTAGGACAACGAGACTAAAACGTCCAAGTTTCTATCATTTGTACATGAACTTGCCGCCATATGAGCACATAAGCAGAAACCGATAGAAAAAGACTGTAAAAATGCATCCCGTTTAACTTCGAATTTGCTACTCACCATCACAACTGAAAGAAGAACAATGATTACTCGAAAAAGTTGGAACGGGAAAATTAATGCGCTATTCTTCAGAGGGGAGAAACTAAACTTCAATGCCAGGAGTTATTGTGCAATGCTTTTATTCCAGATTCTTGTATCAAAGAACTCTAAGAACCAAGTGTTTTAAGTATTTACATTAGTGGGGAAAAAACACTTCCACACTGCAAAAGGGACTCCAGCTGTCTAGAGCTCTTTGCAATTGCCCAAAAACGGCTCAACATCGACACTAACACCGTCAAGCCAGGAAACTAGCTGCTGGGTCGAAGGCCTCACTTTCGGGCTAACGTTTAAGCAAAGGCAGGCGATCTCAAAAACCCGCAATATCTCCTTGTCATGCTTCATGCCATAAATGGAATGATCAAACACCTCGCTTTCCCTGTTCTCACCCTTCATCCTAATCACCCAAGAGATCATATCTCGAGATACCTTGGGCTTGCACATATCCATCGGCCTTTTCCCAGTGACAAGCTCCAAGAGGACAACACCGAAACTATAAACATCGCCTTTACAAGTAGCAACAGAGGCCATACCATACTCGGGTGGAATGTAACCCAGTGTCCCAACAAGATCAGTAGTCACATGAGTATCATAAGCACGTATGAGCCTCGCAAGACCAAAATCGGCCAAGTGGGCTTCAAAGTTTCCATCTAAAAGGATATTGCTTGACTTTACATCTCGATGAACAATATGCGGCTCGCATGACTGGTGCAGATACGCAAGTCCTCTTGCCGCCCCTTGAGCAATTCGGAGCCGTTTGCACCAATCTAGCAAGGAAGGCCCATCTGGTTTCTCGTGCAACCAATAGTCCAAGCTACTGTTTTCCATGTAGGAGTATATCAAGAGCCTCACATCTGTATCCATGCAAAATCCTTGAAGATAAACAAGATTCGGGTGCTGGGCTTTTGAGAGAGTTTCGACTTCAGCACGGAATTCTCTCTCCATCTGCCCACAATCACCAGAGAGCTTCTTGATCGCCAACTTCGTGCCATCAGGGAAGGTGGCTCTGTAAACCATCCCGAAACCCCCACACCCGATTATATTCGCTTGGTCGAAATTGTTAGTGGCTCGTGAAATATCCTCGTACGACAGCTTTTCACATCTGTCCTTGTTTTGGAACATAACCAGTAACCGTGACTCCAAGTCTTCAATATCCCTTTCTTTTCTCCCGACCACCTCCTTTTCAGGGTCAACCTCTCCCCGCCTATGTGCTCGCATCAAAATCATGACCATGAGGGCGAGAAGAAACGTCGCCCCAAATGAAATTCCAATGGCCATTCCAATGTTTCTCTTTCGCGTGGCATGATTGGCGGGTTCAGTATGGTTTTGACTACTTGGGCAGGGGGGAGCATGATCACCGCACAGTTTGGTTCCTTCAAAACTCGAATTGGGAAAGGTAGGGAATTGGCCCCCATTGGGAACTGGCCCGGACAAATTGTTATATGCAACACTGAACTTGGACAGAAAATAGAGACGAACTAATGATGAAGGTATACCTCCCGACAGATTGTTGTAAGACAAATCGAGGGTCTCTAGGCTAGTCATTCCGGATAAACTGGCAGGAATCTTACCTGATAAGAAGTTACGGCTGAGATCCAAGATATGGACATTTTTTAAATTCCCGAACTCCGGCCAGATTGATCCGTTGAGAGAGTTCCATCCAAGTGCCACAGTTGGTGGAAAGCTTGTAACTTGATTGTACTGCAGCCCCCTCGCGCTCACATTCCTCTTCATGAAGAGTGGGAAATCAGCAGAAGGTTCTGCCATTGACAGATTTCTGTTGATGAGGCCAGGCAATTCTGTAATCTCTTTTGGGATCTCACCCACGAATGAGTTGTTTGATAAATCCAGATAGAAAAGAGATTGGAAGTTGCCAATCCACGACGGGATCATTCCACCCAATCTGTTCCAGGACAAATCCAGCAACTGCAAACGGGTGCATCTGTGCACCCACTCGGGCATGGAACCCGTCAGTCGACTATTCGCCATGATAAGAACCTTAAGATTCGGAAAACTCAAACTGGCATCGCCAGGCAATTCTTCGTCAAAGTAATTCAGAGTGAGAACCAAAACTGTCAAATTCTCGCAGTGCTGAAGGATCCCGAGTGCAGATGAGACGTTTGATAGGCTCGAATTCGAGATTGACAGGTAAAAAAGGCTGGAGAAGTTCTTGAAGCTTTGAGGTATCGGGGTTGTGAACTTGTTCCGGGCAAGGTTCACATTTTGCAGCTTCTGGCAATTGGGTAAATCCTCAGGGAAAGGACCACTGAAATTGTTGGACCCCAAATCCAGAGACACCAGACTGCTCAATGCCGAACAATTGAGAGCTATCGTACCGGTCAGTGAGTTGTTCCTCAAATTGAGAAACGTAAGCGACGGCGAATTGGACAAGGACGGTGGGATGGACCCTGTGAAGCCATTGGTCTGAGCTATGAAGTACTGCAGCTTCTTCATGTTCTGAAACATATCCGGGACTGGCCCCGAGAATCCGTTTGTCGAAATGTCCAGCCGAATTAGTTCTGTCAGATTACCGATCCCGCTTCCAAGCGGCCCTGAAAATGAGTTTTCCTGAAGGCTCAATTGGACCAACTGACCCAGAGTGAAGATATCTTCACTGATCCCACCATTGAGATTATTCGTGGCCAGGGAAAGGTTCTGCAAGGAGCCACAGTTGCCAAGTCCCGACCGGATAACGTCAGAGAAATAATTGACAGCCAGATTAAGCACCTGAATGCCGGTCGAGTTCGTGCAAATCCACACGGGCAGAGACCCATTGAAAGAGTTCTCAGAGATGTTGAAAACGCGGAGCGAGGGCAAATTGGCGCTCCCGGGCACCGGTCCGAAGAATTCATTGTAGCTGAGATCGAGGACCTGCAATTTAGGGAGGCGGAGGAGCGACTCGGGGAGTGTGCTCTTCAGGAGGTTGTGAGAGAGATTGAGGAATCTCAGCTGGTCCAACCGGCCGAGCGAGTCCGAGAGGCTGCCCGCGAGCTTCTTGCTCGCGAGGGCCAACTCCACCACTCTGCCCGAACCGGTGGAGCCGTCGCACGACACGCCCGGCCAGTCGCAGCAATTGGCGGACCCGTTGGTCCCCCAACCTTGGACTGGGGGCTCGAAGTTGCTCATCAAGTCTAACAATGCCTGGGAATCGCTCGAATTGCACTCAAGGACCCCTTGAGAGTGCAGGACCTGCGCCTGGATGCATAGCCAAGAGACGGCGACGACCACCCACAGCGAACCCCGGACACCCATATGGAGAAAAAAAAAACAGAGCACCCAAGAAAGCAACCCCAGTACGATCAATCGCAGAGACGGTAGGAGAGAGCAACAGAAGAAAAAGGGTCGTAGGGATATCAAGTGACGGAGAGACCCATCTCGAGAAGGATCAAGATTTGCCAACTGCGAGAGCGTGAGAGCATGGGGAAGAGAGAGATGATGAAGAGAAGGGGAAGAGGGGAAGAAGAGGAGGCAAAGGAAGATCAGACTGGTGGTGGTGGTGGTGGCGGCGGTGCCCTTTGGCGTCCCTCTTTTTTGCTTTCCCGCTTGCGTCACTGCGGACCAAAGAGAGAAGAATAAAGAAAAAGAGGTTGGTTGCGGCGAGGCAGCGGTGGGCGCAAGCGAGAGAGAGAGATTGCGGTTTGACTTCAACGCGCTTGTTGGGTCTGAATACCGACTCAATCGCTGCTCCTCCTCCACACTTCCAAACACGGAAAGAGAGAGAGAGAGAGAGAGAGAGAGAGAGAGAGAGGGGTTGCGAGTGCGGCGATGGAGGAAGCGGAGATGGACAGAGCTGAGCAGGTGGCGCTCGACGGGGGAAGAAGAAGGAGGGGAAGGGCGAGCGGCGAGAAAGCGGTGAACCTCGAGATTCACGGAGGAGGGAGGGAGGGAGCGAGGGAGGGAAGTCAAAGGGGTTGATGGCGACACGTGGCGGGATTCCAACAAAATCTACGCCGGGTCGCCATTATTGTATGCAGTTGGGTTGGGTGGGCGGGTAATTTATTAATCATTTTATTCCCAATTTTCTTTTTCTTTATTCTCGTTTTCGTGAGAACCTAAAAAAGAAAGGGTTATTTCATTTATGGGATAACGGCGTGCCTCGTCCCTTAAATTTTGCACGGCCTGCGATATGCTCCATAATTTTTTAATTTATATAATAGGGTCTACAAACTTTAGTACGATATATAACGTGATTCATAAACTTTTAATTTATTTTAATGTAATTCTCAAACTTCTGATATGTGTTTAATATAATTCCTGAATTATTTGAAAATATTTTGTATTATCCTTATAATAATTTAAGATCATGGATAAATTTTGATATTTTCATATAATTCAAAAAGTAAAAATGATTATTTATATTATTTTCCTTGGAAGAGGGAGGTGAGGGGTTCAAATCCTCACATTCTTAGGGGAATTGGGGGTGGGAACGATTTTATTTCAAGAGTGGGTTAGTGGGTTTCGACTCTCACGCCCTATAAGGAGGCATGGCAAAAGTTTGTAAGTGAGTGTTATAGTAGAATTAGCGTAGGACCGACAAAAAAAAAATTCTAGTTGAATTTAGGCATTTTTTCCAAAAGAGTGATTTTTTTTTTTTTTGGCCAGTGAAAGGTTAAAAAATTTATTTACCAGAAATTACGAGGTAGACTTAGTATGTGTATCAAAATAAATTGGAAAATCTCTCCTTGGGTGTCATACAAGCTGTTGACTTCGATGAATATTAAATAATTTCTTTTATTTATTTCTCGTTTTTAGCCCACTTTTTGTCATCAACAAGCAATCGATTTCTCCTGCATCGTTCTGGGGTTTTGTCATGGATCCAACATCTGACTAATCCCACTTGATTAGTGCTTTTTCCCACTACAATCGTGTTGATTAGTGTAGGTAAATTGACTTTTAAGGAAACTGCCTTAATTGTTACTCCAATGGATGACCCAATTTTAAGATTTAATATAACGTTTGAGTGTTAATATTTCAATAACCTCTTGATTCAGCTTTTCACGAGAATAACCAAAAGGATTTCAGGTTTATGTATTAGCATAGAAATGATGAGAAATTTTGCAAATTGAGTTTACAACACAGCATATTCTGGCATCATCAAATTTTGATTTATCTGCTTATGCTTTGTCTTGAATATATCTTGTTTACGAGAAAAATAAGGCATTTTATCAGCCCAGAGTTTCTCTTTAAAAGGCTGACTTCTTCAATTAAAAAGACTGCAATAAATGCTGTAGTTGCTTATTGCCAAATCATGACTTTTCTTTTTCAAAACATGATCATAACTTAAAAGAGTATATGTGACTTGACAATACAATTGGAGATTTTCCATGATATGAATCATAACACTTCATTCTCCATTAAATTGGTTGGGCATCACACGGTAGTCACCAAGGACTATGAGAGATAAAAATGGAAACCAAATCACAAGACAAGAAAAAGATCGAGTCACGCCATTTTTCATAAGATTACTAGTTCAATTCACATTGTAAGCCTAACTTATGACGAACTTGTATCTTAAGCATTTGGTATTTGTTCTAAAGTGATTTTGTGACTTCTAACATGCCAATGAGATTACGGTGATGGGATAATTAAGTAATTATGATTTAAATCATATATTTTGTGATGGGTATGGGGACCCTTATAGTAATACCTAGAGGCTAGAGTGGTAGTTGCATTAGTCACCCCTATCTATCTTTTCACCTATAGAAATAATAGGAGAAAAAGAGATCATATGACTAGTAAAGGAATAACAAATTTCAGTCACAGTCACTTTTCCATCCTCTTTATGTATTCGCTATTGGAATCATAATACCTTCAACTTAACGGTAACTTTAGGGCCTTATACTCATTCACAAACGATTGGGCACCATGATGTGAACTCCAGAACTGGGGAGAGTTTTCCAACTTCTTCCTTAAGGTTCCACCGTTCCTGTCACCGGTCACCTGTCGTTTGGATGCATTATCATTGAAGGAGACAGCCCGGGGTTTGAAGTCGAACCTTGGCTCCATTCACTTCTTACTTAAATTTTTTTCCCGTCGTTGTAGAGCTTTCTAGCTTTCCAAAGTCAAACTCGAAAGCGAAACGATGCTTCGAAAATCAAAGTTCGAACATGGCGGATTGCGACTCCATGTCGTAAGGGGGCGAAAATATAATTTAAAGAATCAGAGGAGTGGCATGATCCCATGGACTTGACCCGATTGCCCGTGAGTATACCATTCAATTCTGACGAGAGGACAGCGAGCATCACGACTTCTCTTTTGTTTGCTTATTTGGGTTGTCATCAAAATCAAACTTTAGACAATTTGGGGGATGCCCTCGGTTCGTTCTTTTCCACCCCTAACGTAATCAATGGGAAAATTGGTAAAACTTCGTGGACGAAGAAAAAGAATGTGGATGGCGTTTTCGTCAGCCCCCCTTCGAGAGAAAGCGCATTTTCCGATGCGGGGTTTGTAAGAACTTAGCACGTACACATCTCTAGTCAATGAATTCACGTGCCTTTTTTTTTTAAGGGTCAATACCACAAAAAAAAAATTAATATATTTGTGACAAATCTACATATAATAAACTTACATACTGTTAGTTTTCATTAAATTTTACTATCAAATTACTGAATTGGCTAACATGTGCCAGTTGACGGGTGCACCAATTTGATGTTTTATCTTCCACCTTGTCACAAGGTACTAGTTTGTATTTTTTGCTGGTATTAATTCAATTTAATGGAAATTAACTAAGATTAAATTTGTTACAAATATATTAATTTGAGGTTTTTGGTGGTTAACATATTAGTTTAGGAAAAATTTGTTACCGGTATACAAGTTTGGAGTTTTTGGTAGTTAAAAAATTAATTTGGGGTAAATTTGTTTTAGGTATAATAACTCTATTCATGCACATTTGATTTTACAAAAGATGCTTGTGGGAGGACGATCTTTTCCTTCTCTCTTTTATTTTTCCGTTATCAAGGAGAATGGAAGAAACTCGAGCTATCATTTTTTCGGTACATTAGGGTTTTATATGCCCAATACATAGTCGAGAGTTTTATATTTTGGTACATGTACTTCGCTTGTAGTGAATTAAAGATGACGCGTGACCTTGAGTTATGATATAGTACTGGTCATTTACCCGCCCTTATAAGATAATAACTCGTTTTCCATTTTGCTGAATGAACTTCCACAGTATAATCTCGTGAACTCCTCGGTATTTAAAATTCAGATAGAGAAAAGATTTTTGTTGCCCCGGCTATGTTTTAAGGATATTATAATAATTTGAGCTAAGGAACCATGCATGATGACAAAAAAAAAAAAAAGATAAATGCGTTGGAAGTCCTAATACTTATCATGAAAGTGCAACATAGTCATAAAATTTTCAAAAAATGCAATCCAATTCTAAAATTTATCATTAAAATGCAATCAAGTCTTGAAAATTTCAAAGAATATGATCAACATAATGATTTAAATTGGGTCAATTTGATAAGTTTTGGAATTTTTTGAAAATTTTAGAACTCAATTGCATTTCGTGAAAAGTTTTATGAGTCAACTATAATTTTTGAAAGTTTTAAAATTCAATTACACTTTCATGATAACTTTTAGAATTTGTAATGCACTTATCTAAAAAGAAAAGAGGCAGGAAAGGAACATCTTATAATATATAAATGACTTCATGCACATTTAACTCATGATCAGGACGATTACTTCGAGGTCCAAAGCCTTGCGGAACTTGATGCCGAGTGACAAGTGAGAAATGTTAAATCATATGTGAAGAGGACAAGAGCCAACACCAAGGCCGTAAAAAAGAGTTAGGAAACAGGGCGAACCATCCTTAACGAGCAAGCTCTTAACCCCAAACTAAAAGTTCTCTAAAAAATCTCCAAACGGTTACGAAGAACCTAGGATTCCACTATCCGTCACAACTCATTCTAGCACGGAGCAATGGTCACGTGAAAAAAAAAAAAAAAAAATCCCCGACAAAGACAATTGCTAGTAATTCACGATATTGTGTGAAAGGACAATATCCGCCAACCCATCTAGAACTAAAACATAGGAGGACTATCAGCAGTGCAAGGACCGACCTGAAAGAGAGGAGTGGGCTCTCTATGTTTTTCTCCCACGCGTTTTTGAAGTCCAACTGAATAAACCGCCGAAGTTTGCTTTCTCTTCAATAATATATGTTGCAAAGATTTCCACCCGAATATAGAAAGAAACTAAGAAAAGTAAGAACAGCTGCAAAAACTAATGGAAGAGAGAGATTCGGGGCCGAAAGGTTCGGTTCGATCCCAGAAGTAAAGCCTAGTGACGTCTGGATGGTTTGAACAGTCAAAATCCGCTGTTTGGTGCGACATCGCTGATTTATCTATAACAAAAAAAGTCAAACATAGGCGGCAGGCAGGGCCTCCGGATTAGGACCACGTTTGTCCTTAGTTTTGCGTTCAGACCATGCCCCAATGCTGGTCCCAACCAATGGATTGCCTCGACTAAACTCTTTTTTTTTTTCTTGCTTAAATTAAACATTTACGATTCGCTTATTTTAACGTTTCCTGAGTTGGGAAAATTTGGGAAATTCTCACAATTTTCTAAAATTTGAGTAATATCTTAATTGTTGGTGGGAAAGTAAGATAGCACGGTTGTGCTTTTATTAAGTCTAAATAAATGGCTGACTTGATCTTTCGATGGCCCTCTCGAGAAAAATTGCGATGTCTCTAGGGTTGTTGTTGACCAGGTTACACCCACTCGGATGTTGTTGTACAACTTATTACCAGCTAACAGACCCTAGACGTGGGCTGAAAATTTTCGGTTGTTGCAAATATTTATAGGCTTAACTATCATTCAAGAATCTAGTTTGGGAATATTCTTTCTTAGGTGGAAAAAACATATATGATTTTTTCTCATTGTCATGGAGTTGATCAATCGATTTTTTCTTTTTTTTTTTATTATGAGATTAATAAAATATTTATTACAAAGACACAATTTTATTAAATATCTTGTCGAGAAAAAAGTCAAAGAGAGTAAGAGTCCATTTATTTTCACAGAACATGAATAATTTGTAAAACAGTTTTTTTTTTTAATGATAACTTGTATCACTTATAAAAATGAATGAACGAAAAATGTTTTCATTATTCACAAAAAATAATTAAAATAATTTGTTATTAATAGTAAAAATATTTTTATTAACTAATTATTTTAAATAATACAAATGATTATTTTTTAAAAATATTTTTTAAATCATTTATTTTTGCTAAACAAATGGGACTTGGTATAGTTGACTTTAGAAAAGCTGAGAGAGAGAGAGAGAGAGAGAGAGAGAGAGAGAGAATGCTTGGAAGTACAGCAGGGCTCTGTGAAGACTCAGGCAGGAAAGAATGGATATGGGATGACTACTAATACCAATGGGAATGCACGACTATCCCCTGAGTCACAAATTGCAATTGCTTCTGAGATTCCCGACTCCACGCTCACAATCTTTTACTACATATCCTTATCACAAGGCAGTTATAATTTTCAAGATTTCCTTTAGTTTGACTTTTATCAAACATGTTTGACCATTTGTCGTCGTAAGCCGACAGTTGCTTTGATCTCCTTTTCATCGATGACACCATAAGTTGCATGACATCGACATTGAGCCTTTACCAATATGTAGTCGTGTTACTTTCCGTTGACAACCTAGCACCTCCGTTAAACATTGGGTGATTTTGGGTGTCAACATTATGACATTCTATGGAGGTTAGGACAGCATCTTGTATTAATAAGCAGGAAATACGATAAAATACGGATATGTAATTTAATATGTAAGTTAATTCTCTGTCTATACAATAATTCAGAAAAAGAGAAAGCTGTTTGACTTTGTAACATACGGGTTGCAGTAGACCAGGCCTCTTCATTTATATTTTTGGGCTAAAAAGTCAATGGAGTCCTGTATATACAGCAAATCTAAGCCATCATCCTTACTAAAAATATTGGCTGGGATGATGAACTGGCGGAATTAGTTAATTAATTAATTTTCTGTATTTCAAGAATTAAAAATAGTTGCCGTTCGACGTCAGGGATTGTTGCTTCCTTACCTCTAACACTCCGAATCTTTCTAATTGTCATTTCTAGTTTTCTAGAAAAGTAAATGAGCAGCCGGTCCTCGCCATGGATGCGAACATTGACTTTTAATGCTGTTGACATTGAGTGTCGTTTGCTCTGATTCCCCGCAATGACATTCTCATTTGATTAACCAAAGTCTTCTGAACAAAGTCTGACAGCATCCGTTTATAAAATATCGCATAGGGGCTGGCGGGGGTATAACGATCCAGTTAGAAGGAAGGGCCTGCTTACGGTGGGCCTTGATGGATGGGCTTCGCGAGGCGGATGAGCTCACTCTAGCGATGTGGAATTGGGCCAGGCAGTACGAGCGATGAGTTATCAGTTTGAATCAGAATGCGCAGATCACTTCTTGGCTTCATATCAGCTCGCAGCTCCAAGGTAATTGAGGGTCTCCACTAGTGCTGGGGATGCAATTTCAAATGCAGATGAAGCTCTGACGTTTTTTTCCTTTTTGGGCGAATCCACCAACCTTACCTTTGATAAAGTCGCAGCATGCTCCTGCAATTGCTCCTTTGGTTGGTCCTTCAAGGCATTGATATTAAACCTGAGAGAGTCCCGTTCCGGCGGAGTCCATGTTGTAGATTGATTCACTCGCTTTCTCCCTGAACTAACAACTCCCGGGTTCTGTCTCATGAAGTTCTTGTTCATGGGAAGGCGGGGTTGAGAATTAAGCTCGGATCTGGTACCTGGAGGTGGAATATGAATGAATTTCTCACTTTTCATATGTGCCACATAACTCTTGCAAATTCTGCCCACGATGGTGAGTCGATATTTGCGTAGACCTGTCAAATGAGTGAGTTAGATTCGGGTTAGAACAAATTGACTCGTTATCCCATTTGTGATCTATTTATTTGTAACACAAATTTATTGACCCAAATCCGACCATAACCCATATTTAACTCGACATGTATTGCTAAAATACTTCCATATTTACTCAATGTAGGAAAGCTTATAACTAAACTGAAGTAAAAATGTAGAGTGAGTAAGCACGAAATTGAGTGATAGTAAGAGAGAAATAAAAGAGTCATGAATATGAGTTGGGTTTAAGTAAGTTGTAAATCTATTTATAATCCATTGACCCACTTAACACTCATATTATGCTTAAACCCATTAGTAACCCATTTACTCAACATAATTGATCCATATAATAACTCGGCTCATCATATATAGGTTAATAAATGAGCTTATAACCTATTTTGACAGCCTACCTTTGCATCAACTAATTGCGACGACCACTTGTCCATTCTCGTGATTTCTTGGTGCAAGATGTTTACATTTAGTCTTGCGTGTGGCCCTACTTCCTTTGTCCAGCGGCATAGGAGGAAGAGATGCCACGTGGTTTCAGGATATTGTTGACAGGGAGAACATAATGGGTCGGGTAAGACATTTCTCTTAAACAAATTATCTCATGTGGGCAGTGCAAATTTATCGACACGCTCTGCATAATGTGGCGTATTTTCGGAGAGCGGTTCACTTTCCAAATCTTCAGCCATAGAGTCCTCGGAGTTTAATAGGAGGAGGATGCTTGATTTACGTTCTATCGGTTGTTTGTGGGTCACATTTCGTTATACAAGCCTTACACAGAGTATGTTCTTGATTCATTCCCAATTGTTTTTTTTATTAATTTCCAGTCCATATTAAGGGTGCAATTGATAACACTCCTGAGAACATATATTTCTGTTTTTTTTCCTTGATATAGAAATATAACAGAAACACATTTAATACTTTTATTGTTCTTGAGAACATAAATAAGAAACAGAAAAAAAAAATGCTTCTTGTTCTCAGGAATAACTCAAGAAATAAGCTTTCTCTTTTCTTTTTCTTTTTTCATTTTCTCCTTTTTCTCTTTCTCTTTCTTCCCCTTAGCTGGTTGTTGGCCTCGACGTTGGTTGGTAATTGGCCAAACGAGGCCCAACAACCTCACTAGAGCCTCTTCAGCCACTGACGAGGCCCCCTTGAGCCTTGCAGTGGCTCAACCTCACCCAACCACTATGAGGGTGGTGTCGCTTGGGTGGGTGAGGCCAAGCTTACCAATGGCTAGTGAGGCTCCCCCAATGCTGACGATCTTGTCGGCCCTTGTCTGGTCGGTCATCAGCCGACCATGGCAAAGGCCAACAATTGACTAGAGAAAAAAGAAGAAAAGAAAAAATATTAATAAATTAAAAGAAATTCTAAGTTACAAAAATATTTGGGGTTGTATTAAATGCATTTCTGTTTCGGGAAAAGAAATTTTGTGCAGTTAATGGTTAAAATGCTTAGAAACTGTTCTTGGGAATAGAAATGAAAAAAATTATTTCTGAACAAAAGTTATTTCCATGAGTAAAAATGTTACCAAACATACTCTAACTGTCCCTGCCATTAGCTTGTACTAAATGGGATAAATGATATTTCATCCACAATATGCTCTTCGAATAAGCAATTTACTTGTGTTCGATTCATCCAACCAATTGATTAACTCTGCTACTCTCTAGGGATCTCCATAGTTCACTAGTCCTCCATTATCTTTCAATTACTCAGGCCGCATACGATAACCATTTTATTTCTAGCCGGATCTATTTTTCTATTTGCAGGAACAACTTCGAAACAAAAATTCATTTGGTGATGCAATTTCCTTTTTCTATTTTTGGAATAAAGTTTTAGTTTAGAAATAAATGTGGAACAAAATGAGAAGTAAATTTTTTTTTTTAATTTTTATTTCTTAGACAAAAATGATAAATAAAATTTTTTATTATCATTCATCCTTGCTACTACTGGCTACTTACTAGCTGCTGGCCATCATCCTCCCTATCGCTCGCCACCTCCCATCACCGCCCACCTAAGAGGAAGAAATTTTGTGTCGTTATCAAATAAATCTTTTGTTCCAAGAATAGAAATTGTGTATCATTATCAAACACCTATTTTTGCTTAAAAACTTGTCTAGGGAATAGAAATTGAAAAATCTATTTCTAGTAAAAAATTGTGTATAGAAATAGAATTGTTATCATTTGTATCTTTATTTACACAGATATTAATGGTACTTTCACTGCCCATAGACCATCTAACTTCTTCGGAGATAGCATTTTTTGCTCAGAATCATAATTTGCGGAAGTCACTTGAAGGAAAATGAATTCCTTATTAAAATTTATTCCACAAAGTTGAGGGGAACTTGGATAGTTTTAATGCTTGTTCGCCTAACATAGTCTTGTTAAAAGAGATGAGGTCACTAAAGGCGAGTCCACCATTATCTTTTCTAAGCTTTAGTACCCTATTTCTTCTAGTGCATAACTTATGTAGATTCACTTTGTTTCCACCAAAAGGAGAAGATTATTCGCTCAATATCTTTACAAATCAAAACCTGCACGGTTGTTTTAATCAAAATCTCCTCACTAGCTTTAGACTTTAGTTTCTCTTTCCATCCTTTCAATTTCATATTCACCCATGCTATGATCTAGGCAAACATTTACTTCCTTGACTGCTTCAATTGAAGGTATACTTAGATTTTTCCCATCTTCTCAATTTTTTGGTACTCTCAACTTATGAGCCATACCCATACTTGTTTAAATTGATTGCTTGACCAGTAGGAAGGCAATATGGATTTAGGATAGGTGTCAAATTCCAACATCACCCTCATTCAATTGCTAGTGGTGTTTGTTACACAAAAAAAAAAAAAAAAAAACAAAAACAATAGCCGAGTCTTTATTATGAATATAACGCGGATTCAAGTAAGCCAATAACTCGAGATCAAGTATGATATAATTAACAATGAGCTACTGACTATGCAATTTTTTTGCAAATAGCCATACTTATCAATGACCATGACTATAGCTGTTAACAATTGGTCGACGATAATCACAACAAGTTTTACAAAGTATTGGAAGAAGTGGAGACATCGATTGGAATATATCGATTAAGCAAGATGATGTTCAAGGAATGTAACCATTTTGATGGGCATGAAGTTTGAGTGCAGTGGCAGTCGAGCTTTTAACTGCTTGCGGATAAGGTAGACAAGAAGACAAAGCATGCTGGTTGTGATTGTTTGCAGGCACGATCGAGGTGCGATGTTGGAGGAGTAACCACCTGCCCGTAGATAAGATGGCGTGGCAACATGAAGATGTGGAGCTGGATAGTTATGTTGTAAATACTACAAATACTAGTGTTTATAAACTGGAGACCTCTAGATATTTCTGCAGGTATCTCAGTTATAGCTTATAAATATTCGTCTTCAATTAAATTTCGGAGTGGTTTTCAGCAATTAAATTTCAACAAAGCTTTTTATGTCATCACACTTCATCGTTGATTAAATTCTATTAAAGCATATCTGTTCATTGTGCTCCATTAATAAGATTTGCGAATTTCGGTGAAATTATTTTGTTAGTTGGTCAAATTCCGGCAAAAACAAGTGTGTCTTTGAAGTGAATAAACTCAAAATTTTCCATACTGCCCCGAAATGTCTAGGAAGGAGCCAAATCATCTGTCCGAAGCTGGGAGTCCCTTTGGCCCTTGGTTGACAAAGGTAAAACTTCACTGGGAAAGAAGAAATATGACGAGAATTTACTTGGTCCACCGTCGACTAGACATTGTATTTTCTGACATGGGTCGGGAAAACATTATCGGGGATGCATCTACACTTGGTAAACTTATGTCTATCTTGTGAATTAGTTTTAGATTCATGCACGTGAGATTCGATTAGAGATGCTTGTGCAAAAAACAATATTTCCTTTTCTTTTTAGCTCTGATGAACGATCGACGAGACTTGAGCCATCATATTCATTGATAAGTGTTGAAGATATTAGCCAGATTGTGAGTTATACATAAATATATGTACTGCAATCGTAGTGTATTATAGATGCTACATGACCATGTATAATGGAAGCACCAACGCTTTGCACGGAGCATCCTAGAGAATAACTTTTTGTCCATTTAGCGAATGAACTTCTATAGTATAACCCCATGAACTCTGTTTGTATTTATAATCACACACACACACACACACACACACACACACACACACACACACACACACCCGCAGTTCTTTGTTGCACTAGCTATATTTTAAAGATATTGCGATTAATTTGAGTTAATGGACCATGTACAATGAAAAAAAAAAGAATGAGAATATTTAGGGGTGGGAAAGGAACACCTCATGGGATTTAAATGATTTTAAGCTCATTTAACTAATTATGAAAGAGAGATTAATAAATTACATTATAGTACTTAAATATGAAGTATTCATAGCATCATCAGAAACTAGTCATTCACTGGGCGAACCCTACATAAATTAGAACATCATAAAGCTGTTTTTGCATCTCATCTTATCAATGACTAATTACTTCAAAATCAATAGGGACTAATTCTAGTGTTTTGGTATCCACAGCATGCTCTTTCTTTGGCTGCGAGAGAATCTACCAACATTCCAATAAATAGTTATCAGCCTTTTGTCAAATTTTAAAAACGTGGTCTGTAAACAATGGACACTATAAGAAATTTTCTTACATTCTAATAATTTAGAAAATTAGAAGCTGCTTCGAAATTTTACAACTGGATAAAACATTAAATTAATATAGAAACAAACCCTAAAAGAGAGAAAATGAAAAAAAAAAAAAAGAGAAGAAAGAGGAATGGTCATGGCAATGGCGGCACTGTCCACACTCTTGCAAGGGCTGCCAAGCCCTTAACGGACATTGTAGGAGTCGATCTCAAGCAATGCCTGGCCGAGCTTTTGCAACCGCAAATGATGTGTGGTTAAGATTGCGCTACACTAACTTAGACCAAATCTAGCTTGGGGTTGGGCGACCCCATGTGACTCACGGTCATATTAGCGCCCTTCTGGCTAGGGCCAAATCTAGTCCAAATAGCTTAAGTAGGGCAGATATAACCTAGGCTAGCGTGATCCTTATGAGGCGATGCTAAAGCTCTCATGACCCCAACGATCCGCACCTAGCCGTCGCTTGGCCCAAGTCGACTAATCATATTCAGTCTTCTAACATGGTTAACAAAAATATAGTGTCTTTTAACAGCATGATTTGACACAACTGTAAAATCTAATGATCAAATGGGGACAAGAATTACCTAACCTAATTGTTCCAAAAGCAATTCCAATGGCCACTTGATGTTTCTATTTGTTGTGGCATAAGGCAGATCTAGGATAATGTTGACTCACTAGGGAGGGGGTGGCATGATTGGCAGATTCAAGATAGTTTTGACTCACTAGGAAGGGGGAACCATGATCATCCCACCACCGTTTGATCCCTTCAAAAATCGAATCATGAAAAGTCAAGAATAGGCCCGGACAAATTGTTGTGTGCAAAGCTGAACTTGGAAAGAAAGGCGAGACACTCTAGCAAAGAAGGTATTCTTCTAGACAAATTGTTATAAGACAAATTGACAGCCCCTAAGCTAGCCATTCCCGATAAGTTGTCCGGAATTGAACTAGATGAGAAGGGACCATCGAGGGGTGCTAATTGACGAGTTCGTGGTGAAGATCAATGCTTCTCCTGCTCTAAGCCGTGAAACCATGGCACATAGAGAACTGCTGTTTCGACTGGAAGTCTTCAATTGATTAGACCGTAGAAGTCTTCACTGATAGCGTTATCACTCTTCTCATGGGTATATCATACCCTTCTCGCGGCCCATAGGCTCTCTGGAGTTTATTTGAGGATGGCAAATGTTTGCTGGACCTTTGAAGAGGAGTTTTCTTAGCCCACTACACCCTTTGAAGCTAATCAAGTTACAACTTGAATTGCAAAAGCCTATGGAAATGAGACTTTCCCTCCTGATTGGCTTTCTAATCCTTCCTAGTCACTTTGAGACCTTCTTTGTCTTAAATCTTGTTATCCTTGTTCTTCGGATCCGACTACTTGAATGAATGAAATTTTCAGTTTTCCTCCAAACAAAAACAAAAAAGAAGTAGGGGTAAAGCCTTTGGGCCGGATGGCTTTACGGTCGAATTCTATAAGGAAAATTGGGAGACGGTTGGACATTTAGTCACAACAACAGTGATGGACTTATTCACCACGGGGAAGTTTTTAAAGGAGATAAATAACACCATTCTGATGCTGATGCCAAAAGTGCCTAATGCGACTTTCATTGATGATTACAGACCCATCGCCTATTGCAATACTATCTATAAGTGTATTACAAAGGTGCTAGCTAATCGGGTTGCAGCAGTTCTGAAGAGTGTCGTAAGCCCGTTTCAAAGTGCTTTTGTGAAGGGCAGGCGGATTAGGGACAATATCTTGTTAGCCTAGGAACTCTTCTTTAATTTCCACCTTGAGCCCTACTTACCTAAGTGTGCGGTTAAGGTGGACTTCTGAAAAGCCTACGACACAGTTGATTGGGTTTTTCTTGAGAGAGTTCTCTTTGCTTTTGGCTTTGAGTTTGTGACTCGACTTATCATGACTTGTGTGTGCACTCCCAAGTTTTCCATTGCCTTGAATGTGGAGCTTCATGGGTTCTTTGCGAGTAGGCGTGGCCTGTGCCAAGGTGATCCCATTTCTCAATATTTATTTACTTTGGTTATGGAGGTGTTGTCCGGGATCCTAATTAGGTGCTCTTCGAAGTCGAAGTTTAAGTTCTTCTGGAGATGCAAGGCAACGAATCTTTAGCATGTTTTCTTTGCGGATGAAGTCTTCCTGTTTTGTGAGGCTAATTTACCTACTGTGACTCTCCTCAAAGAAGGCCTCCAAACCTTCTCAGCTTGGAGTGGTTTGCTTCTAAATCCTAGCAAGAGCGAGATCTTCTTGGCTGGAGGTTCATCTTCTTTAAAGAATTAGATTCTCCTCTATCTCAGTTTCTAGGAAGGCAACTTATTGGTGCGCTATCTGGGGGTTCCTATTATTACTTCGAGGTTTAGCAAAGTGGATTGTTGCGTTCTCGTCAACCGCATTATAACGAGGGTTCAAGCTTGGACACATCGTTTTCTCTCTTTTGCTGACCGACTTTAGCTTATTAGGTCAATCCTTCATGCTATCCAAGCTTACTGGGTGAGTGTATTTGTTTTACCTTTAGCTATGTTGGACCAGATTGAGAAAATCCTCATACAATACCTATGGAAAGACCCGCAATTGGGTAGAGGGGGTACTAAGGTAGCCTGGGATGATGTGTGCCTTCCAAAAGAGGAGGGAGGGCTTAGTATCCAGAGGCTTTGAGATTGCAACAAGGCCGTCATGCTAAAACATATTTGGCTCATGTTTTCAACAATGAAGCGTTGTGGTGCAAGTGGATTCATTCCACCTTTTTAAAGACAAGGAACTTTTGGGTTGCTAAAAAATCAACCTACTGTTCTTGGGCTTGGAAGAAAATCTTATCTCGTAGGAAGGAGTTTCGGAATGCCTTCTATTGAAGAATTGGAGATGACCTCTCAATCTCACTTTGGTTTGATAATTGGCACCCTAGAAGTCTTTTGAATTTAATCTTTTCGGACTCGATCATCTATAGTTCCAGGCTTTCTAGGCAGGCAACAGTGGCAGATTTTTTCTTTAATGCTGGGCAGCCTCTCAAGATGGTGCTTGAGTCGTGGGAGCACCCCCTCTCAAGCTTTTCTCAAATCTCAAATTGCTTTTATTGGAGGGAGAATTCATCAGGCCGGTTCATTGTTGCTACGACTTGGGAGACTATCAGGCAGAAGATGACTTGGGTCCATTGGCATGTGTTCGTATGGAACAATGCAATCACGACACAGTGTCAAGTAAACCTTTGGCTTATAGCCAAGCGCATGCTTCCCACCCAAGCTCTTTTATTGTCTTATGGTAGAATAAAAAGTGGATCCTGTGCTTTTTGCAATGATATGCCTGATTATATTGACCATCTATTTTTTTGTTGTCATGTCACGGCCGGTGTTGCTTTCTTTTGGGCGGCCAGATGCAATTTGCCTTGGCGTAACAGGTCTTGGGGGGAGAAACTCCGTTGGGCCACCACCTTGCTGTTGGGTAAGGATTTCTATAAATGCATTGCCCGCTTTTCCTTTAGTGCGTTATGTTATATTATTTGGAAAAATAGGAACAATATTATATTTAGAGAATAGCCACTTGCTATCCTAGCTATGAAGAACCATCTTTTTAAAGTGGTTAGAGTTAACTTCAGGAATAGAAGACTGCAGCGGAGCTGGGCATTGACTTGATTATCTTCTCTGGGGACCCTTAATCGCCTCCTTAACTTCAGCTGATGCGTGTATGTTGCTCAATCTAAGGTTGTTGCTGCTTGTTGTGGTAGCTCTGGATCTTTTCTCCTCCCTAGCCGAGGGTGTTTTTGTATCTGGGTGCCGGTTGTCCATGCTGTGCTAGTCTCTTGTTCTTTTTGCTTTTATTGTAGTTTGGTTACCACGTTTGATGGCTTTTACATTTCGGCATCCTTCCACTCATAATGATCTTTTCATCTTAAGTGTAAGTTTTGGTGTCATAATCTTTTGTGTAGTTGGTCATTGCTCAATATAATTATTACCTTTTACCAAAAAAAAAAAATCAAAAAGAAGTTATTCCTAAGATCCACGATGTGAACCTTTTTCAAATTCCCGATCTCGGGCCAAATTGATGCGAGGTGAGAATTGCATCCATGTTCCAAAGTGTGTGGAAAGCTTGTGCCTTAAATGTACCTCAGCCCCCTCATGTTGCCATTCCTCTTGATGAAAAGGTTCCACTATGGCAAGGGTCTGTTGATGAGGCCAGACAATCTGGTAAACGGCAGGCTTAAGGAGTTAGGACTACTGTTTCTAGTTCGGACCATAGCCAAGCTGGTCCCAAACCATTAATAACGATATTTAGTTTTTGCTTTAACCAAATCTCGTGGTTCATGTATTTTTGCCTTATTTTGAAACTCTAAATTTTTGAAATTTCCATAACACCCATGCGTTAACATGTAAATTCATATATATCTTTTTTTCATAATTTTCAGAAAATCAAAGAATATTTTAAATTTGGTCAGGAAAGTAAAATTGTATGTTTTGATTTTGTAATCCACCCAATGAGCCAACAGTCCTCTTAAAAAAATTGTAATGTCTCTAGGGTGGTTGATGAAAAATCCACTTGCTAGTAGCATGTCATCTTATACAACTGCTTCTTATACTGTTGTTGAATTTATGATATGCACATCAACTTTTTATGTTATGAAATGATCAACTTTACAGACCGTGGATAGATTAAGAATTTCTTTGTGTTGTATAATTTTTGAAGGCTTATTCATCATGCAAGGATCTAGTTTGAGAATATTCTTTATTCAGTTAAAAAAAAACATGCATATTTGATTTTTTTTCACTATCATTGAGTCAATCATTTGATTTGTTAAATTAAATCTCGAGTTTGAGCATTTGCAAAATGTGATTCGTTTAGATGAGGAAGTTCGTGGGACTCCATGAAGGTTTTAAAAAAAAAAACAGCAAAGTTTCTTCATTATGTGCAGGAGACGAATTAGGTCACATATGTGGGGGCCGAAAGTCAAAGTTTTGACTTTAGGCACACTTTATATATATAATATAAAAGGAAAAGAAGGGTTTTGCAGGGGGAAACCTAATCCACGTTGAAATTAAAGGGTGGAGTCTCTGCAGGGGGAGCAGAAAAGCCGGTGGGCCCAAGTCAAATATTTGACCTTTGGGCACATGTATAGTAATAGAAATGAATTCCCTCTTTGAGCATGCGTGGAGCGGCTAAAAGCCCTACGAGAGTTAAAGAAAAAGGAGCCGCACGTAAGTGTACGCAAAGCCGCATGAAACCTTGGTTGAGAACGCGAAGACCAAAGATGAACATTGGAGTTCTTGATTTTGGCGTACGTAGAACTTTTTTTTTTTTTAAGCTTGAACAAGCGGTGATTTTGTGCCATGAGTTTATGTCCAAGTGAGTTGTTTATTTATAAACACTTTGGGTTTGAGATTAAATCTAGGTGTGGGAAATACTCGAGCATGTAAGTGATTATAAACTCTGATTCTCCGATTATAGTGGATTATTTGCTACTGGCTTTCTCCGTGAACGTAGGTGCCGATATTCGGACCAATCACGTAAATTTCTGATATCCTTATTATTTTTCATTTATTTCTCTAGCGATTTCGCGTTAACGTAAATTACAAGATTCTGTCATTTCCGTGTATTATATTCCAACATGATTTATGTCATGTTTTGCTTGATTCGTGAGATTAACGAGGAGATGTGTGACTAAGATGCGGATTTATGACTCTTCTTGTAGAGAAAAGTCAGAGAGGATAAATTATGATTATGAAAAAAGCTTGATGAACTAATGAGAGCGACTGCTCGAAAGGACATGAGCTTTGTCGTGAATTATCATGCACGCATTAGGACTTTCAATCTATCAAAGAAATATGTCATATTTCCCAAGTACCACAGTATATCATCATAGTAAGCTTTGTTTTTTCTTTTAGGATGTATTACTTTTGGTTTCAAAAAAAGATAGTACGAGAAAGTGAAATTACAATCTATGACGCATAATATTCAATTACAATGAAATATTATAAAATAAGAGAAAAATTCAAATATACGTTATTTCCCATTTTGTTACCACAAATCTCTTCGACATCATAAAATAAAACAAAACCTTAACATCTTTAACTTTGCTTACAACATTACGACATGACTGGATGCAAGACTGAAAAACACAACTTTTTTTTTCCCGATCATTGCGAAATGCGATAAAATACTGATTTGTGGTTCTACGCATCAGTTGGTTCTTTGTCTATACAATAATTCAGAAAAACAAAGCTGCGTGACCATAGGATGTGCGGTTTGCAGTCAACGAGGTATTTTCCTTGTTATTTCCTCTCGGGCTGAAGAGTCAACGAAGTCCTTGCATTCACAGCAAGTCTTGGCCATCGTCCTTCCTAAGAATATTCGGTAGGTGGCTTGGATGATTTGGCGTGTTCAATCAATTGATTGGTTTTCTTTATCACAAAAATTCAAAATAGTTGTCGTTCAATGTCAAAGAATTATACCTATGGATGGGAACATTGACTAGCAATGCTGTTCGCATTGGAGTTTTGTTTGTTCTAATTGCTTGCAATACACACTTTCAATTTTAACCACCCCGAGCGATTGCTAACCTTTACACCTCCTTCATCTTTATCGTCCAAATCTGAAGAAAATAAAAGACGTGACTTCACAATTCAACACTAATTCACTTAAAATTTGGGCTACGCTTGGTTCTTGCTATAATTCCTCTGTGGACGTAAGTAATGAAAAAGGTAGAATGTAACAGGAAAAAATATATATGAAGAAATTAATCAATTATCCATATCACAAGAATTTAAAATAGTCATAGTTCAATGACGTTTATGGATGTGAACATTAACTTGCAATGCTGTTCACATTGGAGTTTTGTTTGTTCTAATTGCTTGTTTTGGCTAGCCACCGACCTTCGCCAAGGTCAACCACCGACCATCGCTAAGGTCAGCAACCGGCTAGATGAGGAAGAAGAAGAAAAGAAAAAAAAATCACAAAATTAAAAAAAAATTAAAAGTAATTTTGCGTTACAAAAAAACTTAAGGGTCATACCAAATACATTTATGCTCTTTTTTATTATTATTACGGGAATATAAATTTTGTACAATTACCAAACATATTCAAATGCTGAAAAGCTCATCTAGAAAATATAATCAGAAAAAACTATTACTAAGCAAAAGTTATTTCCCAAAATAGAATAGTTATCAAATAGGTCCTAATCAACATGAAATTTGGGCTACGATTGATTCTTGCTATAATTCTTCTCTTAACATAATTAATCAAAAAGTAGAACGTCGTGGGAAAATATATATATATATATATATATATATATATATATATATATACTGTGGAATTAATTAATTGTCCATGTCACAAGAATTAAAAATAGTTGTCGTTCAATGATGCCAAAGAATTGTAGTTATGTATGTGAACATTGACATGCAATACTATTCACATTGGAGCTTTGTTTATTTTAATTGCTTGCAATACACACTTTCAATTCTATTCAGACCTTGAGTGATTGTTGTCCCTTGCCTCATTCATCCTTATCGTCTAAATTGACGAAAATAAAAGATGTGAGTTCAAGGTTCAACACTAATTAATATGAAATTAGGGTTATGTTGATTCTTGCTACAATTTCTCACTAAACATAATCAATGAAAAAGGTAGAACATAACATGAAAGAAGGAAATCTAAATTTTATCAATGATATAAATATGAAAAGTTCACAGCAGCATCAAAAATTAATCATTCAGCGATCAGCCCTTTACTCTACCTAAATTATAACACCATAAAGGTGTTCTAGCATCTTATCTTATATCAGCGACTTGACTATAACAGTGTTCACAAAAAGAACCTGGTCGGCGGTGCCCTGAAGCTTTATGCCTCTCGGTGGCTGCCGAACATATGGAGAGCAAGAAATGTGAAGAAGCAAGCCGAGTCCGACTTGGATTCGGACTCTGACAATGAAGAGCTGACATGGAAGGACCGGCTTCTTCTGGAGTCGATAATTAGCTTGCTTCCTGTGGAGAAAGGCGCTGTTTTGCGCAGTGTCTGCTGTAGCTCTTGAAGGCGGCGAACATTCTAAATGCATCTTCTTCGAGGACGGAACTGGCCAAGAGAGAGGGGCTTCGGCCGAGCACAGCGAAGCACACCGGAACGGTGGCGTTTCACTGCCTCAAATTCGCCGTCAGCAAGTGACGTCGAGGAATGTACATGAAAAGTTGACACGTTAGACCTTTATCATTGGGCGAAAAATCAATGGGAACTTATATGGGCGGGGACCGAAAGTTGATTTTTATAAGATAAAAAACCGTTTTGACCAAAATTGAAAACTAATCTAAATTTTTTTATTTTGAAGAGAACTGGACCGCAAATTACCAGCAATATTAGCAATTTATCAAAAAAAAAAAAGAATCCAATAAATGAGTAAATAATAATTTTTTTTTCTCAAATTTTTTAACGACACAATTTAACACAATCACAAAATCTGATTATCACATGTAAACACGAATCACCGGTCTTAGTTGTTCCCAATGCAATTCCAATGGCCATTCCGAATGCAAGTCCAATGGTCATTCCAAGGTTTATATCGCTCATGGCATGATTATCATCACCATGATTTGTAAGGCCAGGTTGACTTTGGCTTGTTGGGCAGGGGGGAGAATGATCACGGCACAGGTTGTTTCCTTCAAAACTCGAATTGGGAAAGGTCGAGAATTGGCCCCCGCTAGGAATCGGCCCAGACAAATTGTTATATGCAACGCTAAACCTAGACAGAAAGTTGAGACGCGCTAACGAGGAAGGTATTCTCCCGGACAGATTGTTGTAAGACAGATTGAGAGTCTCTAGGTTAGTCATTTCGGATAAATTGTCTGGAATTGAACCTGATAAGAAGTTATTGCTGAGAACAAAGATACGAACATCTTTTAAATTCCCGAACTCCGGGCAGATTGATCCGTTGAGAGAGTTGCCTCCGAGATCCACAGTCGATGGAAAGCTTGTAAATTGTGTGTACTGCAGCACCCCCGAGGTCTTATTCTTCTTCCAGAAGAACGGAAAATCAGAAGGTTCCGTGATTGACATATTCCTGTGGATGAGGGCAGGCAATCCGGTTATCTCTTTTGGGATCTCGCCCACGAACGAGTTCATTTGTAAGTCCAGATAAAAGAGAGATTGGAAGTCACCGATCCACGACGGAATCGTTCCACCCAATCTGTTCCAGGACAAATCCAGCAACTGCAAACGGGTGCATCCACGCAGCCACTGGGGCATGGAACCCCTCAGCCGACTATTCGCCATGATAAGAACCTTAAGCTTTGGAAAATTCAAACTCGCATCGCCGGGCAATTCTTCATCAAAGTAATTGAGAGTGAGAACCAAAACTGTCAAATTTCTGCAGTGCTGGAGGATCCCGAGTGCAGATGAGACGTTTGATAGGCTCGAATTCGATATCGACAGGTAAGCAAGGCTGGAGAAGTTCCTGAAGCTTTGAGGTATCGGGGTTGTGAACTTGTTCCGTGCAAGGTTCACACTCTGCAGCTTCTGGCAACTGGGCAAATCCTCGGGGAAAGGACCCCTGAAATTGTTGGAACCTAAATCCAGAGACACCAGACTGCTCATTGCCGAACAATTAAGAACTATCGTCCCGGTCAGCGAGTTGTTATTCAAATTGAGAAACTTAAGTGATGGCAAATTGGACAAGGAAGATGGGATGGAGCCTGCGAAGCCATTGGTCTGAGCTATGAAGAACTGCAGCTTCTTCATGTTCTGAAACGCATCTGGGATTGATCCCGAGAATTCGTTTGCCGAAATGTCCAGCCGAATTAGTTCTGTCAGATTACCGATCCCGCTGCCAAGCGGCCCTGAAAATGAGTTTTCCTGAAGGCTCAATTGGACCAACTGACCCAAAGTGAAGATATCTTCACTGATCCCACCTGTGAGATTATTCGTGGCCAGAGAAAGGTTCTGCAAGGAGCCACAATTGCCAAGTCCCGGCGGGATTACGTCAGAGAAATAATTGGCTGCCAGATTAAGCACCTGAATGAGGGTTGAGTTCACGCAAAGCCACAGGGGCAGAGACCCCCTGAAAGAATTCTCAGAAATGTTGAAAACGCGGAGGGAGGGCAAATTGGCGCTCTTGGGGACCGGTCCCGAGAATTCATTGTGGCTGAGATCGAGAACCTGCAGATTAGGGAGGTGGAGGAGCGATTCCGGAAGTGTGCTCTCGAGGAGGATGTGAGAGAGATTGAGGAATCTCAGCTGGTCTAACTTGCCGATCGAGTCCGTGAGGTTGCCCGCAAGCATCTTGCTCGCGAGGACCAACTCCACCACCCTGCCCAAACTGGAGGGACCATCGCTTAGGCTGAGAGAAGACCAAGAGTCGCACACCACGCCCAGCCAGTTGCAGCAATTAGCGTTGGCGTTGAGTTCCCAACCTTCGATTGGGGACTCAAAGTTGCTCATCAAGTCTAGCAATGCTTTGGAATTGGTCGAATTGCACACAAGGTCCTCTTGAGAGTGCAGGACCTGCGCTTGGAAAATAGCCAAGCGACAGCAAGGGCCGCCCACAGCGAATCTCGAACGCCCATATGAAGAAACAGAGCACCCAAAAAGAAAATTCAATGTGATTGATCACAGAAAGGGTTGGGAAAGTAACCGAGGAAAAGGGTCGTGGACGGATTGACGGAGAGACCTGTCTTGAGAAGGATCAAGATTTATGTCTTGCGAGAGAACGCGTGCATGGAATCTTTCTTGTTCAGTGGGAACCCAAAAAAGAAGAACAAGCCCACCCCGCGGTGGACGAGTTGATTCATGCCTTTACCCCTCAACCGGAAGGATAGAGGTTTGAAACTTCTCGGCCCCATTGCATGACTTACCTGCGATGCTATGAGAGGTGGGTCCCTATGGTGCTGCCCTGGATTTACATTGCTAGCTGCCGGTTGTATGGCGATTTCTGGGTCACCAAAAAAAAAAAAAAAGAAGAACAAGGTAACTAGTGGTTCAGGTGACGGAAGTGGGCCAGAGGAAAGGAAGAGCTGCGATTTGACTCCATTTCAACGCGCCCTTCTACTTATATTTCTATGTATTCTGTAACTGTAATTAATCATATTATTATATACATATATGTATATATGGGGAACTCAACCTAGTATCAAAGTAGAAGGTGCTAAGTTTAAATAATTTTAGAGCCCTTATTTGTCTCCTCTGTTACATGTTTCCTCGTTTAGTCTATAATTTAATTTACACATGAGGAATTGCTCTTTCTATTAATCTTTCATTTTGCAAAGTCCACTGTCACAATATCCAAGGAGAATAAAATCTGAATTCTTAGGCTACCATAATCCTAATTTAGGAAAAGATGCCAACGTACGCGATAATCCTCTTAACAACAATTAAATGAGATTCCTTGATCTAATTGGACTCACATGCAGACACTAAATAATATGTTTAGACATGATGCAGTTAAATATAATAGAGATCCTCCATGCTTCAAAAAGTTTAGGATTAACTGACTTATCTTTCTCATTCTTGTCAAACATGGTAGGTGGAGATATTGGAGTTTCAGTTCTCTTGTAATTTTTCACACCAAACTTCTTGACTAATCGTTTGGAGAAAATATAAAATAGTCAGTAACCCCACGCCATCAACCTACTTGGATTGGCTAGAAAATAGAAAAAGAAAGCCTTGGATTTTTAATCTTTTCTATTTTCTAGCCAGCCCAAGTCAGAAAACACGTGTCACCATTGAGTGAAGCCACTTAGGCTCACGCACGCCACGTAGGTTGATGGTGTGGTTCTTATTAATCATTGAATATTTTCTCCTCTTGCATCACGCTAGGGTTTTGTCATTAATCGGACATCTTACTAACCCCACTTGATTTGTGGCTTTTCCCATTAGAGTCATGGGCATTAGTAGGGTATCGAGGAAATTGCCTAAATTGTTGCCCGAATACATGACGATACTTTTGAGATTTACTTCAACGTTTGAATTTTAACATTTCAATAACCCCTTAGTTTAGCTTCTTACCGGAGGATTTCAGATTTATATATTAGCAAAGAAACGAATGTAAATATTTGCAGATTAAGCGTGCAATACAATATATTCTGATTTGCGACATCGTCAAGTTTGAACTATCTACTCACGCTTTGTCTTTAGTTTATTTGATTCAAGAGAATAGTACAATATTTTATCTACCCAAAATTTCTCTTTATAAGATTGAGTTTTTTCCGTAAAAGAACTCCCCAAAAAAGGGATTTATTGCATAATTATAACTTAAAGAGTAATATCATACTTGATAATAAAAATCTAGCAAGGTCCAAGGTTGGCAAGCACGAGCCTTGCCATAGGCTCAAGCTTGCCTTTGGCCAATCACCGGCTGTTGCCATGTCCAGTGACCAATAGAAGATGAAGAAAGAGGAAAAGAAAATATAAAGGGAAAAATTATAAAGAAAAAATTAGAAGGAAAAATAAAATTAAAAATTCAATTTTTTTAAAATAAAATAAAATTTAATTAAAAGGGAGTGCACGAAGGAAAGTTCAACCGAATTTTTCATACCGAAAAATGAAAAATATTTTATAATTTATTTTCAAATTTTAATCAATCATAAAAATATAATCATTTTTTTAAATGAATGTTACATATGAAATCTAAAATTCAAATATGAAAGTGAAACCACACTCCAAAATTGAAACCAAAATGGGATTGCAACTCCTTGTCGTACGGCGAGAAAAGAGCGGCCTGATGACAGGGACTAGACCCATTTATCCGGGAATCTACGGTCCAAATCTGACCAAAAGCAAACGCGAGTTCAAGGGACTAGACCCATTTTTTCCCGGTAAGTTCAAGGTTCAAAAGTGACAACTCTTTTTTATTTGCTTCTTTGGTTTTTATGAGGGTTAATATCTTGAAAAACCCCAAACTGGTATACTTGTGACAAATTTACCCCAAACTATTTTTTTGACCAACAAAAACCCCAAATTGGTATACCTTTGACAAATTTATCCCAAACTTGTACACTTGTGACAAATTTACCCATTGTTAGTTTTCATTAAATTTTATTCTCAAATTATTAAGTTAAATGATATGTGACAATTGACCGGTATACCAATTTAGGAGTTTACACTATGTTTGTCACAATTTACAATTTTTGCGATTTTTTTGTGGTATTAATCCAATTTAACATAGGGTATATTTATCACAAATTTACCATTTTAAGGTTTTTTGCAATCGAATAAATTAGTTTTTGGTAAATTTGTCATAAATGTATCAGTTTAAGGTTTTTTATAGTCAGTCGGGGTAAATTTGTCACAAGTATACTAGTTTGGGGTTTTTTATGATAAAAAAAATAGTTTGGGGTAAATTTGTTACAAGTGTACCAGTTTGGGGTTTTTTAGGGTATTAACCCTTTTTATAATCAACTGGAAATATGATGGGATTTTAACTCGGTCCACTTTTACTTATTTTAAGATTATTCATGCATATTGAGATTCTATTTGAGATGCTTGTAAAAAACGACTTATCTTTTTGTTTTTTTCTCTTATCACCAACGATGGAAGAAACTCGATTTATGATTTTTTTTTTTTTTTGGTAAGTTCAAGGTTCAAAAGTAATAGCTCTCTTTTGTTTGCTTCTTTGGTCATTACAATCAACTTGAAATATGATGGGATTTTAACTCGGTGCATGTTTTACTTAGTTTTAGATTATTCATGCACATTGAGATTCTACTTAAGATGCTCATGGAAAACAATTTCTCCTTTTTTTTTTTCTTTTTCTTGTTATCACCAACAATGGAAGAAACTCGAGTTATGGTTTTTTTTTTTTTTTGGGTCAGTAAATTGAAGGTTCAAAAGTTATAACTCTCTTTTGCTTGCTTCTTTGGTCGTTATACTTGGTCCATCTTTTACTTAGTTTTAGATTATTTATGCACATTTAGATTCTAGTTGAGATGCTTATGGAAAACGATTTCTCTTTTTTTGTTTTTCTCTTATCATCAACAATGTAAGAAACTTGAGTTATGGTCTTTCTTTCTTTCTTTCTTTCTTTTGTCAGTAAGTTCAAGGCTCAAAAGTAATAACTCTCTTTTGTTTGCTTCTTTGGTCATTATAATCAACTTGAAATATGATGGAATTTTAACTCTATCTACCTTTTACTTAGTTTTAGATTATTCATGCATATCGAGATTCTATTTGAGATGCTTGTAAAAAATGACTTCTCCTTTTTTTTTTACTTTTTCTCTTATCACCAATGATGGAAGAAACTCAAGTTATGATTTTGCTCTTTTTTTTTTTTTTTTTGTGTGTGTCGGTAAGTTGAAGGTTCAAAAGTAAGAATTCTCTTTTGTTTGCTTCTTTGGTCATCATAATCAATTTGAAATATGATGGGATTTTAACTTGGTCCACCTTTTACTTACTTTTAGATTATTCAAGCACATTGAGATTCTATTTGAGATGCTAGTGGAAAATGACTTCTCTTTTTTCTTTTTCTAGTTATCACCAATGATGGAAGAAACTCAAGTTAGCTAATTCATTGATAGATGTCAAAACACATTGAGATTCTTTTAGTGTATTAGGGATGCAGCATGACCATGTGTTGTAATAGTACCGGTCCTTTCCCTGCGCTTTGTGCAGAGCATTTGACATAATAATTTGTTGTCAATTTTGTGAATGAACTTCTACCTTGTAATTCCATGAACTCTATTAGTTTTTATAATTCGAATAGAGAAAAGTTCTTTGTTGCCTTAGCTATTTTTTAAAGCTATTGTAATTGTGAGATTTTGTTAGACTACTATCAACTATTATAAAAACTTAAGATGTTATATAAAGGCATAGCTTATTATTTAAATATCCTAACACTCTCATTCATGCTTACTCTAGTCTATTTTGCCTTGTACTAAGCATAAAATTCAATTGGGAAGACACATGAGGCTTAGAAAGATTTAAATTAAGAACTTCTGGCTCTATTACTACATGAGATTTTGTAAAACCACTGCTAACTATTCTAAGAAATTAAGTTATGAATGAAGGCGTAGTTTATTATTTAAATATTCCAAAACAAATAATTTGAGTTAAGGGGCCATGTATAATAGAAAAAAAAATGATAACATTACATGGTAGGAAAGGAATTTACAAATGATTTTTTAGCTTGGTTAACCAATGTTCCGAAATACCTTTACCTTGGGTTAACAAGAAGTAACGGCGAAGGAACAATACAAGACCTTTCATAAAAGAAACCCAATTTTATTATTTGTACTAAAAGAAATATCTGAATTGAGAGAAACTAAAACAGAAAAAGATGGCTAATCGGCAATGGGATGATTGATTAATCCTCGGTAGTGGGATGAAATAGCGAGGTTAGAGAGGAGAAGAGAACAATTTTAGTGGGAAGTGGATGGCAAGTGATAGGTGAAGGATTTCGAGTCACTTGTTGGAGAGTTTATCTACTGGTTCGCAGTTTAAGTCAATATAAGTGTAGAAGCCCCGACATTCAGAAGTTAAAAAGTCTCCTTCATGAGTGAATTGACGGGTATTTATAATGAGAGGATCAAAAGGATTAATTGAACAGGATTATACAATGTGGCAATCCTGGCGTAAGAAACTGGCAGCAAATAGTCTGCCACGTGTCTGAGATACACAGGCCAATTATAGACAGCCACATGCCAAGGGGGTACGAGTCTATGCTAAGCACATTAGAAGGTTTAGAGAATATGGCAGGTCATTCTTTACAAGTTTCACTCTGAGCTCAACAAGCCTAAACTATCTAAATTATCCCAAATGGACAAGAATCTTGCCATCTATCCAAAGTATATTCATGATTGTATAAAGGAATAACATATATATATATATATATATATGTATTTGTCATGAATATGAAATAAAAAATATACGCATCTACTACTATGTATAAATGTAGGACATATAAATTACATCAGGGATTCAAAAAATGAAATGTTAAAAGCATAATCAGAGATTAATCATTCAATAACCAAACCTGATTATTGTACAAATTAGAACACCATAAAGCTGTTCTTACGTCTTATCTTATACTAACGACTAATTAAAACACTAAATTCAATATCAGTAGGAATGGCTTCTAATATTTTGTGAAGAAGTGTAGTGAAATTGCAAGGACTGAGCCAAAAGAGCGAAGAGGCTCTTTGTTCTCCATGCGTCTGCAATCTACAAATAACAAAGTCTAACATAAATTTGCAGGCCTCAGGTGTAGGACCATATATCTAGTTTTCAAATCATACCTAGTCCACAACCATTGATATGCCTGGGTTAATTTTTTAGTTCAACTTTTTTGCTTAAACCAAATCTCGTTCTTCAAATTTATACGACACTCATATATAAACACGTAGATTCACACACACGCACACACACATATTCATAATTTTATGAAATTCGAATAATATCTTGATGGGAAAGTAAAAAATAATGTTTTGTTTTTAGTTAAATTTAAACAAACGGTTGACCTAAAAATTCAAAGGATGTGCCTCAAACTTGAATCAGATTTTATGAGGCAACCATTGATAGTTACAAGGTCAGAAGCAAACATGTAGGCAGAATTCGTAAATCAAAATTTTGCGCAAGTGATGCTAGTGAACATGTAACAGTGATCACATTTGGTGTAGATGCTAAATAGATTATTCATAGGCTCCAATGCAATCATATGTCATTCCCAATGAGTTTTACCCAGCTCTTTGGAAAATTGGTAATTCAAAATTCTCGAATTTTTGAATTGCACTATGCGCAGGTTTAATTTATCCATTCTTTTCTACATTACTCTAAAAAAAGTTGTTATCTGTTGCTTTCCATGGTTTCACATTTTGCAAGGTAGCCAGCGTCAACTAGGTTTAGGGTGCTAAATTCTAGAACATTGCCTAACATTGTCTTTATATAACTATTCCTTCGCCAACTTGGATGTTGGTTTACAGTTGATTATATGTGCATCGTATTTTCATGTTGTGAAATGACCAACTTACAGACCGTAGATATAGGTTATAAATTTTGGTTGTTACATATCTTTTTCATCCTTGACTATAAGGTAAGAAGCAAGTCTTGGAATATTCTTTCTTCGGTAACAGGGCCCTCATAGAGATATTTATTTGATTTCTCCCCATCATTGAATCAACTGCCGATTTCTTTCTGGTATTGTACTCTGTTTATAAAATTAATGAGGAGATACTTTTCTTTTCTTGGTCTAAAATGAGGGATGCTTTATAAAAACGTGGATTAACGAAATTTCTTGACGAGAAAAGTCAAAGTAAAATAGTTTACTCCGGAAAAGCTTGAGAGAGACTGCTTAGAAGTACCCGGACTTAGAGGGAAATTTGCATGTCCACATTGGGACTTTCAATCTTTCAATTAACCATATTATATTTTTTGGAGTACAACCGGGTATCATCTGATCAAGTGTTTTTTCTTTTTCTTTGAGGACGTATTGCATTTGATTATACAGAAAGAAAGTAAATGAAAAATAAACTGAATTTTCTGGCATTTAGTATCCAATTACAACGACACGTCATATAATAAAATAAAATTTCGCATTTATGTTTTCTCCTATTCAATTACAACAAATGTCTTTAATATTGTAGAATAAAATATATAAAAAAAAAAACACAGTATTTTGTACTCAGTTACAATGGTATAGATGTAGCCAAATGCGAGACCTAAAGATGAACACTTTTTTTTTTTTTTTAAATTATCAATATTAGGCAATATTAAGCGACATCTCGTACTAGTAAGTACAAGGTGTGAAAAAAAACACTGACTCTCAATTTTACAAATTAATGAAAAGGGTAAAAATTCACCGACAACAAAAAATGATGGGATTTTACTTGGTCAAAGTAGGAAAATTGCTTTCCAATGTGGGATTCGTAAGAGTATCACCGCATGTTTGTTGACACTAAAAAATGATCAACTAATTTGAGTTGATAAGAGTTCCAATCCTTAGGAGTTAAAGTTGGTCGATGAAATCCTCAACAGAGCTGTTGACAACAAGCAACAACAAATGGTGGCTAATTGTAGCAGATGATCCACGCATGGAAAGAAGAAATGAAAGTATGTCAACACATGCAATCGCCAAGTGATGGCGCCGATCGTTTTTGAAATTGTAAGTTCTTATAGATAAGTAAAATAATAGGAGCCACATACGGCATATGTAACTCCTCCGTAACTATTTATAAGTACGCGTCAATGGCTAGTCGCAACGTGCTTTTTGTAAAGGTTCATCATTACAGAACACATAATGTTCTTCATTTTCTATCTTCTTTTGCTTTCTAGTATCATTTATATTGCTAGCCACAATTGTTTCCAATATTCGTACATTTATATTCCACACGAAATTCCATCGGAGGTGCTTGTGGGAAACTATATCTACCTTCCATTATTACGAGCGATGGAAGAAACTGAAGATATTAGCTAGGCTGTGAGTTATATATTAGGGTATTTGTACTTCGATTATAGTGCATTTGAGATACAACATATCCAAGTGTTATACTAGAAATGGTCATTTACCCGCTTCGCGCGGAGCCGTTTGGATGGTATTGTTGTCCATTTTGCAAATGAACTTCTAACGTATAATCCCATGATTTACTGTTGATATTTATAATTTAAACAGAGAAAAGGTCCTTTGTTGCACTTGCACTAGCTATACTTTAAAGCTACTGCAATCAATTTGAGTTAACGGATCATGAATGATGGAAAAAGAAAACGAGAACATTTAGGGGCAGTAAACGAAGACCTCGTGGTATAAAAATATTCTTAAGCTTATCAAACTAAATATTAAAGGAAAAATTACCTAAAAAGTCCCGAATCTATTGTATGGAGACCAATTCTCATTTATGAATCTTTCAATTGTGTGAATCTAGTTCTGAACATTTTGATAATTTACTAATTTAGTCATAAACCTTTTGAAGATTTGCAAAAGGTTTAGGACTAAATTAGCATAAGTAAAAGGTTTAAAATTGAATTGTCAAATCATTAAAAGATTTAGGACTAAAGTGGTCTCCATACAATAGGTTTAAGACTTTTTAGACAATTATCTCAATATGAAAGGAGGATATCTAAATTACATTGTTGGATTTGAAAAAGAAATATCCAAAGGATCATTAGAAATTAATCATTTAGTGACCATACCTTCAATACACCTAAATTAGAACATCATCAAGATGTTCTTGCTTCTTATCTTTTATCGCGACTAAAGCAAAAACAGTTATTACAAAAGCAGTAAGGGACTACTTATAATCTTTTGGTATACGCCACGTGCTCTTTCTTTAGCTGCTAAAGAATTTAGAAGGGTGAATTTTTTTTTTTTTATTTCCCAACGAAGAGAATCTGCAATTTGGTCGTCGATGCCCTGAGGACTTGCGCATCTCGGTGGCTGTCTGACGCATCAAGAGCTAGGAATGTGGAGGAGCAAGCTGTGTTCAAGTCGGCAAACGACGTTGGCCAGAGCGGCAGTGTGTCGGTGCCTCAAATCCAAGTCGGCCAGTGAAGTGGAGATAATTTATATGTAGATTTTTCTTTTTGGTCATAATATGTGGATTTTTTTTTTTAACAGATAATATGTGGAGTTGACACAATAGAACTTCTTTGTCATCATTGGATGAAAAGATAACGGGCATAGATATGGGTGTGCACTGAGAAATAGTGCTTTTTAAGAGAATTGGGCCGTAAATAACCAAGTATTAGAATTTTATCAACATCTAGTAAATGAAATTGACGCCATTAGTTCTCAAATTTTAGCCAAATATATAATATTGTCCCTAAAAATTTTATTTGATCAATGTGATTTTGGAACCATTTCTAAATATTCAATGTAATCTCTAAAGTTTCAATTTATTTAATATAGTTCTCCATCTTTCCAAAATTAAGTCAAATCAGTCATTTTGTCCTATTTACAAGTTTCCATGTTTTTATCACATTTTCACCTTTTTGATCTTAATAAATAATTAGGTAGTTCCATTTAAGTAAAGTTTAGCTTATGCTCTCTATAATACTAAAACTAGAAATTATTTAGAGTTGTATCAAGTTGATATTCGAACTGTTTTATATCTAAATATTTTCACCTTTTCAATAATCTAAATCTTGTTCCTCATTTGTTAGATTCATTTATCTATGTATGCTTACACTTATATTAATCCAAATCTTGTTCCTGATTTGTTGGATTGACAAAATTTTCAATCTTTTTTGTTCGGTATTCTAAAAAAAATAAAATATATATTTAGATTAATATAAATACATCTACCTATAAATAAATTAATATCATTCCTAGATGTACTTATGAAATCACTTGGAAATTAAATAACTGGAATATTAACGCCATATAACTTTAACTTAGGTTCTGCTTTTATTATTATAGAAATTATAAGTTGAATTTACTTAAAAGGAACTAATGTAATATTTTATAAGGACCGAAGAGGTAAAAGGGCAATAAATAATAGCAACATCGTAATAGAAAGGCAATTTTTTTTTTACTGATCTAGGAATATGATTGAAATAAAAAGATTTGTAAAATCTGGGCAACAATGTAATTATGAAAACTTATTAATAATACTCAACAAGTAATTTGACTTTGTTGAAAGTTAAGAGACTATATTGAACAAATTGAAAGTTAAAGTACTATATTGAACATTTAGGAATAGACCATATTGAATGAATTCTAGGATGACATTGCAACTTGGGTTAATGGACTACTCCGATCATTTCCTTTTCGAATAAATGAGTAAGTTACAAACTTGACTTAACACGAGCACAAAATCTTATTATCACACGCGAATAATCCAATTAGAAGGAAGGGCCTGCTTACGGTGGGCCTTGATGGACGGGATTCACGAGGTGGATGAGCTCACTCTTTTTTTTTTTTGGGACGAAAGTGCGATTGATTTCATTTACTTAGGAAGGTTTGGAGCGATTACATCAAGAACATCAGCACATAATAAATCTACCAAGGCTATCGGAGGATAAATTACCCAATTACTCGGAAGGATATTCTCTCTTTGGGCTTTCACAGTCTAGTCCGCTGGCTTGTTGGCCTCTCTACTACAATGGGCCAAGGAAAGGCCCTGAAATGCTTTTAAATTTTCCTTGATCCGGTCCACAATTGGCTGTAGCTTCCAACTGAAGTCTTCGGCAAAGTGAACCGCACGCACAAGCTTCTGACAATCTGAGTGAAGTTGAAGTCTTTCGTTCGTGCGGTGCGAGAGGAAAGTTAGGGTTTCCAGCAAAGAGAGGGCTTCCGCTTGTTCCGCCGAATCAGCCTCCACCAACTTTGAGAATCCATCAAGTAAGCGTCCCCGCGAGTCCCTGCAGAGGCAAGCTATGGCTGCTCTGGTTGTTGTACTTCCCCTGTTTTCATCTCGTCTTGCGGTCGCTCCTTCTGGGCCCGATGTCGTTGCTTCGTTTCTGGTGAAGGAGGCATTGATGTTGACGCGGAGAGAGCCCTCTAGCGGGGGTCTCGCTGTTGCATCTTTTCTGTTCTTCTATTGTAGGTGTCGAAGTTGGTTTGTAATGTTGCTGCTCTGTATAGGATATGTTTAGGGTGAAGGGGCTTGTTCTCAAAGATGTGCTGATTTCGATCTTGCCATATACACCACAAGGTAGTTGCTATCTGGTTAAATTTTGTTGCACGCTGAGGGTCCTCTTTCCTGCTATGCAACCATTCATCAAATTAGGTTAATCCGACCATGTTTATCTTGATTTGCAGCAATTCATCTTTCCATATTTGTGCTGTCCAGGGGCATAGCAACAAGGTGTGTTCGATTGTCTCAGCTTCTTGATGACACAAAGGGCAAAGCGATGTAGGTACTATTTTCCTTCGGTTCAGATTGTCCATTGTAAGTAGTGTGTTTTGGCATGCGTTCCATAGAAATTGGTTGACTTTAGGTAGAGTTCCAGCATGCCATATATATTTCCATAGTTCTGGCTTTATCTGGTGGGATGATGTTGCTATTGTTTAAGGTGCTTTTGCTTTGCGACCCCTTGTGGTAAAGTAGCCACTCTTTACTGAATATAGCCCTGATGTTCCTTGTGTCCATACAAGTTTATCTTCTGCTGTGGGTAAGCCGATAGGAGTAGCAAGGACTTCCTTCACCCTTTGTTCATCAAACAGCATACGAATCAATGGTTCATTCCATGTACTTTTCCCCTGTTCCATAAGTCCCTCTACTCTCTCAGGTTCATCTCTCGTTGCCGGGCCTCCAATTGGACCACTTCTCAGCCATTTATCTTCCCGCACCATAATTTTCTGCCCATTCCCAATGGACCACATCATATTTGGGCATATAGAGTCCCGTCCCATGATTATGCTTCGCCATCCCCATGAGGGTCTTGAGTCGTTTCTAGCTTTCCAAAAGTCGCAATGCGGGTAATATAAACCCTTCAATAGTTTACTCAACAAAGATTTAGGTTGCTGCGCTATGTGCCAAGCCTGCTTTCCTAGCATCGCCTCATTGAAAACTGTCAAGTCTTTGAAGCCAAGCCCTCCTTCTTCTTTTCTGAGCTTTAAAATCTCCCATTTCTTCCAATGAATCCCAACAGATCTCTTCCCACTCTTCCACCAAAAATTTGCGATTTTCTTCTCAATTGCTTTGCATATGGATACCGGGATTTTAAGAATTGACATGACGTATTGAGGAGTTGCTTGCACCACTGATTTGATTAAAATCTCTTTCCCTGCTTTGGACAATAGGTTTTCCTTCCAACTTTTTAACTTCTTATTCACTCTAGCCAAAATCCATGCAAAAACATCTTTCTTGGATCCTCCCCAATCTGAAGGAATACCTAGGTATTTCCCTGTTTTGTCTATCTCAAGGACCCTCAACACTGCTGCCATGTTCTTTCTTAAACTTACAGGGCAACCCTTGTTGAAAGAAATACCTGATTTGTTTAGATTAACAGCCTGTCCTGATACGAAGCAGTATTGGTGTAAAATTTTTGCCAAATTTTGACATTCCACTATAGAACCATGAAGGAAAAAGATTGAATCATCCGCGAACAGTAAATGTGATAAGATAGGGCAACCACTGTTCAGTTGAATTCCCTGAATTGTACCATCTTCTACTGATTTTTTCATCAAATGGGAGAGGACATTTGTTGCTAAGATAAATAGGTAAGGGGTAAATAGGTAAGGGGATAAAGGATCACCTTGGCGAAGAAAGGCTGAGGCTCACCATTAAAATTAATGTTGAATGAGACAGTAGACACGCATTGCATCACCCATTGCACCCACTTCTCACAGAAACCTATCTGAAGTAAGCATTCTCGAAGAAAATCCCATTCTATTCGGTCGTAGGCCTTTTGCATATCTACCTTTAGCACTGCTTGGAATTTACGTTTCCTCTTCCGAGTTCGCAGCTTGTGGAGAACTTCTTGCACAATAAGAATATTGTCTTGAATTTGTCTTCCCCCTACAAAGGCACTCTGTTCTTCTGCTATGATGCTTGGTAGCATGGGCTTTAGTCTATTTGTCATCACCTTGGATATTATTTTATAAGCGAAGTTGCATAGGCTAATTGGCCAAAATTGTTCAAGCTTTTCAGGGTTGAGGATTTTGGGAATAAGTGTAATTTGGGTTCTGTTTATATCGGGATTTAGGTAACCCATCTCAAAAAAAGTCTGCACCTCACTGAATATGTCTTTGCTTATGGTAGTCCAATGGTTGCGATAGAATAGTCCGTTCAGCCCATCTGGCCCGGGAGCCTTGGATGCACCTAGCTGTTGCATTGCTGCTGTAATTTCCTCCATAGTGACTGGTTCCACTAATTTTTGGTTCATATGCCCATCCACTAATGTTGGAATTTGTTGAATGACAGGTTGTAGGTGACGCTGTCCCACTGATTTGTATAAGTCACTGAAATATAATGCGATGGTGTCCTTCAAAGCCTGCTCTTCCTTCACCCATTCATTTGCCCCATTTTTGAGAGAGGTAATTCTGTTTTTAGCTCTTCTCTGAATCGTAGTCGCATGAAAAAACTTTGTGTTTCTGTCTCCCCATTTTAACCACGTGATTCTAGAGCGCATACCCCAATACATCTCCTCTTGCCTCCATAGTTTTTTAATTTCCTGAGTGATTCTTCTTGCTATTTCGCTTTCTTTGTCCATATGAGGGTCATTTGTTATCCTTTGTAACTCATTCTTCAACTCAGTAATTCTGATTTTTGCATTGCCGAGGCTTTTCTTACTCCAGCTCTCCAAAGTTTGTGCCACTTTCTGTAGTTTCTCCACCATATTCAAATTTTGGGATTCTAGCTCAGCCCATGTTTTGTTGACAAGTTGCCCACATTCCTCATTTCCTGACCAGAATGCCTCATATTTGAAAGCCCTCTTTTTCCTCTTCGTTCTCCAGTTAAATGAAAGAAGAAGCGGACTATGGTCTGACCCAATGGCTGGAAATGCTGAACAATCAGCATTAGGAAATGCAATTCTCCATTCTATATCACATAGCGCTCTATCCAGTCATTTCTTGACTAATTGCTCCCATGTTCTGTTGTTTTTCCAGGTGAAGGCGCAGCCCTTGCTCTTGAGATCCATTAGCGAGCATTGGAACAGAAAGTCCCTGAAAGCTGTGAGCCTGTAAGTTTCAGCCCTCTTCTTACCTATTTTCTCCCAATGGTACATTATATCGTTGAAGTCCCCCAAGCAAAGCCAAGGTAGGTGGTGTCTGGTGCTGAATCTGAATAGAGTCTCCCATAGCAACACTCATTCATGGAATTCATTAGGAGCATGGACAAAGGTGATACGCATCCGTTGCTGTGTTTCCTTGGTTAAGCTTTGGACAGTAATATAGTTTTTTGACCAAGAGCCTATTTGTAATTCCACCTGCTCATCCCAGAAGAGAGCTAGACCTCCTGCATAGCCTTCCGGATATACCACAAAACTGTTTTGGTATCTCAGCCTTCTCCGTATATGTTGTACTTTTTGTTCTTGATTTTTAGTCTCCATTAGAAAGATAACACTAGGCCTTTCCTAGGTCACTAGGACCCTCAAAGCCTGGATTGTCAGGAGAGTGCCCAGCCCTTGACAATTCCAGCTTAGTATTTTCATGGATAACTCGGTGGCTTATTAGGGCTAGCCACCAAAGCCCACTGATCTGACTCCTCCACCACATGGATGGGAGTTTCCAACAGCTGAGTATTATCAATATTCTGATTTTTTGAAGATTGGGCACCATACGGGCAAAAGCGTTTGACTTTTTTACCATTTGTGAACTTGGAATTTTTGGATTTGGATTTGAACAACCGCTTTTCCCCTGATAGTGTCGATTCCATATCCACAACTGCCTCCTTGAGTTGTTGCTCATATAATACCATAGCAGATTTAGCATCAACACAGCTACTTCCTCTCTTCTGTGGTCCTCTTTCCTCCCTGATGAATAACTCTATCTGCTACTGATTGTTCTCCTGTTCTGCATTTTGATCTGGATTTTGTTCGTGCAGGTGCTGTTCAATCTCAAGAGCTTCATGGACTGGTGTCTCAGGCACATATTCAACTTCCTCCAATATGATCTCTTGCTTGCCATAGAAGATCTTCCCATACGGGCTGAGTTCGCGAGCCTCCGCTTTAAGCCAATGTCCATATCTTCCCGGTAAGTTTGCTGCCAGCCCTGTTTGTTCATAGGGAATTTCACTGCAAAAAGTTGCATAATGGCCGATCTTTCCACATGTATAGCAATAATGCGGGAGACGTTCATACTTAAATTCAATCCACAGTCTCTTTCTATCCAAATTCAGTAGAACACCAGTTTTCAGAGGCATTTCCAGATTTAACTTAACTCTTGCCTTCCCAACTTTATAATTGCTATTTCCTTTTGTTTGTATCTTAACCTTGATCACTTCTCCCAGTTTTGCTGCAATGTTCCTAATGACGTCATAAGTCACTATTCCATATGGAAGACCATAGAAGTGCACCCAAAAATCACAGCATGTGAAATCATAGCATAAATCGGGAGTGTCGGGGTCACATTGCTTTAGCACGAGTAGTTTACTAGAAAAGGACCATGGTCCCTAATCTAATACTCTTTGTTTCTCAGCTTCGGATTGAAAGTTAAAGGAATAATATCCCGGTTCAAGCACTGCACAGGTAACATCATCTACTTTCCAGACTTTCTTCATTGTATTAAAAAAAGCGGTGAAGTGCGCATTCGGTTTAGTATAAAATTTCCCAAATAGGGTTTTCCGGCATTTAGATAATTTCTCTTCAGGGATATCACCTGGAATCTCAACAACATCCTCTTCCGACCACAGGTTGCTAAGGTTTTTACAGAGTGCAGCGACTCTTCTTTCTTCTTCACTGTGGTCTGCCATGATCTTTCTCCGGATTGGAAGAGCGTCGCACTACTAGCTCAAACTTTGGAAACAGCAGGGGTGTCGATTGAAGGGAGCTCAAACGTAGACGCAATAGAATAAGTTTCGAGTGAGGCTTGAGCAGAATCAGATTTATGGGTTTCGAGCAGCAGATTTAGGGGAGAAACGGAAGGGGTAGGGATTGGGTAAATGGGTATTAGGGTTTTGACTTTGGGGGAATAGTGTGTCGGGACATCTCTGGAATGGAAGGGTTGGGGTTGAACATGGTGGGTGATTGTGTATGGGAATTAACGCTTTTGTCTGTATAAAGATTGAAGGATTACCGGGGTTGATGATGAAGATTGGGACTACCCTTTCGGTAGAGGAAAACTCGCCATTTGGGAGTGCGAGAGCATTTCTCTTTGTCTTGTGAAAATTGCGGATGAGCTCACTCTAGCGATGTGGAATTGGGCCAGGTAGTACGAGCGATGAGTTATCAGTTTGAATCAGAATGCACAGATCACTTCTTGGCTTCATATCAGCTCGCAGCTCCAAGGTAGTTGAGGGTCTCCACTAGTGCTGGGGATGCAATTTCAAATGCAGATGAAGCTCTGACGTTTTTCGTTTTTTTTTTTTTTGTTTTGTTTTCTTTTTTTTTTTTTTGGGGCAAATCCACCGACAGGGTTACTTTCAACAAAGTCGCAACATGCTCCTGCAATTGCTCCTTCGGTTGGCCCTTCGAGCCATCGATATTAAACCTGAGAGAGTCCCGTTCCGGCGGAGTCCATGCTATAGATTGGTTCGCTCGCTTTCTCCCTCGACTAACAACTCCTGGGTTTCGTCTCATCAAGTTCTTGTTCATGGCGAAGGCATTGAGAATTAAGCCCAAATTTGTTAGCTGGAGGTGGAAGATGAATGAATTTCTCACTTTCCATATATGCCACATAACTCCTGCAAATTCTGCCCACGATGGTGAGTCGATCTTTGCGTAGACCTCCCATTTGTGATCTATTTATTTGTAACACAAATCTATTGACTAAATCCGACCCAACCTATACTTAACTTGACATATATTGCTAAAATACTTCAATATTTACTCAATGTAGGAAAACTTACACCTAAAATGAAGTGAGAATATCGAGTGAGTAAGCACATAATTGAGTGAGAGTAAGAGATAATGAAAAGAGAGTCATGAGTATGGATTGGGTCTAAATAAGTTATAAATCTAGTTATAACCTAGGTTGCACGGACACGTTAGATGTGCCTCCGTGTCGTGTCCGACACGTGTCGAAGCGTGTCGGACACGTCGACACGCTGGGACACGCTGGGACACGCGTTGACCGCGTGTCCGGTTTGTTGACACGGGGTCAACTTTTGTCGACACGTTTCGACACGCGTGTTCGAGGGTGAGGAGGAGAGACGAAGCCGCGAGCCGAGCGAAGGCGAGCCCGCGACGGTCAGAGACGGCCAGAGAGAGAGTAGAGACTGAGGCGAGGGCCGTGAGGAGGAGCTTCACGAGGGAGGCGCGCGTGGGGAGGGCGGCGTCGTCGAGCGGGGCGGCGGCGGCGAGGGGGAGGAGGAGGAGTTCGCGGCGGTGTGTAGCCTCTCGGTGCACAGGACCGCGCGTTCCATCCCTGGCAAGCAAAAATCAAGAGGAAGAGGAGAGGAAATGCGTCGTGCGCGAGGAGGAGGAGAAGAAGTGTTGCTAGGGTTTTGAGAATAAAACAATAGAAAGAGGGGTTTGGCGTGTTGGAGGGAGGGGAGGGGAAGCGATGGGAGGGAGGGGGAAGCGACAGTGTCAGGTGTCAGGCGTCAGGAGGGAAAAAAAAGTGAAAAAATTTTGGGGGATGGGAAAGGAGGGAAAAGGGATTTGAGCGCGCGCGGGGGTGTTTATTTAATGGATTGGGCACCGCGGGGGGGAGGGGGGGGGGTGGGGGGCGTGGGGTGGGGTTGGGGGGTTTTTAATTAATCGAAAAAATTGTTAACAAAATTAAAAAATAATTTTGAAAAATAAAAGTATTGTATATTAAATCACTAGTGTAAATTCATTATAGATTTTTTTAATTATAAATTTGAATTAAATTAATTAAAAATAAAAATATTCATTTAATATATAACGTGTCGGAACGTGTCGAAATTTTCTATTTTTGAGAAATGATGTGTCGGCGTGTCGTGTCGTGTCGTGTCGCGTGTCGCGTGTCCGTGTCGGTGCAACCTAGGTTATAACCCATCGACCCACTTAACACTCACATTATGTTTAAACCCATTAGTAACCCATTTACTCAACATAATTGATCCATATAATAACTCAGCTCATCATATGTAGGTTAATAAATGAGCTTATAACCTATTTTGACAGCCTACCTTTGCATCAACTAATTGCAACGGCCACTTGTCCATTCTCGTGATTTCCTAGTGCAAGATGTTTACATTTAGTCTTGCGTGTGGCCTATTTCCTTTGTCCAGCAGCATAGGAGGAAGAGATACTACGTGGTTTCAGGATATTGTTGACAGAGAGAACATAATGGATCAGGTAAGACATTTCTCTTAAACAAATTATCTCACGCGGGTAATGCATATTTATCGACACACGCTCTGCATTAAGTGGCGTATTTTTGCAGAGCGGTTCACTTTCCAAATCTTCAACCATAGAGTCCTCGGAGTCTAATAGGAGGAGGATGCTTGATTTACGTTCTATTGGTTGTTTGTAGCTCACATTTCGTTATACAAGCTTTATACAGGGTATATTCTTGATTTATTCCTGGTTGTTTTTTATTCATTCCCAGTCCATATTAAGGGTGCATTTAATAACGCTCTTGAGAACAAGTGCTTCTATTTTTTTTTATTCCCTGTTATAGAAATAGAACAAAAATGCGTTTAGTAATTTTGTTGTTCTTAGGAACAAATTTGGAAAATAAATAAGAAACAAAAAAAATTATTTTTTGTTTTCGGGAACAACTCAAAAATAAGCTTTCTATTTTCAATTTCCTTTTTTTTTTTCTCTGTTCTCTTTTCTCCTTTTTCTCTTTCTCTCTTCTTCTCGTTAGCTGATCATTAGCGTCAACGATGGTCAGCAACTAGCCAGACGAGGCCCAACGACCTCGCTAGAGCCTCTTCGGCCACTAACGAGGCCCCCCCTAAGCCTTGCCATGGCTCGGCCTCACTTGGCCACTAAAGAGGTCAACCTCAACCAATCATCGCAAGGTCAGTGTCGCCTGTGTGGGCAAGGCAAGCCTTGCCAATGGCCAATGAGGCTCCCCCAATGCTGGCAACCTTGCCGACCCTCATCTAGCCAGTCATTGGCTGGCCATGGCCAAGGCCGACGACCAACTAGAGAAAGGAGAAGAAAAAGAAAAAAGAAAAGAAAAATTACTAATAAATAAAAAGAAATTCTAAGTCACAAAAATATTTGGGGTCGTATTAAATGCATTTCTGTTTCGAGAATATAAATTTTATACAATTACCAAATCTTTTAAAATGTTCATAAACTATTATTGGGAATAGAAAAGAAAAAAAATGTTTATGAACAAAAGTTATTCCCAAAAGCAAAAATGTTACTAAATGCACTCTAAGGGCCTGCATGGTAATGTTTCTGTTTCTCCAAATTTCTGTTCTTTTTTTCCCCGTAACAAAAAATCTATTTTTTTTTGTTCCCGAAAACAGATTTGGAACAAAAAAAAAAAGTAGTTTCTTGTTCCCAAGAACAATTTATAGAAATAAGCAAAATTTATTTTTTATTTTTCTTTTGTTCCTCTCTCTTGCCGCGGCCACCTCCAACTGCCCGGAGCCACCGCCGACCACCGGCCGTCGCCACTGACTGTTGCCCTCGCCGCCGCCCGACGCTTTAGGCGACCTCATGTGACTCATGATCATATTAGCACCCTTTTGACCAAGGCCAAATCTGGCCTGAATACCGTAACTAGGGCAGATGTAACCTAGGCTAGTGTGATCCCTATGAGGCGATGCCAAAGCTCTCGTGACCCCAACAATACACACCTAGTCGTTGCTTGGCCCAAGTCATCTAACTGTATTAAGTCTTCTAACATGGTTAACAAAAATATAGCATCTTTTAACAGCACAACTTGATGCAACTATAAAATCTAATGATCAAATGGGGACACGAATTACCTAACCTAATTGTTCCCAAAGCAATTCCAATGGCCACTTGATGTTTCTATTTGTCGTGACATAAGGCAGATCTAGGATAATTTTGATTCACTAGGGAGGGGGTGGCATGATTGGCAGATTCAGGATAGTTTTGACTCACTAGGAAGGGGGAAGCATGATCATCCCACCACTGTTTGATCCCTTCAAAAATCGAATCATGAAAAGTCGAGAATAGGCCTGGACAAATTGTTGTGTGCAAGGCTGAACTTGGAAAGAAAGGTGAGACACTCTAGCAAATAAGGTATTCTTCCAGACAAATTGTTGTAAGACAAATTGACAGTCTCTAAGCTAGTCATTATGGATAAGTTGTCCGAAATTGAACCAGATAAGAAGGTACCATCGAGGGGTGCTGATTGACAAGTTCGAGGTGAAGATCAATGCTTCTTCTGCTTTGAGCCGTGAAACCATGGCACATAGAGAACTGCTGTTTCGACTGTCAAAGAACGGAGGCTAGAAGTCTTCAATTGATCAGACCGTAGAAGTCTTCATTGATAGCGTTATTACTCTTCTCATGAGTATATCATACCCTTCTCACGCCCTATGGGCTCTCCAGAGTTTATTTGAGGACGGCAAACATTTGCTAGACCTTTGAAGAGGAGTTTCTTTAGCCCACTGCATGTGAAGCTAATCAAGTTACGGATTGAATTACAAAAGTCCATGGAAAAGAGATTCTCCCTCTGATTGGCTTTCTAATCCTCCCCAGCCACTTTGGGACCTTCTTTGTCTTAAATCTTGTTATCCTTGTTCTTTGGAACTGACTACTTGAATGAATGAAATTTTCAGTTTTCCTCCAAACAAAAACCAAAATGAAGTTATTCTTAAGATCCATGATATGGACATTTTTCAAATTCCCAATCCCGGGCCGGATTGATGCGAGGTGAGAATTGCATCCATGTTCCAAAGTGGGTGGAAAGCTTGTGCCTTAATTGTACCTCAGCCCCCCACCCCCCTATTGCCGTTCCCCTTGATGAAAAGTTGCAAAACGGGAAAAGGTTCCACTATGACAAGTGTCTGTCGATAAGGCTAGACATTCTGGTTAACGGTAGGCCTAAGGAGTAGGACTACCGTTTCTAGTTCGGACGATAGCCAAGCAGGTCCCAAACCATTAATATTGATATTTAGTTTTTGGTTTAACCATATCTTGTGGTTCATGTATTTTTGCCTTCTTTTGAAACTCTAAATTTTTTAAATTTCCATAATACCCACGCGTTAACGCGTAAGTTCATATATATCTTTATTTCATAATTTTCAGAAAATCAAAGAATATTTTAAATTTGGTCAGGAAAGTAAAATTGTACATTTTGATTTTGTTCAAGTCAAAAAAACCAATCGCCTAATGGGTCAATAGTCCTCTTAAAAAAATTGTAATGTCTCTAGGGTGGTTGATGATCACTTTAAAAGATCCACTTGTCAGTCGCATGTCATCTTATACAATCGTTTCTTGTACTGCTGTTGAATTTATGATATGCGCATCAACTTTTTATGTTATGAAATGACCAACTTTATAGACCATGAGAATGGATTAAGAATTTCCTTGTGTTGTATAATTTTTGAAGGCTTATCCATCATGCAAGGATCTAGTTAGAGAATATTCTTTATTTGGTAGAAAAACGTGCATATTTGATTTTTCTCATTGTTGAGTCGATCATTTGATTTATGTCATGTTTTGCTTGATTCATGAGATTAACGAGGAGATGGGTGACTAAGATGCGGATTTATGACTCTTCTTGTATAGAAAAGTCGGGAAGGGTAAAGTAGTTTGATTCTAAAAAAAGTTTGATGAGCTAGTGAGAGCGATTGCTCGAAAGGACATTAAGCTTTATCGTGAATTTTGCATGCGCGCATTAGGACTTTCAATCTATCAAAGAAATATGTCATATTTCCCAAGTACCACAGTATATCATCTAAGTAAGCTTTGTTTTTTCTTTTAGGATGTATTACTTTTGGTTACAAAAAAAGATAGTACGAGAAAGTGAAATTACAATCTATGACGCATAATATTCAATTCCAATGAAATATTATAAAATAAGAGAAAAATTCACATATGCGTTTTTTTTCCATTTTGTTATGACAAATCTCTTCGACATCATAAAATAAAACAAAATCTTAACATCTTTAACTTTGCTTACAACATTACGACGTAACTGGATGCAAGACTGAAAAACACAACTTTTTTTTTTCCCGGATCATTGCGAAATGCGATAAAATACTGATTTGTGGTTCTACGCATCAGTTGGTTCTTTGTCTATACAATAATTCAGAAAAACAAAGCTGCGTGACCATATGATATGCGGTTTGCAGTCAATGAGGTCTTTTCCTTGTTATTTCCTCTCGGGCTGAAGAGTCAACGAAGTCCTTGCATTCACAGCAAGTATTGGCCATCGTCCTTCCTAAGAATATTCGGTAGGTGGCTGGGATGATTTGGCGTGTTCAATCAGTTGATTGGTTTTCTTTGTCACAAAAATTCAAAATAGTTGTCGTTCAATGATGTCAAAGAATTATACCTATGGATGGGAACATTAACTAGCAATGCTGTTCACATTAAAGTTTTGTTTGTTCTAATTGCTTGCAATACACTCTTTCAATTCTAACCACCCCGAGTGATTGCTAACCTTTACACCTCCTTCATCTTTATCGTCCAAATCTGAAGAAAATAAAAGACGTGACTTCACAATTCAACACTAATTCACTTAAAATTTGGGCTACGCTTGGTTCTTGCTATAATTCCTCTGTGGACGTAAGTAATGAAAAAGGTAGAATGTAACAGGAAAAAAATATATAAAGAAATTAATCAATTATCCATATCACAATAATTTAAAATAGTCGTAGTTCAATGATGTTTATGGATGTGAACATTAACTTGCAATGCAGTTCACATTGGAGTTTTGTTTGTTCTAATTGCTTGTTCTAGCTAGCCACCAACCATCGCTGAGGTCAACAACTGGCTAGATGAGGAAGAAGAAGAAAAGAAAAAAAGAAAAAAATCACAAAATTATAAAAAAAAATTAAAAGTAATTTTGCGTTACAAAAAAAAAACTTAAGGGTCATACCAAATACATTTATGCTCTTTATTATTATTATTATTATTATGGGAATATAAATTTTGTACAATTACCAAACATATTCAAATGCTCAAAAGCTCATCTAGAAAATATAATCAGAAAAAAAAAAACTATTATTGAGCAAAAGTTATTTCCGAGAATAAAATAGTTATCAAATAGGTCCTAATCGACATGAAATTTGGGCTACGATTGATTCATGCTATAATTCTTCTCTGAACATAAATAATGAAAATGGTAGAACGTTGTGGGAAAAAAAATATACTGCCGAATTAATTAATTGTCCATGTCACAAGAATGAAAAATAGTTGTCGTTCAATGATGTCAAAGAATTTTAGTTATGGATGTGAACATTGACATGCAATGATATTCACATTGGAGCTTTGTTTATTTTAATTACTTGCAATACACACTTTCAATTCTATCTAGACCCTAAGTGATTGCTAACCCTTGCCTCATTCATCCTTATATCTAAACCGACAAAAATAAAAGATGTGAGTTCAAGATTCAACGCAAATCAACATGAAATTAGGGCTACTCTGATTCTTGTTACAATTCATTTCTAAACGCAATCAATGAAAAAGGTAGAACGTAACATGAAAGAAGGAAATCTAAATTTTATCAACAATATAAATATGAAAAGTTCACAGCAGCATAAAAAATTAATAATTCAGCGACCAACCCTTTACTCTGCCTAAATTAGAACACCATAAAGGTGTTCTAGCATCTTATCTTATATCAACGACTTGACTATAACAGTGTTCACAAAAAGAACCTGGTCGGCGCTGCCCTGAAGTTTATGCCTCTCGGTGGCTGCCGAACATATGGAGAGCTAGAAATGTGAAGAAGCAAGCCGTGTCCGACTTGGATTCGGACTCTGACAATGAAGAGCTGACATGGAAGGACCGGCTTCTTCTGGAGTCCATAATTAGCTTTGCTTCCTGTGGAGAAAGGCGCTGTTTTGTGCAGTGTCTGCTGTTGCTCCTGAAGGCGGCGAACATTCTAAATGCATCTTCTTCGAGGACGGAACTGGCCAAGAGAGAGGGGCATCGGCCGAGCACAGCGAAGCACACGCAGGAACGGTGGCGTTTCACTGCCTCAAATTCGCCGTCAGCAAGTGACGTCGAGGTATGTATATGGGAAGTTGACACGTTAGACCTTTATCATTGGACGAAAAATCAATGGGAACTTATATGGGCGGGGACTGAAAGTTGATTTTTATAAGATAAAAAACCGTTTTGACCAAAATTGAAAACTAATCTAAATTTGGTTATTTTGAAGAGAACTGGACCGCAAATTACCAGCAATATTAGGAATTTATCAAAATAAAAAAATTCTGATAAATGAGTAAATTATCATTTTTTTTTCAAATTTTTTAATGACACAAATTAACACGATCGCAAAATCTGATTATCACATGCAAACACGAATCACCGATCCTAGTTGCTCCCAATGCAATTCCAATGACCATTCCGAATGCAACTCCAATGGTCATTCCAAGGTTTCTATCGCTCATGGCATGATGGACAGATCCAGGATTATTATCACCATGATTGGTAAGACCAGATTGACTTTGGCTTGTTGGGCAGGAGGGAGCATGATCACGGCACAGGTTGTTTCCTTCAAAACTCGAATTGGGAAAGGTCGAGAATTGGCCCCCGCAAGGAACCGGCCCAGACAAATTGTTATATGCAACGGTAAACCTAGACAGAAAGTTGAGACGCGCTAACGAGGAAGGTATACTCCCGGACAGATTGTTGTAAGACAGATTGAGAGTCTCTAGGTCAGTCATTTCGGATAAATTGTCTGGAATTGAACCTGATAAGAAGTTATTGCTGAGAACAAAGATATGAACATCTTTTAAATTCCCGAACTCCGGCCAGATTGATCCGTTGAGAGAGTTGCCTCCGAGATCCACAGTCGGTGGAAACCTTGTAATTTGTGTGTACTGCAGCACCCCCGAGGTCATATTCCTCTTCCAGAAGAAAGGAAAATCAGGAGAAGGTTCCATTATTGACATATTCCTGTGGATGAGGGCAGGCAATCCGGTTATCTCTTTTGGGATCTCGCCCACGAACGAGTTCTTTGATAGGTCCAGATAAAAGAGAGACGGGAAGTCACCGATCCATGACGGAATCGTTCCACCCAATCTGTTCCAGGACAAATCCAGCAACTGCAAACGGGTGCATCCACGCAACCACTGGGGCATGGAACCTGTCAGCCGACTATTCGCCATGATAAGGACCTTAAGCTTTGGAAAACTCAAACTCGCGTCGCCGGGCAATTCTTCATCAAAGTAATTGAGAGTGAGAACCAAAACTGTCAAATTGCTGCAGTGCTGAAGGATCCCGAGTGCAGATGAGACGTTCGATAGGCTCGAATTCGATATTGACAAATAAGCAAGGCTGGAGAAGTTCTTGAAGCTTTGAGGTATCGGGGTTGCGAACTTGTTCCGTGCAAGGTTCACACTCTTCAGCTTCTGGCAATCGGGCAAATTCTCGGGGAAAGGACCCCTGAAGTTGTTGGAACCTAAATCCAGAGACACCAGACTGCTCATCGCCGAACAATTAAGAATTATTGTTCCAGTCAGCGAGTTGTTATTCAAATTGAGAAGCTTAAGCGATGGCAAATTGGACAAGGAAGATGGGATGGAGCCTGCGAAGCCATTGGTCTGAGCTATGAAGAACTGCAGCTTCTTCATGTTCTGAAACACATCCGGGATTGACCCCGAGAATTCATTTGCCGAAATGTCCAGCCGAATTAGTTCTGTCAGATTACCGATCCCGCTGCCAAGCGGCCCTGAAAATGAGTTTTCCTGAACGTTCAATTGGACCAACTGACCCAGAGTGAAGATATCTTCACTGATCCCACCTGTGAGATTATTCTTGGCCAGAGAAAGGTTCTGCATGGAGCCACAATTGCCAAGTCCCGGCGGGATTACGTCAGAGAAATTATTGAGAGCCAGATTAAGCACCTGAATGAGGGTCGAGTTCGTGCAAAGCCACACGGGCAGAGAGCCACTGAAATAATTGTTAGAAATGTTGAAAACGCGGAGGGAGGGCAGATTGGCGCTCTTGGGGACCGGTCCCGAGAATTTATTGTAGCTGAGATCGAGAACCTGCAGATGAGGGAGGCGGAGGAGCGATTCCGGCAGTGTGCTCTCGAGGAGGTTGTGAGAGAGATTGAGGAATCTCAGCTGGTCTAACTTGCCAATCGAGTCCGAGAGGTTGCCCGCAAGCATCTTGCTCGCCAGGACCAACTCCACCACCCTGCCCGAACTGGAGGGACCATCGCTTAGGCCGAGAGAAGACGAAGAGTCGCATACCACGCCCAGCCAGTCGCAGCAATTAGCGTTGGCGTTAAGCTGCCAACCTTCGATTGGGGACTCAAAGTTGCTCATCAAGTCTAGCAATGCTTTGGAATCGCTCGAATTGCATACAAGGTCCTCTTGAGAGTGCAGGACCTGCGCTTGGAGGACTAGCCAAGCGACGGCGAGGGCCGCCCACGGCGAATCTCGAACGCCCATGTGAAGAAATAGCGCACCCAAAAAGAAAATTCAATGTGATTGATCACAGAAAGGGTGTAGGAAAGTAACCGAGGAAAAGGGTCGTGGACGGATTGACGGAGAGACCCATCTTGAGAAGGATCAAGATTTATGTATTGCGAGAGAACGTGTGCATGGAATTTTTCTTGTTCAGTGGGAACCAAGAAAGAACAAGGAAACTAGTGGTCTAGGTAGCACCAACACGCAGCACACGACACGCGACACGACACGACACGCGACACGCCATTTCTCAAAAAGTAGAGAATTCCAACACGTTCCGACACGTTAAATATTAAATAAATATTTTTATATATACATGATTAATTATTATATTTAAATTAATTTATTCAAATTCATAAATAAAAAACAATTAAAAAAGAGCTTATAATAAATCTATACTAATAACATTAATAAATTTATTCATGAAAAATTGAAAAGACATTTTTTTTTTACTTTAACAAAAGTTATCGATGAAATAATTAACTAATGAAAGATTAGAGTCAAAATAAATTTATATTTTTCTATGATGATCTAAATTTATCATTATTTAATATCTAGTGCTTTTATTTTTTGAAATAACTTTTTAACCTGTCTATTCATTTATTTTTTAGCCTTATCATGTATTAATAAAGGTATTTAATGTTTCATCCTTCTTTTTAGGATTTAAATGGGTCCCACCCGTTTATTTCAGCACACATTTTCTTCCCCCACCCTCACCCACCCCTGCACCTGTCACTTCCCCTGCACTTGCGCCTGTCGCTTCCCCTGCACGAGGCTTTCTTCCCCCTGCATGAGACTTTCTTTTCCCCAGAAGCCGTCGACGCCTCGTCTCTCTCCTTTCTCTTCTCCCTAAAAACAGCCCAAAGGGCAAAAACCCTAGCAATCACCATATTTTTCCTCTCCTTTGCTCGGTTTGATGTCTCCACCTCTCTCGCCGCTGCCTCGCCTCCGTTCTTCCCTTTGCCGTCGAAGCCTCGCGTCCAACCCTCCATTGCGGTGTTGTGGTTTTTCATCTCGGCGTTGCAATCGGCGGTCGCAGCCGACCAAGACAATCAAGAAGGCTTCTTGGCGCAGTCGGCAGTCGCAGCCTTCTCCGGTGTTGCAATCGGTGGTCGCAGCCCTCCCTCGCGTGAGCGACGGCTCCCTCACCCTAGCCTCCACCCTCCATCACCTTCTTCCTTCGCACCTGCAGATCCACCATCTGGACACGCTCTGACGCGCATGTCGAAAAAAATTGACCACGTGTCGGAAACTCCGACATGCGTTGACCGCGTGTCTGAGCGTGTCTGAGCGTATCGGGGTGTCCGACACAATGCGGAGGCATTTTGAACGTGTCTGTGCTACCTAGCTAGTGGTTCAGGTGACGGAAGTGGGCTAGAGGAAAGGAAGAGCTGCGATTTGACTCCAATTCAACGCTCCCTTCTACTTATATTTCTATGTATTCTATAACTGTAATTAATCATATTATTATATACATACATATATATATATATATATATATATATATGGGAACTCAACCTAGTATCAAAGTAGAAGGTGCTAAGTTTAAATAATTAGGTTTTCCCATTTTTAATTGGGCCCATAGAAAATGTCACCTGCATAGAATGTAAGTTGATGTAACATAACTTGGGGTGGCCCCATTTCGCCTTACACCCGAGGGAAACTTCAAATACAGGTGTAGAGACAGACTTTTGGGGTGCTAAGATCCAAAGTCAAGAGGGAAACAACCCAGATCATACGCTAAGGTCCCTAAGCAATCACTTAGTGTAAATTGTTTGTCTAGAAAAAGAATGGCTACTATAAGAAGACATAATCTAAGGAAAAAAAGAAGACATGAGATCAAGTGAGAACTCAAGAAGGTTCTTTCTCCTCAAGAAAGAACCCTTATTTGTCTCCTCTGTTATATGTTTACACATGAGGAAAAATATTAAATAAAATTAAAATATTTATAAATTAAATAATGCCATCATCTCTTGTCTGGACTTTTCATCCAAGAAGAGCCATTTTCCGATAATCGAATGGGTCACGTCTTCATCCAGTATTCATCATGCTTTGATCGGCCATGTTACTTCACCTGCTCCCTCATTCTCAAGATTTTGTGGTGGACATCATTCTAAAGGTTGGAACTTGGTCGAGAACATGATGGACGGTTCTCGTGTGATCAATTGGACTTGCAGTCCTCCTATAATCGGTTCAGTTTGCTATCAAAATCAGCCCCTTATGCCGCACGCACCTCCAGCTCCTCTGTTTGGCCCTGTGGTGATTCTACACCCTATGCTCCCTCATTCACCCAAGAATGCATTCACGGGTCTAGGACTCATATTCAAGCAAGTTAAAAACAATTTCCTGCCAAAACTGCTTATATATAAGTCTTGGTTTATATCAACGCTCGACATTTACTTAAGAGATAATCTTTAATCCTATAGTTTGCAGATTCCCAAGTCTCCTTTGATGTGTTTGAAAGAACTCTTATCAAGAGGCTTAGTGAAAATGTCAACTAATCAATGCTTTGAATCAGCAAAGTAAATGCCACATCATCATTATCTATATGATTTCAGATGATATAATGTGTGATTTCAAGATGCTTTGCTCGTGAATACATCATGGGATTTTTAGTCAAATTGATTGTACTTGTATTAGCACATGTAATGGGCATGATGGAATCTTCGTCACCAAAATCACTTAAATTGTTGTTTCATCCACAAGAGTTGAGCATGGCAACTTTCATGAGCTATGCACTCAGCTTCGGCAGTTAATAAAGCAACAAAGTTTTTTGCTTTTTAGAAAACCATGATATCAGCATGCAACCCACTAACTGACCTGTACTTGAAGTGCTCTTTTTATTAATCTTTCATCTTGCAAAGTCAACAATCACAATATCCAAGAAGAATAAAATCCGAATTCTTAGGCTACCATAATCCTAATTTAGGAAATATGCCAACTTACTCGATAATCCTCTTAACAATGGTTAAATGAGATTTGTTGATCTAATTGGACTCTATTGCACATGCAGACACTAAATAATATGTTTAGACATGATGCATTTAAACATAATAGAGATCATTCATGCTTCATAAAGTTTAGGATTGACTGACTTATCTTTCTCATTCTGGTCAAATGTGGTAGGTGGAGATATTGGAGTTTTAGTTTTCTTGTAATTTTCCACACCAAACTTCTCGACTAATCCTTTGGAGAAAATATTCAATAGTTAGTAAACCCCACGTCATCAGCCTACTTGGAATGGCTAGAAAATAGAAAAAGAAAGCCTTTGATTTTAATCTTTTCTTTTTCTAGCCAGCCCAAATCAGAAAACATGTGTCGATTTTGAGTGAAGCCACTTAGGTTCACGCATGCCACGTTGGCCGATGATGTGGGAGTTATTAATCATTGAATATTTTCTCCTCTTGCATCACACTAGGGTTTTGTCATTAATCGGACATCTTACCAACCCCACTTGATTTGTGGCTTTTCCCATTAGAGTCATGGGACTTAGTAGGGCATTGAGGAAATTGCCTAAATTGTTGCCCGAATACATGACGATACTTTTGAGATTTACTTCAACGTTTGAATTCTAACATTTCAATAACCCCTTAGTTTAGCTTCTTACGGGAGGATTTCAGGTTTATATGTTAGCAAAGAAACGAATGCAAATATTTGCAGATTAAGCGTGCAATACAATATATTCTGATTTGCGACATCATCAAGTTTGAACTATCTACTCACGCTTTGTCTTTAGTTTATTTGGTTCACGAGAATAGTATGATATTTTATCTGCCCAAAATTTCTCTTTATAAGGTTGAGTTTTTCTGTAAAAGAATCCCATAAAAAAAGGAATTTATTGCATATTATAACTTAAAGAGTAATATCAAACTTGATAATAAAAATCTAGTGAGCCCAAGATCGGCAAGCATGAGCCTTGCCCCAAGCTCGAGCTCCAGTCACCGGCTATTGCCATGGTCGGTGACCGACAGAAGATGAAGACAGAGGAAAGATAATATAAAGGGAAAAATTATAAAGAAAAATAAAATTAAAAATTCGATTTTTTAAAATAAAATAAATTTTAATTAAAAGGGAGTGCATGAAGGAAAGTTCAATCGAATTTTTCATACCGAACAACGAAAAATATAATTTATTTTTAAAATTTAATCAATCATAAAAATATAATCATTTTTGTAAAATAATGTTACATACGAAATCTAAAATTAAAATATGAAGGTGAAACCACGCTCCAAAATCGAAACCAAAATGGGATTGCAACTCCTTGTCGTACGGCGAGAAAAGAGCGGCCTGATGACAGGGACTAGACCCATTTTTCCAAGAATCTGCTGTCCAAATCTGACCAAAAGCAAATGCGAGTTCAAGGGAGTAGACCCATTTTTTCCCAGTAAGTTCAAGGTTGAAACGTGACAACTCTCTTTTGTTTGCTTCTTTGGTTATTATAATCAACTGGAAATATGATGGGATTTTAACTCGGTCCACTTTTATATATTTTAAAATTATTCATGCATATTAAGATTCTATTTGAGATGCTTGTAAAAAACGACTTATCTTTTTGTCTTTTTCTCTTATCACCAACGATGGAAGAAAATCGAGTTATGATGTTTTTTTTTTTTTTTTGGTAAGTTCAAGGTTCAAAAGTAATAGCTCTCTTTTGTTTGCTTCTTTGCTCATTATAATCAACTTGAAATATGATGGGATTTTAACTCGGTCCATGTTTTACTTAGTTTTAGATTATTCGTGCACATTGAGATTCTACTTAAGATGCTCATGGAAACAATTTCTCCTTTTTTTTTTTCTCATTATCACCAACAATGAAAGAAACTCGAGTTATGATTTTTTTTTCTTTTTTGGTCAGTAAATTGAAAGTTCAAAAGTTATAACTCTCGTTTGCTTGCTTCTTTGGTCATACTTGGTCCATCTTTTGCTTAGTTTTAGATTATTTATGCACATTTAGATTCTAGTTATATGCTTATGGAAAACGATTTCTCTTTTTTTTTTTTTCTCTTATCATCAACAATGGAAGAAACTTGGTCACCAAAATATAAAAAAAAAAAAGAATGGAAGAAACTTGAGTTTGTCTTTCTTTATTTCTTTCTTTTTGTCAGTAAGTTCAAGGCTCAAAAGTAATAACTCTCTTTTGTTTGCTTCTTTGGTCATTATAATCAGCTTGAAATATGATGGAATTTTAACTCTGTCTACCTTTTACTTAGTTTTAGATTATTCATGCATATCAAGATTCTATTTGAGATGCTCGTAGAAAACAACTTCTCCTTTTTTTTCTTTTTCTCTTATCACCTATGATGGAAGAAACTCAAGTTATGGTTTTTCTTTTTTCTTTTTTTTCTGGTAAGTCGAAGGTTCAAAAGTAATAACTCTCTTTTGTTTGCTTCTTTGGTCATTATAATCAACTTGAAATATGATGGGATTTTAACTTGGTCCACCTTTTACTTAGTTTTAGATTATTCATGCATATTGAGATTCTATTTGAGATGCTAGTGGAAAATGACTTTTCTGTTTTTCTTTTTCTCATTATCACCAACAATGGAAGAAACTCAAGTTATCTTATTCATTGATAGATGTCAAAACACTAAGAGTTATATATTAGGGTACATATATATACTTCTTGTAGTGTATTAGGAATGCAACATGACCATGTGTTCTAATAGTGTCGATCATTTCCCCGCGCTTTGCGCAAAGCATTTGACATAATAATTTGTTGTCAATTTTGTGAATGAACTTCTACCTTGTAATTCCATGAAGCCTATTGGTATTTATAATTCAGATAGAGAAAATATCTTTGTTGCCTTAGCTATATTTTAAAGCTATTGTAATTGTGAGATTTGTTAGACTATTGTCAACTACTATAAAAACTTAAGATGTTATATGAAAGTGTGGTTTATAATTTAAACATTCTAACACTCCCACACTTAGTCTAGTCTGTTTTTTTTTTTTGGTGAAAAGTATAGTCTGTTTTGACTAGCACTAAACATGAAAATTCAATTGGGAAGGCGTATGAGGCTTGAAAAGATTTGGACTTAGGACTTTCAGCTCTGCTATCATATGAGATTTTGTAAGACCACTGACAATTGTTCTAAAAGCTTAAGTTGTTAAATAAATGTGTAGTTTATTATTTAAATATTCAAAAACATAATTTGAGTTAAGGGACCATGTATAATAGAAAAAAACGATAACATTACATGGTAGGAAAGGAATTTACAAATGATTTTTTAGCTTAGTTAACCATTGTTCCGAGATCCCTTTACCTTGGGTTAACAAGAAGTAACAGCAAAGAAACAATGCAAGACCTTTCATAAAAGAAACCCAAGCTTAAACTCTCTAAATCATCTCAAATGATTTAGAAGGTTTACAGAATATGGCAGGTCATTCTATCCAAAGTATATTCATGATTGTATAAAGGAATAACATATATATGTACATGTATTTGTCATGAATATATAAAAAAAAAAAAAAATGCGCATCTACTACTATGTAGAAATGGAGGATATATAAATTACATCGAGGATTCAAAAAATGAAATGTTAAAAGCATAATCAGAAATTGATCATTCAATAACCAGACCTGCTAATTATACCTAAGTTAGAACACCATAAATATGTTCTTACTTCTTATCTTATACCGACGACTAAATTAAAACACTAAATTCAATATCAGTAGGGATTACTTCTAATATATTGTGAAGAAGTGTAGGGAAATTGCAAGGACTGAGCCCAAAGAGCGAAGAGGCTCTTTGTTCTCCATGCGTCTGCGATCTACAAATAACAAAGTCTAACGTAAATTTGCAGGCCTCAGGTGTAGGACCATATGTCTAGTTTTCAGATCATACCATGGCCAAGCTAGTCCGTAACCAGTGATATGTCTGGGTTAATTTTTTAGTTTAACTATTTTGCTTAAACCAAATCTCGCTCTTCAAATTTGCAGGACACTCATATATAAACACGTAGATTCACACACACACACACGCACACACGCACACACGCACATATATATTCATAATTTTATGAAATTTGAATAATATTTTGTTGGGAAAGTAAAAAGTATGTTTTGCTTTTAGTTAAATTTAAACGAACGGTTGACCTAAAAATTCAAAGGATGTGCCTCGAACTTGAATAAGATTTTTTGAGGCAACCATCGATAGTTACAAGGTCAGAAGCAAACATGTAGGTAGTATTCGTAAATCAAAATGCTGCGCAAGTGACACTAGTGAACATGTAATAGTGATCACATCCAGAAGATGGTAAAAAGATTATGCATAGGCTCCGTGGCAATCATATGTCATTCCTAACAGGTTTTACTCAACTCTTTGGAAAATTGGTAATTCGAAATTCTTGAATTCTTGAATTTCACTATGCACGTTTTAATTCATTCATTATTTTCTATATTACTCTTAAAAAATTTGTCATCTGTTTGCTTTTCACAATTTCACATTTCGCGAAGTAGCCAACGTCAAATAGGTTTAGGGTTCTAAATTCCAGAGCATTGCCTAAAATTGCCTAACATTGTCTTTATATAACTGTCCCTACGCCAACTTGGATGCTGTTGTACAATTTATTATATGTGCATTAGGGGTGAGCATGGTCCGGGTTGGTCCGGGCCACCCCCTAACCCTAGGACCAACCCGTACAGTGTTGGTCCTCATTTTTTAGGACCGAGGACCAACCCTATTAAGCCTGGGACCAAGGACCGGACCGACCTAATGGGTTCGGTCCGGTTCCAGGGTCAACCCAGGACCGATCGATAATTTTTTTCGTCTTGTTTTTTATACAAGATGCGGCATTGTACAACTAAACTATAAATACCAATATATATTCAGCAAATTTAAGATGACACAATAATAGAAATTTCGTACTTACTAACCGCTTATCGAGATAAGGGACAAGATATGGTCCACAATGCGGCAAGCGGGATGTTGCTACTTTTGATTTTGGCAAATTGAAGAACAAAGAAGACATAATGGAAGAGAACGTACTTTGAGGAAGGAAGCCGTGAGGAGATTTATGGCGTAAACTTCGCACCGTTTTGGACGTCACGAGTCCGTGACTATGAGGAGTCATTGGTCCTCACGGTGAAGAACGTACTCTAGACTGTGGAGGAGGAGGCCGTGAAGACCTTTATGGCGTAAACTTCATGCCTTTTGGAATTAGATGCCGTCTATCCATGACTTTGAGCCTGATGAGTCAACGGCTTTAGCATCATTTTACTTAGGTTTTTTTTTTTTTTTGAACAGACATTTTACTTAGGTTTGAATATATAAAAGAATTACAAATAATATAATATAATATAATATAATATAATATAATATAATATAATATACAGGGTTGGTCCAGGGTTGGACCGACCCAAAACTCTCAGGACCGAGGACCAACCCGCACAGTGTTGGTCTTGGAATTTCAGGACCAAGGACCGACCCAGTCCCCTTAGGAACCGGACCAGGACCGACAGGGTTGGGCCGGTCCAGGGTCGGTCCAGGGTCGACCCTAGACCGCTACTCACCCCTAATGTGCATCGTCTTTTCATGTTATGAAATAACCAACTTACAGACCGTAGATATATGTTAACAATTTTGGTTGTTACATATCTTTTTCATCCTCGACTATAATGTAAGAATCAAGTCTTGGAATATTCTTTCTTCGGTAACAGGGCACTCATAGAAAAACATTTATTTGATTTCTCTCCCCGTCATTGAATCGACCGCCGATTTCTTTCTGGTATTTTACTTGGTTAATGAAATTGATGGGGAGATATTTTATAAATACGTGGATGGACAAAATTTCTTGACGAGAAAAGTCAAAGTAAAATAGTTAGACTCTGGAATAGCTTGATAGAGAATGCCAGGAAGTACACGGACTTCGGGGGAGATTCCCGTGTCCACATTGGAACTTTCAATCTTTCAATTAAGGTCCGTTTGTTTCGCGGAAAATAGCTTCCGGGAAAACATCTTCCAGATTTTTCGGCGTTTGTTTCACGGAAAATAAATTAGTCAAGGAAAATGTTTTTCATCATTGGAAAAAACACCTTTAAAAGTGAGGAACACGTTTTCCACTTTTGAGAAGTGGAAAACGTTTTCCATAACTTCTTCCATCTTGCTTCTTTTTACCAATACATTTTCATTTTATTTTTATGCTTTCTTTTTCTTTTTCTTTTTTAAATCGATTTTTTAATTATTTTTCCTTTTCTTTCTTTCCTTTTCATCTTCTTCTTTGGCAGCGGTTAGCAACCGGCCACAAGCTAGCTTAAGCCTCGCCCTAGGCCAGCGAAGCTCTGCCTAGCCCGATCTAGCGAAGCCGAGATTGGGCCTCGCCAAATCGGGCGAGGTGGAGCTCTCGTCGACCTGGGGTGGAGCTCGTGGCTAGCCAGATCCGGTGAGCTGGGCAAGGCTCGAGCCTCGCTCGAGCTCGCCAAAGGTTCGCCGAGCTCTGGCGAGCCGTGACCTCGGCGGATTTGGCGGCAGAGCTCAAGCTCCCAATCTAGGTGAGCCCGAGCTCCGCCGCTAGATCCGCCGAGGTCACGGCTCGCCAGAGCTCGGGGAAGCTCGCACCTAGCTCAAGGGAGATCGGCCGAGCCTTGAGCTCGCTAGATCTGGCCACCGGGTCTTGGTTGGCTGCCGGGAAGTCGGCCATCGTTAGGCAGGAAGGAGGCGGCAGCGGAAGGAGGAGGAAGAAGGAGGAAGGAGGAAGGAAAAGAAAAAGAAAGAAAAAATAATAAATAATAAAATTTTAGATTTTTAAAAAATACAAATAATTAAAAATTCATTTTTTTAAAAAAATATAAAAAATAAAAGTAATTTTTTGGTCAATTAAAAATATTTAAAATCAATTTTTGATCATTTTTCTCAAATAATTAAATTAGCTAACGAATGGTGGAAAATATCTTACACTCAAAGTTTAGGTTTTGACCGAACATCGGAAATAGAGTCATTTTCCAGGAAAATGTTTTCCGAAAACATGATATTTTCTGTGAAACGAACGGACCCTTAACCATATCATATTTTCTCGAGAATAACCAGGTATCATCTAATCAGTTTTTTTCTTCTTCTTTTTTTAAGAATGTATCGCATTTGATTATACAGAAAGAAAGTAAAAGAAAAATAAACTGAATTTTCTGCCCTTTAGTTTCCAAAAACAACAATGGATCATAAAATAAAATAAAAATTCACATTTATTATTTATTTTTTTTGGTAACCCAGGGAACCCCGGACGCCACTTCGCGGCGGGGTAAATCCTGGGGGCGACACGTGCTAGCCACCACACATGTGCCAACGGGCAAGTCACCCTGCGACGCCCGGGATTCAAAATTCACATTTATGTTTTCGCCCATTCAATTACAAAAATTGTCTCTAACATCATAAAATAAAATAAAATAAAAATCACAGTAATTTGTACTTAGTTACAATGGTATAGAGTAACCAAATGTGAGACCTAAAGACGTACCTTTTTTTTTTTTAATTAACGACTTTAGTCGATATTAAGCGACATCTCGTACTAGTAACCCCAAGGCGTAAAAAAATATGGATTTTTAATTTTACAAATTAATGAAAAGGGTAAAAATTCACCGACAACAAAAAATTATGGGATTTTACTTGGTCAAACTAGGAAAATGTGCTTCCCACAGTGAGATTCGTAGGAGTATCATCGCATATTTGTTGAAACTAAAAAATGATCAACTAATTTGAGTTGACAAGAGTTCCAATCCTCAGGGGTTAAGGTCGGTCGATGAAACCCTCGGCAGAGCTGTTGACAACAAGCACCAACAAACGGTGGCTAATTGTAGAAGCAGATGATCGACGCATGCAAAGAAGAAATGAAAGTTTGTCAACACACGTAATTTGCCAAGTGATGGTGCCGATTATTTTTGAAATTGTAAGTTCTTATAGATAAGTATTGTTAAAATAATAGGAGCCACGAACGACACATGCAACTCCCCAATGACTATTTATATGTACCTGTCAATAGCTAGTCGTAATGTGCTTTTTGTAAAGGTTCATTCAATCAATTGCGGAACACCTAATGTTCTTCATTTTCTATCGTCTTTTACTTTCTAGTATAATTTATATTGCTGGCCACAATTGTCTCCAATATTCGCTTATTTAAATTCTGCACATGAAATTCCATTAAAGGTTGTTGGCGCCAAAATTAGCCTGTTGGGCTTTAGAAGTAAACAAGAGTAAAGTAAGCCCAGCATACAAGAGTCCATGGACAATGGGCTAAAAGGACAGCCATCAGCAACAAAGATATTAAAAGGCGCAGCATCAGAAAACCTATCGAGAATGATGAGATAAGAACAGAAGCAGTTTTAGGGAATCAGCTCTAGCGAGGACGCAGACAAGATGAAGCAGTCATCGGCAAAGAGCCAAAACTTCCAAAATAATTTGACATCAAAGTGGAAACTGCCAAAGAGCGGTTACTCGTAGAATATAGCTATAAATAGCCAAAGAGGCATTCGCGTAAATGACCTTTTACCAAAATCGATAATTGAACACATATTTCGCTAATTATCTTTTTCTTTTATTGCACTTTTACATTCAATCACACATTTACTTTGTCTCCCGTTGTTCTGTATTTTCGTTTGCCAATAGTTTAGATGAGTCACTTTCTTTCTGGAACAACGCAGAATCCATTTCAAACAATAAAGTTGAAGTTTTGCCTCTTTGGTAAAAGATATTTGTTAAGGGAACCTTTTCCCTAGCGAACATCTTTTTGGCATGCTTAATTGGACCCTGTGTTCCATTCTTAGGAGGTGTCGATGGCAAAAACAATGAATCATGAGAGTCGCTCCTATGCCAATGAGGATAACTCGTCCTTGTAGCATGTTGGAGGGAGAACTATTTGTTCTGAGATTTCTGGCCAGAATACAGACCGACATTCTTCGGGAATTGTCTGAAGATCAGAGAAGGGAGATGGCCCCAAATTCAGCGGTAATGACCATCATGAGAAGAATGTTCAAGGAATAGCAAAACGATTTGGCCAATCATACGACTAATCATTTGCTAGTGTCTTCACTCCCTTGCTTAATAATTTAGTCATTGATTTGACTTCAAGGATGGGATTGTCGAATCAAGTGAACATGGCCCATGGCGGTCAAACTAATGCGATTCCACCACCCATACGAATTCCAGACTAACCTGTCATTGTAAGCGGTTCAAATCCCATATCACTGGTTAGGATTTTGTAGAGGGTCAACACTATGGATGACCAGACTCAAGGTTGGCAGGGTTACCGGATTGCAGCACTTGGAGCTATACTCCCGCCTGAATTGGTACCAAAGACTTCCAATGGCATAATTTCAGGGAGAGTGATCGGTGATACCTCAAACTTGAGAAATGAAGTGCAAGCAGGTGTCTCACAACAATTGCCTACAGACATCAATTGGCCAGGGGGCAATAATGCAATGTCACCTATAGGGGTAGTGAATATTGGATCGATTCTCGTACTGATTTCAAGGTACTAGCCTTATCGACCACAAGAAGGGCTTAGAGACTTCGCTATTTGGCCTTCTTTATCGCCCTGGGTGCAGTTTAATCAGGGAATCAAGCGGTAGATTCCCTGAGGGATCAGCGAGTGATCGAACAAGCTGTTTGCTTGGTCATGCAGAGGATGGGCTTGGATGGAGGTATTTCGAGACCTGTTTATCACAAGCCATACCCATATTGGGTTGATAACATCCCATATCCTAGGGGTTACAAGATCCTTGAGTTTACTCTCTTACCGGAGAGGATCATAAGTCGACGATAAAGCATATTAGCCGATTCACTACTCAATGTGATTATGTTAATAATTACAAGAGGATGAAGTTGCGTTTATTTCCTATATTCTTATTGAAGACTGCTTTTACTTGGTATATAAGCCTTCCCGCAAATTCAGTACGGAATTGTGAAGAAATGGAGAATAAGTTCCATACCCAATTTTATCGCCCAATTCCCAAACTGACTTTATCAGTTCTAGCCATCGTTAAACAGTTTAACAATGAGATGTTGGATTAGTATGTTGCCCAATTTAAGAAAATGAGAAATCGGTGCTTGTTCTTTCTCCTAGAAAAGGAGGTTGTTGAAATGGCCAAGAACGGTCTAAAATTTGCATTGAATGAGTGTTTGGCCAGTTAGAAATTTATGGATTTATTTTCATTAACAGCTGCGGCAACTCAATATGAGAACCTTTAAAAGGAGAAAGACAAGAAAGCTTATCAAGATTACAAGCAGAATATGGTCATGTATGATCCTGAAGAAGATTTTGAGGATGAAGACACTCAGGACGATGCCACCAAGATCGTGGTAGCAAAGATAACCCTAGACAAGCCATATGTCTACCAGGCCTTGAAGCCCGCTAGAGTAAAGGAGTCGGTTATGCTTAAGGCTAAGGATACGCAGAGGTATTCGTTTGATGTTATGAAGTTAGATGAAATCTTTGATCTCTTGTTGTGTGACTGGGTTATAAGGCTAATGGAGGGTCAAACCATCCCAAGTAAAGAAAAAATAAGCAATGAGAGATATTGTAAATAGCATCACTCTTGGAGCCAAAGTAAAATTATTACAATGTCTTCAAGAAGGCAGTACAAGAAGCAATCTGCCAGGGCGAAATCAAGTTCACTAAAGAGGGAGATAAAAGGATGAAAATCGAGTCGGATCCTTTCCCTCATATGACCGAGATGGTGTCAGTAGCTGTTAGAGGACACACCAACTAAAGAACTTTGTGTTGAAGGTGTCAAAGAAAAATCAATCATCGATATTTATCGGACGGCGATGACTATCTTATAGTACTAAGTTACCAACAAGACCCTAGAAGGACTTTGGCAAGGCCCCAAAGCACAAATTATGATCATCAATATAGGCGACACCCTCAACGCGTTGGGTTTTCCCGCAACTATTATAATTACGTTCAATGGATGGCTAAGCATCAAGAGGGCTCAAGATTTAGAAGGAGATATTTTAATGAACATAGCTTTCGGGAGCAAACTCCCAAGAGTGTTGTGATACCAAGAAAGAAGCAAGCAAATAAAGCCTTGTTCAAGTGATTTTATGAGGAAGGACATTCTGAAATCGAAGGGGGAACCGAGTGGCAAATTCGATTATTATGTCTGGTGCACAAGAACTCCTAAACCCAAGCAAAAGGTTTTTGAGGTAATCCCGTCAAGATGGGGATCGGAGTTAGAATATGAGGACGAGTTTCCACCTTTGATGAGTCAAAGTTAGAAGCCTCCTTGGACAATGAAGGTGCTGCATAACCCTAGAAAGAGGAATGGTTTGTGGGAAGAGAAATCTCAACTAGCCTGCAATCGGTTCAAATCTCTGGATAGAAATCAATGTTGAGAAACCAGAGGAGGATATAGTGAATAAAATAAACTGCAATAATTGCATAAGCAAGCTAGCATTCCGAGAGGATCAAAAGGCAAACATTGTGTCGAGCCAAAGAATCTAGTATGGGTAAGAGATAAGGAAGATTCTTCCAAGAATGAAGGGGACTATATTAGTTGCCAAGAAGAAGAGACTACGACATGGAGGAGTCCTCCTCGGAAGCAAAAGGAAGAAGGGATCAAAGAGAAAATCGGCAAAACAAAGAGTGAGTTCAACAGTGGAAGATCCAATTATGGTTCTTTAGCTGGTTCGAATATGGTGCAAGTAAGGCTCCCTCCTGAGTTCAAAACTTCTGCTATAAGAGTTGCTCTCACAAAGGAAGAAACTTTCGAAGTGGTAGAAACTGTGAAAGCAGAGTTCCAATTCACTGATGAGGAAGTAGTGGAATTCTTAAAACTCCTAGTTCACAAAACGAAGCATTTGAAAGACCTCATGGTGGTGAGAAAGATCGAGCAACGCCCTATGAATAGAATACTTATTGATGCGGGAGCTACTTTGAATCTTATGCCTTATGTATATTTTCGAAAGCTTTGAAAGGATGAGGAAGAGATAATCTCCACTAATGTGACACTCTCGGATTTCAGGGGAGATATACGAGACGCAAGAGGAGCAGTCATGGTTGACCTCACAATCGGATCCCGGACTACCAAAGCTACATTCTTCATAATAGATGCTGATGTATCATACAACTTGTTACTTAGCATGGATTGGATACACAACAATCAATGTATATCTTCTTCTTTCCATCAAACTTTAGCTTTTCAAAATGAGGATAAGATGGAGTACATAAGAGCAAATTATGAGTCGAGTATCACATGGGCCGATGTAGTGTGGATGGATGCTCTCGGAGATGACGTAGGGTTCGTAATTAAGCCACCTTGCACGGACACCATTGGGCTTGCCTATGGTTGCTTCACAAAAACAGGGTTTGAGTGGATCCCTCAAGAGAGTGAGCTAGCCAAAGGGACATTTGACGTTTTATATGGAAGGAAACAACTCGTTAGAAGAGCTAGATGAGCAATATTACTGCTACCTTGTAGAGGAAATTGAATTTTTTTTCTTTTTTTGCGTGTTTCATAGGGGATTTTGAGGAGTCCCCACTCAAATAAGACATAAAAACGATAGAATCCAAAGATCCGCTTATAAAAGTTGACATTAGTGATGATGAAGTAAAACGTCCCGTCTTTGTAAGCGCATTGCTAGGCAATAAAATTTCGAAATGATTTGGTGGAAGTCCTCTATTTTGCTTGGGACTACCATAAAATGTCGAAATTAAGTAGAGACGTGATTACACATCGTCTCCTGATAAAACCATATTAGAGGCCCCATAAACAGCCTCCAAGAAGATTTGCTTCTAAAGTAAATGCAAATATAAAAGAAGAAATAGAAAGGCTGTTGAAAGTTGGTTTCATTAAGATCGCTTGATATGTTGAATAGCTCTTCAACATTGTCCTAGTCAAGAAGAATGGGAAGTTGCGAGTTTGCATAAAGATTAAGAATCTGAATGCTACAGCTCCAAAAGACGAATATCAGATGCTAGTTATCGACATATTGGTGAATTCTGTAGCTGGAAACGAAATGGTGTCCCTGATGGATGGCCATTCAAGATACAATCGAACATTCATTGCTGAATAGGATGTCCATAAGACGACCTTCAGATGCCCTGGTAGGAACATTTGCATGAAAGGTTGTCACGACCTCTCTTTTTTCGTCCGAGGAAAAGAAAGAAGGTTTAGGGGTATTTGCCTAAAGAAGCGGACCAATGGCCTTAAATTAGGCACGGGCTCTCCCAAGCCCATACCTCGCGCGACGTTGGATTTCATATTTCAATTATTAACAACCTAAATATTTTTAGGAGTCGCCACTAACCTATTGGGGTCGGCTAGAAACCAATCGAGACACGGGAGTGTTGTCTCGATTCCTACGCAACCAGAGGTTTCTAGGAACGGGGACTTGTTTATGCTAATGTTTCTATTAACGCCCTTGCGGTACCACTAACTTGAAAGGTTGTTTATCTAAATGGCCATACAATCTTGATTACCAATTATAATCTTTATGAAACCACTAAGTGTCCATGCAAATGCTTTTGTAGTTTTTTTTTTTTTTTATGTCTAGATTAATTCTAACATGATTTAGAAGAGAAATTTACACTCAAATTAATGAAAAGCGGCGCGTAAGTAAACATCCAAGAAATTGGAATGACTTGAAAATAAACGCAAAAAAGATAAACCCGACACAAGCTGGGCAAATAATATTACATGGCTTTGTTATCACGCCCCGGGACAGGACCCCCGTGAGCAAAATGGAAATTTAAATATGCATGAAATTACCCTAGATGCATGAAATTACTCTAGATAATTTTAATCTATGCAAAATGGATTATTTGTAAAAATGATCATAAAATACCAAAATAGCATTAAATTATGAAAATGACCTTTTAAAAATAGGAAAATTTCATAGATGCCATTTTTGCCTTAATTTGATACATCTATCACTTTTATATTGTTTTTGAAATTTTTGGATTTTTGGATTTTTTTTAATTTTTTTATTTAAATAAAAATAATAATTTCCTAAACCGATATATGCTAACATTGAACAACACAGCACATGAATATCACAATAACCGGGCTCAAATCGACCATTTCAAGATCAAAACTTGGTTTGCACATTTCGTCAAACACTTGGCGTGCATCAAATCATCCCAAACCAGCTTCATCGGGCCATGTTTGCGGCCTTCAATCTCAACACATGAGCAATATTATGTAGAGCTAAAACATCAAAGTTAAACTACCACATGCAAAACTCTTGAAGAGATTTCAAACACTTAGAAAAATTTCAGCCTCAGAAATCGGTTTTCCGGGCTGGTTTTCCTCTTGACTTTCATGATCAAAACATGCTCAAAATCGAAAATAAATACATCTAGGATGCTTACCTTACTTCCTAGTTTCATTTTCAAGTGGTTCTTGGCCGATGAAACCGACAAATTATCCTTGGGGGCCTGTGGAAGTTGGCTTCTTCAACTGGAAATGAGGTCTGCAAAAAAAAGAACTAACAACGAAGGTTTTCGTTGAGCTCTAACATTAGACTTCAAGATGTATTTTGTTGGAAAACTTGACACCACGCCAAACTATATGTATTATAGTTTGGGTTAAAAGTCAATATTTTCCTCATTTGTCTCTCAACTTTCTCAAAAACACTGGCTTTCCTCACTCGTGACCAAACAGTCTCGACACTTAGAAAAATTTTCGGACTTTCTTGGCCTGCCAGGAGGGCACTGTTTCGGGGGGCTTTAGGAGGCCTTCCTGATATTCATTTTGGGCGTGCGACCTATGGATGGAAAGATCTTTGAGTGAAGTTTCACTCTCTAGTTTAAGGTTTTGGCTAATTTTGGCTGCAAGTTTGCGAAAATCTCCCTTTTCTCTCAGAAGGTTGATCTGGAATTTCTGGGTTTTCCTTTTTTTGGAGTTGCTTCTGAGGGCTTCTTTTGGGAACGATTCCGAGCTCACCCCTCCCCCCCTCGTCTCCTCTCTCTCATCCCTTGAAAAACCTTGCTTCAGTGATCTTATCCCCCGAATTAAGGGATTTTTGGTCAGCCTTTTGTCCACCTACCAAGCCTGTCAACAGGGCTACTTCACCTACTCTTCTGACTTAGCCAAATTTTTTAACTTCTGCAGCTGTTGAGTGTGCAAACTTCGCTGCGATTTTCCCGTGCTGTCAGCAGCTTATCCCTGGCCAATTTCCGTCCACTTGCACTACTATATATGGCCTTCCATCACGTGCAAATATCGAGCTAAATGGGCGGCTGAGTGAGATATGGTGGGGCCACCAATATGCCTACTTACCAGCTTCGAATTAAGACCTAACCTTGGGCTGGGTTTTGGTAGCTGGTTTGAGTGCTTTAATCCATCAATTTGGCTGCGGTTTCTGATCAATTAGCAACCTCATGTATAGTATCTTAAGATCTTGGCCATTTTTCGCAATTGTCTCCACCCAATTTTGCAAGAGAGTCCCTCAAAGTTGGCCATTTTATTGCCTGAAAATGTCCAATTCAATGTAATTTGGTCATTTTTCCCAATTCGATTAATTAGACCTGACACAAGTTCAATTTCAACTTAATTGGGGACTAAGATGATGATTTAAGGGCTTGGGTGAAATTTTACAAAATTTGCGAATTGGTCCCTCAACTTTTTGAAAATTGCATTTTTGCCCCAATTTGCCATTTTAATTCCAATCTGACCTCCTGAGCTTGGCTAGTCACATTTAGATCATTGGCCCCAACTTTTTTTTTTTGTAAAAATTTTTTTTAATCTTTTTTTTAATTATTATTATTATTTTTTTTTAGAAAAACATCTTCCATTTTAAACACCTAGATAATCTATATGCAATAATTTGGGCAAAAATTTAGGTGTCAACAAAGGTGATGCATTTGGTTTGAAGAATGTTGGAGCCAACTATTAATGAGAAACGAACTTTATTTACCACGACATAATCGGGGAGTTTATGGAAGTGTACATCAATGACATCCTAAACAAGTCAGAAGAGGTAAATTATCTTGATTATCTTGAACACTCTTTTGTTAGGATGGAGAAATATCAATTAAAATTGAATCCTCTTAAGTATGCATTCGGCATAAGAGTAAAGAATTTTGTAGGATATTTGGTTAATAATACAAGTATAGAGGTTGATAAAAAATAAGGCTAAGGCTATATTAGAATTGCCTCCTCTAACTAGCAAGAAATAATTACAAACGATAATTGGGAAAATAAATTTCTTCAAAGATTTGTTGCTAATCTATTTGACAACATGGACTTGTTTTCTCCTTTGTTGAAATTGAAAAACCAAGATGAATTCATTTGGCAAGAGGAGCACCAGCGTGCTTTCGAGAGGATAAAACAATACTTGATTAGTCCTCCAGTGTTGATGCCACCAAAAGTAGGCAAGCTCACATCAGTAGGACCAGCACTGTCCAATCTACTAGGTAGCAAGATTTCAATGGACGATGAGAAACACGCTGTCAAGGTAACAACATGAGAGAAAATAACCTCTAACATTTCTAAAGCTAATGATGAGAAAACAACATCTTGAGCCGGAGATAACATGAAATCCCGTTCATCGTCAGCACAAAGTCTTGAGCTGGAGATCAGATGCAGGAATAGATGAGACAGTTGCTGAAATAGGATCACTCATCATTCCTGGAGAGAAAGATGTCAAGCTTGCGATAGGAGGAGAGCTCACTTCTAAATCTTCCCCAGCTAGTGATGAGAGTGTCTGCCCTTGGACGTGTCAGGTTTATGCCCATTAGTAGTAGGAGAAAATGAAGAATCAACAAGCTCCTAGGGAAGGATCGATTCCAACAAGGACTCCTCTAGTGCCAAAAAGATCCACTCTCCCAATTAAAAGACAAAGAAGCAATCTCCGAAGCAAGAAAGGATGTAAGGCTCAAAGAGTTGACAGTGTCAATCAGAGGTAATGCCGAAGCTTAACAACAAGAGGAATTGAAGACGTAAAACTATCAATAGGAGAGCGACCTTGAACTTGTGAGAGTGCTGCATTAACGATATCAGGAGCAGAAGAACCATAAGTCAGACAAACTGGTGATATAGACTATGTAACCGGAATCTTAGCAATGAATCTAGACAAACGCATCCTAGTATGAGGGATAGACACTTGCTCAGAAGCCATTCGAAACAAAGCATTAAAGACATTAGAAATCAGAAAATGATAGAGGTTACAATCATAAAGACAAGAAAAGGGAAGTACCGGGATCTAATGCTCTTTTTGGTGTTCAATGAGATGGAGAAGAATGTAGCCCATACGAAGGTTCAACAGAATCAACAGAAAAGTTCTTATAGAAAACCTTACTAAGAATAATGTCAAAATCTTCAATGAAAAGAGAGTCTCGGTAAGTCCTCTACCAAGTATTAAAACTCGTAAGGATGCCCGGCGCTGGACAATAGTTTGATTAAAAATCACGAAATATCTTGTGGGTGATCATGTGACTGCAAACGAAGGGATCAGATGCCTTGATTACTGCATAGTGAAACTTCTCATCAAAAGGGAAGTCCATAGAGTAAGGAGCGACGATTGGAATGCCTTTAGACAAGCCGAACTACCGAGCACAATACTAAGGGGAGTAAATCTCTATGCCAGCCTTCAACTTTCTCTTAAGAGATAGCCTTAAGGTCAGATCTTATACAACCTAGATAGAACGCTAGAATTTCTAGCTTTCCTTGGATTGGTAGAAGCTGAAAACAAAAACAAATCCGGACTAGAAAGCGGACATAAATCATCAGTGTTTAAGGAGGCATGGTAGAACCAATGAAGCAAATGCTGAAAAAAACGAAGATCCCTTAGGATTAGGACATAGACAAAAGCTCAGCAGCTATGCCCCTTTGCTCTTCAGATGAAATGTCTTATATTTGTACCATAACGAAAAAGGGATCTTGGCATCTAAAAACAAGAATAAAAAGTACAATCTGATCCACGGTTGGAGAATCTAAAAGGGGCCTTCGAAGACCCAGCAATGGATACACCCATAGCAATAGAAGCGAAACCAAGACCCCATTAGGAAGCGGCCAGAGTAAGATGACCCATAGCTATATGCTTGCCTTGCGAGAGGTAAAAAGACATACCCCTCAACTCTCAACCCACTTGAAGAGAAGGATGGCAAGAAAGAAACTTGGGCAGCTAGTAAAGCAAGAAAGCTACATGTTCTTCATCTTTGACATCACCTATTCGGCGAGCATAGGTGGTTTGAAAATGGGTATATGAAAGATCAGCACTTTGCGGGAAAAAGGGGCAAGTCGCAAGATCGACAACACTGGGTTCATCATCATATGGACTCAACTCAGTGATAGCATACACATCTTGGAGGGTTATCGACATAAGGCCAGACCTAAGAAAGCACAGTTGACTAACGGCTACTAGAAACTTGCCAGGCTCCCTAAAAACTTATTATTGAGCTTCCAGTCGAAGATGTAGAACTCTAAGGCCTTGTCGATTCGAGCTTTATGCCATCCTCATGTTTAACAGTCTTCAGTCTAAAATAACATTCAAAGAAGGCACGTTCAAAAGGATAGAAAGCCCTAAGTTTTTGAGAAAAAAAGGCTCAAGACATGCTCCAAAAGGTGATCCCTTTGAAATGAAAGTGGTTCTTCTACATGCCGAGGGAAACATTCAAATTGGAAGGGAAGAGGTACTGACGTTCATAGACAAAGACTGAGGACTATCTCATTAACTGCCTCTTCTGGAGAATTTTGAAGCGACAGTTAGACGATATCCATATACTCTGGTGACTTGACTTACTTAAGACGAGCGAGGAAAGTGTCAAGATTGTATGATTGAGACATGGTAAGACTAAAAAGGGACTCAAGAAGGGTGAAAATAACAAAGGAAAAGGATAAAAGTCAGATCTTGAAAACAAGCTTCAATGAAGTCGAAAGCAATAAAGCTAAATGTTAGGAGTTGCATGTTTATAGGGGAAGAGGCGTTATAAGCTACTCGAAAAGGACGTGAGTTTGAAATCCTAAAAGGCACCAAACCACGTACAGAGGATTAGAAGCCGAAGCGACATTTCGCAAGAATCAAGATGATAAAGTCAAGCCAATTTAGTCATTAAGATGATTAAAAGGATTAAAAGATCTTTTAATCCTTTTAAAGGGGGCATTTGTTGGCACCAAAAGTGGCCATTGGGCTTCAGAAGTAAATAAGAGTAAAGCAAGCCCAACATGCGAGAATCCATGGGCAATGGGTCAAAAGGACAGCCACCAACAACAAAGATATTGAAAGGCGTGGCGTCAAAAAATCTGTCGGGAAGAATGAGACAAGAACAAAAGTAATTACAGGAAATCGGTACCACTGAGGATGCAAACAAGGTAAAGCGATTATCGACAGGAAACCGAAGTTCCAAAATTATTTGAAATCGAAGTGGTAACCGCCAAAGAGTAGTTACTCATAGAATATAGCTATAAATAGTCAAAGAGGCGTTCGTGTAAAAGACCTTTTGTCAAAATCAATAATCAAACACATATTTTGCTAGTTATCTTTTTCTTTTATCGTACTTTCACGTTCAATCTCACATTTACTTTTTCTCCCGTTTTCCTGTAGTTTCATTTGCCTGTAGGTTAGACAAGTCGCTTCCTTTCCGAAATGACACAAAACCCATGTCAAACAATAAAGCCGAAGTTTTGCCCCTTTGGTGAAAAATATTTGTTGAGGGAACCCTTCCCTCGGCGAACAGAGGTGCTTATGGGAAACTATTTCTACCTTCCATTATCACGAGTGATGGAAGAAACTCAACTTTTCATATTCATTGGTAGGTGTTGAAGATATTAGCTAGGCTGTGAGTTATATATTAGGGTATTTGTATTTCAATTATAGTACATTAGGGATGCAACATATCAAAGTGTTATACTAGTAATAGTCATTTACACACTTCGGGCGGAGCAGTTTACATAATATTGTTGTCCATTTTGCGAATGAACTTCTAACATATAATCCCATGAGTTACAGTTGGTATTTATAATTTAAACGGAGGAAAAGTCCTTTGTTGCACTAGCTATACTTTAAGGCTACTGCAATCAATTTGAGTTAGCAGACCATGAATGATGGAAAAAGAAAACGAGAAAATTTAGGGGCAGCAAACGGATACCTCATAGTATAAAAAAATTCTTAAGCTTATTGAAGTAAATTTAAAGAAAAAATGATCTAAAAAGTCTCGAACCAATTGTACAGATATCAATTCAGTTATAAACCTTTCGGTTGTACAAATTTAGTCATAAATATTTTGGCAATTTGTCAATTTAATCTTAAATCTTTTGATAATTTATCAATCTAGTCTTAAACTTTTTGATAATTTGCCAATATAGTCTTTCCAACCAAATATCTAAATACTAAGTTTATGACTACATTGGCAAATCTTCAAAAAATTTAGGACTAAATTAATATAATTAAAAGGTTCATGACTAAATTAACAAATCATCAAAAGATTTAGCAATGAAGTGGTCTCCATACAATAGGTTTAGAGCTTTTTATACAATTATCTCAATATGAAAGGACGATATCGAAATTACACTATTGAATTTGAAAATGAAATATTCAAAGCACATAAGAAATTAATCATTTAGTGACCATACCTTCAATCTACCTAAAATTAGAACATCATCAAGGTGTTCTTGCGTCTTATCTTATATCACGACTAAAGTAAAAACTGTTATTTCAAAAGCAGTAAGGGACTTGTAAGAAGGTGAGAAACAAAGAGAGAATTTCTATATTTCTGTGTGTTGTTCTATTCAATGTAACACAATACATGTATTTAATTACAAAGGATGAATCAATAAAAGGAAACTAGATATTCTCCTATTCTTCTAGTCCTAAAATAAACAAGATTTACAATCAATTACAATATGATACGATTTAGTGAATCATATCTTCCAACACTCCCCCTCAAGCTGGTGGTCTGTATATGTCCAAGACGCCAAGCTTGCTTAGAAGATATGCATGTTGTCTTTGACACAACGGTTTAGTGAACATGTCCACAGGTTGCTCCGAGGTTCTGATTCCTCTTGTCTTGATAATTCCTTCTTGAATTTTTTCTCGAGTAAAGTGGCAATCAACTTCTATGTGCTTCGTCCTCTCATGTAATATAGGATTTGCTGCAAGCTTGAGTGCTGAATCATTGTCACAAAAGAGCATAGATGGTCCTTTAACTTCTGCGCCAAGATCTAAGAGTAAACCCCTTAACCAAACTATTTCACAAACTGTCTTGGCCATGGATCGATATTCGGCTTCAGCTGATGATAAGGACACAGTAGATTGCTTCTTTGTCTTCCATGAAAGCAACGACTCCCCAAACTTGATACAAAAGCCAGTGATGGATCTCCTGCTCATAGGACATGTAGCATAATCCGAATCGCAATAGGCTGTCATTTCCATGTTGCATTTTCGAGAGAGAAGAATCCCTAATCCTGGACATGTCTTTAAATATTTCACGACCTTCAAGGCTGCACTCATGTGAGATTGCTTTGGCTTGTGCATAAACTGACTGAGATTCTGTATTGCATAGCAGATATCTGGTCTAGTCATGGTAAGGTATATAAGTTTTCCCACCAGTCTCTGATATCCTAGCGGATCCTCCAGCAATGGATCATCAGAGGAAGATGATATACCACCATCATAGTCAACAGAGGTCAATTTGGCATTTTGCTCAATAGGAATAATCACTGGTCTGCAGCCTGACAATCCTGCTTCTGATATGATTTCCATCACGAATTTCTGCTGACTAAGGGAGATTCCCTGATCTGAACGAGCTATCTCAATTCCCAAGAAAAACTTAGGTGGCCCTAAATCTTTAATATGAAAGGTGGAATGTAGATACTCTTTAAGTCTTTTTACAGCAGAATCATCATTGCCCATGATAAGTATGTCATCTACATAAATCATCAAGTAAATAGATGACATACTTTTTGTCCAGGTGAATAACGCATAATCATATTTGGATTGTTTGAATCCAGCAGCCATGAGTGCATTGGTAAATTTGGCGTACCATTGTCGAGAAGCCTGCTTTAGTCCATAGAGAGATTTGCGGAGACGACATACCTTAGACTCCCCCTGTCTCCGTAATCCTAGTGGAAGATCCATGTAGATTTCTTCATCCAGGTCACCATGCAGAAAAGCATTATGAACATCCATTTGATGTAGCGGCCAGTCACGGAAAGCAGCAACCGATAAAAATGAACGAACTGTAACATCCTTCGCTACTGGCAAAAAGGTTTCATGATAGTCAAAACCTTCTCGCTGTGTAAATCCTTTGGCCACCAATCGTGCCTTGTATCGTTCAACTGAACCATCTGCTTTGTATTTAATCTTGTACACCCATTTACACCCAATGGGTTTTCTATCAATAGGTAAAGGTACAATATCCTAGGTGTGATTTTCCATTAATGCATGTAATTCAGCTGCCATAGCCTTTTGCCAACGAGGATCATCTTGTGCTTCATTATAACTAGAGGGTTCTCGTTCTTCAAAAATACGGCTTATACAACATAAATGTTCTAGTGATAGCCTACTGAATGAAACATAGGACGAGATAGGATAACGAGTACCTGATGACCTCGAAGAACCGCATATGTAGTCTTTGGTCCAAGTCAGTGGGCGAGTAATGCGACTAGGACGTCGGGATGGCTCATGTTGTATTGGCAGCTCATGTTGCATTGAAGGCGAGCCTTCTTCTGAGATTTCTGGTAATTGAACTGGTTCTGCTATGATGTCTCCTGTTGATTCTGTTGGCTCTTCAGGAGGTTCTGTAATAGCATGACCCAGAGGAATCTCAATGGGTGTTGAAGGAGATACTCCAGTTGATCTTGGAGGAGAAGTAATAATGCATGTAAAGGTACAATATCCAATGGGTTTTCTATCAATAGGTAAAGGTACAATATCCTAGGTGTGATTTTCCATTAATGCATGTAATTCAGCTGCCATAGCCTTTTGCCAACGAGGATCATCTTGTGCTTCATTATAACTAGAGGGTTCTCGTTCTTCAAAAATACGGCTTATACAACATAAATGTTCTAGTGATAGCCTACTGAATGAAACATAGGACGAGATAGGATAACGAGTACCTGATGACCTCGAAGAACCGCATATGTAGTCTTTGGTCCAAGTCAGTGGGCGAGTAATGCGACTAGGACGTCGGGATGGCTCATGTTGTATTGGCAGCTCATGTTGCATTGAAGGCGAGCCTTCTTCTGAGATTTCTGGTAATTGAACTGGTTCTGCTATGATGTCTCCTGTTGATTCTGTTGGCTCTTCAGGAGGTTCTGTAATAGCATGACCCAGAGGAATCTCAATGGGTGTTGAAGGAGATACTCCAGTTGATCTTGGAGGAGAAGTAATAATAAGAGTTCCTCCGGAAGGCGAGTCATCTTCTAAGAATTCCTTATGAGCTGTCTTGGTATCTTCAGGGGAAGAAGTTATGGTATTGACAGGAAAAATATCCTCATGAAAGACAACATCCCTGCTTACAATAAATTCTCCTGTGGATGGCATATAAATACGATATCCCTTCTTTAAGGCTGGATAACCCATAAAGATACACTGATGAGCACGAGGAGCCATCTTATCCTTATGTCCCACTGTAGTTACATAACATAGGCATCCAAATATTCTAAGATAACTCAAATCTGGTTTCTTTCCATATAACAGCTCAAAAGGTGTCTTTCCTTTCAGTATGCGAGATGGCATGCGATTGATCAGATATGCTGCTGTGACCACACAATCTCCCCAAAAATTTTCAAGAACAGATGCTTAAAATTTAAGAGCCCGAGCAACTTCTAAGAGGTGACGATGTTTTCTTTCTACCACACCATTTTGTTGTGGTGTATAAGTACATGAACTCTCATGCAATATTCCATTCAGGGAAAAAAATGAGTCACACTCTTTATTGAAGAATTCTCTACCATTATCAGTTCTAACTCGACGGATTATTTTCCCGAATTGAGTTTTTGACAGAGATAGAAAAGTTCTCAGATGTGAAAGAACCTGATTTTTTGACTACATGAGGAATATCCATGTGGCACGGGAGAAGTCATCCACGATTGTGAGGAAAAAACGGGATCCATCATGATTCAAAGTATGGTAGGGTCCCCAAACATCAACATGTATTAAAGAAAAAATGTCATCTGCTCGAGAAGTGCTATGAGTAAAAGGAGCACGAGTTTGTTTTGCCATGGGGCAGATGGGACACTGAGGACAAGGAAAATATGCACTGTGACCCAACCTTTTATGATTAAGAAAATTCATATCATTGGTAGCAACATTACACAATGACTTATTGAGTTCAACAGAAGATAAATATTGTGGGGAATTTTCCCAAAAATACAGCCCTTGATTTACTCTACCCAAGCCCATCAGTTTGCCAGTCGAAAGGGCTGAAAGAAACAATTATCAGGATAGAATAGAATGCGGCATGAATTTTCTTCGCAAACTCGGGAAACTGATATCAGGTTAAAATGGAAATTAGGAACATATAGCACATTTTGAAGAGTAATGAGTGAGCTAAGATTCACAGTGCCAGACATGACTACTTGAGTAGTGTTTCCATTTGGAAGTTGTACTGATATGGGACAAGACAACCTTTTAACCTCAGAAAAGAAAGATTTATTGCAGACTATGTGGTCACTGGCACCTGAATCAATAATCCATGCATTCTGAGAAATTGCATTCATCAGACAATATGATGTACCTGTGAAGCTCCCAGTTTTATCAGAAGCATCCAATTTCTTCAACGCCTCCATAAGTTCCTGATATTGATCTTGGGTGACTGCTTTTCCCATTTGTTGACCTGATACCTGAAAAACTGAGGAAAATTTTCCCTTTTCTTTTTCTCCTGGTTTTCCATGTAATTTCCAGCAGTTTTCTATGGTATGGTGTGGCCGCTTGCAATAGTCGCAATATAATTTACCTTTTCCTCTTGGCCCACCATTTTTTGCAGCTGAGGAAGACCTGTTCATGGGCTGGAAAACTTGGGCCGAAGTTGGGCCAAACGAATTGGGCCCATTTATTTCAAAACCTCCGAGAAAAGCACCGCGCGGGCCATCTGGCCCATTGAAGCTCATTCCGAGCGAGCCGTCCGATCCACCGAAGCCAGATCCACACGGGCCGTTGGATTCGTTCGCGGCCAAGATTAGATGCGAGCCGTCTGATTGATTCGCTTGATCTGAACCGTCGGTGTGTTTTCGGATATTTCTAGGGTTCTCGTCGAGGAACCCTAGATCCGCCCCCTTTTCTCTCCCTTTCGCCGTGCTTCTCTGTGAGAATCGGGGATGGCCCCTTGCTGCCAAAACGATTCCTTCTCCTCCCCTTCCATGATCCACCGTCCGTTGCTGACTTTCCTCTTGAACGGCGAGTTGGTAAATCCGACCGAGGCTCAGCATCGGCTCCATGGTAAGGATTTGGGAGCGAAACGTCTGGTAAGCTTCGTTGAGGATGAGGAGGAACCTCGTCGCCTTTTCCCTCTCCCTCATGCTTCTGTACTGTTGTTGGATCTGTTCGGGCCAGTCGAATTTTCTTCGACGGCCTCTAATTCGTTCCACAGTGCCGAGAGTTTATTGTAAATCCCTGCAACTGTTGAGTTTCCTTGCTTCAAATCCGATATCTGCTGTGTAAGATAGAAAATCTTTACTTGGTCGAGCTTTCCGTACATCTCCCTTATGCTTTCCCATAATTTTTGTGGGTCTTCTGTCGGTGGAAGTCCGGCCGCGACTTCGGTCGAGATGCAGTTTCCAATCCAAGTTCTGACTAATTGGCTGCATCTCTTCCAAAGGCGCGCCGACCTTTCGTCGAACGGAATAGGGAAAGTTCCGTCTATGAAAACTTCTTTTCCCTTCGTGATCAGTGCACGCCGGAACTCGTGTGACCAGGTTGAGTAATTATCGACGCCTGTTAACTGTTGGCTGATAATTTTCAGTTCAGATCCCTCGGCATTTGATGTATAAAGTGGGTCACCAGGTTCCGGCCGACCACTGACAGCAGGGAATTGATACGGAAAGAAACTCTGATAGGGATTTGCATTCTGATCCGACCCTATTGCAGGCCCCGCATTGTGAAAACCCGGGTAGGGATTCGTTCCCATACCCGGTCCAGTTGATCCGCCCGTCTGCTCCGCGCCGATGGTTGAGCTTGCCCCATCACTGGTCGGTGGGCTTCCATCGGTTCGCACGTTGCCTTGGTGGCCCGGCAATGATGCACTGGGGCTTGGTCCCTGATACCATGGATATGGTATCCACTGGTAAGGAGGCCCCGAGAAGGGCAACCCCAGATTGGTCTGAGCCTGGTAGTGCTGCCATTGCGCGTGTTGCGGATGCAACGCGATCTGACCCTGCTGCTGCCCTGATTCGGAAACCACAACAGAAGAGTCTTGGCTGCCAAGATTCTGTGGGGTGGTGTTCCCAGCAGACTGGTCGACTGGATTCGAGGTAAGGTCTTCTGGATTTGTCATGATAAATGGAAACTAATTCCTTCGGCAACTCTTTTGTAGGCTGAGTTCTTCTGGGAATAGTTGAAGGCTTTGATTCCTACGGCAACTTCTTTGAAGATTGAAGTTCCTTTATGAGGCAATCTGAGCGGAAGCAAAAAAAGTTTGAACCCGTAGGCTCTGATACCATGTAAGAAGGTGAGAAACAAAGAGAGAATTTCTATATTTCTGTGTGTTGTTCTATTCAATGTAACACAATACATGTATTTAATTACAAAGGATGAATCAATAAAAGGAAACTAGATATTCTCCTATTCTTCTAGTCCTAAAATAAACAAGATTTACAATCAATTACAATATGATACAATTTAGTGAATCATATCTTCCAACAGGACTACTTATAATCTTTTGGTATACACCCCATGCTCTTTCTTTAGCTGCTAAAGAATTTAGAAGAGTGATTTTAATTTATTTATTTTTCAACAAAGAGAATCTGCAATTTGGTCGGCGATGCCCTGAAGACTTGCGCGTCTCGGTGGCTGCCCGACGTATCAAGAGCTAGGAATGTGAAGGAGCGAGCCGTGTTCAGGTTGGATTTCAACTCTTAACAATGAAGAGCTTGCTTCGAAGGACCGGCTTCTTCTGGAGTCGGTAAGGGCTTGCTTCGAAGGACCGGTTTCTTCTGGAGTCGGTAAGGGCTTGCTTCGAAGGACCGGTTTCTTCTGGAGTCGATAATTAGTTTTCTTCCCTTGGAGAATGGCGCTGCTGTCTACAGTTTCTTGCGGAAGCTCTTGAAGGCAGCGAACATTCTAAGCGCACCTTCTTCGAGAACATAACCGGCCATGAGAGTGGGGGTTCAAGCACGGCAAACGACGCTGACCAGAACAGTAGTGTTTCGGTGCCTCAAATCCAAGTCGGCAAGTGAAGTGGAGATAATTTATGTGTAGATTTTTTATTTTTGTGGTCATAATATGTGGAGTTGACACATTAGAACTTCTTAGTCATCGCCGGACCAAAAGATAAGGGGAATAGATATTGGCGCGCACTAAAATTTAGTGCTTTTAAAGAGAATTGAGCCGTAAATAACCAAGTATTAGGATTTCACCAATATCTAATAAGTGAAATTGACACCAAGAGATCATTCGTTTTGCAAAAAATATTTTCCTCAGTTTCCGGCATTATGTTCGCTTTGGAAAATGAGTCAATTGAAAAATATGCTTAAACTTAGGAAAATAATGTTCTCTTTGAAAAAGTTGCAACTAACTTTCTAAAATTTGATTAGACATTGATGCTTAGACCCAAAACTCACCGAATAGAGGAATCCCAATGTTAGTTCCCGAGTCTCCAAAACCCAAACTGGGTCCACTAAAGCCATGCTTGGGTCCATCGAGGCCAAGACTACATCTCTAACACTTGAGCACGAGTCCATCGAAAGCGAACCTAGGTCCATTAAGGCTATGCTCAAGACCCCAATTCTTGGGCCTAGATCCAAGCCCTAGGGGCCTAAGCCTGGGTTCATCGAGGTTGGGCCTGAACCCCTTGATGGTCGTGCACTATGCCCCAGCACCCAAGCCCCTATCCATAAAAGTCAAGCTTGAGCCCCAAACGCTCAAGTTCTAGTCCCAAACGCTCAGGCTCAAGTCTATAAAGGCCGTGCATGAGTTGTCGGCATTTGGACTAGGGTCCTTGATTAACGAAACGTTTGTTCTTATAAATTATTTTTTAAAATGTAGTTTTAAAAAAATAATTTTAATTATCTTCTAAAAATCAAATTTTTAATTACTTTTTTTCTTTATTTTTTTCTTATTTTCTTTTTGTTTCTTCCTCAACCATTACCGTAGCGGCAACTGGCAACAAACCAAAGGCAAGAGACAAGCTCACTGACCTCGAGCAAGCTCAACTTCGCTGATCTAGTGAGGCTTGAGCTTGCAAGCCAAGGTGGAGCCTTGTCCGAGGCCAGTAATGCTCAGCCCGGCTTTCTGAACTATAGCAAGCTCAAGGCTCACTTGTAGTGAGGTGCTCGATGGCTGTCATCATGGCCAGCCATTGGCCAAAAAAGAAGAAAAAAGAAAAGTAAAAAAGAAAAAAAAACATATTATTAAAAGTAGTGTGCAAAGGAAAATTAAATGAGATTTTTCCTACCAATTGGAGAAAAATATTTTTTAACTCATTTTCAAGTTTTAATTGAACATTGAAAAATATTATCATTTCCATAAAAAATGGCTACTTGGAAAACGTTTTCCAAAATTGTCATATTTTTCACGAAACAAATATTTTGATTGTTCCACTTAAGTAAATTTTAGCTTATGATCCATATGATAGTAAACTATAAATTATTTAGGATTGTATTGGTTGATATTCAAGCTATTTTATGTCTAAGTATCATCATTAATACATTTAAGAATGATATTAATTTAATATTAATCTAAATATGGTTAATTATTTTTCTGATTGGTAAAATATTCAATGATCTAAATCTTGTTCCTAATTTGTTCAATCAATTTATTTGTAGATGCTCATACTTATATAAATCAAAATATTGTTCCTTTTTATTAGATTGATAAAATTCAATAATCTCAATCTCGTTATGTCGTGACCTACCCCTCAGTATGGAGGGATACATAGATTTCGATGTATTACCTAAAGGACGGATCGATGACCCATAATTTATACACAAGCTCTCTCAAGTCTATATTTTTCACAACGTTGGCTATTCAAATTGACACTATGAGAATTATCTAATATGGAATGGCCACTAGCCTAGTGGGATAAGCTAAAAACCAAATAAAGCAGGGGAGCATACTTCGTTCCTTACACAATCAGAAAAATCTAAAGTCAATGATTTGATTACACTAATTAATTAATTAGTGCTCTTTGAATACTTGTTTTGTCAAGATATTAAGCTTATCCACTAGTATGTGAGGTGATCATGCGTATGTGCAGTCATTAAAATAATAATTAGTGACTGAAGAAGCATTAAATAAATTGCAAGGCAAAGTGAGCATTTAATGCTAATAAAAAGGTAAATTTTAATTGTAACTAGACTAAAGAGAAGCCAAAATCATTGTATCAATATTGTGCAACCAAGGAAAATTATCTTTAAGAATAATCAAAACCCTAAAGTAAAGTCATAAAGGCTTGTTCAATTTTTTAACACAATTTTAGAGAGCAAAAGGCTTCTACTTTTTAAGTGAAAGTTACACAAAAACTATATGCTTTTCCCTAGTTTTTTTAGAAAAAGCCAAAAAAAAAAGATTTTTTTAAAAGATATTTTTATTTTTAATTTCTAATAAAAATACTTTTTTAGATCCGAAAATGGGACCCGGGTCGAGTGTTCGGATCTAGTCTGGGCCAAGACCGACCCGAGTCCACTGGCCTGGGTCGCGCCTCCCAGGCCCTCACCCGAAGTGCGCTTTTTACATTAGCCCAATCTGTCCCAACTTAACAAAAAAATAACAAATGAACAAATCAATCCAAATGGCACCAACCATACCAAGCCCACATTCTTCTAACTCACATCAAGCCCAAGCCTGCTCAAATACAGCCCCAAGCCCGACACGATTACATTAGAAATGAATTTAACCAAGCCCACCCGAAGAGCTAATTTTCCTCTTTCTCTAGTCCACGTTCCCAGAACCTCGACTTCTTCGCAACATCAATTCCCGCATATCAAACTCTCGAGCTTTCTTCCCTTTTTATTTCAACATTAAGGCTTGCAAAACACCAAGGAAAACCTCATTTGTGGACAAAGATACCAAGACATCAGGCGAGCATTCACTGTTATCTACCATGACAACTCAGAAACCAACAGTCTCTACCTTGAGTGAATCCTAATTGCGGCGACACTAGATCTTCATCTCCGACCAGATCTAACACCACCGGACCATCACTCACCACCACCTTGGCTTGCCACCGAAAAACCAGATTCGCTTCCAACGTATACCATAACGCAAGCCACTTACCATGTTCAATGAAAGAGAGACAGCATATATCAAACAAAGCGCAACGCAGTGACTTCACTATCCATGAAAATCAAGTTTAACAGCTAGTGACCGAACGAGCCGCATCAAGACGCACCTTCGGATCCGAACAAAAACAGAAGTCATTTCTTAAACACTTCTGAGAAAGATTTCATCGAGCAAGTCTCACGTGTTCGACTAAAAGAGACAAGGAATATCGATGAACCCACACTTTAGTGTCGAGTTGGTCCTACATCAATCAGAGAGGACATCTCAAGTCGATGAAAATATTTTAAACAGGTCCACGATATGCTTCCATAGAAATAATTCAGACTTGGGTCTCGTTTTAAGAACAACACCAACTGAGGCATTATATCATGCATTTGGGCGCGTCAAATGAAAGGCAGCCACAGACAAGAATAAGACTCGAAACTAGATCAACGCTCAACGCGAATGGTAGGGAATGCTCAACATCAATAAAGGACAGCATAAGCGACCTCGAAACGCACGCCCCGACTCAGAAACTCATGCAAAAGATGTGAGGGGACAGGGCAAACGCAGGGCACAAAAAGGGTCGGCAGAGGGTCCCTACCCTGCTCGGAGGCGGCGAACGGCGAGCGAGATCGATAGATCGGACTACGTCCGGTCACCCCGCACGCCTCCGAACCGGGATCCTCGAGAAATCAAAGCAACTCGAAACAAATCAAAAAGAAACGCATAGAACCTACCGTGGGGAGAGACGCGTTGGCAAGGGTCGGCGGCCGAGGTCCAAGCGCAGTGGCTGCCGGACGAGGCCCTTCACTCACGGCCTCATTCTTCATTCTCTGCTTCTCGCTCTCTATCTCACTTGCTCTCTCGCCGTCTTGGTTGCTCACCCAAGAAACCCCCTCGCAACAGCTTGCTCCTCTCTTTGCTTTTAAGCTCCGGCGCGCATGCCTCCTGCCGTGCCAGCTGCTGCTGCCGGCCTGGCCCCGACCACCAACTCCCGGTCGACGCTCTGCCCTCTGTCTTGTTGCCTCTGCTCCGCGTTCGTCGTCCTTCTCTGGCCCGTTTTCCGGCTCTTTTTACCAGCGCGAGGAGAGAGGAAGGAAAGAAGCGGTGGACCGGAGGAAGAAATAAAAGAGAGGAGGCTAGGCCGGGCCCAGTCAAAAAGAAATGGAAGAAGAAGAAAAGAAAGGAGGTTGGGACGGCCTAGACCCAGCCCGGTCTCGCTTTCTTTTTCTTCTTATTATTGTTTTTTTTTTTTCTAATCACAGTTCTCTTGATTATTTTTCTTTTTCCTTTTTTAACAAAACGGCTCTATTACTATTAATGAAAATACTTATAATTCCATGTAATTTAATGAAAATTATTTTTTTAAGGGTTAAAAATCAATTCCTAATTTTCTATGCAATTAACAAACTATTAAATGGATTGGCAAAATTTGGATAACAGTCTATTAGGGCTAAGGCTTAGTATTCTATAATCTCCTTACCTTTCATACCAACATGTTCCTGATTTGTTGGATTGACAATTTTCAATCTTTTTGTGTTTTCTGTTTCATAAAAATAACAAACCAGATTTAGATTAATATAAGTACATATATCTATAGGTCAATTAATATCATTCATAGATGTACTTATGAAATCACTTAAATATAAAATAGTTGGAATATCGATTCCACATGACTTAAACTCATGTTCTACGTCTATTATAAGTTGAGTTTACTTAAATGGAACTAATGTAATATTTATAAGGACCCAAAAGGTAAAAGGATAAGGGTAAATACCACCAAAAGCCTCAAACTATGTTCATTGTGGCATAAATTTCCTAAACTTTTGCATTACTAAAACCCTAAACTACATCATTGAGACACAAATACTCCTAACTTTTTTTGTGTCATGGAAAAATCCAAACTTACATATAGATGTGTGTGTGTGTCCGTGTGTCCGTGCCTGTGTCAGTGTGTCCGCGTGTCCGTGTCCGTGTCTGTGTGTCTATGTATCTGTGTGTGTGTCACGTATATCATTTATTCCAATTCCATCTATAGTATATTTGTCACACTAGTATAAATTTGAGCTTTTTCATGACAAAAAAAAAAAAAAAAAACGGTTTGAGGTTTTGTGTCATAGTGAGAAAGTTTTAAGTTTTTGGTAACCCAAATAAAGTTTGAGGTCTTTGTATCACAATAAGCATAGTTAAGAGTTTTTTTTTGTAGTATTATCCCAAGAGATAATGAAATGATAACATTTTTTTTTTATTGATCTAGGAACAACTGAAATGAAATTATTTTCTTAAATAAGTTCAATAACGTAATTAGAAAACTCATTGATGGTACTCAACATTTGATTTAATTTCATTGAAAAGTTAAGGGGCTATATTGAACACATTAAAAGTTTAAGTCCTTTAATAAATATTTAGGAATAGTGCAAACACTGCATTGAATGAATTAGGCCCTATTCGGTAATGTTCATATTCTTTTATTTTTCTATTCTTTTGTTACTTGGAATAAGAAAAAGAACATAAATTCATTTGGTAATGTCAATTAATTTTTCTATTTACTGAAATAGAAAAGTGGCCAAAGAGTAGATTTGGAATGAAAATAAATAGGAAAAAGTAATTGCTTATTTCCAAGAACAATTTCTAGAAAAAAGTTATATATATATATATATATATATATGTATGTATTTATTTTCTTTTCTTTTCTTCTTTCTTGCCATTGCTCGCTGCCGCCACCCGCCATTGACCACCGGTTGATGGCGATCGCAAGGAATAATAAGAAAAGAAAAAAAGAAAAAAATCTTAAATTTTTTTTTAAAATTTTTTAAAAAATTATACATTACAAAAAAAAAAAATTGTAGATTGTACCAAATACATTCCTATTTTTTTTCCGTTCCAAAAATAGAAATTTTATATAATTACCAAATGCGTTCTTTTACTCATAAATTATTTCAGGAAATAAAAATAGAAAAATGCTATTTCTGCAAAAAAAAAAAAATTATTCCTTAAAATAAAAATGTTACCAACCAGAACCTTAAAAGCTCCATGGTGACATTGCGCCTTTGGATTTATGGACTTTCATGTCATTTCCTCATCTAATAAACTAGTAAATTACATACTTGACTTAACCCTAGCATAAAATCTGTTGATCTCACACAAACATGTATCACTGATCCTAGTTGCTCCCAATGCAATTCCAATAGCCATTCCGAATGCAACTCCAATGGTCATCCCAAGGCTTATATCGCTCATGGCATGATCGGCGGATCCAGAATGATTTTGACTATAACCGACAGATCCAGAATAGCTTTGACTCCCCTGATGGGAAGGATCATTATCATCCCACAGTTTGGTTCCTTCAAAACTCGAACTGGGGAAAGTCGGGAATTGGCCCATTTTAGGAATTGGGCCGGACAAATTGTTGTATGCAACACTAAACTTGGACAGAAAGTAGAGACGAACTAATGATGAAGGTATACCTCCCGACAGGTTGTTGTAAGACAAATCGAGGGTCTCTAGGCTAGTCATTCCGGATAAACTAGCAGGAATCGAACCTGATAAGAAGTTACGGCTGAGATCCAAGATATGGACATTTTTTAGATTCCCGAACTCGGGCCAGATTGATCCGTTGAGAGAGTTCCATCCAAGTGCCACAGTTGGTGGAAATCTTGTAACTTGATTGTACTGCAGCTCCCTCGCACTCACATTCCTCTTCATGAAGAGTGGGAAATATGCAGAAGGTTCTGCCATTGACAGATTTCTGTTGATGAGGCCAGGCAATCCTGTAATCTCTTCTGGGATCTCGCCCACGAATGAGTTGTTTGATAAATCCAGATAGAAAAGAGATTGGAAGTCGCCAATCCACGACGGGATCATTCCACCCAATCTGTTCCAGGACAAATCCAGCAACTGCAAACGGGTGCATCCACGCACCCACTCGGGCATGGAACCCGTCAGTCGACCATTAGCCATTATAAGAACCTTAAGATTCGGAAAACTCAAACTCGTGTCGCTGGGCAATTCTTCGTCAAAGTAATTCAGAGAGAGAACCAAAACTGTCAAATTGTCGCAGTGCTGAAGGATCCCGAGTGCAGATGAGACGTTTGATAGGCTTGAATTCGAGATTGACAGGTAAAAAAGGCTGGAGAAGTTCTTGAAGCTTTGAGGCATCGGGGTTGTGAACTTGTTTTGTGCAAGGTTCACATGTTGCAGCTTCTGGCAATTGGGTAAATCCTCAGGGAAAGGACCACTGAAATTGTTGGACCATAAATCCAGAGACACCAGACTGCTCAATGCCGAACAATTGAGAGCTATCGTACCGGTCAGTGAGTTCCTCAAATTGAGAAACGTAAGCGACGGCGAATTGGACAAGGACGGTGGGATGGAGCCTATGAAGCCATTGGTCTGAGCTATGAAGTACTGCAGCTTCTTCATGTTCTGAAACATATCCGGGATTGGCCCCGAGAATCTGTTTGTCGAAATGTCAAGCCAAACCAGTGCCGTGAGATCACCGATCCCGCTGCTGAGCCGCCCTGAAAAGGAATTTTCTTGAAGGTTCAATTGGACCAACTGACCCAGAGTGAAGATATCTTCACTGATCACACCATTGAGATTATTCGTGGCCAGAGAAAGGTTCTGCAAGGAGCCACAGTTGCCGAGTCCCGACGAAATAATGCCAGAGAAATAATTGACAGCCAGATTAAGCACCTGAATGCTGGTCGAGTTCGTGCAAATCCACACGGGCAGAGACCCATTGAAAGAGTTCTCAGAGATGTTGAAAACGCGCAGCGAGGGCAAATTGGCGTTCGCGGGCACCGGTCCGAAGAATTCATTGTAGCTGAGATCGAGGACCTGCAATTTAGGGAGGCGGAGGAGGGAGGTTGTGAGAGAGATTGAGGAATCTCAGCTGGTCCAACCGGCCGAGAGAGTCCGAGAGGCTGCCCGCGAGCCTCTTGCTCGCGAGGGCCAACTCCACCACTCTGCCCGAACCGGTGGAACCGTCGCACAACACGCCCGCCCAGTCGCAGCAATTGGCGGACACGTTGGGCCCCCAACCTTGGACTGGGGACTCGAAGTTGCTCATCAAGTCTAGCAATGCCTGGAAATCGCTCGAATTGCACTCAAGGACCCCTTGAGAGTGCAGGACGCGCGCCTGAATGCATAGCCAATAGACGGCGACGACCACCCACAGTGAAGCCCGGACACCCATATGAAAAAAACAGAGCACCCACGAAAGCAACCCCAGTACGACAAATCGCAGAGACGGTACGAGATAGTAACAGAGGAAAAGGGTCGTAGGGATGTCAAGTGACGGAGAGACCCATCTCGAGAAGGATCTAGATTTGCCAACTGCAAGAGCGTGAGAGCATGGAGAAGAGAGAGACAGAGAGAGATGATGAAGAGAAGGGGAAGAGGGGAAGAAGAGGAGGCAAAGGAAGATCAGAGTGGTGGTGGCGGTGCCTCTTGGGCGTCCCTCTTTTTCGCTTTCCCGCTTGCGTCACTGCGGACCAAAGAGAGAAGAATAAAGAAAAAGAGGTGGGTTGCGGCGAGGCAGCGGTGAGCGCGAGCGAGAGAGAGAGAGAGAGAGAGAGAGAGAGAGATTGCGGTTTGACTTCAACGCGCTTATTGGGTCTGAATACCGACTCAATCGCTGCTCCTCCTCCACACTTCCAAACACGGAAAGAGAGAGAGAGAGAGAGAGAGAGGTTTTTTTTTTTTGTCGGAGAGAGAGAGAGAGAGGTTGCGAGTGCGGAGATGGACAGAGCTGAGCAGGTGGCGCTCGACGGGGAAGGAGGAGGAGGAAGGGCGACCGGCGGGAAACCGGTGAGCCTCGAGATTCACGGAGGAGGGAGGGAGCGAGAGAGGGAAGTCAAAGGGGTTGATGGCGACACGTGGCGGGATTCCAACAAAATCTACGCCGGGTCGCCATTATTGTACGCAGTTGGGTTGGGTGGGCGGGTAATTTATCGATCATTTTATTCCCAATTTTCTTTTTCTTTATTCTCGTTTTCGTGAGAATCTACAAATAAAGGGGTTAATTCATTTACGGGATAACGGCGGGGATCGTCCCTTAAATTTTGCACGGCCTGCGATATGTTCCCTAATTTTTTAAATTTATTTAATAGGGTCTATAAACTTTAGTATGATATATAATATAGTTCATGAACTTCTAATTTATTTTAATATAATCCCCAAATTTCTGATATGTGTTTAATATAATTCCTGAATTATTTGAAAATATCTAGTGTTATCCTTATAATAATTTAAGATCAAGGATACATTTTGATATTTTCATATAATTTGAAGAGTAAAAAATGATCATTTACATTATTTTCCTTTTATTCATTCTAGTTGAACTTAGGCATTTTACCCAAAAGCGTGATTTTTTTTTTCTTTGGCCTGTGAAAGGTGAAAAGATTTATTTACCAGAAATTACGAGGTAGACTTAGTATGTGTATAAGAAAAGAAAATGGAAAATCTCTTCTTGGGTGTCATATGAACTGTTGACTTCGATGAATATTAAATAATTTCTTTTATTTATTTCTCGTTTTTAGCCCACTTTTTGTCATCCACAAGCAATCGATTTCTCCTGCATCGTTCTAGGGTTTTGTCATGGATCCAACATCTGACTAATCTCACTTGATTAGTGCTTTTTTCCCACTACAATCGTGTTGATTAGTGTAGGTAAATTGACTTTTAAGGAAATTGCCTTAATTGTTACTCGAATGGATGACCCAATTTTAAGATTTAATTTAACATTTGAGTGTTAATATTTCAATAACCTCTTGATTCAGCTTTTTACAACAATAACCGAAAGGATTTCAGGTTTATGTATTAGCAAAGAAATTATGTGAAATTTTGCGAATTAAGTTTACAATACAGCATATTCTGGCATCATCAAATTTTGATTTATCTGCTTATGCTTTGTCTTGAATTTATCTTGTTTACGAGAACAATAAGACATTTTATCAGCCCAAACTTTCTCTTTAAAAGGCTGACTTCTTTGATTAAAAAGACTGCAATAAATGCTGTAGTTGCTTCTTGCAAAATCATGACTTTTCTTTTTCAAAACATAATCATAACTTAAAAGAGTACGTGATACCTTGACAATACAATTGGAGATTTTTCCATGATATGAATCATAACACTTCATTCTCCATTAAATTGGTTGGGCATCTCACTGTAGTCACCAAGGAGTATGAGAGAACAAAATGGAAACCAAATCACAAGGCAAGAAAAAGACCGAGTCACACCATTTTTCATAAGATTACAAGTTCAATTCACATCGTAAGTCTAACTTATGACGAACTTGTATCTTAAGCATTTGCTATATGTTGTAAAGTGATTTTGTGACTTCTAACATGCCAATGAAATTACGATGATGGGATAATTAAGTAATTACGATTTAAATCGGATATTTTGTGATGAGTATGGGGACCCTCATAGTAATACCTAGAGTGGTAGTTGCATTAGTCACCCCTATCTATCGTTTCGACTATAGAAATAATAGGAGAAAAAGAGATCATATGACTAGTAAACAAATAACAAATTTCAATCGCAGTCACTTTTCCATCCTCTTTATGTATTCGGTATTGGAATCATAATACCTTCAACTTGATGGTAACTTTAGGGCCTTAACTCTCTATTACGCCACCGCGAGCTGAAATATTAATTATCTAGATGCCTACTTATACTCATTCACAAACGATTGGGCACCATGATGTGAACTCCAGAACTGGGGAGAGTTTTCCAACTTCTTTACGGTTCCACTGTTCTTGTCACCGGTCACCTGTCGATTGGAAGCATTATCGTTGAAGGAGACAGCCCGGGGTTTGAAGTCGAACCTTGGCTCCATTTACTTCTTAATTTTTTTCCCGTCGTTGTAGAGTTTTCTAGCTTTCCAAAGTCAAACTCGAAAGCGAAACGATGCTTCGAAAATCAAAGTTCGAACATGGCGGATTGCGACTCCCTGTCGTAAGAGGCGAAAATATAATTTAAAGAATCAAAGGAGTGGCATGATCCCATGGACTTGACCTGATTGCCCGTGAGTATCCATTCAAATCTGACGAGAGGACAGCGAGCATCACGTCTTCTCTTTTGTTTGCTTATTTGGGTTGTCATCAAAATCAAACTTTAGACAATTTTGGGGATGCCCTCGGTTCGTTCTTTGCCGTAATTCCACCCCTAACGTAATCAATGGGAAAAATGGTGAAACTTCGTGGACGAAGAAAAAGAACGTGGATGGCGTTTTCGTCAGGCCCCCCTTCGAGAGAGAGCGCATTTTCCGATGCGGGGTTCATAAGAACTTAGCACGTACGCATCTCTAGTAAATGAATTCATATGCCTTTTTCTGAAAGGTTAATATACCACAAAAAATTTTAAATTGATACACTTATAACAAATTTACCATAAACTAGTATACTTGCCCTATGTTAATTTTCATTAAATTTTACTTTACAATCAATGAATTTATGTCTTTTTGTAACCTATAGGTAAGGTATAACAAAGAGGCCGCAATGGACAATTTTAGCTGAACTTGATGCCGAGTGGCAAGTGAGAAAGTTAAATCATCAGTGAGGAGGACAAGCGCCGACACCAACGCCGTAAAAAAGGGTTAGGAAATGGGGCAAACCATCCTTGACGAGCACGCTCTAAATCCCAAACTGAAAATTCTCTAAAAAATCTCCAAACGGATACGAAGAACCTAGGATTCCGCAATCCGTTACAACTCATTCTAGCATGGAGCAATGGCCACGTGAAAAAAAAAAAAAAGCAGCAACAAATCCCCGACAAAGACATTTGCTAGTAATTCAGGATACTGTATGAAAGGACAATATCCGCCTACCCATCTAGAACTAAAACATAGGAGGACTATATGCAGTGCAAGGATGTTGGAAGATATGATTCATCAAATCTTATCCAATCGTTGATAGGTAGAAAATCTTATTTATTTTAGGATTAGAAAGATAGAAGAATTTTTCTTTTCCTTTATTAATCTCTTTCTTTGTAATTAAACACACTTTGTACACATCAAAGAATATACAGTGAATACAACAATTTCTTCCCGTACATTTCTTCTTCCTTTTCCCGATGCCTATCTTGGTCTTCTGACATGGTATCAGAGCTTCTTGCGATTCTGGTATAGCTTCCGCGTCCACCATTCTTGGTTGTCTTGAGGAACTGTAACCTGCAAAATAGTTACCGAAAGGAATCAATCTCTCTTTAAAATTTTTTCACAATGAACACATCGGAAGCTCTCACCTTAATACTAGATGACCAGCCAGCGAGAGATGCAACGCCACAGAGTACGCACAATCCAGATTCAACCGTTGTAACAACCGTGGCAGAGCAACAATTCAGCCAAGGTCAGATCTAGCCTCCATACATGCAATGGCAGAATCTTCCGGCTCAGTTCAACCTGGGGCAACCCTATTCGTGCCATCCTTACTAGTGGATGCCATATCCATGGATCCATGGGATAAACCCACATACATCACAGCCGGGGTATCAAAGCAACTTGCGGATCGACGGAGGCGCACCAACCACAAGTGGGGCAGGCTCTACCTTCGGCCCGGAGCAGACGGGCGGATCTGGCGAATCGGGGGGAGTGAATCCCTACCAAAATTTCTTTAATGCTGGTCGAGAAAACGGAGCAAATGTAGGGGCGAATACCTACCCACCTTTTTCACCTGGTTTTTTTCCTTACCAGATCCTTGCTGCCAGAGGACGGCCAGAACCCGGCAACCCTCTGTACACGACGAATGCCGACGGACCAGAACTGAAACTGATTAGTCAGCAATTGACGAGCCTAGAGAATTACTCGACTTGGTCGCGGGAACTCCGGCGTGCCCTGGTAACGAAGGATAAGGAAGGCTTTTTGGACGGGACAATTTCAGTTCCAACCGACGAACGAATGGCTCGTTTTTGGAGAAAATGTAACCAACTCGTTAGGACTTGGATTGGGAACTGTATCTCACCCGAAGTAGCAGCGGGACTTCCCCCAACAGAAGATACGAAATAGATGTGGGATAATATTAAGGAGATGTATGGAAAGCTAGATCAAATCAAGATCTTTTCCATAACACAGCAAATTTCAGATCTGAAGCAAGGGAATATGAGCGTCGCGACAATCTACAATAAACTGTCAGCACTCTGGAATGAAATGGAATCGGCTGAAGAAAAATTCGAATGGCCCGAACCCATTCTCCAGCAATACAAGAACATGTGTGAGAGAGAAAAGGCGATTAGGTTTCTCCTAATCTTAAACGAAACATACCTTTCGTTTCGTTCCCAGATCCTAACAATGGATCCCATGCCAAATCTTGGCCGGATCTACCAGCTCGCCGTCCAGGAAGAAAGCCAGCAGAGGACGGCGACTTCTGGAAGAGGAAGCGAGGCGATGGCTCTGGCCACCAGAGGCCATTATCGCCCCCCACAGAGAAACCCTAGGTTCGGAGGAGGAAAGGGGGAGAATTTGGGAGGCAGAAACCCTAGCTCATTTTTAAATGAGCAAATGGACGGCTCAGATCTTGGCGAACAATCAGACGGTCTTCCTTTTTCAGCGACTGGGCCCTTTTCGGACGGCCCACGGAACGTCTTCGCTGGAGCAGAAGGGCCGCACGAAATCAATGGGCTGTGGGGAAGAGTTCAAGCGCGCGAATTTGGGCCGCGAGGAATCTAGCCCACTGGACCAGAAGGATCGTATGGGCCTACTTCGGCTCAAATTTCCCAGCCCAACAACAGTTTCCTTTCAACTGCAAAAAACAATGGTCAAAAAGGAAAAGATAAATTATATTGTGACTATTGTAAACGTCCGCACCATACAATTGAAAACTGTTGGAAATTGCATGGGAGACCTGGAGAAAAAGAACGAGGAAAATCTTCACAGGTTTTTCAGGTACTGAGTCAACCAGCAAAAAAATCAATTACCCATGAGCAGTATCAGGAACTGATGAGGACTTTAAAAGGGTTGGACACATCTGATAAGGCTGGAGGATTCACAGGTACATCTTATTGCTTGATGAACTCAATTTCGAAGAATGCATGGATTATAGATTCAGGTGCTAGTGATCACATAGTCTGTGATAAGGGTTTCTTTGCCAATATCCAAAAATTGTCATTTCCTATATCAGTACAACTTCCAAATGGAAATTTCACACAAGTTGTCATGACCGGCAGTGTGAATCTTAGTCCCCTAATTACACTTCGAAATGTACTTTATGTGCCTAACTTCCAATTCAACCTCATATCAGTTAATCGAGCTTCTGAAGAAAATTCATGTCGTGTTCTCTTCCCTCTAGATAATTGTTTCTTTCAGGCCCTTTCGACTGGCAAACTGATGGGCTTAGGTAAAGCTTATCAAGGGCTCTATTTTTGGATGGATTTTCCCAGCAATTTTAATTTGTCGTCTGTTGAATTCAATAACTCCTTGTGTAACCATGTTATCAATGACAAAAATTCTCTTCATCATAAAAGATTGGACATAGTGCCTCATTCCCTTGTCCCCAGTGTCCTATCTGTCATTTGGCAAAGCAAACACGTGCTCCTTTCCCAAATAGTAATTCGCGAGCATATAGTATTTTTTCGTTAATCCATGCTGATGTTTGGGGACCCTATCATACTGTGCATCACAATGGGTCAAGATATTTCCTCACAATTGTTGATGCTTTCTCTCGTGCAACATGGATATTCCTCATGCAATCCAAAAATCAAGTCTTTACTCACCTACGAACATTCCTTACCTTGTCTAAGACTCAATTTGGAAAAACAATCCGTCGGGTTAGAACTGACAATGGAAGGGAGTTCTTTAATAGTGAGTGTGCTTCCTTATTTTCATTGAATGGAATCCTACATGAGAGTTCTTGCACTTATACACCCCAGCAAAATGGTGTTGTTGAAAGGAAACATCGTCACCTCTTAGAAGTAGCACGTGCCCTCAAGTTTCAAGCATCTATTCTTGAGAATTTTTGGGGAGACTGTGTAGTTACAGCAGCATATTTGATTAATCGCATGCCCTCACGTATTTTGAAAGGAAAGACGCCATTTGAGATGTTGTATGGAAAGAAACCAAATCTGAGTCATCTCAGAGTTTTTGGATGTCTCCGTTATGTCACTACAGTGGGACACAAGGATAAGATGGCACCGCGAGCTAGTGAGTGTATATTTTTGGGATATCCCACCTTGCAAAAGGGGTATCGGATTTATGCACCATCCACAGGGAAATTTTTCGTAAGCAGAGATGTTATTTTTCATGAGAATATTTTTCCTTTCCAAACTCTTATTTCTTCAACTAAAGATGAGAAGACAAGGAATTCAAAATTCTTATTGGAAGAAGATATCTTTCCAGGAGGTACATATCTTGCTGCTACTCTCCCAGGACCAACTGGTGAATCGCGTACACTACCTATTGAGACTTCTACGAGTCACTTCACTGAAGAGCCTCATATAGAAGAGTTAGCCCAGTTCACTGAACATTCAGAATCAACCCTTGTTGAAGAAGAGCCCTCTTCAATGCAACAAGAACTCCCACGGCATTCTAGTCGAGCGGCTCGCCCACCAGCTTGGACGAAGGATTACATATGTGGTTCTTCAAGATCGTCAGGTACTCGGTATCCCATCTCGTCTTATATCTCATTTGATAGGCTATCTGCAGAACATTTATGTTGCATGAGTCGCATTTATGAAGAACAAGAACCTTCTAGTTATAGTGAGGCTAAAGACGATCCTCGTTGGCAAAAGGCCATGGAGGCTGAATTACATGCCTTGACGGAGAATCATACTTGGGATATCGTAACAATGCCTGGTGATCGAAAACCCATTGGATGTAAGTGGGTTTACAAGATCAAGTACAGGGCAGATGGTTCTGTGGAAAGATATAAGGCTAGATTGGTGGCCAAAGGTTTTACTCAGCGAGAAGGCTTTGACTACCATGAAACTTTTTCGCCCGTTGCAAAAGATGTCACAGTTCGATCTTTCCTATCAGTTGCCGCTTTTCGTGACTGGCCGTTACATCAAATGGATGTACATAATGCCTTTTTACATGGTGATCTGGATGAAGAAATCTATATGGATCTTCCACCAGGATTACGGAGACAGGGGGAGTCTAAGGTGTGTCGTCTCCGAAAATCTCTTTATGGACTAAAGCAAGCCTCTCGACAGTGGTACGCCAAGTTCACTAATGCACTTATGGCTGCTGGATTCAAACAGTCCAAACATGACTATGCTCTGTTCACTTGGACAAAAGGTATGTCATCTATTTATTTGATGATTTATGTTGATGACATACTTATCATGGGAAATGATGATTCTGCTGTGAAGAAACTTAAGGAGTATCTGCATTCCACTTTTCATATCAAAGATCTAAGGCCACCTAAGTATTTTCTTGGAATTGAGATAGCTCGTTCAGATCAGGGAATTTCTCTCAGTCAGAGGAAATTCATAATGGAAATCATATCAGAAACGGGATTATCAAGTTGTAGGCCAGCTATTATTCCTATTGAGCAAAATGCTAGGTTGACATCTGTCGACTATGATTCTGGCATATCCTCTTCTTCTAATGATCCATTATTGAGAGATCCATCAGGATATCAAAGACTGGTAGGGAAACTTATATACCTAACTATGACCAGACCAGACATCTGTTATGCAGTGCAGACTCTCAGCCAGTTTATGCACAGCCCGAAACAATCTCACATGAATGCAGCATTGAAGATTGTGAAATATTTGAAGACATGTCCAGGGTTGGGGATACTCCTTTCTCGAAAATGCAACATGAAAATGGCGGCTTACTGTGATGTAGATCCTATAAGCAGGAGATCCATCACCGGTTATTGCATCAAGTTTGGGGAATCATTGCTTTCATGGAAGACAAAGAAGCAGTCCACTGTATCTCTATCTTCAGCCGAAGCTGAATATCGATCCATGGCCAAGACTACTTGTGAAATAGTTTGGTTAAGGGGTTTACTTCAAGATCTCGGGGCAAGAGTTGAAGGACCAACTACACTTTTTTTGTGACAATGATTCAGCACTAAAGCTTGCAGCAAATCCTGTATTGCATGAGAGGACAAAACACATAGAAGTCGATTACCACTTTACTCGAGAGAAAATTCAAGAAGGAATAATCGAGACAAGAGGAATCAGGACTTCAAAGCAACCGGCGGACATATTCACTAAACCTCTTTGTCATAGACAACATGCATATCTTCTAAGCAAGCTTGGTGTCTTGGACATCTACAAGCCACCAGCTTGAGGGGGAGTGTTGGAAGATATGATTCATCAAATCTTATCCAATCGTTGATAGGTAGAAAATCTTATTTATTTTAGGATTAGAAAGATAGAAGAATTTTTATTTTCCTTTATTAATCTCTTTCTTTGTAATTAAATACACTTTGTACACATCAAAGAATATACAGTGAATACAACAATTTCTTCCCCTACATTTCTTCTTCCTTTTCTCGATGCCTATCTTGGTCTTCTGACAAAGGACTGACCTGAAAGAGAGGAGTAGGCTCTCTATTTTTTTCTCCCACGCGTTTTTGAAGTCCAACTGAATAAACCGCCGAAGTTTGCTTTCTCTCTAATAATATATGCTGCAAAGATTTCCACCCGAATATAGAAAGAAACTAAGAAAAGTAAGAGCAGCTGCAAAAACTAATGAAAGAGTAAGAGCAGCTGCAAAAACTAATGAAAGAGAGAGATTCGGGGCCGAAAGGTTAGGTTCGAAAATTTGCGAAATTCTCACAATTTTCTAAAATTTGAGTAATATGTTAATTGTTGGTGGGAAAGTAAGATAGCACGGTTGTGCTTTTTATTAAGTCCAAATAAATGGCCGACTTGATCTTTCGATGGCCCTCTCGAGAAAAATTGCAATGTCTCTAAGGTTGTTGTTGACCAGGTTACACCCACTCGGATGTTGTTGTACAACTTATTACCAGCTAACAGACCCTAGACGTGGGCTGAAAATTTTCGGTTGTTACAAATATTTATAGGCTTAACTATAATTCAAGAATCTAGTTTGGGAATATTCTTTCTTAGGTGGAAAAAATATATATGATTTTTTCTCATTGTCATTGAGTTGATCAATCGATTTTTTTCTTTTATTTATTTATTTATTTATGAGATTAATAAAAAGATTTATTACAAAGACACTGTTTTATTAAATATCTTGTAGAGAAAAAAAGTCAAAGAGTAAGAGTCCATTTGTTTTCACATAACATGAATAATTAAAAAAAAAATAAATATGATCGCTTGTATCACTTACAAAAATAAATGAAAGAAAAATATTTTCATTATTCACAAAAAATAAGTAAAATAAATTGTTATCAATAGTTAAAATATTTTTATTGACTAAATACGAATGATCATTTTTCAAAAATATTTTTTAAATTATTTATTTTTGCTAAACAAATGGGGCTTGGTATAGTTGACTTTAGAAAAGCTCTCTGAGAGAGAGAGAGAGAGAGAGAGAGAGAGAGAGAGAGAGAGAGAGAGAGAGAGAGAGAGAGCTTGGAAGTACACGAACTTTGTTGAAGATAATCATGTACACATTCGGAATTTCAATATTACTATGTTAATATATCATACTCCCCAAGAACGCTGGTATATCATCCAATGAAATTTCCTTTTTCTTTCAGGAATATAACATTAATAACCCATTTACTCAACATAATCGATCCATATAATAACTCACTCAATTTCGTGAGTAAGCACGAAATTGAGTGATAGTAAGAGAGAAAGAAAAGAGAGTCATGAATATGAGTTGGGTTTAAGTAAGTTGTAAATCTATTTATAATCCATTGACCCACTTAACACTCATATTATGCTTAAACCCATTAGTAACCCATTTACTCAACATAATTGATCCATTTAATAACTCAGCTCATCATATATAGGTTAATAAATGAGCTTATAACTTATTTTGACAGCCTACCTTTGCATCAACTAATTGCAACGACCACCTGTCCATTCTCGTGATTTCCTGGTGCAAGATGTTTACATTTAGTCTTGCGTGTGGCCCTACTTCCTTTGTCCAGCGGCATAGGAGGAAGAGATGCTACGTGGTCTCAGGATATTGTTGACAGAGAGAACATAATGGGTCAGGTAAGGCATTTCTCTTAAATAAATTATCTTGTGTGGCAGTGCATATTTATCGACACACTCTGCATAAAGTGGCGTATTTTCGGAGAGCGGTTCACTTTCCAAATCTTCAGCCATAGTGTCCCCGGAGTCTAATAGGAGGAGGATGCTTGATTTACGTTCTATCGGTTGTTAGTAGCTCACATTTCGTTATACAAGCCTTATACAGAGTATGTTCTTGATTCATTCCCGATTGTTTTTTATTAATTCCCAATCCATATTAAGGATGCATTTAATAATGTTCCTAAAAATAGGTATTTCTATTTTTTCCCTGATATAAGAATAGAACATAAACATGATTAGTAATTTTGTTGTTCTTGGGAACAGATTTGGAACAAAAACAAGAAACCAAGAAAAAGAAAAAAAGAAAAAAAGTTGCTTATTGTTATTAGGAATAACTCAAGAAATAAGCTATCTCTTTTTTTTTTTTTTCTTTTTTTTTTTCTTTCTCTCTTCTTCTCCTTAGCCTATTGCTGGCCTCGACAATGGTCGACAACTGGCTAGACAAGGCCTGACGACCTCGCCAAAGCCTCCCTAACCACCGACAAGGGCCCCCCCCTTAAGACTTGCCGTGGCTCAACCTCGCTTGGCCACTAAAGAGGTTGACCTCGCCTAAACAGCGTGAGGTCAATGTTGCTTAGGTGGGTGAGGTCAAGCCTTGCTGATGGCCAACGAGGCTCCCCCAATGCCGGCGATCTTGCCGGCCCTCGTCTAGCTGGTTGGCCGACCATGGCCAAGGCTAACCACCGACTAGAGAAAGGAGAAGGAAAATGAAAAAGAAAAGAAAAATTATTAATAAATTAAAAGAAATTCTAATTCACAAAAATATTTGGAGTCGTCTTAAATGCATTTTTGTTCCAAGAATAGAAATTTTGTGTAGTTACTAAATGTGTTAAAATACTCAGAAACAATTCTTGGGAACAAAAAAAAAAAAGTGTTTCTAAACAAAAGTTATTTCCATGAGAAAAATGTTACCAAATGCACTCTAACTGTCCTCGCCATTAGTTTGTACTAAGTGGGATAAATGATATTTCATTCACAACATGCTCTTCGAATAAGCAATTTACTTGTGTTCGATTCATCCTCCTAGTTGATTAACTCTGTTACTCTCTAAGGATCTCCATAGTTGGCAAGTCTTCTGTCGCGGCTAAAATTTTGGGTGTGAACCACCTAAGGTTTGGCTAATGGATTGTTAAGCCTAAACTTAACTTGGGCTCTCTCAAGCCCATACTAATTCGTGACTTAAGTTCAAATTTCTTAACATACAAATATATTTTATCTAAAAGTTGCCACTGATCAGTTTACGGTAGGTCGATTAGACACCTAAGTAAAATAATGGAGGATTATTTTACTCCTATGAATCAGAGACTTTGGGTACGGGGACTTGGTTATACTAGACTTCTCTAATGCCCATTCGATACCATTTCTTTTTATTTTAAAAAATGTTTTTGTAGGCAGCTTTGAACTGATTTTAAATCTATTTCCCTAATATGTGAGATGATCATACGGGTGCGCAAACCACCAATTTAACACCCAATAAAGCAATGAATAAATTACGAGACTTACCATGTAGCAATGAAAGCATCTGCAATGTTAAATCAGAATTCACATCGACAATCCTAGATATGATATCTAATTAACACACAATTTTTGTTTTTTTCTCTTTCACTTATTTAATGAGAATCTAGTCTATATGCAATGCAATGTTACTAATCTAATATGAAATTATATAACATGGCAATATGACTTAAACTATATGACATAAATAAAATATAAGTATGCAGTCTATTCTAAATAATGAAATTGATTAATTCTAAGGCAACTTCTTTTGTATTTTCCATGAAATTCGAAATTAAGAAAATGCAAGAATTATCTAGCTAGCTTAAGATTCTATTCAATTTGTATTAAGGATTAGGTCAGGCTAAATCCTAATTTAAACTAAGACATAATCTTAACTTAGCAATCTCTAACCTAAGATGCAATCTATCTAAAAAATCAATCTAAACTTAAATGAAACATGCAATTTTATCCTAATATGCAAGGACGTGCAAAGAATGCCCTAATTCCACATGACATATGCATGATGACTTTTGTGTATTTTTTTTAAATTCGAAATTAAAATTGCCAAATAATTAAATGTGCCAAAAAAAAACTAACATCATAAATGAATGCATCTTTTTTGGATTTTTATTTAAGGAATTCGAAATAAATAAATTTCCTATTCTAAACATGCAAAATAACCCTAAAACAAGTAATATTTTAACATGAACCTAATCTAACTCAAATATACATATTTTTTGGGTTTTTCTTTTATGGGAGCAATTAAATAAAGGCATCAAGATTCTCTTAACTTCACCAAAAAAATAAATAAATAAAGGCATCAAGAATAGCACAGCACCAAATCAAGCAAGATATCATCCATGTCCATTTAATTTTGGGAAATAAATTGATGAATCGTATTTCGAGCATGAAATCGGATTGGCCAATTTTTAAATAAAATCACGAATCATATCTCGAGCGTGAGATCGGATTGGTGATTTTTCCGTACGATTGCGGGTTGTATTTCGAGTGTGAAATCTGACTGTCAATCATATGTACGTTGTGAAATTAGGAAGATTTCCCAATTTAAAAGACTAATCGATATTTTGTGGATATGATGGTATCATTCAATATATATATATATATATATATATATATATATATATATATATATATATATATAAAGGTAAGAAATTATATTGAGCTCAGGATAAATGTACACAAAACGGCGCCAAAAACTTAAATTCTAGCTGCAAATACAAGAGAGTGGAAGGGAGCCTAGGAGAAGCCACGAAGGGCAATACAAATAGCAAAGTTAGACTACGCAACAACAAAGCACAAGGAACAACAAGGAGCGGCCCAACCGAATCTCTACACAAACCAAGGAGAAGACCGTTGATGAGGCAGGAGGCAAAGGAAGGAGCGACTCAACGAAAAACACCAACCCGAGGTTGTTAGATAAACACGGAAGGGTCGAATCCCCAACCTCCTTGAAGTCTACGGTTCCTTGAAGAAGCCGGGACGTTCTTGTACGTGATCACTTTGTCCTTAACCACCTTAATCAAGTGATACTTGAGAGCTGGAATTGCTAAGGATTCACCTCGAAAGATCATACCATTCCTTTTCTTCCAGATAAGGTAACACAATGCTCCAACAGAGAAATGAGCAATGCTATGAAAGAAGTCATTATTGGAAAGGAACTTCACTGCCTAGGAAAGGTTGTCGGCCCAAGTGCTGTTTCTCCAAGGTAGGTTACATCTGGAAGCCTAGAAGTAAACCAGTGTGGTTGAGGTATTACACTTGAAGAAGAGATGGTCAATAGAGTATAGCTGGGCATTATAAAATACAGACCGTATATTCAATCCTACCATACGAGAGGAGGAGCGTTTGTGCTGGCAACCGATTCTTTGTAATAAGCCATAAGAGAAATTGGAACCAAGGAGCAATGGCGCCATTCCATATGAGAGAAGCCCAAGGAATGCGTTCTTTTCTTGCTCTGATAAGATTCCAGGCTGAGGCAACCGTGAACGATCCATAAGACTTCCCGCGCCATAAAAAGCGGTCCTTCACGGGGGACAAGGACGGAAAGGAGAGACCCTAGTCTTCCAACTAAGACTTGATCGAGTTATCAGCATAGGAAAAAATATTAGACACAACTACATGAACGGGGAGGCCGGAATCATCCATAAGGGAGGTGGGAACCAGAGAGTGTAATGGACTGCATGGAAGCCAGTTGTCAAACCAAACAGAAATAGAACAACCGTTACCAACTTCCCAACCGAACGATTTTCTGAAGAAACTTCTAAGCTAGAGGATCTTTTTCCAAGCCCAGGAGAAAACTGAAGGTTGAGAGGAAACCTAGAAGTTTTCTTTTTTAAAAAAATTGGAGTGAATCCAACAGCATTAGAGGGATTCCTTATATGTGAAGAGGATCCAGATATATTTGGGCATGGAGGCTCTATTATAATCCTTTAAACAACAGATACCCAAACCACCTTCCTCCTTAGGTAGGCAAACATCTACCCACGAGACCTTGGCACCCCCTACCAAGGGAAGTGCCTTTCCACAAGAACTATTTAAGGATACGTTCGATACCCAAAATAACTGAGGATGGCAAGGTGAAAACACTTGCTCAGAATGCTTGTATTGATTGAAGCACTGACCTGATGAGCTAGAGTCTCCCTGCAAATGATAGAAATCTATGCGTCCAAGATTGGACTATTGTAGTTATGCGGTCGATCAATTGTAATAGGTACCCCAAGGTAGCGAACTGGGAGCCTACCTTCTTGAAACCTGAATGCCAACAGGATATTGTTCCGAAGAGAATGTAGCCCACCCGAGAGAAAGATGTCACTCTTACTCTTATTAAGAATTAAACCACTCCAAGAGGAGAAAATGTCCAAGCTTCTTTTAAGAATCACAACAGAATTCCAGTTAGCCTGGAAAAATAGGAAAACATCATCGGCAAAAAACAAATGAGAGAACTTAGTCGCTTTACACCTCCAAAAATACTTAAAATCCTTGACCGAAGTTCTGAAGTTCAAGATTCCCGAGAATATTTCCATAACTAGCGTAAACAGATAAGGTGACATCAGGTCACCCTGTCGAAGGACTCTACCACTTGGAAATAAGCCATAAAGCTCACCGTTGATAGAAATAGAGTACATTGGTGTACGAACACAGGCCATAATTAGATGGATGATCCACTCAGGAAACCGGAAGGTAAGAGAGTGAGTTCCAAAAAATCCCAATCAATCATGTCATAAGCCTCGCGAAAGTCCACTTTGACCGCATATTTTGGAAGGTATAGATCAAGGTGGAACCCAGCAAACAACTCCTGGGCAGGCAGGATGTTTTCTCTGATTCTTCTTTCTTTGACAAAGGCGTTCTGAGACGGATTTACTAGATCAATTAAAACCAGAGCAATCGGTTGGCTAGGATCTTCGCGATGATCTTGTAAACAATATTACAACAACCAATAGGTCTAAAATCATTTACCGCACAAGCATTGGACACTTTGGGAACTAAAGCCAAAATGGTAGCATTAACTTCCTTAAGGAGGCAGCCTAAAGAGAAGAAATCATTAACAGTCTCTAGGACTAAAGAGCCAACTATATCCCAATTGTTCTTAAAGAACTCAGCTGTAAAACCATCCGGGCCTAGGGCTTTGCCCTTAGCTAGCGAAAAAAGAGTATTCTTGATCTCGGAATTGGAGACCGGTAAGGTGAGAGAACATACCTGGTCATCCGAAAGGGGCTTTCGAATAAGTATAGACAAGTCTTGCAGTGAAGGCTTGGACAGGGCAGAATGCGGAGCAAGGAGATATGAGAAAAATGACATAAAAACATTTGGCACTTGGCTGGGATCCGTAATAACTGAACCTGATTGGTCTTTGATAGAGAGAATCCAATTGATAAGATATCTGGACTTAACAAAATTATGGAAGAATTTTGTATTGCGATCACCTTCTTTTAACCACCTTACTTTGGATTTCTGTTTGTAGAATGATTCCTCTTGACCACGAAGATCAACAAATATATGGTGTTGGCCTTTTTCCAACTCAGCAAGATAAATATTGTTGGGATCAAATTGAAGGCTAACCTGGGTAGACCGCAAGGCTTCTCTCGCTTCCAAAGTTCTCAAGGAGATCTCTGAAAAAGCTTCCTAATTAAGAGCTTTGAGGCAAGCTTTCAATATCTTCAACTTGGAGACAAGCCTAAACATGGGAACCCCTATCACCGGGCTATTCCACGCTTGTTGTACAATAGCACGAAAGTTTGGATGTTCAGTCCAAAAATCAAAAAATTTAAAAGGCTTCCTCCTCGAGATTGGATTAACAACCCTGACAACCATAGAAGTGTGATCTAAAATCCCTGGGTTGAGAAAAGAGGCTTCCGAATAGGAGAAATCCACATTCCATTTGGTGTTAACTAGCATACGATCAATTTTCCTCATCTTCCTGGTTGAGCCCAAAGAGGTGGACTAGGTATAACGGAGTCCCATATATCTAAGATCCACTAGTTCTGTTTGAGCAAGGCAATGCCCGAACTAGTCAAAGTAGGGAATCCAAGTATTGGAACCCCCAAAGTGTTCGAAGGATCCTTGATTGCGTTAAAATCACCCACAACAATCGAAGCGGAATCCTGAAATAATTCATCATAGTGAAAGAGGTTTATCCAAAGAGGCCTTCGGTGCACAAAAGTGTGTTCCCTATAAACCACAAAAATACAGCAAGTGATGTTAGAAGAATCTAGTTTCAGATAGCCATGAATAGATTGATCATTGAGAGAGATCAGATCAAACGTAACAGAATCAGGGTTCCACCCAATCCAAATTCTACGACGCGGAGAAAATTCATAATGAGCTAGCCAATCTAAGAAGGGTAGAAGAGATAGACTCAAACAAAGGCTCCGGTACCATTATCTCAAAAAGGCCAATAAGGCATAACTTATTTGAAGTCACAAACTTCCTGATCTCAGCCCTTCTGATAGGGTTCATAATGCCTCTTATATTCCAAAAGCCAAAAAACATAATCACTAAAAAGGGGGAAGGAGAGTTACCTCCGCTTAGGGGGCTTGTGACTAACCGAAGTTGCTTTTTGAATAATCAGTAGAGACGGTCCAGGGGGTCTAGCCGAAGCTGTAGGAGTTGGTCTTGGATGGAGCCAGCACCAATAGAAATAGCAGGGGCTTTTTGAGTCAGGGGGACAGATGAAGGCACGTCTTCATCACTAGACGAAGCAAATCTACTGGAGCTGATCTCATCATTCGAGCTTTCAAGAGGTTGGACAGGAGGCATATATGCTTTCTTGACACCCTGGGATGGACGAACAAGGCAACCCTTTTGAGTAGGCTTGGGGCCTTCGGGGGGCTTAGAGGGTTGCATAGGGAGGGACTCATATGGCACATCAGTCTTGAGTTTGAGAATTTGCCTTGCTTTGCTGGGCGAGCAACCAAACGAGGCAGCATTGGCAGCTGTCGGCTATTTTTTTTCTTCCCCTTTACTTTCTTCCACCCCAAATTAGCAAGAACGAGATTAGCTTGAGAAGAGGGAGAGGACGAACCTGCCTGATGGCCTTCCTCTGTCTCAAAGATACAAGTCGGAGAGATACCAGCAAAGATGCCTTTATCAGCTGACACCGAGTGATCATCAGTCTTAGTCACAGCAAGCTACTGGACAGCAGGTTTAGGGACCAGCGGGGCTCCTTCTAGAAGGAGAGGCTGATTATTCTTTGAATGAGACTTGTCCGAGACATCCTCACAGGTAGGCAATTGAGGATCCAGAGTGACTCGCCGAGCAAGGCCATCACCTTCAACCTGGGCTTGAGGAACAGCCTCTGTAACAGGAGGTACTGTAGCAACACGAGCTGCATAAGGCCTTGCAGAAGGCCTTGCAGCAGGGGGATTACAATTGTGATCGAAGATGCCACATCCAGCACAAGCAGCAGGTTTCCATTCAAACTCTACTCCAATCTCACACGTTTTGCCATTGTGCACCATCTCAATGGCTGATTGGCTATTATCTCAACACAGACGCGAGCAAAGGACAAGATTTCCAATTGTTATGTTCGTTGATCTACATATAAAAGCTTCCCCAACGCACTAGCAACCTTGCCAATAGATTAGGCAGACCAGAAGGAAAAAGGTAAGTTGACAGCCTCACCTACACTGGAACTGAAAGGTGAGTCTCATTTCTCAATTCAAGGCCTAGCATCCATTGTTGGAGAATGAGCGGAACTCTGGCAACAGTTATTTGCCCGCCTTCAAGAAGCTTCCTGCGATTGCCTCTATCAGGAATGTGAAACAAAAATAAGCCTTTTCCATTAGACATAACTTCGAATAAGTTCAGGCCCCATGCTTTCTTCACTACTTCTTTAGTGACCTTAAATGAAAATCTTCAACCAAGGAAGTACCCCAATAGACAATCATGAAGCTTAGGATCAGTAGCTTCCATATCTTGATTTGTCAATTCAATCACAGGTTTATTGTTGACAAAGGTCGATGGCGTATACATAAGGTCATAGCCTTTGGTAACCGTTTTTGCAACAGCAACCCAAGTACGCTCAACTGGGTTCTTTGAAACATCTCTGCCCTAAGGGCGCTTCGACCGTGACCTACCCCTTCTAACAGAAGGCATACCAGCAGACAGGTGCAAATCCTTAATCGAGTTAGCGGGGACAGAGCTACGGCCCTGTTCGTCTATGGGCAAGCCACTTAAAGGATCTTTCCCACTCATAACGGGAGAGAGTCCACGAGAATTAGTCCCCTCATCCCCATCTTGGGCTCGTCACAGCTCAGGGGCCATCGCAGCAACCAACAACCGAAGCAGCAGACCAGATGGCCAAAAAACACTAACTTACTTTAGCCATTGGAAGCTTAAAAGGAAGACGTACCAGGCTTCGCTTATGGGGGGTTTTAGAGAGGGATAGGAGGTGCCACTTCCCACCAAAAACCAGCTCCAACGAACGGTCAACAAGCTCGGAAGCAGCCACACGAGAAACCGTAGAAACAGTGAACCAGTCCCCAGTTAGAGAGCACTCGAAGACTTCCCAAAGTTACCCTGAGCTGGTTTCGCTCAAGGAGAAACAATCGAGAAGGGAGAGATACGCCATCCGATCAGATCCTGCGAGCCATAACCGACGCCGGAGGAGCGCACACTCACCGGAGCAAGAGGCCAAGACGGAAGCCGATTTATCGCATGGTATCATTCAAATATTCATACGAGATAATACCATAAATTAGGCAATAAGGATATATGAAAATCAAATTAAAAGAGATTCTTACCTAATATTTGGTGTCAAGTGGACCACGTTGCCGAGTTCAGACGAATGACGGATGGCGGTAGCCTACGTATGCTCGGCTCGATGGCTGCTGCTATACTGATCGGCACGATGGGGCTTGCAATTGCAACTTGAATCACGCGCAACAAAGGTTCTTGCTCCGCGAGTAGTCACAAATTGTGGTTGGTTCAACAATCTACGCGTAAACTTCGAGAGGCGACTTGCAAAATAATAACATTCGTCGTGGTGGTGGCCTGCAGCAATACAGGGATCGTCGGATCAGCAAACGTGCTGGTGAAGTTTGCCTGGACTATTCAATGACGCACTTGGATTGTTACAAGGACATGGTGCTGATGTGGGAGGAACGTCCAGGGGCTGCCACTTGCTCCTGATTCACCAAAAGTCCTGCTAAAAAACTCTACACGTGATAGAATGGCCAAGTGGCTCTAAATTTCTATAAAATAAGTGTGCGAAATCCTCTCCCCTTTCAATGTATACATCCTCCTTTACTCAAAGAATGTGTGCCCTTCTCTTGCGCAGATTTTAGTGACTCAGATGTTTGCTGAATTTTGACTGAGCTCAACGGGACGGCAGCTTGTCTTGGCATTGGGCCAAAGGACGGCGTCAGAGCAGCTCACGTTGGATTTTCATGGCTCAGCATGGCAGGGCAACGGTGAACAACGGCAGCGAGTGGTGACAGCAGTTCGTGCCAATGGACCTACAAAACAGAAACTTCGCAGGGAATAGGACCAGCTCAATGATAGCTCAGGCTCAGCGTCGAGTCAATAGGTGGCTGTCGTTGGGGACAGTAGCTTGTCGAGGCAGTGCGGTAGGGCTCGGAAGAACTCGCTTGGCACGGCAATATTGTGAAAGACCAGCACGGCAACTGATGAGGGCGTCACTGGAAACTTGGCAATAAGCTTGAATCACTCTAAATAGCGAGATTTGCTATTTGTTCCCTGATCACTCGTCGTAAAGCTTCTTAGGATTGTCAATAATCAGAATGCGAGGGTCTCTCCTTGGCGTTTTCTATGATGTGGAAGATGTAGGCGTAACCCTTAAAAAAATTAGGAAAAGAACGATAGTGGGATGCAAATATATGATACTGATGATGGATCGGCCTCCCCTTTCATCTTCTACGAAGGCTTCGTATGTCTCTCTCTCCCTCTCGGCTTCTTTGCTCTCAGTGTATGCTGCCGACCTCCCTCTTTCCATGTGGCCATGTATTCTCAATTGTGTGGCCTCCCCAAAACCCTAGGCGCTTTAACCTATTTATAGGCTACGGATTAGGGTTTTAATTTTTCCAAATCGTATCCATGAAGATTTCTTTTCCAAATGCAATATTTGCTTTTCCAAACGCAATATTTTCTTTTCAAAACGCAATATTTATTTTTGAATTGAAATCTTACAAAAATAAATCCGTAAAATTTCCTCGAGGATACGGGCTTGGGCTGATTTGCTCTTTTTGTGGGCTTAGCCTAACTCATCAAATTAAAGCTTATGAACCATCAATTCGAACACATTCGTCACCGGCCCAATGTAAATGCAAATTAAAAATAAATGCACCTAAAACTATATGTTATGCGATTAACTATTTTTTCAGGGATAAAATTAACCCCTAATTCTTAATGCGATAAATGACTAAACGGGTCGCCAAAATTTAGGTGTCAACATCCTCTATTATCTTTTGACCACTTAGGGCATGTATGATAACCATTTTATTTCTAGCTGAATCTATTTTTCTGTTCGCGGGAACAAATTTTTAACAGATATTTATTTGGTGATGCAATTTCCTTTTTCTAGTTTTGGAATAAAGTTTTAGTTTAGAAATAAATTTGGAACAAAAATGAGAAGTAACATTTATTTTTTTACTTTTTTATTTCTAAAACAAAAATGATAAATAAAAACTTTTATTATCATTTATCATTCATCCTTACTACTACCTGGCTGCCCACTGGCCATTGGCCATCATCCTCCTCTGTCACTCGCCGCCTCCCATTGCTGCCTACTTGAGAGAGAGAATTTTTGTATCGTTATCAAACAAATCTTTTGTTCTGGGAATAGAAATTATATATCGTTATTAAACGCGTATTTTTGCTTAAAAACTTGTTTAAGGAATAGAAATAGAAAAATGTATTTCTAGTAAAAAATTGTGTTCAAAAATATAATGGTTATCATTTGTATCTTTATTTACACATATATTAATGATATTTTCACTGCCCATGGACCATCTAACTTCTTGGGAGATAGCATTTTTTTCTCAGAATCATAATTTGCAGAAGTCACTTGAAGGAAAATGAATTCCTTATAACAATTTATTCCACAAAGTTGAGGGGAACTTGGATAGTCTTAATGCTTGTTCGCCTAACATAGTCTTGTCAAAAGAGATGAGGTCACTAAAGGCGAGTGCACCATTATCTTTTCTAGGCTTTAGTACCCTATTTCTTCTAGTGCATAACTTATGTAGATTCACTTTGTTTCCACCAAAAGGAGAAGATTATTCGCTCAATATCTTTACAAATCAAGACTGAGATTTTGAATATGGACATTGCATATTGAGACAAAACCTACACGGTTGTTTTAATCAAAATCTCTGCACTAGCTTTAGCCAGTTTCTCTTTCCATCCTTCCAATTTCATATTCACCCATGCTATGATCTAGGCAAACATTTACTTCCTTCACTACTTCAATTGAAGGTATACTTTGATTTTTCCCATCTTCTCAATTTTTTGGTACTCTCAACTTATGAGCCATACCCATACTTGTTTAAATTAATTGCTTGACCAGTAGCAAGGCAATATGGATTTAGGATAGGTGTCAAATTCTGACATCACCCTCATTCAATTGCTAGTGGTGTTTGTTACACAAAAAATAAAAATAAAAAATAAAAAATAAAAGGCCGAGTCTTTATTATGGATATAGCGCCGATTCGAGTAAGCCAATAACTCGAGATCAAGTATGATATAATTAACAATGAGCTACTGACTATGTAATTTTTTTGCAAATAGCCATACTTATCAATGACCATGACTATAGCTGTTAACAATTGGTCGACGATAATCACAACAAGTTTGACAAAGTATTGGATGAAGTGGAGACATCAATTGGAATATATCGATTAAGCAAGATGATGTTCAAGGAATGTAACCATTTTCATGGGCATGAAGTTTGAGTGCAGTGGCAGTCGAGCTTTTAACTGCTTGCGGATAAGGTAGACAAGAAGACAAAGCATGATGGTTGTGATTGTTTGCAGGCAAGATCGAGGTGCGATGTTGGAGGAGTAACCGCCTGCCCGTAGATAAGATGGCGTGGCAACATGAAGATGTGGAGCTGGATAGTTATGTTGTAAATACTACAAATACTAGTGTTTATAAACTGGAGACCTCTAGATATTTCTGCATGTATCTCAGTTATAGCTTATAAATATTCGTCTTCGATTAAATTTCGGAGTGGTTTTCAGCAATTAAATTTCGACAAATCTTTTTATGTCATCGCACTTCATCGTTGATTAAATTCTATTAAAGCATATCTGTTCATTGTCCTCCATTAATAAGATTTGCGAATTTCGGTGAAATTATTTTGTTAGTTGGTCAAATTCCGGCAAAAACAAGTGTGTCTTTGAAGTGGATAAACTCAAAATTTTCCATACTGCCCAGAAATGTCTAGGAAGGAGCCAAATCATCTGTCCGAAGCTGGGAGTCCCTTTGGCCCTTGGTTGACAAAGGTAAAACTTCAATGGGAAAGAAGAAATATGACGAGAATTTACTTGGTCCACCGTCGACTAGACATTATATTTTCCGACATGGGTAGTGAAAACATTATGGGGATGCATCTACACTTGGTAAACTTATGTCTATCTTGTGAATTAGTTTTAGATTCATGCACAGGAGATTCGATTAGAGATGCTTGTGCAAAAAACGATATTTCTTTTTCTTTTTAGCTTTGATGAACGATGGACGAGACTTGAGTCATCATATTCATTGATAAGTGTTGAAGATATTAGCCAGATTGTGAGTTATATGTAAATATATGTACTACAATCGTAGTGTATTAGAGATGCAACATGACCATGTATAATGATAGCACTAACGCTTTGCACGGAGCATCCTAGACAGCAACTTTTTGTCCATTTAGCGAATGAACTTCTATAGTATAACCCCATGAACTCTGTTTGTATTTATAATCACACACACGCGCGCGCGCGCAGTTCTTTGTTGCACTAGCTATATTTTAAAGATATTGCGATTAATTTGAGTTAATGGACCATGTAAAATGAAAAAAAGAAAGAAAAATAATGAGAATATTTAGGGGTGGGAAAGGAACACCTCTTGGGATTTAAATGATTTTAAGCTCATTTAACAAATTATGAAAGAAGGATTAATAAATTACATTATAGTATTTAAATATGAAGTATTCATAGCATCATCAGAAATTAGTCATTCAGTGGGCGAACCCTACGTAAATTAGAACACCATAAAGCTGTTTTTGCATCTCATCTTATCAATGACTAATTACTTCAAAATCAATAGGGACTAATTCTAGTGTTTTGGTATCAACAGCATGCTCTTTCTTTGGCTGCGAGAGAATCTACCAACATTCCAATAAATAAGTTATCAGCCTTTTGTCAAGTTTTAAAAACGTGGTCTGTAAACTATGGATACTATAAGAAATTTTCTTACATCCTAATAATTTAGAAAATTAGAAGCTGCTTCGAAATTTTAGAACTGGATAAAACATTAAAATATTATAGAAACAATCCTTAAGAGAGAGAAAGGAAAAAAAAAAAAAAAAAGAGAAGAAAGAGGAACGGTCATGGCAATGGCGGCATTGTCCACACTCTTGCAAGGGTTGCCAAGCCCTTAACGGACATTGCAGGAGTCGATCTCAAGCAATGCCTGGCCGAGGTTTTGCAACCACAAGTGATGTGTGGTCAAGATTGTGCTACACTAACTTAGACCAAATCTAGCTTGGGGTTGGGCGACCCCATGTGACTCATGGTCATATTAGCGCCCTTCTGGCTAGGGCCAAATCTAGCCCAAATAGCTTAAGTAGGGCAAATATAACCTAGGTTAGCGCAATCCCTATGAGGTGATGCGGAAGCTCTCATGACCCCAACGATCCACACCTAGCCGTCGCTTGGCCCAAGTTGTCTAATCATATTAAGTCTTCTAACATGATTACAAAAATATAGCGTCTTTTAACAGCACGATTTGACACAACTGTAAAATCTAATGATCAAATGGGGACAAGAATTACCTAACCTAATTGTTCCCAAAGCAATTCCAATGGCCACTTGATGTTTCTATTTGTCGTGGCATAAGGCAGATCTAGGATAATGTTGACTCACTAGGGAGGGGGTGGCATGATTGGCTGATTCGGGATAGTTTTGACTCACTAGGAAGGAAGAAGCATGATCATTCCACCACCATTTGATCCCTTCAAAAATCGAATCATGAAAAGTCGAGAATAGGCCCGGACAAATTGTTGTGTGCAAGGCTGAACTTGGAAAGAAAGGTGAGACACTCTAGCAAAGAAGGTATTCTTACAGACAAATTGTTGTAAGACAAATTGACAGTCTCTAAGCTAGTCATTCTAGATAAGTTGTCCGGAATTGAACCAGATGAGAAGGGACCATCGAGGGGTGCTAATTGATGAGTTTGTGGTGAAGATCAATGCTTCTTTTGCTCTAAGCTGTGAAACCATGGCACATAGAGAACTGCTGTTTCGACTGGAAGTCTTCAATTGATCAAACCGTAGAAGTCTTCACTGATAGCGTTATCACTCTTCTCATGGGTATATCATACCCCTCTCGCGGCCCATGGGCTCTCCGGAGTTTACTTGAGGATGACAAATGTTTGCTGGACCTTTGAAGAGGAGTTTCTTTAGCCCACTTAGCCCACTGCACCCTGCGAAGCTAATCAAGTTATGGCTTGGATTGCAAAAGCCCATGGAAATGAGACTTTCCCTCCTGATTGGCTTTCTAATCCTTCCCAGTCACTTTGAGACCTTCTTTGTCTTAAATCTTGTTATCCTTGTTCTTTGGAACTGACTACTTGAATGAATGAAATTTTCAGTTTTCCTCTAAACAAAAACAAAAAAGAAGTAGGGGTAAGGTCCCTGAGCCGAATGGCTTTACGGTTGAATTCTATAAGGAAAATTGGGAGACGGTTGGACATTTGGTCATGGCAGCAGTGATGGACTTCTTCATAATGGGGAAGCTCTTAAAGGAGATAAATAATACCATTCTGGTGCCGATGCCAAAAGTGCCTAATGCGACTTCCGTTGATGATTATAAGCCCATCGCCTATTACAACACTATCTATAAGTGTATTACAAAGGTGCTGGCTAATCGGGTTGCAGCAGCCTAAAGAGTGTAGTTAGCTCGTTTGCTTTTGTGAAGGGCAAGCGGATTAGGGACAATATCTTGTTAGCCTAGGAACTCTTCTCCAATTTCCACCTTGAGCCCTACTTACCTAAGTGTGCAGTTAAGGTGGACTTCCGAAAAGCCTACAACACAGTTGATTGGGTTTTTCTTGAGAGAGTTCTCTTTGTTTTTGGCTTTGAGTTTGTGACTCAACTTATCATGACTTGTGTGCGCACTCCCAAGTTTTCCATTGTCTTGAATGGGGAGCTTCATGGGTTCTTTGCAAGTGGGCGTGGCCTGTGCCAAGGTGATCCCATTTCTCCCTACTTATTTGCTTTGGTTATAAAGGTGTTGTCTAGGATCCTAATTAGGTGCTCTTCGAAGTCGAAGTTTAAGTTCTTCTGGAGATGCAATGCGACGAATCTTTCATATCTTTTCTTTGTGGACGAAGTCTTCCTGTTTTGTGAGGCTGATTTGCCTACTGTGACTCTCCTTAAAGAAGGCCTCTAAACCTTCTCGGCTTGGAGTGGTTTGCTTCTAAATCCTAGCAAGAGTGAGATCTTCCTGGTTGGAGGTTCACCTTCTTTAAGGAATCAGATTCTCCTCGATCTCGGTTTCTAGGAAGGCAACTTACCGGTGCGTTATTTGGGGGTTCCTATTATTACTTCGAGGCTTAGCAAGGTGGATTGTTGCATTCTTGTCAAGCGCATTATAGCGAGGGTTCAAGCTTGGACACATCGCTTTCTCTCTTTTGCTGACAGACTTTAGCTTATCAGGTCAGTCCTCATGCTATCCAAGCTTACTGGGTGAGTATATTTATTTTACCTTTAGCTATGTTGGACCAGATTGATAAAATCCTCAGACAATACCTGTGGAAAGGCCCGCAATTGGGTAGAGGGGGTACTAAGGTAGCCTGGATGATGTGTGCCTTCCAAAAGAGGAGAGAGGGCCTACTATCCGGAGGTTTCAGGATTGCAACAAGGACGCCATGTTGAAACATATTTGGCTCTTATTTTCAGACAAGGAAGCGTTGTGGTGCAAGTGGATTCATTCCACCTTTTTAAAAACAAGGAACTTTTGGGTCGCTAAAAAACCAACCTACTGTTCCTGGGCTTGGAAGAAAATCTTATCTCTTAGGAATGAGTTTCGGAATGCCTTTTATTGGAGGATTGGGGATGGCCTCTCAGTCTCACTTTGGTTTGCTAATTGGCACCCTAGGGGTCCTCTGAACTTAATCTTTTCGGACTCGATCATCTATAGTTCTGGGCTTTCTAGGCAGGCAATAGTGGCAGATCTTTTCTTTGATGTTGGGCAGCCTCTCAAGATGGTGCTTGATTCGTGGGAGCACCCCCTCTTGAGCCTTTCTCAGATCTCGGACTGCTTTTACTGGAGGGAGAATTCGTCATGCCGGTTCACTATTGCTACGACTTGGGAGACCATCAGGCGGAAGACGACTTAGGTCCATTGGCGGAACCATGCAATCATGACATAGTATCAAGTAAAACTTTGGCTTATAGCCAAGCGTGGGCTTCCTACCCAGGCTCTTTTATTGTCTTATGGTAGAAAAGAAAGTGGATCATGTGCTTTTTGCAATTATATGCCTGATTCTATTGACCATCTATTTTTTTGTTGTCGTGTCACGGCCGGTGTTGCTTTCTTTTGGGCGGCTAGATGCAATTTGCCTTGGCGTAACAGGTCTTGGGGGGAGAATCTCTGTTAGGCCACCACCTTGCTGTTGGGCAAGGATTTCTATAAGTGCATTGCACGCTTTTCCTTTGGTGCGCTATGTTATATTATTTGGAAAAACAAGAACAATATTATATTTAGAGAACAACCACTTGCCGTCCTAGCTATGAAGAACCATCTTTTTAAAGTGGTTAGAGATAAGGGTATCACCTTTAGGAACGTGGACAATAACTTCAGGAATAGAAGACTACAGCGGAGTTGGGTATTGACTCGATTTTCTTCTCTAGGGACCCTTAATCACCTCCTTAATTTTAGCTGATGCGTGTATGTTGCTCAATCCAAGGTTGTTGCTGCTTGCCGTGGTAGCTGGGGATCTTTTCTCCTCCCTAGCCGAGGATGTTTCTGTATCTGGGTGCCGGTTGTCCATGTCGTGCTAGTCTCTTGTTCTTTTTGCTTCTATTGTAGTTTGGTTACTGCGTTTGGTGGCTTTTACATCTCGGCATCCTTCCACTCATAATGATCTTTTCATCTTGAGTGTAAGTTTTAGTGTCATGATCTTTTGTATAGTTGGTCATTGCTTAGTATAATTATTACCTTTTACCAAAAAAAAAAAAAAAAACCAAAAAGAAGTTATTCCTAAGATCCACGATGTGGACGTTTTTCAAATTCTCGATCTCGGGCTAGATTGATGCGAGGTGAGAATTGCATCCATGTTCCAAAGTGTGTGGAAAGCTTGTGCCTTAAATGTACCTCAGCCCCCTCATGCTGCCATTCTTCTTGATGAAAAGCTGAAAAATAGAAAAAGGTTCCACTATGGCAAGTGTCTGTCGATGAGGCTAGACAACCTGGTAAACAGCAGGCCTAAGGAGTTAGGACTACTGTTTCTAGTTTGGACCATAGCCAAGCTGGTCCCAAACCATTAATAACGATATTTAGTTTTTGCTTTAACCAAATCTCGTGGTTCATGTATTTTTGCCTTCTTTTGAAACTCTAAATTTTTTAAATTTCCATAATACCCATGCGTTAACGCGTAAAATTCATATACGTCTTTTTTTTTTTCATAATTTTCAGAAAATCAAAGAATATTTTAAATTTGGTCAGGAAAGTAAAATTGTACGTTTTGATTTTGTAATCCACCCAATGGGTCAACGGTCCTCTTAAAAAAATTGTAATGTCTCTAGGGTGGTTGATGATCACTTTAAAAGATCCACTTGCTAGTCGCATGTCATCTTATACAACTATTTCTTATACTGCTTTTGAATTTATGATATGCGCATCGACTTTTTATGTTATGAAACGACCAACTTTATGGACCGTGGGAATAGATTAAGAATTTCCTAGTGTTGTATAATTTTTGAAGGCTTATTCATCATGCAAGGATCTAGTTTGAGAATATTCTTTATTCAGTAAAAAAAAAAAAAAAATGCACATTTGAATTGTTCTCACTATCATTGAGTCGATCATTTGATTTGTTAAATTAATTCTCGAGTTTGAGCTTTGCAAAATGCGATTTGCTTAGATGAGGAAGTTTGTGGGACTCCATGAAGGTTTACAAAAAAAAAAAAAAGTAAAGGTTCTTCATTATGTGTAGGAGGCGAATTAGGTCATATACGTGGGGGCCCAAAGTCAAAGTTTTGACTTTGGGCATACTTTATATATATAAAATAAAAGGAAAAGAAGGGTTTCACTTTTACTTGCAGGGGGAAACCTAATCCACGTTGAAATTAAAGGGTGGAGTCTCTGCACGTGGAGCCGAAAAGCTGGTGGGCCCAGGTCAAATATTTGACCTTTGGACACATGTATAGTAATAGAAGTGAATTCCTTCTTTTGGCATGCGCGGAGCGGCTAAAAGCCCTACAAGAGTTAAAGAAAAAGGAGCCACACGTAAGAGTACATGAAGCCACGTGAAACCTTGATTTAGAATGCGAAGCTATACGTATGTAGACCAAAGATGAACGCTAGAGTTCTTGATTTTGGCGTACGTAGAGCGTTTTTTTTTTTTTTTTGAGCTTGAACACGCGGTGATTTTGTGACGTAAGTTTATGTCCAATTGAGTTGTTTATTTATAATACTTTAGGTTTGGGGTTAAATCTAAGTGTGGGAAATACTCAAGTGTGTGAGTGATTGTAAACTCTATTCTCCTATTATAATAGATTATTTACTGCTGGCTCTCCCCGTGGACGTAGGTGTTGATACTCAGACCGAACCATGTAAATTTCCGGTGTCCTTATTATTTCTCGTTTATTTCTCTAGTGATTTCACGTTGATGTAAATTGCAAGGTCCCGTCGTTTCCGCATATTATATTCCAACAATTGGTATTAGAATTTGGGATTGGATTTCTTGATTGTGATTTGGAGCTTTTGCTTATATGATTATTATTTGGAAATTATGTTATTGCAATTATGTCTGAGAGAAAATATGAAATTGAGAAGTTTAACAGGAGTAACAACTTTGTGTTATGGAGTATCAAGATGCGGGCTTTATTGACAACCCAAGGTTTGGCCAAGGCACTGAATGGTGAAGATGGGTTGCCCATTATAATGAAAGCCTCTGAGAGGGTAGAGCTAATGGAAAGAGCAAAGAACACACTCCTGTTAAATTTGTCGGATGAGGTTTAGATAGAGGTTGCTGAGGAAAAGGATGCCATAGCGTTATGGGCAAAACTTTAAGCACTCTATATGAAGAAATGTTTGAACAATCACTTGTACATGTTGAAGAGGATGTTTCAATTTAGATATATTAAAGGTATGTCTATCAGAACCCACCTAGATGAATTTAATAAACTCATGATGGATTTGAAGAACATCGGTAAGATACTTGATGATAAAGAACAGGGCATGATGTTGTTAGCCTCTTTACCAAAGTCATGAGAGCACTTTACTGATTCACAATTACCTCAGAAGAGGTAAAGTCCACCTTATTCTCTAAAGAGTGGCAGCGAAAGTTGCGTGATGATGGTCTAGCGCAAGGAGTAGCGCAAACATTGATGATTCAAGGTAGAGAACAACATCGAGGGCCTAGTAGCAGCAAAGATAAAAACAGATCGAAATCATGCCAAGGGACGCGTGAAGTGCTTTGAGTGTCACGAGGAGGGGCACATTAAGAGAAATTGTCAAAAGCGAGGAATAAAGCTGATAGGCAGAATGCCACAAGTAATGTGGCAAACTTTGCCAGGGGAGCAATAGTGATGCAGAAGCTGTTTTATGTGTGATTACTACTTCATTAGGAGACGGATGGGTGCTAGATTTGGGGTGTTCTTATCATATGAGGCCTCATAAAAACTGGTTTACTACTTACCAGACTGCAGATGGTGGTAGATTTCTTTTGGGGAATAATGCAGTCTGTAAAGCTAGGGATAAGGACAATTCGAATTCGGATGCATGATAGGGTGGCGCGCACATTGACAGATGTGAGGCATGCACTAGAGCTCAAGAAAAACCTTATTTTTCTTGGGACACTTGATGACATCGGGTGTAGGTACACCGCTAAAGGTAGAGTACTGAAAATCTCTCGAGGTGCCATGATAGTAATGAAACGAAAAAAAGTAAATACTCTCTATCATTTACTGGGAGAGACTGTGATTGGAACTGCTGTAATTTCATCAGGTAAGTCAGGATCTAACTTGACTTAATTATGGCATATTCATTTAGAGCACATGAGTGAGGTAGGTATGACGATGCTAAGTGAAAGAGGGTTGTTGAAGGGCCAAAAGACGGGGAAGCTGAACTTATGTGAGCACTGCATCTTTGAGAAGCAGCACTGAGTTAAGTTTTCTACAGCTATTCATTCGACCAAGTGACCAGTCGAATATATTCATTTAGACGTCTAAGACCCGTCTTCATTTCCTTCGAAAGGAGGTGCTCGATATATGCTGGCATTTATCAATGACTATTCGAGAAAGGTATGGGTATACTTTCTTAAGCACAAATATGATGTGCTCGATCGATTCAAAAAATTTAAGGCATTGATTTAGAATCAGTAAGATAAACAAGTCAAATGCTTGAGAACCCGATAATAGCATGGAGTTTTAGAACTTTGCTTGAGCGAGCTCGATGCATGCTTTCGCATGTAGGACTTGACAAGGAATTTTGGGCCGAAGCAGTTAACATGGCATGTTACCTGGTTAATTAATCTCCATCGTCTGCTATCGAGTGGAAGACTCCTAAGGAAGTATGGATTGGGAAACCTATTGATTATTCTGGATTACGTGTATTCAGATGTCCTACGTATGCTCATGCGAGTGATGGTAAGTTTGAGCCAAGGGCGAAGAAGTGCATATTTCTAGGTTATGCACATGGGGTGAAAAGCTACCAGTTGTGGTGCATTGATCCGAGATCACCCGGTTTTCTAATTAGAAGAAATGTGATCTTCGACGATACTGCAATGCTTCAACAGAGGAGTTTTGAGACACAACTAGCAGAGAAGACAAATCATTGTGTCATTAGTGAGGTGGAGTTTCAAGTGGAGACTCCGGAGATCTCAAAGGTAATAGAAGTTTAGACTGCAGATGAAGCAGCAATTCCTGAAGTCAGTGATAGTGAACAACCAGCAAAGCCGTAGCATATTATAGCCATAGATAGACAAAGAAGCACATTAAATCACCGGTATGTTATGGTTATACAGATATTGCTTATGCATTGACTATAGGTGATAAGATGGAGACGGATGAGCCTTTGTCTTACTCTGAGGCAATGGCTAGTTCGAAGTTATCGCAATAGCTGGGAGCTATAAGTGAAGAGATGGAATCACTCCATCGAAATTAGACATGGGAGTTGGTCAAAGTATCCAAAAGCCAAAAGATTGTCGAAAGTAAATGGGTTTTTAAACAGAAAGAATGCATTCCTAGTGTCGAGGCAGTAATATCACACCCCAAACCCCGAGCACGTGCCCATCCCTATCTGGTCGATAATAATTTGCTACTTCCCAAGACGAGTCGCCGACCCTTTCCATTTTATTGCACATACGGAAGCAAAAAGAAATCCCCTGACAATAATCACCTCGGGATAGAAAAGCAGGATACAAATTCATAAACAAACATGCTTTTATATTCACACTGAATCATGTACAAAAGTCTATGGCCAAAAAGACTACAAAAGACTGGCCTTCTAAAAAGAAGCGGTCCTAACTGACCTACGCTTCTGATCACCTTCTCTTAGCTCTAGGTCCTCCACTCGACGACCCTGAAAATGTTGTCCCACAACGAGGTGAGTTATCATCTCAGCAAGTCTAAGCTCTAAACCCCAATTAGGAGGGAAATACGCCTAGAAGTGTCCTAATCACACAAGCACACAATCAATGAGACTTACCTTGTCTCAGATCCACCTTGCAGGTTAGTACAATTTATCTCACAAACAACATGAGAGCATGAGCAACAAATAAGCTCCAATAACTGAAACGCCACACTCAATTAATTATGCATTCCTAATTTTGATCTCGGCATATAGCACGGCCTACTCTCAGTTCGGCGGTCTTCTGGCATTGCCAGGCATCGTCTCACCCCATTGAGCACGTCACGTCTCTTTATTAGACGGCTTTCTCAAAGGAGCATAGGGTCCAAAATCAACTACGACAGGCTTCCCGTTGTCCAAGGGGGTATCCCAAATAGGGATAACGTCCAACTCAACAGCCCAGGACGATTTCTCATAACCATCACATGATCACTCAAATATGGCCCAGGACACCGTGCATTGCACCCAAATGTTTCAATTAAAATGGTGAGCCTGGTCCTTTTTTTCGTATTAGAAATTCACATGAAATTACTCGTGTGTGAGTACACGGTCAACTTGACCTCGAAAAATTGATATTCTTTCTTTTTTGAAATCCCACTATTTAATATAGTACAAAAAACCATTTTCGGTGTCAAAACCTGACACTTGGAATTTTCTGAATAAATATTGGAAATTCACAATTTTTGGAATTAAATACCAAAAATCCAATTTGCACTCAATTTGCATAATTTAACACTCAATTGCAGAAATTAACCACACCATTGCAATTAGCACGAAATTCCGATCACCGGCTATCCCGGCCTAATTTCCGGAAAAATAATTATTTATTAATTAATTTCGAAATTTATTTAATTAATTCAATTTAATTTCTAAAAATACTAACCTAGGCCAAAATTATTAAATTAAATACCAATACGGACTCGGAAAATTTCCGAACCTTTCTAGATAAATAGTACAATTTATTTAGGCCTTAGCTAAACCATGCTAACCACCTAACATGCTCAATTAAATAATTCAATTTCTAATTTAATCTAACTAACCATCTAATTCCTAATTAAATAAATCTAACACCCCTTAAACGTCATTAACCTACTAAGCAGAGTTTAGAGTATAAACTCACCGGTGTATCGCGAAAACTGGTTCACCGCGACGACGACACGACGGCAACCGAAATCTTAATTTTCGGCAGTGTCGGCGAACTCTCGAATTGGGCTTTAAACGGGCCCAACAAATCTCAGCCCAAATCTGAGATTTTCTTTTGAAATTGGACTGGGCTTGAGTTGCTTCGCGGGCTTCAATTAACGCGGGCTTGGAAAGGCTAAGTTGGGCTTGAATTCAAGTGGGCCTTAAGCTTGCAATGGAATTGGGCCTGAGCTTGAATCACTTGGGCTTTGCTCGGTTGAACAAAATGGGCTGATTTCTTATGGGCCTGACTTCGTTTGGGCTTCAAATGGAAATGTGAAACTCGCTGGCTTGCGGCAGAATTCACGTGGGCTTAGACTTGAAGACACGATGGGCTGCGGCTTCATGCGTTGCTTGATTCTACGTGGCCCAATGGAAATTGAAGCAACTTCGGTCTTCACCTCGGTTGTTGGTGTTGAGTCGCGGACGAAGGAAGCAGCAAGAGCTGCTGCAGGGGAAGACCACGCGGACGTGAGAGGTGGCAGTTGAGACGTTGCTGGCGTGAGCGAGCTGACTGTTTGCTCAATGAAGACACACGGCAGTAGGGTCAACAAAGCAGGAGCTCAGCTGACTTCGGTGGGCTTTGGAGATGGCAGCACGGCAAGACCGAAACTGTTTCGGTGGATGGGTAAAGGACGTGTGGCAACGGGATGGGCTGTAGGCCGCAGCTTGTTCGGTGGCTTGGCAGTCAACACTTGCTAAGGTAATCGCCGAGTTGACCGAGAGTTGGCGTCGAAGAACTCGGGCGAAGCAGGAATTGCTCGGTGGAACTGGGCTGGCGTGAGGATGGGTCAACAAAATGGAAAGTGGAGAAGTATGGTTGACTGAGGGAGACAAGAAGAACTGGAGCAGGGACGTTGATGAGGCTGAGTGATTTTGGGTGGGGCTTCGTTCGCGGAGAATGAATGAAGATGAAGATGCAAGGAAAACATGAAAATGAAATTGAGGTAGGAGCAGAAGCGTAGCACGAACGGGGAGAAAGACAGGCGGTGAAGTTTGTCCGAGAAGGCTTGCAGAGAGAGAGACCAAAAGTCTAAAATCTTAGCCAATGTCTTAAATGCTTGGTCCCCTTGTCTCCTCATACTTATCCCCTTTATCCAATAATACTTTCCAACAAATATAAGTCCAAAATAAATCCATTTTGATGCAAATAATGCACCCCTTATCCTAGGTTCCGAATTTTCAATTTTCGGACTTCGATATCTTCGACAAATTCCCCATATTTGATGTCCAATTTCCTCGAAGAAAAAGCTCATAGAATTTCTACAAGTGCCTTTCACCATAAAGCTCGGTTTGCAAGTCCCAATTTCCATCAATTTAGCCCATCTGAATTTCCGCTGATTTTCCGCAACGTCCATATCGATTTTTCGCAAAAATCTCGGAATCTCTGAAAATCCTTCGGAGAATGAGTTGGCGTTCCTCAAATAGCTCGTGACATCACAAAACTTTCAATTTTTGAAATCGGGTTCAAATTCACGATTATTTTCAATCCGGTGCGCTTTTAGCATGACCAAGTCTATTGGGTAGCTTTTAGGAATTTTTAGTGCAATTGACCCGTGATCGATTTATCTCGAGTCACAATGTACATCTTCGACACATTGACAACTCTCGATTGTTGTGAAAATCTCAATGTTTCAAATACGGACACAGGGTACCCAAAACGATAGAAAATCAATTTAGTGTCGATCGATGAGAATTTTGCAATCATGTGAAATCACCCACATTTTGATCATTCATCTCAATCGAATCGACCTATCTCTGATCTCTGATCGATTTTTAAGTGTGCCGTAATGACCCTTGCAAATTAGCACGGTCGAGCAGTCGATTCCTGGTCGAATTCTCAAGCCTTTTGCGTTAAAATCCCTTAATAATTTTCCCAAATAGTCTAGTTTTCTCATGAGTGATCGGCTCAGAGAATAGCACTATAGACTCGTTGACGAAAGGCCCGATTTATTCAATTGAAATCAGATTTGAAAAATCAGGATGTCACAAGTAAGGTATAAGGTGAGACTTGTGGCGAAAGGATATACACAACTGAGGGCATTGACTATAATGAAATGTTCTCTCATGTGGTAAGACATACTTCTATTCGTGTTTTACTTACCTTAGTTGCTTGGCAAGATCTCGAGTTAGAGCAGCTAGATGTGAAAACTGCGTTTCTTCACCGATGAGTTGGAGGAGCAAATTTATATGAGGTAACCAGAGAGATTTGCTATTTCGGGTAAGGAAGATCATATTTTCTTATTGAAGAAATCTTTTTATGGGTTCAAACAATCTCCTAGGCAGTGGTATAAACGTTTTGATACTTTTATGGCTAGTCAAAACTATTCAAAAAGTTAGATGGATAGCTACATTTACTATAGGAGATTAAAGAATGATTCTTTGATTTATCTGCTTTTATATGTTGATGACATGCTGATGTCAGCTAAAAATATATATGATATTGATGTGTTGAAGAGGTGGTTAAATGCTGAATTTGATATGAAAGATTTTGGTGCTGCAAAAAAAAATAATATATATTGGGTATGGAGATTTTGCGTGATAAGGCTGTAGAAGTTTTACATCAATCTCAAAAGAAATATATTGAAAATATCGTGGTGTGTTTTAATATGCAGTCAGCAAAATCTGTAAGTATAGCAAAGCACTTTAAACTTTCAAATAAATTATCACCGCAGACTAAGGAGGAGGAAGAGCATATGTCCCATGTTCATTATTCTAGTGTCGTGGGTAGTATTATGTATGCTATGTTGTGCACTAGGCTTGATAATTCACAAACTGTGAGTGTGGTTAGTTGCTATATGAAGCGTCCTAGTAAAGCTCATTGGGAAGTTGTGAAGTGGATCCTCAGATATTTGAACGGGATAACAAACGTAGATATAGTATACCAAAGGGACAACAATGGTAGTGAGACCACTAGCTTTATGGATTTGGATCATGCCGGTGACTTAGATAATCGCAGATCTTTAACAGGTTACGTGTTTATGCTAGTAGGTGGTGCAGTTAGTTAGAAATCGTCCTTACAGGATCACATTGCCTCATTTTTTATTGAGGCAGAGTACATGGCACTAACTTTTGTAGTGAAAGAAGCGATATGGTTACAAAGTTTGCTCTCGGACTTTGTGTTAGAAAAAAAAGTGTGGATATACACTGTGATAACCGATGTGTAATATATTTGGCGTATAATCCAGTTTATCACAAGTGAACGAAGCATATCAACATTAAGTACAACTTCATTCGAGATGTCTTAGTTAAGGGTAATGTTACTATTAAAAAAATTGCTACAGCAGATAACCCAGCAAACATGATGATTAAGTCTATTCATTTGGCGGAGCTCAAGCTTTCTGGAGAGTGAGCGCCCATTGGGGCATTAGGAGAACAGTATGGATGATGAGCATTATAATTTGGCTTTAAACATAGAGTTAATGTGGAAAATTGTTAAATTATATCCCGAGTTTGAGCGTTTGCAAAACGCAATTCACTTGGATAAGAAAGTTCATGGGACTCCATGAAGGTTTACCAAAAAAAAAAAAAAAAAAAGAGAAGCAAAGTTTCTTCATTAGGTGCAGGAGGCAAATTAGGTCATATACATGGAGGCCCAAAGTCAAAGTTTTGACTTTGGGCACACTTTATATATGTAAAATAAAAGGAAAAGAAGGGTTTCACTTTTACCTGCAGGAGAAAACCTATTCCACGTTGAAATTAAAGGGTGGAGTCTATGCACATGGAGCAGAAAAGCTGGTGGGCCCAGGTCAAATATTTGACCTTTGGGCACATGCATAGTAATAGAAACGAATTCCCTCTTTGGGCGTGCGCAGAGTGGCTAAAAGCCCTACGAGAATTAAAGAAAAAGGAGCCGCACATAAGGGTACGCGAAGCCACGTGAAGCCTTGATTTAGAACCGAAACCGTATGCACACAGATCAAAGACGAACGTTGGAGTTCTTGATTTTGACGTACATAGAGCATTTTTTTTTTGAGCTTGAACGCGAAGTGATTTTGTGCCGTGAGTTTATGTCCAAGTGAGTTGTTTATTTATAAACACTTTACGTTTGGGGTTAAATCTAGGTTTAGGAAACACTCAAGCGTATGAGTATAAACTATGATTCTTCGATTATAGTAGATACTACTAGCTTTTCCTGTAAACATAGGTGTCGATACTCAAACCGAACCACGTAAATTTCTAGTGTCCTTATTATTTCTCGTTTATTTCTCTAGCGATTTTGCGTTGACATAAATTATAAGATCCTGTCGTTTCCGCATATTATATTCCAACATGATTTATGTCATGTTTTGCTTGATTCATAAGATTAACGAGGAGATATGTGACAAAGATGCGGATTTACAACTCTTCTTGTAGAGAAAAGTCAGAGAGGATAAAGTAGTTTGATTATGAAAAAAGCTTGATGAACTAATGAGAGCGACTGCTCGAAAGGACATGAGCTTTGTCGTGAATTATCATGCACGCATTAGGACTTTCAATCTATCAAAGTAATGTCATATTTCCCAAGTACCACAGTATATCATCTAAGTAAGCTTTGTTTTTCTTTTAGGATGTATTACTTTTGGTTACAAAAAAAGATAGTACAAGAAAGTGAAATTACAATCTATGACGCATAATATTCAATTACAATGAAATATCATAAAATAAGAGAAAATTTCACATATACGTTATTTCCCATTTTCTTACCACAAATCTCTTCGACATCATAAAATAAAACAAAATCTTAACATCTTTAACTTTCCTTACAACATTACAACATAACTGGATGCAAGACTGAAAGACACAACTTTTTTTTTTCCCGATCATTGCGAAATGCGATAAAATACTGACTTGTGGTTCTACGCATCAGTTGATTCTTTGTCTATACAATAATTCAGAAAAACAAATCTGTGTGACCATAAGATGTGCGCTTTGCAGTCGACGAGGTCTTTTCCTTGTTATTTGCTCTCGGGCTGAAGAGCCAACGAAGTCCTTGCATTCGCAGCAAATCTTGGCCAGCGTCCTTCCTAAGAATATTCGGTAGGTGGCTCGGATGATTTGGCGTGTTCAATCAATTGATTGGTTTTCTTTATCCCAAAAATTCAAAATCGTTGTCGTTCAATGATGTCAAAGAATTATAGTTATGCATGGGAACATTGACTAGCAATGCTGCTCGCGTTGGAGTTTTGTTTGTTCTAATTGCTTGCAATACACACTTTCAATTTTAACCACCCCGAGTGATTGCTAACCTTTACACCTCATTCATCTTTATCGTCCAAATCTGAAGAAAATAAAAGACTGAGTTCACAATTCAACACTAATTCACTTAAAATTTGGGCTACGCTTGGTTCTTGCTATAATTTCTTGTGGACGTAAGTAATGAAAAAGGTAGAGTGTAACAGAAAAAAAAATATATGACGAAATTAATCAATTATCCATATCACAAGAATTTAAAATAGTTGTAGTTCAATGACGTTTATGGATGTGAACATTAACTTGCAATGCTGTTCACATTGGAGTTTTGTTTGCTGTAATTGCTTGCAATACACACTTTCAATTCTAACCACCCTCGGAGTGAGTGCTAACCTTTATCTCAATCATCTTTATTGCCTATATTTGACGAAAAAAAAAAAGTGAGTTCAAAGTTCAACACTAATTCGTATAAAATTTGGGTTATGCTTGGTTCTTACTATAATTCCTCTATGGACGTAATTAATGAAAAATGTAGAATGTAATGGGAAAAAAATATATGACGGAATTAATTAATTATTTGTATTGCAAAAAATAGGAATAGTTCTTCTTTAATTATATTTATGGATGTGAACACTGACTTGCAATTTTGTTAACATTGGAGTTTTGTTTGTTCTAATTGTCTACAATACCTATTGTCAATTCTAACCACCCCCGAGCAATTGCTATCCCTTACCTCGTTCATCTTAATCATCTAAATCTAACAAAAATAAAATATGTGAGTTCAAGGTTCAACACTAATGGCCTGTTTGGTAACTAGCTAACTCTTGTCTATTTCTATTCTTTTTGTTCTTTGGACAAAAAAAAAAAAAAAAGCAACAGAAACCCTTTTCGTAACATTAACTAATTGTTCATGAGAATAGATTTAGAACACAATCAAAAATTAGAAAAAAAAATTATTTCTTTATTTCCGAGAACAATTCTAAAATCAAGTCAATTTTTTTTTCTCTTTTCTTTTCTTTTGCTTCCTCATCTAGCTGGTCACCCAACAAGTTTGGTGAGGTCGCCGGATCTTGTTTGGCTAGTCACCGACCATCGCTGAGGTCAACAACTAGCTGGATGAGGAAGAAGAAGAAAAGAAAGAAAAAAGAAAAGGAAAAAATATATATATCATAAAATTATAAAATTATAAAAAAAATTAAAAGTAATTTTGCATTACAAAAAAACTTAAGGGTTATACCAAACACATTTATGCTCTTATTATTATTATTATTATTATTATTATTATTATTATTATTATTATTATTATTATTATTATTATTATTATTATTATTATTATTATTATTATTATTATTATTATTATTATTATTATTATGAGAATATAATTTTTCTACAATCACCAAACATATTAAAACGAACAAAAGCTCATCTAGAAAATATAATCAGAAAAAACTATTATTGAGCAAAAGTTATTTCCGAGAACAGAATAGTTATCAAACAGGTCCTAATCGACGTGAAATTTGGGCTACGATTGATTCTTGCTATAATTCTTCTCTGAATATAATTAATGAAAAAGGTAGAACGTTGTGGGAAAAAAAATATATCCTGCGGAATTAATTAATTGTCCATGTCACAAGAATTAAAAATAGTTGTCGTTCAATGATGCCAAAGAATTGTAGTTATGGATGTGAACATTGACATGCAATGCTATTCGCATTGGAGCTTTGTTTATTTCAATTGCTTGCAATACACACTTTCAATTCTATCCAGACCCTGAGTGATTGCTGACCCTTAACTCATTCATCCTTATCGCCTAAACTGACGAAAATAAAAGATGTGAGTTCAAGGTTCAACGCTAATCAATATGAAATTAGGGCTATGATGATTCTTGCTTTAATTCCTCTCTAAATGTAATCAATGAAAAAGGTAGAACGTAACATGAAATAAGGAAATCTAAATTTTATCGACTATATAAATATGAAAAGTTCACAGCAGCATAAAAAATTAATCATTCAGCGACCAACCCTTTACTCTGCCTAAATTAGAACACCATAAAGGTGTTCTAGCATCTTATCTTATATCAACGACTTGACTATTAACAGTTTTCACAAAAAGAACCTGGTCGGCGGTGCCCTGAAGCTTTATGCCTCTCGGCGGCTGCCGAACATATCGAGAGCTAGAAATGTGAAGAAGCAAACCGTGTCCGACTTGGATTCGGACTCTGACAATGAAGAGCTGACATGGAAGGACCGGCTTCTTCTGGAGTCGATAATTAGCTTGCTTCCTGTGGAGAAAGGCGCTGTTTTGTGCAGTGTCTGCGTAGCTCTTGGAGGCGGCGAACATTTTTAATGCATCTTCTTCTTCGAGAATGGAACTGGCCAAGAGAGAGGGGCTTCGGCCGAACAAAACGGAGCACACCGGAACGGTGGCGTTTCACTGCCTCAAATTCGCCGTCAGCAAGTGAGGTCGAGGTATGTACATGAAAAGTTGACACGTTAGACCTTTATCATTGGACGAAAATCAATGGGAACATATATGGGTGGGGACCGAAAGTTGATTTTCATAAGATAAAAAACCGTTTGGACCAAAATTGAAAACTAATCTAAATTTGGTTATTTTGAAGAGAACTGGACCGCAAATTACCAGCAATATTAGGAATTTATCAAAAAAAAAAATCCAATAAATGAGTAAATTATCATTTTTTTTCAAATTTTTTAATAACACAATTTAACACGATCACAAAATCCGATTATCACATGTAAACACGAATCACCGGTCCTAGTTGTTCCCAATGCAATTCCAATGGCCATTCCGAATGCAAGTCCAATGGTCATTCCAAGGTTTCTATCGCTCATGGCATGATCAACAGATCCAGAATTATTATCACCATGATTGGCAAGGCTAGGTTGACTTTGGCTTGTTGGGCAGGGGGGAGCATGATCACGGCACAGGTTGTTTCCTTCAAAACTCGAATTGGGAAAGGTCGAGAATTGGCCCCCGGGAGGAACCGGTCCAGACAAATTGTTATATGCAACGCTAAACCTAGACAGAAAGTTGAGACGCGCCAACGAGGAAGGTATACTCCCGGACAGATTGTTGTAGGATAGATTGAGAGTCTCTAGGTCAGTCATTTCGGATAAATTGTCTGGAATTGAACCTGTTAAGAAGTTATTGCGGAGAACAAAGATACGAACATCTTTTAAATTCCCAAACTCCGGCCAGATTGATCCGTTGAGAGAGTTGCCTCCGAGATCCACAGTCGATGGAAAGCTTGTAAATTTTGTGTACCGGAACACCCCCGAGGTCTTATTCTTCTTCCAGAAGAACGGAAAATCAGGAGAAGGTTCCATGATTGACATATTCCTGTGGATGAGAGCAGGCAATCCGGTTATCTCTTTTGGAATCTCGCCCACGAACGAGTTCTTTGATAAGTCCAGATAAAAGAGAGATTGGAAGTCACCGATCCACGACGGAATCGTTCCACCCAGTCTGTTCCAGGACAAATCCAGCAACTGCAAACGGGTGCATCCACGCAGCCACTGGGGCATGGAACCCCTCAGCTGACTATTCGCCATGATAAGAACCTTAAGCTTTGGAAAACTCAAACTCGCATGGCCGGGCAATTCTTCATCAAAGTAATTGAGAGTGAGAACCAAAACTGTCAAATTGCTGCAGTGCTGAAGGATCCCGAGTGCAGATGAGACGTTCGATAGGCTAGAATTCGATATCGACAAATAAGCAAGGCTGGAGAAGTTCTTGAAGCTTTGAGGTATTGGGGTTGTGAAATTGTTCCGTGCAAGGTTCACACTCTTCAGCTTCTGGCAATCGGGCAAATTCTCGGGGAAAGGACCCCTGAAGTTGTTGGAACCTAAATCCAGAGACACCAGACCGCTCATCGCCGAACAATTAAGAATTATTGTTCCAGTCAGCGAGTTGTTATTCAAATTGAGAAACTTAAGCGGTGGCAAATTGGACAAGGAAGATGGGATGGAGCCTGCGAAGCCATTGGTCTGAGCTATGAAGAACTGCAGCTTCTTCATGTTCTGAAACACATCCGGGATTGACCCCGAGAATTCGTTTGCCGAAATGTCCAGCCGAATTAGTTCTGTCAGATTACCGATCCCGCTGCCAAGCGGCCCTGAAAATGAGTTTTCCTGAACGTTCAATTGGACCAACTGACCCAGAGTGAAGATATCTTCACTGATCCCACCTGTCAGATTATTCGTGGCCAGAGAAAGGTTCTGCATGGAGCCACAATTGCCAAGTCCCGGCGGGATTACGTCAGAGAAATGATTGAGAGCCAGATTAAGCACCTGAATGAGGGTCGAGTTCGTGCAAAGCCACACGGGCAGAGACCCACTGAAAGAATTCTTAGAAATGTTGAAAACGCGGAGGGAGGGCAGATTGGCGCTCTTGGGGACCGGTCCCGAGAATTCATTGTAGCTGAGATCAAGAACCTGCAGATTAGGGAGGTGGAGGAGCGATTCCGGGAGTGTGCTCTCGAGGAGGTTGTGAGAGAGATTGAGGAATCTCAGCTGGTCTAACTTGCCAATCGAGTCCGAGAGGTTGCCCGCATGCATCTTGCTCGCGAGGACCAACTCCACCACCCTGCCCGAACTGGAGGGACCATCGCTCAGGCCGAGAGAAGATGAAGAGTCGCACACCACGCCCAGCCAGTTGCAGCAATTAGCGGTGGCGTTGAGTTCCCAACCTTCGATCGGGGACTCAAAGTTGCTCATCAAGTCTAGCAATGCTTTGGAATCGCTCGAATTGCATACAAGGTCCTCCTGTGAGTGCAGGACCTGCGCTTGGAGGAATAGCCAAGCGACAGCGAGGGCCGCCCACAGCGAATCTCGAACGCCCATATGAAGAAACAGCGCACCCAAAAAGAAAATTCAATGTGATTGATCACAGAAAGGGTGTAGGAAAGTAACCGAGGAAAAGGGTCGTGGACGGATTGACGGAGAGACCCGTCTTGAGAAGGATCAAGATTTATGTATTGCGAGAGAACGTGGGCATGGAATCTTTCTTGTTCAGTGGGAACCAAAAAAGAAGAACGAGGAAACGAGTGGTTCAGTTTACGGAAGTGGGACAAAATGTAAGTTGATGTAACATAACTTGGGGTGGTCCCATTTCGCCGTACCAACCCCAGGGAAACTCCAAATACAGGTGTACAGAAAGACTTTTGAGGTGCTAAGATCGAAAGTCGACAGGCAAACAACCTAGATCATACGCTAAGGTCCCTAAGCAATCACTTAAGCTGCGTTCGTTTCACGGAAAATAGGCCATCTCCGGAAAATATTTTCCCGAAAGTCATTTTCCAGAAAAATGGCTATATTTTCCGGTATTCGGCTAAAACTTAAATTTTGAGTGGAAAACATTTTCCACCGTTCGTTAACTAATTTCTTTCTTTTTCTTTTTATTTTTTCTTTTTATTTTTTCCTTTTCTTTTCCTTCTCCTTCCTCCTTCCTCCTCCTCCTTCCTCCTCCTTCCTCCTTCCTCCGCCGCCGCACCCCTGACGATGGCGAGCCGACCAAGATCCGGTCGCCAGATTCGGCCGACCAAGATCCGGTCGCCAGAGCTCCGCCCCAAGCCGGCGAGGCTCCGCCTCGCCCGATCTGGTGAGGCTCACCCGTCCACTGGAAGCCTCGCACCGCACGATGAGCGACCTGGATAGCGGGCTCCCCGCGAGCCTCCCGGCGCCGCCGCGGTGCTCCCTCTTGAGCCGGATCCTCCCGAGCGGCTTCGAACCGCCGGGGAAGAGGAGCGCCGCGGCCGGAGCAGGCGGGCAGGAGTGGCTGGGGAGGGCGGAGAATGAGGGATGCTTCGCCCATCATCGGCTTCGAAGGAGGAGGAGGAGATCAGAAACCCTAAGCTTTTGTGAGAGAGTGTAGAAATGAGAAGGAAAACGGAGCACGAGGGCGAGCGCGAGAGGCCAGGAAAATGTTTTCCTCTTTTCAAAAGAGGAAAACATTTTCCTCAATGTCAAGAGAGAATTTTCCGTTGACCGGAAAATATTTTCCTTGACCATGTATTTTCCGTCCACCGAACACCGGAAATCCAGGAAAATATTTTCCTGGAAGTTATTTTCCGCAAAACGAACGGAGCCTAAATGAGGAAACATATAACAGAGGAGACAAATAAGGGTTCTTTTTTGAGAAGAAAGAACTTTCTTGACTTCTCACTTGATCTCATGTCTTCTTTTTTCCCTTAGATTATGTCTTCTTATAGTAGCCATTCCCTTTCTAGACAAACAATTTACACTGTCTATTATTTAATTTACACAAGAGGAAAAATATTAAATAAAATTAGAATATTTATATATTAAATAATGCCATCATCTCTTGTCCGGACTTTTCATCCAAGAAGAGCCATTTTCCGATAATCGAATGGGTCACATCTTCCTCCAGTATTCATCATGCTTTGATTGGCCATGTTACTTCACCTGCTCCCTCATTCTCAAGGTTTTGTGGTGGACATCGTTCTAAAGGTTGGAACTTGGTCGAAAACATGATGGACAGTTCTCGTGTGATCAATTGGACTTGCAGTCCTCCTATGATCGGTTCAGTTTGCTATCAAAATCGGCCCCTTATGCCGCACGCTCCTCCATCTCCTCTGTTTGGCCCTGTGGTGATTCTACACCCTATGCTCCCTCATTCACCCAAGAAGGCATTCACGGATCTAGGACTCATATTCAAGCAAGTTAAAAACAATTTCCTCCCAAAACTGCTTATACTTAAGTCTTGGTTTACATCAACGCTTGACATTTACTTAAGAGATAATCTTTAATCCTATACTTTGCAGATTCCCAATTCTCCTTTGATGTGTTTGAAAGAACTCTTATCAAGAGGCTTAGTGAAAATGTCAACTAATCAATGCTTTGAATCAGCAAAGTGAATACCACATCATCATTATCAATATGATTTCAGATGATATAATGTGTGATTTCTATATGCTTTGCTTGTGAATGCATTATGGGATTTTTAGTCAAATTGATTGTACTTGTATATTGTCACATGTAATGGGCATAATGGAATCTTCTTCACCAAAATCACTCAAAATGTTGTTTCATCCACAAGAGTTGAGCATGGCAACTTTCATGAGCTATGCACTCAGCTTCGGCAGTTAATAAAGCAACAAAGTTTTGCTTTTTAGAAAACCAAGATATCAACATGCAACCAACTAACTGACCTGTACTTGAAGTGCTCTTTTTATTAATCTTTCATCTTGCAAAGTCAACAGTCACAATATCCAAGAAGAATAAAATCTGAATTCTTAGGCTACCATAATCCTAATTTAGGAAAGATGCCTACTTACTCGATAATCCTTTAACAACGGTTAAATGAGATTCATTGATCTAATTGGACTCTATCGTGCATGCAGATACTAAATAATATATTTAGACATGATGCAGTTAAATATAATAGAGATCATTCATGCTTCATAAAGTTTAGGATTGACTGACTTATCTTTCTCATTCTTGTCAAATGTGGTAGGTGGAGATATTGGCGTTTTAGTTTTCTTGTAATTTTCCACACCAGACTTCTTGACTAATCCTTTGGAGAAAATATACAATAGTTAGTTAACCCCACGTCATCAGCCTACTTGGATTGGCTAGAAAATAGAAAAAGAAAGCCTTCAATTTTAATATTTTCTATTTTCTAGCCAGCCCAAGTTAGAAAACACGTGTCGCCGTTTGGGTGAAGCCACTTAGGCTCGCGCGCACCACGTTGGCTGATGACGTGGGGTTATTATTCATTGAATATTTTCTCCTCTTACATCACTCTAGGGTTTTGTCATTAATCGGACATCTTACTAACCCCACTTGATTTGTGGCTTTTCCCATTAGAGTCATGGGAATTAGTAGGGTATTGAGGAAATTGCCTAAATTGTTGCCCGAATGCATGACGATACTTTTGAGATTTACTTCAACGTTTGAATTCTAACATTTCAATAACCCCTTAGTTTAGCTTCTTACGGAAGGATTTCAGATTTATATATTAGCAAAGAAACGAATGTAAATATTTGCAGATTAAGCGCGCAATACAATATATTCTGATTTGCCACATCGTCAAATGTGAACTATCTACTCACGCTTTGTCTTTAGTTTATTTGGTTCACGAGAATAGTACGATATTTATCTGCCCAAAATTTCTCTTTATAAGATTGAGTTTTTCTGTAAAAGAATCCCCAAAAAAGGGGATTTATTGCATAATTATAACTTAAAGAGTAATATCATACTTGATAATAAAAATCTTGCAAGGCCCAAGGTCGGCAAGCGCAAGCCTTGCCATAGGCTCAAGCTCACCTTTGGCCAATCGGCAGCTATCACCATGGCCGGTGACCGACAAAAGATGAAGATAGAGGAAAAGAAAATATAAAGGGAAAAATTAAAAAAAAAAGTAGAAATAAAAATAAAAATAAAATTTTGATTTTTTAAAATAAAATAAATTTTAATTAAAAGGGAGTACATGGAGGAAAGTCAAATCGAATTTTTCATACTCAACAGCGAAAAATATTTTCTAATTTATTTTCAAATTTTCATGAATCATAAAAATATAATTATTCAAAAAAAATGAATGTTACATACGGAATCTAAAATTCAAATATGAAGGTGAAACCACTCTCCAAAATCGAAACCAAAATGGGATTGCCACTCCTTGTCGTACGGCAAGAAAAGAGCGGCCTGATAACAGGGACTAGACCCATTTTTTCCCGGTAAGTTCAAGGTTCAAAAGTGACTACTCTTTTTTATTTGCTTCTTTGGTTTTTATAATCAACTGGAAATATGACTCCGTCCACTTTTACTTATTTTAAGATTATTCATGCATATTAAGATTCTATTTGAGATGCCTGTAAAAAACGACTTATCTTTTTGTCTTTTTCTCTTATCACCAACTATGGAAGAAACTCGAGTTATGATTTTTTTTTTTTTGTTAGTAAGTTCAAGGTTCAAAAGTGATAGCTCTCCTGTGTTTGCTTCTTTGCTCATTATAATAAACTTAAGATGCTCATGGAAAACAATTTCTCCTTTTTTTCTTTTTCTCGTTATCACCAACAATGAAAGAAACTTGAGTTATGGTTTTTCTTTTTCTTTTTCTTTTTTTGGGCAGTAAATTGAAGGTTCAAAAGTCATAACTCTCTTTTGCTTGCTTCTTTGGTCGTTATACTTGGTCCATCTTTTACTTAGTTTTAGATTATTTATGCACATTCAGATTCTAGTTGAGATGCTTATGGAAAACGATTTCTCTTTTTTTGTTCTTCCCTTATCATCAACAATGGAAGAAACTTGAGTTATGATTTTATTTTTTTTGTTAACTGAGGAACTGCCGGAGATTACCCAAAGGGATCACACGACCCTCTAGTGCCCAGTGGCATCGTCGAGTCTCGCCGTAAGCCACTATTTAGACGTAAACCACGGGGAATGTTAGCCTAGGACCTCAATACTAAGACGCCCCACTTTAGACACTTTAGCAACAAAAGGGTTCGAACTCTCGACTTATGCGGTGAGAGAGAGAACTCACATCAACTGTGCTGCCCGTGGTTGGGTAGTTATGATTTTTCTTTCTTTCTTTCTTTCTTTCTTTCTTTCTTTTTGTCAGTAAGTTCAAAGCTCAAAAGTAATACTCTCTTTTGTTTGCTTCTTTGGTCATTATAATCAACTTGAAATATGATGGAGTTTTAACTTTGTCTACCTTTTACTTAGATTTAGATTATTCATGCATAACAAGATTTTATTTGAGATGCTCGTAGAAAACAACTTCTCCTTTTTTTTTCTTTTTCTCTTATCACCAATGATGGAAGAAACTCAAGTTATGGTTTTTCTTTTTTCTTTTTCCGGTAAGATGAAGGTTCAAAAGTAATAACTCTCTTTTGTTTGCTTCTTAGGTCATTATAATCGACTTGGAATATGAAGGGATTTTAACTTGGTCCACCTTATAATTAGTTTTAGATTATTCATGCATATTGAGATTCTATTTGAGATGCTAGTGGAAAATGACTTTTCTGTTTTTCTTTTTCTCATTATCACCAACAATGGAAGAAACTCAAGTTATCTTATTCATTGATAGATGTCAAAACACTAAGAGTTATATATTAGGGTACATATATGTACTTCTTGTAGTGTATTAGGGATGCAGCATGACCATGTGTTCTAATAGTATCGATCCTTTCCCCGCGCTTTGCGCAAAGCATTTGACATAATAATTTTTGTCAATTTTGTGAATGAACTTCTACCTTGTAATTCCATGAACCCTATTGGTATTTATAATTCAGATAGAGAAAAGTTCTTTGTTGCCTTAGCTATATTTTAAAGCTATTGTAATTGTGAGATTTGTTAGACTACTGTCAACTACTATAAAAACTTAAGATGTTATATGAAAACGTGGTTTATTATTTAAACATTCTAACACTCCCATGCTTAGTCTAGTCTGTTTTGACTAGTACTAAACATGAAAATTCAATTGGGAAGGCATATGAGGCTTGGAAAGATTTGGACTTCTGACTTTCAGCTCTGCTATCATATGAGATTTTATAATATCACTGACAACTGTTATAAAAGTTTAAGTTGTTAAATAAAGATGTAGTTTATTACTTAAATATTCAAAAACAATAATTTGAGTTAAGGGACTATGTATAATAGAAAAAATGATAACATTACATGGTAGGAAAGGAATTTACAAATGATTTTTTAGCTTAGTTAATCATTGTTCCGAGATCCCTTTACCTTGGGTTAACAAGAAGTAACAGCAAAGGAACAATGCAAGACCTTTCATAAAAGAAACCCATGCTTAAACTCTCTAAATCATCTCAAATGGACAAGAATCTTGCCATCTATCCAAAGTATATCCATGATTGTATAAAGGAATAACATATATATGTACATGCATTTGTCATGAATATTAAAAAAAAAAAAAATTACGCATCTACTAGTACTACTATGTATAAATGGAGGATATATAAATTACATCGATGATTCAAAAAATGAAATGTTAAAAGCATAATCAGAAATTAATCATTCAATAACCAGACCTGCTAATTATACCTAAGTTAGAACACCATAAATCTGTTATTACTTCTTATCTTATAACAACGACTAAATTAAAACACTAAATTCAATATCAGTAGGGATTACTTCTAATATATTGTGAAGAAGTGTAGGGAAATTGCAAGGACTGAGCCCAAAGAGCGAAGAGGCTCTTTGTTCTCCATGCGTCTGCGATCTACAAATAACAAAGTCTAACGTAAATTTGCAGGCCTCAGGTGTAGGACCATATGTCTAGTTTTCAGATCATACCATGGCCAAGCTAGTCCGTAACCAGTGATATGTCTGGGTTAATTTTTTAGTTTAACTATTTTGCTTAAACCAAATCTCGCTCTTCAAATTTGCAGGACACTCATATATAAACACGTAGATTCACACACACGCACACACGCACACACGCACATATATATTCATAATTTTATGAAATTTGAATAATATTTTGTTGGGAAAGTAAAAAAGTATGTTTTGCTTTTAGTTAAATTTAAACGAACGGTTGACCTAAAAATTCAAAGGATGTGCCTCGAACTTGAATAAGATTTTATGAGGCAATCATCGATAGTTACAAGGTCAGAAGCAAACATGTAGGTAGAATTCGTAAATCAAAATTCTGCGCAAGTGACACTAGTGAAAATGTAATAGTGATCACATCCAGAAAGATGCTAAAAAGATTATGCATAGGCTCCGTGGCAATCATGTCATTCCTAACAGGTTTTACCCAACTCTTTGGAAAATTGGTAATTCAAAATTCTCGAATTCTTGAATTTCACTATGCACGGTTGTAATTCATCCATTATTTTCTATATTACTCTTAAAAAAAGTTGTCATCTGTTTGCTTTTCACGATTTCACATTTCGCAAAGTAGCCAACGTCAAATAGGTTTAGGGTTCTAAATTTCAGAACGTTGCCTAAAGTTGCCTAATATTGTCTTTATATAACTGTCCCTTCGCCAACTTGGATGTTGTTGTACAGTTTATTATATGTGCATCGTCTTTTCATGTTATGAAATAACCAACTTACAAACCGTAGATATATGTTAACAATTTTGGTTGTTACATATCTTTTTCATCCTCGACTATAATGTAAGAATCAAGTCTTGGAATATTCTTTCTTCGGTAACAGGGCACTCATAGAAAAACATTTATTTGATTTCTCTCCCCGTCATTGAATCGACCGCCGATTTCTTTCTGGCATTTTACTTGGTTTATGAAATTGACGGGGAGATATTTTATAAAGACATGAATGGACAAAATTTCTTGACGAGAAAAGTCAAAGTAAAATAGCTAGACTCTGGAATAGCTTGAAAGAGAATGCCTGGAAGTACACGGAGTTCGAGGGAGATTTCCGTGTCCACATTGGCACTTTCAATCTTTCAATTAACCATATCGTATTTTCTCGAGAACAACCGGGTATCATCTAATCATTTTCTTTAAGGATGTATCGCATTTGATTATACAGAAAGAGAAAGAAAGTAAAAGAAAAATAAACTGAATTTTCTGCTGTTCTGTATCCAACTAGGTTGCACAGACACATTACACATGCTTCCGTGTCGTGTCCGACATATGTTAGAACGTGTCGGACACGTTGACACACTCGGACATGCTCAGACACATGTTGACCGCATGTCAGATTTGTCGACACGTGGTTAACTTTTGTCAACATGTTTTGACACGCGTGTCCGAAAGACAATGGAGGGTAGAAGGGTGGAGGCGAGGGTGAGAGAGCAGAGATGAGGACGCGAGCAATGGCGAGCCCGCGATGGCGATAGACAACTAGAGAAAGAGCATAGACTAAGGCGAGGAGGAGGAGAAGAAGGGCGCTGCTAGGGTTTTGAGAAGAAAAATAAAAGAATAAAAAATGGACGGCGACGTTGGCGTGTTGGAGAGGGATGGGGAAGTGACAGGAGGGAGGGGGAAGTGTCAAGTGGTGGGGGAGAGAAAAAAAAAGTGAAAAAAATGTTGGGGTGAGAAAAAGAGACGAGGGAAAAAAAAAAAAAAAGGGAGTTTGGGAGGGGGTTGGGGGTGCACCCCTTAAGGGGACTTTTTATTTAATTGAAAAGATTATTAAATGAAATTAATGTAATTTCAAAAAATAAAAGTACTGTATGTTGAATGATTAGTGTAAATTCATTGTATGTTCTTTTTTTTTTTTTTGGTAGGTAAGAAATTGTAGGTTCTTTTTTTAATTAAATCAATTTAATTAAAAATAAAATTCTATCCTAGCGTATCAGAATTTTCTATTTTAAAAAAATGATGTGTTAATGTGTAGTGTCGTATCGCGTTGCGTGTCCATGTCGCGTGTCGGTGCAACTTAAGTATCCAATAATAACTTAAGTAGAACCGACACGTGACACGGACATGCAACATGACATGACACGACACGCCAACATATCATATTTCAAAAATAAATAATTCCGACACATTAAGATATATTATATATTAAATGAATATTTTTTTTATTTTAAATTAATTTGATTAGAATTCACAAATAAATAAATAATAATAAAAGAGCTTATAATGAATTTACACTAATAATATTAATAAATCTATTTATAGGAAATTCAAAAGATATATTTATAGTTAATGTATTCCCATATTTGAAAACATGTTTCTAACTTTAATAAAAATTATTAATGAAACTAACAACTAACAAAAGATTCGAATCAATTTATTTATATAAATCTATTATATTCTATAACGATTAAAATTTATTATTGTTTAATATTCAGTATTTTAATTTTTCTAACAAAAAGAAGTCGTAACCCCCCCCCCCCCCCCCCTCCAAAAAAAAAAGATCGCCACCTCCCAAACCCCTCTCTCCCACGCACCAAAACCCCCCGTACAAAAACCGCCATCCCCAAAACCCCCTCCCCTAGACACAAAACCCCCCTCTCAGAAGCCGCCATCCCTCCAAAACCCCCTCACAGAAACTGTCATCCCCCCAAACCCCTCCACCACACACAAAAACCGACATCCCATCACTAGGAGTGATCGGGTCCAAGGTGGGTAGAATCTAGACCTAAACCCTGTACCTGACCATGTTATAACTAGTTCCTCTTTTTTGGACCCTATACCCAATCTTATTTGTATTAGACTCTGTATCCGATCCACCCTGTTTTTTCGATCTGGTTCCAGGATCAACCTTATTTCCACTTGAACCTATTTTGCAATCTCTCGATATCTTATACAACTTCGAATTTATATTAATACGTAAGAAAATGACGTAATCCTCATAATTTGTATTGAAACATTAAACATTTGTAATAAATAAATACATGAACAGTTTGACTAAACGAAAAATTAATGATCCACAAGGCTAATTATAATAAATAAAATCATAGGACAAAGACTTAGCAACAAACATGGGTCTAATATTAGTCTTATTCCCACAACTACTACATGAAACTACTTATTTATGTACATCTTTGAAACATTGGAGACTTTCGGTTGTCGGGGTAATCTCAAGGTTTCAAATACGAACACAGGGAACCCAATCGATAGAAAAGTCGGTCCAATGCCGATCGACAAGAATTGTGCGATCTGGTGGAATCACGCACACCTGATCACATGCCTCTGTCGAGTCGACCTATCTCCGATCTCTAATTGATTTTAATCGTGCCGTAATAACCCTTACAGATTAGCTCGGTCGAAAGGTCACTTCCTGGTCAAATTCTCGAGTCTGATGCATTAGAAACTCTTAACAGCTTCATCCGATAGACTAGTTTTCATATGAGTGGCCGACTCAAGGAAAAGAACTATATGTGTGCCAACGAAATGCCCGTCTCAATTTATTGAAAATAAAATTGGAAAATCGGGATGTCACATCATCAAGGTTGGGCCTAAACCCCTTGATGCTCGTGCACTATGTGTCAGCACCCAAGCCCCTATCCATAAAAGTCAAGCTTGGGCCCCTAACGCTCAAGTTCTAGTCCCAACACTCAGGCTCAAGTCTACAAAGGTTGTGCATGAGTTGTCAACACTTGGACTAGGGTCCTTGATTAACGAAACCTTTGTTCTTATAAATTATTTTTAAAAATATGGTTTTCAAAATAAATTAATTTTAACTATCTTCTAAAAATCAAATTTTTAATTACTTTATTTATTTATTTATTTATTTTTGTTTCTTTGTCAATCGATGTCGTAGCAACAACTGGTAACTGGCCAAAGGTGAGAGACGAGCTCACTGACCTCGGGCAAGCTCAACCTCGCCGATCTAGTGAGACTCGAGCTCGAAAGCCAAGGTCGAGCCTCGTCCGAGGCCAGTAATGCTTGGCTTGGCTTGCCGGACTTTGGCAAGCTCAAGGCTCACTTGTAGTGAGGTGCTCAATGGCTGTCATCATGGCCGGCCATTGGCTGAACAAGAAGAAAAAAACAAAAGTATAAAAAAAAACATATATTATTAAAAGTAGTGCACAAAGGAAAATTAAATGAGATTTTTCCTACCAATCAGAGAAAAATATTTTTTAACTCATTTTCAAGTTTCAACCGAACATTGAAAAATATTATCATTTCCCTAAAGAATGACTACTTGGAAAACATTTTCCAAAATTGTCATATTTTTCATGAAACAAAAAGAGAGCCTAATAGTCTTTAAATTTTGGCTCAATATACAATGTCGTCCATAAATTTCTAATTTGATCAATGTGGTCTTTGAAGCATTCCTATATATTCAATGATCCTTAAATTATCAATTTATTTAATCAAATCCCTCAACTTTCATGATAAAGTCAAATCAATCATTTTGTACTATTTACAAGTTGTCATAATTACACTATTGCCTATATTTTGTAATATTTTTTCATTTCAATCATTCTCCTACCAAAAAATTTAATATTTTTAATTACATTTTTACCTTTCTGGTCTTTATTAATATTTTGATTGTTCCACTTAAGTAAATTTTAGCTTATGATATATATGATAGTAAACTATAAATTATTTAGAATTGTATTGGTTGATATTCGAGCTATTTTATGTCTACGTATCATCATTAATACATTTAAGAATGATATTAATTTAATATTAATCTAAATATGGTTAATTATTTTTCAGATTGGTAAAATATTCAATGATCTAAATCTTGTTCCTAATTCGTTCGATCAATTTATTTGTAGATGCTCATACTTATATAAATCAAAATATTGTTCCTTTTTATTAGATTGATAATATTCAACAATCTCAATCTCGTTATGTCACGACCTACCCCTCGATACGGAGGGATACATAGATTTCAAGGTATTACCTAAAGAACGAACCGATGACCCGCTCTCTCAAGTCTATACTTCTCACAACGTTGGATATTCAAATTGATACTATGAGAATTATCTAATATGGAATGACCACTAGCCTAGTGGTATCAAGTAAAAACCAAATGAAGCATAGGAGCATACTTTGTTCCTTACACAACCAAAGAATCTAGAGTCAATGACTTGATTACACTAATTAATTAATTAGTGCCCTTCAGATACTTGTTTTGTCAAGCAATATGGATTGATATTAAGCTTATCTACTAGTATGTGAGGTGATCATGCCTATGTGCAGCCATTAAAATAATAATTAGCGATCGAAGAGGCATTAAATAAATTGCAAGGCAAAGTGAGCATTTAATGCTAATAAAAAGGTAAATTTTAATCATAACTAGACTAAAGGGAAGCCAAAATCAATGTATCAATATTGTGCAACCAAGGACAATTATCTTTAAGAATAATCAAAACCCTAAAGTAAAGTCATAAAGGCTTGTTCAATTTTTTAACACAATTTTAGAGAGCAAAAGGCTTCTACTTTTTAAGTGAAAATTACACAAAAAATATATGCTTTTCCCTAGTTTTTTAGAAAACACCAAAAAAAAAATTTGATTTTATATATATATTTTTAATTTTATTTTCTAATAAAAATACTTTTTTAGATCCGAAAATGGGACCCGGGTCGAGTCTTCGGATCTAGTATGGGCCAAGACCGACCCGAGTCCGCTGGCCTGGGTCGCGCCTCCCAGGCCCATACCCGAAGTGCGCCCATTACATTGAGCCCAATCTGTCCCAACTTAAAACAAAAAAATAACAAATGAACAAATCAATCCAAATGGCACCAACCATACCAAGCCCAGATTCTTCTAACTCCCATCAAGCCCAAGCCTGCTCAAATATAGCCCCAAGCCCGACACGATTACATTAGAAATGAATTTAACCAAGCCCACCCGAAGAGCTAATTTTCCTCTTTCTCTAGTCCACGTTCCCAGAACCTCGACTTCTTCGCAACATCAATTCCCGCATATCAAACTCTCGAGCTCTCTTCCCTTTTTATTTCAACATTAAGGCTTGCAAAACACCAAGGAAAACCTCATTTGTGGACAAAGATACCAAGACATCATGCGAGCATTCACTGTTATCTACCACGACAACTCAGAAACCAACAGTCTCTACCTTGAGTGAATCCTAATTGCGGCGACACTAGATCTTCATCTCCGACCAGATCTAACACCACCGGACCATCACTCACCACCACCTTAGCTTGCCACCGAAAAACCAGATTCGCTTCCAACGTATACCATAACGCAAGCCACTTACCATGTTCAATGAAAGAGAGACAGCATATATCAAACAAAGCGCAACGCAGTGACTTCACTATCCATGAAAATCAAGTTTAACAGCTAGTGACCGAACGAGCCGCATCAAGACGCACCTTCGAATCCGAACAAAAACAGAAGTCATTTCTTAAACACTTCTGAGAAAGATTTCATCGAGCAAGTCTCACGTGTTCGACTAAAAGAGACATGGAATATCGATGAACCCACTCTTTGGTGTCGAGTTGGTCCTACATCAATCAGAGGACATCTCAAGTCGGCGAAAATATTTTAAACAGGGCAACGATATGCTTCCATAGAAATAATTCAGACTTGGGTCTCGTTTTAAGAACAACACCAACTGAGGCATTATATCATGCATTTGGGGCACGTCAAATGAAAGGCAGCCACGTACAAGAATAAGACTCGAAACTAGATCAAAGCTCAACGCAAATGGCAGGGAATGCTTAACATCAATAAAGGACAGCATAATCGACCTCGAAACGCATGCCCCGACTCAGAAACTCATGCAAAAGATGTGAGGGGACAGGGCAAACGCAGGGCACAAAAAGGGTCGGCAGAGGATCCATACCCTGCTCGGGGGCGGCGAACGGCGAGCAAGATTGATAGATCGGACTACGTCCGATCAACCCTGTTGAACGCAAATTGCGCAACACTAAGATCTCCATAACTAGAACAAGAACATATATAATTAAGTAGAAATATTAACGCACCTGTTTTGGGATCCATCGAACATAAAGTGAAAGCGGAAACATAATGTTACGCGTGCAAATCTTTCCCCTCTATAGCCCTCCGTATCACTGGCTCAATGAGGCGGCCCCCTCATATGTAGCGTTAGGTAAACGCCCCTTAGGTGAAGATACATGTGAGAAATTATGGTTAAAATAGAGACTTGAGCACTATTTATAGAGTTTCCAGCCAGTCCCCACACTAGACTAATTAAGAAACCTTCTATCTCACCTTAGACAAACCCTGTTTTACAGTAACCGTAAAAACAGTAAAAGTACAATATCAGTTAATTTAGTCCACATCAAGAAAACTCTTACATTCTCTCACTTGAACTATATTAATTGAAATCGTACTGTATGTGCGCACATTTGGTCCAGAGATAATTCTTAATAGTCAATCTTATCCCATAAAGTCTTAGCCACTAAATCATGGCGGTAACTGCATGTATATACACAAAACCTTCTATGGTCACGAATGTTCTCAACTTTATTGATATGGATTCAATATGGTAGTGTGGCAAATGGATAACATCTCTCATAGAGAGATCCCATTTGTCAGTCAGCATTCTCTTACCTTAAGCATCACAAAAACTTGTGCCACTAGATAATACTTTATGGTTACAATGAACATACATATGTCTTGTCCTTGTAGTTAACATTTCTTTATGTATCACAAGACATATGCACAAGGTTAATAACCGGATGCCCCTAGCCTTCACTCAAGGTTTATACAATCCCTTGAGACTTTATCAATATGTATTCAACATAATAACAATACATTCAAAAATATTTTATTGAATGCAAAAGTTGATACATATTAAACCGTTACAAAGTGTAACAGACACAGATGAAACCTTTCTCACAGTAAAGCCAAAATAGCTCCTATTAAACAACATCTCATAATACTCTTAGACCCATGCTAATGATATGTCACTCAAATATATATGGGCGTAGGCCTTTTGTTAGTGGATCTGCAATCACATCATCCATGTAAATATATTATATTAAAACGTCACATTTCAGTATCATTTGCTTTTGGTCAAAAATTTTGACCACCATATATTTAGACCCATTGAGACCTCTATAGTAAATAAATAATACTACAAATTTGTTATCTCAATACAACCGTATGGGTCTATCCATAAAGTTAAAACGATTAACTTTTTCATGAGGTTTTGGAGCCTAAAAGAATGTTACTAATACTACTTACATAGTAGAAGATGACATAGAACTTTATTTATTGCACTTCCTACTAATATAAATATGTATTATGTTATTGATCTCTTGTTACCATAACAGACAACAAAATTTACATCTAAATACCCTACTAACTGCAAGAATTAACATGTCCGTAAATTATCATATAATTTCTTGTCCTTTTAAGTACATCAAAACCTTCTTGGCAGCAATCCAGTGATCACGTCCTGGATTTGACTGATATCTACCTAGGAGTCTCGTCACAAAGACGATACTTAATCTAGTGCAAATTTGAGCATATATTATACTTTTAAGTGTACTGACACAAGGTACACCATTTAATTAGATTTTATCAATATCTAAATAAAGATAATGTGATAGATACAGTTCATCACCCTTAACAACAAAAACAATTCTTGGCCTGCAATGATGTATATTGAATATTTCTAATATACAATAAGCAAATGTCCTCCGAGAAAATCTAATATAATATAGAAAAGAAAATCCTTACATACCTCAGTACAAAAGATATAAAATATCTCAAGATCAAAGCTTGTAAGCAAAAAAAAATATGTACATAAAGTATGAGAAAAACTAAATTTCCTCCCACTGACCTTGCAGTATATTGAATTACTTTGTTCCCAATTGAACAAGATAATAACACTATGAAACTTTAATAATATTGTCTGGAAACTTGTTTAAAACTATGAATAAGATTTTTCAGTCTACACACAAGTTTACTTGAAACATCTGCTGCAAAATTATCTAGTTGCACTATATAGATTTTGTATCTATTTGGTGTAACTCCATATCAAAATACATTATTAATACCACGTTCACTCTGAAAGATTATATATATAAAAAAAAAAAGTGAAAACTTTAGCTACAAGTTTAGTTTTAAACTTCACAATTTTCCTTTGAAATTCTTTTAGTTTTGTACGCCAATTTACAACTAATGAATTAGGGTAGATCCATACAAATTATGGTAAATCCGTACAAATTAGGGCAAAACCAATTGCGTTCAAGTTCTAGGGTTATGGTTGTTATGATATCACATGTTGGACGCAAATTGCGCAATCCTAAGATCTCCATAACTAGAACAAGAACATATATAATTAAGTAAAAAGATTAACGCACCTATTTTGGGATCCATCGAACATAAAGCAAAAGCGGAAACACAATGTTTCACGCGCAAGTCCTTCTCCTATATAGCCCTTCGTATCACTGGCTCAATGAGACGGCCCCCTCACGTGTAGCGTTAAGTAAACGCCAATTAGGTTAGGATACATGTGAGAAATTAGGGTTAGAGGAGAGACTTGAGCACTATTTATAGAGTTTCTAGCCAATCTCCCTCATTACGGGCCAGGCTCAACTCGGCCCACACTAGCCGGCCCATATTAGACTAATTAAGAAGCCTTCTATCTTACCCTAGACCAACCCTGTTTTACGGTAACCATAAAAACAGTAAATTACAATATCAATTAATTTAGTCCACATTAGGAAAACTCTTACAAACCCTGCATGCCTCCGACCGAGATCCTCGAGAAATCAAAGCAACTCAAAACAAATAAAAAAGAAACGCATAGAACCTACTGTGGGGAGAGATGCGTTGGCAAGGGTCGGCGGCCGAGGTCCAAGCGCAGTGGTAGCCGGACGAGGCCCTTCACTCACGACCTCACTCTTCATTCTCTGCTTCTCGCTCTCTATCTCACTTGCTCTCTCTCTCTCTCTCTCTCTCTCTCTCTCTCCCCGTCTTGGTTGCTCACCGAAGAAACCCCCTTGCAACAGCTTGCTCCTCTCTTGCTTTTAAGCTCCGGCGCGCATGCCTCCCGCCGTGTCAACTGCTGGTGCCGGCTTGGCCCGAACCACCAACTCCCGGTCGACGCTCTGCCCTCTGTCTTGTTCTCTTTGCTCTGCGTTCGTCGTCCTTCTCTGCCCCGTTGTTCATCTCTTTTTACCGGCGTGAGGGAAGAGGAAGGAAAGAAGCGGTGGAGGAGGTCAAACCGGAGGAAGAAATAAAAGAGAGGAGGCTGGGTCGGGCCCAGGCAAAAAAACATGGAAGAAGAAGAAAAGAAAGAAGGTTGAGCCGGCCTAGACCCGACCCAGTCTTGCTATCTTTTTCTTCATATTTTTTTTTTTAAATCACAGTTCTTTTGATTATTTTTCTTCTTTTTTTTTTTTAACAAAGAGGCTCCATTATTATTAATGCAAGTACTTATAATTCCATGTAATTTAATGAAAATTATTTTTGTTAAGGGTTAAAAATCAATTCCTAATTTTCTATGCAATTAACGAACTATTAAATGGATTGGCAAAATTTGGGTACCAACATGTTCCCGATTTGTTGGATTGACAATTTTCAATCTTTTTGTGTTTGTTGTTTTCATAAAAATAACAAACCAGATTTAGATTAATATAAGTACGTGTATTTATAGGTCAATTAATACATTCATAGATGTACTTATGAAATCACTTAGATATAAAATACTTGGAATATCAATTCCACATGACTTTAACTCATGTTCTACGTCTATTTAAGTTGAGTTTACTTAAATGGAACTAATGCAATATTTATAAGGACCCAAAAGGTAAAAGGATAAGGGTAAATACCACCAAAAGCCTCAAACTATGTTCATTGTGACATAAGTTCCCTAAACTTTTGCATCACCAAAACCCTAAACTATGTCACTGAGACACAAATACTCCTAACTTTTTTTGTGTCATGGGAAAATCCAAACTTATATATAGATGTGTGTGTGTGTGTGTGTGTGTTTGTGTGTGTGACGCATATATCATTTATTCCAGTTCCATCTATAGTATATTCGTCACACTAGTATAAATTTGAACTTTTTCATGACCCAAAAAAAAAAAAAGTTTGAGGTTTTGTGTCACAATGAGAAAGTTTTAAGTTTTTGGTAAAAGAAATAAAGTTTGAGGTTTTTGTATCACAATAAGCATACTTTAGAGTTTTTTTTTTTTGTAGTATTACCCCAAAAGATAATGAAATGATAACATATTTTTTTTTATTGATCTAGTAATGACTGAAATGAGATTATTTACTTAAATAGGTTCAATAACGTAATTAGAAAACTCATTGATAGTACTCAACACTTGATTTAACTTCATTGAAAAGTTAAGGGGCTATATTGAACACATTAAAAGTTTAAGTACTGTATTAAATATTTAGGAATAGTTCAAACACTGCATTGAATGAATTAGGCCTAATTCGGTAATGGTCCTGTTCTTTTATTTTTCTATTCTTTTGTTACTTGAAATAAGAAAAAAAAATGAAATTCATTTGGTAATGTCAATTAATTTTTCTATTCACCGGAATAGTAAAGTGGCCATAGAGTAGATTTGGAATGAAAGTAAGAAGTAGAAAAAAGCAGCTTATTGTTTTCGAGAACAATTTCTAGAATTTTTCTTTTCTTTTCTTCTTTCTTACCGTTGCTTGCCCCCACCACCCACCGCTGGCCTTTCAGCCACTGCCGTCAACCACCGACTGATGGTAGTGGCAAGGAAGAATAAGAAAAGAAAAAAAGAAAAAAAATCATAATTTTTTTAAATTAAAAGATATTATACATTACAAAAAAAAAATGCAGATTGTACCAAACCCATTCCTATTTTTTTTTTTCCATTCCAAGAATAGAATTTTGTGTGGTAACCAAAGGCATTTTTTTACTCAGAAATTATTTCAGGGAATAGAAATAGAAAAATATTATTTCTTAAAAAAAATTATTTATTAGAACGGAAGCATTATCAATCAGTACCTTAAAAGTTCCATAGTGACATTGCACCTTGGATTTATGGACTTTCGTGTCATTTCCTCTTCTAATAAACTAGTAAATTACATACTTGACTTAACCTGAGCATAAAATCTGATGATCTCACACAAACATGAATCACCGATCCTAGTTGTTCCCAACACAATTCCAATAGCCATTCCGAATGCAACTCCAATGGTCATCCCAAGGCTTATATCGCTCATGGCATGATCGGCGGATCTAGAATGATTTTGACTCTGACCGAGGGATCCAAGATGACTTTGACTCCCCGCATGAAAAGGATCATTATCATCCTACAGTTTGGTTCCTTCAAAACTCGAACTGGGGAAAGTTGGGAATTGGCCCCCTTTAGGAATCGGCCCGGACAAATTGTTATATGGAACGGCGAACTTGGACAGAAAGGTGAGACGCACTAACGAAGAAGGTATACTTCCGGACAGATTGTTGTAAGACAAATCGAGGGTCTCTAGGCTAGTCATTCCGGATAAACTGGCAGGAATCGAACTTGATAAGAAGTTACGGCTGAGATCCAAGATATGGACATTTTTTAGATTTCCGAACTCGGGCCAGATTGATCCGTTGAGAGCGTTGTATCCGAGATTCACAGTTGGTGAAAGCTTGTAACTCGATTGTACTGCAGCCCCCTCACGCTTCCATTCCTCCTGATGAAGACCTGCAAATCTGGAGAAGCTATTGACAGATTTCTGTCGATGAGGCCAGACAATCTGGTAATCTCTTTCGGGATCTTGCCCACGAACGAGTTGTTTGATAAGTCCAAATAAATGAGAGATTGGAGGTCGCCGATCCACAACGGGATCATTCCACCCAATCTGTTCCAGGACAAATCCAGCAACTGCAAACGGGTGCATCGACGCACCCACTGGGGCATAGAACCTGTCAGTTGGCCATTAGCGATGACAAGAACCTTAAGCTTTGGAAAACTCAAACTCGCACCGCCTGGTAATTCTTCGTTGAAGTAATTTAGAGTAAGGAGCAAAACTGTCAGATTTTCACAGTGCTGAAGGATCCCGAGTGCAGATGAGAGGTTTGATAGGCTCGAATTCGAGATTGACAGGTAAACAAGGCTGGAGAAGTTTTTGAAGCTTTGAGGAATCGGGGTTGTGAACTTGTTCCGGGCAAGGTTCACTCTCTGCAGCTGCTGGCAATTGGGCAAATTCTCAGGGATGGGACCACTGAAATTGTTGGAACCTAAATCCAGAGTCACCAGACTGCTCAATGCCGAACAATTAAGAACTATCGTACCGGTCAGTGAGTTGTTATACAAATTGAGAAATGTAAGCGACGGCAAATTGGACAAGGAAAATGGGATGGAGCCTTTGAAGCCGTTGGACTGAATTATGAAGTACTGCAGCTTCTTCATGTTCTGAAACACATCTGGGATTGACCCTGAGAATCCGTTTGTTGAAATGTGTTAGGGAAATCCCTAATGATGTTTTGAAGATGACAAAATAAATCAAAGGCTACTAACACGTTTGATGGTTGAGTAATAGACCATGCAGATAATAGAACATGTAAAGGATATTGTCAAAGTCTGAAGACTGCCAGACTCGAGACTCAAAGTCTAAAGACTGTCAGACTCAAGACTCAAAGTCTGAAGACTGCTAGACTCAAGACTCAAAGTCTGAAGACTGCCAGACTTTAGTGTCAAAGTCTGTTATACATCAGAAGTCTGCTCACTCTGAGTAATTCCAGACTGAACGTGAATGATGAACCAGAAGACAGACTCTATGCTGAAGCTGAACTGGGTACAGACTCATATTGTAAAGTCTACAGACTCAGATTGTAAAGTCTCAAGACCCAGATTGTAAAGTCTACAGACTCAGATTGTAAAGTCTCAAGACCCAGATTGTAAAGTCTACAGACTCAGATTGTAAAGTCTATGGCTATCAGACTTTACATCCAGATTCGATGAATCGTAACTCAAGCCCAATCATACAACGGCTAGTGATCTGGTTTGGATTCCACATCAAGATTGATTTGATTGATTCAATAATTGATTGATGATTGGATCTTGAAGACAAGAATTCTATACGAAGAAGCTTTACTTATGGAAACCAAGATTTCGTTTGTATGGGCGATCGGAATCAATTTGGGATTCTACCTTTGTCACTCAACGGCTACCAAATCTTCTAGATACAGAGCTGTCCAATGGGTATATTGGAAGACGATTCTCCGGGATGCTGTCCAACGGGTAGTTTGGAAGTGGAGGAGTATTTAAGGAGATGAAGGACCGATGAGCAAGTAAGAGACGGAGCGTAGAATTTATAATTCCAAAGTCTAAGCGACTTTCGATCATATACTTGTCTCTTGAGAGCTTAAACGTTTGTAATCATGAGAGAAATACCAAGAGAGTGACTTAGTGAGATAGTGTGATCTACTAAGTGTTTGCACTCGGAGTTGTAATCTCTTGTTGATTGCATAGTGGAATCCAGCCAAGAAGGCTGTTAGCGTGGGAGAGTGGACGTAGGCTTGGATTAAGCCGAACCATTATAAATCTCGTGTTCTTATTCTCTTCCTTAACTCCTTTATTTTGTTCATACTAGCTATCTCAATTGGTATCAGAGCCAAGTGCTCGGTTTATAAAAGTGTTTTTACTTTTGAGCTAAAGATTCTTTATGGCTAGTATGTTGGCACCAGGACTTATGGAAGGGCAAAGCAACACAAGGCCACCATATTTTGATGGAAAGGAATATGACGTATGGAAGAACAAAATGAAAGCATTCCTAAGATCCAGAGATCTCTTACAATGGGATGTTGTGGAAAGAGGAATCAACCCCATCGCTCCTATGTCTCGGATGGAGATGTCCAAAAGAGAAGCGCTTGATGCGAAAGCAATTTATTCTTTATATTGCGCTTTGTCTCTTACTGAATATAACAGAATCTCTTCATGTGAAACAGCAAAAGAAGTTTGGGATAAACTTCGTGTTACATATGAAGGGACCGATCGTGTAAAAGAGACAAAAGTAAACTTCTTGCTTGGCCAATATGAATCCTTCAAGATGAAGCAAGGAGAATCAATTGGAGATATGTTTAGCCGTTTTACAGAAATTGTAAATGGTTTAGCATATCAAGGTCAGCAAATTTCTACCCCGATGAAGGTCAACAAACTCTTGCGAGGTCTCTCAAAAGATTGGAACCATGTTAAGATCTCAATCCGGGAGACTCAAAGGATTATGCCACTCTCCGTTGATGAATTGATCGGCACTCTTCAATCCTATGAAGTGGAACAAATCAACGATGAAGATCCCGAAGGTAAGAAGTCCATTGCTTTAATATCTAATGCTGTTTTTGATGAAACAGACTCAGAAAATGACATGGACGATGAAGAATTTGCCTTTATGGTCGAGAAATTCAAAAAGCTGAGTAGAAAAGAAAGGATCTTCGATGGAAGAAGTCAATACAAGCATAATGGCCAGAAAAGAATCATGAAAGAAGATGATGAGCAAAGAAATCTATGCTTGATGGCACATTCAGAATCTGAGTCTAACTCAGACAGAGACTCAGAATTAGAGTCTGATTCAGAACCAGACTCAGAATCTAATGAGGAAATCAAGGGGGAGAAATCAAATCCAAAAGAAAAGGAAAAGAATCGTGATCATCTCAAAAAGGCAACAAATTGAGGGGGAGCTTTGATCAATTATGGAAAAATCTTTTTTGATTGATCGTGATCTTATTATGGATGGAAGGAAAGGTAATTGTGTCATAATTTATTCTACAAAATCCAGTTAGTGCATCTCTTATTACCTTTTGTCATTAACAAATCTCATATTGATATTATCATTTTATTATGACAAAAATGGTACGTGAATTTTATGATGCATCCGTGATTTTTATGGGATATTTGCTGATATAATCGAAGTGAGCTATATTGCATATCTTTAATATTCGATAAAAAGCTGATTTTTGGAAATTGTGATTCATGCAAGATATTTGTTATCATTCTCTACGTGAATCCATTATCGCTTTTTGATTATGACAAAAAGGGGGAGAAGATATGAATATGCATATGTGCTGATTGGTTGATATTATTTATTGCATAATATTGAGCTGCAATTATTTTCTAACTTCTGATATCCTTTGATTTAAATTTTTAAAAGCATGTTTACAAATCTGCATATTCAGAGATTGTTTTGTCATCATCAAAAAGGGGGAGATTGTTAGGGAAATCCCTAATGATGTTTTGAAGATGACAAAATAAATCAAAGGCTACTAACACGTTTGATGGTTGAGTAATAGACCATGCAGATAATAGAACATGTAAAGGATATTGTCAAAGTCTGAAGACTGCCAGACTCGAGACTCAAAGTCTGAAGACTGTCAGACTCAAGACTCAAAGTCTGAAGACTGCTAGACTCAAGACTCAAAGTCTGAAGACTGCCAGACTTTAGTGTCAAAGTCTGTTATACATCAGAAGTCTGCTCACTCTGAGTAATTCCAGACTGAACGTGAATGATGAACCAGAAGACAGACTCTATGCTGAAGCTGAACTGGGTACAGACTCATATTGTAAAGTCTACAGACTCAGATTGTAAAGTCTCAAGACCCAGATTGTAAAGTCTACAGACTCAGATTGTAAAGTCTATGGCTATCAGACTTTACATCCAGATTCGATGAATCGTAACTCAAGCCCAATCATACAACGGCTAGTGATCTGGTTTGGATTCCACATCAAGATTGATTTGATTGATTCAATCTAATTGATTGATGATTGGATCTTGAAGACAAGAATTCTATACGAAGAAGCTTTACTTATGGAAACCAAGATTTCGTTTGTATGGGCGATCGGAATCAATTTGGGATTCTACCTTTGTCACTCAACGGCTACCAAATCTTCTAGATACAGAGCTGTCCAATGGGTATATTGGAAGACGATTCTCCGGGATGCTGTCCAACGGGTAGTTTGGAAGTGGAGGAGTATTTAAGGAGATGAAGGACCGATGAGCAAGTAAGAGACGGAGCGTAGAATTTATAATTCCAAAGTCTAAGCGACTTTCGATCATATACTTGTCTCTTGAGAGCTTAAACGTTTGTAATCATGAGAGAAATACCAAGAGAGTGACTTAGTGAGATAGTGTGATCTACTAAGTGTTTGCACTCGGAGTTGTAATCTCTTGTTGATTGCATAGTGGAATCCAGCCAAGAAGGCTGTTAGCGTGGGAGAGTGGACGTAGGCTTGGATTAAGCCGAACCACTATAAATCTCGTGTTCTTATTCTCTTCCTTAACTCCTTTATTTTGTTCATACTAGCTATCTCAAAATGTCCAAAAAAACCAGTTCCGTGAGATTACCGATTCCACTGCCGAGCGGGCCCGAAAACAAGTTCTTCTGAAGGCTCAATTGGACCAAGTGACCCAGAGTGAAGATATCTTCACTGATCCCACATCTGAGATTATTCATGGCCAGAGAAAGATTCTGCAAGGAGCTACAATTCCCAAGCCCGGGCGGGATAACATCAGAGAAATAATTGACAGCTAGATTAAGCACCTGAATGCCGGTCAAGTTCGTGCAAATCCACACGGGCAGAGACCCATTGAAAGAGTTCTCAGAGATGTTGAAAACGCGGAGCGAGGGCAAATTGGCGCTCGCGGGCACCGGTCCAAAGAATTCATTGTAGCTGAGATCGAGGATCTGCAATTTAGGGAGGCGGAGGAGCGACTCGGGGAGTGTGCTCTTGAGGAGGTTGTGAGAGAGATTGAGGAATCTCAGCTGGTCCAACTGGCCGAGTGAGTCCGAGAGGCTGCCCGCGAGCTTCTTGCTCGCGAGGGCTAACTCCACCACTCTGCCCGAACCGGTGGAACCGTCGCACAACACGCCCACCCAGTCGCAGCAATTGGCGGACACGTTGGGCCCCCAACCTTGGACTGGGGACTCGAAGTTGCTCATCAAGTCTAGCAATGCCTGCGAATCGCTCGAACTGCACTCAAGGAGCCCTTGAGAGTGGAGGACCCGCGCCTGAATGCATAGCCAAGAGACGGCGACGACCACCCACAGCGAAGCCCGGCAACCCATATGAAAAAAACAGAGCACCCAAGAAAGCAACCCCAGTACGATCAATCGCAGAGACGGTACGAGAGAGTAACAGAAGAAAAAGGGTCGTAGGGATATCAAGTGACGGAGAGACTCATCTCGAGAAGGATCAAGATTTGCTAATTGCGAGAGCGTGAGAGCATGGGGAAGAGAGAGACAGAGAGAGAAGAGAAGGGGAAGAGGGGAAGAAGAGAAGGCAATGGAAGATCAGAGTGGTGGTGGTGACTCTTGGGCGTCCCTCTTTTTCGCTTTCCCGCTTGCGTCACTGCGAACCAAAGAGAGAGGAACAAAGAGAACGAGGTGGGTTGCGGCGAGGCAGAGGTGGGCGCGCGCGCGCGCGAGAGAGAGAGAGAGATTGTGGTTTGACTTCAACGCACTTGTTGGGTCTGAATACTAGGGGTGAACGGTTTCTCGTACCGAATACTAGGGGTGAACGGTTTTTCGTTCCTTACAGGTTCTGCTTGAAACCTGGAACCTACCCTCGGATACAAGTTCTTCATTTTTTAGAATCTGAAACTTACCCGTCAGAACCAAAAATCTGGAACCTACCCTGTCATAAGTTCTGGGGTCGGTTCCAGGTTCCAATATATTGTTCCAATATATTCCAACAGGTTTTTTGTTTTTTGTTTTTTTTTTCATTTTTAGTTTAAAAAAATGAAAATGAATGCAACAATAATAAACAAACTTGTCATTTATTAAAGAGAATATAACATAAACAGCAAACGGCATTTTAGAAGCAATAATAAACAAACTGTTTTTAGTTTTTACACTCATGAAAATCTGGTTCTTAGAACTTCTTACAACATCAGCATCATCAACTGGTGGAAGCTCTCTCAGTAAAATTGAGTCTACTATGAGATGGAAGGGAATGTCATGATCATCTATCATGAGACATTGACTTAAAAAATCTGAATAGAAATCAATTAAAACAGAACATCAAAGCAGAATGCCTACGACACCAGCTTAGTGCTTGATCTTTGCAAGAAGTGTTCGGCAGGGCAAATGATGGCCAAATCGCACATATAATATGTCTATGGAAAGCTTAAAAAGTCTATTACAAATCTCCATAAGACATTAAATCCTAATAACATCCTATACCAGCTCAGTCCAGTTAAAATAGAACATCAGTAAGTCAGAACATCAAATCAATCTAAAACTGCTGCAGAATTGACATATTTTAAAGGTATTTTTCAGCGACCAAACGACATCCACTATGGGTGTGTGACATATCAAATCGAACCTCTAGAAGTGCATTTTTTTTTTTTTTATGTCTAGAAGGGCTCGAGGTGAAAAAACCTTATTTAGCACTTCGTTTTAGCCAAAACAGTAAGTCCATCACAAATGTACGAAATTACAGATTAATACAAATCAAGCTCAATCAACCTCAACTTCATGATCATTGATTGTCAATCCACAGAAAATCATCCAATAACATCATCAATCACTAGACCTAAGCATCTTATCTAAATCTAAAGTTGAATCCTAAGCCCAATCGGTTAAGCCATTCTCAACTCATCGGATTCTATTAGATGTCCTGCCCATGAACGTAGCAAATTTCAATGTCGAAGTTGGTCTCAGTGACCAGGGAGAAAGAAACAGTCTTGGTTTGTTGCCCGATTTAGGTAAAACTTGCTTAAAACCAATAATGAACAGGCTTCAATCAAATATATGCAAATAATGCAAATTGAGTAGCAACACCAGACTCACGATAACTCCCAATTCAGCGGCGAGTAAACAAAAGCAGCTAAAGAAAGATCCACAAACAAAATCGCCCTATCAAAGCATTATCATTTCATAATCTAGAGCTCGTTCGGTTCAAATATCAAACCTAGACAAACTTTTCCACTAACGAAACTTCAAGAGATGATAGATTGAGCGCAAGACAGAGCGAGCGAGCGAGAGAGAGAGAGAGAGAGAGAGAGAGAGAGAGAACTTGTAGCAGCATCGCTCGGGGAAAGCTCGGAGCTAGGCGAGGGCGCTACGGGTCGCGAGCTTTGGGGCATGGCGAAGGTAGAGCAACGGCATCACGAGCTTCGGCGTAGCGAGCTTCGGGGCACGGCGAAGGCAAAGTAGCTGCGTCGCGGGCTTTGGGGCACAGCAAAGGCAAAGCAATGTCGTCGAGCAACAGCAGTGGGCGGAGCAGGAGCGACGTCGAGTCATCACAGGTCGGTGCGAGCTGCAGGCGAGGCACGGCGAGGCTTGGGATCTGTTGTAGAGGGCTTCTAATGTCGGCACGAGCGAGCAGGAGTCACTTGGAGACGCAGCAGCCGGTAGAAGTGCAAAGCAAATGGCGAAGAGAGAATCTCAGGTGGCGTTGAGCAGTCAACATAGGGTGAAGAGAGAAGCGAAGAGAGAACACAGGTATCCGTCCGAGACCGAGACTGAAAGTGTCATGAGTGAAAATCAAATAGGGATTTTTTTGAGCCATAACCAGACTGGTTCCGATTCCCAGTGCCGATACCAGTTCCAGAACCAGGAACCGTTGGTTCTCAGAAAAAGGGAACCGGGAAGCAGAACTGGTCCCTTTGGAATCGAGAACCGAATTGGAACCTTCCCCGGTTCTCGATTCTACCTGGGAACTGCGCTCACCTCTACTGAATACCAACTCAATTGCTGCTCCTCCTCCACACTTTCAAAGAGAGAGAGAGAGAGAGAGAGAGAGAGAGAGAGAGAGAGAGAGAGGTTGCGAGTGCAAGTGCGGCAATGGAGGAAGCGGAGACGGACAGAGCTGAGCAGGTGGCGCTCGACGGGGAAGAAGGAGGAAAGGCGATCGGCAAGAAACCGGTGGGCCTCGAGATTCACGAAGGGAGGGAGGAAGTGAGGGAGGGAGAGGGAAGTCAAAGGGGATGATGGCGACACATGGGGGGATTCCAACAAAATCTACACTGGGACGCCATTATTGTATTATTGTATGCAGTTGGGTGAGGCTAAGTAGCACCAACAATGACACGCAATACAACATGACACGATATGCCGACAAGTGATTTTTCAAAAAACAAATAATTCCGACACGTTGTGACACGTTGGATATTAAATATATATTTTTATTTTTTATTTTTTATGTTTATTTCAATCAAATTAATTTGATTCAAATTCATAAACAAATAAATAAACTTAGAATGATTTACACAAAAAACATTAATTCACCATTTATTAATATCATTCATTGTTTCAACTTGACAAATTTAACTCTATCTCAATAATTCATAAAACTTGAAGAAAAAACAAACAATCCACATTCTAAACTTGCATGTTGAATATGTTGGAAGAAAAGAAAAAGAATTTAAGGGATGAATTGTGTATCACAGGAAGTAAGAGTTAAAAGAGAAAAAAAATTAGGTTTTTTCTTTCTTTCTTCATTTATTATTTTTATTATTGTGTTTTACTTTTTCATATATATACATTTTGACATCTTATTTATTAAATTTTCTTAAAATGGGCCTTACTATTGGAATTACATATCGGAAACTCGTATATCGGAAACAAACTCAAATGTTGGAGAGTGTCGGGAGAGTTGACTAGATGTCAGATTTTCCGATACGTGTTGACCAAGAGTGTTGAAGAGTGTCAGACACGTATCAAAGTATTCGACATGATATGAAAACTCTTGGAGAGTGTCGGTGCTTCATAGGGGTTGGGTAGGCAGGTAATTTATTTATCATTTTATTCCCAATTTTCTTTTTCTTTATTTTCATTTTCATGAGAATCTTAAAAAGAAAGGGTTAATTCATTTATGGGATAACGGAGTGCATGGTCCCTTAAATCTTGCATGGCCTGTGATTTGATCCATAATTTTTTAATTTATTTAATAAGATCTATAAACGTTAGTATGATATGTAATACAATTTGGGGGATGCCCTCGGTTCGTTCTTTGCCGTAATTCCACCTCTAACGTAATCAATGGAAAAAGTGGTAAAACTTCGTGGACGAAGAAAAATAATGTGGGGTGGCGTTTTCGTCAGCCCCCCTTCGAGAGAAAGCGCATTTTCCGATGCGGGGTTCGTAAGAACTTAGCACGTACGCATCTCTAGTCAATGAATTCATATGCTTTTTGTGAAGAGTTAGTATCACTAAAAAAATTTAAATTGATATATCTGTGACAAATTTACATATACTAAATTTATCTTATGTTAGTTTTTATTAAATTTTACTATCAAATTACTGAATTAAATACATGTGCTAGTTGATGGGTGTACCAATTTGGTATTTTATCTTCCCTAGTTTGTATTTTTTGCTAGTATTAATTCAATTTAATGGAAACTAACTAAGATTAAATTTATTACAAATATATCAATTTGAGGTTTTTAGTAGTCAACATATTAGGTTAGGATAAATTTGTCACTAATATACAAGTTTAGAGTTTTTGATAGTTAAAAAAATTAATTTGGAGTAAATTTATTTTAAGTATATCAATTCATGGTTTTTTTTATGGTATTAACTTTATTCACGCACAACCACCCATGGTGGCGGCGTAGTGGTTGGGCGTTGGTTCCTTTCGCGAGAGATCCAGTGTTCGAATCCCTGCGTCGTTCCAGGGTTTACTCCAATCGCGAAGCGGCGCACGGAGGTTCCCTGAGTTAAAAAAAAAAAAAAAACTCTATTCACACACATTCGATTTTACAAAAGATGCTTGTGGAAGAATTGTTCCTTCTCTTCTTTTTTTTTTTTTTTTCCGTCGAGGAGAATGGAAAAAACTCGAGGTATCATTTTCTCCTGTATTTCGGTATATTAGGGTTTTATATGCCCAATACATAGTCGAGAGTTTTATATTGTGGTATAGGTACTTCACTTGCAGTGAATTAAAGATGATGTGGGACCTTGAGTTATGATATAGCACTGGTCATTTACCTGCCCTTATAATATAATAATTTGTTTTCCATTTTGCTGAATGAACTTCCACCGTATAATCTCGTGAACTCCTTGGTATTTAAAATTCAGATAGAGAAAAGATTTTTGTTGCCCCGGCTATGTTTTAAGGATATTATAATTGTTGACACCTAAATTTTGGCGACCCGTTTATTCATTTATCATATTAAAAAATTAGGGATTAATTTTAACTCCTAAAAAAAAATCAGTTAATTAATTAATTGCATAGTATATAGATTTAGGTGCATTTTGCATTTATTGGACCGGTGGCGGATGGATTTGAATTAGTGGTTTTAAGCTTTAAATTAACAGGCTGGACTAAGCCCACGAAGTGAGCAAATTGGCCCAAGTTTTTTATGATCAGAAATTATTTTGTGAAAATAGGAATTTGAAATTTTTCAGGATATGATGAATTTTTTGGATAAAGCAAATGTGAAAAATAAATATTGCGTTTGGAAAAAGAATATTTGTGGATGTGAAGTTGGAAAAAATTAAAAACCTAATCCTTGGCCTATAAATAAGTTTTTTGTGTAGGGTTTTGAGAGGCCACACATATTGATACACACAGCCACATGTAGGGATATACGTGAGAAAAAAGAGAGGTAAGGAGGCGAGTTCTCTCGGCCAAGTTTTGGCCGAGACCCACGTCGTCACTACCCCCACGCTCTCATCATCCGTGACAACTTGTCCACGAGCCGCAAGCCTTGCCATGCTGAGCTCGCTGTCTCCAACCTTGACGATGCTGCTGCTCTAGTCTAGCCGCGTTGACGACGAAGCTATTGTTCATTCCAAGATAACACTAAGTTGCTGATCTCACTGCCCGTATCACCTGTGCCGCACCACTTGTCCTCAGGAATCAACGAAATCCCATCTTCATCATTCCTTTTCTTCTTCGACAAGATCAACACATGTAAAGAAGACAAAATGAACCATTACACGAGAGAAAGTCCTCATATTCAGAGGTCAATAGTCAATAAAGATGAGGGCCGCACAATTGATACATGCATGCAATTGAGGGAGAGACGTTCGTTGACTATAAGTCAAACGGAGCCCAGAACGCAGCAAGTTCCAGTGCTGATCCGACGAAGTCAAACCAGCGGACTCCAAGCGGCGTCACAGCAATTTGTTATCGATCCCAGCAGCGCCCTCGGCTTCTCTAGCAAGCACTCAGACCTTCAAGCGTCAATTGAGTCACCAGTGGACTCCCGAAGGCAGATCTTGGAGCCTTACCAAGTCGCTGCCTTGGCGAAATTTCTTAGATGATTACACGGTATCTAACTCTTGGTTGTCCTCGGCAGTTTGTTGGGGCAATTTAAGTCCAATTCAGTGAGCCTCAACACCACCAAAATCCAGTCTTGACATCCAAGTCTGAGCTGTGAGCCTCGCCGAGCATTACCATATCACTCGCGAGTAGTCGTAGCTGTTTGAGGATTGGAATTTGGGAGCCAATATTCGGAATAGGTAAAAATTTTGTCTATTTTGATTTCTGAAAATTCCGTTTCCTTATTTGATATATTCGTTGATGCACATGATTGAAATCCCTAGCGTGATATTCGCAACTCGAGGAGCTCTCAAATTAGGAATTGACAGTCCGATTTTCACGCCCAAAATCCGACTCGCAATCCCTTGCAAAAATCGACAATCCGATCTCATGCCCAAGATTTGATTCACGATTTAATTTTAAAATTGGTCAACCCGATCTCATGCGAGAGATATGGTTCGCCAATTTTTGGATATCAATCTTATATTGCTTGATTTGCTGTTTTGAGTCAATTTTATTTTTGTAAAAGAAAAAATCCAAAAAAAATTGATTTAGGATTAGGTTTGTTTTAGAATATTCCTAGTCTTACGGTATCTTGTATGTTTAGAATTGCAATCTTACTTTGAATTTTTAAATAAAAAAATGCGTTCATTTAGGAGTTAGTTTTCTTTAATTTAAATGGCATGTTTAATTATTTGGCAAAAAAATTTCAAATTTTACAAAGAAAAATACAAAAAAAAAAAAATCATCATGCATGTATCATGTAGAATTAGGGCATCCTTGACACGTCATTACATATTAGGTTGATTGCATGTTTAAGTTTTATTTAGATAGATCCTTTTAGATAGATTGCATTTTAGGTTAGAGATTACGTGATTAAGATATGACTCTAGTTTAAATTAGGATTTGGCTTAACCTAATTCCTAATACAAATTGAATAGAATCTAAATCTAGCTAGATAATCTTTGGATTTTTCTAATTTCGAATTTCATGGAAAATACAAAAAATTGCCTTAGAATTAATCAATTTCATTCTTTAGAATAGATTGCATTTTATTTATATCATATAGTTTAAGTCATATTGCCATGCCATATCATTACATGTTAGATTAGTAACATTGCATTACATGTAGATTATATTCTCATTAAGAAAAGCGAAAAAAAAAATTGAGTGATGGCGTGTTAATTAGAAATCATATCTAGGATTGCTTATGTGAATTCTTATCTAACACTGCAGATGCTTTCGTTGCTATGAGGTAAGTCCTACAATTTATTCACTAATTTATCTGGGTGTTAAATTGGTGGTTTGCGCACCCGCATGGTTATCTCACATGTTAGGAAAATAGATTTAAAATCAATTCAAGCTGCCTGCTAAACATTTTTCAAAATATAAGAGAAATGTAGCGAATGGATGTTAGAGAAATCTAATGTAATCAAGTCCCCGTACCCAAAATCTTATTCATAGAAGTAAAATAATTCTCCCGTTATTTTACTTAGATGTCTAATTGACCTACCGTAAATTGATTAATGGCGACTCCCTTTTGCATGCTAAATATTTGAACTTAAGTCGCGATTGGTATGGGCTTGGGAGAGCCGAGTTAAGTCTAGGCTTAACAATCCATTAGCCAAACTCTAGGTGGTTCACCCCCGGAAAATTGGTTGCGACAATAATAATTTGAGCTAAGGAACCATGCATGATGAAAAAAAAGAAGATAAATGCATCGGAAGTCCTAATACTTGTCATGAAAGTACAATTGAGTCATAAAATTTTCAAAAAATGCAATCCGATCAAGTCTTAAAAATTTCAAAAAATATGGTCAACATAATGACTTAGATTGGGTCAATTTGATAAGTTTTTGAACTTTTTTAAAAGTTTTATAACTTAATTGCATTTTGTGAAAAGTTTTACAAGTCAATTATAATTTTTGAAAGTTTTAAAACTCAATTATACTTTCATGACAAATTTTAGAATTTGTAATGCACCAATTTCAAAAGAAAAGAGGCAGGAAAGGAACATCTCGTGATATATAAATGACTTCAGGTGCATTTAACTCATAATCAGGACGTTTGCTTCGAGGTCCAAAGCCTTGCGGAACTTGATGCCAAGTGACGAGTGAGAAATGTTAAATCATCTGTGAGGAGGACAAGAGCTGACACCAAGGCTGTAAAAAAGAGTTAGGAAACGGAGCGAACCATCCTTAATGAGCAAGCTCTGAACCCCAAACTGAAAATTCTCTAAAAAATCTCCAAACGGATACGAAGAACCTAGGATTCCGCAATCCGTTACAACTCATTCTAGCACAGAGTAATGAAAAAAAAAAAAAATCCCCAACAAAGACATTTGCTAGTAATTCACGATATTGTGTGAAAGGACAATATCCGCCAACCCATCTAGAACTAAAACATAGGAGGACTATCTGCAGTGCAAGGACCGACCTGAAAGAGAGGAGTGGGCTCTCTATGTTTTTCTCCTATGCGTTTTTGAAGTCCAACTGAATAAACCGCCGAAGTTTGCTTTCTCTTTAATAATATATCTTGCAAATATTTCCACCAGAATATAGAAAGAAACTAAGGGCGTGTTTGGTAACGATTCTGTTCCCGGAAGCTGATTCTGACTAGAAATAATTATTTTTTATTCTGTTCCTGGAAACTGATTCTGAGTAAAAAAGCGTGTTTGATAACTGTCCAAAATTTTTTATTCTAAAATAGAATTGGGTTTGATACCGTGTTAATTGATTATGTTCCAAATTATTATTTTTTATTTTTAAATAAATTTTAAATAATTTTTTTTTTTTACTTTTTTTCTTTTCTTTTTTCCTTTTTTTTCCCCTTTTTTCCTATTCTTCTTTTGGCGACCGGCCAAACGAGGGTCGGCGACGCTCACCGGAGCGTTGCCGGCCCTCGGCGAGGTCGGCCTTCGTCGGCCGAGCCTCGCTGGCAGCTGGGTGAGGCTCGCCGAGCCTCGCCGATGGCCAGGCGAGCCTTATCGGCAACTGGGCGAGGCTCTGCCTCGCCAGATCGGGCGAGGTCGAGCCTCATCGGCAACTGGGCGAGGCTCGGCCTCGCCAGATCGGGCGAGGTCAAGCCTCACCGGTGGCTGGGCAAGGCCGGCCTGGCCACCGTCGAGGCTGGGCCTCGCCAGATCTAGGGAGGCCGAGCCTTGCTGGTGGCTGGGTTTGCCTTCGGCGAACTCGCCGGACCTTGCCCTGGCCTGGCGAGCCTCCGGCGACCTCGCCGGACCGACGATCGGCAACGGATGGCGGCGGCAGACGGTGGCGGATAGTGGCAGACGGCAACCGGGATGACGAAAGGGAAGAATGAGGGTTTACCGTTTTGATTCTTTTTCTAATTCTCTGATAAAGAATCAATTTTTTTTTTATTCTTAAATCTAGTCCAAAATTATTTTGGGAACAAAAATTTTATTAAACGTGATTCTCGTCTCAAACTGATTCTGGGAACAAAAAATCAAAATATGATATTGTTTAACACGTTGCCAAACAGGCCCTAAGAAAAGTAAGAGCAGCTGCAAAAACTATAAAAGAGAGATTCGGGGCGGAAAGGTTCGGTTCGATCCCAGAAGTAAAGCCTAGCGACGTCTGGATCGTTTGAACAGTCAAAATCCACTGTTTGGTGCAACATCGCTGATTTCCTTATAACAAAAAAAGTCAAACATAGGCGGCAGGCAGGGCCTCCGGATTAGGACCACGTTTGTCCTTAGTTTTGTGTTCAGACCATGCCCCAATGCAGGTCCCAACCAATGGATTGCCTCGACTAAACTCTTTTTTTTTTTTTGCTTAAATTAAACATTTACGATTCGCTTATTTTAACATTTCCTGAGTCAGGAAAATTTGCGAAATCCTCACAATTTTCTAAAATTTGAGTAATATGTTAATTGTTGGTGGGAAAGTAAGATAGCACGGTGGTGCTTTTATTAAGTCCAAATAAATGGCCGGCTTGATCTTTCGATGGCCCTCTTGAGAAAAATTGCGATGTCTCTAGGGTTGTTGTTGACCAGGTTACACCCACTCGGATGTTGTTGTACAACTTATTACCAGCTAACAGACTCCAGACGTGGGCTGAAAATTTTCGGTTGTTACAATATTTATAGGCTTAACTATCATTCAAGAATCTAGTTTGAGAATATTCTTTCTTAGGTGGAAAAAATATATATGATTTTTTTTCATTGTCATTGAGTTGATCAATTGATTTTTTTTCTTATTTTTTATTTATGAGATTAATAAAAAGATTTATTACAAAGACACAGTTTTAGTAAATATCTTCTAGAGAAAAAAGTCAAAGAGAGTAAGAGTCCATTTGTTTTCGCAGAACATGAATAATTTGTAAAGTTTTTTTTTTAAATAATCGCTTATATCACTACAAAAATGAATGAATGAAAAGTATTTTCATTTTTCACATAAAAAAATTAAAATAAATTGTTATCGATAGTAAAAATATTTTTATTGACTAATTATTTCAAACAATACGAATGGTATTTTTAAAAAATATTTTTTAAATCATTTAGTTTTGCTAAACAAATGGGGCTTAGTGTAGTTGACTTTAGAGAGAGAGAGAGAGAGAGAGAGAGAGAGAGAGAGAGAGAGTACAACGTTATTTATTTCTTCCAATATTATGACGTTACCAAATGCACGGCCTAAAAATGTTTTTTCTTTTTTTCAAATTTATGTGTTTTGTTGAATTTGGGTTTTGTGATGACTCAGGCAGGAAAGAATGCATATGGAATGACTACTAATACCAATGGGACCGAAAGAATAAATAATCGAGAATAAGAATAATAAACCAATAAATGGAACTGCAAAAATTTGTTAAGCGTTATTGATTGCGCATTTTTTACCATTGATCATTTTCGGCCTTTTATAGCCTTGTACAAAGTGTAGTTGTCAATGCATGATTATTCCTTGAGTCACAAATTGCAATTGCTTCTGAGATTCCTGACTCCACACTCACGATCTTTTACTACATATTATTATCACTAGGCAGTTATAATTTTCAAGATTTCCTTTAATTTGACTTTTATCGAAGATGTTTGACCATTTGTCGTCGTATGCTGACAATTGCTTTGATCTCCCTTTCATCAATGACATCATAAGTTGCATGGCATCGACATTAAGCCTTCACCAATATGTAGTCGTGTTACTTTCTGTTGACAACCTAGCACCTCCGTTAAACATTGGATCATTTTGGGTGTCAACATTTTGACATTCTAGGGAGGTTAGGACAGCATTTTGTATTAATAAGCAGAAAATACGATAAAATACGGATATGTAATTTAATATGTAGGTTAATTCTCTGTCTATACAATAATTCAGAAAAAGAGAAAGCTGTTTGACTTTGTAACATACGGGTTGCGGTCGACCAGGCCTCTTCATTTAACGATCCAATTAGAAGGAAGGGTCTGCTTACGGTGGGCCTTGATTGATGGGCTTCACGTGGCGGATGAGCTCACTCTAGCAAGATGGAATTGGGCCAGGTAGTACGAGCGATGAGTTATCGGTTTGAATCAGAATGCGCAGGTCACTTCTTGGCTTCATATCAGCTCGCAGCCCCAAGGTAGTCGAGGGTCTCCACGAGTGCTGGGGATGCAATTTCAAATGCAGATGAAGCTCTGACGTTTTTTTTTCCCTTTTTGGGCGAATCCACCGACCTTACCTTCGATAAAGTCGCAGCATGCTCCTGTAATTGCTCCTTCGGTTGGCCCTTCGAGCCATCGATATTAAAACGAGAGAGTCCCGTTCCGGCGGAGTTCATGTTGTAGATTGATTCACTCGCTTTCTCCCTGGACTAACAACTCCCGGGTTCCTGTCTCATGAAGTTCTTGTTCATGGGAAGGCGGCATTGAGAATTAAGCTCGGATCTGGTACCTGGAGGTGGAAGATGAATGAATTTCTCGCTTTCCATTGTGCCACATAACTCCTGCAAATTCAGCCCAGGATGGTGAGTCCATCTTTGCGTAGACATGTCAAATGAGTGAGTTAGATTCAGGTCAGATCAAATTGACTCATTATCCCGTTTGTGATCTATTTATTTGTAACACAAATTTATTGACCCAAATCTGACTCAACCCATATTTAACTCGACATATATTACTGAAATACTTCCATATTTACTCAATGTAGGAAAGCTTGTACCTAAACTGAAATGAGAATGTTGAAAGCACGAAATTGAGGGACAATAAGAGAGAATGAAAAGGGAGTCATAAATATGCGTTGGATTTAAGTAAGTTGTAAATCTATTCATAATCCATTGACCCACTTAACACTCATTATGCTTAAACCTATTAATACCCCATTTACTCAACATAATTGATCCATATAATAACTCAGCTCATCATATATAGGTTAATAAATGAGCTTATAACTTATTTTGACAGCCTACCTTTGCATCAACTAATTGCAACGACCACTTGTCCATTCTCGTGATTTCCTGGTGCAAGATGTTTACATTTAGTGTTGCGTGTGGCCCTACTTCCTCTGTCCAGCGGCATAGGAGGAAGAGATGCTACGTGGTTTCAGGATATTGTTGACAGAGAGAACATAATGTGTCAGGTAAGACATTTCTCTTAAACAAATTATCTCACGTGGGCACTGCATATTTGTCAACACACTCTGCATAAAGTGGCGTATTTTCGGAGAGCGGTTCACTTTCCAAATCTTCAGCCATAGATTCCTCAGAGTCTAATAGGAGGAGGATGCTTGATTTACGTTCTATCGGTTGTTTGTAGCTCACATTTTGTTACACAAGCCTTATACAGAGTTTGTTCTTGATTCATTCCCGATTGTTTTTTATTCACTCCCAGTCGATATTAGGGGTGCAATTGATAACGCTCCTGAAAACAGATATTTATGTTTTTTTTCCCTGATATAGAAATAAAACAGAAACGCTTTTAGTAATTTTGTTGTTCTTGATAATAGATTTGGAATAGAAACAAGATATATATATATATATATATATATATATATATATATATAAAAGTTGCTCATCGTTCCTAGGAATAACTCAAGAAATATGCTTTCTCTTTTCTGTTCTTTTTTTCTTTTCTCATTTTTCCCTTTCTCTCTTCTTCTCCTTAGCTGGTTGCTGGCCTAGAAATTGGTTGGCAATTGGCCAAACAAGGCCCAACAACCTTGCCGGAGCCTCCCCGTCCGGCCCCCTTGAGCCTTGTAGTGGCTCAGCCTTGCTCTGCCATTAAAGAGGTCAACCTCGCCCAACCACTACGAGGGTGGTGTAGCTTGGGTGGGCAAGGCCGAGCCTTACCAATGGCTAGTGAGGCTTCCCCAATGCCAGCGATTATGTTGACCCTCGTCTAGGTGGTCATCGATCGACCATGGCAAAGGCCAATGGCCAACTAGAGAAAGAAGAAAAGAAAAATTATTAATAACTTAAAAGAAATTCTAAGTCACAAAAATATTTGGGGTCGTATTAAATATATTTATGTTTCGGGAATAGAATTTTTTGCAGTTAATGCATTAAAATAGTCAGAAATTGTTTTTCGGAACAAAAATGGAAAAAAAAAAGTGTTTATGAACATAAGTTATTCCCATGAGCAGAAATGTTGCCAAACGTACTCTAATTGTCCTTGCCATTAGCTTGTACTAAGTGGTATAAATCATATTTCATCCACAATATGCTCTTCGAATAAGCAATTTACTTGTGTTCGATTCATCCTCCCAATTGCTTAACTCTGCTACTCTCTAGGGATCTCCATAGTTCGCTAGTCCTCCATTATCTTTCAATTGCTTAGGGCGTATATGATAACCATTTTATTTCTAGCCAGATCTATTTTTTTTGTCTGCAGGAACAAATTTGAAATAAAAATTCATTTGGTGATACAATTTCCATTTTCTATTTTTGGAATAAATTTTTAATTTAGAAATAAATTTGGAACAAAATGAGAAGTAAAATTTATTTTATTACTTTTTTATTTCTAAAACAAAAATGATAAATAAAAACTTTTACTATCATTCATCCTTGCTACTACTGGTTGCTTACTGGCCGCTGGCCATCTTCCTCCCTATCGCTCGCCACCTCCCATCGCCGCCCACTTGAGATGGAGAAATTATATGTCATTATCAAACAAATCTTTTGTTCCGGGAATAGGAATTGTGTATTGTTATCAAACACTTATTTTTGCTTAAAAACTTGTCTAAGGAATATAAATTGAAAAATCTATTTCTAGTAAAAAATTGTGTCCAAAAATAGAATGGTTATCATTTGTATCCTTATTTACACAGATATTAATGGTATTTTCATCGCCCACAAACCATCTAACTTCTTAGGAGATAGCATTTTTGCTCAGACTCATAATTTGCATAAGTCACTTGAAGGAAAATGAATTCCTTATAACAATTATTCCACGATGTTGAGGGGAACTTGGATAGTCTTAATGCTTGTTCACTTAACATAGTCTTGTTAAAATGGATGAGGTCATTGAAGGCGAGTCCACCATTATCTTTTCTAGGCTTTAGTACCCTATTTCTTCTAGTGCATAACTTATGTGGATTCACTTTGTTTCCACCAAAAGGAGAAGATTTTTTGCTCAATATCTTTACAAATCAAGACTGAGATTTTGAATATGGATATTGCATATTGAGACAAAACCTACACAATTGTTTTAATCAAAATCTCCTCACTAGCTTTAGACTTTAGTTTCTCTTTCCATCCTTCCACTTTCATATTCACCCATGCTATGATCTAGGCAAACATTTACTTCCTTGACTGCTTCAATTGAAGGTACACTTAGATTTTTCCCATCTTCTCAAATTTTCGGTACTCTCAACTTTTGAGCCATACCCATACTTGTTTAAATTAATTGCTTGACCAATAGCAAGGCAATATGGATTTAGGATAGGTGTCAAATTCTGACATCACCCTCATTCAAATGCTAGTGGTGTTGTTACACCCCAAAAAAAAAAAAAAAAAAAAACGAGTCTTTATTATGGATATAGCACTGATTCGAGTAAGCCAATAACTCGAAATCAAGTATGATATGGTTAACAATGAGCTACTAACTATGCACTTGTTTTTTGCAAATAGCCATGCTTATCAATGACCATGACTATAACTGTCAACAATTGGTCGACGATAATCACAACAAGATTGACAAAATATTGGATGAAGTGGAAACATCGATTGGAATATATCGATTAAGAAAGATGATGTTCAAGGAATGTAACTATTTTGATCGGCAAGAAGTTTGAGTGCAGTGGCAATCGAGCTTTTAACTGCTTGCGGATAAGGTAGACAAGAAGACAAAGCATGACGGTTGTGATTGTTTGCAGGCAAGATTGAGGTGCGATGTTGGAGGAGTAACCGCCTGCCCGTAGATAAGATGGCGTGGCAACATGAAGATGTGGAGCTGGATAGTTATGTTGTAAATACTACAAATACTAGTGTTTATAAAGTGGAGACCTCTAGATATTTCTGCATGTATCTCAGTTATAGCTTATAAATATTTGTCTTTGATTAAATTTCGGAGTGGTTTTCAGCAATCAAATTTCGACAAAGCTTTTTATGTCATCACACTTCATCATTGATTAAATTCTATTAAAGCATATCTGTTCATTGTGCTCCATTAATAAGATTTGCGAATTTCGGTGAAATTATTTTGTTAGTTGGTCAAATTCCGGCAAAAACAAGTGTCTTTGAAAACTCAAAATTTTCCACACTACCCCGAAATGTCTTGGAAGGAGCCAAATCATCTGTCTAAAGCTGGGAGTCCCTTTGGCCCTTGGTTGACAAAGGTAAAACTTCACTGGGAAAGAAGAAATATGACGAGAATTTACTTGGTCCACTGTCGACTAGACATTGTATTTTCCGACATGGGACGTGAAAACATTATCCGGGATGCATCTACACTTGGTAAACTTATGTCTATCTTGTGAATTAGTTTTAGATTCATGCACATGAGATTCGATTAGAGATGCTTGTGCTAAAAACAATATTTCTTTTTCTTTTTAGTTTTGATGAACGATCGACAAGACTTGAGTCATCATATTAATTGATAAGTGTTGAAGATATTAGCCAGATTGTGAGTTATATTTAAATATATGTACTGCAATCATAGTGTATTAGAGATGCAACATGACCATGTATAATGATAGCACTAACGCTTTGCACGGAGCATCCTAGACAATAACTTTTTGTCCATTTAGCGAATGAACTTCTGTAGTATAACCCCATGAACTCTATTTGTATTTATAATCACACACACACACACACACACACACACACACACACACACACACACACACACACACAAAGTTCTTTGTTGCACTAGCTATATTTTAAAGATATTGCGATTAATTTGAGTTAATGGACCATGTAAAATGAAAAAGAAAAAAGAAAAAAAGAATGAGAATATTTAGGGGTGGGAAAGGAACACCTCATGGGATTTAAATGATTTTAAGCTCATTTAACTAATTATGAAAGAAGGATTAATAAATTACATTATAGTATTTAAATATGAAGTATTCATAGCATCATCAGAAACTAGTCATTCAATGGGCGAACCCTACATAAATTAGAACACCATAAAGCTGTTTTTGCATCTCATCTTATCAATGACTAATTACTTCAAAATCAATAGGGACTAATTCTAGTGTTTTGGTATCCACAGCATGCTCTTTCTTTGCCTGCGAGAGAATCTACCAACATTCCAATAAATAAGTTATCAGCCTTTTGTCAAATTTTAAAAACGTGGTCTGTAAACTATGGACACTATAAGAAATTTTCCTACATCTAATAATTTAGAAAATTAGAAGCTGCTTCGAAATTTTACAATTGGATAAAACATTAAAATATTATAGAAACAAGCCTTAAGAGAGAGAAAAGGAAAAAAAAAAAAAAAAGAGAAGAAAGATGAACGGTCATGGCAATGGTGGCTTTGTCCACACTCTTGCAAGGGCTGCCAAGCCCTTAACAGACATTGTAGGGGTTCGATCTCAGGCAATGCCTGGCCGAGGTTTTGCAACTTCAAGTGATGTGTGGTCAAGATTGCGCTACACTAACTTAGACCAAATCTAGCTTGGGGTTGGGCGACCCCATGTGACTCATAGTCATATTAGCGCCCTTCTGGCTAGGGCCAAATCTAGCCCAAATAGCCTAAGTAGGGCAGATATAACCTAGGCTAGCATGATCCCTATGAGGCGATGCCGAAAATCTCATGACCCCAACGATCCACACCTAGCCATCACTTGGCCCAAGCCGTGTAATCATATCAAGTCTTCTAACATGGTTAACAAAAATATAGCATCTTTTAACAGCATGATTTGACACTACTGTAATATCTAATGATCAAATGGGGACAAGAATTACCTAACCTAATTGTTCCCAAAGCAATTCCAATGGCCACTTGATGTTTCTACTTGTCGTGGCATAAGGCAAATCTAGGATAATGTTGACTCACTAGGGAAGGGGTGGCATGATTGGTAGATTTAGGATAGTTTTGACTCATTAGGAAGGGAAAGCTTGATCATCCCACCATCATTTGATCCCTTCAAAAATTGAATCATGAAAAGTCAAGAATAGGCCTGGACAAATTGTTGTGTGCAAGGTTGAACTTGGAAAGAAAGGTGAGACACTCTAGCAAAGAAGGTATTCTTCCAGACAAATTGTTGTAAGACAAATTAACAGTCTCTAAGCTAGTCATTCCGGATGAGTTGTCCGGAATTGAACCAGATGAGAAGGGACCATCAAGGGGTGCTGATTGACGAGTTTGTGGTGAAGATCAATGCTTCTTCTGCTCTGAGGTGTAAAACCATGGCACATAGAGAACTGTTGTTTCGACTGGAAGTCTTCAATTGATCAAACAATAGAAGTCTTCACTAATAGTGTTATTACTCTTCTCATGGGTATATCATACCCTTCTCATGGCCCATGGGCTCTTCGGATTATTTGAGGATGACAAACGTTTGCTGGACCTTTGAAAAGAAGTTGCTTTAGCCCACTGCACCCTGTGAAGCTAATCAAGTTACGGCTTGGATTGCAAAAGCCCATGGAAATGAGACTTTCCCTCCTGATTGGCTTTCTAATCCTTCCTAGTCACTTTGAGACCTTTGTCTTGAATCTTGTTATCCTTGTTCTTTGGAACTGACTACTTGAATGAATGAAATTTTTAGTTTTCCTCCAAACAAAAACCAAAAAGAAGTAGGGGTAAGGCCCATGGGCCGAATGGCTTTACGGTTGAATTCTATAAGGAAAATTGGGAGATGGTTGGATATTTGGTCATGGCAGCAGTGATGGACTTCTTCACCACGGGGAAGCTCTTAAGAGAGATAAATAATACCATTCTGGTGCTAGTGCCAAAAGTGCCTAATGCGACTTCCATTGATGATTACAGGTCCATTGCCCGTTGCAACACTATCTATAAGTTTATTACAAAGGTGTTGGCTAATTGGGTTACAACAGTTCTGAAAAGTGTAGTTAGCCCATTTCAAAATGTTTTTGTGAAGGGTAGTCGGATTAGGGACAATATCTTGTTGGCTTAGGAACTCTTCTTGAGTTTTCACCTTGAGCCCTACTTACCTAAGCATGCAGTTAAGGTGGATTTCCAAAAAGCCTACAACACAATTGATTGGGTTTTCCTTGAGAGAGTTCTTTTTGCTTTTGGTTTTCCTGAGTTTGTGACTCGACTTATCATGAATTGTGTGAGCACTCCCAAGTTTTCCATTGCCTTGAACGGGGAGCTTCATAGGTTCTTTGCGAGAGGGTGTGGCCTGTGCCAATGTGATCCCATTTCTCCCTACTTATTTACTTTGGTTATGGAGGTGTTATTAGGGATCCTAATTAGGTGCTCTTCGAAGCTAGAGTTTAAGTTCATCTCGAGATGCAAGGCGACGAATCTTTCACATCTTTTCTTTGCGGACGAAGTCTTCTTGTTTTGTGAGGTTGATTTGCCTACTGTGACTCTCCTCAAAAAAGGCCTCCAAACCTTCTCGAATTGGAGTGGTTTGCTTCCAAATCCTAGCAAGAGCGAGATCTTCTTGGCTGGAGGTTCTCCTTCTTTAAGGAATCAGATTCTCCTTGATCTCGGTTTCCAAGAAGGCAATTTACCGGTGCGCTATTTGGGGGTTCCTATTATTACTTTGAGGCTTAGCAAGACAGATCATTGCGTTCTCGTCAACCACATTACAGCGAGGATTCAAGCTTGGACACATCACTTTCTCTATTTTGTTGGCTGACTTCAGCTTATCAGGTCAGTCCTTCATGATATCCAAGCCCATTGGGCGAGTGTATTTATTTTACCTATACCTTTGTTGGATCAGATTGAGAAAATCCTCATACAATTCCTATGGAAAGGCCCACAATTGGGTAGAGGGGTGCTAAGGTAGCTTGGGATGATGTGTGCCTTCCAAAAGAGGAGGAAGGGCTTTGTCATGCTCCGATCCTCGAGCGTGCACCCATCCCTCACCTTGGTGGATTTATAGCGATATCCCAGGATGTACCGTCAACCCCTTCAATTTTAATACGCATGCGGAAGCATATAAAACAATTTCCAGACAATAAAATAATGAGATTTCAAAAACAACTACACTTATATACATTACAAACCAATGCACATATATATAAGGCGAATTACTAAGTCTGATTCAACTTAAACAAGTTGAGAATTAAGGTCTACAAGCAGGAGTGGGGGTTTCACAAACTACGAGTCATCATCCTCCATACTTCAACCAAAGCCTTCAGTAGACTACACCGGACTTCCGAGATTTTCAAAATCTAGGTCTGCTGCATCTAGGCACCTGAAATGTTGTTCCACAATCGGGATGAGACTACGTCTCAGTAAGTTCTATCCTCTAAGACCCGATTATGAAGCCAATACACTCTAGAGGCTGCCTAAGCACAACCCGGGTAAGAGGATTTACCTTGATCTCAATTCCTTCATGCAAGTCAGTATATAGCAGATACATCACATCACATCACATCACATCAATCAGATCGAATCATCGATTAATCGACTTAGTTGATTACATGTCATCTCGATCCTTTCTTGGTCGGCTCATCTCATACTATCTATAAGTCTGTTTATATTAAGACTGCTTACTACTAAGCTGATAAATAGATAGTATAGCTCGCTCTAAGCTGATAAATAATATACTACTCTCAATCTAAGCTAACATATCGAACCATTGGGTTAATATAGTACATTAATAATGCTTCATCTAAGCTAATAAGGTATACTACTCACAATCTAAGCTGACATATCAGAGCCCATAGGATGATATAGTATACCGGTGTACTGCTCGCAATCTAAGCTAACATATCACCCATAGGTTGATATAGCACACCACACGTAACCATTCAAATATAAGGTATACTGCTCGCAATCTAAACTAACATATCAAAGCCTGTAAGTTGATATAGTATACCGACGTACTGCTCGCAATCTAAGTTGACATATCGCCCGTAGGTCGATATAGCACACCCCACTTAACCATTCAAATCAATTCTTTAATTTTGTCATATCCAATAAAATTCATATGTGTGGGTACACGGCCGGCCTTAGTCAAAATATCATAATTTCTTTTCTATAAATCCCACCATTTTTTATAGTCCACCAAAATATTTTTGGCATTATCAACCGATGCTTGGTTATTCATCAATTAATTTTCAAAATTATTTAACTTAGGAAATAAATCCCAAATTCACAAATAATTCATTTTAGTACAAAATAAAACTCAATTAAATAAATGAACTGCATCACGATTATCAGCATAAAATCTTGACCTTTGGCTATCCTAGCCTAATTTTTGGAAAATAATTAAATAATTAAATAATTTCAAAAATTATTAAATAAATACAATAAATCCAGTTTAGGCCTATAATGCTTAATTGGAAGTCGATATGAGCCCAGAAAATTACCGAGACTCACTCAATAAATAATAGGACTTATCTACTCGCTAATTACACTAACCATTCTCATAACATGCATAGGTAAATCATTAATTTAATTATTCTAATATAATATATCCACATAATTGCATTTAACTCAATCTAATCAACCCCTAAGCATCATTAGCATACTAAAAAAGGATTAGTGAGCTAAGCTCACCCATTTAACAATCTGTTTGGATCGAAATGTCGGGAACATCGTGGGGGACGATTTTCTTTAAATCGGGCCTAAGATTCGAGACCCAAAACACCTCCAAAATGGGTTCTAATCATTGTTGGTTGTCCAGCTGCTGTTTTTGGCTAGAAATGGAAGGAAATCAACTCGGTTTATGCAGAAATTGATCAAGAAGGAAAAATAGGCCAAACTAGGCCTAGATGTGGACTCAATGGGGTCAAATGAGACCGGGATAGCTCCGGTTGAGCTCCACCAGCTTCAAAACAGAAGCTGGGACGATGTGAAAGGAGAGAGGGGCAAATGGCGCGGGCGGTGGCTCATGCGTGCACGGTAAGCCGTCTGATGGTCCGAGCGACGGTGTGAGGCGGCGATGGTGGCTCCGACTTCTTCCTTGGCTTACTAGTTTCGCATAAGGCAAATGGAGGAAGAAAGAGATGGGGTGGATGATAATAAGGGAGAGAGAGATAGGAGTGTGGCGCAAGTTTTGGTTATGGTGGGTCCTTTGGCCAAGTTTTTTTCCACCAAATTGTCCCCCATTTACTAGCCCACCACACCAAGACTCCATGGCTACAAATGAGCCACACATACACTCCTCACAACTTTTCAAATGGTCTAAAATGGCTAGTAGGAGGGAGAGTTACGAATTTTGAGGGAAATGACTTTAATTGGTTGTTCAATCTTGCTCTATCTATCCTCATTTGGTCTCCATAAATTAAATTGATACCTCAATACTTCAATTGACATTTTTCCCAACCCAATGAAACCATCTTGCCTCCCAATTTTACGACCAAAACGATCCCGACATTTTCTGAACAAAAACAGTCCTACGATGATTTTTTTCCCAAAAAGTCTCGAGTTTCAGAAAAATCTTCTGAGACGTTCCTAAAATTTATTGTAACATGATAGAATCTTCAATTTCTAAAATCGTACTTGAATTCGTGGTTAATTTCTATTCGGCGCGTTTTAAGTGTGACATAGACTACTGGGTAGTTTTTAGAGATTTTTAGTATAAATGACCCGCAGTCAATTTTCTTCAAGCCACAATGAACCCACTCGACACATTGGCGACTCTCGGTTATCGTGTAAATCTCGAGGATTGAAATATGGACACAAGGTCCCAAAACGATAGAAAAATCAGTCTAATGTCAATCGACGAGAATTTTCCAATTTAGTGATGTCACCTACGATTAGCCACACATCTGAGTCAAATAGACCTATTTCTGATCTCAAATCAATTTTATATTATGCCGTAATGGCCTCTAAAGAAGAGCACGGTCGAGAAGCCGAGTCCTGGTCGAATTCTCAAATCTATTGCCTTAAAATTCCTTAATAGCTTCCATGAATAGTCTAGTTATCTCAAGAGTGATCAGCTCTGAGAATAGCCCTATAGGCGCGTTAACAAAATGCCTGATTTATTCAGTAGAAAACATGGTAGAAAATCTGGGATGTCACAAACTTAGTTCTGGAGGCTTTGGGATTGCAACAAGGCCACCATACTTAAACATATTTGACTCTTGTTTTCAAACAAGGAAGCGTTGTGGTGCAAGTTGATTCGTTCCACTTTTTTAAAAACAATGAACTTTTGGGTCGCTAAAAAAACCAAACTATTGTTCCTAGGCTTATAAGAAAATCTTATCTCTTAGGAGGGAGTTCCAGAATGCCTTCTATTGGAGGATTGGGGATGGCCTCTTGGCCTCACTTTGGTTTGATAACTAGCATCCTAGGAATCCTCTAAACTTAATCTTTTCGAACTCGATCATCTATAGTTCTGGGCTTTCTAGGCAAGCAATAGTGGCAGATCTTTTCTCTGATGTTGGGCAGCCTCTCAAAATGGTGCTTGAGTCGTGGGAGCACTCCCTCCCGAGTCTTTCTCAGATCTCGGACTACTTTTATTGGAGGGAGAATTCGTCAAGCCGGTTCACTGTTGCTACGGCTTGGGAGACCATCAGGCAGAAGAGGAGTCAGGTCCATTGGCATGTATTCATTTGGAACAATACAATCACGCCACTGTATCAAGTAAACCTTTGGCTTATAGCCAAGCGCAGGCTTCCCACCCATGCTCTTTTATTGTCTTATAGTAGAATAGAAAGTGGATCCCGTGCTTTTTACAATGATATGACTGATTCTATTGACCATCTATTTTTTGGTTGTCGTGTCATGGCCGGTGTTGCTTTTTTTTGGGTGGCCATATGCAATCTCCCTTGGCGTAACAAGTCTTGGGGAGAGAATCTCTAATGGGCCACCACCTTGCTATTGGGCAAGGATTTCTATAAGTGCATTGCCCGCTTTTCCTTTGGTGTGCTATGTTATTTAAAAAAACATGAACGGCATTATATTTAAAGAACAATCACTTGCGGTCCTGGCTATGAAGAACCATATTTTTAAAGTGGTTAGAGATAAGGCTATCACCTTTAAGAACGTGTACAATAACTTTAGGAATAGAAGACTGCAGTGGAGCTGGGGCATTGACCTGATTATCTTCTTTAGGGACCCTTAATCGTCTCCCTAACTTCAGCTGACGCATGTATGTTGCTCAATCCAAGGTTGTTGCTACTTGTTGTTGTAGTTGTGGATCTTTTCTTTTGTATAGTTGGTCATTGCTTAATATAATTATTACCTTTTACCAAAAAAAAAAAAAAACCAAAAAGAAGTTATTCCTAAGATCCACGATATGGACGTTTTTCAAATTCCCAATCTCGGGCCAGATTGATGCGAGGTGAGAATTGCATCCATGTTCCAAAGTGTGGGGAAAGCTTGTGCCTTAAATGTACCTCAACCCCCTCATGATGCCATTTCTCTTGATGAAAAGCTGCAAAACAGGAAAAGGTTCCACTATGGCAAGTGTTTGTCGATGAGGCCAGACAATCTAGTAAACGTTAGGCCTAAGGAGTAGGCCTTTTGTTTCTAGTTCGGACCATAGCCAAGCCGGTCCCAAACCATTAATAACGATATTTAGTTTTTGCTTTAACCATATCTCGTGGTTCATGTATTTTTGCCTTCTTTTAAAACTCTAAATTTTTGAAATTTTCATAATACCCATGCATTACACGTAAATTCATATATATCTTTTTTTTTTCATAATTTTTAGAAAATCAAAGAATATTTTAAATTTGGTCAGGAAAGTAAAATTGTACGTTTTGATTTTGTAATCCACCTAATGGGTCAACAGTCCTCTTAAAAAAAATTGTAATGTCTCTAGGGTGGTTGATGATCACTTTAAAAGCCATTTGCTAGTTGCATGTCATCTTATACAACTATTTCTTAGTTGTTGAATTTATGATATGCGCATCAACTTTTTATGTTGTGAAATGACCAACTTTAATAGATTAAGAATTTCATTATGTTGTATAATTTTTTAAGGCTTATCCAAGGATCTAGTTTGAGAATATTCTTTATTCAGTAAAAAAAAAAAAACATGCATATTTGATTTTTTCTCATTGTCATAGAATCGATCATTTGATTTGTTAAATTATGTCTCGAGTTTGAGTATTTATAAAATGAGATTCGATTGGATGAGAAAGTTCGCGGGACTCCATGAAGGTTTACAAAAAAAAAAAAAAAAAAAAAAAAAAAAAAAAAAAAAAAAGAGCAAAGTTTCTTCATTATGTGAAGGAGGCAAATTGGGTCATATACGTGGGGGCCCAAAGTCAAAGTTTAGACTTTGGGCTCATTTATATATATATATATATATATATATATATATATATATATATATATATATAATAAAAGGAAAAAGAAGGGTTTCACTTTTACCTGCAAGGGAAACCTAATCCACATTGAAATAAAGGGTGGAGTCTCTGCACTTGTAGCCGAAAAGCCGGTGGACCCAGGTCAAATAGTTGACCTTTGGGCACATGTATAGTTATAGAAACGAATTACCTCATTTGGCGTGGGCGGAGTGGCTAAAAGCCCTACGAGAGTTAAAGAAAAAGGAGCCGCACGTAAGAGTATGCGAAGCTGTGTGAAGCCTTGATTTAGAATGCGAAATGCGAAGTCGTACGTACGCAAACCAAAGACGAATGCTAGAGTTTTTGATTTTGGTGTACATAAAGTTTTTTTTTTTAGCTTAAATGCGTGTTGATTTTGTGTTGTGAGTTTATGTATAAGTGAGTTATTTATTTATAAATACTTTGGATTTTTGATTAAAATTAGGTGTGGGAAACACTCGAGAGTGTGAGTAATTATAAACTATGATTCTCCGATTATATGAGATTATTTGCTGCTGGCTCTCCTTGTGAATGCAGATACTGATACTTAGACTAAACCACGTAAATTTATGGTGTTCTTATTATTTTTCGTTTATTTTTTTAGAGATTTCGTGTTAACATAAATTGCAAGATCTTGTCATTTTTGCGTATTATATTTCAATATTTGTGTCATGTTTTGCTTGATTCATGAGATTAACGAGGAGATGTGTGACTAAGATGCGGATTTACGACTCTTCTTGTAGAGAAAAGTCAGAGAGGGCAAAGTAGTTTGATTATGAATGGATGAACTAATGAGAGCGACTGCTCGAAAGGACATGAGCTTTGTCGTGACTTCTCATGCACGCATAGGACTTTCAATCTATCAAAGAAATATGTCATATTTCCCAAGTACCACCTAAGTAAGCTTTGTTTTTCTTTTAGGATGTATTACTTTTGGTTACAAAAAAAGATAGTACGAGAAAGTGAAATTACAATCTTAGACGCATAATATTCAATTACAATGAAATATTATAAAATAATAGAAAAATTCACATATACGTTATTTCCCATTTTGTTACCACAAATCTCTTCGACATCATAAAATAAAAGAAAATCTTAACATCTTTAACTTTGCTTACAACATTACGACATAACTGGATGCAAGACTGAAAAACACAACTTCTTTTTTTTCCGATCATTGTGAAATGCGATAAAATAATGACTTGCGGTTCTACACATCGATTGATTCTTTTTTTTTTTTTTTTTTGGTAATTCAGGGCCGACAGCCAGCGAGCAAACCCTGAGGGAGCGACTGCAGGACCCACCACCACCGCATCAGTTAATTCTTTGTCTATGCAATAATTCAGAAAAACAAAGCTGTGTGGCCATAAGATGTGCGGTTTGCAGTCGACGAGGTCTTTTCCTTGTTATTTCCTCTCGGGCTGAAGAGTCAACGAAGTCCTTGCATTCACAGCAAATCTTGGCCAGCGTCCTTCCTAAGAATATTCGGTAGGTGGCTGGGATGATTTGGCTCGTTCAATCAATTGATTGGTTTTCTTTATCACAAAAATTCAAAATATTTGTCGTTCAATGATGTCAAAGAATTATACCTATGGATGGGAACATTGACTAGCAATGCTGTTCACATTGGAGTTTTGTTTGTTCTAATTGCTTGCAATACACTCTTTCAATTCTAACCACCCCGAGTGATTGCTAACCTTTACACCTCCTTCATCTTTATCGTCCAAATCTGAAGAAAATAAAAGACGCGAGTTCACAATTCAACACTAATTCACTTAAAATTTGGGCTACGATTGGTTCTTGCTATAATTCCTCTGTGGACGTAAGTAATGAAAAAGGTAGAGTGTAACAGGAAAAAAATATATGAAGAAATTAATCAATTATCCGTATCACAAGAATTTAAAATAGTCGTAGTTCAATGACGTTTATGGATGTGAACATTAACTTGCAATGCTGTTCACATTGGAGTTTTGTTTGTTCTAATTGCTTGTTTTGGCTAGCCACCAACCATCACTAAGGTCAGCAACTGGATAGATGAGGAAGAAGAAAAAAAGAAAAAAAATCACAAAATTATAAAAAAAATTAAAAGTAATTTTGTGTTACAAAAAAACTTAAGGGTCATACCAAATACCTTTATGCTCTTTTTTTATTATTATTATGGGACTATAAATTTTGTACAATTACTAAACATATTCAAATGCTCAAAAGCTCATCTAGAAAATATAATCAGAACAAAACTATTATTGAGCAAAAGTTATTTCCGAGAATAGAATAGTTATCAAATAGGTCCTAATCGACATGAAATTTGGGCTACGATTGATTCTTGCTATAATTCTTCTCTAAACATAAATAATGAAAATGGTAGAACGTTGTGGGAGAATATATATATATATATATATATATATATATTGCGGAATTAATTAATTGTCCATGTCACAAGAATGAAAAATAGTTGTCGTACAATGATGTCAAAGAATTTTAGTTATGGATGTGAACATTGACATGCAATGCTTTTCACATTGGAGCTTTGTTTATTTTAATTGCTTGCAATACACACTTTCAATTCTATCTAGACCCTGAGTGATTGCTGACTCTTGCCTCGTTCATCCTTATATCTAAACCGACGAAAATAAAAGATGTGAGTTCAAGATTCAACGCAAATCAACATGAAATTAGGGCTATTCTGATTCTTGTTACAATTCATTTCTAAACGCAATCAATGAAAAAGGTAGAACGTAACATGAAAGAAGGAAATCTAAATTTTATCAACAATATAAATATTAAAAGTTCACAGCAGCATAAAAAATTAATAATTCAGCGACCAACCCTTTACTCTGCCTAAATTTGAACACCATAAAGGTGTTCTAGCATCTTATCTTATATCAACGACTTGACTATAACAGCATTCACAAAAAGAACCTGGTCGGCGGTGCCCTGAAGCTTTATGCCTCTCGGTCGCTGCCGAACATATCGAGAGCTAGAAATGTGAAGAAGCAAGCCGTGTCCGACTTGGATTCGGACTCTGACAATGAAGAGCTGACATGGAAGGACCGGCTTCTTCTGGAGTCCATAATTAGCTTTGCTTCCTGTGGAGAAAGGCGCTGTTTTGTGCAGTGTCTGCTGTAGCTCTTGAAGGCGGCGAACATTCTAAATGCATCTTCTTCGATGTCGGAACTGGCCAAGAGAGGGGCTTCGGCCGAGCACAGCGAAGCACACCGGAACGGTGGCGTTTCACTGCCTCAAATTTGCCGTCAGCAAGTGACGTCGAGGTATGTACATGAAAAGTTGACACGTTAGACCTTACCATTGGACAAAAAATCAATGGGAACATATATGGGTGGGAACCGAAAGTTGATTTTCATAAGATAAAAAAAACCCTTTGGACCAAAATTTAAAACTAATCTAAATTTGGTTATTTTGAAGAGAACTGGACCGCAAATTACCAGCAATATTAGGAATATATATATATATATATATATATAAAAATCCAATAAATGAGTAAATTATCTTCTTCTTTTTTCAAATTTTTTAATGACATAATTTAACACGATCACAAAATCTGATTATCGCATGTAAACACGAATCACCAGTCCTAGTTGTTCCCAATGCAATTCCAATGGCCATTCCGAAAGCAAGTCCAATGGTCATTCCAAGGTTTATATCGCTCATGGCATGATCGACAGATCCAGAATTATCGTCACCATGACTTGTAAGGCCAGGTTGACTTTGGCTTGTTGGGCAGGGGGGAGCATGATCACGGCACAGGTTGTTTCCTTCAAAACTCGAATTGGGAAAGGTCGAGAATTGGCCCCCGCGAGGAACCGGCCCAAACAAATTGTTATATGCAACGCTAAACCTAGACAGAAAGTTGAGACGCGCTAACGAGGAAGGTATACTCCCGGACAGATTGTTGTAAGACAGATTGAGAGTCTCCAGGTCAGTCATTTCGGATAAATTGTCTGGAATTGAACCTGATAAGAAGTTATTGCTGAGCACAAAGATACGAACATCTTTTAAGTTCCCGAACTCCGGCCAGATTGATCCGTTGAGAGAGTTGCCTCCGAGATCCACAGTCGATGGAAAGCTTGTAAATTGTGCGTACTGCAGCACCCCCGAGGTCTTATTCTTCTTCCAGAAGAACGGAAAATCAGAAGGTTCCATGATTGACATATTCCTGTGGATGAGGGCAGGCAATCCGGTTATCTCTTTTGGGATCTCGCCCACGAATGAGTTCATTTGTAAGTCCAGATAGAAGAGAGATTGGAAGTCACCGATCCACGACGGAATCGTTCCACCCAGTCTGTTCCAGGACAAATCCAGCAACTGCAAACGGGTGCATCCACGCAGCCACTGGGGCATGGAACCCCTCAGCCGACTATTCGCCATGATAAGAACCTTAAGCTTTGGAAAACTCAAACTCGCATCGCCGGGCAATTCTTCATCAAAGTAATTGAGAGTGAGAACCAAAACTGTCAAATTGCTGCAGTGCTGAAGGATCCCAAGTGCAGATGAGACGTTCGCTAGGCTTGAATTCGATATTGACAGGTAAGCAAGGCTGGAGAAGTTCCTGAAGCTTTGAGGTATCGGGGTTGTGAACTTGTTCCGTGCAAGGTTCACACTCTGCAGCTTCTGGCAATTGGGCAAATCCTCGGGGAAAGGACCCCTGAAATTGTTGGAACCTAAATCCAGAGACACCAGACTGCTCATTGCCGAACAATTAAGAACTATCGTCCCGGTCAGCGAGTTGTTATTCAAATTGAGAAACTTAAGTGATGGCAAATTGGACAAGGAAGATGGGATGGAGCCTGCGAAGCCATTGGCCTGAGCTATGAAGAACTGCAGCTTCTTCATGTTCTGAAACGCATCTGGGATTGATCCTGAGAATTCGTTTGCCGAAATGTCCAGCCGAATTAGTTCTGTCAGATTACCGATCCCGCTGCCAAGCGGCCCTGAAAATGAGTTTTCCTGAAGGCTCAATTGGACCAACTGACCCAGAGTGAAGATATCTTCTCTGATCCCACCTGTGAGATTATTCGTGGCCAGAGAAAGGTTCTGCAAGGAGCCACAATTGCCAAGTCCCGGCGGGATTACGTCAGAGAAATAATTGGCGGCCAGATTAAGCACCTGAATGAGGGTCGAGTTCGCGCAAAGCCAAACGGGCAGAGACCCACTGAAAGAATTCTCAGAAATGTTGAAAAAGCGGAGGGAGGGCAAATTGGCGCTTTTGGGGACAGGTCCCGAGAATTCATTGTGGCTGAGATCGAGAACCTGCAGATTAGGGAGGTGGAGCAGGGATTCCGGGAGTGTGCTCTCGAGGAGGTTGTGAGAGAGATTGAGGAATCTCAGCTGGTCTAACTTGCCGATCGAGTCCGAGAGGTTGCCCGCATGCATCTTGCTCGCCAGGACCAACTCCACCACCCTGCCCGAACTGGAGGGACCATCGCTCAGGCCGAGAGAAGATGAAGAGTCGCACACCACGCCCAGCCAGTTGCAGCAATTAGTGTTGGCGTTGAGTTCCCAACCTTCGATTGGGGACTCAAAGTTGCTCATCAAGTCTAGCAATGCTTTGGAGTCGCTCGAATTGCATAAAAGGTGCTCTTGAGAGTGCAGGACCTGCGCTTGAAGGAATAGCCAAGCGACGGTGAGGGCCGCCCACGGCGAATCTCGAACGCCCATATGAAGAAACAGCGCACCCAAAAAGAAAATTCAATGTGATTGATCACAGAAACGGTGTAGGAAAGTAACCGAGGAAGATTTATGTATTGCGAGACCCGTCTTGGGAAGGATCAAAATTTATGTATTGCGAGCGAACACGTGCACGGAATCTTTCATGTTCAGTGGGAACCAAAAACGAAGAACAAGGAAACTAGGGGTTCAGGTGACGGAAGTGGGCCAGAGGAAAGGAAGAGATGCGATTTGACTCCAATTCAACGCGCCCTTCTACTTATATTTCTATGTATTCTGTTACTGTAATTAATCATATATATGGGGAACTCAACCTAGTATCAAAGTAGAAGGTGCTAAGTTTAAATAATTTCATAGCCCTTATTTGTCTCATCTGTTATATGTTTCCTCGTTTAGTCTATAATTTAATTTACACATGAGGGAAAATATTAGATAAAATTAGAATATTTATGTATTAAATAATGCCATCATCTCTTGTCCGGACTTTTCATCCAAGAAGAGCCATTTTCCGATAATTGAATGGGTCGCATCTTCCTCCAGTATTCATCATGCTTTGATTGGCCATGTTACTTCACCTGCTCCCTCATTCTCAAGATTTTGTGGTGGACATCATTCTAAAGGTTGGAACTTGGTCGAGAACATGATGGACAGTTCTTGTGTGATCAATTGGACTTGCAGTCCTCCTATGATCAGTTCAGTTTGCTATCAAAATCGCCCCCTTATGCCGCACACTCCTCCAGCTCCTCTGTTTGGCCCTGTGGTGATTCTACACCCTATGCTCCCTCATTCACCCAAGAAGGCATTCACGGATCTAGGACTCATATTCAAGCAAGTTAAAAACAATTTCCTGACAAAACCGCTTATATTTAAGTCTTGGTTTATATCAACGCTCGACATTTACTTAAGAGATAAATGTTTAATCCCATAGTTTGCAGATTCCCAATTCTCCTTTGATGTGTTTGAAAGAACTCTTATCAAGAGGCTTAGTGAAAATGTCAACTAATCAATGCTTCGAATCAGCAAAGTAAATGCCACATCATCATTATCTATATGATTTCAGATGATATAATGTGTGATTTCTATATGCTTTGCTTGTGAATGCATTGTGGGATTTTTAGTCAAATTGATTGTACTTGTATTATCACATGTAATGGGCATAACGGAATTTTCTTCACCAGAATCACTCAAAATGTTGTTTCATCCACAAAAGTTGATCATGGCAACTTTCATGAGCTATGTACTCAACTTCGGCAGTTAATAAAGCAACAAAGTTTTGCTTTTTAGAAAACCAAGATATCAACATGCAACCCATTAACTGACCTGAAGTGCTCTTTCTATTAATCTTTCAGTTTGCAAAGTCAATAGTCACAATATCCAAAAAAAAATAAAATCTGAATTCTTAGGCTACCATAATCCTAATTTAGGAAAGATGCCAACGTACTCGATAATCCTCTTAACAACAGTTAAATGAGATTCCTTGATCTTATTGGACTCACATGCAGACACTAAATAATATGTTTAGACATGATGTAGTTAAATATAATAGAGATCCTTTGTGCTTCGTAAAGTTTAGGATTAACTAACTTATCTTTCTCATTCTTGTCAAATGTGGTAGGTGGAGATATTGGAGTTTCAGTTCTCTTGTAATTTTCCACACCAAACTTCTTGACTAATCCTTTGGAGAAAATATAAAATAGTTAGTAAACCCCTAGTCGTCAACCTACTTGGATTGGCTAGAAAATAGAAAAAGAAAGCCTTCGATTTTAATCTTTTTGTATTTTCTAGCCAGTCCAAGTCAGAAAGCACATGTCGTCATTGAGTGAAGCCACTTAGGCTCACGCGCGCCACGTAGGTTGATGACGTGGTTCTTATTAATCTTTGAATATTTTCTCCTCTTGCATCATGCTAGGGTTTTGTCATTAATCGGACATCTTACTAACCCCACTTGATTTGTGGCTTTTCCCCTTAGTCATGGGAATTAGTAGGGCATTGAGGAAATTGCCTAAATTGTTGCCCGAATACATGACGATGCTTTTGAGATTTACTTCAACGTTTGAATTCTAACATTTCAATAACCCCTTAGTTTAGCTTCTTACGGGAGGATTTCAGATTTATATATTAGCAAAGAAACGAATGTGAATATTTGCAGATTAAGCGTGCAATACAATATATTCTGATTTTGTGACATCGTCAAGTTTAAACTATCTACTCACGCTTTGTCTTTAGTTTATTTGGTTCACGAGAATCGTACAATGTTTTATCTGCCCAAAATTTCTCTTTATAAGATTGAGTTTTTCTGTAAAAGAATCCCAAAAAAAGGGATTTATTGCATAACTATAAGTTAAAGAGTAATATACAAACTTAAAGAGTAACATCATACTTGATAATAAAAATCTAGCAAGGCCCAAGGTTGGCGAGCACGAGCCTTGCCATAAGCTCGAGCTCGCCTTTGGCCAGTCGCTGGCTGTCGCATGATGGTTTTATTAATGTGATGGGCTTAAGGCCTGTCCGCCCATGTTGGGCCTAAAAGCCCGGCCCAAAATATTAGGGCCCATGATGAAGGGGTACGATTCTTTGTTTTTTGGAGGAACATATATAAGGGAGGAGAGAGAAGGAGAACGTACCCTTTGATATTACGTACGTTCCTTCCTCCCTCTCTCCCTCCAAAAAGAACAGTAAGCAAAAGAGGCTATGTAGTCTTCCCTTCAAGGCAAATTGGCGTCATTGGATCGAACATGGCCAAATTATATTCCTCTTATCGGCGTCGGTGTTTAATCTGTGGCTATCAAGGTATGCTCGAATCCGTGGTGTGCTTTACAATCGGTCATACGTGTTTTTCTCGGCCTTGTCTTCCGCATTCGTTTTAGGAGTTCGATTTAGTATCGAATCCGGTTTTTGGGGATCCGTTAATCCCAATAGTCGCCATGGCCGATGACCGACAGAAGATGAAGATAGAGGAAAAGAAAAAATAAAAAGAAAAATTAAAAAGAAAAAAGTAGAAAGGAAAATAAAATTAAAAATTTGATTTTTAAAATAAAATAAAATTTAATTAAAATGGAGTGCATGGAGGAAAGTCGAATCGAATTTTTCCTACTGAAGAGCGAAAATTATTTTTTAATTTATTTCAAATTTTAATTAATCATAAAAATATAATCATTTTTTTTAAATGAATGTTACATACGAAATATAAAATTCAAATATGAAAGTGAAACCACGCTCCAAAATCGAAACCAAAATGGAATTGCAACTCCTTGTCGTACGGCGAGAATAGAGTGGCCTAATGACAGGGACTAGACCCATTTATCCGGGAATCTGCCGTCCAAATCTGACCAAAAGCAAACGTGAGTTCAAGGGACTAGACCCATTTTTTCCCGGTAAGTTCAAGGTTCAAAAGTGACGACTCTCTTTTGTTTGCTTCTTTGTTTATTATAATCAACTGGAACTATGATGAGATTTTAACTCGGTCCACTTTTACTTATTTTAAGATTATTCATGCATATTGAGATTTTATTTGAGATGCTCCTGGAAAACGACTTGTCTTTTTGTCTTTTTCTCTTATCACCATCGATGGAAGAAACTCGAGTTATGATTTTATTTTATTTTTGTTAGTAAGTTCAAGGTTCAAAAGTAATAGCTCTCTTTTGTTTGCTTCTTTGATCATTATAATCAACATGAAATATGATGGGATTTTAACTCGGTCCATGTTTTACTTAGTTTTAGATTATTCATGCACATTGAAATTCTACTTAAGATGCTCATGGAAAACAATTTCTCCTTTTTTCTTTTTCTCGTTATCACCAACAATGGAAAAAACTTGAGTTATGATTTTTCTTTTTCTTTTTTTTTTGTCAGTAAATTGAAGGTTCAAAAGTTATAGCTCTCTTTTGCTTGCTTCTTTGGTTGTTATAATTAACTTGAAATACGATGGGATTTTAACTTGGTCCATTTTTTACTTAGTTTTATATTATTTATGCACATTTAGATTCTAGTTGATGCTTATGGAAAACGATTTCTGTTTTTTTGTCTTTCTCTTATCATCAACAATGGAAGAAAATTTTACCTAAAAAAAAAACAATGGAAGAAACTCGAGTTATGATTTTTCTTTCTTTCTTTCTTTTTGTTAGTAAGTTCAAGGCTAAAAGTAATAACTTTCTTTTGTTTGCTTTTTTGGTCATTATAATCAACTTGAAATAGGATGGAATTTTAACTGTCTACCTTTTACTTAGTTTTACATTATTCATGCATATCAAGATTCTATTCGAGATGCTTGTAGAAAACGATTTCTCCTTTTTTTTTCTTTTTCTCTTATCATCAAGGATGGAAGAAACTCAAGTTATGGTTTTTCTTTTTTCTTTTTTTCGGTAAGTTGAAGGTTCAAAAGTAATAACTCTCTTTTGTTTGCTTCTTTGGTCATTATAATCAACTTGAAATATGATGGGATTTTTACTTGGTCCACATTTTACTTAGTTTTAGATTATTCATGCATATTGAGATTCTATTTGAGATGCTAATGGAAAATGACTTCTCTTTTTTTCTTTTCCTTGTTATCACCAACAGTGGAAGAAACTCAAGTTATCTTATTCATTGATAGATGTCAAAACACTATGAGTTATATATTAGGGTACATATATGTACTTCTTGTAGTGTATTAGGGATGCAGCATGACCATGTGTTCCAATAGTACCAATCCTTTCCCCGCACTTTGCGCGGAGCATTTGACATAATAATTCGTTGTCAATTTTGTGAATGAACTTCTACCTTGTAATTCCATGAACCCTATTGGTATTTATAATTCAGATAGAGAAAAGTTCTTTGTTGCCTTAGCTATATTTTAAAGCTATTGTAATTGTGAGATTTGTTAGACTACTGTCAACTACTATAAAAACTTAACATGTTATATAAAAGCGTGGTTTATTATTTAAATATTATAAACCCCCCATTCATGCTTAGTCTAGTATATTTTGTCTAGTACTAAACATGAAAATTCAATTGAGAAGGCATATGAAGCTTGGAAAGATTTGGACTTAGGACTTTCAACTCTACTATCATATGAGATTTTGTAAGATCACTAACAATTGTTCTAAAAATTTAAGTTATTAAATAAATGTGCCGTTTATTATTTATATATTCAAAAACAATAATAGTTAAGGGACCATTTATAATAGAAAAAATGATAACATTACATGGTAAGAAAGGAATTTACAAATGATTTTTTAGCTTAGTTAACCATTGTTCCGAGATCCCTTTACCTTGGGTTAACAAGAAGTAATAGCAAAGGAACAACACAAGACCTTTCATAAAAGAAACCCAAATTCATTATTTGTACTAAAAGAAATATCTGAATTGAGAGAAACTAAAACAGAAAAAAGATGGCTAATCAGCAAATGGGATGATTGATTAATCCTCCATAGTGGGATGAAATAGGGAGGAGAAGAGAACAATTTTTAGTGGGAAGTGGATGGCAAGTGATAGGTGAAGGATTTCGAGTCACTTGTTGGAGAGTTTTCCTATTGGTTCGCAGCTCAAGTCAATATACGTGTCGAAGCCCGGACATTCAGAAGTTAAGAAGTTTCCTTCACGAGTGAATTGACGGGTACTAATAATGAGGGGATCAAAAGGATTCGTTGAACAGGATTATACCATGTGGCAATCCTGGCGTAACAAACTGGCAGTAAGTAGTCTGCCACGTGTCTGAGACACACGGGCCAATCATAGACAGCCACATGCCCCCGCGGGGGGGGGGGGGGGGTGGTTTGTGTTGGGTGTTTGTGGTACGAGTCTATTTTTAAGCACAATAGAAGGTTTAGAAAATATGGCAGGTCATTATTTACTTTACAAGTTTCGCTCTGAGCTCAACAAGCTTAAACTCTCTAAATCATCTCAAATGGACAAGAATCTTGCCATCTGTCCAAAGTATATTCATGATTGTATAAAGGAATAACATATATACGTACATGTATTTGTCATGAATATGAAAAAAATAAAATTACGCATCTACCACTATGTATAAATGGAGGATATATAAATTACATCGAGGATTCCAAAAATGAAATATTCATGGAATAATCAGAAATTAATCATTCAATGACCAAACCTGATAATTGTACCTAAATTAGAACACCATAAAGCTGTTCTTACGTCTTATCTTACGCCAACTGACTAAATTAAAACACTAAAGTCAATATCAGTAGGGATTACTTCTGATATTGTGAAGTAAGTGTAGGGAAATTGCAAAGGCTGAGCCGAAAGAGCGAAGAGGCTCTTTGTTCTCCATGCGTCTGCAATCTACAAGTAACAAAATCTAACGTAAATTTACAGGCCTCAGGTGTAGGACCATATGTCTAGTTTTCAAATCATACGTAGTCCGCAACCATTGATATGCTTGGGTTAATTTTTTAGTTAAACTTTTTTGCTTAAACCAAATCTCATTCTTCAAATTTTTACGACACTCATATATAAACACGTAGATTCACACACATGCACATATTCATATTTTTATGAAATTCGAATAATATTTTAATGGGAAAGTAAAAAAAAGTATGTTTTGCTTTTAGTTAAATTTAAACAAACGGTTGACCTAAAAATTCAAAGGATGTGCCTCGAACTTGAATAAGATTTTATGAGACAACCATTGGTAGTTACAAGGTCAAAAGCAAACATGTAGGTAGAATTCGTAAATCAAAATTTTGTGCAAGTGACACTAGTGAACATGTAACAGTGATCACATTTGGTGTAGATGCTAAATAGATTATGCATAGGCTCCATTGCAATCATATGTCATTCCTAACGAGTTTTACCCAACTGTTTGGAAAATTGATAATTTCGAAATTCTTGAATTTTTTAATTTCACTATGCGCAGGTTTAATTTATCCATTCTTTTCTACATTACTCTAGAAAAAGTTGTTATATGTTGCTTTCCACGATTTCACATTTTGCGAAGTAGCTAGCGTCAAATAGGTTTAGGGTGCTAAATTCGAGAACCTTGCCTAACGTTGTCTTTATATAACTATTCCTTCGTCAACTTGGATGTTGTTGTACAGTTTATTATATGTGCATCGTGTTTTCATGTTATGAAATGACCAACTTACAGACTGTAGATATAGGTTATAAATTTTGGTTGTTACATATCTTTTTCATCCTTGACTATAACGTAAGAATCAAGTCTTGGAATATTCTTTCTTCGGTAACAGGGCACACATAAAGAAACATTTATTTGATATCTCTCCCCGTCATTGAATCTACTGCCGATTTCTTTCTGGTATTGTACTTTTTTTTTTTGGAACAACTTCTGGTATGGTATTTGGTTTATAAAATTAATGAGGAGACACTTTTCTTTTCTTGGTCTAAAACGAGGAGATACTTTATAAAGACGTGGATTGACGAAATTTCTTGACGAGAAAAGTCAAAGTAAAATAGTTGACTCCGGAAAAGCTCGATAGAGAATGCTTGGAAGTACACGGATTTCGAGGGATATTTCCATGTCCACATTCGGACTTTCAATCTTTCAATTAACCAAGAGACAGGCTAACATTTCCTTGTCTTTCGACGGTTCTCTCTCGACATGTAGAGTTCAAATCTACCATTAATGGTAGTTCTCATCTCAAACCCCACTGGTAATCCACAACCCTACTGGTAATTCCCCTGCTGTAGATGGATTGAACCCAGCTATAGACGGTTCTGACCCAGCAATTGTCTTCTTTTTCAGTCCTTCTCTTCGTCATCTCCTTCGCACTTCCAGTTCCAACCCTCGTACAGTCTGATTCTCAATTTCAGATTCAATTTCACCAACGATGCCAATTTTCCTCGAATTATCCACCATCCTTTGTTCTCTTCCCCAAATCTTCCCCATTTTCCTCTCCTTATATAGTTTTTCTGACATTGCCCCAGCATGTCCGAATCTTTTCTGACCTAATTCAGCCGTTACCTTGGGGATTTACTTATTGAGATAGCTAGTATAAGCACCTAGAGGGGGGTGAATAGGTGTAAAAAATATTTTCTCAAGATAAGAGAGCAATACTAAGCAAACAATAGAAAGGAAGTTCTCATTTCGTTAACAAAGCGAATTATGATCAAAGTAAAGCAGAGAGTAGGGAAGAGAAAATGAACATAGAAATTATAGTGGTTTGGCTTATTCCAAGCCTATGTCCACTCTTCCACACTGATAGCCCACCGGCTGGATTTCACTATGAACAAAAGAGTTGTTACAGCAAGGCTCTCCATTGATTCCACAGTGTAGATACTCTACCACACTTCCTCAAGGTTTCTCAAGAATATGGACTCTCTTTTGCATACAAGATTTCGCTCAGAAAATGAATTGGCTAAGAACAAAGAGCTTCAGACTTTGGAATTATTCTATCGCACACACACTCGAACAACTGGAAAGTCTTTCTTATATACTCCTTTATGCCATCATACCCGTTGGCACTTACCAAAAGAATTCTTCCAATCTTCCTGTTGGACAGAATCAATTAGGAAGTTCATTCGAGCTATTTAAGGAACATGTCGATAGCCCATCAATCCTGCTCACTCATACAATCAGGGTCTCGGTTTCCATAAGTAGAACCTTCCAAGTATACATCGTCAATCATCGGATCCTCAATCTTTGAATCAATAAAGGATTCCGTTATGTCATATCCAGCCAAGAGATCTTCTCCAGTCGATAAGGTCAAATCCTTAACAAAATATCTAATCCTGGATAGCCCTTCTTCGACGGATTAGAAACTGTCAATGAGAATAGACTTTGAGTCTTGAGTCTGGCAGTCCGGAGGTCTTCAGACTTTAAATAGTAGAGTCTGCAAATCTTCAAACTAGACTGATGGAAACGTTTTGTCAGCTTCAAAATACTCCAGGAAGATTTCTCCAACAATCTCCTCCTTTTTTATGGTGAGAAAACTTTCCTACAGATTTGGATAACTTTGACCTGCAAAACATTACTCAAACAAATATGGATATCTCATAAAGATAAATGGCTTATTGATAACACTATAATCTACAACCACAGAAAATAGGTTAGTCTTTCATATGAGTAAATCCATCCATAAGATATCAATAGTACTTAATATAAGCAGTCAATCCAAAATCCTAAATCCAGTCCACAGCCAGACACAAAAGTCAAGTGAAACATCAAAAAAAATCAAAAGTTCAACTTCAAGTTCAAAAAAGTTCAAGGTTCAAAGTTCAAATCACATCTCTCCCCCTTTTTGTCATCATAAAAAAGGTTGAGATGGAAAGAGAATGGAATCAAGAATGCTTGGGAACATGAACAAGCTGGAAATCTCCCATTGACTGGACAATGCCTTCCAACTTTGTCAACTCTTCCTTCAGTTGGGCCACCTATTCACCCTTAGCATTTGCTTGAATTTGAAGAGCAAGGACTTGGATCTGATCATTCAAAGAAACTGAAGAAGCTTGACTTGCATTCTGCAAATTCTGTACTTCGCATCCCAGAGCATATATCTAACTTCGCATTTCTAAGAAAACATCAAGAATTCTGCGAAAATCTGCTGAATTATCAGTCTACGTACTGACTTCTGCATGATCAGATGGAGTAAAGGCAGACGATGGCAAATCAGCATAGTCACGCAGATTGGGCAATGAAACATCATGACCCTCCTCAGAAAATTGAGAGGCATAGATGCCATCTGGATCTACTGGAGAGTGGATGACTCCTTCACTGGTAGCAGGATATGAGGACATTCCTCTTTTCTCACGATCTCCCCATGTTTCCATGCCTTCAGGTGGAAAAGAGTGTTCCTCATGCTCTCCTTCCTCTTGTCTCCTTTTTCCTCTTCTTCTTCTTCTTCTTCTTCTTCTTCTTCGATTCTTCGATTCTTTCCTCCTCTGCATCTCTTTCTTCAGCTTCTCTCTCCTCTGTTTCTTTCTCTTCTGCTTCCAAATCTTCTCTTTCTCCAGTCCTCTATTCTGTGTCTTTCTCTTGTCGTTCCGTTGATTCTGGAACAGAACGACTCAGGTTCTTCAATGCTATTGCAGTAATAGTGATGTCTTCCTCATCTTCTTCATCCTCAATAATGAGAGCTCTTCTTTTCTTGGATGGAGCAACTATGGGCTCTTTCCGTTTTCTTTTTGCTTCTAAAGAGATTTGATGAGATTTGACAGGGGTTTTCTCCTTGAATTTCTCCAACGCCTTGTTGAGTCCTTCAGACGCATTTTAGACACCATTTTCAGTCCCACTACCATTTGATCACAAGTTCAAACACAGAGAATCCGGGGAGGCTAAACATTCAAATGTTTGAATAACTTTGTCACAAGAGCTGGATAAGCAAGTTGACCCTTGTCCTTCACCACTGCTTTATACATGTGGAATATAATAGTGTGAGGAAGAGAGAACTTTTTCCCAGCATTGATGGCATACATCAGCTTTGCTTTTGAGTTTGAAATATCAATCTTTGAAGTAGATTTTGGTCTGAGGCAATTGATCACAATCTTGTGAAGCAGAATGTTGAACGCACTCATCCTCGAGTAGGAAACCTTTCCCTCTATCCTTATATCCTTAACAAGTTCCAACGTAGCACGAGCAATAGAGACATTGATAGGTTGATATCTCCCTCTCTTAACTCCAATCACATCAACCAACATATCTACATCCACCACATAGTCCTGATCTCGGACACTAAAAGAGAATCTATTTGCATCTAAGAAACTGAGATTCGAATAGAAGTATGCAGTGAGTTCAGCATAGGCTTCTGTAGATTCAAAACAGAACTGTTCAAGTTGAAGAAAATTGAATTTTTTCCTCAAATTAACGTTCACAGCATCAAGGAAATAAAAATCCACATTTCTAGGGTTTATGACCCCACGCTTCAACAACTTATAGTATAGATGCTTGTGTTCCTCCGATCAAAACAAGTCTGTCCTTTTGCTCCAAATTTTTGTCGCAACACCCATTCTCGGTTGAAACTGACTGTACAACTTGTCATCATCATTCCCATCTGGTTGATTCAACCCTCCAACACGTGGATCGATTGGAATATTTGCCATTGCCTCTTCTGCCAACCCAGCAGGGGCAATTCCCAACCATTCCATTGTGCGTAAAAAGAAGGTTTCATTTTTGTACCCTTTGTCTTTCAAAAATTCGTCAGTGTAGTTCAAAGGAGTTCCACCCCTTTTCAAAGCACGATAAAGCTTGTAGGTAAAAGAGGGCTTAAAAGTTCTTACAGGTTCAGCATCTTTGATTATTTCTTCCTCTTCTCGACGAGCAACATCCTGTGGTCTAGATGGAGAAGATGGACGTTGCTGAGAATGTTGTGGGCTCTGCTGCTGACTAGGAGACTCTTCTTCCTCGGTGAGATCAAAGTGCGTAGGCCCCTCACGCATTTGTTGCAGTCCCCTGTTTGCGATCCTCAAAGACTTCCTTTGAGACGACATCTTTCACAGTCTTTGAAAGATTCCAAACTTGACTTTCCCAAGAAAGATGACAACTTTTCGACGATTAAACAAGAGAATAAGACAGAAGTGGAAGATCGATGCTTTTTAAGGTTTTTGGAGTTAAACGAAGAGGAACCGACAGTATATAGGTCAGTCGAAGAGAGGCATACAAAACGTTGTAATGGAAAGTAAAAAGATGCCCTTTTAAAAAAAATAATTGCCTTTTTCAAAAAAAATTACATAACTGCCATTTAAAAATTAACTCAATTTTCGAAAAAGAAATATTGCACTAATCACGGAAATTGAAAGTAGCAAAAATCAATTATGGACAGATGATCGTACCTTTTCAAGATTTAATCTGAGAGAGAATAAAATAACTTACAATCAAAGATCTTGATTGTCTGAGTCTAAGAGTCTCTAGAATTTTACTTTTTCAAACCTCAAGATGTTGAGTCTGGAATGAATGATTTCAAATTGATTTTTCTCCAAAGACTTTGTAAATATATTTGCCAGTTGGTTCTTTGAGTCAACAAACTGAATCGAAACTTCTCCATTCTGAACATGATCCCTAATGAAGTGATGTCGAATCTCTATATACTTTGCTCTTGAGTGAAGAATTGGATTCTTGGTGAGATTGATTGCACTGGTGTTGTCACAGTTAATCTCCGTGCATGAATCTTCAATTCCAAAGTCTCTTAGCTGTTGTTTTATCCACAGAATTTGTGAACAACAACTTCCAAGAGCTACATACTCTGCTTCTGCTGTAGAAAGAGCCACTGTATTTTGCTTCCTTGAAAACTAAGACATTATCCAGCTTCCAAGTAGTTGACAAGTACTCAAGATGCTATTTCTATCAACTCTGCATCCGGCTAGATCTACGTTTGAGTATCCAAGAAGAATAAAGTCTCCCTTTTAAGATACCAAAGACCAAGGCTTGAAGTTGATGCAATGTATTTGATAATATGCTTTGCAGCACTTAGATGAGATTCTTTAGGGTCTGCTTGAAATCTAGCACAAATGCAAACACTAAACAAAATGTCAGGTCTAGAAGCAGTAAGATAAAGAAGTGAACCAATGATACTCCTGTATAGCTTCTGGTCAACTTTCTTTCCTCCTTCATCTTTATCTATCTTCAAAGAACTTGACATTGGTATATCAGTCTTTTTACAATTTTCCAGTCCAAACTTTTTGACAAGATCATTAGCATATTTTTCTTGATGAATAAAGGTTCCTTCCTTCAATTGTTTCACTTGAAGTCCAAGAAAGAAGGTTAGTTCACCCATCATGCTCATTTCAAATTCATCCTGCATAGACTTAGAGAATTTCTTGCACAGACTTTGATTAGAGGATCCAAAAATAATATCATCAACATATATTTGAACAAGCAGAAAACTTTTTCTTTCTCTTTTGATAAACAGAGTAGTGTCTACTTTACCTTTAACAAAGTCGTTTTGAATTAAAAATTTACTCAGCCTGTCGTACCAAGCTCGAGGTGCTTGCTTTAAACCATATAAAGCATTTTTCAGTCTGAATACTGAGTCTGGTTTCCTTGGGTCTTCAAACCCAGGTGGTTGTTCCACATAGACTTCCTCATGGATAAATCCATTCAGGAAAGCACTTTTGACGTCCATTTGAAATAACATGAAAATCTTATAACAAGTAAAAGCAAGTAATAATCTAATTGCTTCTAACCTCGCTACTGGTGCGTAAGTCTCATCATAATCTATCCTTTCTTCTTGCGTATATCCCTTGGCCACAAGTCTTGCTTTGTTTCTTACGACCTTTCCTTTCTCATCCATCTTGTTCCTGAAAACCCATTTAGCTCTAATAATATATTTACCTTTCGGTTTAGGAGTCAATTTCCAGACATCATTAATACTGAATTGCCTGAGTTCTTCTTGCATGGCTTCAATCCAGCTTTCATCAGATAAAGCTTCTTCTATGCTTTTGGGTTCTATTTCAGAATTAAGAGCCACATCACTAGACTCTTCGCGCCTTTTAGATCTTGCGCGAATTCCTTCATTAATGTCACCTATAATGAAATCTTTGGGATGACTGGACTTATGCTTCCAGTTACTGGTTGATTTGTCAGGTTGATGATCACTTCTTTCATTTGAATCTTCAACAATCATTTGATGCTGGTCTTTCGAAGTCTAAATTGCTTCTTGAGATTTAGACTTTATAGAGTCTGGAGCAGGTTCAGATTCTTCAAGATGAGTCTGAATAGATTCATTTTGCATAAAATCTTGGAATTTGACATTCATTGATTTCTCCACAGATTGAGTCTTCTTGTTGTAGACTCTATAGGCTTTGCTTGAGGTAGAATATCCAAGGAAGATGTCTTCGTCTAATTTTTCTTCAAACTTGCCAACTCGATCATTTGCATTTTTCAATATAAAGCATTTACATCCAAACACATAAAAATATGAAACAATAGGCTTTTTTTCTTTAAATAACTCATAGGGGGTTTTTTCCAGAATAGGTCTTAGAAAAACTCTATTAATAATATAACATGTTGTAGAAACTGCTTCAGTCCAAAAACGTGAAGAGATGTTGCTTTCAATTAAAAGAGTTTTAGCCATTTCTTGAAGCGACCTATTCTTTCTTTCCATAACTCTGTTTTGCTCTGGAGTATATGGAGAGGAGAACACGTGCTAAAAACTAGATTCATCACAGAATTTTGTAAGATCTTAATTTTCAAATTCACATCTATGGTCTGTTCTTATACTTGAAATAACATACCCTTTTTCATTTTGAATCTTTTTAGCAAACTTTTCAAAGTAAGAAAAGGTTTTAAACTTACTTGATAGGAAATATACCCAAGTAAATCGTGAGTAGTCATCCACAATTACTAGGCAATATTTCTTACCTCCAATGCTCTGAGTTCTGGTTGGTCCAAAGAGATCCATATGCAGAAGCTGCAGTACACGATTAGTGGAAACTTGATTTATTGGTTTAAAGGAGTTTCTTACTTGCTTTCCCAATACACATGGTGTACATATATCAGACTTTTGGTATGACAAATTGGGTAGACCATGAACTAGCTTCTTTGCTGAAATTTTGGCTATTTGCTTCATATTGATGTGCCAAAGTTTTCTGTGCCACAAGTTCGCTTCGTCTTGAATTGAGATTAGACATTGTGATTCATCTGGTTTCACATCCAAGAGGTAGATATTTCCATGTCTTCGACCCATGAATGACTGAGTAGAATCTTTACTGGTTCCTAAACATATTCATTCTTGAAAGTTGATTTTGAAACCGGTATTGCACAGTTGACTGATACTAAGTAGATTGTAGTTGAGTCCTTCCACTAAGAAAATATTGCTGATTGTGAGGTTTTCAATCTTTACAGTTCCGAATCCCACAATTCTTCCTTTGTTGTTTCCTTCAAATGAGACTTTTCCACCACTTATTTGAATGAGCTTTATGAAGCAATTTGAATCTCCTGTCATATGTCCTAAGCATCCACTATCCAGATACCATTTTACCTTCTTCTTGATAGTGACCTGCATTTGAAAAAGAGACTCAAACTTTCTTTGGTACCCATATTTTCTTGGGTCCATTGGTGTTAGTATGATATGCGGTTTTTGCCAATACTTTTATAACAGGTTTCCAAACCATAAGACATTCTTCCTCAAAATTATCTGAACTTTGCACTTTGAACATCTAAGAGCATTGCGACCTACTGGTTTTACAAAGACTTTTTTAAAATAATTTTTTTAAGCATCTCTTGTGAGTCTTTGCTTAATTCTTTCCTTCACTTTAGGAAAATCAATTAAAGGAATGGTTTCCACAGTCATTCCCAAACCAGATTTATTGAAATAAGGTCTTTGTGCTGAAAGAATTTTCTCAAGTTTCTCAGATCCTATTGAAAATCTTTTGGAAATATTTGATATGTCATTTTTTAAAAATACATTTTCTTTCGAAATGTTGTCTTCTCTTTCTTTAAGAGTAGAAACATACATGTCTAAACATTTCACCTTTTCTTTCAAAACATTTTCCTATTGTTTCGGTTCAGAATTTTCCTTTTTAAGTTCGAAAATCATTTTAAGAGAAGTCTTAAGACTAAAACACAACTCATCAAGGTATTTAGAAACTTTGATAGGGATTTTAGAGTTACTCACCTCAAATTCACTGTTTGAATATGAGTCTGTCTCAGAGTTTGAATCTGAATCCGATTGTACCATTAGACATGTATTGGCATAATCATCATCACTTTCTTCACATTCTGAATCACTCCAGGTTTCTGCTTTAAGAGTCTTTCGATACTTTTCAGCTTTTCCTTTCTTCTTCCTCAGAAGAGGACAGTTGGGTCTGAGGTGTCCATTTTTCTTACATTCAAAGCAGACTACATCTCTATTTGATTCATCATCCTCAACAGACTTAGTCTATTGCTTTTGAAAACTTTGTTTCTTTGGATTCAATCTTCTTCCTTTTCTGTTCAGCTTTCTGAATCTTCTTATCATGAGAGCAAGCTCCTCATCATCCATATCGTCTTCAGAATCTGTAACATCAGAATCATCATTGGATTTTAATGCAATGGATTTCTTACCTATAGGATCTTCGTCTTCATTGATTCGTTCCACTTCATAAGACTGAAGAGTCCCAACCAACTCATCGACATATAGTGGCATAATTCTTTGTGTCTCCCTTATTAAGGTCTTTATGTGATTCCAATCCTTAGAGAGTCCACGCAGTAACTTGTTTACTTTCATGGGATCAAAAATTGGTTGACATTGATTTTCAAGACCATTCACGATTTCTATAAAACGACTAAACATGTCAATTATAGATTCTCCTGATTTCATTTTGAAGGCTTCGTATTGACCGAGGAGAATGTTGATTCTGGTTTCTTTCACTCGATTAGTTCCTTCATAGGTAATATGTAATCTATCCCAAACTTCTTTCGCTGTAACACAAGAAGATATTCTGTTATATGCAGTAGGTGACAAAGCACAATATAAAGAATAAATTGCTTTTGCATCAAGAGCTTGTCTCTTGGTTATCTCTTCCTGAGTCATTTCACTAGACTCATCAGCTTCTTTTCCTTTCTCTAAGACAAGTGCAGCTTTAGGAATGATTCTTTTGTCTACAATGTCCCATTCCATAGGATCCTTTAATCTTAGAAACGCCTTCATCTTGTTCTTCCATATGTTGTACTCATTTCCATCAAAGTAAGGCGGTCCGGTATTGCTTTGCCCTTCTACCAGCCCTGGAGCTAACATACTAGTCATGGATCTTTAACTCTGAAGTAAAACACTTCAAACAAAATGAGTACACAGGTTCTGATACCAATTGAGATAGCTAGTATAAGCACCTAAAGGGGGGTGAATCGGTGTAAAAAATATTTTCTCAAGATAAGAGAGCAATACTAAGCAGACAATAGAAATGAAGTTCTCCTTTCATTAACAAAGCGAATTATGATCAAAGTAAAGCAGAGAGTAGGGAAGAGAAAATGAACACATAAATTATAGTGGTTCGGCTTATTCCAAGCCTACGTCCACTCTTCCGCACTGACAGCCCACTGGTTGGACTTCACTATGAACAAAAGAGTTGTTACAGCAATGCTCTCCCTTGATTCCACGATGTAGATACTCTACCACACTTCCTTAAGGTTTCTCAAGAATATGGACTCTCTTTTGCGTACAAGATTTCGCTCAGAAAATGAATTGACTAAGAACAAAGAGCTTCAGACTTTGGAATTCTTCTATCGCGTACACACTCGAACAACTAGAAAGTCTTCCTTATATACTCCTTTATGCCATCATACCCGTTGGCACTTACCAAAGGAATTCTTCCAATCTTCCCGTTGGACATAATCAATTAGGAAGATCATTCGAGCTATTTAAGGAACATGTCGATAGCCCATTAATCATGTTCACCCATACAATCAAGATCTCGGTTTCCATAAGTAGAACCTTTCAAGTATACTTCGCCAATCATCGCATCCTCAATCTTTGAATCAATAAAGGATTTCGTTAGGTCATATCCAACCAAGAGATCTTCTCTAGTTGATAAGGTCAAATCCTTAACGAAACATCCAGTCCTGGATAGCCCTTCTTCGACGGATTAGAAACTATCAATGAGAATAGACTTTGAGTCTTGAGTCTGGCAGTCCGGAGGTTTTCAGACTTTAAATAGTAGAGTCTGCAAATCTTCAAACTAGACTGATGAAAACGTTTTGTCAGCTTCAAAATACTCCAGGAAGATTTCTCCAACACTTATGGATTCCCATCATCTGGAAGAGGAATCGCAACTAGCTGCCCTCAGTAGCAGAATGGGTCATCTTTGGTCTGACTACGATATTGAGGTCTAGGACGAATCACCTCTGATGGAACAACTACAAGAGTGCAGAAATGTATTAGTAGGTACAATTCTTTCAAATCCTTCTATCAATTTTCAAGCTCTTCAAAATACTCTAAGGTGAGTTTGGCGGACAGAACAAGTTGAAATTAACCAACGTGAAGTTGGGCTTTATGTCGTAACTTTCAAATTAGATAGTGATAAACAAAGAGTATTAGAGGGTAGTCCATGGAACTTTGCTGGTCATTTGGTAATACTCAAGGCTTAGAGACCAAATACACCTTTACATTGCTATGATTTTACTAGTGCATTCTAGGTACAAGTTTTTGGACTACCCCTTGAGTGGTGTTCAGACCAAATGCTTTGTAAAGCGATAAAGAATGTAGGCAGAGCGTTGGAGGTGAAAATTGATAAATAGGAGGGAACTACTATCGGAGCCGGCCGTGTTCGAATAGAACTTTATCTAGGTTAACCATTGAAAATAGGACAGTTAATTCGAATAGCTAGTAAGGCTATCTGGCTTGATTTTTGTTATGAGCGTCTCTCTCATTTTTGCTAGTCTTGTGGCCAACTAGGACACTACGCTACTTATTGTCAAGAAATCCCATTCAATGAAGCAAAATTGATAGACAAAGAGAAAATGGCATTTGGACAATGGTTAAGAGCAGAGGTCAAGGAACATAGTCTCTATTGGCTTACCTTTAATGGGATGAATGCTGATTCTAAAGATATTAAAGAAGTGATACCTGAAACTCCTCCTTCAGTGACCACAAAACTACTGACGTTACCTCCCATAGAAGTTACAACAGTGGAAGATCAATCAAGACTCGACATGCAGTACTCTCACTCCTCAGCGCATCAACAGAATAACCTGCACCTTTGTCCTAAAGGTCAAAAGTCAGAGACTCCCTAAACTAGCACTATTATACCTGCTGCACAAAAGATGAAAGGAGTAAAAGAAGTCCCACTAACTATTCAGGACAGGAACACAAATTATCAGCATCATCACACCTCGGTAATTCAATCTAATGAGGCTGCTCTGCTTCAGCCACTCCTTGAAGCAAGTACTTTGCTGGTGACTTCCATAAACGTAGCACTACCTCCTTCACATGTACAACAGCAAGGCAATCAGAATCAGATTATGGAGGATGTATCAAAAAAGTAACATAAGTATACTCGATTTCGACCAAGGCAGGGATTGCAAAGAAACTAAGAAGGCAACTTCCCCATGACTCGCGTACTCCCATATTTGAAGGTCTTGATGAAAATTTACTATTGGAAACTCCTGTTATTTCGGCTGAAGATAACATTAAGTGGGTTGAGGTGGTTTTCCCTAAAAAGCCACCGATTGCAAAATGAAGCTGCTCAGTTAGAACTATCAGGGACTGGGCTCTCCCCTAACAGTTTAAGCCCTTAAGGCCTTTGTGGTCAAAGAGAAGCCTGACCTAGTTTTTTTTATGGAGACGAAGAACACAGAGGCTGTATTAACTAGACTTCAGCGTTGACTTAACTTCCCAAACTCACACTTGATTAATCCTATAGGACTCCCTGGCGGACTAGCTGGTTTTGGCAGTCTCATATTTCCCTACAAGTGGAAGACTCAACTCGGCACTTTTTTGATACTATATGTATGGATTCAAGGAAAGGTATAACGATGAAATTAACTTGCTTACATGCACCAGCGTCGTTCCAATCTCGCCAACTGTTCTGGACAGCTCTCCGCCAAATTGTATCCATCAACTCTTTACCTTGGATTTGTGCTAGAGATTTTAATGAGATTATCTATCACTAGGAGAAAGTAGGTAAAAGAATAGCAGACTCACATCGAATACATTCATTTAGAGAAGTATTACATGACTGTTCACTCATGGAGCTTGATAATAAAGGTTGTGCTTTTACCTAGATGAATAATCGTCAGGGTGATGACTTGGTAAAAGAACAGTTAGATAGGGTGCTATGTGATCTGAATTGGCTACTAACTTTCCCTGAAGCTGAGGTCTTTGCATTACTATGGGCTTCGACCATAGCCATTTGCTGTTAAATACAGAAGCCAAACAAAGCAAAAGATGTAAACCTTTTCTGTTTGAGGCCTATTGGATAGAGCACTAGGATTGCAACAGCACAATAGCCATTTCATGGGCCTCAACTGTGACAGTTGGGCACGATCTGCCGCACAAACTTAGGCTGGTCAGCTTAGCTCTAAATAAATGGAGTCGACGTAAGTTTTCTAATGCCAAATCACAGATTTCAGATTTGCAACAGCAAATACAATTTATGACTAATCATACAAGCGGTCCATATGACAGAGATTTAGCCACAAAGTTAAAACAAGAACTACAAGTGGCATGGCAGCAAGAGGAGCAGTATTGGGCGATGCGTTCTAGAATAAAATGGCTAAAGTGGGGCAACAAAAATACTAAATTCTTTCATGCAACTACAATTCAGTGACGACAGAGGAATAAGATCAGTATTTTACTAGATCACAACCAAGAATGGGTAAGAGATGATCACACTCTTAAGGATACGACTATAGCTTTCTATTCCAATCTTTATAGGTCAGCAAGACACCAAGACTATGGCCCCATCCTGGATCAAGTTTCGAGTGTTGTCACACTGGAAATGAATGTCAAATTAGTTGCTGCAATCACATCAAAAGAGATCAAAATAGCTACTTTTCAGTTGGGTAAAACTCAAGCACCAGGACCTAATGGATTAAATGGTCTCTTCTACCAAACTCATTGGGATATCCTCAAGGAAGAGCTTATTCTTTTACTCCAGAAGTTTTTTCAAACAGGAATTATGCCCGTCGATCTAAACAAGACCATTATCTCTTTGATCCCAAAAGTCCCTAACCCGGAAAGCCTGGACCAATATCAGCCCATAAGTCTGTGTAACTATGCTTACAAAATAATATCCAAAGTCCTTGCTAAAATATATTAATCGTTCAGGAAATGCTACACCAACTGAAGACTCGAAATAGGAAGAGGAATTTTCAGGCAATTTTAAAAATGGACATGTAAAAAGCTTATGACAGAGTGGAATGGGACTTCTTGAAAGACTATTTTCTCAGACTAGGTTTCCATCCCATTTGGGTGCAGTGGGTGATGCAGTGTATAACGACAATCTCTATATCTATCATGTTTAATGGAGATCAACTTAACTACTTCCATCCTACACGCGGCCTTCGACAAGGTGATCCTCTTTCCCCTTACCTATTCATACTAATGGCAAATCTTTTGTCAACTTTAATACATTAAGCCATCGATATGGGTCATCTTAAGGGAATCCAATTGAATAGATGGTGTCCTACCCTATCCCATTTATTTTTTGCAGATGATGCTATCTTTTTCTTAGACGGGAAAGTTATGGAATGTCAAAATCTAGCTAACATTTTGAACCAATATTGCTTAGCTACTGGTCAGGCAGTCAATCGGAATAAATCAGGCATCTTTTTCAGTAAATCCTGTCCTACTACACTTAAGGACAATCTAGCACACCAATTCCAAATCCCTATGCTTCATAAGACTGGAAAATACCTAGGTATCCCGTCAGATTGGGGTCGATCTAAGCGATATATGTTTGCATGGATTTTGGGAAGAGTGAACTCAAAATTAGATGGATGGAAAGAAAAACTGGTATCGAAAGGTGGAAAAGAGGTCCTTATCAAGAGTGTCGTTCAAGCTATCCCTCAATACGCTATGTCCATTTTTAAGATTCTTATGTCTCTTTATTAGTCTATTGAACAAAAGATAGTGAGATTCTGGTGGCAATCTAACAGTACAAAGAAGGGTATTCATTGGAGAAATTGGGAATCACTTAAGTATAGAAAGGAGCAGGGTGGTCTTGGATTCCGAGATCTAATTGCTTTCTATAAAGCGATGCTTGGTAAACAGGCATGGAGACTAATCAAGCATCCTTTATCCCAATGGAGTAAGCTATTCAAAGGTCTCTTTTTCCACTCACAAGATTTAGCTGTGCAACCAAAGGTAATCACCCTTCCTAGGGTTGGCAGAGCCTACTAATAGGGAGGGACTCAATTTTACTAAAGCTACAGTGGTCGGTGGGGGATGGAACAAAGATTCGAATTCGTGAAGATCGATAGCTACCTAGGGGAACTCTCGGTGGACCTGCAAATAGTAATGAGCCACGAATGGTAGTTGATTTGATGTTGCCGGATCACAATCAGTGGAATGTTCCTCTACTTCAACGGTTATTTGATGTTGAGGTTACCAAAGAAGTTCTTAACATTCCAATCAGATCTAATTGTATGGAAGATCAGTTAATTTGGATAGCTACTACTTTTGGTCAGTATTCTATGAAGAGTGCTTATCAATCAATCAAATACTCAGCCCCTCTCACATATGATCATAGTGTTTCATCTTCCATTTAGCGATCTCAACCTATTTGGAAGAGTATTTAGAATCTTAAAACCATCCCCAAAATTAGACTTTTCCATTGGTCTATTTGTCAGAATGCTCTGCCTACCAAAGCCCATCTTGATATCAGACATATCAGTTCAGAACCCACATGCATATTATGTACACAAGAAGTCCCTAAATTGATCGAGCATCTTTTTCTACTATGCCCATGGACTAACTCAATCTGGTCTCACCCTAAGATTGCTATCATTATACAACAAACAAATGCACAATGCATTGTAGATTGGATTGCAGACAAATTTCAACATAAACAGCTCTTACTTGGTATGGATGTTGTCGCTGCACTCCTCTGGCAAATATGGAAGGCGCTTTTGTGGTCGAAGCTGCCTTTGCTCAGTCTCAATTAGCCCGATTAAACCAACATACCTCCTCTTTTGCGTCAACCTTAGGAGTCACTCTTTCAGATCCATGCTCTCTGTGGCGACCCCCTGATCCAAGAGTGCTGAAGATCAATATTGATGGGGATTTTCAATTTGCAGATACCACAGGATCCATTACTTACATTTGTAGAAATCATACGGGTAAAATGGTGGAAGGATATACCTGTCGAGTTACTACTACCTCGGCTTTGCAGGTTGAACTCTCTACACTCAACTCATCGATGCACCATCTTTTGCGGCTTGGCAAATCTACTGATCCACTAATTGTTGAATCGGACTACCTTACAATGGTCAAAGCAGTTACAGATCCTCAGAAGACGCCATGGGAGGTTCGATCGATGTTTGCTAAAGCAGCTGCTCTCCTCCCCTGTTTCTCTCGACTCCAAATTAGGTTTTGTCGTCATTCAGCCAATTCTGTCTCAGATTGGGCTGCCAAGGCCCAATTGCATGGGTCTTTACCTTTTTCTTGGCCTACCTTCCCCCCACCTATTTTGTTAGATCTACTTATATCGGATGCTAGGGAAGCGGGATGTAATGTTTCTATAAATTGAATGAACGTTTCCGTTCAAAAAAAAAAATCTTTCAATTAACCATATTATATTTTTGGAGTACAACCGGGTAGCATCTGATCATTTTTTTTTTCTTTTCCTTTGAGGACGTATTGCATTTGATTATACAGAAAGAAAGTAAATGAAAAATAAACTGAATTTTCCGCCATTTAGTATCCAATTACAACGACATGTCATATAATAAAATAAAAATTCTCATTTATGCTTTCTCCTATTCAATTACAATAGATGTCTATAATTTTGTAAAATAAAATTAAAAAACACAGTATTTTGTACTCAGTTACAATGGTATATACGTAGCCAAATGCGAGACCTAAAGACGAACCCTTCTTTTTTTTAATTATCAACATTAGGCAATATTAATCGACATCTCATACTAGTAAGTACAAGGTGTGAAAAATACGGATTCTCAGTTTTACAAATTAATGAAAAGGGTAAAAATTCACGGACGACAAAAAATGATGGGATTTTGCTTGGTCAAAGTAGGAAAATTGCTTTCCAATGTGAGATTCGTAAGAGTATCATCGCATGTTTGTTGACAATAAAAAATGATCAACTAATTTGAGTTGATAAGAGTTCCAGTCCTTAGGAGTTAAAGTTGGTCGATGAAATCCTCAACAGAGCTGTTGACAACAAGCAACATCAAATGGTCGCTAATTGTAGCAGATGATCCACGCATGGAAAGAAGAAATGAAAGTATGTCAACACATGTAGTCGCCAAGTGATGGCGCCGATTGTTTTTGAAATTGCAAGTTCTTATAGATAAGTATAATAATAGGAGCCACGTACGGCATATGTAACTCGTCAGTAACTATTTATATGTACCCGTCAATAGCTAGTCGCAACGTGCTTTTTGTAAAGGTTCATCATTACGGAACACTTAATGTTCTTCATTTTCTATCTTCTTTTACTTTCTAGTATAATTTATATTGCTAGCCACAATTGTTTCCAATATTCGTACATTTATATTCCACACATGAAATTCCATCGGAGGTGCTTGTGGGAAACCATATCTACCTTCCACTATTACGAGTGATGGAAGAAACTCAAGATATTTGCTAGGCTGTGAGTTATATAATAGGGTATTTGTACTTCGATTATAGTGCATTTGAGATGCAACATATCCAAGTGGTATACTAGAAATGGTCATTTACCCGCGTCGCGTGGAGCAGTTTAGATGGTATTGTTGTCCATTTTGCAAATCAACTTCTAACGTATAATCCCATGAGTTACTGTTGGTATTTATAATTTAAACTGAGAAAAAGTCCTTTGTTGCACTTGCACTAGCTATACTTTAAAGCTACTGCAATCAATTTGAGTTAACGGACCATGATGATGGAAAAAGAAAATGAGAACATTTAGGTCCAGTAAACGAAGACCTCATGGTCTAAAAATATTCTTAAGCTTATCAAACTAAATATGAAAGGAAAAATTATCTGAAAAGTCTCAAACCTATTGTATGGAGACCAATTCATTTATAAATCTTTCAATTGTGTGAATTTAGTCATAAACATTTTGATAATTCGTTAGTTTAGTCCTAAATATTTTGATAATTTGTCAAGCTAGCTTTAAACCTTTTAACGATTTGCTAATATAGTCTTTCCAACCAATATCTAAATAATAGGTTTATAATTATATTGGCAAATTTTCAAAAGGTTTAGGACTAAATTAACATAATTAAAAAGTTTAAAACTAAATTGTCAAATCATTTAAAAAATTAAGACTAAAGTGGTCTTCATACAATAGGTTTTGGACTTTTTAGACCGTTTTTTTTTTTTTCAATATGAAAGGAGGATATCTAAATTACACTGTTGGATTTCACAAAGAAATATCCAAAGCATCATTAGAAATTAATCATTTAGTGACCATACCTTCAATCTACCTAAATTAGTGAGAAAGATGAAGAACTTCAAACAAGATCAAGTGATCAATTCTGAAGATGATCTGTATTTCAGAATGATGATCATATCATTGTATCTTCGTACAATTGAAAGACAGAATGTGAATACAATTTCTTTGTTCTATCTTCTAAGAGTAATTGTACTTAACTCGCTTCAGCATTACGAACTTGAGCTGTTCTTCATTCTCTGTAGCTCTCTTCACTTAGTACTGAAATCTCTTCAGCATTCGTTGATGATCTTGATACCTTGTTCAACTCTTGCACTGCCTCTCTCTATCTTCTCTCTATCAGTTTTCATTATTTATTATGTAAAGCAAAGCAGAGTATTTATATCAGGATATGTAACAGAACTTGGTTACAGAGGAAAATTGAATATAGTAACTACTTTAACAGAAAAGCCTAGTTGACTATGTTAAAGACTTTGACGATCATCCGAATCATTGATTTTGGCGATCCGAGTCATTGATTCCTTGAGCATCTTCGTTCATTGATCTTCGATCCAGGCTAGTCTTCTTTATAAGATCTTTGCCACTGATTTGACTTTATGACTTTAGCGATCCAAGTCATTTGCTGGCGATCCGAGTCCTCTGTTTCTGCTTTGCTGATTTGCCGAATCCTCAAGTCCTCTGTTTTTCCAAGTCATTTGCTGGCGATCCGAGTCCTCTGTTTCTGCTTTGCTGATTTGCCGAATCCTCGAGTCCTCTGTTTTTGCTTTGCTGCATTGAGCATCTTTGTTCCATGTATACTTAACAATTAGAACATCATCAAGATGTTCTTGCATCTTATCTTATATCGCAACTAAAGTAAAAACAGTTATTACAAAAGCAGTAAGGGACTACTTATAATCTTTTGCTATACCACATGCTCTTTCTTTAGCTGCTAAAGGATTTAGAAGGGTGATTTTTTTTTCCCCAACGAAGAGAATCTGCAATTTGGTCGTCGATGCCCTGAAGACTTGCGCATCTCGGTGGCTGTCTGACGCATCAAGAGCTAGGAATGTGGAGGAGCAAGCTGTGTTCAAGTCGGCAAACGACGCTGACCAGAGCGGCAGTATGTCGGTGCTTCAAATCCAAGCTGGCAAGGGAAGTGGAGATAATTTATATGTAGATTTTTCTTTTTGGTCATAATATGTGGAGTCGACACATTAGAACTTCTTCGTCATCATTGGATGAAAAGATAACGGGAATAGATATGGGTGCGCACTGAGAAATAGTGGTTTTTAAGAGAATTGGGCCGTAAATAACCAAGTATTAGAATTTTATCAACATACAGTAAATGAAATTGACACCAATAGTTCTCAAATTTTAGCCAAATATATAAGAATGTCCCTAAACTTTTTATTTGATCAATGTGGTTTTGGAACCATTTCTAAATATTCAATGTAATCTCTAAAGTTTCAATTTATTTGATATAGTTCTTCAACTTTCCAAAATTAAGCCAAATCAATCATTTTGTCCTATTTACAAGTTTCCATGTTTTTATCACATTTTCAACTTTTTTATCTTTATTAATATTTAGGTAGTTCCATTTAAGTAAATTTTAGCTTATGGTCTCTATAATAGTAAAACTAGAAATTATTTAGAGTTGTATCAAGTTGATATTCGAACTGTTTTTTATCTAAACATTTTCACCTTTTTAATAATCTAAATCCTGTTCCTCATTTGTTAGATTCATTTATCTATGTATGCTCATACTTATATTAATCCAAATCTTGTTCCTTCTTTTTTAAGATTGATAAAATTTGAACAAGCTAAATCTTGTTCCTGATTTGTTGGATTGACAAAATTTTCAATCTTTTTTGTTCGGTATTCTCAAAAAAATAATATATATATATATATATATATATTTAGATTAATATAAGTACATCTACCTACAAATAAATTAATATCATTCCTAGATGTACTTATGAAATCACTTGGAAATTAAATAACTGAAAGATTAACGCCATATAACTTTAACTTAGGTTCTGCTTTTATTATTATAGAAATTATAAGTTGAATTTACTTAAATGGAACTAATGTAATATTTATAAGGACCGAAGAGGTAAAAGAGCAATAAATAATAGCAACATCGTAATAGAAAGGCAATTTTTATTTTTTGCTGATCTAGGAATATGATTGAAATAAAAAGATTTGTAAAATCTGGGCAACAATGTAATTATGAAAACTTATTAATAATACTCAACAAGTAATTTGACTTTGTTGAAAGTTAAGAGATTATATTGAACAAATTGAAAGTTAAAGTACTATATTGAACATTTAGGAATAGTTAAAAGACCATATTGAACGAATTCTAGGATGACATTGCAACTTGGGGTTTAATGGACTACTCTAGTCATTTCCTTTTTGAATAAATGAGTAAGTTACATACTTAACTTAACACGAGCACAAAATCTGATTATCACATGCGAATAAGAATCACCGGTCCTAGTTGTTCCCAATGCAATTCCAATGGCCATTCTGAATGCAAGTCCAATGGTCATTCCAAGGTTTCTATTGCTCATGGCATGATCAGCGGATCCCTAATGATTTTGACTATGATCAGCAGATCCAGGATGACTTTGACTCTCTCGGCAGGGAGAACAAAGATCACCACACAATTTGATTCCTTCAAAACGCAACTTACGAAAGGTTGGGAATTGGCCCCCGTAAGGAATTGGCCCGGACAAATAGTTATATGCAACACTGAACTTGGACAGAAAGTTGAGACGTGCTAACGTGGAGGGTAAAGTTCCTGACAGATTGTTGTAATACAAATTGGGAATCTCTAGGCTAGTGAATCTGGATAAACTGTCCGAAATCAAAGCCGGTAAAGAAGTTGTTGCTGAGAACCAAGATAAGGACATCTTTCAAATTCCCGAAGTTCGGCCAGATTGATCCGTTGAGAGAGTTGCCTCTGAGATCCGCAGTCGATGAAAAGCTTGCAAATTGTTCGTACTGCAGCACCTCGGAGTTCATATTCCTCTTCCGGAAGAACAGAAAATCATGAGAAGTTTCCAAGATTGACATATTCCTGTGGATGAGGGCAGGCAATCCAGTTATTTCTTTTGGGATCTCGCCCACGAACGAGTTGTTCGATAAGTCCAGATGAAAGAGAGATTGGAAGTCGCCAATCCATGACGGGATCGTTCCACCCGATTGGTTCCAAGACAAATCCAGCAACTACGAATGGGTGCATCCACGCACCCACTGGGGCATTGAACCCTTCAGTCGACCATACGCGATAATGAGAACCTTAAGGTTCGGAAAACTCAAAATCATATCACCAGGCAATTCTTCGCCCAAGCAATTCCGAGTGAGAGCGAAAACTGTCAAATTTTTGCACTGCTGAAGGATCCCGAGTGCAGACAAGAGATTCAATAGGCTCGAATTAGAGATCAACAGGTAAAAAAGGCTGGAGAAATTCTTGAAGCTTTGAGGTATCGGAGTTGTGAACTTGTTTCGTGCAAGGTTCTGTTATTTATTTTTTGTGATCCCACATTTATACCCAAATTTTCTCCTAAAAGTTACGACTGTTCGACATGAAGTTTTCCACGCTTCGTACCTTTTCGTTGACAACCGCTCGTCTTGATGGGAGACAATATATAAGAAACGTACGTTCATTTTTTATGGGTGATCAAGGTCTAGCACAAAATCCTCACATTTAGAATACACCATCAGTACGTTGAGGAAATTTGGTTAGTAGAGTGCGCCCATTGCTTGATTTTTCAGGAGATTCGACGAACGTAAATGCAAACAATGGCTGGAGGTTTGTCTATAAACGATCTTAGCTTCCGCATATGAATTATTTATGTCTTACATTTGGTATCAGAGCATGTATATAGCCTCTGCCTTGTTTTGTTAAATTTTGGTGTATTTTCGGTGTGTTTTCGTTGAATTTTCGGCCATTTATGTACATGAACAGTAACTCGGATTTTGAGGCCGAGAGAGAAACTCAACGATTCCGGGTAAAATCCGCACTACCCACCCCTTGATTTCGGACCCATTCGGTCGCACCGCCATAAGGAACATTAGCCATGAGTTTTTCCGGTATATCGGAGTTTGCCGGAGGCTAATCGGGCGGCGGAAGTCGTGGTGGTTGAGGATTTGCGTTTGTGGAGTTTTTCGTTTGTTATTGGGGCCAATTTTTGCTCATTTTCGCCGAATCTTGGACCTATGTGGTCGTGCCGACGTTCTCTTCAAAACCCATGAATTATTTCGGTCTTAGATGGGCTGCCGGAGAAGAAACGGAGAAGAAATGGCGGCTGAAAATGGCGAAAAACTGACGGAGAGGCCTCTGTTCGCGCGAGGAAGAAGGCGCGTGGAGCCCACGCGCGCGCTGCGGTTGCAGGCGCGTGGATTCCACCCGCCACGCGCTCAACCGCTACGCGCGTGGGATCCACGCCCGCGGCAGTTGCCAGGCGCGTGCAACGCACGCGCCTGCGCGTTGAACCGCGCGCGTGCGAGGCACGCGCCTGCGCGCTGAACTGCGCGCGTGCGCGTCACGCGCCCGCGCGGAATTTTGGCGCGTGCTCAGCACGCGCCCGTCACCCTCACCCGTGGCTCCCTTTTACACTTTCGCCCAATTTTATTAAAATTTTTTGCAATTATACCCTTGGCCAATTTATTTATTTACTGTTCTGCCCTTGATGTATTTATTTATTATGTCATTTCATGCATTTTTTTTTTTGAATATTTTATGCATGAAATTAAATGTCCAATGGTCCACATATTTAATTAATTAGGGAGTGGCCACAGCATCTTTAATTAATTAAATTATGTATTAAAAGCCTCCGGATCATATTTAGAAATGGACATTGATTGTAATTAATTATATTAATATGATGAATTTTATCCCACAGGAATTTTCATTATATTAATATGATTAATTAGGATGAAATATCATATTATTTTTCTTAATTTACCCACAGGGATTAAGAAAATGCATATAATATGGTAGTTTCTTCATGAAGTAATTATGAATCTATTTAAATTAAAAACTTAGCCCACAGGTAGTTTTTATGTTATGTGATTCATATTGTGACATGTTTACATTGGTAAAACATGATTTATTTACCTCAAATTTTGTGACATAAGCATGATTATTTGATATGCAGTTTCGCAACCTGTGAATTTCTCTGAATTTAAGTTTGATGTTCCTATACTGAATGGTGAAAACTATAAGGTTTGGAAGGAGTCAGTTCTTCTTCAATTGGGGTGGATGGACATTGACTATGCTATAAGGAAAGACGAACCTCCTGCTCCTACTGATTCGAGCACTCCAGCTGAGATAGCTCTTTATAACCAATGGGAGCGGTCCAACCGCGTTTGTGCCATGTTTATAAGAGCTAAGATATCTCCTAGTATTCGTGGTTCAGTTGCTCAGCATAACAATGCTAAGGCTTTATTGGAGGCCATAGATGCGCAGTTTGAAAGTTCTGAGAAGGCGCATGCCATGACCCTGATTATGAAGTTTTCATCATTGAAGCTCACTAGTGTTAGAGGTGTGCGTGAGCACATCATACAAATGAGGAACATTGCAGCTCAGCTTAAGAACCTTGAGGTTGAGATATCTGAATCCTTCCTTGTGTATTATATTCTGAACACTCTCCCACAACAGTATGCACCTTTCAAGATCTCTTATAACACACATAAGAATAAATGGTCTATTAATGAACTCATGACCATGTGTGTTCAAGAGGAAGAAAGACTGGTTATGGAATTGGGAGAAAGTGCTCATTTGGCAACACAAGGAAAGAATAAGGGCTATGGCAAGCATAAGGGAAAAGGTAAAATACCTCCCCAAGCTGACATTAAGAAAGAATCCAAATGCTTCTTTTGTAAACAGAAGGGGCATATAAGGAAGGATTGTGTCAAATTTAAGGCCTGGCTCGAGAAGAAAGGTAATCCAATCTCTTGTGTTTGTTATGAATCTAATATGACTGATGTAAGTCACAACACTTGGTGGATTGATTCTGGATCTACAATCCATATTTCGAATTCCTTGCAGGGTTTTCAAAACCACCGGAAGCCAGTGGGAAGTGAACAAAGCATCTATTCAGGAAACAAGATGCGTTCGCATGTGGAAGCTATTGGGACATATAGACTAGTTCTCAATAGTGGCTTTGTTTTAGATTTGGAAAAGACCTTTTATGTTCCTAGTTTTTCTAGAAACTTAATTTCAGTTTCAAGACTTGTACCTTTGGGATACTCTTTTAACTTTTCAGATTCAAACTTTTGTTTATCATTTAAATCTGAAATTGTTGGGAGTGGTATTTTGTCTGATGGTCTTTTTCGAATTAATTTACAAGACAATGCCTATTATGATGCGATGCATGTTCATGATAAAGCTAGTATGAAACGATGTGTTGTGAAAGAATATTCCTTTATGTTGTGGCACCGAAGATTGGGACATATCTCCATAGAAAGAATTAAGCGATTGGTAAATGATGGAGTACTTAGTACTTTAGATTTTATTGATTATGATACTTGTGTGGACTGCATAAAGGGAAAGCAGACTAACAAGTCAAAGAAAGGTGCCAAGAGGAGTACAGAAATATTAGAAATCATACATACGGATATTTGTAGTCCGGATATGGACTCATGTGGTCAGAAATACTTTATCTCTTTCATAGATGATTACTCACGTTATATGTATCTCTATTTGATTCATAATAAGTATGAAGCATTAGATGCCTTTAAGGTATTTAAGGCGGAAGTAGAGAAACAATGCAATAAGCAAATTAAGATCGTGAGATCAGATAGAGGTGGAGAATTCTATGGTAGATACACTGAAGATGGACAAGCACCTGGTCCATTTGCAAGGTTTCTTCAAGAGCATGGGATAGTTGCCCAATATACTATGCCTGGTTCTCCGGACCAAAATGGCGTAGCCGAAAGAAGAAATCGGACCTTATTAGACATGGTGCGTAGTATGCTTAGTAGCTCCAAACTTCCTAAATTCTTATGGACTGAAGCACTTAAGACGGCAGTGTACATATTAAACCGAGTTCCGACCAAGGCTGTTCCAAAGACACCTTTTGAGTTATTTAAGGGTTGGAAACCAAGTTTGCATCATGTGCGCGTTTGGGGATGCCCGTCTGAAGTAAGAATTTATAATCCACAAGAAAAGAAGTTGGACCCAATGACCATAAGTGGGTATTTCATTGGATATGCCGAAAGGTCTAAGGGATACAGGTTTTATTGTCCATCTCATACCACTAGGATTGTGGAATCAAGAAACGCTAAATTTCTTGAAAATGACTTGATCAGTGGGAGCGATCGATCGAAGGACCTTGATCCTAAGAAAGATCATACAGATGCTCAACCTTCCACCTCAAGTTTAGGGTTGGTTGTTGCTTATAATGCCCCTTCAGTTCAGCCGGCTATTGAACAACCAATCGTTGAAGTTCCACAACCTGCTGATATTGATCTAGTAGATCCAGTTGTTCAGCAATTACCAGAGACTGTTGAACAACCAGTTGAACAACACGCTCCTCAAGAGAATGTTGATGCAACATTGAGAAGATCTTCTAGAATAAAGAAATCGGCTATTCCTAGTGATTATATTGTGTATTTACAAGAGTCCGACTACAATATTGGAGCTGAGAATGATCCTGAAACGTTTTCACAAGCCATGGATAGTGATAAATCCAATTTGTGGTACAATGCCATGAAGGAAGAGATGAGTTCTATGGCATCTAACAAAGTCTGGGATTTGGTTGAGTTACCTGATAGTGCGAAGGCTATTGGTTGTAAATGGGTCTTCAAAACTAAGAAAGATTCATTGGGTAACATTGAAAGATATAAAGCTAGACTTGTTGCCAAAGGATTTACTCAAAAGGAAGGAATCGATTACATGGAGACCTTTTCTCCTGTATCTAAGAAAGATTCCCTTCGTATTGTTTTGGCATTGGTTGCCCATTTTGATATGGAATTACATCAGATGGATGTGAAAACGGCGTTCCTCAATGGAGAACTAGAGGAGGAGGTTTACATGAAACAACCTGAAGGATTCTCCTCTAGTAAAGGTGAGCATTTGGTGTGCAAGCTTAAGAAATCTATATATGGCTTGAAACAAGCATCCCGCCAATGGTACTTAAGGTTTCATGATGTTATCTCTTCATTTGGCTTTGTAGAGAATGTCATGGATCAATGTATATACCAGAAGATTAGTGGGAGCAAAATTTGTTTCCTTGTGCTGTATGTGGATGATATATTACTTGCAACCAATAATAAGGGGTTGCTACATGAGGTGAAACAATTCCTCTCTAGGAGTTTTGACATGAAGGATATGGGTGAGGCATCTTATGTCATCGGCATTAAGATCCATAGAGATAGATCTCAAGGCATTTTAGGACTATCTCAAGAAACCTATATCAATAAGGTCCTAGAGAGATTTCGGATGAAGGATTGTTCACCAAGTATAGCACCCATTGTGAAGGGTGACAGGTTCAATTTGAACCAATGCCCGAAGAACGATCTAGAAAGGGAACAAATGTGCAACATTCCATATGCTTCTGCTGTTGGAAGCTTGATGTATGCTCAGGTTTGCACTCGACCTGACATCGCTTTTGCTGTGGGAATGTTGGGAAGATATCAGAGTAATCCAGGTTTAGACCACTGGAGAGCTGCAAAGAAAGTGTTGAGATACCTTCAAGGTACCAAAGACTATATGCTTATGTATAGACGGACTGACAACCTGGAAGTGATTGGTTATTCGGATGCGGACTTCGCGGGTTGCGTTGATTCACGAAAATCAACATCTGGATACATTTTCATGTTAGCTGGCGGGGCCATGTCATGGAGAAGTGCCAAGCAGACTTTGACTGCTACTTCCACTATGGAGGCTGAGTTCGTTTCTTGTTTTGAGGCTACCTCGCATGGTGTATGGTTGAAGAGTTTCATTGCTGGGCTTAGAATTGTTGATTCTATTTCTAGGCCATTAAGAATATATTGTGACAATTCAGCTGCAGTTTTTATGGCTAAAAATGCCAAAAGTGGCAGTCGAAGTAAGCATATCGACATTAAGTATTTAGCCATAAGGGAGCGTGTTAAGGAGAATAAAGTGGTCATTGAACACGTTAGCACTGAATTGATGATAGCCGATCCTTTAACTAAAGGCATGCCACCGATGAAGTATAAGGATCATGTAACTAGTATGGGAATAAGTCCCATTATGTGATTTGTCGACATATGAACAATTTTTGTTGTATGGAACTCTTATTTAGTTGTAATGTTGATTCTCAATTTTTGTGTACACATTTTGTTGTTTATGAGAATAACATTTATCCTTGATTCTGGAATAAACATGAGGTTTATTCATTAAGCTATGTTGTCACATATAGGCTGATATTAAAGAAATAAGATGCATTGTGATACATGGAAGGTATTACTCACTCTTAGAGGACATGTCGCCATGATCCATGTGTTTTGTTTCTTTTCTTTAAGCATAAAGTTTTCGTGGAATTAGTTGAATGATTCGTATGATGAAAATGATGGGATCAAGTGGGAGAATGTTATTTATTTTTTGTGATCCCACATTTATACCCAAATTTTCTCCTAAAAGTTACGACTGTTCGACATGAAGTTTTCCACGCTTCGTACCTTTTCGTTGACAACCGCTCGTCTTGATGGGAGACAATATATAAGGAACGTACGTTCATTTTTGATGGGTGATCAAGGTCTAGCACAAAATCCTCACATTTAGAATACACCATCAGTACGTTGAGGAAATTTGGTTAGTAGAGTGCGCCCATTGCTTGATTTTTCAGGAGATTCGACGAACGTAAATGCAAACAATGGCTGGAGGTTTGTCTATAAACGATCTTAGCTTCCGCATATGAATTATTTATGTCTTACAGGTTCATGTTCTGCAGCTGCCGGCGGTTGGGCAGATCCTCAGGGACAGGACTATTGAAATTGTTGGTAGCTAAATCCAGAGACACCAGACTGCTCAATGCCGGGCAGTCAAAAGACCTATCCTACCAGTCAGCGAGTTGTTCCTCAAATTGAAAAACGTAAGTGACGGCAAATTGGACAAGGAAGACAGGATGGAGCCCGTGAAGCCATTGCTCTGAGCTAAGAAGTACTGCAGCTTCTTCATGTTCTGAAATAAATCCGGGATTGAGCCAGAGAATCCATTTGTCAACATGTCCAGCCGAACCAGTTCCATGAGATTACCCATCCCATGGCCGAGCAGCCCTGAAGATGAGTTCTCCTGAAGGCTTAATTGGACCAAATCACCCAGAGTGAAGATATCTCCACTGATTCCACCCATGAGACTATTTGTGGCTAGAGAAAGGTTCTGCAAGGAGCTACAATTGCTGATTCCCGGCTGGATAACGCCAGAGAAATAATTGGCAGCCAGATTAAGCACCTGAATGCGGGTTGAGTTCGTGCATATCCTCACAGGCAGAGATCCACTGAAAAATTTGTTATGAATGTTGAAAACACAGAGTGAGGGCAGATGGCGCTCTCAGGGACTGGTCCCGAGAATTCATTTTAGCTTAGATCCAGGACCTGTAAATTAGTGAGGTGAAGGAGAGATTCGGGGAGTGTGCTCACGAGGATGTTGTGACAGAGATTGAGGAATCTCAGCTGGTCCAACTTGCGGAGTGAGTCTGAGAGATTGCTTGCAATCTTCTTGCCTGCGAGGAACAACTCCACCACATTGGGTGAACCGGAGGGACCGTACTCAGGCTGAGAGAAGACAAGATTTGCAAACCACGCCCGGCCAGTCACAGCAATTGGCAGAAGCATCAAGTCCCCAACCGTCCACTGGGGAATCAAAGTTGCTCATCAAGTCTAGCAATGCTTTGGAATCGCTTGAATTGCATACAAGGTCCTCTTGAGAGAACAGGACATGCACTTGGAGGCAAAGCCAAGAGACGGCAACGACCACCCACAACAAACCTCGAACACCCATATGAAGAAACAGAGCACCAAAAAAGAAGACGCCAATATGATTGATCGCAGAAACCGTATGAGAAATTAACAGAGGAAAAGAACCGTAGAGGGATTTAAGTGACAGAGAAACCCGTCTTGAGAAGGATCAAGATTTGTGAATTGTAAGAGCATGCGAGCATGGAGAGAGAGAAAATGGAGCAAGGGGAAGAGGGAAGAGGAGGCAAGGAAATCAAAGTGGTGGTTCTTCATCGGCTTCCTATTTTCTCTTGCTTGCTTCACTGTGAAACAAAGAGAAGAACAAAGAAATAAGGGATTGTGGCGAGAGAACTCGGCTAGAGAGAGCGAGAAATTGTGCGCTTTGACTTCAACTTGCTTGTTAAGGGTGAATCCGAACCCGATTGCTTCTCCTCCTCCGCCCTGGGGAGAGGGGAAGAACGAAGAGGAGGCAAGGAAAGTGGCAGTGCTTTCTTTCTTGCTTCACTGTGAATCAAGGAAAGAAGAACAAAGAAAAGACCGGTTGAATCGAGTTTTGGGTCGAAACATGTGAAACTTATGGTCTCAACTTTGATATCTTGATTCGATGTAAACTAAATGCTTCAATATATCTATTCTCTCTTACATTGCTTGAGACAATTTGACCGTCCGCATCTTGCCTGTAGTATTGGAAGCCGCATTTAGCATTGGATTTTGTGTGGTTGACATGTTTCACAGCGCCTTGATTCTAAGTATGGAGGCTTTTGTATGTGTTCAAGATTGGTTATGCACAAATTTCACCTTCAATGGAGGACTTAGAGGAACTTGAATATTTCCAGTTAGTTTAAAATATATATTTATAGTATACAATGTCTGCTATATTACAATGATTGTTGAGTTCTTATTTTGTCGCGACCAAATTTTCAGGTATACCAGCTAAGGTTTGGCTAATGGATTGCTAAGCCTAAACTTAGCTCGGCCTCTCCTAAGCTTATACCAATTGGCGACTTAAGTTAAAGTTCTTAACATGCAATTGATTTTTCAATTAGGAGTCGCCACTAATCTATTTTTTCTTTTTAGTCGATTAGAAACCCAAACAAAGTAACGGGAGATTTACTTTACTTCTATAAACCAGAGATTTATGAGTTCAGAGACTGGTTACGCTTGGTTACGCTAAATTTCTCTAACGCTCTTTTGGTACCTTTATCTTTTATTTTAAAAAAATGTTTGGTAGGCAGTTTGAATTAATTTTAAATCTCTAACATGTGAGGTAACCGTACAGGTACACAAACCATCAATTTAACACCCAAGAAAGCAAATAATTAAAAAAAAAAAATGCATGACTTATCTCGTAGCAACGAAAGCATCTGCAATGTTAAAGAGAAATTCACATTGACAGTCCTAAATATGATTTCTAATTAACATACTCTTTCTTTTTGTTTTCACTTTTTTTAACAAGAATATAATCCATATGCAATGCAATACTTCTAATCTAATATGAAATGATATGGCATAGCAACATGTCCTAAACTATATGAATGAGTAAAAAAAATTGTGATTTCTTAATGAACATGCAATAATTAAATATGCAATCTAAATTAACCAAAATAACCTAATTCTAATGACGAACAATTTCTAATTAAATAGGCCTAGCAACAATTACCAAATCTAATCATATATGACATGCAATGACATTTTTTATTTTATTTTATTTAAAAAAGAATGCAATTTATCCTAGGAATTGAAACCAATTTATCCTTTGTCATTTTTTGCATTTTTAATGTGAAATTCGAAATTAGAAAAATATGAAAATTATCTAGCTAAATTAAGATTCTATCCAAGTATATATTAAGGATTAGGTCAGACTAAACCCTAATTTACACTAGGATATTATCTTAACCTAACAATCTCTAACCTAATATGCAGTCTATCTAAAAAGATTACGCCTTAATTCTACATGACATATGCATGATGATTTTTTGTTGTTTTTTTTATTAATTTCGAAATTAAAAAAATGCCACATGCAACTTAAATTAAAGAAAAAAAACTAACATCCTAAATGAATGCATTTTTTTTTTTGGATTTTTCATTTTTTTCAAAAATTCGAAATAAATAAATAAATAAACATGCAGGATAAAACAATGAATATTCTAAAACGAACCTAATCTAACTCGGATTTTTTTTCGGATTTTTCCTTTCTTTTACGGGAGCAATCAAAATAAAACATCAAGATCAGCACGCAACAAATCAAGCAAGATATCATCCATGTCCATTTTGGAAATAAATTGACAAATCATATCTCGTGCATGAAATTGGATTTGCCAATTTTTAAATAAAATCATGAATCGTATCTCGAGCGTGAGATCGGATTGGTAATTTTTCCATGCGATTGCTAGTCGTATTTCAAGCATGAAATTGAACCATCAATCATATGCACGTTGTAAAATTAGGAAAATTTCCCAATTTGAAAGACTATTTGGGAAACATGGGCCAAGATAACATCATTCGAGAGTTTAATCAAGAATGCAATACCTCAATTGAGCAAACGAAATATTCGAGAATTAATTTAGATGGGAATTTTACCTACCTTGATTGTTGTTTCCTAGTTTGGACGGGTATCAAATCACAAGAATCCCGACCAACTTTGCTTCACGGTAGCTAGTTCACGATGGCGTCTTGGGAATCGCACACGACACTCGACGGTGGAAAGGGCTCTCGGCTCAGTAAGGGCTGCGTCAATATTATCGGACACAACCAAAAGTGGACTTTCTTATTTGCCGATCGTCCCCTCTTAGGAGCCTTTCTATATTTTAATATAACCCGCCAATACAGTTCCTTTGACCCCCCGTTTGAAGCTGTCCTCTTAACCTGCAGAGGCAAAAAATATTTAATACGAAGAGCGCCCAAGAGGCTTTTGGTGTGACACGAGCCTAGCAACGCCACCGATGGTAGGATGAAGCAGGGGCGGCGCGTCGAGATGGGGGAACAGCAGCTTCGTTGTCCGCACGGCGAGACCATAAAAGCAGCCCCATCGTGTGGCAAGGCCACAACAGCAGCGGAGTTGCCCGGTGCAAGGGACTCGCGATGACCAAATTTGGCTGTTTTAGCCGTGAAACTTCAACGTCAGAGATGGCTTGAATGGACTGAGGTGTCTACAAAACAGTACTTTGAGGTGCGGCAGCAAGAGACTCTTCGCGTGTATATTTTTATTCAAGCTCCTAACCGGTCAAAATAAAACATTCCCTTTTTCTTACCAGATTTTTATTTGAAAGAATCAACTCAAAATCAAGGAAAGCATCCAATCACCCAAAATATTGGCTCGGTGCATGGTCGGGGGACCAGACAAAGCGGTGGCGGGCAATGGATCAACAAAGCAGTGCTCGTGGTGATGGGGGCCGGCCCGATGGTGTCTTGGCCAAGGAAAAAACGGCTCGGTGGGGACTGCTCCTCAATGACAAATCGGAAGAAACCGTGGTGGGCATTGCTCGCGGTGTCGCAAGAGAATCTGTTGCACTTCCGGTAAGACCCAAACAAACCTGCAAGTAATTCAAATTGGATCCAACGAAGTCTTTGACCGAGGAAAACAGCCTTCTCTCTCTCACTCTTTCGTGGCCTTGTATTCTATTGTGTGGCCTCTCTCAAAACCCTACACAAATTAATCTATTTATAGGCCGCGAATTAGGGTTTTTAATCTTTCCAAATGGGTATCCACAAAAATTCTTTTTCCAAATGCAATATTCATTTTGCCGAACGCAATATTCGTTTTTCCACTTGCTCTATCCAAAAAATTCCATCATATCTCGGAAAATTTCAAATTCTTAATTTCACAAGATAATTTCCGATCATAAAAGAAAAAAAAAAAGGGCCTGGGCCAATTCGCTCACTTCATAAGCTTAGTCTGACCTGTCAATTTAAACTCATTCGCCACTGGTCTAATAAATGCAAAAAAATGCAAATACACCTAAATCTATATGCTATGTAATTAATTAATTAACTAATATTTTTTTGGGGTTAAAATTAATCCCTAATTTTTTTAATGCGATAAATGAATAAATGGGTCATCAAAATTTAGGTGTCAACATATTTTCATTGTGAATTTAATGAAGAGTCGTCAACTACAATTCATGGAACCAAACTTGATATTGATTTCTCTCAATTACCAATGGAGGTAGAGATCGGCACTTGTTAAACTCGGATTCTTTTTTTGCAGTTTATTTAGTTGCTGCTGGGTGTCCTGTTATCCCACACACGAAAACGTGGTGGTAATGTAAGGTATAACATTCTCATCATCTGTGTCATGGCCATCGGTGATCTTGCTGATCTGGTTTTGCTGCACCAGTGAGTGAGTCCAGAATCTTGATAATATGCTTCTCTTTTCTGGTTTGATCTGTGGTTGCATCAAGGCCAACTGACTAATGTGAGAACCAACTGCCCACCAGCTTGCTATTTTGCACCCAGAAACTCAGAGACTTTCCAACCATGTTGCTAGTCTCGGATTGCCCTTCGGGATCAGCTCTGTGGAAGTGCCTCGCAGATTCTGTATCTATGCCTTACAAAAAAGGGAAAACGAAGCAGGACTTTCCCCGTTTTGACACGGAACCAAAGCAAGATTTTCACTGCTTTGGATGTCTCCTCCCTTGGACAAAGCCTGAGCAGAAGCAGAGCCCACCCCATGTAATTGGGTTAATGCTCTCCTGGCTTTATGTATCCAGTATTCAATACTGAAGTATCTTGTGCCGTGTGCAGATATGGATTGCATTCTTGTGCCTTGTGTATCTGAAGAGCTTGTCAAACTCGACTTTGGATTCAAAGTATATATCTCTGAAGTCGTTGCAGAGCCAAATCTAGTCTCAAGGGGCTCTTGCTCTGTGCAGACCTCCAAGAAAAATACAGGCTAATGTTTCTCACTACGCTTACAAGGACACAGCTCTGAAGTCGTCTCCATTTGGCGATGATTGATGATATCAGGAAGTCACGAATTTGGTTTGCAGGAATCCCAGTTCCACAGTTTGATCCCACTTGTGATTGTCTGTGTTCCTTTCTCTGTGGAAGCATGAATGAGAGGTCACGGAAGGAATTTGTCACAGGAAGCAAAAGCAAGGACTTGATTTCCATTTATGCCAAAAGGTTGGCGTTTCTCCTTCTACATCGTATATGACAGGATATATGAATGGATCAGTGGGTCACCAAAATTAAACAAATGTCAGCAGACCAGAAAGAAGCTGTAACTATAAAAAAAAAAAAAAAAAAAAAAAAAAAAATGGAGCAGTAGGAGAAGATATATCCCGACCCTCCTCAGTCTGCTTTTTCAGTTCGGGTTATGAACAGTAGGAGTTCCAGTTCGGAACCCAAGAGCTACCTATGATGGTCAGGTTTCATGGTGACCTGAGTCGATCCAATCCGACCCGTTGACATCCCTGAGAAAGGTGGGCTAGAGAGAGAGATGGTGCGGCTGAATTCCTGCCCAAATACTCCTCACTTCAAACATGGAGGGAGGGAGAGAGAGGGGTTGCAATGTCAAGTCGAATAGACAGAGCTAAGCTCTCAAAAGTAATACCTCTCTTTTTGTTTGTTTCCTCGGTTATCATAATCAACATGAAATTTGGGCTGCACTTGGTTCTTGCTATAATGCCTCTCCTAACGTAATTAATCAAAAAGTTTATCACGGAAAAAAGAATATGATGGGATTTTACTCAGTCCACCTTTGATTAAAAAAAAACTGTATTTTCCAACATAGTTTGTGATAATATTGTAGCGTATACATCTACTATCGTTATATTTATTGTTACACCCCTAGTCCTACGAGTATAAGAAAATGATAAAAGGTTATCCTCCTACCTAAAGGACGCAATTTCAAGTACAAACTAACATAAACTCACCGTCAAATTGTATATTCATTTAGTTCAGGTATATATCTCCCCCAAAAGTCGAACTACCAAAGTTTTCCCGCCAATAGGGCTCTCCCCAATTTGCTGTTAACTAAAAGACCTAAAAATGATTTAAGATGAATGTTATAAGCAATCACAGTGAGTAGTACATAACTTTTCTAAGTAGATCAAATTCTAATATTTTGGTATCCACCACATGCTCTTTTTTCGGCTGCAGGAGTATTTTAGAAGGGCGCTTTCTTTATTTCACGAAGAGAATCCTCAATTCGCCCGGCAATGTTAGGAAGATTTACACGTCTCGGTGGCTGCTGAAGGTATCGAGAACTGGGAAAGTAAAGAAGCAAGCTAGGTCCGACTCGGATTCGGACTCTTAACAATGAAAAGCTCGCTTCTAAGAACTGGATTCTCATGGTGCCGATAATCAGCTTCTCTCCCGCAGAGAAAGGAGCTGTTTCGTACAGTTTCCTGCTGAAGCTCTTGAAGGCGGCCAGCATGCGTCTTCTTCTTCAAGAATGGAACTGGCCAAGAGATTGGGGATTCGAATGGACGAAATGACGCCGACTGAAATGGCGGGCCTCTGGTGCCTAAAGTCCATGCCGGCAAGAGACTTGCACGTAATGTACATGGGGATACGCTTAACGGGGTCAAATTTGATTGATTTTTTATGAGAGAAATAAGTTCGGCAAAAATTTAACCCAGCTAAAGTTAGTGCTTTTCAAGAGAATTGGGCTGTAAGTTGCCAAATATACCAACATGCCAACAAAATAACAAGTTACAATTTCTTTTTCTTTTTTTTTTCAAAGTTTTTCATCAATGCGACTTAAGACGACTACAAAATCTCATTATCATACGTAAAAGAGAATCACCAATCCTAGTTGTTCCCAATGCAAATCCAGTGGCCATTCGAAATGCAAGTCCAATGGTCATTCCGAGGTTTCTATCACTCATGGATCCATGATGATTTTGAGTATGATCAGTAGATCCAGAATAACTTTGACTCACCAAACAAGGGGAAGCATGATCACCATATAGTTTGATTCCTTCAAAACTTGAATTCGGAAAGGTTGGGAATTGGCCCCCGTTAGGAATTGGTCCAGACAAATTGTTATATGCCACACTGAACTTGGACAGAAAGTTGAGACGAACTAATGAAAAAGGCATACCTCCCGATAGATTGTTGTAAGACAGATCAAGAGTCTCTAGGCTAGTCATTCCAAAAAACATGTCAGGAATCGAACCTGATAAGAAGTTATTCCTCAGATACAAGATATGGACATTTTTTAAATTCCCGATATCGGGCCAGATTGATCGGTTGAGAAAGTTGCATCCAAGTTCCACAGTCGGTGGAAAGCTCGTAACTTGATTGTACTGCAGCCCCCTTACGCTCACATTCCTCTTCATGAAGAGTGGGAAATCGGGAGAAGGTTCAGCCATTGACAGATTTCTGTTGATGAGGCCAGGCAATCCTGTAATCTCTTTTGGGATCTCGCCCACAATTTTCTTTTGAAGTTTTATTAACATGACTTAGGATGATTACAAAATCTTGTTATCACACGTAAACACGAATCACCGATCCTAGTTGCTCCCAATGTAATTCCAATGGCCATTCCGAATGCAAGTCCAATGATCATTCCAAGGTTTCTATCACTCATGGCATGATCGGAAGATTTAGAATGATTTCTACTATAATTGGCTGATCCAGGATGACTGTGATTCGCTGGGCAAGGAGCACAATGATCACCACACAGTTTGGTTCCTTCAAAACTCGAACTGGGAAAGGTCGAGAATTGACCCCCTGTGGGAATTGGCCCGGACAAATTGTTATATGCAACACTAAACTTGGACAGAAAAGTGAGGCGCACTAACGAGGAAGGTATACTTCCAGACAGATTGTTGTAAGACAGATTGAGAGTCTCTAGGTTAGTCATTTCGGATAAACTGTCCGGAATCGAACCTGATAAGAAGTTATTGCTAAGAACCAAGATATGGACATCTTTCAAATTCCTGAACTCCGGCCAGATTGATCCGTCAAGAGCGTTGCCTCCGAGATCCACAGTCGATGGAAAGCTTGTAAATCGTTTGTACTTCAGCACCCCCGAGTTCATATTCCTTGGCCGGAATATTGGAAAAACGTGAGAAGGTACCGAGATTGACATATTCCTGTGGATGAGGGCAGGCAATCCGGTTATCTCTTTTGGGATCTCGCCCACGAACGAGTTCTTTGATAAGTCCAGATAAAAGAGAGATTGGAAGTCGCCGATCCACAATGGGATCGTTCCACCCAATCTGTTCCCGGACAAATCCAGCAACTGCAAACGGGTGCATCCACGTACCCACCGGGGCATGGAACCCCTCAGTCGACTACGCGCCATCATAAGAACCTCAAGCTTTGGAAAACTCAAACTTGCATCGCCAGGCAATTCTTCATCAAAATAATTTAGAGTGAGAACCAACACTGTCAAATTGCTGCAGTGCTGAAGGATCCCGAGTGCAGATGATATGTTCGATAGGCTCATATTCGATATCAACAGGTAAGCGAGGCTGGAGAAGTTCTTGAAGCTTTGAGGTATCGGGGTTGTGAACTTGTTTCGTGCAAGGTTCACTTTCTGCAGCTGCCGGCAATTGGGCAAATCCTCAGGGAAAGGACCCCCAAAATTGTTGGAACCTAAATCCAGAATCTCCAGACTGCTCAATGACGAACAGTTAAGACCTATCCTACCTGTCAGCGAGTTGTTCCACAAAGTGAGAACCCTGAGCGATGGCAAATTGGACAAGGAAGACGGGATGGGGCCCGTGAAGCAATTGGCATGAGCTATGAAGTACTGCAGCTTCTTCATCTTCTGAAACACATCCGGAATTGACCCCGTGAATCCGTTTGTTGACATTTCCAGCTGAACCAGTTCCGTGAGATTTCCGATCCTGAGATCGAGCGGCCCAGAAAACGAGTTTTCCTGGAGGCTCAATTGGACCAACTGACCCAGAGTGAGGATATCTTCACTGATCCCGCCCGTGAGACTATTCTTGGCCAGAGAGGTTCTGCAATGAGCTACAATTGCCGAGTCCTGGCGGGACAACATCAGAGAAACAATTGAAAGCCAGATTAAGCACCTGAATGCCAGTCGAGTTTGCACAGATCCACACGGGCAGAGACCCATTGAAAGAGTTCTTAGAGATGTCGAAAACACGGAGCGAAGGCAAACTGGCACTTTTGGGGACCGGTCCGGAGAATTTGTTGCAGCTGAGATTGAGGACCTGCAAATTAGGGAGATGGAGAAGCGATTCGGGGAGTGTACTCCTGAGGAAGTTGTGAGAGAGATTGAGGAATTTCAGCTGATCCAACTTGCCGAATGAGTCCGAGAGGTTGCCCGCAAGCTTCTTGCTTGTGAGGACCAACTCGACCACTCTGCCCGAACTGGAGGGACGGTCTCTCGGGCCAAGAGAAGATGAAGACTCGCACACTACGCCCTGCCAGTCACGGCAATTGGCGGACACATTGATTCCCCAGCCGTCGACTGGGGACTCAAAGTTGCTCATCAAGTCTAGCAATGCTTCGGAATCACTCGAATTGCATACAGGGTCCTCTAGAGAGTGCAGGACCCGCGTTTGGAGGCATAGCCAAGAGATGGCAACGACCACCCACAGCAAATGTCGAACACCCATATGAAGAAACAGAGCACCCGAAAGAGAACCCCAAAATGATTGATTGCAGAAACGGTACGAGACAGTAACAGTGGAAAAGGGCCACGGATGAATTAAACGATGGAGAGACCTATCTTGAGAAGGATCAAGATTAGCGAATCGCGAGAGCAAATCAAAGTGGGGGTGTCCCTTCTGCTTCCTTTTATGGCTTTCTTTCTTGCTTACTGTGAACAAAATAGATAAGAATGAAGAAAAGAGGGGTTGTGGAGGGAGAAGTGGACTAGAGAGAGAGAGATTGTGCGCTTTCACCTTAACGCACTTGTTAAGTGCGAATCCAACCCAACATGCTGTTCCTCCTCGCCACTTTCAGACACAGAGAGAGGATGCAAACGATGGAGGAAGCGAGATGGACAGAGCTAAGCATTCGTTCACGAAGGTGGTGCTCAACTGGAAGGAAGAGGAGGAGGAGGGTGAGGAGCGAGAAACCACAGAGCCCCCGCGAGAGAGGTGTAATATTGTGGTACTTCCTGTTACGAAATCGCACGTCGATTCCAGAAAAATAACACTCGCAAACAATTCACCAGACATAATATAGTAATAAAATAGCAGAATCAGATGAACACGCCAGAAAATTTGTTATCGAAGTTCACCCAAACCTGGGCTACGTCTCCGTGCAGAGGCACTCTGCAAATCCACTAGACTTTGGAAAAGTTGGAATACAACGACGATTTTCTCTCAAGATCAGGGCACAAAGAGATTGAGAACTCTCATCAAGAAAAAACTCACTTTTTTCTTCTCTCTTTTTCTTGCCTCTCTATTTCCTTTTTTCAGTGTCTTCACGGCTAGGATTTTGCCATCGCTAATATATAGGTAACACTTTTAACCTAAAAGGAAATCTAATAGAAAAGATAAAAAAAGCCCCTAAAAACAAATATTTGGCTTTATCTATAACAATCTCCCACTTGAAGACAAATATACCAAAGCACCAAGCAACTTTGCATCCATCTTCTTCAAAAAATAGTAGTTGAAAAACTTGTGCCTCTGCGATACTCCTCATCAATCAACATGGAGTAATACCAATGGTAGTAGTACAGAAAATATGCTTCTCTCTGTCTACTACCTTGGTCATCATGTCAGCTGGATTCTTCGAGCCATCAATCTTTTGTAGATTTAATTCATTATCTTTCAATGCTGACCTGATAAAGTGATAACGCTTCTTGATATGTCTAGTCCTTGAGTGATAAGCTGCATTCTTTGCTAAGTGCACTGCACTTTGACTATCACTCCACAATGTACTGACTGGCTGTTTTCGATGTAATTCCTCCGTATAATCTTGTAACCACATGATTTCCTTGGAGGCTTCTGTAATCGCTACATATTCTGCCTCTGTCGTCGATAAAGCCACTATCTTTTGTAGTTGAGATACCCAACTCACTGCTATACCTGCAACTGTAAAGACATATCCAGTGGTACTCTTACCACTATCTCGATCACCCGAATGATCTGCATCTACATAACCCTGCAACTTTAGAGATGTACCATCACAACAAAGTGAGTAATTTGAAGTACCTGCTAGATATCTCAATATCCATTTAACTGCATTCCAATGCTCTCTGCCTAGGTTCTGCATATATTGACTCACAACTCCCACTGCTTGTGCAATGTCTGGTCTCGTGCTCACCATGGCATACATCAAACTCCCCACTGCTGATGCATATGGAACTACCGCCATCTCATCTTTCAAAAGTTGAGTGTTTGGATACATATCCTTGGAAAGTTTGAAGTGACTCGCTAGAGGATTTGCAACCGGTTTTGCCTTGTCCATGTTAAATCTCTTTAACACCTTGTTCACATAGTCTTCCTGCGACAACCATAATTTCTTATTTTCCCTGTCTCTGATGATTTTCATGCCTAAAATATTCTTGGCCTCTCCCAAGTCTTTCATAACAAACTGTGATGATAACATCTTCTTCACTTCTACGATTCTCTTCATATTGGAACTAGCCACAAGCATGTCATCCACATATAAAGATAGATACACAATGTCACCATCATCATATTTGCGAAAATAAACACCGTGATCAGACTCACAGTGTGCAAATCCTTTTTCTTGCATGAAACCATCAAATTTTAAGTACCATTGCCGCGGAGCTTGTTTCAAGCCATACAAGCTTTTTTTCAAGCGACATACCATGTACTCCTTACCTTTGACTTCAAAACCCTTAGGTTGTGCCATGTATAATTCTTCATCTAAGTCACCATGTAAAAACGTTGTTTTTACGTCTAACTGCTCAAGATGAAGATCCTCCACTGCAACTATACTTAGCAGAACTTTAATTGATGTCATTTTCACTACAGGTGAAAATATCTCGGAGTAGCCGATCCCTTCTTTTTTAGAAAAGCCCTTGACTACAAGTCTCGCCTTGTATCTAATACTACCATCTGCTTCATTCTTAACCCTGTACACCCATTTGTTTAATAAAGCTTTTTTACCTGTGGGCAACTTGGTCAACTCCCAAGTTTTGTTCTGAAGTAATGAGCTCATCTTGTCTTTCATAGCACACTCCCACTGCAAGTGAGACGTGTCTGCCTTTGCCTCATCGTAAGTCTCCGGTTCCCCCGAATCTGTATATAAGACATGGCTCAAAACAGTATTAGCAGATGGATCAAAAATTACCTTTGGCTTTCTCACACGTGTTGACCTTCTCAAGACAGGTACTTCAAGGTCATTCGTTTGCTTCGAATCACTACGTTCTTCTTGAACTACCTCTTCACTGATAATAAGCTCATCTTGAACCTCTCTTTCAGGTGAACTTTGATCTACTGGAAACATCTTCACAGGCATTATGTCTAATTCAACATACCTTGGTTGTACTACCTTCTCATGCTCTGTCTCTGTCTGACGATCCTTGTACATCTTTTCTTCATGGAATACCACATTGCGACTGTGGATGACTTTGTTATTCTCATAATCCCAAAGTCTATAGCCATACTCGTCGCCACCGTATCCGATAAAGATGCACTTCTGGGACTTAGCATCAAGCTTTTTTCTATCCTCTCTGTCAATTAAAGCATATGCAATACAACCAAACACCTTTAGATGTGAATAATTAATCTTCTTACCTGACCACCGCTCTTGTGGTATTTCTCCATCCAAGGCACTAGATGGACTTCTGTTGATAAGATAAACAACTGCATCAACTGTAGCGGCTCATAAGTGTAGCGGGAGACCCGCGTGTAGTCTCATGCATCTCGCACGTTCTAGAATAGTTCTGTTCATTCTTTCAGCTACACCGTTCTCTTGAAGAGTTCTAGGAACAGTTTTTAGCCCGTGTATGCCTTCTCGGCTCAAATAATTTGCAAATTCTTTACTTGTGTATTCACCACCATTATTAGATTTCAAAACTTTAATCTGATAACCTGTTTCTTTTTCTACCATGGTCTTCCACATTCTGAATATCCCGAATACTTCTGATTTTTCTTTAAGAGCATAGACCCAAGTCTTTCTTGTTGCATCATCAATGAATGTGACAAAATATCTCTTACCACCATAAGAGAGTTCTTGAGCAGGTCCCCATACATCAGTATGAACCAACTCTAGCTTCTGGCCTTTATTTTGTCGCCCATTCAATTGAAAACTAACAGCCTTCTGTTTTCCATAAATGCAACTCTCACAAAAATCTAACTCAACTTTTTGTAAACCCGGAAGTAATTTCCTCGAGTGTAACTGCTTTACACATTTTTCACCAAGATGTCCTAAACGATAATGCCAAAGAGTAGATAAATTACCTGTAGCCATTATAGTTGCAACCATATCACTGATATTGTCTCCTTAGAGGAGAAGGTAAAGTGTACCCGTACGCTTTCTCTTTGCTACTACTCTTACCCCTGAGGTTATCTTCCACTCTCCACAGCCAAAGGTTATTACCAAACCTTCTTGGTCAAGTTTACTAGTTGAAATCAGATTTTTCTCTAATTCTGGAATATGCCTAGTTTCACGCAAAACTAGACGTCCTCCACCTGAGATGTTCACAGTCACAGTTCCTTTCCCAACAATTGGACACATGTGGCCGTTTCCCACAACCACTTGTTCAAAATCTCCACTGGCATAATCATCAAATATGTCTCTTTGCGAGGTGCAATGAAAAGAAGCGCCAGAATCAATAAACCATTTATCTGTTGTCAAGTCAAACCCTGCAGACAAACACAAGTTATCTAGCAAAGATTTATCGCTAACTACATTAGCACCTTGATTCTCATCTTGCTGCTTCTTTTTGTAGGCTTCACACTGAAACCTCCGGTGTCCGGTTTTGTGACAAAACCAACACTCATCTTTTGCAACCTGTCTCTTACCCCTTGATTGTGATCTGCCACGACCGCTGAAATTTCCTCTACTTTTACTTCTTCCACGGTTCTCCACTGCAAGTGCCGTTGAAGATGTAGATGCAGAAAAATTATCTCCACCTGAGACTTTCCTTCGCATCTCTTCATCCATGATACTACTCACAGCATCATCAAGAGTTAAATCATCCTTCATGGTGCTCGAAATTCCCTGCACTGCGGTATTGTAGCTTTCTGGAAGAGAACATAAAAATAATAAAGCTTGAAGCTTCATATCTAAATTTATGCCTGCGGATTCCAATTGACCCGTGACCTGCGTAAAACTATTAATATGCTCTGCCACGGAACCTCTACCAGATAACTTCATATTAACCAGTTTCTTTAGCAAAAATACCTGATTTGATGTGGATGGCTTCTCAAAAATATTCGTTAGAATATCCATGGCTTCTTTTGCAGTTTTTGCTTTCGCGATGTGGTATCCTGTCTTTTTCGTCAACCCTAGACGAATCGCACCTAATGCTTTTCGATCAAGAATTTTCCATCCGGCTTCTGCTGTCGGATCCACTTCCGCCATCTCGGGTTTCCAACCCTCAAGTGGTGCATAGAGATCTTTTTGATAAAGATAATCCTCTATTTGTAGTTTCCACCATCCGAAATCCTCTCCACTGAACTTATCGATTCTGATTTTATCTTCTGCCATCCTGTTTGCTTTCAATCGAACGTCACCGAAAAACCCTCGATGTTCTCGATTAGCCAACCTAGGCTCTGATACCAGTTGTTACGAAATCGCACGTCGATTCCAGAAAAATAACGCTCGCAAACAATTCACCAGACAGAATATAGTAATAAAATAGCAGAATCAGATGAACACGCCAAAAAATTTGTTATCGAAGTTCACCCAAACCTGGGTTACGTCTCCACGCAAAGGCACTCTGCGAATCCACTAGACTTTGGAAAAGTTGGAATACAACGATAATCTTCTCTCAAGATCAGGGCACAAAGAGATTGAGAACTCTCAATCAAGAAAAAACTCACTTTTTTCTTCTCTCTTTTTCTTGCCCCTCTATTTCCTTTTTTCAGTGTCTTCACGGCTAGGGTTTTGCCATCGCTAATATATAGATAACACTTTTAACCTAAAAGGAAATCTAATAGAAAAGACAAAAAAGTCCCTAAAAACAAATATTTGGCTTTATCTATTACACTTCCTCCGTCGACATCTCATGAAGGTCTTTCTGCTGACAATACAAACAGGAACATTCGTTAACCTTGCCGGGACATTTGTATTTGAAAACAAGCACGTGAAAATTGATTCGATTTGATCGAGTTGAGGAATGAAAGTACCATGGAATATTTTACGATGGCGATCAAAACGTGCTATATCGCCCCCATTTAGCTGCCTCCAAGTTAGACTCTGCACTCGGAACACTTTTAGTGCTGTGGGGTGGCGATCACTCTCTTTCTCAGAAGAACTTCACATCTATACAAGATGATTGGACGACCATTGTATCGTGAATCGACAATTATTTTAAATTAGGGCGCCACGGAGTTAGTCTTCCTTTCTGCTTAAAATATTTATATTTGGTCTAAAAAGGTGGTGTTTGTTTCCTTAATTCATGAATCTACAGAGGAGTTCAGTTTCTTTACGTCTTGATGCAATGGTTTGTTGCGCTTCAATAATCAAAACAGCCATGACAAGGAGCTTAAGCATATTTTCAAATGTGAATGCAAGAGGAAATGAACTTCGATGGTTGAAGAATCGTCGCATCGATAACTAGAACTATTCATCTATTGATTCCAACATCTGGTCTCATGTATCGTCGTAAAAATCAGCTTTAGGATCAACAAAGAAGTCCTTTGCGCTGCCCGATTATGACAACACAGACGATGAATTATGAGAGACGATGAAAAACTTAGAGAGGAGAAAAGCGAAACCTCATCTATTGATCGACAAGGAAAAAGAGGAAGATGCCGGAGCTGTTCAGGTTTCCTTTTCTGTATTCGTGAGTGTGTTCAGTGTTCCGCAAACACATTAGTGAACTTGTTTCGAAGCCAAAACAATCCAAGTAAACGATACATAGTCAGCTAGAACAACTGAGTTTGAGAAATGATGTAAACAAAAAAGACTCCGCAGCCCTAAAAATTCCTTTGTTTTCCTGCATCTACATCAGTCTGTTACAACCTTTATTTGCTCTTTCTTGGCGACCCACTTGAGTCTAAAGAAATTTTTTTGCTGACATCAATAAATCATGGGGTTGAGCTGACCCTACTTGCTGATTCCCTGTACTAAGGAGGAGATATTTGGATCTCTGTTTCGTTCTGTTTTTCGAGGGGGTGTTTCAGTCTGGGTCGTATTCTAGTTTCTTGCTTGAATTGATTGCTATCAATTTTCTTACACTGGTTGATTGCTTCCTGATAATTGGTTGCAAAGTGCTGGAAAAGTGAATCGAGGTTTGTCAATCTCCTCGTGAAAGGGATTTGGCTCCCGGTTCAATTCGGGTTCAGCAGGAGTGATGGTTTGTGGCGGTTTGCTCCTCCGGAGGCTCATCACTTCGTTAAGGTGTGAGAAACAAGCGGCTATGTTTTGCACTGGAGTTATGGCTGAGAGTGAGTTAATGTTGTTTTGCATCTTGGTGCGACCTGAATCCAGGAATCATTAAATAACGAAAGGAAAAAAACGAGCTCAAACTCCATGTTCAGTTATGTGTTTTTGATGGATTTGGGCTTTTGACTCGAAACTGAACGGAACCGTACCGTTTCTTTTACTTACATACCCGAACCGAAAAGACTCGATTTTTTTGTTCGATTTGGGTTCGAATTTGGTTTGGTCAATTCTATTTTACACTGCGGGGAGTTGGTTGCAGCCTCAGGAATGTAGAGGATAGGGGGTCATCATCGGCAGCGAGCTGGGGAGAAGTCCTCATGCGGTGGGCGGTGACGGTGACAGCGGCCGGTAGCGGTGGTGGATGAGCTCGGTCTGATAGTTTCGGAAGGGCCGAGATTTTATTATTTAGTTCTGAGTAATCTAGGAAAGGAAATGACAAACTTGGGAATGAGAAGGATAAACGGTTAAGTAAAATCAGCGTGCAAAAGGGGTCTATAGAGCTAAAACTCAAGGTGCAAAAAATGTATTTCTAAATAGAATTAATACCACTTAAGACCAAAAAAAAAAAATTAGAATTAATAGCACAAAAAACTCTAATCTCGTACGCCCATCATAAATTTACCCCCAACTAAATTTTTGAACACCAAAAACTCTCAAACTAATATGTCTATTACAAATTTGCCTTAAACTAATTTTTTAATCACAAAAAACCTCAAATCAGTATATTGTAACAAATTTACTTTTCATTAGTTTCCGTTAAATTAAATTAATATTGCGAAAAATCACAATCTAATATATAAATTTGTCACTAATATACTAATTTTGGGTTTTTGATAATAAAAAAAAATTAGTTTGGAATATATTTGTCATGAATGAACCAATTTGAGGTTTTTTATAATATTAATCCTTCTAAATTTAGAGATAAGAAAATCATTGGTGAGAAAAAAATGTTAGGCATGTTTTCAGCATTCTCCTTATAATCTTGTTCTAAATAAGACACCGAAACTTTTGAAGTTTGGGTTGATTGAGAATTCAATTCGGAATTTATCTCAGTTCCTATTCCGAAGTGCTAGAGTCCAATCTTTATTCTTGGGTTGAGGTTTGAAATATATTTAAAGCTTGTGGACTAAGATTATGTAATTAAAAGTATGCCCTATAAAAATAAAAATAAAAGTACTGCCACGTCAAACCAAAATGACTTTAATAAATTTGAGCTGTCCAATTTGCTTTTTGTTGAAGTGTTCGAGGGGCTAAACTTTACCTAAGTTTACAGGATCCTAAATTTGAAAGATCGCTGTTCTATTAAAGGCATCAACTTCATACATCGCATGCTGATTTAGACTACTAACTAATATATCAATTTGGGATATTTTATAGTCAAAAAATTAATTTAGAATAAAATTATTATAAGTATACTAGTTTGAGATTTTATCTTCCTAAATATAGAGATAAAAAAAAAATTGTCAGTGAGAAAAAAATGTTAAATACGTTTTCGGCATTCCCCTTGTAATCTTGTTCCAAATTAAATGCCGATACTTTTGAATGTTGGGTTGGTTGAGATCTCACTTTTGGAATTTATCATAATGCCCATTCCAAAGTGCCAGAGTCCAATTTTAATCTCGGATTGAGGTTTCAGATATATTCAAAGCCTGTGGACTAAGATTACATAATGATAAGGATGCCCTTGAAAAAAATACTGCCACTTCAAACCAAAATGAATCTAATAAATTTGAACCGTCCAATTTACTTGCTGTTGAAGTGTTCGAAAGGTTTTCTTTCCGTAAGATTATAGGATCCTGACTTTGGAGAATCGTTATTCTTACAAAGGCATCAACTTCATATATCACGTGTTGATTTGGACTACTTACAATATGTGCCTAATCACATATCCAACTTTCTCAAATTAAACTTTTATGTGATTTTGTCTTATCTTTTTTATTTTTTTTCCCAGCATGAATAACTAAAATCTTCCATTTTGACTAATCATTACAGAGACACATAAATCGTTAAGTTCACGTACATCAAAGAAAATGTGTTACTAGAGTCTAGAATGATGGCATATGTTCATATTTGTGCCAGGGTTATCCAACATCAAACTTAGAAGAACTCTCTTGCGCGCATACCCATCGTTGCCGTGGGTGGCAGTCGTTGCCATCACCCCCATCGTTATAGACTCGGAACGGGGAAAACAAAGTGAATTACTCTCCATCAATTCTAAAATGGCTTATTCGCGATTAAAGTCACACTTTTGGAAAAGCAAAAGGGAAAGAACACCGAAATCAAAAGTGAAGACTCTGATGCAACAGGTTCCACTTTTTGCATGTAGAAAAGCTTCGCGGTAGGAGAGCTCAAATCATTTAACCTCTGATCATGCTAATAACCCTGCTAATATGACCTGACCGTTACTTAATAAGAGATTTTGAAGACCATAACTAAAGAAATATTGAAATGTAAATTTATGGCGTATAGTTATTTTATTACGGAATGACGAGGTCGTGTAACATTGAACTCGGAAATTATTTTATAGTTCTTTTTATGGCATTAAAAGTGTTTTCTCTTATTATACTTCCGGCCAAATCCCAAAGATTATGCATAGGTTACACACAAAACATAAATATCCTCACTTTTCAAATGACCCCAGGAGGCAAATGACTTATTTACTCAAGGAATAAAATAACCCATCATTAAGTTTTCTGTCCCTAAAAATTGATAGATTCAGTTGAAATCATCGATTTGAAACACTATCTTTTGGTTTGGGATAAAAGAGAATACAATTTCTTTTTCTTTTTTTTTTTTGTGCTGGAGGAACCGTTTTGACCGACAGCCACAACGTAAACCCTCAGGTAACACTAGTGGGGAAACCACCACCCCGACACCACGCGTCAATCATCTAATAGCCTGCCAGCTCCCTTGCAACGTAAGTTGCAAGGGCTTCGAATTCCTGACCGTCTCTCAAAGGACTGAAGCTTACTCAGCGGAACCACTGCAGCCGATGGTTGAAAGAGAACACAATTCACTAATCACTACTCCCTCAATTTGGGGCGACTTTTTTTCTTTTCTTTTTTTATATTTTCTCATTTAAACAGATAACTTTTTTATTAAATAAAACTAAAACAGTAATCAACATCGTTTGAAATTCTTTGTAGACGTCGTCATTTCATTTTGCGGATGTGCGTCAGTGCTGTTACTCTTTTTTTTGCGTAGGCAACTATTTTTTTTCTTTTATCTTTTAGAATTTGCCACGGTGAAAATATCACTTTTCAATGATACTTGAGGCATAGATAAAGAAAAACATTTTCTATTTGAAATCATTCTAAAAAAATGATTAATTTTTATTTATTTGATAATTTAGAAAAAGTGATTTGTTTTCTTTTTCTCCAATTTAAAATTATTTTTTTAATTTATGAAAAATATTTTCCATAAATCAATTAATTTTCTATCATCCAAACACAAAAAATTGAAAAAAAAATCAATTTTTCTAAAAATAAATGGACCTAAAATGTTAAATTTCAAACAGATGTTTCTTGCAAAATTGGAAACATGGATTTGCCTGTTTTAGGGGGAAAATAGCAGATGGAGAGTGCTTGTGAGGGCGACAGAGCCATTGCCTTCTCATATTTCTCATCTTACTACTATGTAAAAGAAGGTTTTAAATATGCATGGTGTTTCCCCGCCGTTGTTGGAGATCGAACCCAAGACCTCAAAACGTTCGAACCAAGAAAAAAAGAGATCCAAAAACTCAGAGTCATCACCCAAACACCTGACCAGACTCGGACTACACGTGATCAAGAGCCTGGCAGTCAAAACACAATCGAAATGAGCCGGGCCTTATGATCAATATCCAATTTGCCTAGCACAAGATCTTGGGCCGGTCCAGTACTGCCCAACGATCAACTCTATGCGAAATGTTTAGAGTCAATGAATCATCAGTATGAAGTCCGGAAATATCAAGAAGGCGAAGACCGGTCAATGATTAATTAACCTTGATGGTCATAGCCCTTCTTAGCCTCTCCCTTCCGAGCTTACGATCAAAAGAAAAGCACGATGAACTCCACCTGATTAATCATGCTGATCACCGATTAATTAAGACAAGAAACTCAGATAGACACGCTTCGTAGTATATACTTATCTTCCCCAAACCGAACCAGACCACAATTTACACAGACTACAGAAGATCAGATCCGAGGAAGCATGGCTTGTAAACTTACAAAAAATCTAACAAGCCCGCACTCCTCACTACTACACTCGCACGATTGATCTCTCCTCGCTAATTACGATCATGATACATACACAAGGACACGCTGATATACTTGAAACTCGACTCTTAATCACTTAGACAAGAGAGGGAACCAGCGCTCCTGCAGCGAGGACTGGTAGGACACCATGAAGATCAGGAACACCAGCACCGCCGCGACGCCCCACGGCGACCCGCCGGCGCGGTGGAGCGAGTCCTGCTCGGGCATGGCCAGGAAGAAGGGCACCCGGTTCCGGTCCGCCTCGTTCGAGAGGAAGTGGACGAGGAGGAGCAGGACGACGGGGCAGAGCATGAGGAAGAGCTTGAGCTGGGACATCATGTCCTCGACCACCGACTCGTAGTTGATGTACCACGAGAAGCCCAGCACCAGGAAGAGGACGCCGACGAAGAAGCAGAGGTGCAAGGGCGGGAGGGAGAGGTAGTCGGCGTAGTAGGAGTAGTAGCCGTTGTTGCCGTAGTATCGCGCCATTGGAGAGGGACCCTTTGAAGCTCTAAGCTAGAACTGAAGAAAGACACAGAGAGCTCTCTTCTTTTCGTGTCGGATTTGAAGTGGTGAGCGTTTGTGCTTCTTGATGCAGTCAATGAGCGAGAAGATTCAAGAACGTCTCGTCTATTTATGGAGAGAGAGAGAGAGAGGGAGGGAGAGAGTTTTAAAGTTGAAAACTTAGCGAGTTTGACAACTTAGCGAGTTTGACGGGGCGTCAAGGAGAGCTTTACTTAACTCATGGGGATTCACTTTTTCGTGGTGATCTACGATCGGGGCGGTGGGATTTCCCTTTTTTCTTTCCTGTGGCCGAAAGATGCGCAGCTGACAGAGAGGCCATGACCAGTATCGCAGTGCCACGTAACGCCGACCATGAGCCCCCCCGTCACGTGGGTAGGACAGACAATATTGTATTCCTCATATTATATGACTTTTTTTAGGAAATACAAATGTAAGGTGGGAGAGGCGAGGCGAGGCGAGGCAAGTGTGAAAATTCAAGGTCTAGTCAGCACAAACGAACCTGGAATGGATAAGAATTGACATATTTTCAGTTTTTATAGTTAAAGAAAGTCTATTGTAGATTTTCAGACGCATGGGAGCATTTATAATTGACAAGGATATGGTGAAAGGATCGAATTATCTCAAATGCAAAATAATATTGAAAAAGAAAAATTGCACTGCCCATGAAAATCGAACCAAATACATGAAATTTTTCTACCTAACACCAAGCTAAAGAAAACTTTTTATCAGAGTGATGGTCTAATGTTAGTGAGGCTGAGTCTCCTTATGTATAATCACAAGTTCAAGCAATGTCATTGATAAACATATAGCCAGTCTATATCTTGATGAATTGCTATCTCGTGAGAAATATCTTCCAGCTTGCATCAATTGGAAAGTGGTTACAAACTCATCCATTGATCAAACTTCCATTTTTAGATAAATTGAATTGTTGTAATATCTATAACGAATATGAAACCTTACCGCAACACTTGAAGGAGTTGCTACGAATAGCTGTTCATCCCCACCCTTTTACCTAATCATAGAGAAATTCCAACTAATGTGACAAAAAAGTTTGGTTGTATCATACGAATTTTTGGAAAAGGAGAGGTGTATGGGTTTTTTTGCAACGGAAAAGCCGTATTATTGGGGAAGTGGCTTGACTACTGGCGAATCCACAGGACCCCAGCACGTGGCCTATATCACTTTGCGGGTACGCTTTTAATCTTCTCCATGACAACGGCAACAGCTTCATAAACCAGAAAACTTTCCTAGATTATTAGGTTATAAATAATATGGGGGGATATGATGAATCCTGGTACAGAAATTATATGAGAATTTGTGCTTTTTCGAGTATTCCGAGCACGGTTTCTCAAAATTCCTACAGTCAATCACGTCTAATACACTCATTCCATTAAAATACCTATAGAATGTGAGCAAAATTGAGTGACAATAAACGTGAAGTCCTTATTTCTTCTTTCCATCTACTATTGTTTTAAAGCTTCTTAATTTACCAAACTAGCCGTTTCTGTTTTTGTTTTTTTTTTTTCTCAAGAGAAATTAAATAAAAAAAAAAGTATAAAGCCTACTTTGCCTAATCGGCGGAGAATGAGGAGACTTTTTTTTTTACCAATTGGTTTTGGCGAGCTTCACGAGGGACGCACTAAGTCGGAGCATCAATCATTGGCCTTTTGAAAAAGAGGTACTAATTAATCATTATTGCTTTGATTGGGTGCGTGGTTTAAGGAATGTTTAGCTCCCAAGGGATTCGACTGTGGGACATGTTCAAATTATATATATGTCGTAATAAATTTTGCACCGTTGCTCCGTGACTCATCTTATGCCAATACACCATCATATTATCCAATTTCTTTTATACTGAGGCTCCGTTTGTTTTTACTTTTTAGAAAAGTAAGTGATTTGGAGAACATTTCTTAAAAATGATTATTTGTACCACTTACAAAAATAAATGAATAAAAATATTTTCATGCTCTATATTTTCAATTGATTAATCATTTTAAATGATCATTTTTAGGAATATGTTTTCTAAATCATTTATGTTTGGTGAAACAAACAAAATCTCAAATCAAATAATTCCTTTTCTTTTCAAGGCATGTGTGGGGGCAAACTTGAAGTTTTTTTTTTCTTTCATTTTTAATTTAGGAAAATTGAGGAAGCTTTCCTAAATAAGTTTCCTCCGTACCCACGAAATAGATCTTAATTGCACGAAATTTTCTATGCCTCATGGAATGAGGAATCAAACGAGTGTTGTGCGCATAATTCACTTAGACATTTAACTGTCTAAATCAACGTAATGGAATTGATTTAATTTTAGTTGGTGTCAAAATGAAGATTACCTAAGGATGTATGATCCATCTCAATTACTCTATCTAGAGTAAGATGTACCAATCATGAATTTTCATTGAATACTAAAGATTCGTTTGTCTTAAGAAAAAAAAAATTATTTCCAAGAAATTATTTTCCTACTTTCTAATTTTTAAATAAGGGAAAATTAATTGATTTACAGAAAATGTTTTCCATGATTGAACAAATAAGCTTAGATTAGGAGAAAGCCGAGTTCTTATTCTAGTTAGAAGAAAATCACTTTCCTTAAATCACTAAACTAATAAAAACTAACCATTTACATAAAAACATTTTTCTTTATTATCAAGTCTTTAGTAAAACAAACTCACCCCATTAAACGTTGATAGGAACTGTGACCTCCAATCAATTAGTAAAACACACCCGACCCTTGAAAGCCAGACGGAAGCTGTTGATTCCATCCTACTTCGTTGACATGGATTGATGTGGATAACAATTTGACTGAGCTCATATTCATTTCGGTGCCTAATTTCATGGGCAGACCTAACTGATTAATTTACCATATCTTGTGAATATTATTGACGAGGTAGGGCTCACAAGGTACAAAGACCTAGGGGTGGGTGGCCCGCAAATGGAGGCCAACCCATCTGGCCATATCGTAAATGTCAAGGTAAAACCTCCAATATTAGGTATTAGATGTCTATTTCATTGAGTTTTAATGAAGGAAATGTGTTTCTCCTATTTCCATTCTTCTCCTTCTTCCTTAGCAATAGCATGTTGCACAATCGGCCATGCTCGGCCTTCCGCACCAAACCCGGAACATTGTTTTTCAGGGTTGTAGATGTTGTGGTTGGGATGCTAGATTTAATCACTCAATCTACTCTGTCTCTATCTCTAACGTGTGCGCTTAAGCAATGGTACTTTCATGAGGGTGGCTAAAATCGGAGAAAACATAAAGGGGTCGGTAGCTTCTAGTGTCATTTAGATATGGGCTGTAATTTTTTCGCTCCATCAATTGGTTCGAGAAAACTTCTTTCGACTAGGCTCCTCCTTTGTGGAAGTCAGTAAACTTATAATCATGGACATCATACGCATTTATTATAGGGATAGGTGATTAAAAGTTATAAAATTTATTGCAAAAGTATAATTAAATTCTAGAATTTTCAAAAAATACAATCAAATCCTAAAACTTATTGGATTTATTCAGTAAGTACCTCCGTTAACTCTGTCCAATTTAACTACAAGAAAAGATAAATGATTAGGTGACGATATTTAATCTACTGTTAGAATAATTCAAGAATTTAATTGATCTACTATGAGTTTACTAACTAAAAATCTTTAGCGGATACGGTGGATTATGCCACAAAAAACTTAATAACAAATAATTATAAAGTGTCATGAGTTCCAATCTTTCAAGAATTCGTAACTTATAATAAATTGTTATTCTTACAGTAACTAAAAATTTTTATACTAGTAAAACTATAAAAAAAAAAAATGTCAGATGAACTTTTTCTAATCTTTTCTTGAGACAAATGGCACTTATGTGGTATTTTTTTCTTTTTTCTTTTTTCTTTTTTTAAGAGAGAGACGCGGATGTGGCATCTTCTTCTTTGTCAGTCCAGCTTCTTTTGCTTCCTCAGAGCTCGACCTCTTCCATGGCAACGACTTGCGAGCGAAATGCTCCGCCGCGTCCACCGATGCCACCTACGTCATCCAATTGAAGTTCAACAAATTGAAGTTCAACAATGCGTTCGGACTGCTCGGGAACCTTCTCATATGACCTAACGACGGCGCTTTCTAGTCGGAAACTCTCTCGATCTCTCCCTCCCTACGATTGTCTCGTCTGTAGCTGCACCAGAAGAAGAAGCAGATTTCCTCTTTGTTCTCTCTCTCTCTCTATCCTCTTCTCCTTCTTTTCCACGTTAAATGTGCCTCCTCCAATCAAGAACTCTAAAGCGCAAGAGAAAGCTACAAGCGCTCGATTTTCCAATGTCGTGGTCACCAGTTTTGGTGCGATCGTCGATTACACATCTAGATATAGAAAAACGCGACGAAGATTGCAGTCGATGATTTCCACCCTAAGTTCGTTCTCAGAGTGGCCCTACACATTAAGAATTCTGAGGAAGCTGGTCAAAAAATCTTTCTCGGAGTCATTCTTAGACATTTACGTGGGATCATTACAAGCTTGCTACTATGGTTGTTCGTTGTCAACTTGAGCTTGAAGCTCACGGCTTGCTGTGGCCACTCAAGCTCGATTGACCCTCATGGCCATGGAAGAGCTCAAGTGCAAAGGAAGAAGGAGATGTTGAACCAAGGTAAGAAAAGATGCCACATCAGCGTCTCTCTTCAAATAAATAATAAGAAAAAAAAATGTTATGTCGGCACCACACGTCTTAAGAAACATGAGATTAGAGAGACTAGAATGTGTCGATTTGACAAATTTAATGATTTAGTTACACTTTTTAAATGACTCAAATCTTAATTTATACTTTTTTAATTAATTTTAAGACTTTCGGTCTATTTTTATCTTCATTATTAGATAACTCGGCATGTTCGAGGTCAACATGAATAAACCCGTCAATCAAAATTGTTGTTAGAAAAAGGTTGCTAAAATTTGCATTGCCACATGGATCTTCAAGAAAGGCCTAAACAAATTCCGACGTCACATGCCCAAACAAACAAAGCAAAAGCATACACAATACACGTGTCATCATTACCTAACTCTGGATTTCATGTGGGCCCGGCCAGATTTGAGCTCCTGGTATCGAGCCATGTCGATTCAATGGCCGACAGGAAGCGATGGGCCGAACGTCACCTCCCACTTTATTATCTTCTTTTGATTGCATGCACAACAGCTTGTCCTTACACAAGTGGTATCCCATGACTTGTGATCAGTTGGCCACAAGTCGGCGCTTATTATTATTATTTTTTTTTTAACTTCTTTTGAATAACTTTGTTTCGATTTAAAAAAAAAAAAATCTGAAGAGAAAATAATAGGTTACAACGTGTGACTTGCAAGAAAAGGGTACTCAAGACTAAGGCATTCATAATTTTATTAATTTGCAACTCTACGCATTTGATTAATAAATGAGGAAATCCTTCTGAATATAAAAAATTGCTACATTTACGACATTTTTAAATAAAATTTGGTTACATTTAAATATATAGACTCAAAAATTTTAATAGAATAGATTGCGATTCTTGAGAAAACCTCATTTATCATAAGGTTTCTTATTTGTTCTAACCAAAATGGAACAATAACAAAAGAATGATGAAAGGGGGCAATGCTAATTAATATTTGAATGACCACATTTGATAACTTTTTTTGGGACAAGAATAGAATCTATTTATGACTTAAACATCATGGTCTTCTTTGTGGCTCAACTACAATCATTACAACTAGATCTCCATAATCCTCTCCATTGCTCATCACAACACTCGTTTCGGCCATGAGAGAAGCGATGTTAAGTCCACTTAGCATGACATATATAAGGAAGAAGCTCACCTAGTTTGCTCAACTTTGTTGAGACGTTTCCCTCCATATCTAAATCCGTCAGTAATGACACCAGCCATGCAAGTTAGGATAAGTCTTTAACAGGCTACGATTAGGTATCAAGTCTAAAAACCATCATCTCGACCCATTCATGACAAGAAATTACTAAATAGAATTGCATTAGTTATCGTCGGCCTAAAAATTTCTTCCCCAAACAGGACTAAGGCATTCACATTTTTTATTTATTTGGAATTGTATGCATTTTATTAGTGAATGAGGAAATCCTTCTACACATAATAAATGATACACCGAAGACATTTTTAATTGAATTGGGTTATATCTAAAAATATAGACTAACAAATCTTGATTCGGTGAGGTCGCAATTATTGAGGAAACCTCATTTATCATTAGGTCTCTTGTTTGTCCTAACCAAAATAGAATAATGAGAATAGAATAATGAAAAGGGGCAATGGTGATTAGTATGTGAATGATCACATTTGATAACTTTTTTAGGATAAGAACGGAATCTATTTATGACTTAAACATCGCAGTCTTCTTTATGGCTTAGCTACAATCATTGCGACTTGATCTCCACAACCCACTCCACTACGTGTCACAATAACCGCTTTACCATGCAAGAGGCGATGTTAAGGCCACTTAGCATGACATATATGAGGAAGAAACTCACCGAGGTTGCTCAACATTGGTGAGATGTTACCCACCTTATCTAAATCCATTGGTAACGGCACTGGCCATGCAAGTTAGAATAAGTCTTTGACAGGCTATGATCAAGTATAGAGTCAAAAAACCCTCATCCCGACCCGTTCATGACAACAAAATACTAAATAGAACTAGGTTATTTATTGTCGGCATAAATATTTCTTTCTCAAATGGGACTGAGGCATTCATAATTATGTTAATTTGCAATTGTATGCATTTGATTAGAGAATGAGAAAACACTTCTACATATAATAAATGCTACACCGAAGACATTTTTAATTGAATTGGGTTATATCTAAAGATATAGACTAATTCGGTGAGGTCGTAACTCTTGAAGAAACCTCATTTACCATTAGGACTCTAATTTGTTCTAACAAGAACAGAACAATGAGAACAGAATGATGAAAAGGGGCATTGTTAATTAGCATTCGAATGATCACATTTGATAACTATTTTAAGATAAGAACGGAATCTATTTATGACTTAAACATTATGGTCTTCTTTCTGACTTAGCTATAATCATTGCAACTCGATCTCTATAACCCATTCCATTACTAATCACAATACTCACTTCGGCCATGCAAGAGGTGATGTTAAGGCCACTTAGCATGACATATATGAGGAAGAATCTCATCTAGGTTGCTCAATATCAGTGAGACGTTACCCGCCTTATCTAAATCCATCGGTAGTGGCACTAGCCATGCAAGTTAGAATAAGTCTTTGACAAGCTAAAGTCAAGTATTAAGTCTCAAAACCCTCATCCCGACCCGTTCATAACAAAAAAAATACTAGATAGAATTGGGTTATATAGTGTCAACATAAATATTTCTTTCTCAAATGAGACCAAGGCATTCATAATCATGTTAATTTACAATTGTATGCATTTGATTAGAGAATGAGAAAACCCTTCTACAAATAATAAATGCTACACCAAAGACTTTTTAATTGAATTGGGTCATATCTAAAAATATAAACTAACAACTCTTGATTTTTTTTTTTTTGGGTCGAAAACAGAGTTTTGCATTCATTCATTATACTAAACAAGCCTTACAAGTCGACGATGGGTAAAATTCTGAACATAAAATTTCCAAAAGGAAAAGAGGAGGATAATTCACCCAGTTTGCAAGAAGATTTTTGGACCGGTGGGAGTTTGCGAGCCAATCCGCAGCTCGGTTTGCTTCGCGAAGAGTATGCTCGACCGTTACAGCTACACCCCTGACTGATTTAATAAAATGAAGTTCTTCTTTGCACTGTTCAATAATTTCTTTTATGTCCTAGGAGGATTCAGCCCGGCCCATCACAGCATCCACCGTGTTTGAACTGTCACTTTCAACTATCCATCTGCTGCTTTGGACGAAACCCTATCCCACGTGCGTAGCTTCACTTCTGTTCAAGAACTTCAACCCCTGCAATAGAGCTAGGGCTTCGGCGTGCTGGGGAGAGAGCGCCCGGATCTGCTCCGCAAAGCCGTCGGCCACCGTCCCCGACAAGTCGCGCAATATACCGGCAGCCGATCCCGAGAAATCGCCTGGAGACCACGCAGCATCGACGTTCAGCTTCATTTTTTCTTGTTCCGGTGGCTTCCATCTGGTGGGTAGGTTTCGATTAATGGGTTTCTGCCCTTTCTTGGTCTGCCATCTGCTGAATTTTACTTGTTGTGCTAGTGCCAAATCTACCATGGCTGTCGGTTGTGGGGGCTTACCGCGAAAGACCGAATCATTCTGTGCTTTCCGAATGTTCCATAGCACTACAGCAATTTGTTCTTTTTCAGGTAAGATATCGCTCCTTTCGAAAACTTCCAGTAGCCACCTATCAAATCTTGTTATGTTGCTTGGTTTGCTGTTGATCTGGAGTCGAGGGTCTGTCCAGATTTTTTTGGTCCATTTGCAAAGAAGGAAGAGATGTTCTGTTGTCTCCATATGTTTGGCGCAGAGTGTACAATCGGGGTTGGGTAGCATTTTCCTTTTGTACAGGTTCTCCCTTGTCAGTATAGCATCTTGACATAGACTCCATAGAAAAATTCGCAATTTTGGGGGAATATCTAAGCTCCATATCCTTGTCCAAAGGGATCTTGGCGGCTTGAAACAACAAGTTGCTCTGTTTTGTTCTGTTTTTGTGGCATTTGAATGGTTCAAGTTGTACCCACTCTTCACAGTGTATGTCCTTGATTTATTGCCGATCCAAACTAAACAGTCTTCTTTTGGAGTCGGGCTAATGGGTGTCGCAAGTATCTCGTTCGCTACTTGTTCTTCAAATAAATTCAGAATTAAATTTTCCTTCCATACCCGCAAGTCTTCATTGATGAGTTCGGCCACCATCACTGGTTCATTTTGGTTAAGAGGGCCTCCGAGTACTCCAAACTTTAGCCATTTATCTTCTCTGATGTTGATAGAGTTGCCATCCCCTACGGACCATTTAACCTATGATTCTATGGCTTCTCTCCTCGTTAAAATGCTTTGCCATCCCCAAGATGGTCGCTGCCCTTTTCTTGCCTTCCACAAATTGCCATTTGGAAAATAAATGCCTTTCAATATTCTACTCCACAAAGCTGAGGGTGTTTTGGCTAGTTGCCAAGCTTGCTTGCCGAGCATTGCTCGGTTAAAATTTCTCAAATCTTTGAACACCAAACCTCCCTCATCTTTTCTGGTTTACAGTGTTTCCCAATTCTTCCAATGCAAACCCCTTTTTGAATCACTTTTCTGCCACCAAAAAGAAGCAATTCTCTTTTCTATAGCTTTGCAAATGGATATTGGCAATTTAAAAACTGACATTGCATAGTGCAGGAGAGCTTGCACAACGCTTTTTATTAGAATTTCCTTTCCTGCTTTTGAGAGTAATTTTTATTTCCATCCTTCTAACTTCGAGTTTACTCTTGCTAAGATCCAAGCAAACATCTCCTTCTTGGACTGACCCCACTCTGTTGGTATGCCAAGATATTTTCCTGTTTTTTCTATGATTGGAACCCTGAGTTGCTGTGCTAGATTTCTTTTCAGAGATAATGGACAATTGCTGCTGAAACATACCCCTGATTTGTTTAAATTAACTGCTTGGCCCGATGCAAAACAATACTGGTTTAGAATATTGGCTAGATTTTGGCATTCTACAATAGTCCCGTTCAAGAAAAATATGGCATCATCAGCAAAGAGTAGGTGAGATAGTGTAGGGCAGAACCTGTTTAGCTTTATTCCCTTAATGCTTCCATCTTCAAGGGCATTGTGCATCATCCCAGTCAAAACATTTGCCATTATGATAGATAAATATGGGGAGAGCGGGTCGCCTTGTCGCATTTCTCTTGAAGGGGTGAAATATGGGGTAGGCTCCCCATTTATCTTCATACTTAGAGACACTGTTGACACACATTTCATGATAAGGGATACCCACCGCTCACAGAAACCCATTTTCAGCATGCAATCCCTCAAAAAGTCCCATTCGATTCTGTCATAGGCTTTCTGCATATCCAGTTTCAATATCGCCTAGAACTTCTGCTTCCTTTTTGCTATTCTCAATTGATGCAAGACTTCCTGAACTATTAAAATATTGTCTTGAATTTGCCTCTCTTGAACAAAAGCGCTCTGTTCATGTTCTATTATCTCTAGAAGCCAAACCTTTAGTCTGTTTGCCATAACTTTTGAGATAACTTTGTAGCTGACGTTGCACAAACTAATAGGTTTGAATTGGCCTATATTTTATGGGTTTTTTACTTTTGGTATCAAGGAAATATGCATTCTATTAAGGAGAGGATTAAAGGAACCTATTTCAAAGAAGTCGTGCACTAACTGGAAAAAATCCTGCTGAATGGTCTCCCAAGATTGTTGATAAAAAAGCCCATTTAGTCCATCAGGCCTCGGAGCCTTTAAAGAACCCAGCTAAAAAACCGTCTTTTTCACCTCTTCAATTGTGATGTTTGCCATCAGATTTTCATTTATTTCTTCCCTTATTGATCTGGAAAACTGGTTTAGTATTGGTTGATAGTTCCTAGGGCCCACTGAATTGTATAAGTTTCGGTAGAAAGACCCTATGTGTTGTTTAAATGTCGCCGGGTCCCTGCACCAATTGTGATCTTCCATTTGCAGCACTGTAATTCTGTTTTTTTGTCTTCTTTGTACAGTGGTGGCATGGAAGAACTTCGTATTTTTATCTCCCCATTGCAGCCAGTTGATGCATGCTCTCATCCCCCAATATTTTTCCTCTTGTTTCCAAAGTTTTTCTATCTCATCAATAATATGTTGTGCTTCCTGCTTGCTGAAATTTACAGAGTTCTTGTTTGTTATCTTTGTTAATTCTCTGTTAAGCTCCTTAATACGACATGGCGCATTGGTAAATTTTTCCTTACTCCACTTAACAAACTCCATAGAGATATTGTTAACCTTCTTTGAGAAACTTGTCTGGCTTAGTGGCGTTTTGTTCCATGTGCTCTGTATTATCTCTCCACACTCTGGATCTTCTGACCAGTAGGCTTCAAATCTAAAATCTCTCTGTTTTCTCTTGTTTTCAGGATGCAACACCAAGAGGAGAGGGCTATCGTCTGAGCCGATTGCTGGTAGAGCCTGTACTTCAGCAGCAGGGAAGGTAATTCTCCATTCCATTGTACATAAGGCTCGATCTAAACGTTTTTTAACACGGGCCTCCCCCTCTCTGTTATTGGACCAAGTGTAGGCACACCCTTTACTATCCATATCCATTAGGGAACACTCATTCAAGAAATCTCGAAACGCTGCGATTCTATGGTTATCAGCCTCTCTTTTCCCCACTTTCTCCCAAACGTATAAAATTTCATTAAAGTCTCCCATACATATCCACGGTAGAATATTTGAAGACTGGGACTCCTTTAACTTTTGCCATAGTTTTAGTCTCTCCCCAAAGTGCGTCAGTGCATGGAGGAAAGTTATCCTCATTTAATAGCCACTAGCTAGATCTCTGCAATCCACATCAATATACTCTTTAGAATTGTCATTTACCTTTAGCACCACTTCTTTGCTCCATAAAACCGCTAAACCTCCCGCAATTCCTTCCGGATTTTCTAAGAACAGATTTTGGAAATTCAATCTCCTTTTTATACCCTCCACCATCGTTGCTTTGTTCTTTGTTTCTATTAAAAAGACCAGATTAGGCCTTTCAAAAGCCACAAGGGCTCTTAGGTCCTGGAATGTCAGGGGATTGCCCAGCCCCTGACAATTCCAGCTTATGATTTTCATGTCGTCGTCGGTGGCTTATTAGGGCTAGCCACCACAGCCCACTCATTGCCATCTTTAATCAACTGGATTGGGGTCTCCAAGAGCTCCATATCATCAATCATAAAGGGATGTTGTTCTGCTATACATTTCTATTTTTTCACCTTCTGCACTTTCATGCTTTTTTTGCTGCTTTTCCCCACCCTTGATAGGATCGGCTTGTTTGCTTCGAAACATATAATCTATTTGCCATGATCTGTGGTTTTCAGTATTGTGTCTACTGATCTTTCTGGTGGTTCCCCCACTTCAGAGTTTTCTGCTCTCTTCTTGTTACGATTTGGGGCTGCTGTGTTTTAAGTTACAGCTCCGGCCACTTGGTTCATTTCATAAGTTATAGGGACTTCTAGTGTCGTTTCTTCCACAGTAAACTCATATTCTAATTTTCCATAGAATACGTTCCAGTAGGGGCTGTGATCTCGCACTTCCGCCTTAAGCCATGGTCCATATTTTCCAACTTTGTTTTCAGCCCAGGCAATTTGTTCATATGGGATTTCTTCACAGTTTGTAGCATAGTGGCCAATTTTTCCACACGAATAGCAATAGTGGGGCAATCGTTCATATTTGAATTTCACCCATAGCTTCTTGTTTCCGATATCCAGAATAGCCCCTGCTTTTAGAGGAGCTGATAGGTCCACTTCCACTCGTACTCTTCCACTTTTCTGTAGTCCACTTCCCTTAGAGTCAATCTAAATCTCCAGAACTTTGCCCACTTTTTTTGCTAGATCTTTAAAGACATCTTCTAATAACCACCCAGGGGGAATCCCTCCAATGCGCACCCAAAAGGCGAATCAAGTATAATCATAACAGTGCTCTAGGATGTCAAGTTCGCATTGTTTGAGAGCTAGTAGGTTACTGTTAAAGGACCATGGCCCTAACTTCAATACTCTCTCTTTTTCCTCCTCCGACTGAAAAAGGAAAGAGAACAAACCTAGTTCCTTTTGTGTGCATATCACTGAGTCTACTCTCCACGCTTTCTTCATGGTTTGACATAACGCTGGGAAGTTGATATTAGGTTTGGAATATAGCTTTCCGAAGAGGGTCTAATTACATTTTGCTCTTTTTTCAGGGGGAATATCTTTAATCACTTCCACTATATCATTCTCCGACCACAAATGACCCAGGCTTTTACATAAAGCTGCCAGACACAATTCATTCTCTTCTGCACCTTCCATTTTCCAGATCTACAAGTAATGATTTTGACTAGGTTTAATTTACTAGATGTTTTTATGACAGATTGAAGGGAGCTCTGTAGTTGAAATTACAGGTTTGACAAAGAACTGTGGTATTTCACCCTCGATTCAGCCTATTATCTCAGCAAGAAGCAGAACCCCAAAACCGCTTAAAACAGGGCGAGCTCCATTCTACGGAATCCAGCCGACACCCATCCCACTACGATAGAAACTTACAGACTCGAAACCCTCCATGAAGAAAAATGGCAACATTCCACCGCTCAACAAGGGCAAGCTTCATTCCATAAGACCCCGCCTACACCCATTCCACTACCGAAGATTCAGACGGATCGGGAGACTTCCAGAGAAATAAATGGCAACATCCCACCTTGTATTCGGCCAAAGCTACAGGTTTTCAAGCCTTTATTGAAATCCCCGCAAATGGGTGGCGGTCCTGTTCCATTGCTCCGAGCTTCACAAATCTGCAAGCAAAGGCAATATTGAGGGTTCCTAAGGATTGCTTAGTGGTTCATTGATTCACTAGCAAGAATCGGGATTTTTGGTAAAGGGAAAACACCATGAGAGTTAAGGTTTCTACCACCATAGGTAGGGGAGAGCTCTCAAAGACGAGAGATACAACTCTTGATTTGGTGAGTTAATGATTCTTGAGGAAATCTCATTTATCATAAAGTCTCTCGTTGTTCTAACCAAAACAGAACAATGAGAACAGATTGATAAAAAGAGGCAATGCTAATTAGCATTCAAATGATCACATTTGAAAACTTTTTTGGGATAAGAATAGAATCTATATATGCCTTAAATATCGTGGTTTTCTTTGTGGCTTAGCTACAATCATTGGGACTTGATCTCCATAACCCACTCCACTACATGACACAATACCCGCTTCACCATGCGAGATGCGATGTTAAGGCCAATTAGCATGACATATATGAGGAAGAATCTCACCTAGGTTGCTCAACATTGGTGAGACGTTACACGCCTTATCTAAATATGTCGGTACTGGCACCAGCCATGCAAGTTAGAATAAGTCTTTGATAGGCTACGATCAAGTATTGAGTCCGAAAACCCTCATCCTAACGTTCATGACAAGAAATTACTAAACATAATTGGGTCATTTATTGTCGACATAAATATTTTTTCCTCAAACAGGATTAAGGCATTCATAATTATATTAATTTACAACTATATGCATTTTATTAGTGAATGAGGAACCCTTCTACACATAATAAAGGCAACATCGACGACATTTTCAATTGAATCGGGTTATATATAAAATATATAGACGAACAAATCTTGATTCGATTAGGTCATGATTCTCGAGGAAACCTCATTTATCATTAGGTCTCTCATTTGCTCTAACCAGAACGAAACAATGAAATCAGAATGATGAAAAGGGGCAATGTTAATTAGCATTCGAATGGCCACATTTGATAACTTTTTAGGATAAGAATAGAATCTATTTATGACTTAAACATCATGGTCTTTTTTGTGTCCTAGTTACAATCATTTCGACTTGATCTCCATAACCCTCTCCATTATTGGTCACTAATCGCTTCGACCATGCGAGAGGCGATGTTAAGGTCACTTAGGGTGCACATGACAAAATTTCTACTTTTTTATTTCTCTGTTTTTTTCTTTCTCGGAATAGGTTTAGAATAGAAATCCATTTGGTAACGCAATTTCATTTTTCTACTTCTGGAGCAAATTTCTATTCCAAAAATAGAATTGGAGTAGAAATCATAAGGTAAAATTTTTAACTTTTATATTTCTGACATAGAATTAGAAAAGATTTCTTCTTCTCTTCAATAAAGAGAATTTGGGCATCCTCCCTCTACAGACTTCGGGCTTTTCTATTTGGGCCTCAATCCTCCTTAACAAAGCCACTCTTCAACCAAAAACCCTACCACTGTCGACTCTGAATCCATCCATCCTCGCCCTCAACTCCAAGTCCATCATTCTTGCCACTGTTGACTCCAATGCTGTCGCCATCCTCTTGCCGGTCAAATCGTCGTTCATCTCACCGTCAACTGCAACTCTATCCTCCTTACTGCCGTTGACTCCAACTCCGTCCTCTTGTCGGTCACATCGTCGCTCACCTCACCATTGACTCTGACTCCATCCTCCTTGCCGTCGATAGCTCCGACTCCGACTCCATCCACTCGCCGGCATCCACTCCATCCGCTCACAAGCATTCACTCTGTCCGCTCACTGCCATCGACTCCAACTCCATCCTCAACCCTAGACCCTCATTGATTGCATGAGCATATCTTCTTGACGCCTCCAGGTAATTGTGATTGACTGGTTTTCCACGTAATCAGTGGCTTTCTCACTCATGCTTTATCTCCGACTTCGTCCTCAACCCTAAGAGTTTCCATGGTCATTTGAATAAGGCGTGATTTTGGGCCTTTTTGCCTCTTCTTCTCGCGCGTCTAGGTTATATGATTGACCAGCACCGTCCGGCGACTTGCAACAAGTGGCGTCCTATTCATGGTTTCTTACTCCCAATTCCCACATCTCTATGAGATTTCTTTTCTACTAAGTCCAAATATCTTGTAGTTTCGACTGCCTTTGCTTTGTGCTTGGATATATTGCTATGGATGTCCTTTATGTTCATGGTTGTGAGCATAAGTCTTGAATATATGGGTGGAGTTCCAATGAAGTGAAGCATAATGTTCGTGGCTGGAGTGTTGATGTTCTTGAATTAGTAAGCAATCCTTCGGGTCTTTTAGGCGTGCTTAAAGAAGAAGACATTGAAAGGTTTAGAGAAATAGAGCATAAGAGTTGTGAGTTTATTTTGGGCAGATTTGGACTTAGTTTTATTATAGCAAAAGAGTTGTGAGTTTCTTTTCTTGTTTTTGGTGAGTAGTGTTCATCTTTGTTTCGTCTCTTTAAGGTCTATGCAATTGCCAAAGAACACATTAGAAAATAGAAATCTTTATCATAGAATACTTTATTTCCTTCCTTTGTAGGCAGGGGAGAAATAAGTCAGCTGTTGAAAGATCTCGCCTTGGTGTGATTGAATTGTTTGCAACATTGCGGCGTGTGATTTTCTTTTTATCCGAATCATACTGTGTGATCGGGAGCTAGCTGATGGATTGAATTTACTAATATGTCCGTTTCTTAGCTTGAGGATGTTATGCGAAATTGGGTTTGATGCCCGTGAGAAATTAATTGTTTTTTGTTTTGGTATGCAACTTTTTGAGATTTGTTTTTTTCCAATATGAGATGTAATAGTTCCTTTTCAAAAGTACATGAGTGTTGAGAACAATTTATTTTGATATACTTCATGGAACAATTGTTTTGATACCTCTCCTTTCTTGAATTTATTCTATAAAATGCTTATCACGATTTGTTAATGATTAGTGAGGAGCTGTGCTAGCTTTGAAATGCTGAAGTTTCGTGTGTATAGCAAGAAAGGGTAGATGAATATGGTGGATACTTTGATGGCTAACTATTCTGGCAGCCCCTTTTAGTTAGGCCTCTGCACTATCAATTTGATACTTTGCTCATCTAGCGAGCCATTTAACATAATTTGACAATTATATGAACAGACAATAGTTGGGATTGATTTGTTAAAAGCAACTATAGGGCTTGGACATTAATTTTTCATCCAAAGCTTTGAACCATATTTTTCTTTAAAAAATGTGAGTTTCATATGCATATCTAAATGCTGTCATTGAAACAATTACTTAGTTGAGATTGAAAAATTACAGTTGTCAAACTTAGGTTGCTTCACTTAAGTTACATCTTTGATATGGAACTCCCAAAGCATTAAGCCATCTAGAGATATGCCTTCATGATGTCTTGTTAATCACAAATTCATATGGATGATGAGAATGGGATTCTCAAATCCCCTTTGTTCACTATGCTAAATTCTTATACAAAATTTAAAATAAGAACAAGACCTTTGAGCCTACATTATTTATTTTATCTTATAGGTAGTCCATGACTTGATGGATCATCTAATTTGCTTTAAATATCTGCTTGGTAGGATGGCTTTTTGCAGTTTCCGAAATAATAGTTTTTGATAAAATTGATGCTTCATATATAGTTGAGGTGTTTTAGCAAAAATGCTTTTATTGCTAATTATTGTTGGCAGAAGTAGAGGATTTGAGGGATGGTATGCAAAAATCATATTGCAACTATGGTTAACATGAGTCTGCAAAGAATACTGGGTTTTCATGGACTATCGAGCATTTTAGAGCGATATATGCGTGCTTGCGTAATTTGATATGGTGATGTTCTCTTTCAATTTTCTTTGTGTATTTTGTTTTATTAACAGTAATGAAACATTACATTGATATGATCCTAATATCAAAGCTTTTGTTCTTGAATTGGTACATCATTTGATATTGTTTATCGAATACTCAATCAGTTAAGGTTAAATGGCACCCCACAAAGAAGCATTAATAGCAAAGTGAACTGAACCTTTGACCAATTTGCTTATAAATTTGTTGGTAGAATAGGTGAAAAAGGGAAATCATCCCACCTGTACCTACAACAAAGTAGAGAGGAATAACATACATGTTAAATTCAATAAACAAACAAAACTCCAATTTAATGTAATTCAGTTGAAGAACAGGACAAATAAATTAAAGAGACAGTATAGTAGCTTTAAGAAACTTCTTTCACAATCTAGATTTAGATGGGAAAATGTAAACAAAATGGCTGCTGTAAGTATCCAAGTTTATGGAAGTCTCACATCAAGGTATCACTTTAGTTGGGTCCATTTGTTCTTATTGTGGATGTAAGCTTCAATTATATTGTTGATGTATATCATTACTATGAAATTTGCAGGATAATAGTGAATAGACTAAATTCAAGAATAATGGATTTCCTCAGTATCCAGATCTTTGTATTGTGTTTGGTGATACATATGCTACTGGGACGTATGCAACAAGAAATGCAAAAGACTTAGTGGTGTCGGAGGAAGAAGATAATGTTGTCTATGGTGACAATGGTGGTAGTGCTATAATAGGTGATTCAAAGGAATCTAATGAACACTATGTTGATGAGAGAGTCTTTACATTTGCCGCGACTACCACCCCAATTCGTGAGAAACACAAGTTGAATAGGACTCCAAATTTCAAGAGGAGAAGAAAGAGTAACAACTATGATGTTAGTGACACCTGCAAAGCCATTCAAGAACTGATCAAATTCAAGATAGCCCAATCATCAAGTACCTCTGTGACCTCATAGGCCCCACCTCCTATAGACCCCTACTCCATAGGAGCTGTGGTTGCCGTTCCAAATAGCATGCCTGACTTGGAGCAAAATCTTTACAATAAAGTTGTGACCCAGACATGCCTTAATGCCACTTGAAGAGAGGCTTTCATCGTGTCACTCCCTGATCCTCGAATGCATGCTCATCCCTCACCTGGTCGATTTATAGCGACGTCTCAGGACGCATCGCTGACTCTTTTATTTTAATACGCATGCGGAAGCATAAAATAATCCCCAGACAATAAAATAATGGGATAGAAAGTAGGGCCATATTATTCACAATTGAAAACTCACCACCACACTTTTATACAAAGCAAACCTCATAGTATATAATACAATACTATTCACAGAAGTCTGATCTATCACACATCAATCCACAGCTCAGGTTTGCAAATAGGATGGGATCTTAGTCCTCATCCGGATCGTACTCTGGATCCTCCTCTGGATCATTATCTTATTCAAACTCTTCTTCTCCTTCTTCAGGTTTGTCCTTGACCTTTTCCTCCTCAAAATTCGCCTCAAGCTTGTCCTCAGGTTCCTCCTCTGGTTCCTCCTCCTTAGGCTCCTCATCTATAGGTTCATCCTCCTGTCCCTCCTCCTGCTCAACAATCTCCCCTTCTTCGCTCCAGTTAGCATCTTCAATGGAATACACGAGAGTATGAGAATCGTCCTCGAGTTTAAGATCCTTAGCGTCCACTACCAACCCGTCCTTAAGATCTGCCTCCCTTCTCCGAACGCCTCTTCCAATATGTACAAGGGCACACTGCATTCCAGTATGGGACCCTCTCTTCGCCCATCATGGTAGTGATGGTACCACGAACAATACTCATGGGGTCTCAAGGCGTCATTACCCACGTCAACCCAAACGGTCGACTTAACCAGTACGTACTCTAGTCCCTTGGGGTGGTTATGTTTATGGAAGTGTTATGCTATTTTTGAGAACTTTTCGGGAATACCAAAATGCATAGGAGGACAAGGAGGTGGAGATGCTACCATCTATGGGCTATACATTATGGGCTGCCTAAGCACACACGGATAAGAGGACTTACCTTGCCCTCAGATTCCACCTACAAATCAGTACAGTTCAAACAAGCACCCAATCAAACGTTACCAATTGAAACATCAGTCAATCGGCCTAGTCGATTTACATGTTAAACAAACCATTCTTGGTCATTTCAATCAATACTATCCATTCTCCAAAATAACCCATCAGGTTACCGAGCCAATATTTTATATGATTCATTCTCCAAAATGACATACTAAGTCACCAAGTATATTCATCATAACGTCCATTCTCCAAAATGACATGTTGAGTCACCAAGCCGTTATGGCATGTCGTCCATTCTCCAAAATGACCTATAGAGTCATCGAGCCGACATTGCATACCGTTCTTTCTCTAAAATGACATATAGAGTCACCGAGCTGATATATAATATGGTATTCCGATCGTACAATCAATTTTTCATTTTTATCATGCTCAATAAAAATAATCATTTGTGGGTACACGATCGGCTTAGCCAAAATATAATAATTTCCTTTCCACAAATCCTACCATTTTCTGTAGTCCACCAAAACATTTTTGGCGCTATCAACCGACGTCCGGTTATTTTCCAATTAATTATTCAAAATTAATTAATTTAGGAAAATAATCATAAAATCATTAATAAATCAATTCAGCACAATCCAGCACTCAATAAATTAAACATATTGCATCATAATAATCAGTATAAAATTCTGTTCGTCGACCATCCCAGTCTAATTTTCAAAAAATAAATAATTAACTAATTAATTTCAAAATTTTATTATTAAATAGCAATAAATCCAATTTATGCCCGTAATGCCTAATTGGAAGTCGAAACGAACCCAGAAATATTGAGACTCGTTCAATAAATAATAGAGCATGTCTACTTGTTATTTACGCTAATCATTTGCCTAACATGCATTAATAAGTCTCTAATTTAATTACTCTAATATAATCTGTCTACATAATTGCACTTAATTAAATCTAATAAATCCCTAAGTATTAGCATACTAATAAGGGATTAGTGAGCTAAACTCACCCGTTTAACAATTCATTCAGATCGAAATGTTAGGAACGTCGCGGGGAATGTTTTTCTCCAAAGCGGGCCTAGGGTCCAAAGCCTGGAAACACCTTAAATCGAGCCTAAAAACCTATTGGAAACCCACAATAAAAGCCCTCTATTTACTACTGAAACAAAGAGGAATAAGCCGAGTTAGCATGGGGATTGATTTGGAAAATGGTGAAAAGCCCAAACCAGGCCTTGATAGGGGTTTACCATCGAGGCAGCTCCAGTTGAGCTCCTCAGGCCAAGGTACAATAGTTGGGACGGTGAGGAGACAAAGGCAAGGTGCAACGGCGCGCGGGGCAACTCGCGCGGGCGGTGGCGCGGCAAGGTGGTGAACGGCGACGAGCGATCAGCTTACTGGCTACTTCCAGTGGTCCTTCTTGTTTGTTGAAGTGGTCGAGCAGCACAAATGAGGGAGGAGAGAGAGCTTGGCTGATGGATAAGATGGATAAGAGAGAGAGAGAGAGAGAGAGAGAGGGAGAGGATAGAGAGAGATAAGGGTGGAGGGGCCATATGCCTTAATTTTTCACAAAAATATCTCTCAAGACTCATCATAGGCCTTGCACACATCCTTGGCTGCCATTGAGCCACACATACACTCCTCACAACCCTTGGAATGGTGCATTTTGGCTAGACTATGGGGGGCATACGAATTTGTTACAATTCACCACCAAATGGACACTTGATTCACTTCAATTCAACCTCATTTGGCCTTTACAATTTCAATTGACATATCAATGTTCCCATTGATATTTTTTCTTACCTAAAAATCCATCTTGCATCTCAATTTAGTGACTAAAAATGACCTCCGGCACTTTTTGAACAAAACAATCCTGTGACAACTTTTTCCCAAAAAATCTCATATTCCAAAAAAATCTTCTGAGACTGAGTCGACATTCCTAGAATTTTTTGTGACATGATAGAATCTTTAATTTTTTGAAATCGGACTTGAATTCGCGGTTAATTTTCATTCAGCGCATTTTTAGCATGACCTAAGCTACCGGGTAGTTTTTAGAAATTTTTAGTACAAATGACCTGTGATCGATTTTCTTCAAGCCATAATGAACCCACTCGACTCAATGGCGACTCTCGATTGTCATAAAAAAAATCTTGAGGATTCAAATACAGACACATGGTATCAAAACAACAGAAAAATCAAATTAACGTCGATTAACGAGAATTTTCCAATTTAATAGAGTCACCCATGATCAGCCACACATCTCCATTGAACCGACTTATCTCTGATCTCAATTCGATTTTTAACTGTGCCATAATGGTCTCTAAAGATAAGCACGGTCAAAAAGGCGATTCCTAGTTGAATTCTCAAATCTATTGCATTAAAATTCTTTAATGACTTTCCTGAATAGTCTAGTTATCTCGAGAGTGATCAGCTTTGAGAATAGCCATATATGCGTGTCAATGAAATATCCGATTTATTCAGTAAAAAACAGGAGTGAAAATTTGAAATGTCACACATTGTCTCTCTACCTGAAAGGAAACGTAGACTTATTGAATCTCTTTAAGTAGTTGTTAAGAAACATGTTATAGATTCATATTTGGTTTAATTTCATTATATGACTTATGTATTTAAGACTTTATTTTATTTCATTTTATTAAGTTGCAATGATTATGACATTATTTCTATTGTTGATTACTATTTGAGTCCTTATCTAATGAGTTTATGTTCTTATTTTGTGTGATTATATAGGTAATATGGATGTGGGTGAAAGTAGCATGTATAATAATCAAGTAGCATCAGTTGAATCAGTTAAGCAAGATTTTAATGATTTTGATCTTAATATATTGATAGCATGGTTGGCCACTGTTACAGTGGATATGTCCATGCACACAAGAAAACCTATTAGGGACAGCTTATTGTTAGGACCACACTAGATAAAGGAGATTTTTTATAGGCATTTCAATATAGAATATGAAGCTTTTAGAATGGAGAGACATGTCTTTCTCAACCTTTGTGATCTAATGAAGAAAAATGTTAATTGGAAGATAGCCAATATATTGGGATAGATGAACAAATCAGGATTTTCTTATTTACGATTTGTCACAATAACTCAAATAGAGATTTATGTAAGAGATTTCAACGTTTGGGACAAACTATCAGCAAATACTTCACTAAAGTATTGCAAGCAGTTCTCAAATTGACAAAAGAAGTTATCATACTACATTTCTTTAATGTTGTCCCACAAGAGATTCTTATGGATCATAACCATAAACGTTACCTCAAGGTAAAATTCTTTTATATTCCTTTACATCATCAATTTTATTTTATTGATAATCTTGTATAATACTAGTCTTTAATAAAACAACAGGACTGTATAGGCACTATTGATGGCACCCATATTCATACTTTTGTACCTATGTCGAAGCAAATCCCATTTAAAAGTAGAAAAGGCATCACCACTCAGAATGTGATGTGCGTTTGTTCCTGTGAAATGAAATTTACTTTTGTGTATGATGGTTAAGAAGGCTTTGCCAATGATTATCGGGTGCTTTCAACAGCACTGGAGACTCCTCTCTTGGAATTTCCTTGGCCGCCACCAGATATTTGCTTGTCCTTTAAAGAGTAAATTTCTCTATGATTGTATTTATGGTTACAAATTATGACAAATATATGAATACCTTGTTGTAGGCAAACACTTTGTGGTGGATGCTGGTTATGCAACAACTTCGGGATTTTTAACTCCTTCTAAAGATTAATGATATCATTTAAATAATTATAGGGGTACAGTGAGACGGCCAACAACGGCAAGAGAATTATTCAACTATAGGCATTCTTCTCTATGAAATGTCATTGAAAGATCATTTGGGGTATTAAAGAATCGATTTTTCATTTTGAGGCACGTGCCTTCATTTACAATTCGAAAGCAAGCACATATTATAATTTCATGTTGTGCCATCCATAATTACATCAGTGATTATGATAAAATGGATAAGAACTTTTCCCTATATAGAGATCTCTTGTATTTGTCTGAACCTACGCAAGATAAGCTTGCAAATGATACATTAACCGAGAAGGGAAACCAAATGAATACGCTTAGGAATGGTATTGCTAATAAAATAGCAAGAGACCATAATATGCTGGAGATTCCATGAAATTATATTTTCAACTTTTGTAATGTATTACTATTATTTCGACTATTATTTTATATTTGAGGATTTCCTACGTTGTTATCTAATTAATTGATATTCCAAGAAATAGAAATTTTTTGTTATCAAACGAATTTATGTTCCATAAATAAAAATTTTGAGTCATTATCAAACAGGTTTCTTTACTCAAAAACTTGTCCGGGAAATAGAAATTAATTTTTGTTTGAGAAATTTTGTCATGCGCACCCTTAGCATGAGATATATGAGAAAGAATCTCACCTAAGTTGCTCGACATTAGTGAGACTTTACCTACCTTATCTAAATTTGTTAGTAAAGGCACCAGCCATGCAAATTAGATAATGTCTTTGACAGGCCATCATCAAGTATCGAGTCTAAAGAGCCTCATCCCGACCCATCCACAACAAGAAATACCAAATATTCTGTATCAGATGAAATCGGTCTAGGTCAAGACTGACGTTTGCCAGGTTCATGAGGGCGGTTAGTGCCCAGAAAGGGAATTACCCGTCCAAACTCGCCCATTTTGTCTTTCGGACCAACGGGGGTGGGTTCAGCAGATAATCTACTTAATGATAGGTCTAATTGCATAAATTGCACGATTGGCTTTATATGCATTATGATGAAAAACCAGTATGAATATGCTCATTCCAGATTGCATGAGCATGAATCCGACCTGTATATTTCGCTTCCTGCGGGCTGAGTGCAAGGGGGTCCATGGACGCCATTTCTATGATTGGAGGCCCACCCATGCTCAACGAGCCCATCTAAAGAGAAACTTCAGTACAATTAAGATTGGTAGATTGACTAAATATTGATCGCACATGAAGAGAAATTAGCCTTTTATGGTGCAACTTCTATGCTCACCTCCACCTATTATCACTTTCCACCCTTCAAGGTCTTTTTGTTTTTTATTTATAAAATTTCTATGAATTTTTCCTTATTCTGATGCAATTATTTAAAAAGTAATTTTTTTTTTTAAACTTTGTAATAGTTGACCCAACAAAATACGATACAAATGTCATACTTTATTGTGCATTGTATGAGAATACAACTTAATCTCAACATACAATGGATGTGTTTAGATTCATGTTTGGTTCTTTTTGTGTAATAATATATTTATTTCGCACTTGAATTTGACTTTTATCTGGCACGCATGCATGTAAATTTCTTGACATAAAATTAACAAAGTGTGTTCTATTATAAACACGCATGCATTTAAATTACTCATGTCAATAAAGTACTTTCAAACTTCTCGCATGAAAAGCAGTGACTGGTTTTCTCAATGAAGAGTAGGTTGTCAGCTAGCTACTTCTGATGATATGTAGACGTTTTGAACAGAGGGTGTTTCAATTTTTTTTTTTATATCATTTATTAGAAAACTTTCATTCGATAGAATAAAGAAAAAGAGTACATTTGCAGATGTAAACGACAAAAATATGGAGTCACTGAATATCCAATATTTTATCCCTCTCGTATATTTATTAAAAGATTATTCCCTTTTCACGTTAAAAAAAAAAAAAAAAAAAACATACTTTGTCCCTCTCGTATGTTTATTAAAAGATTATTCCTTTTTCATGTCTAAAAAAATCCGACTGAAATAATAACATTCATCGATGTTCTCTTAGCGGAGGATTAGAAACGTGTCTAAAAAAATGTGACTGAAATAAAAAAATTCATCGATGTTCTCGTGGTGCCCGGGTCACGGGTATATAACTAGTCTGAAAAGAAAAGGACGGGCATCATGCCCTTTCTTTCTCCAAAGCCCCGGTGGCCCATTGCACCTGGACATGCTTGACAACTAGAGAAACCCTAGAATTATCAACATCAACTTACAAAATCAAGTTACCAATTCACGTGACGAATTACAATCCATAATCGAACACGGTCTAATCAATCAAATCGAACGACTTAATAAACCAATTCCGCCGACTAATCTTAGTGCACACGAAGATTGCGTAAAGGAAATTTGGAATGGAAGGTGTTAAATTTTCCGCCTTTCTGCATAAATTAATCTCGAGATAACTCGTAGCTGGATATAATGATATACCTGCATTATTATCGACCACAAAAAAGATGGAACTGGAGAAAAGCTGGGGACCATCCACTAAAGATAAAGCAAAAAAGGTCCACAAAAAGGCAACAAAAGTAAACCAATCAATCATGATCAATAGTGCAGCACGTAGACGTTGTACTCCACGACGGCGTTGCCGGTCTTGAGGTCGAACGTGTGGGTGCTCGCCTGGGCGTACCCGCGGGCGAACCGGAGCACCCCGCAGCCCGATATCACGGGCATCTCCCGCACCTTGTGGAACACCGGGTTCCGCCCCATCACGGTGATGCCGCTGCCGTTGTACTTCCCGGACACGAAGGCGAAGTTCATGATCATCAGCAGCGCCACCTCCTCCTGCGAGGCCGACGAGTAGAGGCCCTGGGCGCGGCCGACGAGCTCGGACGCCGGGTCGGGGAGGAGGGTCAGCGGGTTGTCGATCACGTTGACGAGGCCGAAGCCGGTGGCGGAGGCGTTGGAGGGCGGGGTCGTGACGCGGACGGAGCTGGGGTTGGGGCCGCTCAGGACGTCGTGCCAGTAGAACCGGAAGTGGCTGAGCTTCTCCTTCCCGAGGTGGACGCCCATGAGGCTGGGGTCGAGGGCGGTGGCGAAGGCGGAGGCCGGCGCCGGCGCGGCGGAGGAGAGGAGGACGAGGACGAGGACGAGGGAGGAGAGAGGAGCGAGAGTTGCCATGGAGGTGCTAGACATTGAAGGGGACGGTGGAGTGGGGCAGGCGGAGATGGGGAGATACATATAAAGTCTGTCGGGTCAAGGACGGAGCGGAAAGTTGACTGGCCACCTACTCCCTTCCCCCCGCCAAGGGATGAAAATCATGGCGATGGCGCGTGAAGGGAAGTTTCCTCCCTTTGGAAATGAACGAGTTCCGACCGTATGGTGCGTCTGATTTACGTGACTCGGAGTCTCGGATCAGAGTTGTCTCTCAAGCATGGCGTACAATAACCCGACAGCATGATTCGGTAAAGTTTCTCGGTAATGAGGCGTTAAAACAATCAAATTGTTTCTCGAACATGATAGATAAGAGTGATTGGTTTTAAAATGAATAGATTTTCATTTTGAAATAGAAAACCGGACAAGAAAGGTTGGTTCCCAATTTTGTAGAATTTGAGATTGATCTAGTTTTTAGATGAATTCAAATGCGAGATTACAAATGTTTTTAGATAATTTAAAGTCTCATTCTTTAGTATTTTGGATCTCAATTAATCAAAATCTCCATAACAAGATGTTAAAGGTGTGATAAAATATAATCAAGTATTGTTAATTAATTAATAAAAAACGCATTGGTCCGGATGATTCGATTTCATACTTGGAACCGAGAATCGAACTATAGAATCGAACCATCCAAACCAACAATTATTGGTTCCAAATTTTAATAATCGGGAATCGCCCAAAACTAATCGGTTCGATTTAATTAGGTTCAATTCCAATACAAATCTCTAATAAAAATTACTATCGTTGTATTGCGTACACGACCATCAAACTTTTCATCATCACACGTGACTTTGCCCTCGACACTAATTCCATTGCCGACTTTTCGGAAAAACTCGCACGCTCCGATCTTGGCCCACCAGACTTTTCAATCGACCTTTATTTTCCACCATCACCAACCTTGACATCTCATAAAAAATCTCTCTGGAAGACCCTAATGATGGTGACTTGTTTTTTCAACTTCTCTTTTAAGCAGCTTTATTGGGGTAATGAATATTAATTTAATGTTAGTAGTTTACCAATTTCTAGGAAATTCCCTCATGTTGTTTTCCAACCCGTAGCTGAGCTTGATAGTATGTCCGGACAGCAGTCAAAAATGGGTCGTCTATAATGTTCAGCTCCAGCTCATACTAAACAGCGACCTTGCTTGTCAGATTACCCCCGAATATTGAATTGTATGAAGCCTGTTTATGTCTTAAGAAATAATCATGCAGTAGTCCCCACGCCCAGCCTCGCTATAATTATTCTTCACTTCCACTTTTTTGGGTCTCCTGGATTCCACTTTTTTTTTTAATCCTCACTTAGATATACACGGTCGTCAATCAAATCATTTTAACCGTTAAATCAATGGATCATAATTATGATGGCACCCGCATCGGACGATTTATGTCACTTAATTCGTGGAAGTTTAGGTGAGACTTTGCTCCCATCAACCGTCACTCGATATAACCCGCATCAGGATTGGATATCTCGTCTCACAATTAAAAAGATTGCTTGGATAGCAGTTCGAGTAGAACTTTCCCTAATATAAACCTTTTGCTTGGAGGTCTCTAAGCAACAAATGAGGTGAGACTTATTAGAGTTGGTGAGAGTGGGTGCGAATCTATGGAACACGATTTGCAAGCTCATTTTGGGAAACTCTTAATTTCTTTTTTTATGTACTTCGAAAAGAAATTTGAGCTTCCGTGATTGATTAAGTGGACGATCATATGGTATTCTTCATAGGGCTTATACTTTCTCCATTTTGGGATTTATTAGTGCCATCTTTATAACTTAACTTTATTTTTATCCTATTTTATTTTACCTCAAAGTTTTATGTGGGATATGGTAGGTCTACAATCTATAAGACCGATTAATGCAAATATTTCTCTTTAGAAAAATAAATAAATAAATAGATAAAGACATATGATTGATTATGCGCTGGTAAAAAAAAAGACAGACATGATAAGTAGTTATTACTACTTTTGAATTTATGTAAAAAAAAAGTTCTGTACTCACGAAATACCATGATAACGGAACGGTAAAATAGGAATATACTTCGCTAGCTAAGAGAAGACCGACTTGGAATTGGCATAAACGGCTCAAACACGATATCGTTTATATTCCGTAACATAAAGAATTGAACATGTACTGGTCCATCTAAAATTGCGAAGAAAGGTCCGCTCGGTACTTCGATTGGCTAACCCGATCATATGATTAGCTTGAAAGCTCGATTACATCTTTGATCTCTGGCCCAAGTTTTCTCAATATGTAAGAGGGAGGACCGATGGGAACCACAGGATCATCGCTTCCCTAGCTGTCTTTCTTATTTTTTTAGGTCAGAGTGGTGTCTGAGTTTTCTCTGGAAGTAGGTGAAGAAAATGGATGTGGAAAGAATGGCAGCTTCCCATTGCCTTCCTCACGCCGTGTTTGACCCGTGAACCGTGAACCACCTCACGTGATGGGCCACGAGAATTTTAGTGGGCCTGAGTGGACCAAGCCACAAATCGGGCCTAAAAGTGTTTACCAAGCCCAGTCGAGATTTTAAAAATACTAAAAGTTTATTGATAAAATATGATTGGGCTCTGAGAGGGCCCACACCGGCGTATATGGACTGGCATGGGCCTATGAAAGAACTGTTTGCCCATACCCACCCGATTTGCACTGGGGGATTTGTTAGGTCTGGAGAGTGTAAATAAGCCATCGGACTCATGATCAAGTCTAATTATATCATGAAAATTGTATCCGCTAGATATTATCGGACCAGGGCTTTGACGTAAACTCGTAAGCTACCCAGGGTAGGGTGATGAGGAAACTTGAACAAGCACATCAGCCTACCCATCTTTCTTTCAATTTCATCAGTCTTCTATGGAAAGATTGGATGATTCCCTTAGCGCATCCAAAGACGCTTGTAGATGATTGGTGTAAGAATTGCGAAGTAGTCAGGTATTTAGTCCTTATGAAGTAGATTTCTGAGTTCAAGTTCATTCGGGGGAAGGATCCAAGAATGGATGTACTACCCAAGAAGTGTAGGGGGTTCAGTGTAAATTTTGTTATAGAGAGGAAGTTTATGGGTGCACAGGGAATCATCACATATATCTTAGGACGAGAAGATCTAGCAAATGAAGTTGGAGGAAATCGGTCAAGGAGAGAAATAATTCTTCCTTCTTCAAATGAACACAATACCTAAGGAATGAGATACACCGTATAACTTCACCGAAGAGAGAGAGAGAGAGAGAGAGAGAGAGAGAGAGAGAAGAACCTTCCTCTTTGTCCATTCCATGGAAGTTCCATTTGGTGTATGGTTTGGTCATAAATCATCATTTGCTTGTTTTCTGTACGTCCTAGATTACGAAATTCATAGGAAAGTCCTTAAAGAAAACATGGTGAATTATGTAGAAAAAGAATGATTTAGCAACTTGTGTTCTTATGAACAACTTTGATATCTAAATGGAGCGCCTAATGTCTAGGATTGACCGGTGCCAGCAAATGCAATGCATCCATAAACTTAGTGACAACGATGAGGAAATTTTTGTCGTATATAAAGACTAGTGCAGAGAGATAAAGGGCTTGTAATTGCACCCTCATTTTTGGAATTCTAGAAAGCCCAAATGCTATCTGATCCAGTGCCTTGGGACTTCAGCGGTCAACCTCACTGAATCTTATTCGCCAAGAAATAACAGAGCAAATTCCAACCAGAGAAGCCTCTAGAGCCCCTCATTAGCATTTTTCAAATTGACCTTCTATTCATTTGAACCCTCCTTAAAAACCTTAGGCATCACCCCGGTGTTATGCAGCCCAAGCTCTTTTCCTGCTAGAGGCACAAGGAAAGCCAAACAAGGGAAAACCATAGCCATTTTTTGGGGACTTGGACACAAATGGGTACTTTGGTGGGTCATGTTGCACCTGGCCTTGGCTTCTTGCTCATTGGCCTATGGCACCTCTTCAACCACATCAAGCTCCACGTTTTTCACCCAAGCTCCTACAAGTCCCCTCCATGGTTTCCAACCTTGGGATTGAGGTACTTGGAGCTCCTCTCGATCATGGCCGGTTGCTCGATGTCCTTGGCGATGGAGCTCTTCATTGGACCTCAAGGTCACCAGCCCTTCGACTCAGATGGCACCATCCCGTCAAACCATCTCCACAACTTCGAGCACGCGGAGATCTCCCTCACCTTCTTCGTCTATGCGGGCTTTGCAATCCTCCTTGATCGGGTCCGGACTGTCCCCGATGCTAAGCATGGCCTCACACAATTGCTGGCTGCAATGGCTTTTGGCCAGCAGCTCCTCCTTTTCCACTTCCACTCAGCTGACCACATGGGTGTGGAAGGCCAATACCACTTGCTCCTTCAAATTGTGATATTTGTTTCTCTTCTCACCACTCTAATGGGAATTGGTCTTCCAAATAGCTTCTTGGTGAGCTTTGTGAGGTCAACCAGCATTTTCTTCCAAGGCGCTTGGCTCATTGCCATGGGATTCATGCTTTGGACACCAAAGCTTATGCCTAAAGGTTGTTTTATGAACTCGGAAGAAGGTCATCGGGTGGTCCGGTGCCAAACCGAGGCCCTTCACCGGGCCAAATCCCTTGTGAATATCGAGTTTAGTGGGTTCCTGATTTTGATATCCATCTTTGTGGTCTCTCTTTACTTGGTTATGGTTAAAACATACGCCGGCGGCAATGTCAATTACCAGTCGCTTATTGAGGCGGATGAACTCGACAAGGACAGCGATGATGTCGAATCACAAAGAAGAAGCGGACTTGTAGATGAGCAAAAGGGTTTCCTTCGTGGGGTGAAGTCCTATGTACCGATCAACGGGGGAAGGTAGACCAAGGAATACAAAACCACTGGTGGTTAATTGTTTGTACAAATTACGTTTGATAGGATACCCCAAAGATGCCTGAATTTGCCGCCTAGTGTTGTGTTGGCTTAATGAGGGCATGACTTTGGAAACAAGGGTTTGCCGGTAGGGGGGAAATGTCTACTTTAATTTATTCATTTGGTCTGAACCAATCACTTTGAATATTTTATTGGCGAGCTTGGTTACTTTAATATTTGTAGAGCTATCAATACAAGCCCTGATTGCACTCTGTCCGGATCTGAGTTAACTTGCTTCTGAAATTCGATGGAAAACAGAGAAAGGGTGATGCCCAATCAAGGTGATGTGTAGGTTAAAGATACTAAGATTAATCTACTGCAATCCGCTTGTAATCACTTACATCTGCTTAAACACTGTCCACCAACTTAAATAGTCATTCACAACTTGTCGCTTATATAACCTTGCTCGTTAAAAGTGGATCCGCTCATCAAAATGACCACTGTTAAGACTGTAAGGACTATTACTCAACACTCTAGTTATTTTGCCCCTAGGAGTTGTTGGCGATTGACTTTTTTCATGGCTTGAGACATAAATCAGGCCCATCTCATCATTCTCCTTAAGGCTCAAGATAGTCTTTCCTTACAAGTCGTGCACGTCTGATCACGATCATTCTCATTCCAACTACTAAGCTGTTGTTCCCATTCCTCTCTTTTTTACCTATAGAAAAAGAGGCCTTTATAATCAAGAAAAAAAGTCCTCTTTTTGCCCATGCAAGGAACATCATCCTTGCACGAGCGAGTTGCCTCCCTGAACCTGCAAGTTCCTCGTGAAAAGGTAACAATCTGCTGGACCTTGCCTTGGAATCAAGGGCAGTGAATACTCGAAGCAACATCGAGTGTGGAACTAACTTGAGAATGATTTCGGCTGTAGAACATCACGCATCCAATCTAAATTTAGCAAAGCATAATGAACTAGGGCTTCCAACAAGAACATTAATCTGACAATCATTTTATGTTGCCATTGAGTTGGACAATGACGTGCGGATGATGCATTCTTCGAAAGTTGCTGCGGAGAGACAATTTGACATTTCTAATGTCGACAGTAATTTTAACAATTTACAACTGGGGCCAGGCAAGTGCTATAAATCTTTTCCTGCCTCAATCTGTCTTCAGTTTGCACTCTTCACACCTATCAACCTAAAATCTCAAAATCTGTTAATATCATGATGAACGGCCCAGCCTCCGATTGAAGTTTAGTTTTGAAGACCAACAGAGAAACCAAGAGCAGTCATATATACTTTGTCTCGGCCACTCCAAGGAATCAGCCACAACCAAATGGCAATCATCAGGTGGTTTGCTCACATCTTCACCAAGTGCACATCATTCTGGCCAAATGCAGTACCACATCCAGGACATTTTCGAAGGCGAATTTCTAAATTTCTTTGTATGCACTGATTGCAGAATAGGTGAAAGCATTTCACAATTACAACCTGTCAAAGTGAAAAGGCACAACCAGTTTTACTAGTGCTATTGACATATCAACAAAACTGAAGTGGAAACACACCCAGAGAAAATTGATCAAAGTTCACAATCTAATTGATAACCCAAAAACAGAGAACTAATATGCCAACTGACCTCCTTTGGCCGGTCGAGACACACACTGCACTTGAGCATTGTCCTGCAATCCTTTATTTCGTCCTGGAGCCTCCTCACCGCAGCCTCTCCACTCTCAGCAGTCAATTCAGCAACCTTCTTATTACACTCCACAATCTCTTCCTCCAGCTTCTTCCGTTCCTCTCTGCTTCAATAACATTTGGCTTAAAGGTGGAGATAATTATGTGTAGTTTTTTATTAGACACAGCAACCATCCATAACATCTACTAGATGACCTGCCTCAGACCACAAACAGGAAGTGCTTAAGCACACAAATTTGCCTACAGTGTCTTATTCCTACCAAAGAAGAAATCATGTGATATTGCTTTCTAACCTCCTGAGGAAAACAGGCTCCCTTTAGTATAAAGGTTGAGATGGGATCATTTTAGGAGAGCCTCCCACAAATTTTACTGGCTAGGTTATCACCATGCGTCACTTCTTGCTTGGTTTTGACAACTACCAGTGGACCCCAGCATCGGCAGGACAGCGAATGGAAACCAAAGCTGATAGGAGGGAAGCATCCCCAACATCCTATATAGACACTAATAATTTGTAGAACTGTATGTTCATTGATTGACCATGATTACTCCAAAAATGCAATGTTTCATCACAATGCAATTAGAATCCAATCTATGATGCATAAACCAAGCTTAGACACTGTCATATACATATAAGTGAGCCATCTTCTGGTTTACAGATATCACCTTTCATTGTCTAGTTTCATCTGAATCTCGTTAAGATCCCATTGTATCTGGTCATATTCCTTTTCAGACAAAGCAGATGCAGATCTAAGCCACTTCAACTCCTTCTCAGCATCACCTAATTCTGACTTTGCACCTTCCAGGCTAATTGCAGAGTGCCTTTCTTCTTGACTACATTTTATTGCCTCCGACAAATAAACCTTCATCTGCAATATGCTTAGAAACATCAGTAAAAGATACTAGCAGCACTATAGTGTCTAGAAAAACTCACCTGCTCTTCACCATCAGAAATCTTCAACTTCAAAGATTCTACTGACAAGTTAACCTGTTCAAGTTCCTTAACCAATGCCTGTTTTTCTGAAAGTAAAGAGTTCTGAGCCTGCTTTATCTTCACACTGTCCGAAACCAGCTGCATTACAGATCAGGTGACAGGTTTAAGGATTGGCAAAATACAAGCTGAAAAATTCAAAGCACGGTAATAAAACTGGAAAAGTACCCAAGACAAGCTGTCAAGAAGATCCAAATACAAACCTTAATATTATAGTCATCCCTTTCAGTCACTTGATGCAATAAATGCTGATTCTGTGTCTGCATATCTTCATATGCTTGACCTATGGTCTGTTGAGCAGATAATCTTGTTACATAGTTTAGAAGATGATAATAAAACTCATGAAAGAAAGGAGGGAGCAAGCAAGCAAGGAGACAGCAAGAGGAGACGCATCGAGGTTTTAGCCAGAAAAGAAAAGACATCCTCTCCAAACAGAGAAAAGATTACACTAAAACCACCTCAATCTCGGATATATATGCCTCTGCCTCCGCAACTTTTATCTTAATTGCTTCAGCAAGCTCAGAAGCATCCCTGCGAGGAATTATATGACAAAAAAGTTAAGTAATACCTCCATCATGCATGCACATGGATATTTTCCAATTCCAAAAGTTAAAAGAGGGAGAAGAATCATTGTTCCCCCTTCCTCTTTTTGGGTGTGAGTTGAAAGGATCTGAAGTAAAGAGGGAGAGGGGAGGGCATTGTCCATTCATCCAGGGAAAACACATCCCACACAGCCATTATGTAATTACTGGCCTAAGTCGAATGTTTTTGGTCAATCACCCAAAAAACAAAAAAAATTACAAGCAAGGTTGAGAAAGAGAAAAGGATAAAAGACTAGAGAGATTGACAAAATCTGCAGGGAAAAAGACATCAGAATTAGACTTGTCATCGTGCTCGCTTGCATGCGCAAAGAGAAGCAAAAGGCTAAAACTGGATGCTTGAAGACTGAGGGTTCTGTTACGTCACAATCATCTTAATATACTGCAAACAAATCTAGGCCATCAATTTCCTGTGCACATACCTACAGAACATTATATATGTCCATAAAGAGCTCCAAGCAGTAGATTACATGCATATTTCTTCATATTTATTCCAATGAGACCTTGTGAGCTGGCAAAGGTATATAGGACTACAAAGAGAGCTTTCAGTTTTCCCTCATTTCAAAAAACAACACGTCCATCCCTAGACTAGACAACAAGCAAGTTCCATATAATTGGTGGATGAAAAACTGTAGACAAGCTGCATACATTTGTGCAATACAAAGACATCTTTTTAGTTAAGATGCCTACTCATTTTGCTGATATAATTCGCTGAAGTTTTTCCCAGCAGAAGCAAAAAGACAAAAAGAACTTGCTTTGTTCTAAGCATCTAGAAGTTTGGCTCTTAACAGTTAGATATTGGCCTCTAGAATTTAACAGAAAAAGTGATGGAAGGGCTGTCATATGAAGATCTACTATTCAACTACTGAGTGGTGTTTAATTAGCAGGTCCGGAATTAAATTGGATTGCCTGAGAAAAAAGTGAATTAGTGGTTGTGGGAAGGTCTGCAGATACTTTCTATACAAACTAAAGAGAGTCCCTAGGTTGTTGGTATCCAATAACAATTCGAGGATAAACAAGCAACAAAAAACAAAGACGAGTGGTACACGCTTAAATAACACTGATAAAAAGATCAATGAACGAGCATGATCAAACTAGACAAACGAAATAATTACCATCAACCATCTATCTTTCCAGTCATTTGAGCCCTAGTCATTTTGCCATTGTGATAAACCACTAGAAGACAGTATTTCCAAGCTACACCCGTCACTTACCCCACTACCACAAAACAGCGTCCATCCAAAAGTGCAGGGAAGTCCAAGGAAAGGAAAAAGGTAAAAACAATTACCAAGCACAAGCATTGCAATGGAGAGGGGGATAAGAACTAACCTTTCAGATGCATCCAGTTTGGCCCTCAACTCTGCTATTTCAGCTTCAGCAGCAGAAAGCCTTTGTTGACAAGCAACTTCTGCTTCATTGGCAGCTTTAACTCTCAGCTCTAAATTATGTTCCTCCAAAGCATTTCTAAGGACTTCAGCTTGTGATAAAGCTCTGCGTTCTGATTCTCTGATATCTGCAACATCTCTGAATCAACAAAAGTGTTATTATGAGTCATAATCATATGACAAAACAATAACAGAAAAATGAGCTGCCAGAGCACAATGACCCAATATTCTACTCCCATGTCATGCAAATCAAGCAATCTCCACTTCCTTTGTGTAGCCGTCAAGAAAAAAAGCATGCTAACCAAAAATCTTTCTCAAAAAAGCTACTTCTTGAGATACTTAGATAAGAGAACAGTCACACAAGTACTCGTTTAATCACACTAAACCCTTGGAGGAAAAATTGGACCCTCCGAAAGTACACATAGCAAAAGATAGCAATTTTATAGGCATAGGGTGTCCGTGTTTGGGATTTCTTTCGATCGCGTAGGAGCAGGTGTCCATGTCTTGTGAAATAATAAGATGAACAACCATGAGCTCTCTCCATAACAAAAAAACAGATTTCTCATCATTTACTAAAAGAAGAGGAATAAGCAACAATCAGCCAATGACTGTTATGTTATTTTTACAAAATGAGACTGAATTATGCCAAACAAGGCAGTGCCTTCCTATATTCATTAGATCATTTCCAAATACAAGTCCACCACTTTTAAGAAATCATTCAAATTTTACACTGTTTTAATGCTTGAACCATAAAACAACCATTAGAAATCATTGGTTTATTTCCACAACAAATACAAAAAGTTGGTTCGCTATCTAGTGTACTGTCTGACAACAAAAAAGAGATGAGAAAAAGCAAAACCCAAGGTACATTTCATATGGATCGTTAACAAAAGATAAGACTAATTCTTGCAAAAGCTTGAGAGTGCAACAATCATCTCAGCTACGGTTGAGTGCATCATTTAGAAAACCGTGCATTGCAGCAGTAATAAGTGAATTGCAACCTCAAACAAAAACTGCACATTTTCCGCATGATCTCAGAAACGATCACATTATAAACTTAGAGCCAGTTTTCTTTGAGTAAATGCAATGAATATGTGATGAAACTCACAATTCCAAACCTAATATCTCCCTTCAAGACAATAGAAGAAAAAAAAATATGAAGAACCAAAATCAAAAGCACCATGAAAACCACCTACTGCAGTTCCACATGAAGATATGGGCAAGTCAGTGTTCAAGAAAACACGCTCGGCAAATTTTAAAGACAGATCGTTGTAGCAACTGTGAACTAGTTTATAAAAAGAGGAACCTTTATAGAGGAATATTGATAATTAAGTAACTATCAAAACTCGAGATTTGTTTTATATGCAAAAATCAATTGCAGTTTCCGAGAGCTTAAGGTTGAGTCAAGTGCTTTTGTAACATAGCATCAGAGACACCCAAATCCTAACAATCCCACTTACTATAAGTGAATCTATTTTCTTTTTATAGTGCTTCTGCCTCCGTTTGTCTGTCTTAACGTTTTTACATATCCATCTCTCCCGGTGTAAGTTCCAACTTACAAGTGAGGGAGTAATAACAAAAATCAATAATAATTGGTGCTGAAATTTGAGTTTTTGAGATAAATAGTCCTCTAACAACAGTCAACCAGAAGATCTCTTAACCTGACTGCACAGAATGTGTACAATATCAACTGTTTCAGAAAAATTACAACAGAAAGTCCAATTTTTTTTGGCCTTATTAACTTCTCATCATATCACATATATAACCAATTAATGAGGACTTAAAAGCATGGATAAAGCCAGACTAGTTACTCCTTGGTGATTTTATCCTGATCAAAGTCAAGTTCAATAATAACAGGTTCGAAAAGGGATCTTAATAAAAATAAAGTGTACTAGAGAAAATATGAGCACAGAGCTAAAGTTAAAAGTAAGAGCTAGATGTGTACACAAAATGGAGACTCATCAGGGAACTACCAAGCTATTATATAGAATTAGCAACTGTTGAGTGTAGCCAGTGTTCCATAAATACGAGTAAATCTGACTGAGCAATTATGAGCCAGAAGGAATAAATAATGCATCTGAATATCATAAAGCAACCTGAAAGTATCAGAATGCAGCAAGCTGCAACTGTATCTAAAAGAAGGGAACATCCAATCTCTATCAAGTCCGTGATCAGCTTTAAATCCGCTTACCTGTTGTCATAACTCTCATTTCCATACAAATCCAGGAAGATCTGAAGTTCAAGTTCTTCCTTATGTAGCTTCTCAATCTGCAAAGGATCATGATGATTCAACTAACCACTTCAGGCTCACTAGCTTTACGTTGTATTTATGTTTATTGTAATAATGATATCTTATTAAAACTTAAAAGGAAAAGAGGGTATAGATTACCAATTCTTTAATGGACTTGATTTCCTCCTTTTGTTTAGTACATCGGTCTGCTAACCTCTTTCGCTCATCAGACTACAACAAATAATAAACCAGTCAAAAACCCAACGAAAGCTACTCTAGAGACAAATAAGACACCAAATAATCCACGTTTGCACATGTAGCATGCAAAAAAATTCCCATCCCCAGTTCTGTTTCACTAGAAATGGTTCCTTATATAAATTCTGAATGATTCATAGAAAAAAAGCTTCTTCACAACCACCAACGTTTGCAGTCAATGCCTCTCTCTCACATAAGTTACAATCAAGTCAAATTAGACCATAAAGAAATTATGTATAAAACATTATTGGTTTGAGGAATAGCTGAGCCAGCAGCACAGAGAGAGGTGAGAAGAATTGACAAACCAAATGCGGTTGAATATTAGAACAACAGCAGGCAATGAAACAAAAATGTGGCATGTCATTTAAGTTTTCTCACACAAAACAGCAATCCATGAATATGCTTTGGGGAAGAGAAAGGAAATGTCTGTAAAGTGGGAGCCTCATAGGACTGCATATTTTTAATCAAGGACACAAAAGGACATAGAAGCAAGATTGTGCAGTATCCTCTCGGTGTTCAGAATTTGTTCAAAGAAATCTGGTAGTTTAGATCCAGGAGGGGTTCCAAACACAACACACACAAACACTTCCTCTGAAGCATACAAATCAGCAGTAATGAAAGCAGAATGCATCTCATTTGAAAAATTCGTATGTATATATGTACCTATAAATCATCAGCTAGAGATTCGCGCACATATGCCAATAATAAACTGTGTAGCACATACATGTGATCCTGATTTTCTGTTCAAGATGTAAGTATATATATTACAAGGCAAAACGCACCAGACTAAGTTTTCTGCAAATTTCAGATTTGCGGTCGTTGGATTCAGGTCACTCAAGATTAGAGAAAAATTTGTTTCAATAAGCATCAACGTGACACAAGGAATTAGGAAATTTGTACAATTCTCTCGAACTAGTCGATGGGTGGTTGTGTGTGCAGTTCTATTGTATTGGGGGCATTTTGGTGAGGTGACCCATGCCATCCCCTTCGTTATTTGGAAAACAGCGCAAAGTCTTCTTGGATGATGCTACATCACGAAATAACATGTTGAATAAATATATAAAAAGAAAAAAAAATGTCCAAAGCTAATCCTCAGGACAGCTAATAAAAATGAATTGAGATCCATAGTGGGTTAAACCAGGACGAAGAGCGCAAAAAATCAATGTACAGGTCGATATGGCAGACAACGCCAACATGAAAGCTTGCAATTCCATGCAAGAGTACCACTGTAGTTGGCAATAAGAGAAGTTGTCGATAGAGTTTGGAGTGAACAGTGTGGCAGGGATCACAGGCTCGCAGAGAGAGAGAGTTGTGTCATGTAATGACATCCATCTTTCCGGTGAGCTCCTTTATTTCATGGAGTTCCTTTTTGCATTTGTTCCCATTTATTAACTTTTTCTACTTGTCTACAGAATAAGTCTAACACTATCATTCAAGAGCAGCACTGCACAAATCAATGAAACAATTCATAAAGTAAATTGAAGTGATTACTCTCAGTGCTAGAATACCTTAATAGCTATGGAAGCTTTTAGTGACTGTGTTTTCTCACGCAGCAATAGTGCTTCATGAGCTGTATCTTTCCATCGACTCAACTGTGCTTCCATCATTCCCATTTCCCTAGACAAAGCAGACACCATTACACGAAACTCCGATTTGATGTCTTTTCTCCCTTCAGAAAATGATAGTAACTTCATTAGCTAATGCCAGGCATAGCACCAAACCCAAAACCAAACCAATTGTGAATTATATGAACCTGAATCTTGAACAGCTTCTTCCATTTTAATCTCAAGATCATTTTTCTCACTAATGCACTTCTGTAATTGAAGCTCCAAATCTCCAAGCCTAGACTCAGTATCAATGGCATTTCTAGCAGCATCTGCTGACTCTAATTTAGCATTCAGTTCCTTCTCTCTCCTTATGACAAAGGACCTGTCAGCCTGGAACTACACTTTTCAGAGGCCTTTGAAAAGAAAATTTATAAAATAAAGTAAAACTAAAAAATAAAAATAAAGCAGTTTAACCTGCAGTGAATCAGTTAATGCTTTGTAGTGCTCCACTTCAGCATTGAAATGCTGGAGCTGATCATTTACCAGAGTGTAAAATCGAGATGAAAGTACATATTTTTCATCTTTCAACTCATTCTGCAAGAACACAAAGCCAAGGAACCATTTGTCATTTGAAAATATAAGGAATTTTGACATGCTACTAGTAGCAAAAAGAAATCAAGCCCCAGAAACAATTTTCACTGCACATAATTACACACCTGAACATCTTGCAATTGTTTTGACAAAGTTGCATTGTACTCTCGAGCATATTGAAGCTCAAAAAGTCGATCATCCGCCAAAATCTTTGGAACAATAAACAAGTGAGAGGGAATATAAGGAGGTAGATGGAAGAAATCAAAAAATTTTAAAAATTTATAAGACCTTTTTTTCTTCAATGGAATCCTTTAATTCCCGCAAACAGAGCATCTTATCTCCCGACTTTTCAGGTGATGAATTTCCATGTACAGAACCTGCAGCAGGGTTATAAGCTCCAGAGGCAAAATCCATTTGCATTCTTAGATTGATAAGCTTCCTTCTACTTTCTTCAAGTACTGCCATGCTTTCTTCCAGCTCACCTTGTCATGAACAAAACATGTAAACAGTCAAGAGTGGCATATTGCCATTGCAACTAGCTGAATAATGACAATGCAAACTATCAATTTCCGTGCATTCTTATCGATCGGTAGACAGAAAGCGATACAGATAAGAATCACGTTTCCCAGAAAAAATCTCTAAAACCTTCAAGGTGTTTAATCTCGGACGCATCTTCTGAATGACTTCTAACATAAATTTGAATGTCTTCTGAGTATTCTTTATGCTTGAGGTGGAGAACATCTATGGCTTCACGCAGACTTTTAGCCTCCTCTTTCATCATTTTATCGATCTCCAACAATAGTACTGTAGGAAAACACCATGTAATACAGATTGTCAAGGAGGATATAGACAAATCTGATTGTTTGTCCACAACTCTAAAAGGATATGATACTTGAGACAAAATTTCACATGAGATTATTCATAATTTCATAACATATAGAGAGTTTCTCCAACCTTCTGCAGAAACCCTTGCCTGCAAATTTTGTGATATGGTCATAGTTTTCAAACTCTCAGCTCCAATAGTATCTTCCAGGAGTTTCATCAACTCAGATGTCGACGACTCACGCAAAGCAAGGGCTTCTTCAAAAAATTCAATAATTCCATCACCAGAAGTGCTTGGGATAGAATCTTTCTGTAGCAGTCTACACAAAAAAATGTCTTCAGGCGGAGATGACGGTATGGAACCTAAGAAAATCCCAAGTCAATCTACATCATGCGATGTCCAAAGGTTTAGTTAACTCACTGCAGTATATGAACATGATTATATATTAAAAGCTGATTAAACATGACATTTGAAAGTTCCATGCAAGCAAGGAACCTGCTTAAGCATACCACGGCAATCCTCCACAGCACCCAATATCTTCAAAGCATCCTGAGCTCCTCCTGCTCGCACTCCCAAAAGGACTAAATCATCAACCAACTACACGTCGGTAAAAAAGAAAGAATTACTCATTAATTCAACAGAAGCAGGATAAAGAATGATGACTTTGCACAATCCCACACATAGATGACATGAATTATTAAAGCTGACCTGATTCCATCGTTGGTTCACTTCAATTAATGTGTCATCATAAGAAGTTTGCTTCTCCCTTAGTCCTTTAATTTTGGCTTCAAGATCATGCAACTCATGCTTTTGTATGTCCAATTGCTGCACAAGTTTTTGGTTCTCATAATGGAGAACAGATGCATCAACCTGTGGATCAAATTGTGCTCAAAGTATAAGAAAATGAGGCAAGATCTTCATAACAAAATGCGTCAAAAAAAAAAAACGAAGAACTCACATAATTGACAGCATTGAGAAGCATCAGAGTCATCCACTAATATGACAATCAAGCATGTGAACAACCACATAAAAGCCCAGATGAGAAGGGGAAGAACAATATGACTAAAAGAATAGACCCTTCTCTGGTTGGTACATTGCATCTAGTCTGTAATCCCCGGTTTTACAATTTTGTCATACGGATTGGGATTCCAATCACAATGGCTGAGAAGGATCCATGGGCATGATAAGGCGTATAGGCTTCAAAGGTGAGGAAGAAAGTTGTTTGATATGATCCATGGCATCTAAATTCATAACAGAAAACAACGAAGAGGAACTTCTAGTACCTGTACTACAAAGAAGATCTTCATATTCTGGATTCTTTTATCAGAAAGGAATCAGAGAGTTCATGGACAGTAAGGAACGCACTTGAATTGGCATAGGAAAACTCGGATTAGAACCTTTACTTCCTTTAGGTATAGTGGAAAATACAACTTTGATGTACATATTGTACTAGACATTTTTTTATGTTGGCTTGTGCAAGAAGTCCATGCTTCTTCATCAGGAGCATTTCTGATATATGTCTGTGCCACCTTGGAGCCTTTAACCAGACCTTTATCCATGAAAAGAAAGGTAAAAGGCACTGAGACATAGGTGTAAATTATCCAAGAAATTCAGTGGTGATTGACTATGACTTGATCTGCTTCTTGTTTATCATATTTTTAATTCTTTCCATGTGAGGCAGAAGGGATAAATGTTAAAACAAAGGTCTAGTACCCAAAAAAGAATTCAAATTTATTCTTGACCAGGTCTATTCTATCGGGTCAGTGTTGTCAATTCACATAAGTCCCATTGAGTGGCAATTATGCAGAACAACAAAATAGCCACAATGAGGGCTTTGTGGAAATTGGTTTGTTTTTTTTCTTTGGTTTTTTTTTTTTTTTGGGCCGGGGGGGGGCGGCGCATCAGGGTGTTTGTGCTAGAAGTTGATAAATACGATAATTATCTTCCTCAGGGATCTCTGAAGATGGGGTTTGCCACTTTGCACAAACTGGTCTGTTAGTGATAGCCAAGGTAAGCCAAAGATAGCTGTCATGTCAAACTGACCTATATATGTTGTTTGAGGCTTGGGTGCTCAAGTTTCACAGGGCATGTTACGATTGGTCATGATGATCAATTCGACATTTTGCAACAATCTACCAAGGGAAAATTGGCCTTATTTTCCACCAGGTGCCACACAAGTCCTCAGATAGGAAATATAGGCCCATGACATTAGGCCTCTAGCTATTACATACATATACTTCTATAAGTAGAAATCTCCAAACAAGGGAGCCTAAAGGCATCACCCTTTCCTATCACTCATTCCTGCATCTTTTCATCCGCAAGGGTCAAAATGGGGGTCTAGAAAGGTTTAGAGATTGTAAGGATCTGAACTGAAAGGATCTGAACTGACTAAGCCTTCAAAACAGGTGTAGTCTATATTGATGTTAATTTGTGACTCCAACAAAGCCATGTATCTACATGAAAGGCAGAGAATCTAACAAGTAATTTAACACATGTTTTAGATAAATTTCTAATTCATACGACATGACAGAGCAACTCAACCACATAAATAATGCGCTTATCAAGTTCAACTTTTCAGACTGTCAAGTGCAAGTCAATACCACTTTCAAGATGCTGTTAAGCTCTTTCTCTTCAATTTCATGTTCCCACTGAACGCCAAAATCTCTTATCCTGCTATATATGAATCTTCTTCCTTGTCAAGTAGCTTGACTAGAAAGTGGTCACTAGTTGTATTCCATAAGCTCGATATAGACCAGGGGTTACTAATAGATCATGACAATATTGCCCATTGAGGCCTCGATCTAGAATCATTAAGAGGAAGAATATGTTATCGTCACTCATCTCTCAAGCACTAGCAGAGTGAGCAAGTAGCTTTCCACATGACAAAATTACCATATTGAATGCACTTCCCATGAAGAATATACAAAAGCAAAAAAACGAGTACCATCAATCGAAAACGCGAACCTTACCTGTTATAAACTCCTTCAGTATATAAGCAACCAGCAATGCTAACAATGACAGATAAAAATCCCCCACTAAGCCAAATGAACGGGGAAAATCAGAATTTGTTCAATGGAATTTCCCATCATAACTAAACCCAACCCCCCCCCCCCCCCCCCCCGAAAAAAAAATAAAAAAAATCTTCCCTCATCACATCAAAGTGAGCTCAACTGGGCCAGAACACCTCTTTCCTTCCACCAACAGCACCATACAGACAAAGAAATCACTGATTATCGCCATTTTCATCGCTCGTAAAAAAATTGCAGCAATGGCGGGGAGAGACTCACGGTGCGGTTATCGGCAGGAGAAGCGTTCGACGGAGGCCTCTTCCTCTCTGGCTCTTCAGCTTCTGAATTCTCCATTCGACTGGAGTTTCGCTCGAAGAGAAGAAACTCACGGTGGCGGGCGAGCTCTAGTTCGAGCCCTAAATAAGGAGGAGGAGGGCGGCGGGCAGGCGGGCGGGCGGGCGGGCGGGCGGGCGATCCGGCCCGGACACGGAAGAGCTGGAAGTCCGGGACCGTCGGAACGGCGAGTCGCGGCGGCGGTCCGCCACCGGCGAGCGACGTCCGCCGTCGGCTGGGCCGTTCGCTGGAGAGCAGCTGGGGAGGAGAGAGCGAGTAGCGGAAAGCGCAGAGCGCGGAATTGCCGATGGGGAGACTAAACTCATTTCTGGGGTTTTATTCAGTAATTTCTCTTATTTACCTACAAAATCTTTTTTTTTTTTTTTTTGTTCTTATAGTTCTTTGATTTTTTTAATAATTGAATAATTTCTGACAAAATTGTCCAATCAATTTTTCAGCTATTCATTTGCAGTTGGTGGAGCTACGGTGTGACGAGCTCGCTAGATGGGCAATTGATATTTATCGCGGCAATTAACGATATAGATTTCAACCTCTCCGATTCATTTTTATGCCAAAATCAGTAGTGAAATGTTAATTTTCGAACATCACAAATTGGGAAATGCGTTATAATCTTTCACTAGGTTATAATCATTGATTAATGCCTCGAAATGAGATGTTAATTTATATGCAGCATTTGACAATGATGCGAATAAAATACAAAGCAATGTAAAGAAAGATTTATTAGTGTTCAATTTATGTTTGTTAGAAATAATGATATTTCTATTTTTATTATAGGTCATGAGTCCTTTCTAAGTTTTCAGCTTTAATAAATCTAACCAGTAACTCGTGGAGAGCACAGTTAATTGAGATTTCTCCTTCAACAAAGGAAAACAAGATTCGAAATCGTGCGTTATTAACGATTAAAACAGGAGCCCCGATAGTGGATTCTGAACTAGTTTCCTCCGAGATATAATCGTTGTTAGGCCTCCACTGCAGAGGCCCGTGAGACCCCAAATCGGCATAATCCGACAAGGGCAGGCTCCAACAGATCCTTGATCACCATTAAAAAAAAAAAAAAATCTAACCGTCGATCTTTAATAATTACATTGAAGGACGAAAACATTTGTACCTTTATTTAACTAGAAGTGTGTATATATTGGTCAGTATAATATTTGTACTCCAACCAAAAATATAATATCTTACATATAATAAGGGAACAAAATATTTATACCTTTCACTTATGTTAAATCAAAATGTTTAAATATGGTATTCTCACTTAAGTATGCAATACATTACAAAAGATTTAAATTATATATTCACCTAATGATAAGTTTTCCTTAGATCTTAAATAGGTAAAGTATTAGCTATATTTCTCAAATTCTCTATTACATCACATGCAAAATGGAAACATAGGAGAAATAACAAAGAATAAGACTTACCCCCTCACGAATGAATTTCTAATTTTGCTTTAAAAATGTGTACTATAACGTCAAAATATTCTTCTAGAAAACGTCCAGTTTCATGTACATGTCAAAATACGCTAAATACTAACATCAAATTCACGTAGTCTAAACTTACAGATTTTCAAGTAATAACTTGGCTTTATAAAAATAATTGACTCAGTGCTTACATTTATTTATAAAAATAATAATCATTCTGCATTGTCGAGGGCACAAATCAACTCTGTCCCATGGAAAACCCCAGAACACCTATGAAATATTTCATGTGAAAGAGAGAAATACCGGAAAAGAAAATCAAATAACAAAAAGAATAACCCTACCAGACCCACTCCACATCAGTTGCCATGTCTCAAGGAGCTGTAGGATCAAAATCCTCCTCTATACATAAGCTTATGTGGATTGTGGTTTTAAGGATATAGAGTATCACATGATCCAGCCAATGCCTGCCTCAAGGGAAGGGAGGAAAAAGAGGACACACAGAAGTGCAAACAACATGGTGCTCTAATCAAATCTGCTACCAACCAATATTTTTCCCATTAAAAGCACATTCTAACTAGTCATTCAAATCTACTCTCATTGATCAGAGCACATTAGGGAAGATTCAAAACACCAGTAAATGCAAAAGTACAGTAGAAGATTGCTGCACTTAAATTGCATAAACGAAAATGAGTACATTCAACACCGTAATGACGCGGCTACGCCGCCTTCACAAATGATGTCCCCGTGTTCAGGCCTGCACTAGAAGAGAGACTCCTTCATTTCACTCCAACAGAGGCCATCAAGTCCTCATACTCGGGATCATTCTCCTGTCTCTTTACAATTGCTGGATTCAGTCCGTGCTGCTGAGGTGCATTAGCAGTCGAGGTCGGTGAAAACGGATCGTAAATTTGCCTCCCACCAGGGCCTAGGGCCGGTCTGCCAGGAAAGGCAGATGGACCGTGTATGAAGTGGTGTCTCGGCGGTTGATTCATCTGACCATGGAAGGTCCTCTGGACTTCAATTGGATTGCCAGGCCTGGAGGGAAAACTGCCAGCAAGGTCAGGTAGTTGCGCCGCTGGATTCATGTTCCTTGGCCGCATCTGGGGTACTGGTGTGGGACCCACCACTGGAAATGAGGGAAATCTCGATGAGTCTCCTGGAAAGGGAATCGGGGACGGGCCACCTTGAGGTCGAGCTGTCTGCGCTCCCATTGATGGCCTTAGGAGGACAGGCGTGATAGATTGAGGATCATGTATTGCTGGGCGGAAAGAATTCGGTTGAGGCACAGGAGTTTGGATGCCTGGCCCAGAAAAGGTCTGTGAGGCTTGCTGCTGCTGAGGCTGGAAAGTAAAGTCCCCAAAATTTGGACGATGTGGACTCGGAGCAGCATTAGCTGGTGATCTAATGGGGGTAAAATTGGGTATATTTCCAGTGAAAGTACTGGGGCCTGACTGGAAAGACAGGGCAGGTGACCCAGATGGCAAAGATCCTGGAAAAGGGTTCATTGTCACACGAGGGGGAAGTGCCCCTTGTGTGTTGTTTGCAGATTGAATTGGCATTGGTGGTGGCATAGAAGATAACATAGGGACACCAGCCGGACGACTCCCTGACATAGCCATCGAATGTGGAGTTGATTGACCAGATGGGTAGGTAGGACCTGTGATCATGCTTGTGCTCCCTGCTGAAGCATTTGTAATTGGTGCCGAAGAAGCAATGTTTGGTTGTAGGTTGATGGATGGCGCTGGGGGTGGACCCACCTGCATCATATTGCTAGGGCCCCCAGCTGGTAGTATGGGCCAATCTGATTGTGGTCCCGCTGTAGCATTTGCTTTGAGCTGAGGAAATGAGGGTATTGGTGGTGGTCTGGTTTGCAGGGATTGGCTCACAGAAAAAGGAATAGGAGCTGAATGAACTGGTGGAGCTGGTGACGAGGCCTGCGGAAATGAATGAAAGTTTCTTGGTGGAAGGCCAATACCAGAAGGATGCATCATTACTGAATTTTGCATATATTGAGAGGACGGATTTTGTCTTGGCGGGAGCAGAGAAGGATTCTGAGATAAGGAGTTAAATCCAGCTACAGAAGCTGGTCGAGCACCAAACAGAGAAGGCATTGGATGGCCAGGACTATTCAGAATTGGTGCTGAAGTATTTGGTGATGGAATGAAACCCGGAAATTGATTTGCTGGAGCATTGTGGGGAGTGTCGCCAAACCATGGATTTAAATATTGAAACTGAACCTGTTGAGAAGTCTGTGAGGGACCCATAAAATCTTCAATGTGTCCCTGACTTGATACTGGAACAGTGTCCACAGAAGATGAGTTTGCATAACTGGGGACATTCTTGCTCTCAGCTGGACTCGAAGCAGATGTTGTAGAAGCAGGAGCAAGATTACCCTACACATAAAGGTATACAATCACCACAACACAACCAGACAAAAGAATGGCAGAGCACATATGATATGAAAAGGTAAAGCTTCACATGCTGAACAACGAGGATTGTACATAAATATAAAACAAATGAAACTCACAGATACAGATGTTACTAGCAATTCAATGACGGACACTGCTGCATCAACTTTCTCAAATGTATCAGCAGATACATGGACATTTATTTCTTCAAAGGAACCCTGGAAATCGTTTCCATCAGCAGAAATTATTTCGCCCTGGAGAAAAATGAAATAAGGCCATCAATGCGGTTCTGTCAAAACTAATGTTAAATCTTCAACTTCTGTAATAATATGAGGTGTCCATCACCGCCGGGATAAATATTACAGCGCAAATCTTAATGATGAGACTGATAGCAATTCCAGACAGCTTACCTTATCCCTGGTCCCAGACTTGACAGCATACACCTGTATCTTAGCTCCAGTTTCCTACATAAAGATTCACATGCATTTAGTTCCATGGATTTTACAAAACCTGGGGGATCCATAAATCCTCACAAAGTGTAACATCAATTTCTCTTTTACCTTTTCTAGTCTCTTTCTATTATCACCTCCAGGCCCGAAGATCAAGCCAATGAAATTGTATCCAGGATATTCCTTTACCTGTCAATGCAAGATAACACTTGATCTAGGAGATTGGCTTGAAAAATGTAACATTTTCTTATACTTTCTGTCAAACATTTAGGGATTTGTACTGCTCCAATCAGCTATTCGTAGGGGTGAGCACCAATCCCAATCCAACCCAGGAACCTGACCAAACTGACCAATTCTCAGTGATTCTTGCCAGAACCAGTCCGGTTCCCAGTTCCAATTTTTTGGAACCGGCACTGTTCAACACCTTAACTTTTGTCTTTCGTTATAAAAGAGCCCTGAGTAGGTTATAATATTCCCAAAACTATGAGAAACACCCACTAGTCAATGAGGGATCTCACACTTGGGCTCTTTTTTTTTTTACTTTTAGTCATCTTAAAAAGTAAAAAGGCAGCATGTCTACTTCCTTGCAGATTGATGTGGGATCTCTATTTTGTTTTTTGTACTTTTAGTCATCCTAAAAGGGTGATCCACATCAATTTGTAAAGAAATAGGCATGCTGCCTTTTTAACTTTCAATCCATTTAGAAGAATAAAAGGCGGACAGCTGTGCTTAGTCCCGGTTGCGAGAACCGGACCAGACATCAGTCTGTTTCCTGGTTACCAAATTTTGGAACCAAAAGCCATAGAGTCGGTTCCAGGCCAAGAACCAACTCACCTAGGAACTAATCAATCCTATCTATTTGAAGCAGCAGTTTCATGTTTAGCATGGACAGTCAAGTAGCACATATTGGACCAGCCCTCGATGAAAAATGAGTAATTATTATTGAAAGGGCCTTGGAACATCCCCTTCTGGCCGGCCAATGCCTTTATGTTCAAGTATGCGTGTGAAGCACATACACTATATATATATAACCAGCTTGGTCAAATGTATCAACAGTAGCAGGAAAAAAGCTGACACCGCACAAACTTACAGGAATGAGCACTCTGTCCTCTTTCAACAGGGGTTTATAATCAGGTGGTGCCTTGAAATTTGCATTCAACTTGAGAATTTCGCCTGTTACAAATCAACAACATGATCAATCTATATGGAAGCAAAAGATAACATGGACCAACAGGGATTCTCTTAACCATACCTATAGCTTCCCGCTTTTCAAGCGCCAACAATTTTGTCGACTTCATATAAAATGAAAATAAGTGTTAAGAGTGTAACCAACAAAGGGATTTCAAATCACCACAGAAACAAGTTGATATATACCTCTCTGTCAAGGACATTATCAGAAGATCTTTCACCAGACTGTTCAGCTGCTGACAGTGACTCCACATTCTCATCAATCTCCAAAATTCCCGATCCTAGTTGTTTTGTAATTTGGTCCACCCGAGTCTGCTCAAAATTGTGCCACCATACAGGCAGCAATATCACTTAGTGGCACCTGGAATAGGAAACTTTCATGTGTACTTCTCACATGGATAATGCCAACATATCACCAACAAGAAAAGGAAATACTCAATTGCTGCAGGAACATGTCATCTTCTGACTTGCTTAGATACATCGACTAGATCTCAACCCATTTTCAGTAATAACATTAGAATCTTTAAGAATGATCATTCCCCCACCCGCGGGGGTGGGAGTTTTGGGGGCCGAGAAGTATAGAAGTCAAATGAGGATAAATGCACACTTCCGACAAAATCACTGCAATTATGTCAAGTAAATTAGTTTAAGGTGATAAAACAAGCACGGCTTTTCTTCTTTTTACTTTCGGAGATGTGATAAGTAACTCCAGCCCTACTTTTGTAATGCAATTGAAACCTTCAAAAATATCTCCTCCAATGTGGAGTTTAGGGAAATGAGGAGCACTGGAATTAAATGAGGACTCAAATACACACTTTCCATAGAAGTTATGCAAGTACTTCAGATAAATTAATTTAAAAAGATTATAACAAGCATCAACCCGTATGTCCTGCAATACCTGATAAGCCAAAGATCTTGCTCTCCTGACTGCAGCATCTTGGGTCAAGTCAGGTCCCCATTTTGTTTTCCTTTGCCCCTGTTTGCCACTTTCCTCACTAGTTGTATCACCACCACCTAGCTTCTTATTTCCTCGAAAGATGGGAACCAATGAACCTGATAACTTGTTCTTTGGTATGACAAAACCAGATTTCTTGCCAAACATGGAGACCTTTGAGCTAGATGTTGATGCTGCTGACGCCCCTGCCATCTTTAATCCAGCAGGTTCAACATCAGATGATTGGTCAACCTTCGTGTTCATTCTCTCTCCTATGGAAGAACTGGCGTCCTATTGAAGAGATGAGCCGTAAGGTGGTGGCACTCAAAAGACTTCAACTTAATTCACCTTGCATGTTCGCATACAATACTGAGATAGACAAAGCACTGATATAGTCAAAGAAACAGAACTTCCAAGCCAGTATACATTCAAGTTCAAGACATTGGCAACGCTATTCTTCTAATTCAGCATCCTTCCAAGGAAGACAGATGGCTGGTTCACAAGCTAAAAAGAAATGCAAGGTTGAGAAACTCTGGTTTTCATCCCAAAGAAGGTGCTAAAACTACCAAGTGTACAATTTTTTTTTTTTTTGTGGTATAAATAATGGACGATTGATGCATCTTAATCCAAACAAGGCTTGCACACGCCCTCCACCTACAGCAATGCTGTATTTCTTCTATCCTCCCACTTCTGATGGGCTCCCCTCCCCCCCCCCCCCCAACAATAAAAAAAAGAAACAAAAAACACCCTAGGGCAGGGGCGCCCTACCCTGCCCTTCTCTCTTTCTCTCCCTCCCGCATTACAAACTGAAAAGGTAAAAGTAAAAGCACAACCAAATCCATCAAGACAAGCAAGAAGATCGGAAGGAATCTTTAGCTTATCAATAATTGACAAGAGCACGGAGTAAACTGAAAAGAATTTTAGACCAGTAGTTTTTTTCTAGAGCTAGCAATTGTTTAACCAGCTCAAGCATTTTTCATGTGGTAGTACACGAAGTAATCAATCAAGTGGTGCGACAAAAACATGCCCACTAATTATGATCCATTGGCCATCGGCAAAATTGACATATAGATGTGGTGATTGCAAAAGTAACAATAATCAAGTCATTCATGAGGGTCAGCTACTCAAGTGTGCTTATTCTACCAGTGATCAACGAGGTCCCATGAAAAAGGAATAAAAAGTGGAGTTGCATAAATTCACAATATATCACAAACACACAAGACTCTAGCAAAGTTATTTTGAGATCCATTCGTGCCGATCACGACATATGTCCAAACAAGCAAAGCGAGCAACAATTTCCACATCTACTTTTTCTCGAATCATTCTCTACATCAAGTCATGCTCCAAGTCCCAACCCACATCACCACCTCCTCCAACCATTCTCTCCTCTCACCGGAACCAAAAACCGCCTTCGCGCAATATATCGCATTGGCAACACACTGCCTCGTAAAAAGATACGATCACTTCGACCCGCCAAGACCAGCCCACCGAAATCGACAACGCAAATCATCAGGAAACTGCACTGCCAAGTCAGTTCGAAACGCGTTCACCATCCCATAACCACTACCACCCATCAAATTCGACGAGGGGACTCCGGACTCCGGACCCGATAAACAAGCCCCGAAATTTCCACATTCCCAATTCCGGGTAACTTCGAACGCGGCCGGAGGGAACTAATTCGATCTTCTTACGACCACTGCCGACAAAAAGAACGCAAAAAACGCTCCGGGAATCGAGCGCAACTGAAACTACGAGCGAAATACAGGAGGGAAGTACCGATTCACGCCGAGCCCAGCATCGACGGCTTCGCGGAGGAGAGTCGCTGGCGCTTGGGGGTGAAGTTCGGGTGCGCTGAAGCTTTCTCTGCGAATGGAGAAGGAGAGGGTTTTCTTCTTTCTTCCCTTCGTTATCGCTGTTGGTTCTGGTCCATCTTCTCTTGTTTAGGGCGTCGATTTTGAGCGGGCCCTCGCAGATTTTCTTGACTTTTGGGCTTTTCTTCTTCTTCTTCTTCTTCGTAGCCCAATGCCTTTCTTAAATCTTCCGCCCCGAGAAATCGAATGTGTCCGGCCGGCGCCGGGTGGCGTGGAATTTGATCGTAGGTTCTAATGCCTCGCGGCTCCAGTACCATGATATAGGATTGTCTCAACTCTATTCGCAATGGCATATTAGTGGAGTGGTGACGACGGACGACTTATTTAAAATGAGTAATAGTTATGACTCAAACTGAATATTCTATTTGCATGTACGGATTTTCTACGATGATGTTTTAGAGGAGGTTGTCGATGCCATTCATTTCTTATTTTTTTCATTTCAATAAAAATCATCAAACCACCTTTCTTGATAAAGTTAGGTGGTGTAGAAATGATATGTTAACTCTCTAAACATTTGATGATGTTATTTGACAGAATATTAATGGTGCCATATTTGACATGATAGATCATTTTCATTGCCATGTTAGATTTTTAATGGAAATGTTAATGAGAACGGGATTTAGATATAGAGAAAAAATTTATGATTTTTTATGAGGTCAAAATGTAATCAAGCATGGAATTAGGACTTGACATGAAGTTGGTACTTTTTGAGAGAATTGATCATTTATCTCTTTATCCAACTCTCCTCTTCATTTTAATTATTTAAAAAAAAAATGTGTTTTTGACATTGTTTTTGTGCAAATTACTAAATAGTAGAAGGAAAAAGGGAAAGCTCAACGGGAAATCAAATAAGATAGAGGAAGAGGGGAGAGAAATTGATATGAATATGATCAAAGACACCATTGAAAAATGAAGGTGCGAGGTATCTCAAATCTCTAATCCCTTTTTAACATAGAATCAATTAAAATATTAAATAACCATGACTAAAATACGTATTTAAACATAGATACATACGGCATCAACGTATTGTACGTGTATAAAACACACGTCATAATTATACCCTAGAAAAGTACTTCAAGTTTTAGCATATATATACTTTTTTAATTAGTCAATTAATTATGTAATATGTCAATTATCCCTCGTGTACTGAAAATATCGATCATTAGATGCCGCCTTCACAAAAAATAATATACTAATTTCTTGTTTAAAGAAAGAAGAATTATTTATGAAACTCGATCATTAGATGCGACGTGAATGTATATAAAACTTTGTAATTATGGTGGTCCTAAATTCATATGCGATCTTTTCTCGTTTACAACACGGCTGATTTGATAAGCTTGTGATAATATGAAGTTTGGATTGTATGATAATAAATTCGAATTTTTATTGCACTTTTTTTATTAAAAAAAGATTTCTAGCTGTTCGCAATTCGTGATGTATAATTACAGTCTCCTGTAGTAGTAACAAACGCTAGAAAACAGTTGAGACAGGATTAGTTCCTAAGGAAGAATCCGTCTTTTCCCAAAAAGAGAAATCATGGCTAAAAAGTCAGACCTTTTTTAATAAAATGGGACAGAATTTGAAAGGGAATGTAGCTTCGGAAGAGGGGAGGTTTTCGAATTAGAGTCACTCAACTTCTAAATTAACGAGGCTTTGTCACTCTTGAATTGATTTTCATGAGTTTCGGCTTGGAAAATAATTTCATCGTGGCGCAATCAGGGTCTGTTAGATATGCTTATTTCTAATTGGTAACACAATTTCCAGCCTAAAAGTTTCTGCTTGCGCCAATGCATAGCTTCCAACAATTAACTCCTCGTACTTATATTAAAAGAAAAATCTTCATCTGGTCCAGCTTCTATTAATTCAGATATTGGCAAAGAATCCCCCATGGTAACAACTTTTCCAGCTTGTGATAATTTCCGCATTTGAGTTTCATTTGGATTTCGTGTGGCTTTTTTGACCCGACAAAGTTCGATCACTTTCTCCCTTCCCCCCTTCCCCCCTTCCCCCTCTCCTCTCTCTATAGAAAGCGAGTGTGGAGGTGAAGCTTGATAACCAGAGCCCGCCTCTCGTCTCCTCTCGTCTCGTCTCGTCTCGCTCGCCTGCGCTTGCTCTGCTCTCCGCATGCCAAGGTCAGTTCCTGGGTTGGGTCGTGTGTTCTTGTTCTTGTTCTTGTTCTTGGATGATCGTTGCTTTCCGTGCGTGTTTTCGAACCCGGGCGCAATCTTTATGCGGGGTTTGATCGTTGCCCGGGTTCTGTCCCTTTGTTCTTTTTGTTTTGAACTCGCCGTTCTCTCTCTATACCTTACCCTAGCTCTCCTCCGATAGTCTACGAGCTCCTCCCCAAGTTCGGCCTCCCCGGCGGCCTGCTCCCGGACTCCGTCCGCTCCTACAACCTCTCCGACGACGGCCGGTTCGCCGTCGACCTCGAGGGCCCCCGCTACGTCCAGTTCGACTGCCTGGTCTACTACCGACCGGCGGGTCACCGGGAAGCTCAGCTACGGCTCCATCACGGACCTGAAGGGGATCCAGGTTCAGCGGTTCCTCTTCTGGCTCGACGCCGACGAGATCGGGGTCGACCTGCCCCCCCCCCCCCCCTCCCCCCTCCCCCCTCCGACGCCGTCTACTTCCAGGTGGGGTTCGTCAACAAGAAGCTCGACGTGGACCAGTTCAAGACTGACCAGTCCACTCGTGCCAGGACAAGGTCGCAGGCCCGTGCAGCGGGTCGTGGAAGCAAGGAATTGAGGTAAATCCGCGAGGGATCATTCTTGTGGATGCATAAGTGCATGTGTCGTCAATTAGGAATTTTGGAGAGTTAGCTGCGATTGATCTGTTGTCAGTTTCTCTGGTGCTGATTTTGATCGTTCTCTGGTGCTGATTTTGATCGTTTCTTCGAGGGTCGCGATTCGTGTCTTCCTGACGGATTTGTTGGACTGAGATTATTGCTCAATTCCTTGAGCTTCATATGTTGAAATGTTTTAGCTTTTACTATGTACTCATGCGGAAAGTGAACAGGTTGTTCCTTTAGTACAGAATAGTTGCTTCTCCGTGATCAACCTTTGATGTTTAGGTGCATAGTATCGAAGTGGTTGAATTAAAGTTACTCCTCCGCCTATTTGCATAAGCTATCTGATGGGCTGTTCATGATATAACGTGAGTTCAATGCGGAGGTGAAGATGGGGAAAATCACGTTTCCAGTTTCTGTTTATGGCTTTTACATTAGTTGGGAGCCACAAATTTTAGTACTTGTAAGGACTAACAATGCATCTCATTCGTGCAGCTAGTTTTCTTTTATCGGCATTCTCTGCTACTGGTTTGTTGACTTGATTATCGCATGGCCATACACTAAGAGTGGATACAATGAACGGGCCTCCAAATCCTCCACCTGTTCATCCGTTGCATCATATTATGGCAGCCATCGACCACCTCCGTCATTCCCCATGGCTGATACGCATCCAACAGCAACACCCGGATCCCCGGCCGCGCCAGTTTTTAGAACGCCTTTTCCTGGTTATGGACAACATCCTGTCTTATGTTGACCACCATCAGCTCCTTCCGGCCACGGTGCACCGTCACATAGGGGCCGACCAGCTTCATCCCCTCGAGCACCGCCAATATATGGATCTCCTCAACGTCCATCAGCATCACCTCCGCTAGTTTTTCAACCAACTCCGCCGGTTCATCAACCCCCTACGCCGTTGCTTCCTCCGGCTCCCCCGAGAGCGGTTTGCTCGGCACCGCCAGGACATCGACTTGCTCTACCAGTTCACATACAACATGTAAGTCCACCACCTCCTTACAGGCGACCAAGCCCACCCCCCGTGCAATAAGTCAGGTCCCCATCTTGTTTTCCTTTGCCCCTGTTTGCCACTTTCCTCACTAGTTGTATAGCTTCTTATTTCCTCGAAAGATGGGAACCAATGAACCTGATAACTTGTTCTTTGGTATGACAAAACCAGATTTCTTGCCAAACATGGAGACCTTTGAGCTAGATGCTGATGCTGCTGACGCCCCTGCCATCATTAATGCAGCAGGTTCAACATCCGATGTTCATTCTCTCTCCTACGGTAGAACTAGAGTCCTATTGAAGAGATGAGCCGTAAGGTGGTGGCACTCAAAAGACTTCAACTTAATTCACCTTGCATGTTTGCATACAATACTGAGATAGACAAAGCAATTATAAAGTCAAAAGAAACAGAATTTCCAAGCCAGTATACATTCAAGTTCAAGACATTGGCAACGCTATTCTTCTAATTCAGCATCCTTCCGAGGAAGACAGATGGCTCGTTCACAAGCTAAAAAGAATGCAAGTTGAGAAACTCTGGTTTTCATCCCAAAGAAGGTGCTAAAACTACCAAGTGTACAATTTTTTTTTTTTTTTTTTGTGGTAGAAATAATGGATGATTGATGCATCTTAATTCAAACAAGGCTTGCACACGCCCTCAACCTACAGCAATGCTGTATTTCTTCTATCCTCCCACTTCTGATGGGCTCCCCTCCCCTCCCCCACAACAGAAAAAACATGCCAGGGCAGGGGCGCCCCACCCTGCCCTTCTCTGTTTCTCTCCCTCCCGCATTACAAACCGAAAAGGTAAAAGTAAAAGCACAACCAAATCCATCAAGACAAGCGAGGAGAATAAAAGGCATCTTTAGCTTATCAATAATTGACAAGAGCACGGAGTAAACTGAAAGAATTTTAGACCAGTGGTTTTTTTCTAGAGCTAGCATTTGTTTAACTAGCTCAAGCATTTTTCATGTGGTAGTACACGAAGTAATCAATCAAGTGGTGCCACAAAAACAAGCCCACTAATTATGATCCGTTGGCCATCGGCAAAATTGACATATAGATGTGGTGATTGCAAAAGTAACAATAATCGAGTCATTCATGAGGGTCAGCTACTCAAGTGTGCTTATTCTACCAGTGATCAACGAGGTCCCATGAAAAAGGAATAAAAAGTGGAGTTGCATAATTCACAATGTATCACAAACACATGCGACTCTAGCAAAGTTATTTTGAGAATGCAATTCACAATATATCACAAACACACGCGACTCTAGCAAAGTTATTTTGAGATCCATTCGTGCCGATCACGAAATATGTCCAAACAAGCAAAGCGAGCAACAATTTCCACATCTACTTTTTCTCGAATCATTCTCTACATCAAGTCATGCTCCCAAGTCCCAACCCAGATCAGCACCTCCTCCGACCATTCTCTCTTCTCGCAGGAACCAGAAACCGCCTTCGCCCCATATATCGCATCGGCAACACACTGCCTCGTAAAAAGATACGATCACTTCGACCCGCCAAGACCAGCCCATCGAAATCGACAACACAAATAATCAGGAAACTGCACTGCTCAGTCAGTTCAGAACGTGTTCGCCATCCCATAACCACTACCACCCATCAAATTCGACAAGGGGACTCCGGACCCGACAAACAAGCCCCAAAATTTCCACATTCCCAATTCCGGGCAACTTCGAACGCGGCCGGAGGGAGCTAATTCGATCTTATTGCGACCACTGCCGACAAAAAGAACGCAAGAAATTGCTCCGGGAATCGATCGCGACTGAAACTACAAGCGAAGTACGGGAGGGAGTACCGATTCACGCCGAGCCCAGCATCGACGGCTTCGCAGAGGAGAGTCGCTGGCGCTTTGGGGGTGAAGTTCGGGTGCGCGTCGATTTTGAGCGGGCCCTCGGAGATTTTCTTGACTTTTGGGCTTTTCTTCTTCTTCTTCTTCGTAGCCCAATATGCCTTTCTCCTACCTTCCGCGCCGACAAATCGAATGTGTCCGGCCGGCGAGTGCGGTGGCGGCAGGCCGGGTGGCGTGGAATTTGATCGTAGGTTCTAATGCCTGCTGTTCCGGTACCATGATGTAGGATTGTCTAGACTCTATTCTCAATGGCACATTAGTGTAACGGTGACGACATACGACTCATTTAAAATGAGTGATAGTTATGATTCAAACCGAATATTCTATTTGTATATGCGGACCTCCTATGATGATGTCTAAGAGAGGAGGTCATTGATCCCGATCATCCCTTTTTATCTTTTTCCCATTGCTAAAAATCATCAAAAACGCATTTCTTAATAAAGTTAGGTGGCGTAGAAATGATAAGACAAAATTTTTGACAATATTATTTGACAGGATATTAATGGTGCCTTATTTGATATGATGGATTATTTTCTTGTCACGTTAGATCTTTAAAGGCGCTATTGGATGAAATGTTAATGAGAGCAGGAGTTAGACATAGAGATAAAAATTTGTGATTTTTTTTCACGAGGCCAAAATGTAATTAGGTGTGGAATTAAGACTTGACATGATGTTGGTACTTCTCGAGAGAATCGATCATTTGGTACTTCTTGAGAGAATCGATCATTTATCTCTTTATCCAACTCTTCTCTTTGTTTTAATTATTTAAAATATATATATATATATATATATATATAGATGTGTTTTTAACATTGTTTTTGTGCAAATTACTAAAAAGTCGAAGGAAAAAGGGAAAGTTCAACAGGAAATTAAATAAGATGGAGGAAGAGGGGAGAAAAATTGATATGAATAAGATCAAAGAAACCATTGAAAAATGAAGGTGCGATGCATTTCGAATCTCTAATCCCTTTTTAACATGGAATCAATTAAAATATTAAATAACCATGAGTAAAATACGTATTTAAGCGTAGATACATATGGCATCAATGTATTGCACACGTATAAAACACACATCGTAATTATACCCTAGAAAAAGTACTTCGAGTTTTAGCCTATGTTTACTTTTTTAATCAGTCAATTAATTATGTAATATGTCAATTATCCCTCCCTCGTGTACCGAAAATATCGATCATTAGATGCCGTCTTCACAAAAATAATATATATATTTTTTGGTAAGGTAAAATATACAAAAAAAATATATTGATTTCCTGTTTAAAGAAAGACGAATTATTAATGGAACTCAATCATTAGATGCGACGTGTTTGTATATAAAACTTTGTAATTATAGTGGTCCTAAATTGATACGTGATTTTTTCTCGTTCATAACACAAGTGATTTGATAAGCTCGTGATAATATGAAGTTTGGATTGTATGATAATAAATTCAAATTTTTATTGCATTTTTTTATTAAAAGAAGATTTCTAGCTGGTCGCAATTCATGATGAATAATTACAGTCTCCTATATTAGTAACAAACGCTAGAAAACAATTCATCAACATAAAGCTAGAGGGTTGTTTAATTATGTTTGGATAGCAATTTTTTAAATGGTCTTTAGGGAAAATTCTTAATAAAGGTCCAAAATGCTTTCATTTTCTCAAACAAGGGCTTGAAGTCAATATTGTTTCAAATAATGATTTAAAGTGCCATCAGCTTTTCAAATAAGAACTTGAAGTAAACATTATTTCAAATAAGAATCTGAAGTGACTATATCAATCTCAAATAAGGGCTTGAACTCACTAGTTATGAAGGATGATTTCATCTTTTTAAAATTTTTCCTTTTTTTTTTATTTTTTCTATTTTCTGTAAAAAAAATGAATTAAATAAAGTAAAACTTAAGAAAAATAAATAAAGGGAAAAAATAGGCTCCCTCCCGCCTGTGGCCACCACCCCATTGTCAGTGGGGTAGCGATGATGGCAAGCAAGGTCGTTGGCACTTGGGCAAGGTCTAGCGACCCCTGTCAATTAGAGGCGTGGGCCTGCTAGCCCTAGTCAGAGACAAGAGAGGGCAACAACCCTCTATCAATCTAGGCAAGGGTCGTCGGCCCTCACATCAGCCTGATGACCCTCGCCTAGGGCCCCTGAACCTTACCACCTAGGTTTGAAGGCGTTGGGTGAGGGCCTCGCCCAAATCTAGGAGAGGGTCGCCACTCTCTCCCTACCTTGGCTAGGGCTAACAAGCCCTCGTCGTGCCAGCCCTTACTCAAGCAGTAGCAACCTCTTCGAGTGTCGTCATGGCCCCACCAACAAGGGGACGTGCAGCCAAAGGCAGGAAAAAGCCCTCCCGTCAGTTATTCTCCTTCCTCTTTTTTTTTTTTTAAGTTTTAATATAATTAAATTAAAAATTTAATTGTGTTGGTCAAAAATACCCTTGATGGGTTGAAATTTTTTGCTAACTGGTGAGTCGATGAAACTAGGTCATTATTTGAAACAATGATAATTGCTTCAGGCCTTTCTTTGAGATTAATATTTGGTGGCTTTCCCCTTTCAAAATTTCTCTCATTCTGTCAGCCGTACAGCTAGTGAGCTATGTCACATAGGCAGCTCTCCTAAGTTTTTTTCATTGGATTCTGCAAAGAAAAAACTTCAGGATCTTCCATTAAAGTATCGCAGAGACAATAACAAGGAGCCCGACAACATCCAAAATATTTGAGTAAATGATATGGTTCCTTATTCCTTGGGATTCCAGTTGCTGGAGGAGAGTCTTTCTGTGTAGAACGTGCTAAACTGACTCTTGAACTGTTTAATTAGCATTGAGAAACTTGAGAACCATTGTAGTGTGAGCTTCTTATTAAGTGAATATTTGACTGGCTTGAAAGCGGTGTGAAGGTGTAATGTCTCATTTGCACTCTTTCCCTGCGCTGATCAGCAAGGTGTCTTCGGGTGCATGTAGCTTGGACCGGGGCAAAATCGACCGTGGCTTTTGGTCGGGATGCTTCAGAACCCACAAGAAGCTAAGATGAATTGTTAATCGAAACAATCTAGCTCAGGATGTACTACTATTTGCTCGATAAGTTGAAACGTCCAAGGATTGAGATATTCAGTCCTTGGACCAATCGCTCATTGTTAGCTGCTGTAATGTTAGGAGGACCAAGGTTCTGAAATTTATGCAGGTCTGCCTACTTATTTGCAAGGTAGACAAGTCAAAATGGGTTTTAAACTTATTTATGACCCATTTTTTTTTTTAAATGGGTCATATGGGTCACTTCAAAATTGAAAAGCACAACCTTAATGGGTCTTAAAATTCAAAGGTTAAAATAAATGTGTTTGTTCAGCTTAAAACTCGTTTCCAACTCACTTGAATTTTGAAATTATGTAGGTTCACTTGTTGTCTGCAACGCTAGATATGGAACTTAGCATGCGAAATTTAATCATGTAATATTCATTTTTAATTGAAAAAGCAGTTCTAGGGAATTGCTATTGTGGATCTATGTGCAAAGAGCTCCTTGTGAACTTAGGATGTAGAATTTAATCAAGTGATATATCGTTTTTAATTGAAATAGCAATTCTAGGGAACAACTTTAGTGAATTTATGTGCAAAGAGATTGTTGTGAACTTGACAGGTGGAATCAAATCGAGTAATATATCAGTTTTAATTTAAATAGCAGTTCTAGGGAATGCCTAGTGTGGATTTATGTGCAAAGAGCTTCTTGTGAACTTAGCATGTAGAATTTAGTCAAATAATATTTCATTTTCAATTAAAATAGCAATTCTAGGGAATGGCTATTGTGGATTTATGTGCAAACAGAGTCTTGTCGTGTGTGGAATTACTATTCGGACTCTGTTTCGCCTAAAAATTTGAATTGGAACTTAAACCTGGCAGAGATGAGACAAAAGTTCATTTCTTCCTTCAAGAACAAAAATGTGACTACCACCAAATCACACATCTTCATTAGTAATATGCTTATACCCGATCTTCATATGCAACTACAATTTTGCCTTCTAGCAGTGTATATCTAGATTTAGTGTCCCCAACACCATCACCATACGGAGATAACATAAATATATAGTAGACACGAAATGCCAAAACTTTTAACATAAAAACGTTGAACCATTGCAAATTTAACATTAAAGCTGTTGTGAACATAATTGAAATTGGAGGTGGAGTAGTTATTCATTAAAACTCTTAAATCTAAAATTAGATTGGAGAGAAAAGCTTCCGGATTTAAAATCGAGAGAGAAAAGCTCCTGGATCTAAAATTTGATTGTGAGTGCAATAAAAGAAACAAAAGGAAATAAAAGGCTGCCACATTTAAGTAGTGGAATTGCCAGTAATTTCAAAGAGAAGAAGCATACCTCCCAACCCTAAACATTACCAAACGATCGCTCGTCTCACATCACTAGTTGAACCGAGACATGTGGAGGCCGAATCAATGTCACATGCAAGAGCCATACCAAACATACTAAGAGATGGAATTTGTCAAAGCGTGCCTAATTTAAAGCAGTGCCATACAATGCAAAAGAATACCAAAGAGTGGGGATTTAGAAGATATTGAAATTTGATGCATGAATACAGTTTGAACAGGTATGGTAGAATTGAATTCACAAAGCATGCAACCACACAAAAATTTCCTCAAAACAGGCGGGAATGTCCTCAGTTCGCCGCAGGAGCAGAAACTGAAAGAACAAATTCAGTTCTACTTCGAACTTCATTTCTTCAGGGTTGACTTTGGAGCTTTCGAGTGGATAAGGTCTCGACATGATGCGAGTTAGAGACCTCACCCAGAAAGCTCGAGACCTAAGTCAGGTCAGTCATTTCTTGCACCATTGAAACAAACCAAACACAGCACATAAAACAAAGACAACCCTCTGGTGATCAGTGTCAGATGTCCCCCGAAGTTTCCCCAAACACTTCAGTAGGGCTGTAGTTGAGACAATCATTTATTCTGCAGGAAGGACCGTGCGCCCCAGTGAAGTGATCAGGGGAACTCCAGGGAACGGCTGACTCTTTTTTGCTCTTCTTTTCCTTCTTCCCTGTGTTTTGCCTGGATGCTGAGGGTGCACTAAGTAAGGACTGCTATTTATAAGGATAACTTAGTACCGGTAATTCCTTAGAAAAAGAAGGCTGGGTTTGGTGGAGGAAACTGGAAAAGAGAAGAAATTTATCAATCCTAGGTTGGCCGAAATGAACCTGGTCAGATTTGCTGGGTAGATCGATAAGTGGGGAGAGGAATCATATCAAGCTGAATGTCCACAGGTTTTGTTGCTATCGCTTTTTTTGGATGTGAAAGTTCTGCGTTCAGATTTCTGGCATTTAACATGCTGGGATTGCTTTCGGTGCTTCTGAATAAAGGATAATTGGCCCTGGTAATGTGGCGGAAAATATGAGTGACTCGAATACACATGTTAGGTGAATGACCTCAGAAACAAGTTTGAGAGGGTAACTGCATGCTTTACATCAAAAGCAATGCCAGAGTTATGAGTAATTTGATAACTTCACTTGTTTCAAATGGTATGGTCATTAACCGTGTGCAATGTCATGTTTTAGGCGAGACGCCAATTACTCTAAAAGTCAATTGTGACCCAAGTTATGTTTTGATTTAGAAATTTTAGTCTGCCAAGAATTCCCGTGGTGCAAGGAATAGCATGCTTTTTGAGATAACATTTGAACTTTTGTGTGGCAAAGGCAAATCTCATGAACCTAAAAATGTAAGTGCAGATTCTCTCTACGCAAGAAATGATTTGCTTTTTGGGACCTGGACCATCTGATGTGATCAGATCCATGCAATTAACAGAAATGAATCCGGTCGTCTTCATGCGTCAGATGAGCAGCAAGAATATTATCTGATGGCATGCTGCCACAAGCTTTTTTTCTCCATGCCAGCCTTGTCTTGCTTGCCCCATCCGCTCCAGTCTTCTCTTTACCCTTGCACTTGAGAGGCTCTTTCATGCTTATTAGGTATTGGAACTAAAAGGGGAAGTTAACGCGAAAATACAGAAAATAACCACTATAAAAGGAAACAGAAAGAGCTAGGACAGAAACCAGTAGAATTACGAATCCATCGATAAAAATTCTGTGACATCTCATCGTAAATGATGTCTCAAGGACCGTAGAATTACAAATTATAGATACTAGTTACATCAGTCAAGGATGTTTCGAACACTTTTAAAGGATTTCCAACTTTGAATTAATAGAGGTTTTCGCTTAAACAACTCATACACATCTGAACATCCAGATTACACATTTATGTAGTATGTCCAGTTGACAGAACCATATTCTTGGGTGCTAGGTGAAATGGAACTTCAATCACAAACACTTTTGTAGTCATCTAATGAAAACTGGATTCTGAAGGCCAAGAAAGTGGATGCTCGGTGGCAGATGAAGCAGGCCGAAAAACGGGCAAAATTCATGCTGAGCCACAGATTAATCACTAGATTGTCAGAAGACGAGGAAAAAGCGACTTGAAACTGATAAAGAAGTAAAAAGGAAAGGAATCACATACCACAATAATTCATGTCGATGCATTCCGGGGACTTTCATGTTGCTCAGAGGCACGTCTAGGTACATGGGAAGAGCCTTATCCTGACACACAATGCTCCTTCCTCAAGTGGAGCAGTTCCTATATATAGAGCACTGCATTGTTTCTTTTGCTTATCAACTCAAGGCAGATGACTCAATAGAAGAGGAGATGAACAATATGAATCGGGTGTCCCCTAGAGTTCCCCCGAACACTTCAATGGGACTTTCTATGAAAGCACTCCCAATGAAGTGTTTGGGGGAACTCCTGGTGTCGCTTGATGCTATAGCCGGAACTAAACACATAGCAGAAAACTCTTTTGAGGCAGTGTGTCACTGCACCCTTATATCCCTACTATATCAGACTTCATCCTTTGATATTCGGTGGCTTTCCCCTTTCAAAGTTTCTCTCATTCTGTTAGCCGTACAGCTAGTGAGCTATGTCACACAAGCAGCTCTCCTAAGTTTTTTCATTGGATTCTGCAGGGAAAAAACTTCAGGATCTTCCATTAAAGTATCGCGGAGACAATAACAGGGAGCCTGACAACATCCCAAATATTTGAGTAAATGATATGGTTACTTATTCCTCGGGATACCAGTTTGGGGTTTTTGGTGGTTTTTTCCCTATTTGAAATAATGATAACTACTTCAGACCTTTCTTTGAGATTAATATAACAACTTTAAGTCCTTTTTTGAAACAAAATTAATTTCAGGCCCTTATTTGAGAAAATGATGACACTTCATATCCTTATTTGGAATTTTCCCTAATTTTTATTGAAAAACATAATTTGGGCAATTAAAAATAAAATTAGTGACGTAAAAGCAAAACCTAGTGTAATCAATTATCTTGATAGCCAATTATTTTTTTCATAATTTAAAAAGCAATTGTGCTTATTTCTAATTTCAGAGCAACAAGGAGAAATTTCAGTGCCTAGTGATCCCAAATCTCTTCTATTAAAAACTAATATGTATTTTCTTCTTCCTCGTAATGAAGTTGATTGTGATTCCTTAAAGTGTATCTAGATATGTTTTTCTCTTTAATAAGATAAAAGGTTTTATGCATAAACGGAAAGATGATATGCCTTAGTAAACAACCTCTAACAAAACTCACTACTTCCAAAAATTGATTGGGATCTTGCATTTACAAAGTACTTACTAATGCCGCTAGACCACCAGCAGTGTTGATAGTTATATCAATAACTGGTTATTATTATGTTTTAGGGACTCGGGTTCTTTCCATTTAGTATTAAATTGACATTTTCAATTTTGCACTCTTATAAGTACAATGCAATGAGTCACTTAAAAATTAATAATTGAGGTGCATTTGCAATGTTGTTCCATTTTTTTCCCCTTTCCTTCATGTTCTTCGAAAAACCCTATGGTACCCTCACCACTAATTGCAATCGCTGCCATCAATACCTGATAAGCCAAAGCTCTTGCTCTCCTGACTGCAGCATCTTGGGTCAAGTCAGGTCCCCATTTTGTTTTCCTTTGCCCCTGTTTGCCACTTTCCTCACCAGTTGTATCCCCGCCACCTAGCTTCTTATTTCCTCGAAAGATGGGAACCAATGAACCTGATAACTTGTCTTTTGGTATGACAAAACCAGATTTCTTGCCAAACATGGAGACCTTTGAGCTAGATGTAGATGCTGCTGACGCCCCTGCCATCTTTAATCCAGCAGGTTCAACATCAGATGATTTGTCAACCTTCGTGTTCATTCTCTCTCTTACGGTAGAACTAGAGTCCTATTGAAGAGATGAGCCGTAAGGTGGTGGCACTCAAAAGACTTCAACTTAATTCACCTTGCATATTTGCATACAATACTGAGATAGACAAAGCAATTATAAAGTCAAAGAAACAGAATTTCCAAGCCAGTATACATTCGAGTTCAAGACATTGGCAACGCTATTCTTCTAATTCAGCATCCTTTCGAGGAAGACAGATGGCTCGTTCACAAGCTAAAAAGAAATGCAAGGTTGAGAAACTCTGGTTTTCATCCCAAAGAAGGTGCTAAAACTACCAAGTGTACAATTTATTTATTTTTTTTGTGGTATAAATAATGGACGATTGATGCATCTTAATCCAAACAAGGCTTGCACACGCCCTCCACCTACAGCAATGCTGTATTTCTTCTATCCTCCCACTTCTGATGGGCTCCCCTCCCCTCCCCTCCCCCCCCCCCCCCCCAAAAAAAAAGAAACAAAAATCAAAAAACACCCTGGGGCAGAGGCGCCCCACCCTGCCCTTCTCTCTTTCTCTCCCTCCCGCATTACAAACCGAAAAGGAAAAAGTAAAAGCACAACCAAATCCATCAAGACAAGCAAGGAGATCGGAAGGAATCTTTAGCTTATCAATAATTGACAAGAGCATGGAGTAAACTGAAAAGAATTTTAGACCAGTAGTTTTTTTCTAGAGCTAGCAATTGTTTAACTAGCTCAAGCATTTTTCATGTGGTAGTACACGAAGTAATCAATCAAGTGGTGCGACAAAAACATGCCCACTAATTATGATCCATTGGCCATCGGCAAAATTGACATATAGATGTGGTGATTGCAAAAGTAATAATAATCAAGTCATTCATGAGGGTCAGCTACTCAAGTGTGCTTATTCTACCAGTCATCAACGAGGTCCCGTGAAAAAGGAATAAAAAGTGGAGTTGCATAAATTCACAATATATCACAAACACAAAAGACTCTAGCAAAGTTATTTTGAGATCCATTCGTGCCAATCACGAAATATGTCCAAACAAGCAAAGCAAGCAACAATTTCCACATCTACTTTTTCTCGAATCATTCTCTATATCAAGTCATGCTCCCAAGTCCCAACCCACATCACCACCTCCTCCAACCGTTCTCTCCTCTCGCCAGAACCAGAAACCGCCTTCGCGCAATATATCGCATTGGCAACACACTGCCTCGTAAGAAGATACGATCACTTCGACCCGCCAAGACCAGCCCACCGAAATCGACAAGGCAAATCATCAGGAAACTGCACTGCTCAGTCAGTTCGAAACGCGTTCACCATCCCATAACCACTCCCGCCCATCAAATTCGACGAGGGGACTCCGGACGCGATAAACAAGCCCCGAAATTTCCACATTCCCAATTCCGGGTAACTTCGAACGCGGCCGGAGGGAACTAATTCGATCTTCTTACGACCACTGCCGACAAAAAGAACGCAAAAAACGCTCCGGGAATCGAGCGCAACTGAAACTACGAGCGAAATACAGGAGGGAAGTACCGATTCACGCCGAGCCCAGCATCGACGGCTTCGCGGAGGAGAGTCGCTGGCGCTTGGGGGTGAAGTTCGGGTGCGCTGAAGCTTTCTCTACGAATGGAGAAGGAGAGGGTTTTGCTTCTTTCGTCTCTTCGTTATCGCTGTCGGTTCTGGTCCTTTTCTTGACCTTCCGCGCCGAGAAATCGAATGGGTCCGGCCGGCCAACGCAGCGGCGGCGGGCCGGGTGGCGTGGAATTTGATCGTAGGTTCTAATGCCTCGCTATTCCGGCACCATGATATAGGATTGTCTCAACTCTATTCTCAATGGCACATTAGTGGAGTGATGGTAACGAGCGATTCATTTAAAATGAGCAGGCGAACATTCTATTTGCATGTGCGTATCTCTTATAATGATGTCTAACAGGAGATCGTTGATGCCGATTATCCCTTTTTATCTTTTTCCCATCAATAAAAATCATCAAAAGCGCTTTTCTTCATAAAGTTAGAAGGCATAGAAATGATATGTTAACCCTTAACATGCTAAACTTTTGATCATGTTATTTGACTTAATATCGATGGCACAATATTTGATATGATAGATCATTTTCATTGCCATGTTAAATCTTTAATGGCACCATTGGATGAAATACTAATGAGAGCAGGAATTAGATATAGAGCAAAAATTTGTCATTTTTTACAAGGCCAAAATGTAATCAAGTGTGAAATTGGGACTTGGCATGAAATTGGTACTTCTTGAGAGAATCGATTATTTATCTCTTTATCCGACTCTCTTCTTCGTTTTAATTATTTAAAAAGAATGTGTTTTTAGCGTTGTTTTTCTGCAAATTACTAAAAAGTTGTAGGAAAAAGGGAAAGCTCAAGAGGAAATCAAATAAGATAGAGGAAGAGGAGAGAAAAATTGATATGAATAGGATCAAAGAAACCATTGAAAAATGAAGGTGCGACGTATTTCGAATCTCTAATTCCTTTTTAACATGGAATCAATTAAAATATTAAATAACCATGAGTAAAATACGTATTTAAACATAGATACATACAGCATCAATGTATTGCACACGTATAAAACACACATCGTAATTATACCCTTGAAAAAGTACTTCAAGTTTTAGCTATATGTATACTTTTTTAATCAGTCAATTAATTATGTAATATGTCAATTAACCCTCCCTCGTGTACCGAAAATATCGATCATTAGATGCCGTCTTCAGAGAAACAATATATTGATTTTCTTGTTTAAAGAAAGATGAATTATTAATGGAACTCAATCATTAGATGCGATGTGTATGTATATAAAACTTTGAAATTATAGTGGTCCTAAATTGATACGCAATTTTTTCTCATTCATAACACAAGTGATTTGATAAGCTCGTGATAACATGAAATTTGGATTGTATGATAATAAATTCGAATTATTATTGCATTTTTTTTTATTAAAAAAGGATTTCTAGTTGTTCGCAATTCATGATGTATAATTACAGTCTCCTATATTAGTAACAAATGCTAGAAAACAATTCATCAACATAAAGCTAGAGGGTTGTTCAATTATGTTTGGATAGCAATTTTTTAAATGGTCTTTAGGGAAAATTTTAAATAAAGGTCCAAAATGCTTTAATTTTCTCAAATGAGGGTTTGAAGTAAATATTATTTCAAATAAGGATTTAAAGTGCCATCAGTTTCTCAAATAAGGGCTTGAAGGAGACATTATTTCAAATAAGAGTCTAAAGTGACTGTATCAATCTCAAATAAGGGCTTGAACTCACCAGTTATGAAGGATGATTTCATCTTTTTAAAATTTTTCCTTTTTTATTTTTTTTCTATTTTTTGTAAAAAAAAATGAACTAAATAAAACTAAAACTTAAGAAAAATAAATAAAGGGAAAAATAGGCTTCCTCTTGCTTGTGGCCACCACCCCATTGTCGGAGTAGCGATGACGGCAAGTAGGGTTGCTAGCACTTGGACGAGGCCCGACAACCCCCATCGATTAGAGGTGTGGGCCTGCTAGCCCTTGTCAGAGACAAGAGAGGGCAACGACCCTCTATCAATCTCAGCAAGGGTCGTTAGCCCTCACCTAGGGCCCCCGAACCTTACCGCCTAAGTTTGAAGGCATTGGGTGAGGGCCTCGCCCAAATCTAGGAGAGGGCTGCCACTCTCTACCTACCCCGGCGAGGGCTAACAAACCCTCGTCATGCCAACCCTTACTCAAGCACTAGCAACTTCTTTGCATGTTGCCGTGGCCCCACTAGCAAGGGGACGTGTAGCCAAAGGTGGGAAAATGCCCTCCCGTCAGTTATTCTCCTTCCTCTTTTTTTTTTTTTTAGTTTCAATATAATTAAATTAAAAATTAAATTGTGTTGGTAAAAAATATCCTTGATGGGTTGAAATTTTTTGCTAACAGGCGAGTCGATGAAACTAGGTCATTATTTGAAATAATGATAACTACTTCAAGCCTTTCTTTGAGATTAATATTCGGTGGCTTTCCCCTTTCAAAGTTTCTCTCATTCTGTTAGCCGTATAGCTAGTGAGCTATGTCACACAGGCAGCTCTCCTAAGTTTTTTCATTGGATTCTGTAGGGAAAAAACTTCAGGATTCTGTTAGCGGAGACAATAACAGGAGCCCGACAACATCCAAAATATTTGAGTAAATGATATGGTTCCTTGTTCCTTGGGATTCCAGTTGTTGGAGGAGACTCTTTCTGTGTAGAACGTGCTGAACTGACTCTTGAACTGTTTAATTTACATTGAGAAACTTGAGAACCATTGCAGTGTGAGCTTCTTATTAAGTGAATATTTGACTGGCTTGAAAGCGGTGTGAAGGTGTAATGTCTCCTCTGCACACTCTTTCCCTGCGTTGATCAACAAGGCATCTTCGGGTGCATGTAGCTTGGACCGGGGCAAAATCGACCGTGGCTTTTGGTCGGGATGCTTCAGAACCCATAAGAAGCTAAGATGATTTGTTAATCGAAACAATCTAGCTCAGGATGTACTACTGTTTGCTTGATAAGTTGAAACGTCCAAGGATTGAGATATTCAATCCTTGGACCAATCGCTCATTGTTAGCTGCTGTAATGTTAGGAGGACCAAGGTTCTGAAATTTATGCAGGTCTACCTGCTTATTTGTAATGTAGACATGTCAAAATGGGTTTAAACTTATTTATGAGCCAAAATTTTTTAAATGGGTCATATGGGTCACTTCAAAATTGAAAAGCACACTCTTAACGGGTCTTAAAACTCAAAGGTTAAAATAAATGAGTCTATTCAGCTTAAAACCCGTTTCCAACTCACTTGGGTTTTGAAATTATGTAGGTTCACTTGCTGTCCGCAACGCTAGATATGGAACTTAGCATGCGGAATTTAATCATGTAATATTCATTTTTAATTGAAAAAGCTGTTCTAGGGAATTTCTATTGTGGATCTATGTGCAAATAGCTCCTTGTGAACTTAGGATGTAGAATGTAATCAAGTGATATTTCATTTTTTAATTGAAATAGCAGTTCTAGGGAACGGCTATAGTGAATTTATGTTGGACCCGAGCAAGTCCTTAGAAGGCTCTCCCAAGCCCATGTGGGGTTAACCACTGAGTATGGAGTTATCCTAAGGATCTCCCTAAAAGTCAAGGAACAAGCCAGGGACTTGGCAATGAAAGGACCCTCCTTGGGGTAGGGTGTGCAAAGAGCTTGTTGTGAACTTGACAGGTGGAATCAAATCGAGTAATACATCAATTTTAATTGAAATAGCAATTCTAGGGACTGCCTAGTGTGGATTTATGTGCAAAGAGCTTCTTGTGAACTTAGCATGTAGAATTTAGTCAAATAATATTTCATTTTCAATTAAAATAGCAATTCTAGGAATGGCTATTGTGGATTTATGTGCAAACAGCGTCTTGTCGTGTGTTGAATTACTATTCAGACTCTGTTTCGCCTAAAAATTTGAATTGGAACTTAAACCTGGCAGAGATGAGACAAAAGTTAATTTCTTCCTTCAAGAACAAAAATGTGACTACCACCGAATCACACATCTTCATTAGTAATAAGCTTATACCCGATCTCCATCTGCAACTACAATTTTGTCTTCTAGCAGTGTATATCTAGATTTAGTGTCCCCAACACTATCACCATACGGAAATAACATAAATATATAGTAGACACGAAATGCCAAAACTTTTAACATAAAAACGTTGAACCATTGCAAATTTAACATTAAAGCTGCTGTGAACATAATTGAAATTGGAGGTGGAGTAGTTATTCATTAAAACTCTTAAATCTAAAATTAGATAGGAGAGAAAAGCTTCCAAATTTAAAATTGAGAGAGAAAAGTTCTTGGATCTAAAATTAGATCTGGAGTGCAATAAAAGAAATATAAGGAAATAAAAGGCTGCCACATTTAAGTAGTGGAATTGCCAGTAATTTCATAGAGAAGAAGCATACCTCCCAACCCTAAACATCGCCAAATGATCGCTCGTCTCACATCATTAGTTGAACCGAGACATGTGGAGGCCGAATCAATGTCACATGCAAGAGCCATACCAAACATACTAAGAGATGGAATTTGTCAAAGCATGCCTAATTTAAAGCAGTACCATACGATGCAAAGAATGCTAAAAAGTGGGGATTTAGAAGATATTGAAATTTGATGCATGAATACAGTTTGAACAGGTATGGTAGAATTGAATTCACAAAGCATGCAACCACACAAAAATTTCCTCAAAACAGGCGGGAATGTCCTCAGTTCACCGCAGGAGCAGAAACTAAAAGAACAAATTCAGTTCTACTCCGAACTTCATTTCTTCAGGGTTGACTTTGGAGCTTTCGAGTGGATAAGGTCTCGACATGACGCGAGTTAGAGACCTCACTCAGAAAGCTCGAGACCGAACTTGGGTCAGTCATTTCTTGCACCATTGAAACAAACGAAACACAGCACATAAAACAAAGACAACCCTCTGGTGATCAATGTCAGATGTCCCCCGAAGTTCCCCCAAACACTTCAGTAGGGCTGTAGTTGAGAGAATCCTTTATTCTGCATGAAGGACCATGCGCCCCAGTGAAGTGATCAGGGGAACTCCAGGGAACAGCTGACTCTTTTTTGCTCTTCTTTTCCTTCTTCCCCGCGTTTTGCCTGGATGCTGAGGGTGCACTAAGTAAGGACTGCTATTTATAAGGATAACTTAGTACCGGTAATTCCTTAGAAAAAGAAGGCTGGGTTTGGTGGAGGAAACTGGAAAAGAGAAGAAATTTATCAATCCTAGGTTGGCCGAAATGAACCTGGTCTGATTTGCTGGGTAGATCGATAAGTGGGGAGAGGAATCATACCAAGCTGATTGTCCACAAGTTTTGTTGCTATCGCTTCTTTTGGATGTGAAAGTTCTGCGTTCAGATTTCTGGCATTTAACATGCTGGGATTGCTTTTGGTGCTTCTGAATAAAGGATAATTAGCCCTGGTAATGTGGCGGAAAATATGAGTGACTCGAATCCACATGTTAGGTGAGTGACCTCAGAAACAAGTTTGAGAGGGTAACTGCATGCTTTACATCAAAAGCAATGCCGGAGTTATGAGTAATCTGATAACTTCACTTGTTTCAGATGGTATGGTGATTAACCGTGTGCAATGTCATGTTTTAGGCGAGACGCCAATTACTCTAAAAGTCAATTGTGACCCAAGTTATGTTTTATTTAGAAATTTTAGTCTGCCAAGAATTCCTGTGGTGCAAGGAATAGCATGCTTTTTGAGATAACTTTTGAACTTTTGTGTGGCAAAGGCAAATCTCATGAACCTAAAAATGTAAGTGCAGATTCTCTCTACGCAAGAAATGATTTGCTTTTTGGGACCTGGACCATCTGATGTGATCAGATCCATGCAATTAACAGAAATGAATCCGGTCGTCTTCATGCGTCAGATGAGCAGCAAGAATATTATCTGATGGCCTGCTGCCACAAGCTTTTTTTCTCCATGCCAGCCTTGTCTTGCTTGCCCCATCCGCTCCAGTCTTCTCTTTACCCTTGCACTTGAGGGGCTCTTTCATGCTTTATTAGGTATTGGAACTAAAAGGGGAAGTTAGCGCGAAAATACAGAAAATAACCACTATAAAAGGAAACAGAAAGAGCTAGGACAAAAACCAGTACAATTACGAATCCATCAATAAAAATTCTGTGACATCTCGTCATAAATGATGTCTCAAGGACCGTAGAATTACAAATTATAGATACTAGTTACATCAGTCAAGGATGTTTCAAACACTTTAAAGGATTTCCAACTTTGAATTAACAGAGGTTTTCGCTTAAAAAACTCATACACATCTGAACATCCAGATTACACATTTATGTAGTATGTCCAGTTGACAGAACCATATTCTTTGGTGCTAGGTGAAATGGAACTTCAATCACACACACTTTTGTAATCATCTAATGAAAACTGGATTCTGAAGGCCAAGAAAGTAGATGCTCGGTGGCAGATGAAGCAGGCCGAAAAACAGGCAAATTCATGCTGAGCCACAGATTAATCACTAGATTGTCAGAAGACGAGGAAAAAGCGACTTGAAATTGATAACGAAGTAAAAAGGAAAGGAATCGCATACCACAATAATTCATGTCGATGCATTCCGGGGACTTTCATGTTGCTCAGAGGCACGTCTAGGTACATGGCAAGAGCCTTATCCCGATACACAATGCTTCTTCCTCAAGTGGAGCAGTTCCTATATATAGAGCACTGCATTGTTTCTTTTGCTCATCAACTCAAGGCAGATGACTCACTAGAAGAGGAGATGAACAATATGAATCGGGTGTCCCCTAGAGTTCCCCCGAACACTTCAATGGGACTTTCCATGAAAGCACTCCCAATGAAGTGTTTGGGGGAACTCCTGGTGTCGCTTGATGCTATAGCCGGAACTGAACACATAGCAGAAAACTCTTTTGAGGCAGTGTGTCACTGCACCCTTATATCCCTGCTACATCAGACTTCATCCTTTGATATTCGGTGACTTTCCCCTTTCAAAGTTTCTCTCATTCTGTTAGCCGTACAGCTAGTGAGCTATGTCACACAGGCAGCTCTCCTAAGTTTTTTCATTGGATTCTGCAGGGAAAAAACTTCAGGATCTTCCATTAAAGTATTGCGGAGACAATAACAGGGAGCTCGACAACATCCAAAATATTTGAGTAAATGATATGGTTACTTATTCCTTGGGTTAGGGTTTTTGGTGGTTTTTTCCCTATTTGAAACAATGATAACTACTTCAGGCCTTTCTTTGAGATTAATAGAACAACTTTACGTCTTTATTTGAAACAAAATTAATTTCAAGCCCTTATTTGAGAAAATGATGATACTTCGTATCCTTATTTGGAATTTTCCCTAATTTTTATTGAAAAAGATAGTTTGGGCAATTAAAAATAAAATTAGTGACGTAAAAACAAAACCCAGTGTAATCAATTATCTTGATAGCCAATTATTTTTTTCATAATTTAAAAAGCAATTGTGCTTATTTCTAATTTCAGAGCAACAAGGAGAAATTTCAATGCCTAGTGGTCTCAAATCTCTTCTATTAAAAACTAATATGTATTTTCTTCTTCCTCGTAATGAAGTCGATTGTGATTCCTTAAAGTGTGTCTAAATATTTTTTTATTTAATAAGATAAAAGGTTTTATGCATAAACGGAAAGACGGTACACCTTAGTAAACAACCTCTAACGAAACTACACTACTTCCAAAAACTGATTGGGATCTTGCATTTACAAAGTACTAACTGATGCCGTTAGACCACCATCACCATTGATAGTAATAACAATGGTTGGTTATTATTATGTGATAGGGGCTCGGCTTTTTTCCATTCAGTATTAAATTGACATTTTCAATTTTGCACTCTTATAAGTACAATGCAACGAGTCACTTAAAAAATAACAATTGAGGTACATTTGCAATGTTGTTCCATTTTTTTTTCCTCTTTCCACCATGTTCTTTGAAAAACTCAGTTGTACCCTCACCACTAATTGCAATCGCTGCCATCAATCCCCGTAGTAACTCTCCAACCACCGCATTATTGCCGGCATCTCTCTCCCACAGCCGCACTCATTCGAGATCACACAAGGATGAGCCCCGTCGTCAGGTTGGCTTTCGTGGATCGATCCGGGATTGGGCAATTTCAATCTCGAAGTTTATATACGTGTGATTTCTAGTAAATCAAGAGGCATTTCGATCTCCGTCGGGATTAATCAAAAAGCAAACAAATTCTCCGATGGAGTGTCACTCACCATCGGGCATCGTTCGAACATGTCGGAATCACGTCAGGAGTATGCCCGATTTCCATATAAGACGAGGCCGTGTGCATCTATTTTTAGCACGCATTGGACTTGTACATGAACCATCCCCTCTGCAGCGAATTTCATGAAATGAGAGATTTTCATTTATTCATTAGATTACTTGTTCTTTTTTTTTTTTTTTTGATGACCGTGGGATCACCAGAGATCACCTTTCGGGAATCACACAACCCTATAGCGAATTTTATGAAATGAGAGATTTTCATTTATTCATTAGATTACTTGTTCTTTTTTTTTTTTTTTGATGACCGTGGGATCACCAGAGATCACCTTTCGGGAATCACACAACCCTATAGCGAATTTTATGAAATGAGAGATTTTCATTTATTCATTAGATTAGTTGTTCTTTTTGTTTTTTTGATGACCGAGGACCGCTGGAGATCACCCTTCAGAGATCACACGACCTTCCGATGCTCGGTAGCACCGGTGGGACCTCGCCACAAGCTATTTAGACATAAACCCTCGGGGGCTAGCTTAGTAAACCACCCCGGGACCCCACTTAAGTCGCGAGCATCCAAAGATTTGAACTTGTTTCCTCTGCGATGAGGTAATAAAGTCCAACTATCATGGCTACATACGGGTGGGTAGATTACTTGTTCTTTTATCTTTGATTATCATTAAGATCCATTAATCCAAATTTGACGCCATGGAGCTTCCCTCCGGTTTTTCTCTCTCTAACTCTCGTCTCCATCCTCGCCCTCTTCCCTTCCCTTTCTCTCTCTATCCCTAACCCTAGCTCCCCTCAGAGAGTCTACGAGCTCCTCCCCAAGTTCGGCCTCCTCGGCGGCCTGCTCCCGAACTCCATCCGGTCCTACAACCTCTCCAACGATGGCCAGTTCGCCGTCGACTTCGAGGGCCCCTGCTACGTCCAGTTCGACTACCTGGTCTGCTACGACCGGCAGGTCACCAGGAAGCTCAGCTACGGCTCCATCACGAACTTGAAGGGGATCCAGGTTCAGAGGTTCCTGTTCTGGCCCAACGTCGACGAGATCACGGTCGACCTGCCCCCCTCCGACTCCGTCTACTTCCAGGTGGGGTTCGTCAACATGAGGCTGGACGTGGATCAGTTCCAGACCGTCCACTTGTGCCGGGACAAGGTCGCCGGTCCGTGCAGCGGGTCGTGGAAGCAAGGAATTGAGGTAAATCCGCGAGAGATCATGCGTGTGGATGCATAAGTGCATGTGTCAATTTCTCTGGTGCTGATTTTGATGGTTTCTTCGTGGGTCGCAATTCATGTCTTCTTGGGTTCAGATGGTCTTGTGGCATTTGGAAGTACATCAATTGTGTCGCTTTGGAGACTAGTAGTTGCTGCTGCTAGTTGTTCGCTTATGAAAAAGCGTTATGGCATTGCATGCATAACTTGACGGATTTGTTGGACTAACAGATTATTGCTCTTTGAGTTCCTCAGGAAAAGCTCCATATGTTGAAATGTTTTAGCTTTTACTATGTTTGTCATTACCTTCTGGATATTCGCTGTCGTCTACTTTTCCTCGCTGAAATTACCTAATAAACGATAGATCTTTTTTCAAACAATTGCTTCTGGATTGAAGGAATAAAAAAAAAAAAGGATATGTTCAGCAGAAGTCCTAAACTTGTCAATAAAGTGCAATTGAGTCATAAAACTTACAAAAAGTGTAATCAAGTCTTAAAACTTGTCAAGTTGGTTCAATTGAGTCATTCCGTTAACATCGTTAGTTTATATTAACGGAAATTGCTGACTTGGCTTATTTTAATACTTTCTCTCTCCTACGTGGCAATTAGGGCAAGAAAAATTGTGCATGTCAGCAAAACGACGTAGTTTTGTGGATATTGCCCATTATCAAAACGACGACGTCTCCCCCTCCGTTTTTTTACGACATCTCCCCCTTTGTTTTTTTATGACATCTCCCCTTGCGTTTTTCGTCCATCCCTTCTTCCCTTTTCGAATCAACGCAACCCTAAGCCCTAAATCTCGATGCAGATCACCGATGCCTCGCAAGTTGCAGTTCTTCGTCAAACGCTGGTGCAAGGACGCGCGACATTCGTCCCACAAGAGCCTTGGTGGTGGATCGAGCGGTGCCGACGATGAAGGCACTCACTATGACCGAGCTTCGCAACTGATTTCCCTCATAAGAAACGGGATTCATGCTCGAGTTCTGGACAATTCCTAGATGGTTATCCTCTTCCATCACCTTCTAATGTCCTTGCCACTATTGATCAACACCAATGGCCGCTCCTCCGCTTGCTTTGTCGAACAGTACAGCAGAAACTTCAGCAGTAACTTGTAAATGAGGCCCGTGTTCGTGAAATTGAAGTAAACTCATCAGTTCTTGTTTTTGAAACATAGCAATTCGTGAAACAAATATCTTTTTCTCTTAAAATAAATTTGATGCTTCTTTTAATTCACCTACCATAAAATAGCCCTTTAGTAAAGCACAATGAGAAGAAAGTGACAAAGAAGACTTATCTCTCAGCACAGCCACATTAACTGCAGTTGCTTCAGTAAACCTTCTTGCTTTCCAAAGAAGAGGAATTAAAAAAATTGAAGCATCCAGATGAGGGAATAGTCCCTTCGCTTGCATGGTATCAAATATACTTAAGGCTTCTAAGTATTTCTTTTTCCTACAAAATCCCCTTATAAGGTGACTATATGCCCTATACTCTATTAAGCAACGCCTCTTATGCATTTCTTTTGCAAGTGCATATGTAATGGTACTTAAACCTGCATCACAGAGTTTCTCAAAGAAGACATCAATAACATTAGAGACATGGAAGGCCATAAGAGTGCTTTCAAAAAGCTCTAGTGCTTCACTGATCAATGCATTTTGGATAGGACAACTGACAAGAGGTTCAAGTTCTCTCAGTCTTGGAACCCACTTAGATTCTCTAACCAGATCCAAGCAACCACTTAGTTCTCCCAGAAATCCTTGCTCAAAAAGACTTGTCATAAAGATGTTATAAGTCTTGTTCTCAATCATAAAGATGTTATAAGCCTACATGTGTAAGATCATCCCTAGGCAGCATATCAAGTAGGAAATAGCTACCTGACAACAGGCTGAGTTTATATGCACGATGATTGTTCAGTGACCTGAAATAGGGAGGCTGCTCTGATTAATATAAAATCGGAAAGCAGCATATATAAAATGAAAATGTACCTTTTCTGTGACCGAGAGATGAAACGGTTATACATGTTTCTGCTGAGTTGCATTTTAGTCTATCTTTTTGAGTAAAAAAATTGAAATCGGTCAATTGACATCACGAATTAATGGTAGAATAATAGCTTGAGAGCTATCTAGTATAAAAAGCTAAAATGAAGGAAATCTCTTGGCAATGCTTACATCATAAGAGTAAAGTGATGCGGTTTTGTGCTAAACCAATCTGTGAGATATGTTCCTGCTGTAATGTCCCTTACCAAGTGCTTTAGTTAGTTCTGTCTGCAAGTGCAGGAAGGATGGTGTGATAGCGTCGATTCTGTTGAACAAATCCAATCCAAATTACATTGTACATAGATCATCACATTGTATCCTTATCCACTTAATTCACTCTTGCAATCCGATTTGGGAAGTGTCTCGTCTGTTCGCGGAAATGGTTCAGCATGGACTAAGATGTATAGCTTTTTGTACATCACGTGAACTCTGTGAACTCGTTTTGTCCTATACGTAAGTTACATCAGATAAGCATTATCTATTAGCACTTTTGTGGCCTTATCTAATCCAACATTTAAGGCTGTTGTAAGAATTTATCATCAAGTCAAAGAACGATGGACTAATAGGTGCTGGGAATTTTTTTTTTCTCATTACCTTTTATCTAATAGGCAAGAGATTCTTCGTGAGACAGCTCCAAATCTGGTTGACTCAATAAGTTCTTATCGATCTGGATATATGCTGAGGATTCTAATGTGAAGTTGGTCTTCCTACAAACTTCCTAAATGAGTTGTACTACAATAGATTTTGAATAACTTGAATGTTGTTGGTACTTAATGTATTCAAACAATTTATCTCATTACTCAAGATACTTTTTAATGAATTAACTTGCCTTTATTCTCCTATGGTGTAGGTTTTGCTAGTTTGCAACTGTGATATGCTTTTATAATATGGTGATAAGAAGAACGAGGGCAACAACTTCTAAATCAAGTGGTGTAACTCCTAATGAGGTCGAATCAGAGTTAACCTACTCTTGTGGTCTTCGATCACCACTTCTTATTGCAAAAACAAAGAAAACGCATGAATAAGGTTTTATGGATGTGCTAAGTTTGATGATCCAGGTTGTTGCAATTTCTTCATGTGGGTTGACCCAAAAATACCGGATAAAGTGAGGGACATGATAGTCGAACTGCTTGAAAGAAATCAAGCACTATTAGAGTCAAGCCAATCTAGATGCAACGACGATTATGTGAGCTCACTGATAGCTAAAATGAAGGCGCAAAAGGCGAAAAATGGACTTTTAAAGGAAGAGCTTGCATGAGTGAAGAAAGAGAAGATGGTCTATCAATTGGGATTTTTTCTATGCATGTGTTATATCATTATGGGGATTATGTTTAATGTGAAAGCTAGTGAGAAGTTTCTAAGTCTTCCATAGTACTTTGTTTCTAAGTTTGTATTTAATTACTTTATCCCGATTCTCTTTTGCCCTGTAAAATTAGAAAATTCATGTTGCGTGGAAATGTAAACAAGCTTAATTCATTTCGTGTGTTCTTTTAGTGAATGCTATTTGGATGATGACTTTTTTAAATGTTCCATCAAAGGAAAAAAGATAGAGCACTCTCATGTATTTATGGAAATGAAGTCTGGGAAGCAGCAACGCAATAGACAAAAGACAGAGCACACAAGAATTTGAAAGCAAACCGGGCCTTTTATGACTACATACAGTTGAGTGTGGCATACGTGTACTTTGAAAAATAGAGAGGAGATGGAATTAGATAGGAGCCACATATTACAGGAGTCTACGTTAATAATGCAGCAACTTATTAATGTCCTTCGAGGTGATACGGTACAAACTTTCTTACATTCTCCAAAGATGGGAGAAGTAAAAAACATATGGTACCGTTGTTAAAAGCGAGAGATATTTACAAGTTATTACAACTCCAGCAAAGATCTTAGGTCAGAAGTTGGGAACTTGAAGCAACCCATGATAGCTGGATCTGATTTGTGATTTGTCATGTACAAAATATCATTATTGAGTTTCAAGGAATCTACAATTTTCAAGCAATCAAAATGAAGCAGATGAAGAGGCCAGACGGGTAGTGCATAGATTTGGTCACATTCATCAGAATCAGCACAATAATAATCTATAGACATCTTGAAATGAGAAAAATGTTTTGAACATAGACTGCTTGAGTAATAAGCATGACCACTTAACTTGAAGTTTATACAAAGATAAATGAAAGATACTTATTCCATAAGTACTAGTAGCCTTGTGCAACAGAGATGCTCAACAGAAATAAAACTCCTATTCAAACAAAGAAACTGAAAAGGAACATGCACGTTCCACGGCATGCTGCCTCAAATACACGGATGCAAAACAAAGTTGCTCTTTTCTTAGGTAGATAAATTTGCACATTGCACTACTGCAGCCAAGAGGCAGAGGCACGAATAGGATATTCTCAAATGTATACAACAGAAGGGACGAGTCATTAAACACAGTCCCAACACGTTCTTTGATAATTACAAAATCACTGAAATTGATTGCTACAAAACACTACAAACCACAAACCATATAAGAAATTGGCCAGCAAAACTAGCACCTAAGATAATGTTAAAAGGAGAATTTCTTGTTGCAACTTTCATGAGACCTGACACATTTAGCAAGCACATCAATCCAAGTCTACTGTCTCGGGTGGTCAAACTGTCTCGGGTGGTCCAGCAGGTTCAACGTGCACTTGATTCATAAGTCGTGAGCTTTTCATTGTATATGGTGTGCCTCTTGTGACTCTCTTCTAAATAGGCTTTGAGGGAGCAATTGAAGTATGAGATGACTGAGGCTGTAAACTCACTGGCGGTTGTGATGGTGGCTTCGGCTTTGGCTTTATGGCAACATGTTTTCGGGACTGAGGCTGAGAACTTGCCTGGGGGTGCAATGGTAGCTTTGGCTTTACACCGATGTGCTTTCGAGGATAAGTTCTTAATGCTTGAAGCTGTAAACTGTCTTGGAGTTGCAATGGTGTTTGACTTCACAACAACATGCTTTTGAAGAGTACTTAGAGATGATTGAGGCTATGCATTGGCTTGGGGAAGCACCTTTGCCATTGAAGCTCCCAAAACTACTCCTATGTTTGGTTGTTTCAATAATCTTGTATCAGTTGAGCCAAGTTACAAAAGAATGGGTATGTTTTTAGTTCAAGGAGACAGTCAGTTCCCATTGTAAAGTGTTAAAACATACTCACATTGAGAATTTGAAGGTTATTTTTAGGATTTGTGTAAACACCCAACCCTACCATTTTCTTCTTCTTCAATTGTGACTGCCCTTGTATCATCTCCATTTCAATGGCAGGTCTTTTAAACTGAAAAAGAAAAAAAAAATCCAATGTGAGAATGTAATCACAACACATGAATGCATGGGTGGTGATGTATTACTGACTGGGATTTTTTGAGGTCTGCTGCTAGCTATTGCATTGGCTTGAGCATGAAATTTTTTTTGTCATTGATTAACACTAGCTTCAGCAAAAGAATTGGCATGTCCACTACATCCACTTACATTAGTAGTAGCCCAACATCTTCTTTCATTTACACTAGATCATTGGCTGAATTATCTTGCACTGGTCCACTAAGTTTTGTACAAGCATTGACTAAAGTATCTTGTGCTGGCACATCAACTTGAGCAAAAGCATTCGCTGAAGTATCTTGTAAGTGTACACTGACTTCTGCAAAAGCATTGGCTGAAGTATCATGTATTGGTGCACATCCTTCTACGAAAGCATTGGCTGAAGTATCTTCAATTGGTGCACTAGCTTCTGCAAAAGCATTGGCAGAAGTATCTTCTACTTGTGCACTAGCTTCTGCAAAAGCATTGGCTGAAGAATTCATCTGCCCACTATTATCTTGTACAAGTGCACTAGCTTCTGCAGAAGCAATGACATGGCCTTTGGATCCTCCTTGAGTTGTACTTGTCGTTACTGTAGCTTTAGCTTGTATATATATATCCATCATTAGTAAATCGAAACCTTCACATTTATAACTTATAATGCATGAATCTATCACAAAATACTTGTCTTTTTTTAGGCCTTGATCCACTGGAATTGGCTTGAGATTGAGCTTCAAGTGCATTTGCATGGGCCTAAAAAGCACATAGTAAGCATTCATGACAAGACAACAAGCTTAGAATCAACAAAATCAATTAGTTAAGAAATACCTTTTTCAAAGGACATTCTTTGCAATTATGTCCAACCACATGGCCAGTAGAACAAGTCATTCGCTTACCCTCTTTAGTCATTATGTTATGTCTTACAAATTCAAGTGGTTGCTTTCTTCTACTTCTTTTTGGCCTACCAGACATCTTTTTGATCGGTGGGGGCTAAGGGGCTTCTTTATTAGTTTTGCCCCAAAATTTATGTCATTTCACAGTAGGCATCATGAATTGATAAGCACTTAAGTATTTCTTCTTGTTGAAGCACTCGGCTAAGTAGTTACCTTCATCATTTTTCTTGTGGTGTATTGCACATATAGCATGGCAACATGAAATTCCACTAACTTCCCAAGCTCTACAAGAACAAGTCTTCAAATTCAAGTCTACAACATATTTGTCACCATCTTCTATAATCTTGTATCTTTGATCTCCATTCCATATCAAATGGCAATATCTACTAGCCATTGTATTCTGATGTAACTTATGCACAATCCTTGGACCATAATTCCTTGTCCACTTAGCACATGCATCCCTTTGATTGTGCATTTTATTCATAATCATGATTCTAATATCTTCAAGCATACTCACAATGGCCTTGCACCTACCTTCCACACACCTACCATTGAAAACTTCACTAAGATTATTATCAACAGCATCACATTTTATGTTGGTGTCAAAGAAGGCTTTAGACCAGTGCTTTAACTCAATCTGGAATAGATCATCATGACCTTGTGGAGTCATTTCCTTCAATCTCTGTCTATGCACCTCAAAATCTGACATATTAGTACACTTAGCACATCTCCAAAATTGTTTCATCAATTATTTTCCTTTGTATTTTTGATCCAATTAGAATATATATGCCTTGCACACATTTTATATTATGCATTTGGCAAAAGTTCAACTACTGAATGGATGAGGCCCCGATATATAAAAAAAGAAAAGAAAACATTAATATTGGAAATCATTATATACATTGTTGCAAACAAATTCAAAATGAGCGATAATAGTATTACATACCTTTTGTTGGTCACTTATTAAGGCCCAACCATTACTATTGCCCATGTCAAGATCTTTTTTCAACAAGTTAATAAACCAGCTCCATGTGTCCTTATTCTCAATTCTTATAACTGCCCATGCTATTTGATACATTTGATTGTTAGCATCCCTCCCCACAGCACACAACAACTCACCCTTGATTAATCCTCTAAGAAAACATCCATTTAATCCAATGATCTTTTGACACCCTGCCCAAAATCCTTTCATACAAGCATCAAAGCAAATGTAAGCCCTATCAAATAATGGTAAGGAATCTGGTAGTGGTCTTTCAACTTTCAATTTAAATGTGCTTGCCTGGCTTGCAATGTAAAGCTCTCCCAAGTAATCGTACATCAGTGCATACTTCTTTTTATAATTGCCTTGTAATTCCTTGAACACTTTTAGCTTTGTTCTCATGCATTGACTCATAGTGACATTCACCCCCAACTGTTTTCTAACTAATATCTTCAACTGAGGTGCATTGATTTTAGGCATTGCAGAAATGCGAATCATGAAGTGTTTAGCTAAGAAAAAACTGGAAACTCTCTTATTCTCAAAAGTGATAGCACATGTATGCTTATCAATGTACTTTTTCAAATGAAATGATCCGGTTTTGCTATCGAGAGCACCACAAATCATCCAGTTACAATTAGCCTAGGCACACCTAGCTCTTACAAATCCAGTGGTGTTCTTGGTATATTTAATTGCTCTTTGCTCAGCCACCGAGTACCTCAAAATTGCATCTTTGAACTCAATTGAATCTTCAAATGTCATACCAACAACAAATATTGGATTCTTATCATTTCGATCATATGATAGAAACCTACTCCTCCTTCTTGAAATAACATCATTTTCTTCTTTTTCACTCTCATCATTTAAATCTGAATGAAGACTTTCTTCTTCATTTGAATCATAATACTCTGTTTTGTACCTAGAAGCATCCAACGTTAGAGGATCAACTGATAATGGAGTTTGACAGTCAATGTCTAATTGAGAAGTTTCTTCAATGTTAGTTCCAATTTTGAGTTTATGTCTCGCTGAAAATTCCTTTAAATTTCTTCTTGCATTAACCAATTCAAAATCATCATCGTCACTCGACTGTTCAGCATTCACCAAATTACATGCATCATCATTCTCATCATCCAAATCTTTACTTTCACCCTCAACCTGATTCCCATCACCATCGGCATTTCCAATTATATTTTCAAACACATTATCAACCAGATTGTTAACACTTTCCATATTCATATCAAACAAATCTCCAGTTTCCATCTCAACTCCCCCTATCTTAGCAAGTGTTTCTTCATCATCAACATGCTCAACATACAATTCAATATTTTCAGAGTGAAGATGATAATAAAATTGATCTATCACATCAGAGTTATCCCATAAACACCAAAGAGTTATTCCATCTTCAAGAATATTACATCCAGGAACTCCATAAAAGATTTTTTCTATTTTACGCCCACACAAAACCTCAGCAGCTTCAATTATGTTGGATAGTGAACCCTTACTTAAGTCTACTTCAACAACATCGGCCCTTCCATCTACGTATTCTAAGGGCGGTTCAACTTGAAATTTACCTCCAAAGAAAACAGTGACATAAACTTTGTTGTTGCCCATTGGACCTATAAAGGAACAAAAACAAATAGCACTTTCAATCGTAAAATTTCAACTAAAAACTACTAATGACTTCACTTGTAAAGAGAAATGGGTAGGGTAAACATACCCATGTTGATGGATGACCTTAAGAGTAGTCAACCCTCCAATAAACTCATTCCAAATACAAGCATTAGCAACCAGCATCGGCAAAAAAGGAGTTGAAAGTGATAGTAAACTGAACTAATTTAGAAGAAAGGAAGTCATCAAATCTTCATGTACACATCTCACAGATTGGTTTAGCACAAAACTGCATCACTTTACTATTGTGATGTAAGCATTGCCAAGAGATTTCCTTCATTTTGGCTTTTTATACTAGATGGCTCTCAAGCTATTATTCTGCTAGTAATTCATGATGTCAATCGACAATTTTCAATTTTTTTACTAAAAAAGATGGACTAAAATGCAACTCAACAAAAACATGTATAACATATTTCATCTACTGGTCACAGAAAAGGTACATTTTCATTTTATATATGCTATTTTTCGGTTTTATATTAATCAGAGTAGCCTCCCTATTTCAGGTCACTGAACAATCATCATGCATATAAACTCGGCCTCTTGTCAGGTAGCTATTTCCTACTTGATATGCTGCCTAGGGATGATCTTACACATGCAGGCTTATAACATCTTTATGATTGAGAACAAGACTTATAACATCTTTATGACAAGTCTTTTTGAGCAAGGATTTCTGGGAGAACTAAGTGGTTGCTTGGATCTAGTTAGAGAATCTAAGTGGGTTCCAGGATTGAGAGAACTTGAACCTCTTGTCAGTTGTCTTATCCAAAATGCATTGATCAGTGAAGCACTAGAGCTTTTTGAAAGCACTCTTATGGCCTTCCATGTCTCTAATGTTATCGATGTCTTCTTTGAGAAACTCCGTGATGCAGGTTTAAGTACCATTGCATATACACTTGCAAAAGAAATGCATAAGAGGGGTTGCTTAATAGAGTATAGGGCATATAGTCACCTTATAAGGGGATTTTATAGGAAAAAGAAATACTTAGAAGCCTTAAGTATATTTGATACCATGCAAGCGAAGGGACTATTCCCTCATCTGAATGCTTCAGTTTTTTTAATTCCTCTTCTTTGCAAAGCAAGAAGGTTTACTGAAGCAACTGCAGTTAACGAGGCTGTACTGAGAGATAATTCTTCTTTGTCACTTTCTTCTCATTGTGCTTTACTAAAGGACTATTTTATGGCAGGTGAATTAAAAGAAGTATCAAGTTTATTTTAAGAGAAAAAAGATATTTGTTTCACGAATTGCTATGTCTTGAAAACAAGAACTGATGAACTTACTTCAATTTCATGAACACAAGCTTCATTTACAATTTGTTGCTGAAGTTTCTGTTGTATTGTTCGACAGAGCAAGCGGAGGAGCGGCCACTGGTGTTGATCGGCGGTGGCGAGGACACCAAAAGGCGATGGAAGAGGATAACCGTCCAGGAATTGTCCAGAACTCGAGCATGAATCCTGTTTCTTATGAGGGAAATCGGTTGCGAAGCTCGGTCATAGTGAGTGCCTCCGTCGTCGACGTCGCTTGATCCACCACCAAGGCTCTTGTGGGATGAGTGTCACGCGTCCTCGCACCAGTGTTTGACGAAGAACTGCAACTCGCGAGGCACCGGTGATCTGCGTCGAGATTTAGGGCTTAGGGTTGCATTGATTCGAAAGGGGAAGAAGGGATGGACGAAAAATGCAAGGGGAGATGTCGTAAAAAAACGGAGGGGGAAATGTCATAAAAAAAAAAAAAAACGGAGGGGGAGACGTCGTCGTTTTGATAATGGGCAATATCCACAAAACTACGTCGTTTTGCTGACGTGCACAATTTTTCTTGCCCTAATTGCCACGTAGGAGAGAGAAAGTATTAAAATAAGCCAAGTCAGCAATTTCCGTTAATATAAACTGACGGTGTTAACGAAATGACTCAATTGAACCAACGTGACAAGTTTTAAGATTTGATTGCACTTTTTGTAAGTTTTAGGACTTAATTGCACTTTGTTAACAAGTTTTAGGATTTCTGTTGAACATATCCCTAAAAAAAAACTAATGATGGGAAGATGACAGTATTGTGTAGTTGCTTGTGCTCCTGCGGAAAGTGAACAATACTTATAAAACTTGTTGTTCCTTTAGTATAGAATTATTGCTTCTCTCGTGATCAACCTTTGATGTTTAGCTGCATGGTATTGAAGTGATTGAATTAAAGTTACTCTTCCACCTATAACGTGAGTTCAATGTGGAGGGGAAGATGGGGAAAATCACGTTTCCAGTTTCTGTTTATGGCTTTTAGATAAGTTGGAAGTGACGCCACAAATTTCAATACTTGTAAGGACCAACAATGTGTCTCATTCATGCAGCTGGTTTTCTCTTATCAGCATTTTGTGCGACTGGTTTGTTGACTTGATTATGTCAATGGCAATGCAATAAGTAAAATACAAGAGTAAGAGTTTCTCCACTGTCTCCCATTCGATGGAAATACTAAGAACCGAAACATTCACGAAGCGTCTGGATTGGTATCGATGCGAACCCATAAATACCGTGCCGAAAGATGCTGCCATCTCCTCCTTAAATTGAGTCCAGATCCTGAAGATGGTTGTCGCGACCAAAATTTCGGGTGAACCACCTAAAATTAAGCTAATGGATTACTAAGTCTCATTTAGGCTCTTCCAAGCCCATACCAATTCGTGACTTAGGTTCAAATATTTCACATACAAAAGGGAGTTGCCACTAGACAGTTTACGGTAGGTCGATTAGATATTAAGTAAAATAATGGGAGAATTATTTTACTTCTACGAATTAGAGATTGTGAGTTTAGAGACTTGATTACATTAGATTTCTTTAACGCCCTTTCGGTACCTTTCTCTTTTATTTCCGAAAAAAATATTTTGCAGGCAGCTTGAATTGATTTTAAATCTATCTCCCTAACATGTGAGCTGATCAAGTGGGTGCACAAACCACTAATTTAACACCCAAGAAAGTAATGAATAAATTGCAAAACTTACCTTATAGCTACGAAAGCAGCATCTGCGTTGTTAGATTAGAATTCACATCATCGATCTTAGATATGATTTCTAATTAACAAACAATTACTCGATTTTTTGTTTTCATTTATTCAATAAGAATCTAATCTACATGCAATGCCATGCTACTAATCTAACATGAAATGATATGGTATCACAATATGACCTAAGGTATATGACATAAGTAAAGTAATTTCTAAAGAAACGCAATAATTAAATGTGTAATCTAAATTAACCAAATGATCTAATTCTAATGACGGACAATTTTTAATTAAATGAACCTAGCAACAATCACTAAATTACGTGCATTTCATGAACCTAATCCTACATGACATGCGCATGATTTTTTTATATATTTTTTATGAAAATTCGTAATTAAAATTGCTAAAAATCAAAATCTAACTAAAGCGAGACATTATCTATTTTAAGTTAGCAATAGATCAATCTGAATCCTATCTTAATCTAGAAAATTATCTCATCATGCAATCCAATCCAAAAAATATTATCTAACCTAGATACTACATGCATTTAAAAAAAAAAAAAAAAACCTATTTTATCATGCATACCTTATCTAGGAAACAATTCTAATCTACATGGAATGCAAATGCAATTTTTTTGTAGTTCGGGGATAAATAGAACAATTGAAAGATAAACACGAAATCATCCATGGTCATCATAAATGTTATCCACCATTCAAATTGAAATTCAAACTTGATTATTTCACTAATAAAATCAATAAATTGATCCTAAACCTTAAAGATCAATATATCAATTTTACTCCTACGTGAATAACTATTGAATAACTATTCCATCTAAAGCCTTATAAATGAAATAAAAATTCGTGCAGTTACAAATTGAATGCTACATCAGGGATTTCAATTGGGCATCGAGAAATATTTCAAACCACGAGACAAAATATATATAAAAAAAACAAACAAACTAAATAAGAATAAATAAATCTACCTAAAAATAAAGTAAATCTCTAACAAAATTTGAATTTTTTTCCCAAAATCCGAATGGTATAATGGGCTCGGCGCGGTACCCAGCCCAAGTACAGTGGCTGTGGTGGTGGGTCGCCAAGGTGCCCGTGGGTGGCTGGCGAGACTAGAAAATCCTGCTAAAAAAAATCATCAAGAGAACGAAATTGTTTCACTAAGCTTCTCGGTTGAGCACGTCAAGGATCGATCGTTCTATTCCACCCCAACTCTTTTACTTTCTATTTATTATTTTTTCTATGGAAAGGTCCACGAAAGAGATGAGTGCAGGAGAGAACTTCAGCAAATCTACGCGCGATGGAATGCACTTGGACTTTTTATTTTAATCTTCAATCCACCACTTGACTTTTGTCTTCTTCTCTTCTACCAACTCTCGGCCATTGACGGTTCAGCAGTGTGGAATGGACTGAGATTGCGAAGACGCCAGAGAAAAGAAAAGAACCTGCCAATCGCAAGAGAAATCATCAATAATCTGGAGCTCGCTGGACCGCTTTGATGTTCACTTCATTCGCTAGATGCCCCGGCTGAGCAGCTCTCGGTGACAGGAGCAGCAGCAACTGGTCATCGCTGAAAGTTCAGCAGCGGTTCAAGGAGGCAATAGCAAGTCGCCAAGGGCTCGCAGTGCGGTTGGGACTAGTCAACATGCAATGTGCAGACGTTGCAACTCGTTGATGGGGCTTTGCAGCAACTGCACTCTCGTCGATGCAGCAAGTCGTCGGGAGCAGCAGGCGGCGCTAGAGCCGTGGCCGTGTGGGTCGATGGAGTGGGATGTTTGGCTGTGAAGTGTTCAGCCGTCGTCTCCCTTTCTCCTCTATTCTCAGTGCCGACCCTCTCTTCACGCTTTTTCTCCTTCACTTTTCTCTCTAAAGTTCTTTCTATGGGGCCGTGTATTCAATGTGTGACCTCTCAAAAACCCTATGCATTTTAACTTATTTATAGGCCACAATTAGGGTTTTTTAATTTTTCAAAACCATATCCATATAGATTTCTTTTCCAAACGCAATATTTGCTTTTCAAAACGCAATATTCGCTTTTGAATTAAAATCTCATAAAGATAAATTTGTAAAATCTTCCCGATGATACGGGCTTGGGTTAATTTGCTTTCTTTGTAGACTTAGTCCGACTCATCAAATTAAAGTTTTTTGAACCATCAATTCGAAGCCATCCATCACCGGCCCAATGTAAATACAAATTAAAAATAAATGCACCTAAAACTATATGCTATGCAATTAACATTTTTCCGGGGATAAAATTAGCTCATAATTTTCTATGTAATATATAAATGACCAGATTGCCAAAATTTAGGTGTCAACAATGATCCTGGTGGTCGAGCTCATCCCGTCCTTCGATTATGGCCGCTTCAGTTGCATACAAAAGCTCGGCTTTTTAACCTGCATTTTAGCTTCCTGCCCAGAATTAGAGTGAGTTCGAGTGCTTCGCTGTTGAAGAAAAGCATTGCTGTGTACATCCTGATCATCTCGTTCAGTGCTGTAGCGAGTGGATATAATGGACGGCCCTCCAAATCCTCCACCCGTTCATCCTTTGCATCGTATTATGGAGGCCATCCGCCACCTCCGTCATTCCTCATGGCCGATACGCCTCCAACAGCAACACCCGGATCCCCACGGCAGAGCCAGTATCTAGAACGCCTTTTCCTGGTTATGGACAACATCCTGTCTTACGTTCACCGCCATCAGCTCCTCCCGGCCACGGTGCGCCGTCACAAAGGGGCCAACCAGCTTCAACCCCTCGAGCACCGCCAATATATGGATCTCCTCAACGTCCATCTGCATCACCTCCGCGAGTTTTTCAACCAACTCCGCCAGTTTATCAGCCCCCTACGCCGTCACCTCCTCCGGCTCCCCCGAGAGCGGTTTGCTCGGCACCGCCAGGACGTCGACTTGCTCTACCAGTTCACATACAACATGTAAGTCCACCACCTCCTTATAGGCGACCAAGCCCACCCCCCGTGCAATAAGTATATAAAACTTTGTAGTTGTAAATAAAATTAGTCATGTAAAAACAAAACCCAGCGTAATCAATTTTGTTGATAGCAAAAAAAAAAATTCCATAATTTTAAAAGCAATCATGCTTATTTCTAATTTCAGAGCAAGAACGAGAAATTTCAGGACCTAGAGGTCCCAAATCTCTTACATTAAAAAATAATCCATATTTTCTTCTTCTGGGCAATGAAGTCGATTGTGATTCCTTAAAGTGTATCGTTCTTTCCAATTCAGTAATAAATTGACATTTTGAATCTAGACTCTTATCAGTACAATGCACTTAAACTGAGTCACTTAAAAATTAATAATGGAGGTGCATTTGCAACGTTGTTCCATCTTTTCCCCTTTCCTTCATGTTCTTTGAAAAACCCTATTTTACCCTCACCACCAATCGCAATGACTGCCATGAACTGCCGTAGTGAATCTCCAACCACCACCATTATTACCCGCATCTCTCTCCCACGGTCACACTCATACGAGATCACACGAGGACGAGGGCCGTTGTCGGGTCGGCTTTTGCGGATCGATCCGGGATTCGGGAATTTCGGTCTCGATGTTTCTATACGTGCGATTTCTACTAAATCAAGGGGCATTTTGGCGAAACCGAAATGGTCAGAAACTTTCTCCATCAGGACTAATTGAAAGGTAGAATAATTCTTCGATAGAGTGTCCTTATCGGGCATCGTTTGAACGTGTCTGGACCACGTCGAGCGTAGGCCCGATTCCCGTATAAGACGAGGCCCGTCTACATCCCGTTTTCAGCACGCCTTGGATTCATACACGAACCTTCCCCCCTCTGCAACGAATTTCGCAAAATGAGAAAAATTTCATTTATCCATTAGAATACTCGTTTTTTCAAATCTTCGATTATTAAGATTTAAGACCCACTAATCCAAATTTGACGCCATTAAAAAATCCGGAGCGCTCGGGGGAGATTCCCTCCGGTTTTGTCCCTTCCCCATCACGGCACCTCGTCTCGTCCCCCATCAAAGCCCCGCACGACACCGTTTCTCCCCCCCGCGTATAAAATCCCGTCCACATCACTCCCGTCAATCCATCCCGTCTCCTTCCCTTCTCTCTCTCTCTAACTCCGCCACCAACCAGTCCTCCTCCAATGGCCGATTCCTCCCTCTTTCTCTCTCTAGCCCTCGCCTCCCTCCTCGCCCTCTTCCCTCCCCTTTCTCTCTCTAGCGCTAGCCCTAGCCCTGGCTCCCCCGCGACCGTCTACGAGCTCCTCCCCGAGTTCGGCCTCCCCGGCGGCCTCCTGCCGGACTCCGTCCGGTCCTACGAGCTCTCCGACGACGGCCGGTTCGCCGTCGAGCTGGAGGCGCCCTGCTACGTCCAGTTCGACTACCTGGTCTACTACGACCGGCGGGTCACCGGGAAGCTCAGCTACGGCTCCATCACGGACCTGAAGGGGATCCAGGTGCAGCGGTTCCTGTTCTGGCTCGACGTCGACGAGATCAGGGTCGACCTGCCCCCCTCCGACTCCATCTACTTCCAGGTGGGGTTCGTCAACAAGAAGCTCGACGTGGACCAGTTCCAGACCGTCCACTCGTGCCGGGACAAGGTCGCCGGCCCCTGCGGCGGGTCGTGGAAGCGAGGGATCCAGGTAAATCCGCGAGCGATTATGCGTGTGGGTGGATAAATTCATGCGTGGTCGTTGGGAATTCTGTGGAGTTTGTTGCGATTGATATGCTGTCGTTTCTTTGGTGCTGATTTTGATGGTTTCTTCGTGGGTTGTGATTCGTGTCTTCTCGAGTTCGGATGGGTCTTGTGGCATTTGGAAGCTACATCGATCGTGTCGCTTTTGAGATTGATAATTGCCGCTGCTAGTTGTTTGCTTATGAAAAAGCGTTGTGGGATTGCATGCGTAGCATAGCTTGACGGATTTGTTGGACTGATAGCTTATTGCTCTTTGAGTTCCTCGGGAGAGCATCATATGTTGAAATGTTTTAGCTTTTATCAGTTCGTCATTGTCTTTTGGCTATATTCGCAGTTGCTTACTTTTCCTCGCTGAAATTACCCGAGAAAGGATGAATCTTTTTTCAAACAATTGCGTCTGGGTTGAAGGAGTGTATAAACTAATGATTGGAAGATGACAGTATTGTGCAGTTGCTTGTACTCCTGTGGAAATTGAACGGTACCTTATAGAATTGGTTGTTCCTTAAAGTACAGAATTGTTGCTTGTCCCGTCATCAGCCTTTGATGTTTGGCTGCGTGGTATTGAAGTGGTTGACATAAAGTTACTCTTCCACCTGTTTGCATAAGCTAGCTGATGGGCTGTTCATGGTACAACGTGATTTCAATGCCGAGGAAGAAAGGGAAAATCGTGTTTCCAATTTCTGTTTATGGCTTTTAGATAAGTCGGAAGTGGCGTGTCGGATTTTAGTATTTGTAAGGGCTGATGATGCATCTCATTCCCGCAGTAGGTTTTCTTCTATCAGCATTTTGTACAACTGATTTATCGACTTGATTATGTCAATGGCCATGCGATAAGTAAATACACGACTTAGAGCTTGTCCTATGTCCTCTTCAGTGTTCTGCACTTCACCATGTACTTTTTGTCTGATTAGGTCTAGATGACCCTCTTCAATAAAGCTAAAACTTACTCAACTGGCCAAGCAAGAGGAGGCCTACTTAAAGTTGGCCTCTTTGTTGCCTATAGATTCAACTTGAGCAAGCATCATTCCATTTATTTCGGTAAATAAGTTGCTTGAGGGCAACGCTTGCTGTCACTCGACCCTTTAAGTGATAGCATGCGAGTCATCTAGTTGCACATGTAGTATGTCTTTTCAGAAGGATGGTTGAAAATAAATGCTCTGTAAAAGTTAATACTAACCTCTCAATCTTGATGTTCTTGATATCTGTCTAATTTTCCATGGTTGTAAGTTGTGGTGTTGATGCTGATGATACTATTACACGTGCCTCCTTTGGCAGCTTCCCACCACGGTCGATGATGTTCAGATGCTAATCACAGAGTAGGCATCCCCAGATATTATTGGGGATACCTGTGGTGGATCATGCAATTCGAACTTACTGCTGCGACCAGCTTCATTTTCAGGCTCTGCAACCAAGAGGCTGATGGAGGTAGAAAATCAACAGAGTTGAGTAGATGTATGGTACTGTCTCGATGGACCATGTAGTAAGTATAAGTGTCATGTACATGTAAAGTGTTCCCGTATCTCAATTTCGACTTCTCTACCTGGGGACGAAGTATTATGATTAGAGACCTTTGTCCTGCGAGTGTGGAGACGAACAATGCAAAAACATACTGGTGGTAAAGGTCTAGAAAGGCCTTTGGCAATTACAAGGATGATGTCTTTGTATCTGGTGAATCCTTCAATTAGATAAATGGATGGAATTTAATCGTGGTTAGAAACTTAGAAATGCCAATTAGTAATGTTTCGGCCCTGTTTGGCTGTTTGATTCTATTCGTGTTTTTCGGAACAAAAAAAAGAACATAACTCCGTTAGGTGACTCTTTTGTTTTTTAGAATAGATTTGGAATATAATTAAGAAGTGGAAAAAAAGTTACTTCTTTGTTCTTAGGAATAATTCTGGGACGGTGACTCTTTTGTTTTTTAGAATAGGTTTTTGTTTTTTAGAATAGGTTTGGAATATAATTAAGAAGTGGAAAAAAAGTTATTTCTTTGTTCTTAGGAATAAAAGAATAACTCCGGAATCAAGTCTTTTTTTTTTTCTCCTTCTTTCTTTGGCTAGTGGCTTCGTTGGAGGGTTGTCGGCCCCTAGCAAGGCCAAGCCTTCCTGATGGTTGGATGAGGCTGACCTCGCGGTGGCCAAGCAAGATCGAATCTCATCGGTGGTTGGACGAGCTCGATCTCACTAGATCTAGGCGAAGTCAAGTTCACTAGCCATCTTGCCTAGGCGAAGTCAAGTTCACTAGCCATCTTGCCTAACTATAAAGGAGGCAACTATGAGGGAGGCTCGACTTCAGAGGGTTGGTGATGCTTGGATGAACTTGTTGGGCAAAGGAAGAAGGAGAGTAATGAAAAAAAATAAATAAAAAAATAAATAAAAAAATAATAAAATAAATTTTGAATCATAAAAGAATATGAGGACTTATTAAACACATTTATATTTGTTAGCAAAATTTTTGGATAAATCAAATACTTTTAAATGTTTAGAAATTCATCTAGAGAGCAAAATAAGAATATATATATATATATATATATATATATATATATTTGTAAGTAAAAATTGTTTTCGAGAAGTTATCAAATAAGTTATTTGTTCACTATGTAATTGCATATGCTGAAATCTAGGTGAAATGTACTTATTGAAATCAATTTTAGTTTCTTAGCATACTTAATTTTAAAAGTCTGCAATTGATTTGGCATTGATCGCAATTTGAATAGGTTCTTAGGTTCTTTTTGGACGAGAACAAGTACAATTTTAGTTGCTTAGCGTACTTAATTTTCAAAGTCTGCAATTGATTTAACATTGATCGCAATTTGAATAGGTTCTTTTTGGACAAATGTGGTGCCCCATATGGATCGCGTGCCCAATATTGATCGCGTGTTCATTGAAAAATCGACTACATTTTGGTCAAAGATTGCCAAAAGATTGAAAGTTCAATGTATCGTGAGATTGTAACGGAAATTCCGTGGTACCTGGCTGTAAATTTCGTTATATTTTAGTTAAGCTTCTGGAAAAAGCGTCAGCAAAATTGATAACAATTATAAAATATGCAAGAGCCATTTTATATACCAATAATAATGGCATAAAAAACTGGTCTTCCCACTCTCTCTCTCTCTCTCTTTTCCCCTCTTAGAGTTAAAAGGTATTGAACCTCTTAGGCAGTTTTGTTTTGGAAAAAATAGATGATTTGAAAATTTGATTTAGTAGAAATAATTATTTATATTACTTAAAAAATAAATTAACCAAATTTTTTTTTATCATCCTTGAAAATGAATACCTATGAAATATTTTTCATCAATTTATAATTGAAGCAATAACAGAAATAAGTGCTTTTTTTAGAAATATATTTAAAATCACTTATTTTCCGCCAAATAGAGGTAGCCTAATACTTTTTAGTATGAGAATTATTTGAAATTTTGTGAAATAATTATTTTCTTTGCTAATCCATGAAATGGTGGAAGTGGATTTTTTTACAAAGTATAGTACATTTCATTTTCCGAGTTTGAGTTGACTCGTCTTAATTAAGGATCGGGGAAGTTGAAGCTTGCAATCAATCGTTCAAATTTGAACGTTGAAAGAGAAAGCTGACTTTTAAAATCTGATTCATATTCAAACCTATCATATTAATTTATAATGATCATTTATAGATAGGTAGTCATAACAACTTACATTATTTTAATAAATCAATTTAAATAGACAATACAATACTTCCCGGCGAAGGGAGTCAGCAATATATCTCCTCGTTTTGAAGGCTTTGCGAGCACAAAAAGTCCAACTTTCACCGCTCGTGCTTTCTCAGCTCCCCGTCAATGGCGTCCGTCTCCACCGTCGTCCTCGCCGTCGTCCTCCTCGCCGCCGCCGCCGCCGCCTCCTCCTCCGCCGCCCGCCTCGGACCCCTCCGGACCGGCGGTGGCGGCGACGACGTGCACGACCTCCTCCCTCAGTACGGTTTCCCCAGGGGCATCCTGCCCGACAACGTGGCGTCCTACTCCCTCTCCGACGACGGCGCCTTCGAGATCCGCCTCCGCGCGCCCTGCTACGTGCAGTTCGACCAGCTCGTGTACTACGATCGGAAGATCTCCGGGAAGCTGAGCTACGGGTCAGTGTCCGGCGTGTCCGGGATCCAGGCCAAGAAGCTCTTCGTCTGGCTCCCCGTGACGAGCATCAAGTCGGACTCGGGCTCCGGCATGATCGAGTTCTACGTCGGGGCCCTGTCGGAGAAGCTGCCGGCCGATCAGTTCCAGGCCATCCCCGCCTGCAAGAGCAAGGCCTGCGGTGAAATCCCCAAGGCAGCTTCCATGTGAGGTAGGGAAGTGATGATGATGCCAGTTGTCAATCCATCGTTTTGTGATTCTTTGCAATTGCACGTTTTGGATTGTGTTGGTGCGACTGGTAAATTGCAATTGACATGACATGGAAGATTCATTGATTTTTAGTGCAAAAGATTGGTAATTTCTTTCCTCGTGTGCTTCGGAATCGGGTCCGCTATCCGGTTGATGTCTGCACATGAATGTTGGACTTGTGATAATATGATCCGGGTCTGTTTCCAATGCAAATTTGACGCTGCCCTTTACTCGATTTCGGCTTTCTTCTCGCACATGTGCAGTGCTGACGTTTCAGTAGCCTCTGTACTTTCCCTTGGAAATTCGGAGCTATATTACCAGTTCGAGCCAATATGTTTCCTTCCCATCCCTCCGGTGTTTCTTCAGCTGGTTGTGCTGCAATAAGACACGCTCGCTTGATGAAACGCTTATAATTTGCTCGAGAGATTTGTCATTTTCGAACTAGTAAATTTGATTACCTCGAAAACCAGCTAGACCCTGTACCTATATGCGAGAAAATTCTCTGTGAGAACATACGCAAAGAGGAATGTTTTGCATTCAACTACTGACTGATATGGACAACGTGGTCATCAACACCCGTCGAGTATGAACCTATGGCCTTGGTGCACTAGTTTATGATCTAGTCTGAGTCGAATTCTAGTAATAACCTTACTAGCGGTCTAAGTATAGCCTGTCTTTCTTTTTCTATTTCAGTATGTATATGCTGTTGGCTCCTCCTATCGAATTGAAGCAACAGTTCTAAGTTTCTAAACTTTGAATTTTGGTTTCTTGCATGTGCTTCTCCAATTCTCTGTGTCCTTGTTTTGTTGGTGAATGCTTTAACTTTATACCACTGAGGAAAGATCGAACAGTACCAGCTTCGTATATAGACCAAGGCTGGTACTCGTGGTGCTTTTCCCTATAGTTGGCTGATCTTGCTGGTCCTTGCACTTCTTAGATGATGAAAACTGTTAAGGGATTGCTGAATTATTTTGGAGAATCTTGGACGAACTTACAGCATGCATGATTAAATGATTGTGTCCCGGAAAACCATGGTTCTTGGTCATTGTATGACTTTTACTTCTACTGTTTTCTTGTTTGTCGGCAATCATAAAATCTCCATAGATCTATAAGTAGAGTCGCCGGTCCATTTTGAGTAGGAAAAAGTATTGTTGGAATTATGGTAAACGACTGTTGTTCATTGAAGTGCATTACATGGATAATTCGGGTTAAGCACCTGGTGGACGACTTGCAGTCTCATTCAGTTATAGGACGTAGTATTTTCGTTCCGCCATTCGACCTTTACTTTTAAGCCATATTACAGGTTTGGACGAACTGTAATATCTCATTGCTTTCTGTATTTTCTTTTAGTTACAGGTGAAGGAGATCTGGCGAGACTGGAGGAATCCGCCATCAATTCGATGCTTTGGTGTCTCTCCTCATACAATAACAAGCACTCCTTAGTGTATAGTTTTTAGTTGACACCGGATGAACTTTGTTATCGTTTCGTGGTGGAACTACTTCTGTTCCATGAATTTAGCGGCTCCTATAATATAACATCGTAAATGCTGTAATTTCTTTTATGTCCTGCCTGCTGCCATGGGAAGGTTCTCTTCATCCCATTCTTCTTTCTTAAGGAGGAGATCATGATTGTAATTTAATAACATTGGGAAACATATGGTTTGGTTACATTTATTTGTCGAACTTCTAAAGCTTAAGATATTGCATCAAATCTTCGCAAGATCAATGATACGATGAGAAATGAGACTCGAAGAGGAGGAAGAAACCATAGAGGCGAGCCACGAAACCGTGGAGGGTAGTCCCGAATACATACACGTGACATGTGCATGATAATGATGATATGGTGAAAGCTTCTCTGCAGTGTACTCTTGAGAATTGAGGTACAAGTGACAGAAAAACTTCAATAAAAAGAAAGGTAGAGATAGTCCGCATTGTGCAATTCATCACTGCCAACGCAAATTAAGTATATACATTCTAAATGTGAAAATATGTATATTCACAAACATTACGAAAATCATACTACCGAAATAATCAAACAACAAAAGGCGCACGGCCCTGTAGCCGCATGTCCTGGTCTATAATTACCTCCTCTCATGATGAATATAAATGAATGACATCAAGTTCTGTTGCTAAAACTGACAATGTACCTTGTCATTACAATTATATTGCATGAAAGGCAGAGTACATTTTGGAATACGGTGCCTCCAGTGAATCGATCTGTTGATTTGAGTCTTCCAAACCATTGATTTTACATTCTCAACTCTTCGCTCATCATTTTATCCAATGACCAATTGCTGCAGATTCTCTCCATAAACTGCAACTACGGCATATTCACAGGCGGCCCAAATTCTTGAGGGAAACACAGGCATAATGATCTGAACAAAATTCTAGAGAGTTCAATGAACAAGAACGCTGGTTCTTAGGCTTGAAGAACCTGGCAATGCACAATATGACTCTTTAAACCGCTCCGGCCAGCAATACTTGACCATAGATTAGTGACAAGTGTCCGGAAATGACCTTTGGTGGCAATATTTTCCCAAAGCTGAGGGTTCGTCTCCACGTGCTTATCGGGACTTGAAACATCGACCAGACTGATGCTCATGTTGTTGCGTATGATGCACAGCTTCCCATTCAGTGGAACAAGAGCCGCAGCCTCCAGAGCTCGGGAGCTTCCTAGATGGAGCTTGCTATCTATAAATCTGCTCCATGAATCAGTGTCTCTATCATAAACCCTAAGCTTGCAACCGTCACGACAATCTAAAGCATAGAGCTGTCCATTTAAAGAGATGCTCGGGTTGCGCCAACCTGCGATCATCCCATCACTAACTGCGGTCCATGTGTTAGTTTCAGGGACATAGGCTTCGCTCATCACTTCCTGATGAGAACCGAGTCCTTTCAAGAACCATTTTCCATCGTAGACAACTCCAATAAAAGGCACCATAGCTGTACTCATATCTGTGATAGGGCTCCACCGGCGTTTGTTGGGGTCAAATACTTCACCAGAACGGAGAGTCCTTTGTGTTCCCTCACACTCGCCACCAGCCACATAGAGACAGTTGTTTATAACACAAAAGCCAAAGAAGTGGCGTTTCCTGAGCATCTCTGGTGCCTTTTGCCATCTGTTTGTCCAAGCATTGTAAAAGACAACCCGTCTCATAGAGCCCCTAAGCGGATCTTTTCCACCAAATAAGTACAGGCGGTGACCACTCAGCACTGCACAGCCAAAGCCAACAGCTTCAGAATACTCACTTGGAACAGGAGGAAGTGGCTGCCAGAGCTGATATGTAGGGTCAAAAGCATGCCATGAGATCCTTCCATCACGATCTCGTTTCATTACATATACCCATTCCTCTGCCAGTCCAAGACTCTTTCTCAGGTTGTAAAAATAACTGCTTCTAACAACGTTCTTCCATCTTTGGCAAACGTGGCGGAGCTTTATATGCTCAATGCGAGGGACTCGAATCAGACAAAGAATTGCAAGATCATCAGGAAGGCCTGGTAAGAGTGGGGGCTGCACTCGGGTCCTCTCCCTGCGCGAGTTCTTGGTTCTGTGTGCATTAGGGTTGATGTCAGGCTGTATGCAAATCTTGGAGCCTGGGACAAACTTCCTTGCGCCAACAACTGTTTTTAAGCTGGAATCGACTCTGCAATAGCATGATACAGAATCAACCTGCAAAGCATCAAACGGAAATTTATCGGTACAATCAGCCAAATCACATATTTTAGAAAAGAAAATCTAGATCCTTGTTAAGCTTTTATTGCAACTCCACAGACAGAAGCCCTGCCCGAAAAATTTGGAGAACTAAAGGGGAGCAGCAGGGAGCCGTGACTTGTCGCTTGCTAAACGTCAACACAGGATGAGCTGGGTATTCGAGAGGCAGGACACGAGACAATGCCGGCAAAACACGAGAAAGGGAAGAAAACAGATGAATAAAAAAAGGCAATCTCATTAGCAAACGCATTCCTACACCGCAATTCTCATCTGGGTATCCTCCCAAATCCCCAATTATATGCACGGACGAAACGATCGCCAGCACAATCATCAAGATCACGCCGAAATCACCGAATTTCAGCCACCCAAGTACACAAAACCCCATATTTGCTCCCCAGCTTTCTCCAACACCAGACCGAAAACCAAAAATCCAGCGAGCCCCCCCAAAAGAAACAAGAAATGCTCAAAGAGATTCCCGACATGAATCCCATGAAGGCACACTAAAAAAAAGCAGAAACCCATGAAGTGGGAAGACCAAAATTGAGCTCTTACCAGCGGAGCCTGGGCGCGGAGGCGCCGTTCGGCATTCGGGGCTTGGCGTTCGGCGACTCCGTCCATTTCAGATTACCAGACTCATAGAACGAATCGACACTCGGCGTCCCGCGGTCGAGCGACCCAAGACCGACCAAAGAACTCAGATCGAGGAAGCGCCGGAGCTTCAGTGGCCCGAATCTGATCGAGACCCAGAACAGAGAAAAGGGGAAGGGAGGGAGGGGGAAAGGAAAAGGGAGCGCTTGTTGTCTTCCGGAACCCTGCAAAATGCGAGCGACAAACAAGACACACGCACCAAAAGGAGCTCCCTTTACCCGAGTCGTCGACTAAAGAAAGGAGAAACACCTCCCTCTCTCTCTCTCTCTCTCTCTGGGTATGGCAGCTTTAGGAGTGAAAAATGGACACAGTGGTTAGATTAAAGAAAGGAGGAAAAGGGGAGAGAGAGAGAGAGAGAGAGAGAGAGAGAGGGATACAGTATTTCTTTTTTCTTGGGTTTAATTTATTGGAATGCATGGTTGGTCAAAAATCTGCTGTCGTCGATCGAGATCGAGAGATCGGGAGAGAGAGAGAGAGAGATGCAGACAAAGGAGGTTGTCGGAGTCTACTTGTCGTTACGCATCGGCAGTCTTTTAGGTCAATGCCATTCGCAAAGGGGCTCCCCCCACCCTATTAAATGACGGAGGATTTTCCATAACCAAATGGTTTTCCCCACATTAATTTTCTTTTTTGTAATATCTTTGTTCATATATATATACATATAATATCTAGATATATTATTTTTTTTGTGAATTGACTGAAATTCATTTTCTGTAATTTTGGAAAGATGAATGGTTGTTCAAAATTTCTCTTAAAAGCACCCTTAGAGGCTTTTTAGTTTTACTCCTTTTTGCCAACTTTCATGTATCCCACCTTTACTTTAAATTCGGAGGGAGATGAGAAATAAAATTGTTGTTATATGTACATCTACTATCAAGATGACCCTTGACTCACCTTGCATTAGTGGCGGAAATTTTTTTGCTGCTAATTTGATCGTATTCTATATGTTCAGATTCCGAAATTGGAATGATTTATCACCAATTTCAATTAGAGCATGCCAATAGAGTGAGAATGCTTGATCGTACCCACGAGAGTCGAACTCTTTGTAATAGAGGCCCTCGTCAAACCAAGTAGATTTAGGGGTATTTACAAATCAAGTAACTCACTTATCAAATTCAACGAGGATGGTGCACCCCAAAATACACGAACTCAATGGAAATGGAGGGGAGAGGGGCTGCAGTAGAGATCCAAGATGAAGGGAGATGGAGGAGAGAAGGCGGAGAAGGCTCTCGAGATCGTCTTCTAGAGGGGGTGAGATTAAAGGCGATTGTATGTCGAGGTAAAAGGCGGCATGAAGCTGCAAAAGGGCCACACGACGTGGTGGAGGTCCATTAGCCTACTGGTAAAATCACATGTTTTATTCTATCCATTGTCAAGTGATAAATTACCGAACATTTCGTGCCGAGTGAGACTCACTCTTTCAATTTCTCTCCAAATTATGCTTATCTACCTACTTCAACCATAGTGATTATTGCTACCAAAGCCTTCTTTTTTGCTAAATGCGACGGCATCAAACTTGAAAATATCTTGCCTCTCGTGTTCTCATCTGGAGTCAAAGGAGTGAGGTGTCACTCATCATGATCAAATCATAATTTTCTCGATTGGCAATCGGTTTGACCACCTTTGGACAATTACTGTTTGATTCAATCATAAGGTGCATGACCTTAACATTTAGGAAGACTATAAGGTTCATATCAGGCGCATCTGTTACTGATTTTTTTAACAAATTAACTAATGGCCTTAAATCTTTTGTTTGAAATGTCAGTTCAGTTCTAAATTTTTGAATTTTATTAATCTAGTCCTACACCTTTGCAAGAAATTTTAATGTTTTTCTAATCAATTTTTGTCAAAAATCACTGACGGGATGGTTCAATCATTGTCAATCATTTTACGTGCACACCACCACATCGACGATTGTTTGCAGAACTTAGTCCAAATAACTGCATTGCAATTTCACATAAAACGTTTGGGACTAAATTAACAAAACTAGAAAATATATGATTGAATTGATATCCATATTATGAGTTTATGATTGATTGGACAATTTTTCTCCCACGATTTTCAAGAGCACAATTTCAATAATAACAAAAATGGCTGTCCGTCAAAACTTTGAAAAAGATCGAGCCGTCTCTGTCCCCTAGACCATTTCAAGGTTCCTATTTATTTTGACAAAGAAATTATAAAACAAATTTACAGTGTCACAATCAATGTCCAATTAACCGGCCTTAAAGACTGATCAATCTCGAGTAAAGTTAATTCAACCGGCCTTAAAGACAGAAAAAAAAAAGTAGAACTCGGACGTCATCAATCAATGCATCAATCGGCAAAGATGGTGATCTGTGTACAGTGTATGGCTTAACTAGGGTCAATATATATATATATATATATATATATATATATATATATATATATATATATATATATATATTACGTTTACTTGCTTCTTTGGCTGGTGCGGGCGTTTCAAAGGGATTAGCTGAGACATCTGCAAGCTCATTGCTCCCTCTCCTTTGAGGGTCTTCCCTTCTTATCCCTTCATGCCTCTATTTTCCACGCAACTATTCTTAACCTTTTTTTTTTTTTTTTTCTCTTTTTGCCTCTTGGGGTATTAATTTATTCTGGTGAATTGGTCTTCACATTTTGTCTTGCCTTTTTTAGACAGATTGGTACCGGAAAATGTCGAATACTACAAAAGAAAAGAACAAAAAGAAGAAGAAGAAGAAGCAGAAGAAGCAGAAATGTCAATGCTCATGTTATTGGGGTGGTTTAACAAAATATCTGACTCTGTGTACTAACAAGGAGGGGAGGGGTGAATAACGAAGCTATTTGAGCTATAAATAATTAGCAGAATAGTGAACGTGACATAGTCAATCTACGTGAAAGAGATTGACGAGATGATTCCATTATAATTAAATTATAGTTGCTCGAACACTTGCATTCAAGGGTGTCTCAATCCTAGATATTACCCCAGCACATGAGAATCGATTGCAAGAGGAGTGGTTTCTCACACTCTTGACTCTTTTGGATGACGGATCCCAAAGTTCTCCCGATATTCTAGAAGTTCTATATAAAATAAACTCAAGAAATGAGAGTTTAAGAACTTTGGAACTGGGTCGCACCATGCGCTTGCGAAAACAGGCACGGGCGTCCAGCACCATGGGTTCTAAACGTCATCCTGTTTGGGCACCGGTGGAGCATCTCGAAGTTTAAATGAAATGTTTTATAATTTCGGCAAAGTACGACTCTCTCATTAAATTTGTTAAGATAGGAAAATATCTTTAAAATATGCTTTCGGAACCGTGATATTTAAGTATCTGACTTTGTGGAGAGTTATTGAATCTTTTAAAGGGTCAAGAAAGGCAACACAGTTGAAATTGATGAAAGTGCATTGCTGGTCAAACTTTATAAGAACACGAATTTATTAGTTTCGAGCAGTATCAGAATAAGTTGCAATTGAGATTAAGCAATTATTAAAATGATTTTACTAACTTCAACGTGCATAAATCAAATAGAAATTAGTAGATGAGATGTTATAGGAGATTAATGATGAAAAACATGTCGACATAGAATTATTGGGCGGGATTGACGTGCCTAGAAATATATATTGGGTAATTATTTCGGTGGTTCCAAAATATTTTTCTAATTTATTGACATATAAAACCAACACCAGGTTCCTCAGTATTCATCGAAACCACAAATATCTTTTGAAGAATTACCTTGTTGCCCCTAACCTCACTTTCACCAACCATTTGTCACTAACATAGTGACCCACATTCCTTGACCTATTTTGGTACTTTTCATATTACATCATTCCTTACGTCGCTTCTAGTAATTATAACCCATTAATGCACCTACTTGGCCAGTCATGCTCTCTAAGCTTACAAATCAAGCCTCCTCATTCGTGCACCTACTTGGCCAGCCATGCTCTCTAAGCTTCCAAATCATGCTCCTCATTCGTACATTTGCCTTGGTCGAATCAGGCTCTCTCTGTCTCCACTGGTACAATCTATCGTCCTCTTTACACAACTCATCTCTTGTACATTTTCTTCTCTATCAAAACTAGAAACCGTACCACTTAAACATGCTCATGATCCTCTGATTTTCAGAATTACGCAAGCTAAGAGTAAGGAGATGAAATTACTCTGCTCCATTTAACCAAACAAGTTTCTTTGAGGTAAGATTTTCCCTCAACATTTTGGCCCCCTTGATATCGTTAGATTAAGTGTTTGAGTGGCTTAACTAGTGTCAATTCAAGATTGTATCACTTGATTTTAAGGTGGATGAAGGTCTTTGTCCACACAAAGCTTCTCATCCAAGGTAAGTAAATCTCTTGGTGCTAAAGTGGGTTGATCCACTTACTGCTCTCGATCCTTGTTTGATTTTAGTTTAAACGATGGATAATAATATAGATCCATGTAGTTAAAAGAAATTAATGATTATATGATAAGCTAATAAGATGCAAGACTATATGCGTGAGTCATTTTACATTATTAGCACCATGGTTATTGCTCTGTTTATATAAGATTGAAACAATGTCTATTGCTTCCATGTAAATTTGTTGCTAGGCGAGACTATATATATGACTTGTCATGAATGTATTTCTTTTCTCTTTGTCCTTCTCTTCTTCTTCCTATAGCAGTCACCAGCCATGATGATGGCCAACGGTTGGCTAGACGAGAGTTGGCGAGGTTGTTAGCCTTGACCTCACGATGGTTGGGCAAGGGCAACCCTTGCCGAACCTTGTTTAGCTTATTGCTAGCCACGGCGATGGTTAGCGACCGGCTGGGAGAAGAAGAAGAGGAAGAGGAGGAGAAAAAGAAAGAAAAGAGAGAAACAAAAGAAAAATATTTGGGTTGGATTTTGGTGTTGCTCTTGGGGAAAAAAGAATCTACTTTTGTTACTTCTTGATTCTTTTCTAAATGTGTTCCTGAGAACAAAAAAAAAAAAAAGTTACCAAACAGAATTATGTTCTTTTTTTTTTTTTGGAGAATAAAAAAAATAGAATTAGACATTGTTTGGCATGTTACCATATAGGCAAATGTATTAGAGAGATGAGGCTACATACTAAAATGTTAAAATGGTAATTTTGTGTAATACAGGGTAAAGACGAAAATCACTACATATAATTGCTTTTATTAACATTGGACTTCATTAATTGAAATGATTATTGTTAGTGATTACAATTGAAAAATTAAAGGACATGAATTCAAGTAAAAAATCTAAGTATTGTAGAATATGGGCTATTTTTTTTTTGATAACCAAGGACTCCACCACGGGCCCCCCGTGTCTGGACAGCACCGAAGGGTTGAGCTCCTATACCTCGGGGGAGACTAGCACATGACCCCACTACCATGTCTCCCCACTTAAGATGCTAACACCTGGAGATTCGAACTTGCGACCTCGGCGATGAGGAGTAAGCCCTGAACTATCACAACTGCCTACCGGTGGATAGAATATGGGCTATTTTGTGATTTCAAAAACTAAGACTTTTTTTTCTAAAATTGAAAATTTTGTGAGCTATTTACATGTTAAAGATGCTTATGATGGTAAGTCTTAGTTTGACAAGTAATTGCCTAATCTAGATCATTTATCTAACTAACCAATATTTGGAAAGTGATAAAGTAATATGACAAGTGAGTTACTTTGGTAATTTTATGAAATTGAGGACATCTAAAGCTTTTTTTTTTAATTAGGGTTCGTTCTTTTCTCTCATTGTCAACAAACCCCCTCATCTCCCAAAAATTCTACTCTCTTTTGAAGCTCTCCTCCGTTTTGTGAGTTTGTGTGCATAAACAAATTTCTATAGCTGATCTTAGGTAAACGCAGAGACCAATTTTGCTATTTGATAGCCGTAGAGGAGGATGCTCGTGACGTGGCTCCATGACCTCTCTGAAATTAAGCCCCTTTTCTCTTTCAATTTAGATTTAGATCTAGATTTAGGAGTGTTACTCTCCCGATTTAAAATTAGGTATTGCTTTGGGAGTTCCTTACATGTATTTGATTTGTGTTATTTCAATATATTGATGTTAGTGTCTTTGCACGATGATGGTAATGAGGATGTTAAACCTAGACATAAACTACAAACCATTACAAATGGAGCGAAAAATCTCAATGTGTGCCCATTGTTGAATCTGTTGATGATCGATCACCAGATGTTTATGGTAATGAACCTGTTCTTGAGAATAAGAGTGTGTTTCTAACTTTTCCAAGGTATCGACATTTTCTTCAGCTTTCCTACTCTAGGGAAAATTGTCATCCCTCTCTGATCCTACATCCAAGCCTTGTGTCTCGGTAGTGCATACATCTTAACACATCACGAGCTAAAACTATCTTAGCTAGTGAATTTCTCAAACTCAAACTTCGCAGAAGCCATAGCAAAAATTACCCACATATAATTTCCAGAATCAACGACAATCCATACTTTAAAGTTAATTTGTTACAACTAATGAGGAATCATGGATGAATGAAACGATTTGAGCGAGAAATTAATGGCAGAAAAGTAAATTTAACATTGCGCATTTATGTGTTTTGGGGATATGCTTCATGAGGAAAGCTCGATAAAATAGTTTCACTATAGTCATTAAGAAAAGATTACAATTGTTGGAACACTCACATTTTATTGTTTGCCAATCCTGGACAACTCTCAAACTGACAAGGCTCAATCACAAAAAAGAAGTTTTCTGAAGCTTTCAACTCTCCCAGAGGACAGCTCTCAGAGTTCTAAGTTTTTCAAAGTTCTAATTTGAATGGGGCCGTCTCGGCACCTCGATTGCACTGGAAAGCGCCCTAGGTGTTGGATGTCGTCCGGGCACTCGGCCAATCTTGGTCAGGTGCCCTCTTGGTGTCTTGCTTCGTTCAGGTGCTAGGCGAGCCATCGATCGTTTACCATTGTCTCCATGTCCTTGCAAAGACTCCGATTGTCCCGATGATCACAAATTATGTTCTGAATCGAACAGGAAAGTTCGAGCCTTAATCAACTTGTGAGCCTATATTTGTTTTTTCGGTTTATCTTTCCTCCTATTAATAAAAATTCTGACACTATTGTCAATCAGTTTTGTTTCTAACACTGTCAAGGCCTTGCCAATGAATGCACTTCTAGATTTTCATTAGCGCAACTGAAATATGGCAATGTGATTTGAGTCTTAACAGATACCTGCTACAATATAAAACATGATGGGTCTAGACTCCCCGTCGTTTAGGTGCTTTGTTCGGTTTTTACCATGACCTTAGTTAATCTAAAGTGAAGCAATATTTTGAATTTATAATCAATGACGTTTGGTGAGAGTTAAGCGACTACAGAAGAAAGTTCGAATATCTTTGTGATAGGTTATTAGATGCAAGGATGCGAGCAAAGCTGAGGAATGAATTGGACAAATTAAAAGCAGAGTTGCATGTCTGAAAATATCGATGAAGCTTTTTATACGATCACCAAAGATGATTTACAAATGGTCGGCCCACCTCGATGTTAGATTCGCAAGCATTCGGCTCTTTAAGAGCTTTTCCTTGTACGGTAGGTGGTGAAAACTAGCAGCATTATCAGTACTTTATCAGCATGATGGATCCAATGAGAATAGTGCGAGACTTGTACAATCGTCCAACCTGAAGATTGTTTGCAAGCGCCTGGCTCAGGAACAATGTAGAAAAGCAAATCCTTTTCTCTTCCCATCCCTTCAATTCCGCTTCAATTTAATCTCCAATCTCTCTGAAGTCATTTCGGGTTCCCGAGATCCACCGACGCCTTATCCAGGACTCGCGAATGCCAACCTGGGACTGATTGAGATGTTGTTCAATTATCTGGCAAGTCTGCCTATGTCTTGTACGGGTCGTACTCTTTTCATTTTGTTGAAGAAAACATAGGAGACATGCCAAGAGTTTTTGCACATTATTTATGTATGAACCCAATATAAATTGTCATAGCATTAACACCATAGCAATCGGAAAGTTATGCGCGGCGATCTTGCCTGATATAGGCTAATGTCTTGACGATCCTTGTACCTCTTTTTAGTTTAATACAATCCTTAAATTTTTAGAAAACAACTCAATAAAGTTTGGTCGAGTGTCTTCTTCATTGCTAAAGCTGACTTGTTGCATGGTCCTCTCATTCTCTCAAATCATTATTGTTGACATCTTAACTTGACTCTCTATGTAATCATCAAAAACTCTCTCTCTCTCTCTCTCTCTCTCTCTCTCTCTCTCTCTCGTTAAACACCAATTATGGTCTTGCGACCTCAACATCACGTGATTCAAATATGAAATTGCAACTTTTTTATCTGAGAGACGATATGTGAAAAAATATACGATTAATTGAAAGACATATTTACCCGATTTTTCATGATATAAGGATTACGTCCAAAGCGAGAGTTTATAAATCATATTATACAATGCAAAAAAGCTCTAAAGCTTGATGTGCAATTCCTCATTTAAATAATGTATGGTTAACTTTAATAACTTGTAATAAAAATGTGGCTTGATTGAAAAAAGGAAATAGTTAAATTTGTGAAAATTGCAAACAACTTTCGTACTAGTAAAATTGAACGCCCAGACAACTGTCATAAGGACTGTCAAGGCTTCCAACGTAAAGAGGAGATTTGCCTACCCGGATCGGTGAAATCTATTTTGCGGTTCCAAATTGCTGGAAATCATCGCTTTATGTTCCGTTTGGTGTTTCATCTATTTTCTCGTCTTTACAAAAATGAACAGATATGAAGAGAGAAATACAAATTGTATAAACAAGCCGAAATGTCAGTTTTCGCAATCAGAGAAAATGCCGTTTATGTTTAGATCCAACGCCGATCAAAACAATTATTTCCACATTTACGACCAGACAAATGATAGTCTGAAGGCCCTTTTTTTTCGTCGATTGCTTAAATTAAAAAACTTTAAAAATCTACTATTTAATTTTCAGAAATAATGTAATGCCAAAAAAAATAAAAAATATTACAAATCTCCAATTGATATACAAATGATTAATTAATCACAAATTAATTTTCGAATCACAAAAAAAATCTTAAAATGACATAACAAATTTACCTCAAATTGATATAAATTTTCTCGTAAACTCACCATATTAATTGACTTTAATACCATCCGACATCCAACTCGATAATTTTACAATAAAATTTCACGGAATCAAACATAAGTAAATATATATTATGATGAGTAAATTAATTTAGGATTTTTTTAGTGACCTAAAAATTAATTCGAGAGAAATTCACGACAGATCTACAAATTTGAAGCTGAGCGTGGCGTGAGTCCTTAAAGAAACCATGGCTCTCTATCGTTCCTTCTTCTTCGTTTCGACCAAGTGAAAAAAGGGCATTTCAAAGCCTTTCCCAGTTTTTCAGATTGAGGAGGAGGAGGAGGAGGAGGAGACGCGAGAGAAGCTGGCTACGCCGTGGAATTCCGAGGAAAGATAGATCCCGAGGAGGCGCGAGGATTACAGAGAGAAAGAGAGAGCAGGAAGAGAGGGAGAAATGAGCTCGGATTCACTGTCCTCCTCCCACTCGCACGCCGGCATCGACGGCCACGTCTCCCAGCTGCTGCAGTGCAAGCCCTTGTCCGAACAGCAGGTGCCGCTTCTTCTAGCTCGCTTCCAATCGATCATCCCCCGCTCCAATCTGGGATTTTGTAGGGTGGGGGGGGGGGGGGAGTGGAATTGGATCGGGGGTCCGCGGTCGAATCGAAGCTCTCGCGTCGTTGCGATGAGAAGTTTGCTTCTTTTGATCTGTTTTTCCGTTTTCGCGTGTGGATTTGTGGAGTTGGTCGTAGCTTGGATTTTCTGCAATTGCATCTCCTTGGCGGATCTACGGTTAGGTCGTGTTAGCGAAGAAAAGGTTGTCTTTTTGGGCAGCATGAGCGAGGCCGATTCTTGGGTTGCCCTTTGATTCCGTCTTTATGATTTACCAGGGTTATGGGTTGATGTTGCGGCAGGTGTGGTGAGACTAGACTTCTGATGGTTTTCCTTTTTCTTGATGTGGGTTTTTTTTTTCCTCTGGGTAATGCTGTGTGATGTGAATAGTAGTTCTTGTCATTGTCGAATGGCGTCGATCTGTGGTTGGAGGTCCTCCGTTAATTGGAAGATATCTTGACGGAGCAATGCGTTAATTGGAAGATATCTTGACGGAGCAATGCCTTGTCAGCGATGATATTCAACGAAGTTGTGTTCCAGAGGACTTTTTCTGCTGTTGTAGCCTCTTAAGAGTCTCCCATTGCCTATCTTTGTTGTCATGGGATGTTATCATGGTGAGCAACATCTCGCCGCTAGTGATTTTAGCAGTTCTTTGGTGGACTAAATGTCTTATGTAGAGGGGCAGCCGTAAAGAGGTGAGGGCTGAGTGTTGTAGAGATTAGAGACTGCAAACAGCTTCTGCAATTCTCAAGTGTATAACTAAGTTGGGACAAATGCCTTTAAACCAAAAAAAAAAAAAAAAAAAAAAAAAAAAACGCCGCTTATGTGTACATTGCGAAGAAGCATTTAGAAAAAATTGAAAGCATGATGAGGCTTTGAAGCTGCTCAATTAAGCAATACAAGGCTTGGGGGTCAACCTTAAATACTACCCTAGGTACAATAATTCAATTCTAGTTTCATAAACAATCACGTTGACTGTGAATTCATGAGTATACCGCTATGGAGCGCTTTATCTTCGACTTCCAAGTAGCTTGACTCACTCAAGCCCTATACTGTCTTATTTTGCTGGCTTTCTCTCTTTCTGGTGTGTATATCATGATGAGTAGTCAAATGATTGCCTTTGACTTTTGACTGAGAATGACATTATTGATTGTGAAATAGGTTAGAGTGCTATGTGAGAAGGCTAAGGAGATCCTAATGGAAGAAGATAATGTCCAGGTGTGTGTGGATATTATCACAAAACTTCCCATGCAGTGTGTGGAATCTTCCCACGCAGTGTACACTCTGAGTTGACTTTTCTTAATATTATTTATGAGGTGCAACATATCTTGATTGTCTTTTCCCACTAACTCTTGCATGCAGCCTGTAAAAAGCCCTGTCACAATATGTGGTGATATTCACGGACAATTCCATGATCTGGCTGAACTTTTCCGCATTGGAGGGAAGGTGAAATTATTTTCCTTAGGGTATCTTGTTCGAAGAGTTGACACCTTCTTGGTGTCTTATGATGAATTTATCTTTACATATGAAAAGAAGTGGAATCGACGGTCAATACTATTGCCCCGGTGGTTTTTTGTTTTTCATAGAGAAGAATGGATGTGCTTGTTTTAGTGAATATGCTTTTAGCAACTGATCTAAGAAAGAATAGTCGTAATGTAATTGACGCATTAAGATGTTTTGCATGCAGTCTAATACTGACAATTTTATTTAAATGAAAATCACTCATGCTTGAAACTTGTGCTGTGTTTTGCATAGTTTAGATATATCATCCTCCTTATCATGATGAGCTTTCACATTGGTTATATGGTGCCTCAATCAAACTTCTTTTTTCTTTTCCCGGTCACACCAGATTGCAGAATGGTCGTTGGACCTTGTTTTGACATTTTCATGCTCTGAATAGATATCTGCATGAGAATTGCCAAACCTTTGTTCTTTAATGCTATATATTGTTGACTAGCGTAACTTTTCTTTGTGTAGTTAACCTTCTTTTGTCGCATAAAACCATTTGCTTCTTTGGTTACTTGTTTGTACTTTTTTATATCTAGTTATGCGACTATGGTCTAATTGGAGTTTATTGCTGTTGATATAGTGCCCAGATACTAATTACTTGTTCATGGGAGATTATGTTGATCGAGGATATTATTCAGTTGAAACTGTTTCAGTAAGTATCTGTATTTCTTTCTTAAACTATCGATGTAATTGGCTTTACTTTTTAGATGGGGAGTCTCATAACTAGTTTCACTATTGAATTCTCTTCGGAGTATTCTCTTTAGAGAATCACAGCATACTCTTAGTGCTGTTAGTGGGTAATGTATATTCATTTGTTTATAATTATATTGATTCGAGGAATATTTTCAGCTCTTGGTGGCACTGAAAGTGCGTCATCCTCAGCGGATTACAATTCTTAGAGGAAACCATGAAAGTCGCCAGGTAGTCATTCTTCAAATTTAAGCGCTTTCAAGTTAATTAACGATGCTTAGAGCATTTGGAGTCTTTTCTAGCTTCACAAATTAATCCTCCTCTGATTCTTTCTTATAAAGAGGTATCATCATTTTGGCCTCCTTGTTTACCTTCTCTGTGACATAAATTTGTCTCGTGTTCTTCAACCAATCTTTGATTGAGTCATTAGTTCTGATTTAATCTCATTGCATTTGGATTGCAGATAACTCAAGTTTATGGGTTTTATGATGAATGCCTGCGAAAGTGAGTTTCTTTCCATGTTCTTTTGGAAATTTTGTGCAGTACATTTTTGGATGTCCTTATTCTGATCATTTCTGTAAGACAGTTTCATTCTTCATAGGCCATGCTTGTGTGCTATAAACTCACTTTGTTAAGACAGTCATGGGTTTGTTGCTGTTTTAGATTGCCAATAGTTCTTATTATTTGATAGTAGGCCCTTGGCATTTGGTAGATTGGTAATGTCTTTCGTGATATATTTGGTCTTATTTCAGGCCATAAAACAACGAGTCTGTGTGAACTTCTTTGGAAGTTCCTTGATGAATGGTTTCATGTGTTCACCACATACATGAAAAGATGTTGTGAATGAGTACCGTTTTAAGGGTTTGTACTTATTACTCAGTTATCTAGTCGGAGGTTTGGTGTTCCAGTGTGGAAATTTTTGCTTATATATTCGGTTGGTTTCAGGTTTTATTTGGATGGGTGAATTTAATATAGACACTCGGAGACTTTATCTTTTGGGTTCTCAGGAGGGTATATGCTTTATTGCTTTTGTGGTCAGATGTCGAGCTTTATTTTGAAACAAGTCAGCTGTCATCTCTCCTTAACATAATTGGAGAATGTACTCCTTTTTCTCTATCTGCAGGTATGGTAATGCTAACGTTTGGAAGATATTCACTGATCTTTTTGACTATCTTCCATTGACGGCCCTGGTTAGTCTGAATATATCTTTTAGCAGATGTTATATTTTTACCACTTTCGTATTTGGAAATACATGGAAAAGTTGAGACTTGTAAACCTTTGAGCTATTTTTCTGGGCTGAGGGAGTTGAATTGAGCACAACTGTTGAAACTTTTCCTGTGAGGACAGGGATGCTGCCCTTTTGCCACACCTCGTGTGTTTTCCTGATCATTAGGATGATGCACTTACTATGACTGAACTGCATATCATATGCATCACCAATCTAATGGAGTGTCCGTTTGCATCTTTGGCAACATATGAAGTCTTCTTTTTCGTCACTTTGGATTGAAGTATTGCTCCTTTGACCCCGCTCTCTCACCAAAAGCAGTGCATGTTTGCATAATTGTCTCAAATCGCAAGAGCTGTCATACTTTCCTGCTGTCATATCAGTCCTAGAGTTTTAGAATACCAAAAAGAAAAGGTGGTACGGAACCTTTTGGTAATTTTTCCTAGCTTTTGTTGTTCAACCCTGTGTCCATGAGGGGGAGCGCTCCTCATGGAAAGTACTATAAGCATAAACAGAAAAGTGGTGTATTCTGTTCCAGAGCTACCTAGCAAAAGTGCTCAGTCCTGAAATTTAGGTTTTGATAAGCTGTTTGCCATCATATTTGATACTTAGGGTGTGTGGATTCATGAAAAATAATTTGAGGGAATGACTTTTCAAACCTCATTTGTTTGGTTTGCTAAAAGTGGATGATCAACAGAAAAGCTTTTATGGTAAACTACCAGACTTAAAATAAAGGAAAATGATTTCTCCATCCTAAAAAGAAGAAATTGTTTTCCTAAGCTCCTTTACTGTCAAGGAACCAATTATAATTATAATGGAGAGTATTTTTGGAAGTAAGATCTAAGCTTGAAAAGTTATCTCACATCAAGTATACCACCAAACAATTGAAGTCAGCCATTTTCCTTATGAATACTTTTCACAGAAAACATTCTTCCATCAAGAATTTTTTTGTGAACGAAATGCACCTTGAAAACCCTATTCTGGTGGTTCATTGTTTGGTGGTTAATTGTCTGGGACTTTGTTGTCTAATTTGCTGGGAGAAGTGAACTTTGTCCTTCTTCATTTGAAATAGCTGATACATTTGTCTTTTCCAAGAATTTTTCGGTAGACTTTAGCAGTTCACATGCTGAGTCTTTTGGATTTAGGGTGCGAGTGGTTCAGCTTTCCCTGGGGACTTTTGAGGCATTGGGCTTTCAGCATTTGGTCAAATGTTGAAACTAATTTTTTTCTTTCAAGACTACCCTTACCAATTCTTTCATTTTCTGATTGTCCCTTGTGACTGTTCAGCTTCTGAGCTAGGGCAGCAGCCAGTGAGGGTGGCTGGCGAGGCTAGATTGGGCGGTGAGGGGCCGGCAAAGTTGTAGGATGCCCGGTTGGGTTGTGGGACACCAGGTGACTGCCTAGGTGGCGACGCTTGAGGTTGCGTGACCCTCGCTGGGGGTCACACGACCTAGGGCGACGGTCGCTGGTGCTAGATCTGGGCTTGCCAGCGGCCATCGCCCTTCACCGGAGGGTTCTGATTTTTTTAATAAAAAAAAGAAAAATTAGACTCAAAAGCCCTTTGCAAAAAAATATTTGCCAAACATTATTTAGGACAAAATAGCTTAACAAAGGATTTTTTAGCGAACGCAATTGCATTTCCTCAAGAAGATCAAAAGCATTTGCATATCCCAAAGGCTCATTTGCAAAGCCTAATCAAATGCACCCTTATTTGCCTTCTGCTCTCTCTCTCTCTTTCTCCTGGCAAGATGGTTGAATCATCACTGATTTGAAATTTTCTTGATCAGCCTCACTGTCCCAAAATTTGGTTCTCATGTATCAAGTTTATAATTCTTTTCTTTTGTTTTATTTTGAAGGTTGAATCGGAAATTTTTTGTCTGCATGGTGGGTTGTCCCCATCTATCGAAACCCTTGATAATATACGTAATTTTGACCGTGTTCAAGAAGTTCCTCATGAGGGCCCTATGTGTGATCTCCTATGGTCTGACCCGGATGACCGCTGTGGTTGGGGTATTTCACCCAGAGGTGCTGGTTATACCTTCGGTCAGGTTTGTAGTATTTCATTTTTGCTATTTCTTCCTTTTTCCTACTTGTCATCGTCCACAACCAAAGTATTCAATTGAGAGCCATATTTCGATGTTGTGTTGGATTGCTTTTGCAGGACATATCTGAGCAGTTTAACCATACAAATAATTTGAAGCTAATTGCTCGAGCTCATCAGTTGGTTATGGAAGGATATAACTGGGGTCATGTAATTACTTCCCTTCAAGCTGCAGATTTTTTTTTTTTTTCATTTAAATTTGTGATTATGACGCTTATGAAAAATAAATCACGTGATCTTGACAGGATCAAAAAGTCGTTACAATATTTAGTGCACCTAACTACTGTTATCGCTGTGGTAACATGGCGTCCATCCTGGAAGTTGATGACTGCAAAGGCCACACATTCATCCAGGTCTCTCTCTCTCTCTCTCTCTCTCTCCCTCTCCATATGTGCACGCAAGCACTTACGTGCATGCATGCAGAAGCAAGGCGCAATGGCTATAGAGAGAATTTGACATGCATACTTGAACTAATATAATGCACTTTTGAACTCTGCAGTTTGAGCCAGCTCCAAAGAGGGGAGAGCCAGATGTAACTCGCAGAATGCCAGATTATTTCCTTTGATGTAGCAGGCTTCAGGTAAGCATATCTTGTCGCGGGTGCATAGTTCCTTTAAAATGAGGTTGGGTAGGCCATTGAAGTTTCCAGAGCTGGAGCTTCTGGATGACGGTGCCTACTGGGCTTGAGGCATCTAAAATGTTACTGGCGAGGCTTTGGGTTGAAAAGGAAGGGCAACCGTGCAGGAAATGGTGCAGCGACAACTTGTAATTGTTTGCCTTTTACCCTCTATTTTCTTAATTTTTGACATACTTGTTTTCTGGGAAGACTGGCTGCGAGATCAGGCTTGTAGAGGAAGACGGGTTTTCTTTTCTTCAAATGCGTGATTTTCTTTGCCTTGTCAGTTCTTTTGGCTTTAGTTTTGATGTACGAATGTTCTGGGCTTAATTGAATGGGCAATTAAATTTAGAGAAACATTCTGTTACAAAGAAACTCGTATGATCTATCAGCCAATGTGGATTTTGGTGGGGAACGATATTCTGATTTCGAATTTACAACAATCGATGGATTCAGGTCTTTGCCGTGGCCAGGATCAAGAATGGTAGGTCGTTCCCCATTATTATGGACTCTCTCTCTCTCTCTCTCTCTGAATTGTGAATTTGCACTGAAGCGTGCAAGACTGTTCTTGCTAAGAGTTGTAAATTATGTCTAGATGCTGAACCAGCTGAAAATGTATGTTGCGTGGTTCTTTACGTTTAAAGCCTTGTATTAATCATCGTCTGAACCATTCGACTGTCAACATCCCTTGAGCCTGTGCACACATTGACATCATACTAAAGCCACACATGCAGGTCGACTCCTGCAAAGGCATGAACCGTATCAAAGTAAAGCATGTACTAGATTTTACCCGAGCCAATAAGCGTAAATATAATGCTAGCCAAAACCCAAAAAAGAACGGGGATAAACTCTGTATATGTAAGTGATTTTACCTGGCAATGATGAAACATGTCATTATATTGGCAAGAATCCTTTGGTATGATGCGGTTCAGTGGCAATGTTGTACTACAACTTACGTCAACCAAAATAATAATCGCTGACCCAAATTAGCAAAATATAATACAAGTGAAAGGGTAACCCCTGGTGAACCATGTCATCATATCACATCAGTTCAAATTTCCAATGGTAGTGAGGTATACAGTAAAATTTGCAATCCTACAACATAATGCATAAGCTGAACTGGGCCGCTGTTGGTTCAACCGTGGTGTAAAATTCTTCTGATAGTTTTGAATTCGAACGTTCCTTTGGGTTTGAGGCTTTACATAAAATATAAAACATTATGAAAAAAACGAGAAATCATTTCTGTCGTTCAGTCGTCCCGCTTGAAAATAAATGTTATGGGCTTAAATGCGGCCAACACCACTGCAACTTTACATGCAATGAATCCAATCATCCCAACAATGAGCTCTTCCGACGTTAATGCCACAGGAACCTCACCTGAGCTGTACTTGAGTACTCCGAAAAAAACAGTTGCTGCCAATGCCAGAGTTGTTATTGGACCCTTCAACTGACGAAACGCTTGATCAACAGAGTTCCTAGAGATTGTTGCGGGAGCAGGCAATTCGTCTACGGATCTTTGCAATATCAACAGATAGACAAATCCTCCAAGCCCACCAGTTAAGAATGCAAGAGCATCCTTCTCGCCGGCTGAGACAGACGCAACTGCTGTGCCGACAGAGACCAGCATGGCATCGTAGAGTAACAAGGAAAGCTTCAGATCTGCATATTCCTGCATGCTTTCCTCACTAGACATTTTAGGACTAGGAGAAGTTGATTCCCGCATGCTATTGCTCAACAAGGTGTGTGAATCTCCAGACAATTCCTTGACAAGGGAAGGTCTAAGTTCAATCATGGAACTATCACTTCCCTCCCCAATTAAAATATCATCAGCTTCAAAATCATACTGGTAACCCCCATACTGTATTTCTTTTGCAGTGTGCTCCTCCAGTGATGGTTGGTGGGCATGAATAACAGAGAGAGTGACATGACCTAATCTCCATTGGCCTGATCTTCATAATGAAAAAGAGAAAGTTAAGATTGACAACAAGATCATAAAAAAGATAAAAAGCAAATGCTGTATGACTTATTGCATTTTTGACCAATGGGAAGACATTCCTTGCAAAATCATTAAATCACTGGCGGAGTTCAACAATCATAACAACATAGTGCATCAAATGACTAGCTGGTGACGTTTACTAATGGAAAGTTGACATGCTGAATGACCAGTCAAAACTAAATTGTCCAGATCTACTCCCCTATATAACTGTAGACCTATGGAACTGACTATATATACATATGTAAGAATGTAATGTCCTTTCATCAATGTACAGCAATTCCACAGTAGGCAAACCTGATTCAAGACTAATCCAGAGAGCTTGAGGTCCTCCAAGCTTGGGTCCTTTAAAAGTGAATTCATCAACAGAAGCTCTTTGAAAATGAAGAATGTTATGATCAACTTCTTCCTGCCGTTCCACTGAAAACTCAGTCATTGGAGTTGCAGATAGCCTTTGTAATAATGAATGTCCATGTTCATCGATCAAGCAGAGCAGAATTCCAGCATTGACATCAGTTAACCCTGAACCATACATCCTACTTGTATGTAGCTTAATCTTGTACAAGGATTGAGAATTGCCAACATTGCCTAACAACATTTTCTCTTCTTCTGAGTGTCCTGAGCAGAACTTAATCTCTGTGGTTGGAAAAAGACGGGACGGTTTTGCATGGTCCTGAAAATCTAAATGCAGCATATGTTCCACAAGAAAGAGGTAAGCATATGGCCAAGAAAAACAGAAAAGAAGCGATTAGATTATCCAAAAATTTATATAACTGTCATTCCAAACTGCAAATAAGATAGCACCTAACCAAGAGAAAAGCAGTGGTTAGAATTGACAAAGGAAAAATTAAACATGTGACACTGTTATGATTTAGTACACAGGATCCTTTTGCGGTTTTAGCTTAAAAAAAAATTGGAAAGCATCAGGTAACAATGTCCTACTTTCCATGAAGGATTGCCACTGGCCTAAGGAACAAAAATAGACACGTAAGTGCGAGCTAGTTGGCCCTACTTCTCAGTACCACTTGCTAACCAGTATATTAATTAAGTTCAAATCTGCTGACAAAGGAATATGTCATGCCTAAAAACTTTAAAAGTAATATATCCACGAAGACTATTGATTAAAAGTTTGAAGGGCCGCTTGATACAGAGGTCTCGTATTGAGTTTTTGACTGCAAAAGTCAGACAAGGCTACAACCACGAAGAAATGTGCACAGTGCTTCTAGGCTTCTAATATTGGCTCTGCATTCTATTGATTTTTTCCAGACGACACTGAGGGGAGATGTTGAAGACAGACACACTTTGCACAGATGAAGGCCGCTCACTTCCTGATATTTGCCACTTTTTGAAGAGGGTATGCCAATTGTTTAAAACATTTATTATTGTCAAGGGTGAAGAAAGAGCCACAAAGGGTGTGGAAGTAGGGGCTCCTAGGGACAAAAACCAGCTGGCCTGCCTCATCCAGCAATGCAATAGTACACCTCATGAAAACACTCATGCTATTACGAAGATAACTGAAGCACAATTCACGCCACATATGGGAACATAAGTGCAGGAAGAAGGCAACTGAAGCAATCCCGGTGTAGCATTTAAAAATTCTATACTATGAAAAATGCAGCCAAACCTAAGGAAACTTGTAACTGACTTCAACATCAGAGCCAACTGAACAAGCTACGAAAAATTCTTCACACTGTAAAAGCAGGACATTTTATAGGATTTGCCAACGAGCAATGCTACACTTATTAACACTGGTGTATAAAATTGGTCCACTAAGAGATGGGTTAGATAGAGAGTGGCCCTTTAAAAAATGGGCCATATTCAAGAACAATAACAGTACGAGACATCGCAATTTAGTAAACCAGTCTTGATAAGTGTAGCCATTTCCCTTTACCAAACTAATTTACACCGAGTCCTCAGATTTTCCCAGAATGGAAAATGGCTCTATTCAACTAGTGCATCAACAAAAGACAACAGCCAAATCTCAAAAATATTCTATTTTTACGATCTTTTCACTTCGATTCCAAAGAAGTCAAGAAAGCGAATACTCACGGCCAGTAATGGCGGGAAAAAAAAAAAAGAAAAAAGAATCGACCGTAAAGAACATGAACCGTGGAACCTCCAAACCCAAGATTCAGACTAGAAAACTATCACCAAGCACGACACTTGGTCGAACCCGAAAGAACCACGCGGTCGAGCGAATTGAAACCGGCGCCAGAGCGACGAACGTCGACCGCGACGCCACTTGCTGGCGAGTTTTATAGAAATTAGCCGAACCCTCTTCCCATATGACGGTGGAAACGGGCACAAGGACAAGGAGGGTGACCGGTGAGGGAAGTACCTTGGAATTTGGACAGCTTGGAGCGTATGGCGCCACAGCCGCCGCAGCCGCCGCTCCGGCGACGGAGCGGCGCGGTGATTATCGGGCCTATTCTGATGCCGCCGCGGCCACTGTTGTAACCGTGTACTGCACCGAAAGCGTTTCTTGGCGAGACTATCTCCATTGCTGCGATCTTTCTGCGAGAGAGAGAGAGAGAGAGGGAGAGGCTTTGCGTGCTTGCGCCGGAAGCTGGAGAGCGAGGAAAGAGACGAGAGATTTTCCGGAGAGGAAACGCTGGACTACGTCGTTTCGCAGGCTCATGCAGGTAAAGCCCAAAAGGCCCCATTACTTGGGAATATGTACTTACATCCATTATCTATTATATTCATGCTTAATGGGTTACCTTATCTTATATATAATTTATCTTAGGGATTTTCACTAGAAGGGGGCTTTTGAGCACCAATGATGTGCACTTAGGTTACGTTTGGTCGTCCGAATTTCTAATCGGGATAGGACTGGATAGGATAGGATATGAAATCCCGGAATTTTTTTATATCCCGTCCATTGTTTGGTGAATCACAGTATTAAAGTCGGATATGTTTACAACATATCATGTGTGTATATATATTTTATATAAACGGCATATTATTATAAATGAACCTAAATGTTCATAAACGGAGATTATGAAAATCCCTCGTAACACTATTCCTTAATTTATTTTTATTTTATTTTTCCTCTTTTTATTTTATATTATTTTCATTATTGTTTCTTTTTTCCCCTTTCATCATTCTTTAATAAAATTTTATCAAATAGTAAATTGTACTAACATACTTAAAATACAAATATACCTAAAATATATAGTAAATATAAATATTTAATTTATAGATTGAATTTTTTTATAAGATAGAATTAAAGTTGAATATATATATTAAATTAAGATTAATTAAAAATAATTTTTTTATTATTTTATTTTTAATTTATTAAATTAGAATTCAAATATTATTTTATTAAAATATAATCTCAATTTTGTTAATTTAATAAGTTTGTTATTCAAGAAAAATAACTTTCCTATTATGAACATTATAAATCCTATCCACCTTTATCCCACCTCTCTCATGGGATAATTTTATCCCATCTATATCCCCCTTATATTCGACTTTATCCAATCTTGAACGAGCACCAAACGTATGAATTTTATCCTGACTGCCAAACGCAGCCTTAATTAATCACTCTTCTTTTAACCCCTTAGAAATAGGATTTTCCAATGCCCAGATCGTAGAATTTTAATCAAGGACCTCAAGTGGAGCCATTTTAAGAGGGCTTAGAGTGGGACGTTATCTAAAATAAGGACATGATGTGTACTTAATTAATAATCCTTTCAATGTATACAATATGAAATATGCATAATCAATGTATACAATATGAAATATGATTATGCATATTATTTAATAATATGGATTATTATATCTTCTTTGGATTTAAAAATCTTCTGTGAATGATCCACATGTACCTTTTTTTTTTTTTCACCGTTCACACACAACAAAATTAGAAACAAAATCAACAAATTTTGCTAACTTGAATTGATAGAGGGACGATATTGAACACCATGGACTACATTGAATATGTATCAAAAGTTCGGAGATCACATTAAACAAATTATAAATTTATGAGCAACGTTATATATTGAGCTAAAGTTTGAAGATTACATTGAATAAATCAAAATTTTAGGGCTAATAATATATATACTATGGTTTGATCTCCAAGGACCAATCCATCTTTGAAGTTTCATTATTCGAAGTGCCAAAAGAAGTTGACAATGATTGGATCTAAGTAGATCCTTAAAAAGCTCAAAGGGAAGAAACAAGCTATGCTAGGAGACCCCAAAACATCGTCCTCATATTCCCTAACAATTAGGAAAAAAAAGATTGATCGGGAATCAAGGGCCCTTCGATGGTAGAGGTAAACATCACATCAAAAGTTTCAGTTCTTCTATCATTGCAGAGTGAAAGGCCGAGTTGGCACGCTCTTATGGGCAAGTCAAATTAATCGATTGACAACTGTGTACCCGGTTAATATATGCACTATGGTTTGATTTCCAAGGACCAATCCATGTTTGAAGTTTCATTATTCATTGTGCCAAGAGGAGTTGACAATGATCAGTAACGGCACCAGATGTGATCCGCCGAGGTGGGTAGGGTAAAGAAAGGAGAGCGTCTTTTCCCATGCTTTAGCTGATCATATTTGATTTCTATTTTGTCTTTACTCAAAGCTTGTCCCATGTTCTTGTCATCCTAATTATTTAGCTTTCATAGAAATTTGACTTTTAAGATATTTTATCTTTACAATGGTCGCTAGCTAACCTACGCCCAAACTCGGTGAGGGCCCACATGCCCATCGCCTAGTGGCTAGGGCTGTTGCGACTCTCCCTCAGTCCCAACAAGGGCGTTAAGAAAAGAAAAGAACAAATCCAAAAAATATTTAAAAAAATATTCACATTAGTGTCAATTGAGCTACTTATAATCATCAGCGACCACGTCATTGATTTCTACTTAAAATTAGCAAAATTGACTCGATTGGTAAAAGTAGGAAGTTTTAAGATTAAATCAGCACATTTGAAAAATTTATGATTAAATTAGTATAAATATAATAGATTTAAGACTTTTTTAATCAATTTTTTTTTTTGATTGCATGATTCCATTTTCTCGTGAAAAATATTGATTCTAGCATCCACCACAGAATATATCCATATTTAATATGGCGTAATAGTGGCATGTCACTAGGTTCAAAATTCTTGATATTGCCTTAAATGTTAGTTGATCATAGTGTTATGGAATTTAATGTTAGTGTTCGCACCCCTTATAGTATTTGTAATTTTTATGCTGTGTTTGTATATGAGTTGGATTGGTTATGTTAATGTGCATTCTCCATGTTTGTATATGGATATGAGAATGTGATCGAATGACATCACATGCATCTATTAGGACAAAGCGCTACGTAGTGACAATGAGAGCCACCTCTTGAATCGATGAAGGTCACTCTTAAAATATGTGATTGTCTGTATATAACAATGGGATTGGATATACAATACACATCATCGATATCATTTGTGTTAGAAACATATTACTTGATTTCGTGTATCTTTCATATTGTAATATTAATAGGTTATAATTTCTATCGTAATATTGCCTTATTATATATAGTCATCTTATAAAACCTATCAATAGGCTCATGTATAGTAACATTGTAATATATAGAAACTTATCCAATTCACCTTTCCGCATTACTCTTAATTATTTGTATGATCCGCTATCAATTGGTCCGGTTCCTTGGCCCCATCGACACACCAGCCAAGATTTCTTTAATTTTATATTTTATTCTGAAGCAAACCTCAGTTAGTAAATTATATTTTCCTTTTAATGTTAGGAAACCCACCTATAGAGAATAGAAGAAACAAAAAAAGGGGAAGAAATAAATTATATATAGAGAAATTACCAATTCCGAAACCGACCCTGGAAATGAGTGGGCCGATTCTCGGTCTCACAAATGGAAATTGACCCTACTCGGTCCTATTCCAGATTTCAACGTGGAACCAACCCACCATAAAACCTATTACCCTTTCTTAGAAGAGATGATGAATTACTTACTCGGCCAGCAATCCGCATGCTCCACGTCGAGACCGATTCACCAACGGTGTCTGCAGACTTGCTTAGATTGGAAGCTGAGCCGATTTCAGGATCTTACAGCTAGCTGTGAGCTCTTTTGCTAGAGGTGCGTACTCCAGAAAACAAGCGAAAGTGTTGACCAATTTGTGATTCGCGAATACCGATTGCTGCTTTTTTATTTTTATTTTTATTTTATTATTATTAGTCAATGCTGTAAACGGAGGGGTCGGAATTACCCAGAGATTCCGTGAGAATCTTGCAATTTTCCCTCTGCATAACCAAATTCGCAATCTCCGTTGACGAGTCTTGCCGACAAGCTTAGATTCTACGCAGCAATGAGAGACCAACAGGGGCTGCGGCCATCACTTCCCCATCCGAACTTGATTCCTCAAAGGATAGAGAACATATACTGTGAATATATTATGTGTATGAACGTGATAATTTGTGAATCTCTGCTAATAAAATACTAGTAGTAGTTAGAAGCTGTTAGTGGTGAGCGAATGATCGCATTGAATTCTACGAATTACTCTTTAATCATTAAATTTACCCTTCATATGGATAAATATTGTAAAAGTACTTCTTTCTTGAATTTACCACCATTATCCAACTAATCTTAAGCCTAATGTACGAATAATAATTCAATTCTAAAATTTTCAATTTTATCAATTAAGTACGACACGTTTGTATGAAATTCTAATGTAATCCTTATGACTAATTTTTACCTAAAATTGCTAACGGTTGGACTACATCAATGATGTCTAGCATATATTAATTGGAATGATATATTGGTAAAAATAGAAGGTTTAGTTTTGAATTATCTCTAACATGATAACACCCCTCTCTTCATGTTTTCAATTAAGTTTATCCATTTTGAACATTTTATTATCATTACAACTCTCTCTTTCAATGCATATGCCTCATTGGACAATGTGGATCCACGTAAGACCTACACAATCCGACATATCACGTGCATTGTGCCCATTGCATTGGATGTGGACAATGAATTGTCACATGATTCATACATTTAAGCACCTTCTTCCAATGAGAAAACGCAATTTCAGACCCTACTCCTAGTACATTGATTTTGGCCGACGAGTCCTATTGGCTAACGTTACTCAAAGGGTTTCAGGTCTTAAGTATAAGGACTCATCTCTTTTTTGTATGAAAAAAGGGTTAAAGCTGAATATAAAAATTTGATGTTGTAATCTATTATCCCTATTTTATCACCTAATAAATCATGAAGTAACTCTCTTGAAAGTAATTAAAAAAACTATTATCCAAGCGCTTGTCGATTTCATTGTTTTTTTTTTTTTTTGACGATTTCATTGTTAGAAAGCCAGTCAATAGAGCAATTTTCTTTCCAAAAGTTATGTTCTACTTTAAACATAAAGTGAGAACACAAGAATCTTTTGAAATATTCAAGTAAAGTAGGGTTAGCATTATCAATTATAAGCTCTTGACTAACAAGGACAGTGATGGTTTTAGAGTGACTCTTAATGATGATCTTATGAAAATCAAGATCATCATGAGGACCCATTAATTTCGTGAAAATGTTGGTTGGTTTTTTTTTTTTTTTTTTTTCAGTGAATGAAAATGAAAATACTATCATGTTTCTCAATTTTGCTTTTCTTGAAAACCCATTCGGATCGTGAAGATTATTATTTTTAGTAATAATTACAAATCTGAGAACATGTTAGCCTATCCCGTCGTCAAACTTAAACAATAGAATGGGAAAATGGATTAAAACATGCTTTGTTTTCGTTTTTCTTCTCTCTTAGATATTATCTTGGAAAGGAAATTAACTGAATGTTTTGAAAGATGATTATTAACTTTGAGACATAATTGCTAACGTATACGAAACATGCTTGATGCGCAATCAGAAGTTTTCATTTAAAAAAAAAAAGAATTTCGTGAAGAAGTCCATCTTTTATCCAGAACAATGAAAAATAAGCAAAAGGTCACTGTTTATCCAAGTTAATGAAATCTCAAAAGAAAGAGAACCCAAAAGAAAAGCACAAATATGTTATTGTAAAAGAAAATTTCAGGATTTACTTTTCTTCTTTCCATTTTGGTTACCACTTAAAAACTCGAAATGCTGTCCATGACACATTTATTACGAAAAAAACATTCATCTCACAAAGATATTGGAATTAGTACCCCTAACCCAAGTCTATAATATGATGCTATTTGGTCCAAAATATTGCTAAAATGCATACATTTCACTACATATGATAGATGACTGTAAGACCAATCTAATGTGGAGAATGACAGATCTAATATGAAGAATATGCATGTATCAACATATATACATTTCAATGAAGATCTTTGGCTTAGGGTTATTGGTTTGAAATTTCCCAACGAGACAAAAACAAGTTCGAAGTATACACATGTCTTGAAGTTACCAATTTGAGGTTTTTGCGAGATAAAAAATTAATTTATTACAAATGTGTTAAGGGTATCAATATAGGAGTGTTAATAACATTAAACCTTTTTTTTTCTCCATTCATTTAGTTGAAGATGCTTACGGAAGCTTCTTTGAAACTCAGTTCAAACTAACTTCCCCAAGCCAAAGCCAGAGCCAAAACAAAGCCAAAGACCTTTAGATGGAAGATGACGTTGAAGCTTTTATTACGTATAAGACAACTCAAGGTTGTTCCTCTCCCTGCTTTGTTTTCCTATTTGAACCTTTCTTCATCTCTTCCACCTTTTGAGGTGAAGGATTTAACCTAGATCTCTCCCTCCCCTCCTTATTCCTTTTCCTTTTATTTTCTTTTGTTTCTTTTTTTACTCTCATGATTTGCTCTCCCGATTTTATATTTGGGAGCTTTCTCTCCAATCTAATTTTAAATTTTGAAGTTTTGATAAATAAGTACTCTGCTTTCAATTTCAATTGTGTCCACAATAATTTCTATGTCAAATTTGTGCTTATTTAATGTGTTTTCATTTATCGCATTGGCTTCATGGCTCACTCTCATTGATATCATATTTGATTTTTTTCAATATGTTTATATTGTCTCCGTACGGTGATGGTGTTGGGGATGCCTAACGTAGGCACACACCATTCAAAGACAAAGCTATAACTACAAATGAAGATCCTTGTGTGTGCTTATCACCGATGATACCATGTAATTCGATGATTGGCTGTCAATCCTTTCGGTTAGATACAGTTCCAAATCTATTCTTGAAGGTCCAGCCTGTAATTATCTCTAATGAATTGCGTTAGATACAGTTCCAAATCTATTCTTGAAGGTCCAGCCTGTAATTATCTCTAATGAATTGCCTTAATCTCTGGTTTTTTGTTTGTTGTGGAGCTCTATGGAGCTTTGCTTTGTTATTGTGATTTTTTATATTCCTTTTCATATATCCTTATAATTGACCCAAAAAAAAAAAAAAAGAAGGTTGTTTGCAAAGTTACTCAAAAAGTCTTTTTGAAAACAAGAAAGAGCTTATCCTAAGTAATTAAGGCAAAAGATTCATACTTCATCCAAAATTTTTCTTCGGTTTCAATTAGAGGAGATGAATTTTGCGACAACTATGGATAGAAAATATCATTAGTAGATAAGAAAATGAGTAACTTTACTTCAAACAGAATCGAACGTACACAAAATATATTGAAATTCAATTGATGGCAAAACTTGAGAACGTGAATATGTAACGTCAGAATTTAACTAATGACATGACATTTAGGATAATGTGTAATATCATAAATTAATTGATGACTTACTATCCAAAATAAAGATACACGCTGGAATTAAATTGACGATGCAAATCCCGAAACTACAAGTATTATACAAGAAAGTAAAGATAATCAAAAGATTGGTCTCTAGTAGGTGAATGCCGGTATTTACAGCAATTGCGCCAAATTTTGGTGCAAACAATCCTAAATATTCTTTCCATACGTTTCTGTGTTTGGGACTTCTGGGGAAGTTGAAAAAATGAAAAAAAAAAAAAAAGGAAACTTTTCTTTTCTTTAACCAAAAGAGGACAATTTCTTGCGTCATGGGGGGAGTGAGAAGAATCGGGCCGAGAGCTGACTAATCGTGCGTTTGACTTTTGCCTCCCAATTCGTGGTCAGCTGGAGCTGGAGGGGAGGAGACGGCGGACGAGGAATAGATTTCTTGTGGCTTTGATTATTCAAATCCCTCCACGCGATCCCCTCAAGACGATATCTCCATTATTTTCAGGTCTAGTCTCTGTCCTCTTCTGCTTAGGATTCGGTTCACACCGTCTGTCCATAAGATATCCTTCTCGGTTTCTTGAAATAAAAGATCTTCCCCAGTTTCCAAAAGTCTCATTCCCATCTGAATTCTCCTTCATCGCTGTCGTAGTCAGGGATGGAGGAAGAAGGCCAACTCCTCCATCCCCACTTTCTGTAATCAGAAGCCCATCTGTCCCTGTGTGTGTGTCTCTCTCTCTCTGTCCTCCATGGAGCCGGAGATCCAGCGGCAGAACGCGAAGCCATCGCCGGAGAAGTCCCCTCCTGGGCCGGACGCCGCCGCGGTCCTCCCCGTCACAGCCGGGCCGGCGGCGGCGAAGGGCGCCGCCAAGAAGCTGACCCTCATCCCTCTCATCTTCCTCATCTACTTCGAGGTCGCCGGTGGCCCGTATGGCGAGGAGCCGGCGGTCCAGGCGGCCGGGCCGCTGCTGGCCCTCGTCGGGTTCCTGGTCTTCCCGTTCATCTGGAGCATCCCGGAGGCCCTCGTGACGGCCGAGCTCTCCACGGCGTTCCCCGGCAACGGGGGGTTCGTGCTGTGGGCCGAGCGGGCGTTCGGGCCCCTCTGCGGCTCCCTGATGGGGACGTGGAAGTTCCTGAGCGGCGTGATCAACGTGGCCGCGTTCCCGGTCCTTTGCATAGACTACGTCGAGAAGCTGTTCCCGGTCTTCGAATCTGGGTGGCCGCGGAACGTCGCGATCCTGATATCCACATTGATGTTGTCCCTCCTGAATTACACCGGCCTGACGATCGTGGGCTACACCGCGGTGGTACTGGGCATTGTTTCCCTGATGCCCTTCCTCGTCATGTCTTCGATCGCGATCCCGAAGATTCATCCTCACAGGTGAGAGCCCTCGGTTCTTACTGTAACATAGGATCGTTGTACTGAATTGTAACCGAGTTAGGTCGCTTCTTAATGTCAGTGGATACTTTCTCGTGGCAGGTGGCTTAGCTTGGGCCAAAAGGGAGTGAAGAAAGATTGGAACTTGTACTTCAACACCCTCTTTTGGAACCTCAACTTTTGGGACAACGTCAGCACCATGGCAGGGGAAGCCGACAGGCCACAGAAGACCTTCCCTGTGGCCCTCCTTGTGGCCGTGGTCTTCACCTGCGTGGCCTACCTGATCCCGCTTTTCGCCGTGACTGGCTCGGTCATGGTGGACCAGAGCCAGTGGGAGAACGGGTTCATGGCCAACGCGGCGGAGATCATCGCCGGGAAGTGGCTCAAGATATGGCTTGAGATAGGGGCCGTATTGTCGGCAATCGGGCTCTATGAGGCCCAGCTAAGCAGCAGCGCGTTCCAGCTCCTGGGCATGGCGGATCTGGGGATTCTGCCGAAGGTCTTTGCGGTCCGGTCCAAATGGTTCGACACCCCCTGGTTGGGGATACTGTTGTCCACGGCCATCTGCCTCGGGTTTTCCTACATGAACTTCACCTCGATCATATCATCGGCCAACTTCCTGTACAGCCTGGGGATGCTGCTGGAGTTTGCGTCCTTCCTGTGGCTGCGAAGGAAGATGCCGACGCTGAAGAGGCCGTACCAGATCCCGCTAAGCCTGCCGTGGCTGGCAGCTCTGAGCCTGGTGCCGTGCGCATTCTTGGTGGTGATCATGGTGTACGCCACGAAGGTTGTGTACTTGGTGAGCGGGCTTATGACTGTAGGCGGGATTGCGTGGTTCTTCTTGATGAGGCTGTGCAAGTCCAGGAAGATACTCAAGTTCAGCAATGGTGACATTGGTGAGGTTCTTGGAGAGGACCGATGATAGTTGAGGTGTGCCATTTAGAATCATAGAAGAAATCTGGGTAGATAGAAAAGATTCGTTTTATTTTGCTGTTTTTCTCTCCTTCTTGGACATGTTTCCGGATGATCATGCTGTAAATTTGATGGATTTATCTGGAAGCAAATCAGGCTTTGTTCTTTCAGGTATGGTAAATTACTTGGCCGGCAATCTGCATACTTCATGTCCAGACCGACTCACCAGCAATGTCTACAGCCCTGCTTAGATTATAAGCTTAGTCGATTTCAGGATCTTACAGCTAGCTGTGACCTCTTTTGCATTGCGAGAAATGCTTATATGATTGTCGTGAGAATAACGACCTGTTTTGTATTAATCGATGCTGAAAATGGAGGGGCCAGAATATACCCTGATATTCCTTGAGAATTTCGCAATTTTCCCTTTGCAGAATCAAAGTCGCATTCTCCGTCGACAAGTCTTGCCCCCAAAGCTTAGATTCCACGCAGCAATGCGAGACCGGCAAAGGGCAGCAACCGTCGCTTCCACATTTCAATTTGATTCCTCAAAGGAGAGAGAATATATACTGTTAATATATTATGTGTGTACTATAGATAATTTGTGAATTTCTGCTAAAAATACACTACAAGTAGCTAGTGTTGAGCGAATGATTACATTTAATTGTACGAATTATTCTTTTATCTTCACATTTACCCTTTGTATGGATAAATATTATAAAAGTACTTCTTTCTTGTATTTACCACCAGTATTAACATATACGGGAAAATTGTCCAATCAAATCCTAATTTTGTTGTCGAATGCTAATTCAGTTTTAAAATTTTCAATTTTGTTAATTGAGTGTTAAACATTTGCGTCAAATTTCAATATAATCCTTTCGAGCAATTTTTGACGGAAATTGTTAATGATTGGATCGTTATTTCAATGATGCCCAGCGAGAATGAATTGGTGGAATGACTAAATTGGCTAAAACGGAATGTTTATGACTGAAATTGGTATCCATACAAAAAAGTTAGGACTGAATGGATAATTTTTCCCTATATATACTATATAACCATTTCATATGCTTTTCCCATTTGAAAAAGGGCAACAATATAACTAAACCCACCTCCATTTTCACGAAAATCCTCAATTTCATTTACAATCTAAAGTGGTGGCTTCAAATTATTTAGAGATAAGTGTAATAGAAATTCTAAAACTTGTTAGTGTCTTAAAACTTAAAAAAATTGCAATCAAGTTCTAAAACTTGTCAAATTGATTCAATTGAGTCCTAATATTAATACCATCAAACTTACTAATGGAAAATGCTGACATGGCACGAACATGACATTTGAAATGAATTTTTATTTTCCACATGGCTTATTTAATTATTTTTTATTCAATTTTTTTTTTAAAATTAGATTTAGAAACTAAAAAAGAAAAGCTAAAATTTATTTAAAAAACAAAACTGCCCTCTCCCCCCAAAAAAAAAGAAGCGTCGGTGGGCTTTTCCACCACTGCTGCCCATTGTTGGAGGGGTTAGCGATGGTCATTGGCCCTAGGCGAGGGGCCTTAGCTTGACTAGGGCGAGGCCTCACTACGCTTGAGCGCGGGTGCCCAAATCTAGGCACGTCGACCCCCTCGCCTCGTGCCAGCGAGGCCTTGCCTTGGTCGAGTGAGGGTTGACCATCCTTGCCCAAGGTAGGCGACCGTCATTAGCCCCTTCGTTGATGGGTGGCGGCCTAAGTAGCACAGACACGTGACATGGACACGCGACACGACACGACACGTCGACACGTTATTTCTCAAAAATAAAGAATTCCGACACGTTGGGACATGTTGTATTTAAATGAATATTTTTATTTTTAATTAATTTGATTCAAATTCATAAATAATATTAACAAGTCAATTCATTGAAAATTCAAAAAACATATTTATAGTTAATGTGTATCTATGTTTGGAAACGTGTTTTTAACTTTAACAAAAGTTATTGATGAAACTAATGATTAATAAGAAATTAGAAACAATTTATTTAAATAAATCCATGATCTTCTACAAAGGACCAAAATTTATCATTATTCAAAATTCAGTACTTTTATTTTTCAAAATTATTTTTTTATACTTTTATTTTTCAAAATTATTTTTTAATGTCATTTATTTATTTTTCCGTTTAAAAAAAAAGTCCCCACACCCCCACCCCACTCCCTACTTTCCCTCGTCCATTTCCCCCTACTCCCAAATTTATTACACTTTTATTTCCCTCCCCCACCACTCGACAGTGACAAATAAGCCATCACTTCCCCTCCCCCTAAAATTAAAACTCACCCATTAGATCTCCTTCTTTTTTTTTTTCTTCTGAGTTTTATTATTAAAAACCCTAGCCAGCCCTCCTTTTTCTCTTCCTTCTCGCCGCTCACCGCACGACTCCCTTCCCTCTCCTCCTCCTCCTCGCCGCATGACCTCCTTCCTCTCCTCTTTCATCTCTCGTTGTCTCTCGCTATCGCTCGCCGCCTCGTCGCAGGCTCGCCATCACTTGCAGCTTGTCTCTGCTCCCTCGCCCTCACCTACACCCTCCATCTTTCGGACACGCATGTCAAAACGTGTTTGATCATGTGTCGGAAAATACGACACGCGTTGACCGCGTGTCCGACACGCTCCGACATGTGTCGGACATGACATGGAAGCACGGGTAACGTGTCTGTGCTTCACAGGTGGCGGCAATGGCGGAAGCACCCACTGGTGCCATTTTTTTTTAAAACAATTTTGTTATAAATTAGTTTTAGCTTTTCTTTTTTAGTTTTTAAATCTAATTTAAAAAATGAATAATAATAATTTTAAAAAATCACATGGAAAATAAAATTTAATTTAAAATTCCACATGGAAAATAATTTTTTATTTAAAATGCTACGTCCGCGCCACGTCAGCGGTTTCTGTTAGTAAGTTTGACGATGTTAACTTTAGAACTTAATTAAATCGGTTTGACAAATTTTATGATTTGATTACACTTTTTGCAAGTTTTAAGATTTAATTGCATTTTTTTTTATCTAGGACTATTGTGCTTATCCCAATTATTTACTTTCCTTCTTTTTCTTAGTTTATATTGTTCTATGTGGGATATAATTGTCATAACTAGAAATATTGCATGCTTGTTTTTGTTTGTAGTTTTTGGTCAAATTTGAACTTTTTACTATTTAGAAAATAAAAACTAACCTCTTCTGCATCATTGCTTTTATAATAACTTATCTATCAAAAGCTTACTTTTTTGTTAACTTTTTTATTTTCTATCTTCGTTAGTCTAAAATATATATTAAATCTCTATATTACTATATCAAAAGATTTGCCTTTTTTTTTTATTACTATTGACAAGATGCTTTGACATGGAGCATGTAAAATATTAAAGAAGTGTTTAGAAAAAACGCTAACAACATTTACATGAAAAAGTTACGCACAATGAGGGATCTTGATATTGTTCGTAGACACTCCACGAATATTATTCATTCTTGTTAATCCAAAATAATGAAATTTCAATGGTAATTTACCAAAATAAAAAATCTTATTTTATGCAAAGCTTCGATGTAATTACATTCCATCTTTTGAAATTTCATGAACAGGAAAGTAACTATGATTTTGTTTTGGAAAGGCTTTAAAGAGTTTTTTTTTTTTTTTTGGTCTCGTCCAATCATCCCACAAGTTGGATAGGTACCTATAACACAACTAATAAAACTAGTTTTTATGGAAGTAAAATCTAAAAATAAAGAGAAAACATAATGCATTTAATGTATATGAGATAAGACAATGAACAAGAACAAAATGTGTGATATTCTTAGTTATGGCGATTAGGTCCTATATAGAAATAGAAAATCTAATAAAAGAAGAAAGTAAAAAAAATGGGGCTATCACTTTAAATTGTAATTATATAATTAAAGGCAACTTCGTCTTTTTAACAAAAATGGGGTGCGTTTAGTCATATAAAGGATGGAAATAGCGCCACCCAAAACTTAAAAAATTATCTAAAATTTTATGATCTGCGAATATTCTCTCAATTTGTTCTCGCTTATCTGGAAATCCAGTAAAAATAGTCACCAGGATCTTGTTATGTGCAGTTTTCTTCTCTCTCGGCTATTTTATTAACATTGATTCAAAAACCTCAATTATCTCTAACATGATAACCCTCTCCTCATGTTTTTAATTGAGTTTATCTATTTTGGATATTTTATTACGATTACGCCTCTCTCTTCTGGGACATATACCTCGTTAGACAATGCGGATCCACATAAGACCTACACAATCCGACGCATCACCTGTATTGCGCCTACTAGACCTGATACGGACGATGAATTATCGCGTAATACCTACACATAAGCACCTTCTTCCAATAAGACCATGCATTATGCGACACTACTTCTAGTACATTGATTTTGGACTACAAGTCCTATTGGCTAACGTTACTTAAAGGGTCTTAAATAGAAAGCATAAGGACGCACTTCTTCCTTTTTTCATGAAGAATGGCCACGGCTGAATACAAAAGTTTAAATTGTAAACCTGCTTTGCCTATTCTATCACCTGATAAAATATTAAATAACTCTCAAGAATGTAATGAAACAAAACCAATGTCCAAGCACTTGTTGATTCCATAATTTTTTTTTTGTCGGAGTTGATTTCATAATTAGCAAGCGAGTCAACGGAGCGATTTGCTTTATGAGAGTTATGTTGCACTTTAAATTCAAATTGAGAGCGCAACAATCTTATGATAAGTGAGGTCAGCATTCAAGCATAAGTTCTGGACTAACAAGATCGGTGATGGCTTTATAGTCAATCTTAACAATGATCTTATGAAAAACAATAGCAGCGTATTTGTAAAAAATGTTCCTTATTTTTTATTCTGTGAAAATGAAAATACTATTATGTTCCTCAACTTTTTCTTTTCTTGAAAACCCATTTGGTTGGTGAAGTTGTTTTGCTAGTAAGAGTGACAAATTTGAAAACATATATCCCATCTTCAAAATTAAACAATAGAATGGGAAAATTGATGAAAACATTCTTTGTTTTCATTTTTCTTTTCTCTTAGATAATAACTTGAAAAGAAGTTAACTCGATGTTTTGAGACATGATTATTAACGTATATGAAACATGTTTGATTCACAACAAGAAGTTTTCATAGAAAATTGGATTTCATGAAGAAGTCCATTTTTTTATCCAGAATAATGAAAAATATGTAAGTGTGTGTTTGTTTATGTTCAAAAATTGTTCCGGGGAACAGAAATGGAACAGAAATAGAAAAAAACTATTTCTGTTCCGGGGAACAATTTTTTACGAGAAAGACGCGTTTGGTAAACTTGTTTTGAGAATAAAAAATGATTAGAAACATGTTTGGTAAATTTGTATTCTTTTTTTCTTTCTTTTAATTTTTAAATATTTTTATTTTATTTTCCTTTTTTACTTTTTTTTTCTTTTGGCTGATCGCCGGCCTCGGCCATGGCTGGCAATCGGTCGACGAGGGCCGGCGGCCTCGCCCAACCATGGCGAGGCTCGCCAGCCCTCGACGAGGCCAAGCCTCGCCGTGGTTGGGCGAGGCTCGGCCTCGCCCTGGTTGGGCGAGCTTGGGCTCACCCAGATCTAGCGAGGTTGAGCTCGCCCAGCCACCGGCAAGGCTCGGCCTCGCTGGATTTGGGCGAGCCCCAGCTCGCCGAGCCTCACCCCGCGCTGGCAAGGCTCGGCCTCGCCTTGGTTGGGCGAGATCGGGCTTGCCCAGATCCGGTGAGGCCGAGCCTCGCCGATGGTTGGGCGAGCTCGATCTCGCCAGATTTGGGTGAGCTCGAGCTCGCCCAGCCAAGGTGAGGCCGAGCCTTGCCAAGGGTCGGCGACGCTCGGCCTCACTGGGGGTCGGCGACCCTCCGGCGAGGTTGCCGGCCATGGCCGAGGCCGGCGACCAGCCAAAGAAAAAAGAAGAAAAAAAAAAGAGAAGAAAATAAATAAGAGAGAGAAAATTTGTTCTTCAAAAGTGTTTCTAGAACAAAAAATCAATTTTTTTTTTCTTATTTCTGTTCTAATTTTGTTTCCAGAACAAAAAAACAGATTTTGGACAAAAACACAAACAAACGCGTTTATGTTCTTTTTTTGTTCTCGGGAACAAAAAAACAAAAAATCTGTTCATGGACAAAATTTAAAAACGCAACCATGCATGCCCTAAAAGGCCACTGTTTTTCCGAGATGAAAAATTAATTTATTGCAAATGTGTTAGGGGTATCAATTTAGGAGTGTTAATAACATTAAACTTTTATTTGTTCTCCATTAATTTAGTTTGAGGAAGCTTCCCTAAAACTTGGTTCAAACCAACAACCCGAAAGGCCAAAGCCCTTTAGATGAAAGATGCCGTTGAAGCTTTTATTACATGTAAGACAACTCAAGGTTGTTTGCAAAGTTATCAGGAAGTCAGGCCGAAAAGGTTAAAAGGCTTATCCCGCGTAATTAAATGCAGAAGATGCCCCTTTCCGCGAATTGAGTTTCTTGCGTCATGGGAGTGAATATAAGGGCAACTGACTAAGCACTTTTTACTCCGATTAAGGCATGTTTACAGCTGCTTCGTGCGAGAATATGAACCCATCTCACGGGTTTTCCTACATGAACTTCACCTCGATCATATCATCGGCCATCTTCCTGTACAGCCTGGGGATGCTGCTGGAGTTTGCGTCCTTCCTGTGGCTGCGAAGGAAGATGCCGACGCTGAAGAGGCCGTACCAGATCCCGCTAAGCCTGCTGTGGCTGGCGGCGCTGAGCCTGGTGCCATGCGCATTCTTGGTGGTGATCATGGTGTACGCGACGAAGGTTGTGTACCTGGTGAGCGGGCTCATGACTGTAGGCGGGATTGCGTGGTTCTTCTTGATGAGGCTTTGCAAGTCCAGGAAGATACTCAAGTTCAGCAATGGTGACATTAGTGAGCTTCTTGAAGAAGACCGATGATAGTTGAGGCGTGCCATTTAGAATCATGGAAGAAATCTGGGTAGATAGAAAATATTCGTCATATTTTGCTGTTTTTCTCTCCCTCTTGTACATGTTTCCGGATGACCATGCTGTAAATTTGATGGATTTATCTGGAAGCAAATCAGGCTTTGTTCTTTTAGGTATGGTAAATTATTTACTTGGCCGGCAATCTGCATACTCCATGTCCAGACCGACTCACCAGCAATGTCTACAGCCCTGCTTAGACTAGAAGCTGAGTCGATTTCAGGATCTTACAGCTAGCTGTGAGCTCTTTTGCCTAGCGAGAAATGCTTATATGATTGTCGTGAGAATAACGACCTGTTTTGTATTAATCGATGCTGAAAATGGAGGGGCCAGAATATACCCTGATATTCCTTGAGAATTTCGCAATTTTCCCTTTGCAGAATCAAAGTCGCATTCTCCGTCGACAAGTCTTGCCCCCAAAGCTTAGGATGTAGATTACTTAAATCCGGTTTCCTATTAGTCCACAATTCATAAAGGGTGGAAGTAACTGATTTTGAGGGCACACAATTAAATGCACAGGCAACAATCAATAACGCATCCCTCAATACAAAATAAATAAATTTGCTTGCGCTATCATAAACCTAACCATTTCTAATAGGGTTCTATTCATTCTCTCAGCAACCTCATTTTGTTACGGAGTACCAAGACTAGTCAATTGTCGTACAATTCCATTTTTATCACAAAGAGCCTGGAATTGCTTAGATAAATACTCACGTTTGCGATCGGTTTTCAATACATTTATTGTTTTGTTCAATTGATTTTCTACCAACGCTATATATTGTCTAAAGCAGTCTAATGCTTCTAACTTATGAGAGATGAAAAGACATAATAAAAACGTGTAAAATCATCTATGAAAATGATGAAATATGAGGCTCCATGCATTTTTCTTTACGTGTAAGTACAGGTTAGCAAGTTGAACCTTGCTTCCCTTTCTTCTTTTGATCAACGTGTTCCCTACTTCTTGAAGACTCCCACTAGCTGCATGTGAGAGATGATATAATGCTATAATATGTGTCCCAAGTCTAGTCTAGTAATCGACTTCATGCATAACGGACTTTCATCTTTTTCTTTGCTAAGGAGTCAACAATTGTGAGCTGCATGTTTTTCTTTGACTTTGCCAGCAACTTGCGGCTTCTAGGGGAAATAGAGGGAAAGACGTGCCTTTCATGCAAGAAGTAACTCCTCTTGATCATTGTCATTTTCGCGTCTTCTATTAGGTGTTGACTTCAATAATGATAACATAATAGGAGGCAAATGATTCCTCGTTTTCCTTTGCTCGCTAAGCAAAATGGCAAATCTAGGATTGGCATACCGCCATAGAGCTTATCATTTCCTTCGAGTGAAGTCACGCTTGTGTTCAGGAAGACCCCTTCGCTCAGTACCTCACCCTCGAAGTTGTTGAAAGACAGATTCAGGTACTGCAATTGAATTTCTCCAGGAATGTCGGAACAGGGCTGGAGAAATTATTACTCGAGAGATCTATGTATTAAAGACCGTTTAAGGAACTCAAGAATGAAGAGATATTTCCTTCGAATAGATTATTTTGCATGTGAAGCTCCACCAAGCTAGCGCATCGACCAAGGCTACTAGGGATTTTTTCTAATAGGTTGTTGCCATGTATGTCTAATTTGGCTAAGCTATGCAATGTACCCATTTCTAAAGTTAAGGAACCACTTAATTGGTTTTCAAATAGATCAAAATAGATAGATAGGGAAGAGATAGTGAAAACTTGAGATGGTATAACTCCACTAAGACCATTCTACAAAAAGTCAATCCCTACCAAGTTTTGGCATTTCCCAATACCCAGAGGAATGCTCCCTTGAAAATTGTTCCCTTTCAAGATGAGTTCCATTAGCTTTGTTAGGTTCCCTATCGCGGAGGAGATATTCCCAGTGAGTTTGTTCTCTGAGCTGAAAACTCCTTCAGCTCGATGAGATTTCTAATGGTGTCGGGAATGGTGCCCGTGAACTTGTCATTGCCCATGTATAGCAGTTCTAGGCCACGCAAGTTTCCAATACTTGAAGGGATATTTCCAGACAATCGATTGTTCTTGATCAACATTATATGCAACTAAGAGGATAAGTTGCCTATAGTTTCTGGCAAAGTACCTTCAAAATTGTTGAGGTTGACTGACAGGAGCCCCAAGCTAGTAGATTTAATTGATTCAAGGAATTTCAGGTCACCTTGCACTCCGCTACCTAGCTGGTTGTTCGAAATACTGATCCATTCTAACTTATTTAGCTTTTCCACAATAGGCACGTTTCTAGAAAAATTGTTTAGCAGGATTGTTATCTACACTAAGTTAGTGGCATTTCATATGAAAATAGAAATAAATCTAGTAAATTGATTGTCTGCAACATTTAACCCGACAAGATTAGAGAAGTGACTTCCAAATTGGAGGAAGACTCCCTTCAAGTTGGTTTTGGGGAAATTGAATGCCGACAAGAGAAGATATGTTGAAGACGGAGGAAAGGAGAGTGTCGGAGAGTCCATTTGCACTGAGATAAAACACTCCAAATTTTGCAAATGGCCTAATGTGACCAGAACTCTTCCTTCAAAGTTATTGAACGTCACCAAGATGTACGCTAGAGATGTGAGCCAATTGCACAAATTAGTCTATTTTGTCCCTAGGATATAAGAAAATTCTTTTCAATAAGGTCCCTAAAGGACCTAATTGCATAAAACAAGGAAGTAAGGCCAAACCGATCAATATTGATTCAAATAGGACATATCAATCTGATCGGTCACTGACGGGAACGGCGATTAGGCCAGTTCTCAATTGTTTCACAATGGCTGTCAATAGCCATGAGGTGGGTCCACCTCATGGTCAATGCACCAATGCCCTTAATTTTCAAATTTCCGATTTTCGCTTGAACTTTATAAAATTTGCACATTTGCCCCCTAAATTTGGTGAAATTACCAAAAAATACCCCGACTAACCCATTATCTCAAAATTAGATCATGACCATCCATTGAGAACATATCATGACCATTGAAATTAATGTGCTTAATTAGGATGTCATCTAGGGTATATTAAAAATAAGATGTCATCCTTACCCTTTATTAGGATTCCATTCCCTATACCCATATAAATAGGATTATTTTTTTCCGAAAAAAAAGGGCACATTTGGTGCCAAAAAAAAAAAAAGAAATACATATCTAGAAATTCTTTCTCTCTTCAAAAAAATAAAACTCTCTCCTCCCCCTTTCGCGTGCACTCCCTCTCCTCCCAAACCTCTCGTCGACCTCCTTGCCGCTGCTCGCTGACCTCATGCCGGCGACTCTTCGGCTAGCTCCACCTCCAACAACCACCCTCAGCCCTCCCTGAGTCCCGTCGACGGCGTCACTACCCCCGCCGGTGATTTTTCCTCCTCGGGTGCGCAAAGACGACGTTTTCTCTTGCTATCCCTGTTTCGATCTCATCTAAACCCCTTCAGCAAGTCTCCGACGGCCTGTGGTTCCCTAAGGCGGCCAACTACGTTCCTCGGCGAGTCAAGAGTCCATCACAGCAGTTCACGGCGGCCAATGCTCCTTCTCGATGTTGATCTGCTCACCGGTGTTATTCCCAACCTCGATCCATTACCGGTTGCTGATTGGAACTATTTCCAGGGCTGTTCGGTCTTCTCCGATGATCTTCCGGTGCTTTGATTAGTTCGGTGATGATCCTCGATGAATCCACAAGTTGCTAATAGCCAAAGGTGAGTTCAAAGTCCACCGGAGGTCTCCACTCCACTGTTTCTCTCTTATGGGGTCTATCGGTGCCTGATCCTGGTAGCTGTTCTGTCCAGCAACAAACCGGAGCAAATTCGGTGCCATTCGGACCCCTCCGGCGAGCCTGACGTTCTTTGGACAATCCTCGGCGATCTCAAGGTGCTATGGTGGTTCGGTGTGAGATAGCTAGTATAAACACCTAGAGGGGGGTGAATAGGTGCACAAACAATTTATCGAGATTTAGAAGTGATTCTTGGCAAACGATAGAAAGGAAATTCTCTCTTGATTAACAAAATGAAATATGATCAAGGTAAAGAGAGTGAGGAAGAGAAAATTGAACACAGGATTTATAGCGGTTCGGCTTATTCTAAGCCTACGTCCACTCTTCCGCACTGACAGCCCACCAGCTGGATTTCACTATGATCAAAAGAGAAGTTACAGCACAGCTTTGCTTTGATTCCACAGTGTAGATATTCTACCACACCTCCTCAAGGTTTCTCACAAATATAGACTCTCTTTTGTATACAAGTATTCGCTCAAAGTGATTGTCTAAACAATAAGGAGCTTCAGACTTTGGAATTCTTCTATCACGCACCCCTCGAACAACTAAGAACGTCTTCCTTATATACTTCTTTATGCCATCATACCCGTTGGCACTTACCAAAGGAATTCCTCCAATCTACCCATTGGACGGAATCAATTAGGAAGATTCTTCGAGCTATTAAAGGAACGTGTCGATAGCCCATCAATCATGTTCGTCCATACAATCAGGATCTCGGTTTCCATAAGTAGAACCTTCCAAGAATATTTAGGCAATCATCGAATCTTCAATCATCGAATCAATCTCGATCAATCAAAGGATTCCGTTACGTCTTTTCCAGCCACGAGATCTTCTCTAGTTGATAAGGTTGAATCCTTAATGAAACATCCAGTTCTGGATAACCTTTCTTCAACAGATTAGAGACTATCAATGAGGATAGACTTTGAGTCTTGAGTCTGGCTATCCGGAGGCCTTCAGACTTTAAATATTAGAGTCTGCAAATCTTCAGACTAGACTGATGGAAACGTTTTGTCAGCTTCAAAACACTTCAAGAAGATTTCTCCAACAATCTCCCCCTTTTTGATGGTGACAAAACTTTCCTGCAGATTTGGACAACTTTGACCTGCAAAACATTTCTCAAACACATATGCATATCTTAAATGGCCAAATGAATAACACTAGAATATGCAACCACAGAAAATAGGTTAGTCTAGTATACGATAAAGCCATCCATAAGATATCAATAGTAGTTAATAAAAGCAGTTAAGTCCAAGTCTAGTTCAGTTCTCATCCAGACACAAAGTCAAAGTCAAACGAAACAATCCAACAAACAGTCCACACGATTAAAAGTTTAACAATTGAAAGTTTGATCAAATCTTGCATCTCTCCCCCTTTTTGTCAGCATTAAAAAGGTTGAGATGAAAATAGAATGAAGTCAAGATTGCTTGGGAACGCGGATAAGCTGGAAATCTCCTATAGACTGAACGATGCCTTCCAGCCTTTTCAAGTCTTCCTTCAGATGTGCAATCTCCTCACCCTTGGCATTGGCCTGAATCTGAACAGAGAGTGCTTGGATCTTATCATTCAATGAACATGAAGAAACTTGACCCGCATTTTGCAAATTTTGAACCTCGCATCCCAAGGCATAAATTTGCCCTTTCATCTCCAAAAGAGTATCTATGATTCTGCAAAAATCTGCTGCATTATCAGTCTGAGTACTCACTTCGGCCTGTTCTGATGGAGTAAATGCAGACGATGGTAGATCAGCATAATCTCGCAGGTTTGGCGATGAAACTTCATGACCTTCTTCTGGAAACTGAGAGGCATAAACATCCTCTGGGTCTGCAGGTGAGCGACTGACTTCTTCACTTGCATCAGGATATGAAGATTTCCCTCCTTTCTCTTGATCTCCCCCTGTTTCCATGCCTACAGGTGGAGAAGAGAGTTCCTCAGGTTCTCCTTCTTCTTTTCTTTCTTCTTCATGTCTTTTCTCCTCTGCTTCTTTTTCAGCTTCTCTTTCTTCTTCTTCCTTCTCCTATGCATCCTTCTCCTCCGCTTCTTTCGTCATTTGTTCTGATTCTTTCTGTGGAACAGGACAACTTAAATTCTTCAAAGCTATTGCACAGATGGTGATGTCTTCCTCATCATCTTCATCCTCAATGAGGAGAGCTCTTCTTCTCTTGGATGGAGCAACCATGGGCTCATTCCCTTTTCTTTTAGCTGCAGAAGAGATTTGATGAGTTTTGGTAGGAGTCTTCTCCTTGAATTTCTCCAACTCCTTGCTCAATTCCTTCAGATGCATTTTGGTCACCATTTTCAGTCCTACCACCATATGATCGCATGGTTGAACACAAAAGATTTGCGGATGCTGAATATTAAGATGTCTGAATAACTTCGTAACAAGGCTTGGGTAAGGAAGTTGACCTCTGTCCTTCATCATTTCTCTATACATGTGAAATATAACAGTGTGAGGGAGAGAAAACTTTTTCCCAAAGAGGATGGCATACATCAACTTTGCCTCTGAACTTGAAACATCAGTCTTGGAAGTTGATTTCGGTCGGAGGCAATTGATCACGATCTTGTGAAGTAAGATGTTGAATGTACTCATCCTTAAGTAGGTGATCTTCTCATCTGTTCTCCTGTCCTTCACCAGTTCCAGTGTGGCCCGAGCAATGGAAACTTTGATTGGTTGATATCTTCCTCTTTCAATTCCTAACACACCTGCCAGCATATTCATATCCACAACATAGTCTTGGTCTTTGACGCTGAAAGAGAATCTATTCACATCCAAAAAGCTAAGATTTGAATAGAAATATGCAGTTAATCCAGCATAGGCCTCTGTAGTGTCAGAGCAGAATTTTTCAAGTTGAAGATAACTGAACTTTTCTCTCAAGTTCACATTCACAGCATCTAGAAAGTCAAAATCCACACTCCTAGGGTTTATTACCCCACGCTTCAGTAATTTCGAGTACAGATCCTTTTGTTCCTTCGATCTGAACAAATCTCCCATTTTTCCTTGATTTTCAACTGCAATACCCATTTTCGGTTGAAATTGGCTGTACAATTTGTCATCATCATTCCCATCTACAGGATTCAGTCCCCAGTCATGAGGATCACTTGGGATATTCACAAGGGTTTCCTCAGCCACCCCTTTACGAGCAATTCCCAAACTTTCCATTTTTCGCAGAAAGATATATTCGTTCTTATATCCTTTGTCTTTAAGAAAATCATCAACATAGTTCAAAGGAGTACGAGTTCCTTTTAAGGCACGATATAGCTTGTAAATATAAGCGGGCTTTTGAACTCTTACAAGGTCTGCATCATCGATGATTTCTTCCTGTTGTTGATGATCAACGCCTTGAGGACTAGATGGAGGAGAATGACGCTGCTGAGAATGTTGTGGGCTCGGTTGCTGTTCTAGAGACACTTCTTCTTCAGTAAGATCGAAGTGCGTAGGCCCCTCACTCATTCACCGTGGTCCCCTGCTTGCGATTCTCGAAGACTTTCTTGAAGATGACATCTTTCTCAGTTTTTGGAAGATTCTTTGCTTGGCTTTCTCAAGAAAGATGACAACTTTTTGAAGATTAAACAAAGAAGACAAACGGGAATGGAGGATCGATGCTTTCGAGGGTTTTTGAGAGTAAAGTGAAGAGGAATCAATAGTGCACGATCGGTTAAAAAGAGAGATAAACGAACCGTTACAAAGGAAATAAAAAGATGCCTTTTCAAAATAACTGTCTTTTTCCGTGAAAATAGTCATTTTAAAAATAACTTCTTTTTGGAAAAGGAAACGATGCAAAAATTACGACGATTAAAGATAGCAATAAAACACGGTTACCAATCGTACCTTTTCAAGATAAGATTCAAGAGAGAGAAAGACTAACTTACAGTCTGACGGTCGTACCAAGACTAACTTACAGTTAAAGTCTTGCATGTCTGAGTCTGAAAGTCTTTAGACTTTGATCTCCTCATACCTTAAAATGTTGAGTCTGGAATGGATGGTTTCGAACTGATTTTTCTCTAACAGCTTTGTGAATATATCTGCCAGTTGGTTCTTTGAGTCAACAAATTGAATTGAAACATCTCCATTTTGAGCATGGTCTCTAATAAAGTGATGTCGAATCTCTATATGCTTCGCTCTTGAGTGTAGAATTGGATTTTTGGTGAGATTGATAATGCTGGTGTTGTCGCAATTAATCTCCGTGCATGAGTCTTCAATTCCAAAGTCTCTCTGCTGTTGTTTCATCCACAGAATTTGCGAACAACAACTTCCAAGAGCTACATACTCTGCTTCTGCTGTAGAGAGAGCTACTGTACTTTGCTTTCTTGAAAACCAAGACACTGTCCTACCTCCAAGTAGTTGACAAGTACCCGAGGTGCTCTTTCTATCGACTCTGCATCCAGCAAGGTCTGCGTCTGAATATCCAAGAAGAGTAAAGTCTCTTCCTTTTGGATACCAGAGACCAAAGCTTAAAGTTGATGAGATATATTTGATAATACGCTTTGCTGCATTTAAATGAGATTCTTTTGGGTCTGATTGAAATCTGGCACAGATGCAAACACTAAACAAAATATCAAGTCTAGAAGCAGTAAGATAAAGAAGAGATCCGATGATACTCCTGTACAGCTTTTGATCGACTTTCTTCCCTTCTTCATCTTTGTCTATCTTCAAGGAACTTGACATTGGTATGTCAGCCTTTTTGCAATTGTCCAGACCAAACTTTTTGATAAGATCATTTGCATACTTTTCTTGATGAATAAAAGTTCCTTCCTCCAATTGTTTTATTTGAAATCCAAGAAAGAAGGTTAACTCACCCATCATGCTCATTTCAAATTCTTCCTGCATAGTCTTAGAAAATTTCTTGCACAGACTTTCATTAGAGGATCCAAAGATAATATCATTGACATATATTTGAACAAGCAGAAAACTTTTGCTTTCTCTTTTAATAAAAAGAGTAGTGTCCACTTTACCTTTAACAAATCCATTTTGAATTAAAAACTTACTTAATCTGTCATACCAAGCTCGAGATGCTTGCTTTAAGCCATATAGAGCCTTTTTGAGTCTGAATACTGAGTTTGGTTTCCTTGGGTCTTCAAGCCCTAGTGGTTGTTCCACATAGACTTCCTCATGGCTGAATCCATTTAGGAAAGCACTTTTGACATCCATTTGGAATAACCTGAAATTTTTATGACAAGCAAATGCAAGTAATAAACGAATTGCTTCTAACCTTGCTACCGGTGCATAAGTCTTGTCATAGTCGATCCCTTCTTCTTGTGTGTATCCCTTGGCCACGAGTCTAGCCTTGTTTCTTACGACTTTACTTTTCTTGTCCATCTTGTTCCTGAAAACCCATTTAGCTCCAACAACTGATTTACCTTTCGGTTTTGGAGTTAATTCCCAGACATCATTAATTTTGAATTATCTGAGTTCTTCTTGCATAGCTTCAATCCAGCTTTCATCGGATAAAGCTTCTTCTATGCTCTTGGGTTCTATTTCAGAAATAAGAGCCACAACACTAGACTTTTCTCGCCTTTTAGATCTTGTGCGAATTCCTTCATAGATGTCGCCAATAATAAGATCTTTGGGATGACAGGACTTATGTTTCCAGTTGCTGGTTAATTTATCAGATTGATGATCACTTCCTTCACTTGAATCTTCAATAGTCACTTGTTGTTGATCCTTCAAAGTCTGAACTGCTTCTTGAGATTTAGACTTTGTAGAGTCTGGAGCAGATTCAGTCTCTTCGAGATGAGTTTGAATGAATTCACTTTGTGTAGAATCTTGAAATTTGACATTCATTGATTCTTCCACAGTTTGAGTCTTCTTGTTGTAGACTCTGTACGCTTTGCTTGTGGTTGAATATCCAAGGAAGATGCCTTCATCTGACTTTTCTTCAAACTTACCAACTCGATCATTTGCATTTTTCAATATGAAACATTTGCATCCGAATATATGAAAATACGAAACTATTGGCTTCTTTTCTTTAAATAGTTCATAAGGGGTTTTTCTAGAATAGGCCTTAGAAAGACTCTATTGATAATATAACATGATATTGAAACTACTTCAGCCCAAAAATGTAAAGAGATATTGCTTTCAATTAAAAGAGTTCTAGCCATTTCTTGAAGAGATCTATTCTTTCTTTTCACGACTCTGTTTTGCTCTGGAGTATATGGAGAGGAGAACAAATGTTGAAAACCAGATTCATCACAAAATTTTGTAAAGTCTTGATTTTCAAATTCACCTCCATGGTCTGTTTTTATACTTGAAATGGCATAGCCTTTTTCATTTTGAACCTTCTTAGCAAATTTTTCAAAGTAAGAGAAAGTTTCAGACTTACTTGCCAAGAAATATACCCAAGTAAATCGTGAGTAGTCATCCACAATTACTAGGCAATATTTCTTACCTCCAATGCTCTGCGTTCTTGTTGGTCCGAAGAGATCCATATGCAAGAGCTGCAGTACATGGTTAGTGGAAACTTGATTTATTGGTCTAAAGGAATTTCTTACCTATTTTCCCAATATACATGGTGTACATAGATCGGAGTTTTGATATGATAAATTGGGTAGACCACAAACAAGCTTCTTTGCTGAGATTTTGGCTATCTGCTTCATGTTGATATGCCTAAGCTTTTTGTGCCATAAGTTCGCTTCGTCTTGGATTGAGATTAGACATTGCGATTCATCTGTTTTTACGTCCAAGAGGTAGATATTCCCATGTCTTCGACCCATGAATGACTGAGTAGAGTCTTTACTGGTTCCTGAATAAATACCCTCTTGAAAGTTGATTCTAAAACTGGCATCACAAAGCTGACTAATATTAAGTAGATTATAATTGAGCCCTTCAACTAAAGAAACATTGCTTATTGTGAGGTTCCCAATCTTTACAGTTCCAAATCCTATTATTTTTCCTTTGTTGTTTCCTCCAAATGAGACTTTTCCACCATTCATTTGAGCGAGCTTTATGAAGTAATTTGAATCCCCTGTCATGTGTCTCGAGCATCCACTATCTAGATACCATTTCACTTTTTTCTTGATAGTGACCTGCATTCAAAAAGAAACTCAAGCTTTCTTTGGTACCCATATTTTCTTGGGTCCTTTTGAGTTAGTCTGATATACGGTTTTTGCCTAGACTTTATTGACAGGTCTCCAAACCATAGGACATTCTTTCTTAAAATGATCTGTTCTATTGCATTTTGAATATCTAAGAGCATTGCGACCTACTGGTTTTACAAAGTTCCTTTCAAAATAATTTGTGTAGGCACCTCTTGTGGGTCTTTGCTTGATCTTTTCCTTTATTTTAGGAAAATCAATTAAAGGAATGGTTTCAGCAGTCATTCCCAAACCAGATTTATTGAAATAAGGTCTTTGAATAGAAAGTATTTTCTCCAGTTTTTCAGAACCTAGAGAAAATCTTTTGGAAATATTTGAAATATCCTTTTTTAAGAATGCATTTTCTTTTAAAAGATTATTTTCACTTTCTTTGAGAGAAGAAACGTTCTGGTCTAAGCATTTTACTTTTTCTTCCAAAGCATTCTCATGTTGTTTTAAAGCAGAATTTTCTTTTTTGAGTTCGGAAATTCTTTTAAGAGAAGTCTTAAGACTAAAACATAATTCATCAATGTATTTTGAAACTTTAATAGGGATTTTGAAGTTACTTACCTCGAATTCACTTTCTAAATTTGAATCAGTCTCGGAGTTTGATTCTGAATCCGATTGTGCCATTAGACATATATTGGCATAATCATCATCACTATCTTCACACTCCGTATCACTCCAGGTTTCAGCTTTGAGAGTTTTTCGATATTTTTCAGTTTTTCCTTTCTTCTTTTTCAGAAGAGGACAGTTGGGTCTGATGTGTCCCTTTTTCTTGCATTCAAAGCAGACTACATCTTTGTTTGATTCATCATCTTCAGCAGACTTTGTCTATTGCTTCTGAAAACTTTGTTTCCTTGAATTGAATCTTCTTCCTTTCCTGTTTAGCTTTCTGAATCTTCTTATCATAAGAGCAAGTTCTTCATCATCCATGTCGTCTTCAGAATCTGTTGCATCAGAATCATCATTAGATTTTAATGCAATAGATTTCTTACCTTTAGGGTCTTCGTCTTCATTGATTCGTTCCACTTCATAAGATTGAAGAGTCCCAACCAACTCATCGACAAACAGTGGCATGATTCTTTGGGTCTCTCTAACTGAGGTCTTTATGTGATTCCAATCATTGGAGAGTCCACGCAGTAACTTGTTTACTTTCATGGGATTAGAAATTGGTTGGCCTTGATTTTCAAGACCATTCACGATATCTGTAAAACAACTGAACATGTCAGTTATAGATTCTCCTGGTTTCATTCTGAAGGCTTCGTATTGACCAAGAAGAATGTTGATTCTTGTCTCTTTCACTCGATCAATTCCTTCATAAGTAATGTGTTATCTATCCCAAACTTCTTTGGCTGTATCACAAGAAGATATTATGTTATATTCAGTAGGTGATAAAGCACAATATAAAGAATAAATTGCTTTTGCATCAAGAGCTTGTCTCTTGATTATCTCTTCCTAAGTCATTTTGCTAGACTCAACAGAGTCTTTTCCTCTTTCTGAGACAGGAGCAGCTTTGGGAACGATTCCTTTTTCTACAACGTCCCATTCCAGAGGATCCTTTGATCTTAAGAACGCCTTCATCTTGTTTTTCCATATGTTGTAGTCCTTTCCATCAAAGTAAGGCGGTCTGGTGTTGCTTTGCCCTTCTACCAGCCCTGGAGCCAACATACTAGCCATGGATCTTTTACTCTAAAGTAAAACACTTCAAACAAAGTGAGCACACGAGCTCTAATACCAATTGAGATAGCTAGTATAAGCACCTAGAGGGAGGTGAATAGGTGCACAAATAATTTATCGAGATACGGAAGCGATTCTTGGCAAACGATAGAAAGGAAATTCTCTCTTAATTAACAAAATGAAATACGATCAAGGTAAAGAAAGTGAGGAAGAGAAAATTGAACACGGGATTTATAGTGGTTCGGCTTATTCCAAGTCTACGTCCACTCTTCCGCACTGACAGCCCATTGGCTGGATTTCACTATGATCAAAAGAGAAGTTACAGCACAGCTTTGCCTTCATTCCACAGTGTAGATGTTCTACCACACCTCCTCAAGGTTTCTCGCAAATATAGACTCTCTTTTGTATACAAGTATTCACTCAAAGTGATTGTCTAAACAACAAGGAGCTTCAGACTTTGGAATTCTTCTATCGCGCACCCCTCGAACAACTAAGAACGTCTTCCTTATATACTCCTTTATGCCATCATATCCGTTGGCACTTACCAAAGGAATTCCTCCAATCTACCTGTTGGATGGAATCAATTAGGAAGATTCTTCGAGTTATTAAAGGAACGTGTCGATAGCCCATCAATTCTGTTTGCCCATACAATCAGGATCTCGGTTTCCATAAGTAGAATCTTTCAAGAATATTTAGGCAATCATCGAATCAATCTCGATCAATCAAAGGATTCCGTTACGTCTTTTCCAGCCACGAGATCTTCTCCAGTTGATAAGGTTGAATCCTTAACGAAACATCCAGTTTTGGATAACCTTTCTTCAACGGATCAGAGACAATCAATGAGGATAGACTTTGAGTTTTGAGTCTAGCTGTCCGGAGGTCTTCAGACTTTAAATATCAGAGTCTGCAAATCTTCAGACTAGACTGATGGAAACGTTTTGTCAGCTTCAAAACACTTCAAGAAGATTTCTCCAACATGGTGTTGGTCCAATTGAGCTTCAATCGATCGGAACGCACAAAAGGTAACGTCTAAACCTTGAGCTCAATGAAGCGAGGTCTCGATAGGAGACTGAGACTAGAGCTCACCCTAGGTTCTAGTTCTGCGATCTCAGCATGTTTAGAATATTAGAACGGCCTTAGAATAGCTTAGGACGAGCTTGATTGGCTTAAACATGCTTGATTGATTGGATAATGGATTCTGCAATTTTCAGATGCTTGGATGACTGATCCGAGAAACTAATTGATATGAGTTTGTAAACTTGCTTTTCTGCGTGAGATGTCTTCATAAATGTCAAAGATTACTCAAACACCTTTCCAACAAGCCATAGAACACCCTGAACGAACCTCATTTGATATAATTTTCGCTCAAAGTCGTGTCCAGAATCTACCGAATGTTCTGTTGTTCTGTTGAGTTGCGGTCTACACTATTTGTTGATTTTTTGCTGATTTTTGTGATTCAAATTGGACTTAGATGTATTTATGAGAAATAATCGAGACTTTACAGTCTATATGCATGAATTTTCGTGGATTTTTATCATGCCATTCAATTGGGGAAAATAATCCTTGTTCTGTGTAAAAGTTGCTCAATTGTTACTGATTTGTGCTTCTGTAAAGATGACTTCAATTGAGCTCCTTATGAACAAAATTTTGGCATGATTGCTTCTAGGCATACTTATAGGACTTCAATAGCTTTGAAATGATGCATGATTCATGTAAATAGATAACTGTTTGCCTTACGAAAACATCTCACTAAGTTGCTGCAATTTTGTGCATTCCTTAAGGTTCATGATAGATAGAGTTGTCTCACCTAGTCCAATTCGCGAATTTATAGGATTTTTTTGTATATTTATTTAAGGTTAAGTGTCTTAATCATTTGGGCCATCGCACTCAGCCATACATCGTGTCAAAATATCATAATTTTCATGCATCATTTAGGTGGTTTAGCAAGCCAATCTTCATGCATCTTCTTCTACCTCCCATATCACTAATTTGCACACTTCTGCAATTGTCATTAATTGGACATGAAATTGACCTTAATTGAGCTCGATGTCTCTTAGGAAGTCTTGGGGTACATCATAATATTTCAATGACACCAATTTTGTCCCATTTGCATATCGTTTGACCCATTTTCTATTTTTGTGAAATTTGCCTTGAACTCTGCCGTGTGATAAATTCGGAATGCCTGTTCTGCCCCTACTAAACCAGACCTTTTATCATTTTTGTGTTGAGTTTTCCTTAAGGATTCCGAAGTTAGATCTTCAACGGAATTTGATTTGCTTTTATATTTCTATGTCATGGTAAATTTTCGAAATTTTTACACATGGATTGCTAGGGCAAATGGTCATTAGTTTGCACAAATATGTTGTTGCACTGTACTGTTTCTGATGTGTCGTTCTATTTTCTTGGATTTTCATAAATTCATGTGTAATTTATCTTAGGAAACTTCTTTCATGAAAGTTGTTTGTTATTGAGTGCTTGATGTGTCGTAATTTTTTTAGAACCAATTATCATGGGTCATACTTCAATTGCTTGAATTTTTTTATGTCATGTCCTGACATGCTCTGTTTTTCCTTTTATGACTTGTCTTTGTTGTAGTATTTTTAGGAAATTATGCATGCTCAATTAGCTTTTGATACCTTCACCACTTTTGATACTCACGTTCTGAACTTCAAACACAAAAGTTCTAAAATAGAAAGCGTTTTGACATGCTTTTCAAACCCCTCAAATGTTGTAGGACAATCTAGAATTTCATATTTTGATTGACCTGAATCCAATTTTCATTCATGTGATGCCTATAGGAAAATTCTTTGCATAACAATTTGACATGATTTTATTAAATTCTTGATTTATATTTAGGACATTTGTGATACTTGATCAATTATGCCATTAATGCACCTGAGCTCACCTTAACGATTTGACATGATTCTTGGTTCAATAAAATCATGTCCTTATCCGACATTTTCCTTACAAAACTCCATTTGGCATAAAATCTGTCAAAGTTTGGATCATATTTAGACTGTAACACTTGATTAGTTGTGCCTTTTGATGCACCCAAGCTAGCTTAGATAGCTAAATGTGCTCCATAACACGAAATTATACCCCTTTTATCAAATCTTTTCGAAATAATACATTTTCTTGCCAATTGTTCATAAAACCTTTTTGGGCATCACATGAATTATATATTGATCATTTCACTTGATATGAAATGCATGTGGAAGTATTTTGGCACATGATGGCTAAATAAGTGATCCGGTGTCAACTCACTAATTTGTTTTGTTGATTGAGAACCAAGGTCAAATGGCATGTACGCATGTTTACTTTCAAGCTATGCATGTGATTTTTAGATAGATGCATAGATGCGATGCATGTACTTTTGGGTACTTTGGGTGACATTTAAAACCCAAATTAAGGGTTTGTTAGTGTTGGCCACCATTTATGAACACAAACAATGACTAATCACTAAAAAGAATTAAAATGATTGGATATGAGTCTTAGTGTGGCTCGTTGCATGAACAATCAAAGGCCGACCATGAGACCATTTTCAATGTTCCTCGATTAATTACTTTGCTGGATGTTTTCTGAGTACTTTACTTGCCATGATCGATTGTGATTGCTATAGATCGCCTTTTTATTCCAAGTATTAGTTTAGGATTAGAATAGGTTCAAGAAGGCAGTTGCCTAGAGATGGCAATCCTGAAGACGGTGATGGTCGATATCCATTCCGACCTTATGTCTTGTAAATGGCAAATGGTGTCTCTTCCAACCAATTTTCTTGTAATTTCCATTACCCGGCATATGTCTTGAGTTTTTTTTTTATGCGTTGTATAAACATACGACGAGTTGCAAGCTATTCCTTGCTTTACTTTCCTTATTTCTTTTTTAGGATTACATCCTAAATTTACTGCTTTCCTTAAACTATCTTGGGTGTTGACTTACTACACTATCCTTTAAATTCCAATTGTTCGCTTTCTTTTTTCCTTTTTAAGTAGAAGTAGAATGGCATGAAATTGACCATCTGCACATGATCACCTTGTTAACTTCATATTGCACGGAAAAGTAAAAAGATATGCAGGGTCATATTAGGAAACACGACTACTATTAGGTACCAAAATGGTGTTAATAGAAATATTAATGTAATCCAAGTCTACGAACTTTAGAATCTCCAGTTGGGTGAATATCAAGGGATTACTCCCGATCCTTAATTGGATTTCTCGGCCAACCCCTCAAAAGCGAGATTAGTCGCGACTCCTAGAATTATATTTTAGGTTATCTAATACAACTAATAATAAAAGGAACTTGTCATGCTGGGTATGGGTCTTGTGGAGACTTATTGTGATTTAGCAAACTTGAACAGAAAACAATACCATCCTTTTGTATGAAAGTACTATCGAGAGGACTACCATGGTAAGAGTACCCATAAATTAGCCTTTCACATCCGATTTCCTTTTTTAAGGTATACCTTACGTGTTGAAGCGAATCATGATACATTTCCATTGTCACGTGGGGTATGGATTTGAGAGAACTCGCATTCATGTAGACCTCAGACTCTATGGGCCAAAATCGAAGGCAATGTGATGATGTCTTTGGTAGATATGACCTCAAGTGTGAATTCACGAGCAAATACCCCTAAATGCCATCCTTCCCCAATGATCTCGTGGAAGGCAATCCCACAAATTTATGTTCTTTTGGTGACTTGACAAGCTCCCAAATTTAATTATTTTTCAAGAGATTTCATCTCTTCGTTAATAGCAACTAAACACTTTGCTGAATCTTTCGAAGAGAGTTTCTTTATAGGTTTTAGGCTTACTATACTTCATTGACTCTACAACTGAAAGAGCATAAGCAACAAAATTTGAGAACTCATATTTATGTGAAGGCTTCACCATCCTTCTTGGTCTATCTTTGGGAATAGAATACTGTTTCTCTTTAGGTTCTTCAAATTCAATATTATCAATAGATGACCGAATTGTTTGTGAAGGAAATACTTCAAGCTCTATTTTCTCTACAACACTTTCCGAATTTTTATCATGAGAAATAGATGATTATTTCTTAGAATGAAGCATAGCAAACTCATCAAAAGTAACATCTCAGATGATAATAATCTTAGATGAATTAGAACACCAAAGTTTATAACCTTTTACACCATAAGCACAACCAAGAAAAATGCATTTTTTTCACTCTAGGCTCTAGTTTACCTTCACTAACATGTGCATATGCCGGACATCCAAATACTCAAAGAAAAATAATTAGCAGATTTACCTGACCATACCTCCTCAAGTATCTTGCACTCAATAGATGTGCAAGGAGAACAATTTATCAACCAAGCAGCTATATTGACCGCTTCGGCCTAGAACTGCTTGTCTTAACTTGCATTAGACAATAGGCACCTACTCCTCTCTAATAAGGTTTTGTTAATGTGTTCTGTAATACCATTTTGCTATGGTGTATCCACAGTAGGATGATGTCTCACAATTCCTTCAACTTTGCAAAACTCATTAAACTCACCTCCACAAAATTCTAGCCCATTATTTGTTCTCAACCACTTAATCTTCTTACCAGTTTGCTTCTCAATTAATGTTTTCCATTGTTTAAATGTAACAAAAACATTACTTTTCTATTTTAGAAAATAAACCCAAACATTTCTTGAAAAATTATCAATGAAAGTAAGTAAATATCATGAACCAAGACCTCTCGAAGGAACTTTTGTAGTCCAGTAAATATAATATAGAGTGCCATTTATTGTGTGAATTCCTATCTTGAAACTGACTCTTTTAAAAACACAATGCTCGTAGAAATCCAGTTTTCCAATTTTCTAACCACACAAAAAGACCTCTCTTACTCTGCTCCTCCAGCCCTTTAATACTCATATGGCTTAATCTCATATACTATAATTTAGTGTTGTCTAATTCTATTATAGTGGATGATGTTGCAACTGAACCAGTAACTATAGTACTTTGCAGTTGATATGAAGTGCCAATTTTTGGCCATTTCATCAATAAAAGTGAACCTCTCATAATTTTCATAACTTCACATTCAGCTGTAAGCCTACAAACATTAGCATCAAGTGTACCCAAATAGATGAGGTTCTTTTTCAAATCAGGAACATGTCTGACATTATTCAAAGTTCTAATGAAGCCGCCGTGCATCTTAATGTTGACAGTCTCAATCCCAATTGCTTTGCATTTACTGTTGTTTCCCATTAGAATAACTTTACCGTTAAAGTCTTTCTATGTGGAGAGTTAGTCACAATTAAGGCACATGTGATACGAACAACTTGAATAAAGAATCCATCTATCACTGAATTTGTCTTTATCATCTACAACCAATAACCAATTTTCGTTTTCTTTTTCAGCAACACCAACTTGAGCGGAGTTTTCGTTTCCCTAATTCTACATAATCCGATAGTTTTGATTGTTCTGTCAATTTGTGTTTCCTTGATTTTGTTGATTCATATTATTTTCTCTTTTTTGCTTTGTCTTCAGTTTTAGACAATTTATCTTGATATGCCCTTTAGACTTACAATAGTTGCAAATTAGATCCCTATGCTTCGATTTTGATTTGGAATTGCTACCATTACTTCTCTCAACAGACCTTCCTCTAATAACTAAACCAACCCCATGATTAATACTGCCATCAAAAGTCAATTATGTATCTAGTTTATGCTTATTTAGAGGACTAGTCTTGACATCTTCAACATCAATAATTTATCTACTAATAATCATGGTTTCTCTAAAATTCTTATAAGAGGAAGGTAGTAAAACTAATAATAAGAGAGCTTGATCCTCATCTTCAACTTTAACATCAATACTTCTTAATTCAAAGATAATAGTATCGAACTCAGAAATATGAAATTTAAGAGAAGCACATTCATCCATACAAAGAGTGAAGAGTCATTGGTTGAACCTCAACTAATTGGTGAGGGATTTTGTCAAAAAAAAAAAAAAACTTTCCAATTTTATTCCATGAACCTGTAGCTATTTTTTGATCTAGTACCCCATGCAAAACTTCATTCATGAGACACAACTGAATAACAGAAAAGGTTTTTCATCCAATTCTTCCCATGTTTTATTTGACATTTTTTTCTAATTTCTTCAAACCCTGCTACATAAGAACAGCCAACATACGAACTTGCCATAGGTTGAAATTGCTACTTCCATCAAACTTCTCAACTTGTGCTTCGGGCCTCCTGGGCCTGAATGGGCCATCATTTTCCTATTGTCCTTTGTCACACTCTGTCCCAGAACTTTCATGTACCAATGACGAGCGAAGACATTTTGGTTCTCTCAGTTGATGGTCACGGATAGGGAAAGAGAGAGAGAGAGAGAGGGTGGGGGAAGGAGGGAGAGAGAGGGAGAGGGAGAGGAACGGAAGCCGAGGGCCGGTGGAAGTTAATTGGGGCAGAGTAGAGTGATGCGAGATCAATGGCTCTGAAACACCTGAGGGTTCTCCACAGGTTGCCCGCCACCCTAAGCCCCGAACATCAATAAAATCGAAATGGCATCAGAGTACGAGTTTTGTGCCAAATCTCAGAGGTGGTTGGTTGAGGATGTTGGAGCTTTTCTGGGGTTTTTCCCTAAATGCTCCTCGTTCCTCTCCCCCACCACCATTATTTGTTCGTCTATTCACAAACCCGCCTCCAAACGCCATTACATTTCTCGTCCCCTGTTCTTTGATTTCAGCCTCTCTTGAGGGAAATCGGTTTTGAAGATGATTCTGGGAAAACAGTGGTGCAGTCTGGGCTTTTTTGAGTTACCGTTTAAGGATTCCTCGTTTTTTGATTCATCAGTATAAGCATTTTTCTTCTCTTTCGTGTGACAAAGGCGTAAAAGAACCACTACATAATACACAATTAGAGTTAAAAGATAATACACAATTAGAGTTAAAAGAGCGGGGTCTTTGAAGTGTTTGTTTTTTTTTTTCAAGGATTGTCCCTTATCAGGATTAGCAAGTCGAAACATATCTAGTGCCCTTGAAACCTGAAACTACGGAAACAATAACTAATCGACATGGAACATGTTGCAGAACCATATTTCTAGACAAGGAACTGAGGAAACTATAGGCAGTCAACTCTCAATCTTCCAATGTCGCTCATATTTCTCCATCACTTCTAGCTGAATCCCATTTTGTTGACTCTCTCTTTCAGCGAACGCAATCTTGCCTCCGCATCGCCTATCTTCATTCTCTCTCGTGGAAGCTCTGCAGAACAGGCGACTCCAATTTCAAATATCATCACCAAGCACTCTTGAACATGAGCACTAATGCTTCTTTGATTGCTCAAAGTGTCTGCAATTGATGATTCTTCTATCTCACAAAATAGGAGCTGCTGATCTACTATATCTGCCACCCTTTCTGGCAAAGCCGCCGCACAATAATCGTGAAGGTTCAAAGCATCCTTAAACTCGTTATGGGTGGGTCTCTTTCCCGTAAAAATCTCCAGCAGCAGGACTCCATAGCTATACACGTCGCCATCTTTGGACACTTCGCTTCCCATTCCATACTCTACAATTGGATTTTACTTGACAAATGAGATGATATCGGCAAATCATAAGGACAGGGAAGAGGATTCACGTATAGATGCAAGGGAAAAAATTATTAAAGGGCAGCAATTAAGAAATCTAATCTATATCGGCAAGTTACACGGCACTTTAAGCATGAATTTTTTAAGTCAGATTTTCTACTCGTATAACCTTGTACTTTGACGGATAGAATGTACAATTGAATTACATAGATGACAAAAATAAAAACTGAACTGAGCCCAACTACTCTGTTAAGTTACTATGGTTCTCTTTAGTTTTGTATGGCACGGGAAAGTTAGCCGAGATGAACAAGTCTGGCTTGTCTACATAACTAGTGGTGATTTTTCAAACAAGAAGTTCCCCACATGCATTATCAGGGAAAGAGCTCATAAGATGACAATTAACATTGGATATATTGTAGGTATACCTACCTGGAGGAGCATAGCCAATGGTTCCTTTAAGTCCAATTGAGCTTGTTTGACTTGATAGCAAATCACCATTGGCATTTGGGAATATCCTAGCCAAGCCAAAGTCGCCCACATGTCCATTCATTTGGGCATCCAGAAGAATGTTGCTTGGTTTGAGGTCACAATGGATCACCTCATTTTGGCCCTGATGATGGAGATAATCCACCGCGCATGCTACGTCGAAAGCAATGTTCAGTCTCTGAACAAAACTTAATCTTTGCCTTTGCGTCCCATTTGGTGCAAGATACGGATGCAACCACTCCTCCAAGCTACCATTTTCCATGAACTCATAAATCAGAGCCTTAAATTCATTGCCTCGGAAATTGACACTGGAACAAGCTGTTAGAATCTTAACAAGGTTCCGATGCCTTATGTTTTTAAGAACTTCACACTCTGCAATGAAACTTTTGGAAGCTCCTCGTTGCTTTAGGTCAAAAACCTTAAAAGCCACTATTTTGTTATCATCTCCAAGGGTCCCTTTATACACGGAGCCAAAACCACCAACTCCAATCAAATTGCTAGAGTTGAACCCGTCTGTTGCTTTGACTATGTCTTTATAAGACACTTGCTGAAATCCTACTATTGATGGAGTCTCTAGAGAAGCCTTACTGTTCTTCCTCCTCAGCCAATAAAACGTCATCAGTAGCGATAGAAGCATCAGTGCCGCTACTATCCCACATGTGACTGCAATGATAATGTAAGTAGATGATCCTCGTTTTCCTATGCTCGTCGAACAACTTGGCAGATCTAGGATTGGCATACCACCACAAAGCTTATTGTTTCCTTCAAGCGAAGTCGCGCTCGTGTTGAGGAACACCCCTTTGCTCGGTACCTCACCCTCGAAGTTGTTGAAAGATAGATTCAGGTACTGCAACTGAAAATGCTCCAGGAATGTAGGAACAGGGCCGGAGAAATTATTACTCGAGAGGTCTAAGAATTGCAGACCATTCAAGGAACTCAAGAATGAAGAGATATGCCCTTCGAATAGATTGTTGTCTAGGTAAAGCACTTCCAAGCTAGTGCATCGACCAAGGCTACTAGGGATTTCTCCAGATAGTTTGTTGCCAAAAATGCCAAATGCTCCTAAGTTTTTCAATGTACCAATTTCTTCCGGTAAGGAACCACTCAATTGGTTTTCAGATAGATCAAGATAGATAGATAAGGAAGAGATGGTGAAAATTTGAGATGGTAGGATTCCAATCAGAGTATTCTGCGAAAGGTCAAGGCCTACCAATTTTTGGCATCTCCCAATACTCGGAGGAATCCTCCCTTGTAAATTGTTCCCATTCAAGATCAGTTCCATTAGCTCCGTCAGGTTCCCTATTGAGGAGGGGATATTCCCGGTGAGTTTGTTCATATCAGCACTAAAATACTTCAGCTCGATGAGACTTGCGATTGTATCAGGAATGTTGCCTGTGAACTTGTTATTGCCCATGGACAACAATTCTAGGCCTTGCAAATTCCCAATACTTGAAGGGATATTTCCAGACAATCGATTGTTCTCGATTGCCATTCTATTAATTTGGGAGGATAAGTTGCCTATAGATTCAGGTAAAATACCTCTGAAATTGTTGTCACTGATGTCCAAGACCTGCAAGCTTGTAGAATTGATTGAATCAAGGAATTTCAGGTCACATGGCGCGTCACTACCCAGCTGGTTGTACGAAGCAACTATCCACTGTAGCTGATTTAGCTTTTCCACAGTAGGCACGTTTCCAGAAAATTTGTTAATTGTGATTGACAAATCCATTAAGTTGGTGGCATTTGATATGGCAGCAGGAATGGGCCCAATAAATTGATTGTCTGCGACATTTAACTCAATAAGATTGGGAAGAGTGACGCCTAAATCTAGAGGAAGACTCCCTTCAAGTTGGTTTTGGGGAAACTCGATGTTGACAAGAGAAGATATGTTAAAGATGGAGGAAGGGAGAGTGCCAGAGAGTCCATTTCCGCCGAGACAAAGACACTCCAAATTTTGCAAACGGCCCAATGAAGCTGGAACTCTTCCCACAAAATTATTATGCCCCGCAATGATGAACACTAAAGATGTGAGGTTCCCGAAGAATTCAGGGAAGTTTCCAGAGAGATTGTTAAGGGATATTAAAACTTTTGTTAGTTTCGACATAGAAGCAATTGCTATCGGAACTTCACCAACTAGCATATTTTTGACCAATCTCAAAGCTTCAAGATTAATGCAACCTGAGATGTTGGCAGGAATTTGACCAGAGAATGAGTTGTTGCATAGATCTAAGTATTTGAGTCTATACAACTTACCGATCTCAGGAGGGATTTCTCCAACAAAACTGTTGTTTTGGATGTCTAATTTCTGGAGGAAGCTCATGTTTCCAATAAAAGGAGACAATGACCCTACAAGTTTCATAGACCGAAGAATCAACTGGGTTATCCTCGGATGCCGATGGCCACATGTGATCCCTTGCCACTGGCAAAAATGTATGGAGTCATTCCACGTGCTGAATACCCCAAAGGGATCGTCAGATATCTTATCCTTGAACTGGAGCAATGCATCTCGATCAGTTTTGTTGGTTCTAGGAATTGAGATTGCTCTACAATAAGGCATCGGCACCACCAATGTAACGAAAGAAAGTAAATAGAGAGAGGTGATTGAGAAGGATGTGAAAGAACTCATGCTTGCAAGTTTTTTGGCCCCTCGCGCTTTGAACACTGTCTATAAAGAAATGGATGGGGTTTTCGGCCACAACCCCTAGCTGCTTGATATTCATTAGAAACATGGTCATCCCACTCGAAATCCTATTCTTGACGTGATGCAGAAGACTCATAATGTATGTGAGTCTTAGTCCGTTGCTTTATAAATCTTTTGTGACTAGTCCTCCACAAAAGACTCATAAAGCATATGTGTAATATTTGAGATTTTGACTAGGTTAAAAATTAAGATGGTGGGACCCACTTTAAAAAAATAGAAAAAAAAAAGAAGTTTGAAAAAGTCAATGAAAGAAAGCAAAAAGAAGAAATGGACGCTAAGCTTAATAGGAAAAAACCAAGGGCTTTTAGGAAAAGAAGGAAAAAGAAGAGAAAGTGAAAGAAAGAAGAGGAAAGAAGAAGACGAAGAAAATGAGAAAAGAGAAAGAGCTTCGTGTGTACAAGTCATGGACACCTCACCAAGCCGACTCAACTACGTATTGCAACGTCCAGTAAGTGCTCGCGTTCTTCGTTCGTCTGATCAGAGTAGTTTTTAGATTTATGGCTTAAATTCGGAATTTTCGGAAATTTGAGCCATGTAATCCCTTTTTTGAGTTGTCGAGCTTCAGGACTTCATGGGAATGGTGTCTTTTTGTGTTGTGGAGACGTGAGTTTTTAGGCAAATTGTTTCGACACAATGGTTTACTCGGAGCAAAATTTTAAGTTTTTGAGGTTGAGTTTCGCATCACATTTAGGTTTGTGTAATCGCTTTGTGTGAACGATTTGTTAGCGCATATGAATCATTTTGTTAGCGTTTAGGTGACATTTAGCCGATTTGTAGTTGTCGTAGTATTTTACTTGATTTTAACATTGACTCTTATTTAATCAATGGGATTGCGAGATCATATGCTTTTTTAGATAAGCGTTGTTAGGTTTGAGTATTTCCAGGTGAGTGGTACTATATCTTCCTTAAATTAGTAAACTTGTATTTTAAAAATGAAAAGTATGAGGTATATTATGTGTATGTTGTGAACTAGCTAAAAGGAAAAAGTAATATAAACATATTTGATGCATAACTTCAGATCGAGCATTTACTATTCTTTATTCATTTGGGAATGGTTTGAGAAATGTGTTATAAAAGATGTCATGAAAGTTTGAATGTGTGTATTACGGTGAGAACTTATTTAGGGAATCAAGATGTTACACCCAAAATCCCCCAAGGATAGTAATAATGACACGGCCGTCTTTTCACCCAAAGACGCATCCTCAAATCACCCAAAATAAAATCAATTTCCAAAAGTCCCCATCGATAGCACTATCGTACTGTCACTACTAATCGAGGAAGCTGAAAAAAAATACGAAAAATGAATGAAATGAGCAACCACAACCCAGTGAATAGTAACATCTTCGAAGTAGATCGAGCACCCACTATGCACATTTAAAATACACACTTAACTTGTTTACACCAAATCTAGAATATAGCAAACTTTAAGATTAAAATGAGTCATATATATTACTTCCACATAACATTTTCATAACATAAATACTCATTTAAATCTATCATTACAATAGAAATAACAATGGTCAAGTCCATTGATCAATTTTAATAAAATCATATGCCAATGGTCTATTCCATCGACCAATCTCGATTCACATCACATCTCAAGACCCTAAAGATAGCTCCCATGAGATTCACATCATTATGTAAGCTTAGTCCTCTTTTCCAATACATATCAATGGTACAAGGTTCTAGAGGTGGCTCCTATGAAATTACGTTATTGTGTTGCACTTAATCCTTTACTACAAGGGCTTAGAGGTGGCTCCCACAAGACTCACGTTATCGTATGGCACTTAGTTCTTCACTGGTTCATATCACAATTGGCTTCACAAACCAAAACATAACTTTTTACAAATCAATTCTCCATAAAACCAATTCAGAATCCATATTATAAATTGGTTTCACATATCCAATCAAATTACCTTTCATAAACCATACTCAAGTCAACACAATTCTTTCTCAAAGAAGGTTTCGCAAACTCAAGCTATATCCCCTTTCCCAACTCCGTTCATCGGACAAAATATACATATTTTACAATACATTTCTCACACCATTTCAAAATTTATTTTGTAAACCATTAACTTTTCGAAACGTCTTTCTCATTAAACGTTTCCTGAATCATCAAAGAACTCATTCCATAAATCAGTTCTCATCGTAATACACACATTTAAGCTTTCAAGACATCTTCCATACCATGCATCAAATATACTTAAGAATAAAGAGTAGTAAATGATCGATCCGAATCATGCATCAAATATACTTAAGAACATTACTTTTGCCTTTTAGCCAATTCACAATATGCACATAATATACCTCATACTTTTCATTTTTAAAATATGGGTTTACTAATTTAAGGAAGAGATAGCACCACTCATCTAGAAGTGCCCAAACCTAATAATGTATAACTAAAAGAGCCAACGGTCTTGCAATCCTATTAATCAAACAGGAATCGACATTAAAACCAAGAAACATACCACAACAACTGTGAATCGGCTAAACGTCACCTAAACGCTAATAAAACTACTCCTACGTGCTAACAAATCACTCACCCAAAGAGATTACACAAATCTAAACACGACACGAAACTCGGCCTCGAAATCCTAAAATTTCGCTCCAACTAAATTGTTGTGCCAAAACGACTCACATCAAAACTCACGACTCCACAACACCAAAAACCACCATTCTCGTAAAGTCTCAAAGCTCCACAATTCAAAAAATGGATCACATGGCTTAAATTTCCCAAAATTCCGAATGTAAGCAATTAATACAAAAACTACTCCGATTGGACGAACGAGAAGGGCAAACACTTACTGGATGTTGCAATATGTAGTTAACTTAGCTTGGCAAGATTTATGTGGCTTGTACGGGCAAAGCCCTTTTCTCTTTTTCTTTTTTTCCTTCTTCTATCATCCTCTTGGCAAGGTTTTCGTGGCTTGTACGCGCAAAGCCCTTTTCTCTATTCTTTTTCTTCCATCCTCTTCTTTCTTTCCCTTTCTCTTCTTTTTCCTTATTTTCCTTAAAACCCTCAGTCTCTCCCTCATTGAGCGTCCACTTCCTCTTTTTGCTTTCTTTTGTTTAGCTTTCAAACTTCTTTTTTTTTTCTTTTTTTTTTTGAAAGTGGGCACCACTACCTTATTTTTTGGCCTAGTCTAAATCTCAATTCTTAAAATATAAGTCTAAATCCTTTGCATTGCGAGTCTTCTGCAAAAGATTCAAAAAGCACATGAGTCTTAGTCATTGCTTTACCAGTCTTCCGCATCATGCCAAGAGTAGGAATGTGAGTGGGAAGATCATGTTTCAGTCCTCTGGTAAGCGTGTGATGACCATGTTGAGTGTCTTAAAAGTCGCAATGAACCGTAGGATTGGGTGGTTGAAGTGCATGTGATTTTTCTATTACTCTTATTCACTAATCTTTTAGAATCCCCTGGCCCAAGAGCAATCCAGAGAGCAAGTCTTGGGCACCAAAAGCATTGGTTATTAATGAAAAAAAAAAAACTAAGGGTTAATATCATGAAAAGTCTCAAATTAGTACACATGTGACAAATTTACTCCAAACTAATTTTTTTACTATCAAAAAATCCCAAACCGATATATTTGTAACAAATTTACCCTCCGTTAAATTAGATTAATACCAAGCAAAATCATAAACCAGTACAATTATGACAAATGAAATGTAAAAATTAATACTCCCGTCAATCATCACGTATCATTCAACTTAACAATTTGACAATAAAATTTAACGAAAACGAGTAATGGATAAATTTATCACAAGTATACTAATTTAAGGTTTTCTGTGATATTTAACCCAAAAACTAATAGAAATCAATCAAAATAGCGATGACCCACATACTGCATCAAGCTTGGCTTGCTCAACTAGGCATGTTCTACTCTGTAACTAGACTCGAGTTCACTATCACGGGCCGGGCAGACTTGTACTGCTCTTCAACTATGTCCGATTGGGAAATCCGGCATTTCCCAAAATGTACCGACAACGGTGAGCACTTATTTGAACTTGCATCCATCTTCTCCATCGGCCAAGGTTTCATAGCTTGATCTTTGCTCGCTCCTTGAAACTTCGTACTCGAACTCCATCTTCTCTACCCTCTTTTTCCATTTCGCTCCCTACTTTTGGAGGGAGTCAATTACAGCCCCTTTCTTTGACCAATCTTCTTGCGATTCAACCGCCAAATGCCAAGTAGAAATACAAGTCTAGGTGAAACTTTTCTTCTTTAATCAAAATAAGTTTTACTATTTCTAATGGCCTCCCTTAAAATTGATTTTGGAAATCCACAATACCAAGCATCATCTTTAATTTCTCGAACGAATTCGCCTTTAATGGTTTTGTCAAAATATCCACAATCTAATTTTCGGATCTACAAAAATCGAGCTCAACTTCACCATCTTTGACCAACTCTTGAATACAGCGATACTTGAGGTTTTGTCTCGTCCTAATTAGACGATGTAATTTAGTTTATTCAGCCGATTAGAGTTAAAACAGACATTATCAGTGACGAAATTTATCTTACACGCGCTGTGATTTGTCCAATGAAGAAGGCGCTAGTTAGATAGATGAAATACAAGACACGTTACCCATTCCCAGCCTCTTAGGACACCCGGCTTCGGTTCTCGAGTGGGTTCAGGACCAGTGGGTGGCTCCTGAGTCCTATTTTATAAAATCGCTCCTTAGCGGTGGTTCCCAGTGCCAGGCCTAGTCTTACAAATCGGTAATAGCCACTTGCAAAAGCCCCTTTGCAATGAACCGTATGAGTGGACGGTTGAAATGCTTATGATTTTTCTGTTGTTTTGATTCACGAATCCCCTGGCCCAAAAAAGGAGTCTTAATAGCAAGTCTTGGGAACCAAAAGCATGGGCTCGTATTAAATAGAAATTAATATGAATCAATCAAAAGAGTGACGGCCTACGTACTGCATTGGGCCCGGCCTTTTCTTCTGGGCCTGTGCTAATCCCCGTATTCGCGAATTCCAACTTAAGCACACTCTTGCATTTGTAGTGCCAACTTTGCACTGCATGTTGCTCCTCATATTTGGTCTCTGTTTTTCTTTGCTGCAGCAATATGTGGCACATTCTCTCCTTTGGACAACTAGATGGATCTGGATAGAGGGAAAATGCTGATACTGCGAGATTTATTTGTTGGACTCTGTAAAGATGGAAATTGCAGGATAGAGGGAACATCTTCCCGTTTGGATTTGTTAAAAATTGTGAAACCAAGAGCCCGTGGCTAATTTTTATGATTAATATGCTGTATGGTATTAGTTTTATCATATACTAGTTCTAAAAATTTAAGTTTTAAATAAAGGGTATGATTTGATCGTGCGTTCAGGGATTTTATCATTGCTTCTGATCAATTTATGTTGCGCTGTTTCGGATCGGTATTCATTCCGCATCCTGTTTTCTCTTGTTTACTTTCGTTGTGCATACAAAGGTGGGGGATAAATTTCAGTAGTGGTCATTAGTCATTTTTTGAGTAGCTTACTGAACTTTGATTTAATTACCAAACGAGTTTCTTGCAGTTGTTGCATTTTGCCCAGAATCCAACATATTTCCAACAAAATGCTGACATGTTGCGCTCATGTGACTTGGCGTTCTAAAATTTGGCCACACATCAGCTATGTAAGTAGCTCATCGAGGAAATTGGCCGGATTTCATTTGACGTGCTTCAATTGAGAAAAAAAAAATTATAAGATCAGTGTATTAAGTGATTGAAATCAAAATTTAATGATCATCCAAACTTCAATGACCGCAAATGTTGGAGAGCTCAGTGAGAAAGAGGTATGGAAATTGTTCCAATTTTCTGGTGCAAGCTTTTTATTATCAGGAGCTGCAAGATCGTCTGGATCTATGCTTTGTGTTCCCCAAATTGACAGGAATCGGCTGAAGCCCCTATTAAAAATCCTCCCATGCCTTCGAGCATTGAGGACGTTGGTCGACCTGGTGATGGTCGTGAAATGGTTTTAGCTACAACTTCTACTCAAGCTACTGCAAATATGATTTGGGTTGGAATCAAGTGAAACGCAAGAAGAAAAAACATCCTCCTGCCAAGGATATGGCTTCTTTTGGCTTAGTTTTGCCCAGTGAGAGGGGTCAATCTTTGAAGCCCAAGACGCCTCTTACTTCAGAACCCCTCAATCCACCAGTGAAGCCTTCTAAAGGCAGTTTGAAAGCCCCTCCCAAGGCTAAAACGGGTCGTCCTTCCCTTGCTCCTAAGAAGGAATGTCCTCCTGACCCTTTGGTCCCTTTGGAAGGTTCAGATAGAATTTACAGCTCTAGCGGCAATGCTGACTCAAGTGACGATGATCTGCTATTGGGTGGCCCCCATTTGCTGAAAGGCCCACCACCTCATACTGGGATGGCAAGCTTATAGGAACATTTTTTGTTGCTCTGCCCTGATCCTCCTGACCCGACCCCCTCTGCAGCAACAAAAGCGACTTCTACTAGTCGCAAGCCCTCTAAGAAGAGGTAACCTTCTTTCCTCCCTTTGTAAATATGTTTTTGGGTTTTTGGAATGTTAGAGGAATAATGAATCCTATAAGGCGGGCTGAGATCAGGAAATTTGTTTCTTCGAACAAGTTGTGCCTGGTCGGTCTGATTGAGACGAAAGTCCCTGAGTCCCTATTCGAGTCTATCTCTTCTACCTTGATAAGGGGTTGGAAATGGGCTTCGAACTATGAGTTTTCTCCTCGTGGAAGAATTTGGGTTGGGTGGAACCCGGATCTTGTTACTTTTGATCCGTTCGCTTTCAGTGCCCAGGCTATTCATGGTTGTCTTAAACTCAACAATTTCAATTCTCACTGTTGTATCTCTGTGGTTTACGGTGATCACACTTTTGTGCGTCGAAGACCACTTTGGGAGGACCTCATCTACCATAATGATGTCTTACAGAACATTGCTTGGCTTGTTGCTGGTGACTTCAATGCCATCAAAGATCCCTCGGATCGTTTTGGAAGCCCGGATACCTGGATTCCTTATTTTGATGAATTCAGCCAGTGTTTAGCCCAAACAGAGCTGGTTGATCTTAGATATGTGGGTCTCCGCTTTACCTGGTCCACCTCGGCTGGTGCGAATAGAAAGATGAGAAAGATTGATCGGGTTTTGGTTAACACCAAGTGGAACCTTGATTACTCCTTCTCGGAAGCATCTTTCCTTAACCCGAGGATCTCCGATCACTCTCCTATGATTGTAAGAGTTCTTAATCCGGTCTCTAAAAAGAAGCCATTCAAATTTTTTGATTTCTGGTCAAAGCACCCAAATTTCCTCTCTATTGTGCGGCAGGCATGGGACAGCCCGGTAAAAGGTGTTCCCATGTACAGACTTGTCTCCAAACTGAAGATTTTGAAAGGCCACCTTAAGTTACTTAACCAGGAGTCTTTTTCAAACATCTCGTTGAGGACAATAGAAGCAAGAGAGGCTCTTCGTAGCACCCAAGTTGCTCTTCAAGCTGACCCTGAAAACGTTCAGCTTGCAGACCAAGAGAAATGTCAGCGGCGTATCTTTGTCGACTTGAGGAACCAAGAGGAATCCTTCTATAGACAAAAGTCAAGAGTAAGATGGCTTAAGGAAGGGGATAGGAACACTAAATTCTTCCACAACTTTGTCAAAAGAAGATAGCTCGGCAATCGAATTCTTTCTGTCAAAGATCCATTTGGGTCTATGGTCACGGACCCCTTATTGGTTCCACAAGTGTTTGTATCCTTCTTCACATACCTTCTTTCACCTCATGGGGTGCTGTCTAAGCATTCACTTCAAGAGGTTTCTATGTTTATTCAGAGGCCTCTTTCGGATGCTCAGGTGTGCTCTCTTTCTGCCCCAGTTTCTGATGATGAGATAAAGAACACTCTTTTCTTCCTTCCCAAAGGCAAAGCCCCGGGTCCGGATGGTTATACAGCTGAGTTCTTTAAGAACAACTAGGATATTGTGGGGTCTTCGGTTTTGGAAGCGATCAAAGACTTCTTCTCTTCTGGTTATCTTCTCAAAGAGGTAAATAACACTATCTTGGCTCTAGTGCCAAAAATCCCCAACGCTTGTGCTGTTACTGACTTCAGGCCCATCGCGTGTTGCAACATGATTTATAAGGTTATTGCAAAAATCCTTGCTAATCGCCTAACTACTGTTTTGAATGACCTCATAAGCCCGTCGCAGAATGCATTTGTGAAGGGTACAAGAATCAGAGATAACATTCTCTTAGCTCAAGAGTTGTTTGTAGGTTTCCATTTAGAACCTTATCTCCCAAAATGTGCCATTAAGGTTGATTTCCAAAAGGCGTACGACACGGTTGACTGGGACTTCTTGGAGCTCACTCTCTCGGCTTTTCGCTTTCCAGATTGGATTATTCGTCTGATCATGGTCTGTGTTCGCACTCCTAAGTACTCCATCTCTATTAATGGTGAATTGCATGGGTTTTTCCAAGGCGGCCGTGGCATCCGCCAAGGAGATCCTATGTCTCCTTACTTGTTTACTTTAGTTATGGAGGTATTTTCGGGAATTTTGAACTCGCAAACAGCTGCCAAAGAGTATAAGTATTTTTGGAGGTGTAAAGCTGTGAAGTTGTCTCACCTGTTTTTTGCAGATGATGTGTTCCTTTTTTGTCAGGCAGATTGGCCTTCTGTGGTAATGCTTAAAAGGGGTTTGGATACTTTCTCCTCCTGGAGCGGGCTTCTTCCGAACAAGAACAAGAGCGAGATCTTTCTCTCGGGCGGGCCTTTATCCCTGCGAAACACAATTTTGTTGACATTTGGCTTTCAAGAAGGGAAACTCTCGGTCCGCTATCTGGGTGTACCTATAATTTCTTCTAGATTGTGCAAAGCAGACTGCATCGTCTTGATAGATCGCATAACCGCCAGGGTCCAATCTTGGGCTCAACGTTTTCTATCCTTTGCAGGTAGGCTTCAGCTCATAAGGTCAGTTTTACACTCCATACAAACCTTTTGGGCTAGTGTCTTCTCCTTGCCTTCCTCGGTTCTAATGACCATTGAGCGCATCTTGAGACAATTCCTATGGAAGGGCACTACCCTGGGCCGGGGGGGGGGGGGTGCTAAGGTATCTTGGGATGACGTTTGTCTTCCCAAAGAAGAAGGTGGTTTAGCTATTCGAAAACTGAAGGATTGCAACAAAGCTTCAATGCTTAAGTATATTTGGATACTCTTTACCGATAAAGAATCCCTGTGGTGCCGATGGGTTCATTCAAATTTCTTAAATAAAGTGAATTTCTGGAATTCTTCCTGCCCCTCTCTTTGTTCTTGGGCATGGAAGAAAATACTACAACTCAGAAGGTTTTTTTGGCTCTCTTTCTTTTGGAAAATCGGTAATGGGCTTTCGGTTTCTCTTTGGCATGACCATTGGCTTCCTTGTGGCCCCCTGGACACTTTTATTCCGACCTCTATTATGGACAGTATAAATCTCCCTAACAATGCGGATGTGGCGGACTTGTTTTCTCCTACAGGATACACGCTAAAATCTCTTCTCCATAGTTGGGGCATTGTCCTCCCAAATTTATCCTTGGCTCCTGATCAATTCTCTTGGCGGTGTGATCCAACTGGTTTGTTCTCGGTTTCTTCTGGTTGGAGCACCATTAGAGCGAAAAGAGACTGTGTTCCATGGGCTTCTCTAGTCTGGAATAGTGCCATAGCTCCTCGGTACCAGTTCCTTCTTTGGCTTATTACTAAAAATCGCCTACCCACTCAAATGCTCCTCCTCTCTTATGGTAGAATTGATTACACAGTATGTGCTTTTTGCAATGCCCAACCAGATTCAATTGACCACCTTTTCTTTGAATGTCACAACTCCGCTACGCTTGCATACTTCTGGGCTTCTAGATGTAACCTTCCATGGAGGAGTAGAACTTGGATGGATACCATCTCTTGGGCGCTTAAGTTCTTAGCCGGAAAGGACTTTTATCATAGTATTGCTCGGTTCTCTTTTGCAGCTATGTGCTATATGATCTGGAAAAAGAGGAATTGCATCATTTTTCGTGGAGAATCCTTCGCTATCTCATATTTAAAGAATCACCTTATTAAGGCAGTCAAGGACCGAGCTCTTACCTTCAGAAATGTTCTTATGTCTCCAAAGAACAAGAGACTCCAGAAAGGTTGGGGTTTTGACCCTTCGGTTTTTGCTCAGTCGCCTGGTTCGTCCTAAGCGTCTAGTATGTGCCTTGTTTTGCTTTCTAGCCTTCTCTTAGGCTCTCTGTTTTTCGACCCTTTCCCTTTTGTATTTCTGAGGGTTGCTAGGTTTGTTGTTTGGCGCTTGGCCTTTGGTTTGGGCTGTTTAGCTTTGGTTCTCTTGCTTTGTGCTTGTTTGGCTTGTTTCTTGGCTCCCTTTCACTCTTTCTACTGTTACAGTTAGAGTGGAAGTTTTTGGTGCCATTTTTGTATACTGTTTCAAAGCTCTATTATAATTTCTTACCTTTTACCAAAAAAAAAAAAAACACTGCAAGGGTAACAAATCATGACGCCTGGAGTTCCACCTACAAATCCGATCAGATAAATCATCAACAACAACATTGTCGCCGTGGTATGTGATTTCAAATTTTGGGAATTTGAGAAATCTCTACTTGAGGCTCAAGGCTCACCAAAAAACGAGGGACCATGTGAGGCCGATGAGGCTGGAGCAGGCATTGGGGCTGCGGATGAGCTTGCATTACACCATGATGAGGACGAGGCAGGTCATGACGCTTGCTGGAGGCATCTGCTTCCCGCCCTCCCCGCCGCTGCCGGCTCCGCCGCCCCACGGCCTTCGGGTGCAGCTACGGAGCACTCCGTGTTCTCTCTCTCCTCGTCGCCCTCCCCGCCTTTCCCACCGAAGCTGAAGTCATCACCACCGTCCTAGCCCTCAGCTTCAGCAACCGCTTCACATCATCACCACAGCCATGAAACGTTCAAAATTTAATATTTAGAAATACAGAGGAAAGAAAAACTTGTAATGCGAACCGAACGAAAAATTACTAATTAAAAACAATTCTTCAAGAGCAGAAATTGTGTTGCCCCTGATAGCAAGATCAATTATTAAATTAACCGAGTTGATAACCAGTAACATAGCAAAAGGGGACTACCTTCATTATCGAACGATTACACGATGACATTACTTGATTCCACAGATCCCCATCAAACATACACAATTTTTACTGTTACTAACTTTTGATTGATCTAATCCAACATTTTAACATTTTAACACGATTGTTATTGCTTTTCCGAATGTGGCCCCTCATCAGCCCCGTCGATTCTCTATTTTGGTGCTCTGTTTTGCTTGATCGGGGTTTTTTAGTCTGTAAGAAAGCCAAATTTTTTTAGTTTTATCTTTTGCTTTTTGAAGTACATTTTTCTTTTCAACTTTTCTAATTAAAGCTAGAGGTGGCAAAGTCCTATATTTTAACTTTTATTTGTTAAGTTCGGTGAAATATAAGTTGCCTAAATTTAAAACATGGGTTTAAACGAGCCTAATAAAATAAAGCCCGATTAATGATGGATCTAATGGTTTTGTAAAGAACCCAATTCCAACCCATTTAATGAAAGGGCAATGCCCTTTATGCTGCTCGAGCTCTTCCACTTCTGGTTGCCTGCGGATCGGTGCTTGTGTCGACTTCACAAGTACCTCATGGCTCAACCTAGAATCACGGTGTCCATGTCCAAGTCCCCAAGTGGTTGACATCCATCCGTGGTCTGTCGAGGCAAGCCTAGGTCAATCGAGGCTGGACCCAATTATTGGACGGCCGAGTCCATAGAGGCCAAACCCTTATCTCTCAAGTCAAGGCCTGAGGCCCTAATGCCCATACCCAAGTCCTTGGCAGCCATGCTTAGGTACCCAATTTTCTTGCCCTGGTAGTGGCATTCAACTTGGGTCCATCAAGGCTAGGCCTCGGTCCCTCAAGGTCGAGCCGAGACCTTGATGCCCATGCCCGAGTCCCTTGAAACTGGTTTTGAAGTCTCTTTTTAAAAAGGAAAAAAAGAAAAAGAAAAAGGAATAAGTGCTTTATAAGTCCTAATGCTCGTTATGACAGTATAATTGAATCTAAAACTTTCAAAAAGTTCAATTAATTTCTAAAACTTGTCAAATTTGTGCAATTACATCCTCCCAATAATTCCAAACAACTTGACCAACAAAAAATATTGTTGCAATTTTTTTTTTATTATTTATCTCTCTTGTGTGCCAATGACGTGGCTAAAACATGAAACACAAGGCCAAAATGACGTTGTTTTGGTCTAAATCTAATTTTTTAATTCCCTTGCCTAAGTTTCCTTTTCTTTAATTTCTTTAAAATTTTATTTTTAATATAGCTTAAATAAAATTTATATTTCAAACATCAGATTCGGATTAAAACAACATCGTTTAATCATGTCAGCACCACATAGGTAGATCAAATTATAAATAAAAAATAAAAAGCCACATTAACATTATTTGTTAGTTAAATTGGATAGAGTTAATAAAAGTACTTTATTGTACCAAGACTTAATATCACTTTTTGAAAAGACTTGATTGCACTTTCGTCACAATTTTTTGAACTTCTGGTGCACATATTCTAAAGAAAAAAAAAATTGCACACATCAAGAATCGAACCATAATTATTAATATGAACAAGCAACAACATGACCCCTTCATCAATATATGTTATAATGAAATGTTGTTGCTTTCATATTTTAAAATTAAAAAAAAAAAATCGAATAATACGGGCCTCAAAACCAACTTGTCCCCAGTTCTAAAGTTTCTTTGTTTTTGTCCGTCAGTGCCGTACTCACCCATGTCTCCATATTGCTCGTGTGCCCTGCGATGTCCCAGTCCACGACCTAACACAAGGACCTAAGCTCCCTCATCTCGGCGAGCCAGTTCATGGAGTCACCGAATTCTTCATAAGCAACAAATTTAACAAGAAAAATTACTAAGAATTAAAACTTGGGTCGGATTTGGGCCGTTAAAATTATATTTGCATTAAAAACAGGGCGATTTGAGTTAAGCTACTTTCAATGTGACTCGACCCACTCCTTTGAGGGCCTAATTAAAGCTTCTCTGAATGGCGTGGGTCTCATCCAGACTCTTTCTCATGTACCTGTAGGCTGTCGTACGTTTGTGGATTCGTCCAATTGCGAGTATAGTTTTTATTTGTCGGAGTCCAAGGCATTTCCCCTTTAAATCTCGTGCCGAATTTTGTAGCCGACACGACCAAGTGATGTGACTCCTCACGATTAAAATTTCCCAAACTTGGCATTAGAAAACTTGTTTCGTGAGCAATGGTATAAAGATTTTTCATCAGCAGCTTCCTACCATTTCTGCCGCTAGAACCTTAGGAAACCGCGCGTGCGCGAAGCTTCGTCACACGCCCTCCCCCACAAGGATTGGCAGACACACACCATTCTTAAAAAAATGTTTTCTTGCGTATTGGAAATTAAATTAAATTAAATTAAATTAAGTAATTTAAAAATGGAAGATGGCGTCACCCATGAAGGGATTTCCAATTTCAGGGTGACAAGATAGTGAGATACGCATCGGCATCTTTGATCGCCCTGATGTACGTGAGAAGAAGTTCTCGTACGCAAAGCAAAAAAAAAAAAGGTACTTTTGCGGCCGGGTCTGATCAGGAAACTGCGAAAAAATTTTAAGAAGGAAAATAAAAAGAAATAATTCTCTTGTCAAACATCAATACTCGAATTTTTTTTTTTTTTTTATTTAGGTGATCATTTAAATCTAACATGACAGCATATATGCAGTCTTAATGATCATTATGGAAGTTTAATTATGGTCACCGGCATAAATTTAGAAGTATTGGTGAGACGGAAAAGAAAAATTTAAGGTATTGATGTTTCAAGGAGAAAAGTTTTCTCCCTTTTTCTTTTTCTTTTTTGAGGGATTATCCCAAATCAAAAGGAAGGAGATGAATATACCAGTTTTCACAACAAATAATACATACAAAGCAAACTATATATTATGGAGAGAAAACTCAAATATGACACGACATTGTTCAATACGGTTTAGCCATATGTTGAATAGCAATTCTTTGGATTATAAAAGCAAAACTACGATTTTGATACCACCGCCCGTGGTGATGCTATTGGCTTCGAGGCTCTCTCCCTCTCATGAAAGGAAGAAGTTCGAATCCCAGAAGCGTCGCATTCACACGACTCACCCGTGACTGGATCTGTGGTGGTGGCTCAGTCCGTTGGGGTTTACGCCACCGACTGCTTAACTATACGGTAGTTCCCAGGTCACAAAAAAAAAAAAAAAAAAAACTACAATTTCGAGTCTTGTTTGGAATATGCCACTGTGACCCAACATATTCCAAACATCGATAATTCTCTCATGGAACATCAATACCCAAAAATACTTTTTTTCCAAGTGATCGTTAAAAATTTGACATGACGGCATATGTGTGTCCTGCTGGTCATTATGGAAGTTTAATGCAATATATGGATCACCGGAACGAATTTAGGAGTATTGGTGAGATAGAAAAAAAAAAATTAAGGAATTGATGTTCCATGGAAAAAAGTTCCTTTTGTTTTTTTTTTTTTTTTTTTTTTGGGTGGGATTATTCCAAATCAAAAGGAAGGAAATGAATATACCAGTTTTCGCAACAAATAATACATACAAGGCAAACTACAAATTATGGAGAGAAAACACAAGTGTGACACGACATGGCTCAATATAGTTTGGCCATATGTTGCAGTAATTCCTCATATTATAAAAGCAAAACTATGATTCTGAGTCTTGTTTGGAATATGCCACAATGACCCGGGATATTCCAAGTATCAATAATTCTCTCGTGGAATACCAATACTGGAAAATACCTTTTTTATCCAGGTAATACTTTTTTTTTTCCAAGTGATCGTTAAAAATTTGACGTGACGGCATATGTGTGTCTTACTGGTCATTATGGAAGTTTAATGCAAGATATGGATCGCCAGAACGAATTTAGGAGTATTGGTGAGATAGACAAAAAAATTAAGGAATTGATGTTCCATGGAAAAAAGTTCCTTTTGTTTTTTTTTGGTGGGATTATTCCAAATCAAAAGGAATGAGATGAATATACTAGTTTTCGCAACAAATAATACATACAAGGCAAACTACAAATTATGGAGAGAAATCACAAGTGTGACACGACATGGCTCAGTATAGTTTGGCCATATGTTACAGTAATTCCTCATATTATAAAAGCAAAACTATGATTCTGGGTCTTGTTTGGAATATGCCACAATGACCCGGGATATTCCAAGTATCAATAATTCTCTTGTGGAATACCAATACTGGAAAATACCTTTTTTTATCCAGGTAATACTTTTTTTCCAAGTGATCGTTAAAAATTTGACGTGACGGCATATGTGTGTCTTACTGGTCATTATGGAAGTTTAATGCAAGATATGGATCACCGGAATGAATTTAGGAGTATTTGTGAGATATAAAAAAAAAAATTAAGGAATTGATGTTCCATGGAAAAAAGTTCCTTTTGTTTTTTTTTTTTTTTGGTGGGATTATTCCAAATCAAAAGGAATGAGATGAATATACTAGTTTTCACAACAAATAATACATACAAGGCAAACTACAAATTATGGAGAGAAAACACAAGTGCGACATGACATGGCTCAATATAGTTTGGCCATATGTTGCAGAGTAATTCCTCATATTATAAAAGCAAAACTATGATTCTGAGTCTTGTTTGGAATATGCCACAATGACCCGGGATATTCCAAGTATCAATAATTCTCTTGTGGAATACCAATACTGGAAAATACCTTTTTTATCCAGGTGGTTGTTAAAAATCTAATGTGACAGCATATGTATAGTCTTAATGATCATTATGGAAGTTTAATGTAAGATATGGATCACCAGCACAACAATTCCTTGGATTATAGCGACACTACCATTCCGAGTCTTGTTTCGAATATGCCACCATGACCCGGCACAAGCACAAGCAAGAGCACGAGCACGGTTGGGCCGAGCCCTGTTTTCTAATTAGCTTTAAAAATCTATCTTTTTTAATAAAAACCCAAAATCTAGCGATGATTAGTTGAATATGTAAATTGCGATAAACAATTAGAAAATAGAACAATACTTTACGATAACCAAGACAGTACATCAAATATATAAAAAAATAAAAAATAAACAAGCGTATTAGTTTATTAATAATATTTGAGATTTGATATTCCGCAACTATATTTCGCCGGTCGGGCCGTGCCTGGGAAATGAGAATAGGAAATTGTGAAAAAAATTGAGAATGAAAATCAAAAGAAATAATTCTCTCGTGGAACATCAATACCCCAAAATACTTTTTTTTTTTGTTTAAGTGATCATTAAAAGTTTGAGGGAAAATTCCAAATAAGGATCCAAAGTGAATCTATTTTCTCAAATAAAAACCAAAAGTGAACTTTGTGTCAAATAAAAACCCGAAGTGAACCAATTGTTTCAAAGAATGACGTGAAGTGAATTTTATGTTAAATAAAGATCCGAAGTGATCAAGTTATATGTATTAAGGACTTTAGCTTGCCAGCAGACATTTTCCATCGATTAAAATATGAGCAATTTTGTCAGAAATTTGTGATTGGAAAAAAAATGGAAAACTCTAAATTAATTAAGTTTAGGATATTTCATTTAGATGTTTACGTTTTCTTCTTTCTTCTCCCTCTCTGTTCCTCAAGCAAATTGCTACCCGGTCGTCATCGTGACTTGATTCTTGTCGCTCCTCGCCTTGCTCGACCAACGAAGAATTTGGGTCTCCGCAAACAAAGAAAGAAGCATATGGTTTTCTTCTTGTTTTTTAATTTGTGCGTCAACCGATGGAGAATTTGGGGTCTCCGCAAACAAAGAAAGAAGCATATGGTTTCTTCTTGTGTTTTTAATTCATGCCTCAACCGACGGAGAATTTAGGTCTTCGACTTTGCGGAGGATGGGTACAAGAAATGGGGAGAACTTCAGTCTTTGACTTTGCAGAGAACGGGTACATGGAACAGGGAGACCGTAGAAAACCTAGGTTTTTTTTTTTTTTTTTTTTTTTTTTTTTTTTTTTTTCTATTTTAGAATTTGTTGAATTTCCTTATATTTTTTTTGGACAAAATTGCACAAATTCCAATTGTTAGAAATGTCACATGCTTGATGGCCAGTGAATATTTGGCTAACCAGTAAGCTCGGGTTCTTATTTGAAATTGATTTAACCACTTTGGGTCTTTATTTGAGACAATGGATCCACTTCAGGTTTTTATCTAACACAAAGTTAATTTCGGGTTCTTATTTGAGAAAATTAGTCAACTTCGGATCCTTATTTGGAATTTTCCCAAAGTCTGACGTGATAGCATATATGCGGTCTTAATGATCATTATGGAAGTTTAATGCAAGATATGGATCACCGGCATACATTTAGGAGTATTAGTGAGAAGGAAAAAAAAAATTAAGGTATAGATATTCCTTGGATTATAAAAGTGAAACTATGATTCCGAGCCTTGTTTGGAATATGCCACAGTGACCTAGCACGAGCACAAGCATAGTCACAATGGGGCCGAGCCCTATTTTCTAATTAACTTTAAAAATTTATCTTTTTCAATAAAAACCCAAAATCTAGTGATGATTAGTCGAATATGTAAATTTCGACAAACAATTAACAATTGAAAATAGAATAATACTTGATGATAACTAAGACAGTTCATCAAACATAAAAAATCCAAGCGTACTAGTATATTAATAATACTGGAAATTTGATATTCCGCAACTATATTTCGTTGGTCTGGCCGTGTCCGCGCATGGGCCCGCCCACGTCGGGCCATGCCGTGGCCGGGGCCAGCCCAGTGGCCGCAGGTGGTGTCGCTCTCATTGTGAATGAATCACGACAAGAACTCTACTGAAGTCTACATGCTTATAAAATTATTGGGACATTTCCCGGCGGACATTTCGGATCAAATAAGATTTTGCAGTGACAATGAACGTTATTGTCACGTGACAGAATTCCTTGCCTAGCGACGACCTTGAAATTAAATTATCTATATTTCAAGTATCTTTGTCCTTTGTCAAATCTGATTTTTTTTTTTGCCCACCTTGATCCTTTTCGCCCTAGACGTAATTCCGTGGACTTTGACACCGAAATTTTATGGAAAAGAAGTCGAAAAAGCATTCCTAATAAACAAGAACCCTCTTCCCACGAAATTTATAACTTACCGCGCAAGAAATGGGTGAAGATTGGACACAAGTGTCCAAAAACTATAAAATAAGACTAGAGCTGCTAGTTGGGATGAGCCGTTTCAAATACTGCACATGTTCCACCTGAAATTTGAAATGAATTTCTCATTTTCTAAAATATGAAATCTACCCTATCATAAATTCTATGATCTACTCAGCTTCCATATGCATTATTAATCAAACGATTATAATGAATTATTACATTTAATAACCACCACTTGCTGTTAGAATTCATTGACTATAACATATATTTAGACACACACAAAAATATGAAACATTAACAAAATAAATATCTCAATCATAAAATGAAAATTCAAACTAGTGATTCCAAATTATACACTCAACATCAAATACCATATAATACCATAGAATTGTGCGAAGATATAAACCAAGAAGAATATAATAACTTATTCTAGATTCTAAATTATAGGTTTTGAATTCCACTAATTTAAAACTCGGAACCTATCTGTTGAGCCAGTTCCTCAATTTTTGAAACTTGGAACTTATTATGCATATCTTAGAACTTGGAATCATACGGGTTCCCATCGATCCAATTCTTAAGTTTCAGATTCTATCCTAAAGTCATGGTCACCCCCTACTTGCTAGGTTGAATTTTACCTCAATTTTTTTTCCTTTCATAGACCACTATAATTTAATGGCAACTTGAAGCATGTATAACCTTCAGGGATGCGAGGCGCATCGTATGGGTGTGCTGCGTGCGGGCGATACTGTGTATATGTTCGGTTATGCAAAAGGTGAGGCCGTCTGCGTCTCCCCCCTTTGGTGTGCCCTAGTCAGTCATGTATGCATTACATTCGTCTTTCAAGCCAGGTACTTTAATCTCACCGATCACTTGAGCATCAGTGCCTAGTTTATCACTACTCAGAAAAAAAAATAATAATAATGAAAATTCGAGTTGTCCGTCAAAAGCCTGCGGAGATAAAAAGTAAAATACAAAAAATTCTAATTATTACCTATCTAAATTGTTACATATGATGAAATTGATTCGGGCATATGGATTTTCCAGTTTGGTGAGAGTGTGTATAAATAACATGAAGAAAGTCAAGAGGGGAGGGGAATATAAAATAAGGATCTTTCGATGTATAAATTTAGGTGGTAGAATGGTCGTGGATCTATCTATAACTCAAATTAATGTCTAAATGAAGGTGGCAAGAAGTATAGATTGTCTAAACTCTCACAGAATAGGTTGCAATGTGTATGAAAGAGTACTCATTTTCGATTTCTCTTTAATCATGATCAAGGTTGTCTACACTTGAAATTGACATTCCATACTTAGCAAAGAAAACCTTAGCTCTAATTTATTACCACTTCATCGCTCTCCTGAACTTGGTCCAAACCCATTCGCCACCGCGCTAAACACCCTTCGCCTACGGCGTAGTATGCCAGAGAAATGTCCACGGACTAGGGTCACATGTACTAGCAGGCCTTCACCTACAACCCCATTTGCCTTTTGATCCTAAGCGATACAATTGAAGGTTGCTGTGGATCACTCGATTACTTTCAAACTCTCTAGAGTCCCTTGCGTCCCCTAGAGAATCTCGAAGTTAACTGAGGAAATTGACGACTTAGTTATTGGCCTGTTCGAGTGCAAAAATTGAAATATGTGGGTATACATGTTGAATATATTAAAATGGTGCAACAGTAGTGAACCTAGAAATGAGTAATGTAATTACAATATGTATTGATTTGTGTTTTGCGCAAGGAATAATTATACAAATGGTCCATGAACTTTAGATCCGATAGATAATGTCGTTTTTAGACTTTTTATTTGTTCAATATAATTTTTAAATTTTTAGAAGATATTCAACCTAATCTTTGATCTATATAAAAATCGAACTATATAAGAATGTTACTTAAATTATTAAAAGGACATTGGTGAATATTTTTATATAATTCATGCAAAAAAGTTTAAAAATCATACTGAAAAAATTAGAAATTAATAGAGCAATTTGCATATTTGCGTCAAAATTTAAAAGTCATTTATTATTTTTTGTTTGTGTGTATATATGACCAGGCTGACACCCTAGACTAGCCCATCATCTGCCCACACAAGCACTCCAATTTCCAAAGTAAACGCCTCACGAATGGAAGCTTGTCATTTCCCTGAGCTGATCCCGGGTTTGCCGGACGAACTCAGCCTCGAGTGCCTCTCACGGCTGCCCCACACCGCCCAGCGAGCCGCTTCCGCCGTCTGCCGGCGGTGGCGCCACCTCCTCCGCAGCCGGGATTTCTACCACCTACGGCGGAAGCTCGGGCGCACCCACAAGCTCGCCTGCCTCGCACAGGCCCTCCCGAGCCAGCTCCCGCCGGGCGGGCATAAGCCGGTCGGACCGCCCCGCTACGCCATCACCGTCTTCGACCCGGAGACCGGGGCCTGGGACCTGCTCGACCCGGTTCCGGACTACCCGGACGGGCTGCCGCTGTTCTGCCACCTCGCGAGCTGCGACGGCGAGCTAATGGCCCTCGGGGGGTGGGACCCGGCGACCTACGAGCCGGTGGCCGACGTCTTCGTGTACGACTTCGCGGCGCGGCGGTGGCGGCGGGGCGCGGCGATGCCCCGGCGGGCCTCCTTCTTCGCCGTGGGCGCGCACGGCGGGCGCGTCTACGTGGCCGGGGGGCACGACGAGGGCAAGAACGCGCTGAGGTCGGCGTGGGCGTACGACGTGGGGCGGGGCGAGTGGGAGGAGCTGCCCCCGATGAGCCGCGGCCGGGACGAGTGCGAGGGGGTGGTGGCGGCCGGGGGGCGGTCCTTCTGGGTGGTCAGCGGGTACGGGACGGAGGACCAGGGCCGGTTCGAGGGGAGCGCGGAGGTGTACGACTTCGGAGCCGGGGAGTGGCGGCGGGCGGAGGGGGTGTGGCCGCCGGGGCGGTGCCCGAGCTCGCGCGTCGGCGCGGGGAGGGACGGGCGGCTGTTCGACTGGGCCGGGTTGGACCCGGCGGTCCGGGCCGGGACGTGCCGGGTCGAGCTGGGGGGAGGGCGGACCCTGGTGGCGGGGGCGGAGTACGAGGGGGGGCGGCAGGGGTTCTACATGGCGGAGGGGCAGAACGGGAAATTGGAGAGGATCGACGTGCCGGACGACTTCTCCGGGTTCGCCCGGACCGGGTGCTGCGTTGAAGTCTAAAGCAGGGAAAAAGGAGATCCTTCCCAAATATCGGAACGGGCGATTTTATGTTCGGTGCGTGCGGTTTTGGTCACCGTCTGAATTGAGATATTTTCGCCTGTTTCCTTTTTTTGGTGCTTTTGTCTTTTCTTTTCGTTTTTGAGAAACGTCTGGAGATGGGATTTTGCTTGTGTACGGTTGTAGATACGGTTTGTCTTTCAGCCAAAGCCGGGAAACACGCCCAGTTTGATCATTTCTTTCCTGAGTTTCTGATGATGATGCCTGAAGGTGTTGTGTACAAGCTTGAGCAATGTAATTATGTGTGCTAAGCACCTTTTCTTTCTTAATAAGATTGTGTTTGGGACAAAGGATCCTATGTAGATGGGTTATACGCGAATTTAGTTCGGATGGAAACCTAGACGATCCACCCCGGTTCTTTGTGTTTACTCAGCAGTACTCGTCACAATGATCGAGGCAAGTTCCTTTTTTTTTTTTGGTCGAGATTGAGGCAAATTCTATTTGGTGATTTTTTTCACCTTCATTCAATGATGTCTGTTTTCAATCCAATCCGATTCTTTGTGTTAGCAAAAGGTCAGGTGCACATTAATTATCCAAACTCACCTATCATATAAAGAAATATAAATTATTCAAGTCTTTAAGTCGGGTTTTTTTTTTTTTTCCTCTGAATGTCTTGATCCACACCCGTTGAAGAAGTTTTCGACCCTTACGGCTTAGGCGGGCTCAAGGGTTACAAGACCCATGATCAGGTCATATGATTCCATTAATTTAAGGTGTTCAATACCATATTAAATTCAATGATCATGTCATATGATTCCATTAATTTAAGGTGTTCAATACAATATTATACTTATAAACTATAAGAAGCAAAAGATAAGCCAAAAAGTAAGAGTACAACTTGCTCCAATATTATACTTATACCGGTATCCAAATTTAAGGCGTATTTGGGACGGGTTATGTCTTGAACCTATCCCATCAACCGTCTATTATTTCCCAAACTAGCTACCCATTTTAACATAATAGCTCAAACCAGGCCCGCTTCCCCTAAGTAGTCAAGTCCCATCTACTTCACCTCGTTAACAAAGATGGTGCTCTTATCAAACATACCGAGAAATCTATACAGTGCTTGTTTCGTAAGAAGAAGAACACCCAATAGCCTTGTGCCATCTTTTCTCCCATCTATCAATGAGGTGGAGGCTTACTTGACATTCAACTACTTTAAGTACGTTAAAAATAAAGTTGACGAAGACACCATCCACGTTCTGAAGTGGCGGAAGAAAATAGCTTGGCATATTTCGGTTTTTTCCACCGTCGCTCGGGACTTATTGTCATCACCGGTGTTTAGGATATTGACAAAGTCTGTGGTTAATACTAGCCGATAGATTATGGAGAACAATTAATGTAGTTTGATCACGCAATTTCTCAATTCGACGTTTTTCACTGAGTTTTTAGCCTTTCGTGGATAAAAATGGGCCCTAATTGGCCGGCTGGCACGTCTTTTAGCCTTTCCTGGGTAAAAAACAGGCCCCCAATCAGCCCAGCCGGCACGTGGGTAGGCGGGGCCGCCCGATGGCTAGCGCTTTCACCTCTCGTCGGCACTATCTTGTAGCCGCCGGTCACTTTCTTCCGCACTCCTCCGCTCCAATAATGCCACAACCAAAACGTTGAAAAGAACACGCGTAGCGAGGGAGGTTTCCGCATGGCAACAAAGACAGAATGCGACGACGAGGATGGTCCCTAATGCGATTTCCCGCACGTCCCCGTCATTCGTTTCGTCTTCCAATCACGGTCACACCGAGCACGCGGGAACAGTTCGGCTATACGGGCATCGATGATTCAAATCTCGAACGGCCTAAACGTGAGTCGTCGAAGGTCGATGGCTTGGTGGGTCGGGTCCATCACGGTGCGTCGTCTATGAACATATGGAGGATGCTTCATGAACATGTGCGTTGTTTACCGGAAAGTTTCTGAATCTTTCGTTTTCGTCTTTGATTTTTACGAACATGCGGATGATACTTCATGGAAAGTGAACTTGATCGTGAGTGTCTGCCCACGAATCATGCCTTGTTCAAATGATGTTTTGGTAGGGTGACTGTGCTGCAACAAACTGCTTTACTCATGTGACGTGGAATTAATAAGTATCCTGAGCACTCCCTTAACAAAACTCTGCGAGGAAAAACTTCACACCCAAATCAACTTCAACTCGATTCCCAAACAACATGATGTCATTATTATTGAAAAGACGAGTGTTCTGAATTTCAACCGGATGGTGCTTCTTATTCCAACTATTAATTGTCACAGATTTCCTTCAACCCAATTTATATCTCACAAGCAGGAAGTTGGAATCTAGAATCGGAACCTGCACATCGACAGTCGCAGCAAGAATATGGGACGATACTTCCCAGTTGCCTCTACAGCTTACTCTGCGCAAAGAGCTGTTGTCGCATCTGATCCCTCAACACTCTCCTCAGTAGCTTGTTAGAAGCCGTTCGAGGGAACTCGGCGACAATCTTGACAGAGCTTACCTGTCAATCAATTGAGACATTCCAGTTAGCGATCCTCGTGCATGTTCAGATGAAACAAATGCGTTGGACCAAAGATTAGAGATAATCTTCCGATTGTTGAATTCTTCTTTCGTCATATTCAATTTTTAACAATAACGTCGTGACCATTCATTGAGTTCAACCTTAATTTTTACTTCACAAAAAGCAAACCATGAGCAGCTTCAAAATGCACTGATGCATCAGCATTTACATCTCAAGGATCAAACCTTGAACAAAGGGTTGAGGTTTCGCTGGATGGCTTTCGAGAATTTCATCTTCAGATCATTCGGCTCAGCATTGCACCCCTTCTTGAGCACCACAAGGACGACCAACTGTTCTGGACCGCCGGTGGGTGGTGCTAGACCTATTGCAGCAGTCTCTAGTATAGATTCATCTGCTCTATCACAGACCCGCTCAATCTCAACAGAACTAGTCTGCAATACCAAGGTCCACATTAGAAGGGGAAAACAAATTCATAGACCCATAAAACAGCATAAGTAAGTTTTAGGTGAAAGCTGTAACATTCTTTTGACCCAGGAGAACCATATCAGAGCTTGTAGCTACTTTGCCTTCCACCACTATACCACATATAGCCGGCATATCGAATTTAGTACAACAGCAAAGTTCTTAAGTACTTTCAGACGTCTTTATAAAGAGTGAAATTTGAAGCGTCGTACCTTAATGCCACCAAGGTTCATTGTATCATCGGCCCTCCCATGTACGATATAGTACCCTCCAACAGTTCTCTTAATGATGTCTCCATGTCTCCTCAGTTGCTGCAAGTTCGTTTGAATTTTTCAGGCCATGTTTCTTCCATCAAACTACTAAGTTTACTAAGCATAAATTTCCAGTAGCAACAAAACATCCGTATCCAGAGAACGAAAATGGAATGAGTAACCCGTGAGTATTCCACGAATTAACATGGCATACCACCCCTTTGTATGTTGGCATTCCCTTGAAGTAAACTTCTTCATGATCAGCATTGAGCAGCCTATCAGTTGCACCCATGTAAACAGGTAACAGTCCCACTTCGCCAACACAAGGTTGATCATCTGGCTGTGCGCAGTGAGACAGGAAATTAGTTATGTACCATAGAGGGATTGATTGATTTGTTAAAATATGTTATTCCTACAATTTATCATCTGAAGCAGTTTCCAGCAGCCCTGTGGAACACGCAATTAAGACTACTCGGTGAAAAGCCATGATTTGTGAAATACCCATGTCCACGCCCTGAGAAATTTGTTTGAGTACTACAGTAAAGAGCTAAATGAGATGGTCTTAGACTAAATTCAATTAGCTTCTTCTAAGGCTTATAAACACTGTTGGTGCGCATCCTCAACAGAGAACCTCCTTTACTAGAGAGAATCTTACTTGAGGGGCTCCATGGTCGTCCAGGATGACAAAGCCAGTTGTCATGGAAGCATTGCTAAATGCTCCAAAAGCTTGAGGCTGCAGATGATTTCCTTGAATGTAAGATGATGCGAGCTCCGTGCCGCCACAACACTCTATAACGGGGCTATAGAAGGACTTGGAAGAAAGCCAGAGGTCATCGTCGACATTGGATGTTTCCCCTGCGGAGCCAAATGACCTGAACCACCATTCATAATCTCGTTACTTCTTTACAAAACATCTTCATGATCATGTGACCAATTTGATGAAAAGAAGAAAGAAAACCTGATCTTTGTCCAATCGAGTCCTTCCATACACTGTGCGCTCTTCCATGTTTTTACTAAGCTTGGTACTGTGCCCAAAATGGTCACTCCTGCATCCTGAAATAGATGCAGGAACAGGAGAGAAGTCTGGTTAACAACTTTATAAGTGCCGTCTGTCAGTGCCCAACTACAAGAATCGATACAAAGCTGCTAGAATTGCCTATAAAAGCTGGCGTTTACCGCGCATTGCACTGCTGTTATACAAAAATATAATTAAAAATGGAGTATGAAATATTTTAGCATTGATATAACATTATTATTACAAAATCATGCATGCTAAGATAACAAAATCTAGTCTGCAACAATTTAGCTTGGCCTTGTATATGTTTCCCCATGATAGGAGAAAACAAAGGAAAAGGGGTGATCCGTGCAAAGTAAAAAGTAAACTGCATGGACTGCAGGGCTCACCTGAACAAATTTTCCGAAATCACGTCCTAGTGGAGATCCATGGTAAAGAGCGAGAGTTGCACCAGCTAGAAAGCAAGAGTAGAGTACAATCGGGCCCACGACCCACCCTAAGTTTGTAGGCCAGCAGAACACATCTCCAGCCTGAATATTTATATAAGCCCACGAATCAGCACTGCATCGGATAGGCGAGAGTTGAGTCCAGGGTATCGCTTTTGGTTCTCCTAATTATTCGCAGGAAGGAATTACATCACAGAATTCTCAAAGTTAGGTGTAAACAAGGCGCTATCTTCAACTTACACTACCTGTCGTTCCGGAAGAAAAGAGGATATTTGTCACAGAGTCGGCGCTTTGGTAAAAGGCTGGGTAATAATGCCTTCTGCAGAAAGTAACAGAAATCACACTTTGTGCATGTCACATCTTCTCAACCGACGATCACAAGTTCATGACGACTCAGAAGACTTTTGAAATAGGGATGATGTTATTTAAAAACTTCAAGGATAGCTAACAATAGCTTTTCTTGTCGACCTGCATACTCTTTTTGTGGAAATACTGGGCAATGCAAATGTTGGTGATACCTTGGAACATGATCCACTTGTGAAAGAAAAGGTTTCCATGACATGTCTTGCTCTCTCAACTTCACGCCCACGCTATCTCCAGCCACAGGAAGCACGATCGCTTTCATTGGATTAGCTTCCACAACTCGACTGCAAGGGTGGAGAAGAACACCCGCTGTTATTTCGTTAACAGAATATCCGCCCTCTAGTACTCTCTCTAGGGGACTTGAACAGTAAAGTACGGGTAAATTTACACAAGATAAGAACTTAATGTCAGAGTAAAGCCAAATATGACAAGTGAGATGATATGACAGCTAAAACTTGTAAGGGAAAAGATGGCACGAGACTGTCAGACACGCTCGATCCGTTTCTCCTCCATTTTCATCTTTTTTTATGCAATGGGTTCATTATCAAGAGAAAAGTCGCTACAAAGAAGAAATGAAGTGACCGATTTACCTATACAATGGAAACTTCCGGCCTCCTCTTTGTATAAAATCCTGAAACATATGAAGAATAATTTATAGTTCCTGTAGTATTGCAATTAACTCATAGAAGAAGCATGAAATTTCGTGCGAGCTGAAAATTTTATCTGAAGCCTGCTTAAATAATACAGAAAAAACTTGAACCAGCAACCACTTGAAGGAAATAAAACTTAATTTAGGTGATACATTGACAAGTGAAAGCAAGCTTTTGGCTTAAAGACTGATAAAGCAATAGGGTCACATATTAATACCAACAGAATATTAAAGAGATTCCCACGTTTAAGTCATGCATTTCTGTAATCAAATCTCCTATATAAATATCAATAGGTGTAACTTCGTTGATAGGTGTAACTTTGTCATATGCTATAACCACTTCCCTCTGCTTCAGCTCTTGTTAAAGTTGACATCTCAGAACTCAGAAGTTCCAAGCAAAGTTACAGCATTTACAGACGGCTTGACAACTCACAAGAATGAGAGGTCACCTGAGTAAAGATTCCTTTTGCCTTGGAAATGTGCAGACGGCTTGCAATTTCCTTGGGTGCGAAACTGTCAGCTATTGATACAACAACAAATCCGCCAAGTACTATTGCCAAATATATGATAACAGCATGGACCGTCATTGGCATGTCGATTGCAATCGCGTCTCCCTTTGAGAATGTCGCGTCCAGAGCATTTGCCACCAACCTGCTTGTATTTCTATTTCTGTTAGGAGCAGCAAAGTGAAAATGGACCGGCAAGTTTTACTAGTTTACAAAGAGCAATAGTTCAACCGAGGTCAGTGGCGCGAGGATAGTGGAGGCAATCTACTTGATTGGAAAAGTTTTCGAATCTAGTAATGTGGTTATTGCAGTCTCGTCATTGTCAAGCACAATGCTAAAAAAAGAACAGGAAAATGATTTGAAAAGTAAGGAGAAACCAATGGAGCCGGCATTTTTTGAAGATTTGAAATTATGTCACATTTCACATTGATTATGTATACAACTCCGAATAGGCACACAAAATTTGAAGATACACCTCCAAGTGCTGAGCAAATTCATTTTACCAAAGTTCTCGGACAATGAAATTACATCATCGAGGCTGTGTGAGCACTCGCCTGAGTTTGATTGTCTGGGTAGAAGTGCAATGTGCTTCAACAATTAGCATTTTGGGACAGGCATTGATTCCAAAACCATGATTTGATTTCATCGTCTGAGAACTTAGATAAAAGGTAAGCGTGGCTTTTTGCAAACATCAACCTCTCACAGGAGCAAAATTATGCTAGCATCAGAGGAAGAAGAGCATACATTACTTGTTCTCGAAGCTCTTTGAGTGTCATACGGTTAACATTCATGTGATCATAGCCTTCATCTCTCCATACTAAGGCTATGCTGTCATCCCCTCTCCTCTGTTGCTGTGAGGGCAATAAACAGCATTCAGCTATGTTGAATACCGCCCCCGGAAGCCACGTACCCCGGGGCTTTGATTTGTCACTGGTGTCGAGAATGCAGCTTGGGGGACAGTGAAATGAAAGTGAGAGTTCATTAAGAGCTATCGACCAGTAGACCTGGAATCAGTAAGAATCCGATAAACTATGAGCATAGAAAGTCGCTAGGAGCCATGGAAATTTCTCAGTGGAGAACAAATTAAGTGGGCTCTTTCCAGTACACAGAAACCGACTTACATCAGGATGCTCCACGGAGAATTTCTGAAAAAGGCTAAAGCTCGTTATGGGATCCTTGTATGAGGACCCCAGAAGCTTTCTGCCATGCGATTCCATGAGGCGTCCCAAGTTTGTTTGTTTTGATTGGGACCTGTCAAGAAAGGAATACTGGATCGGTTTAGATTTGAACACAAAATGATTAAATTCACAGACAATTCCGAGAGCCACGCATGAAAAGATTTGTAGCAAAATATTCACCACAACCTCAGCCAATCATACATATTTTAACTCTGCAAATGGCACAAGAGTCATCTGGAAGGATTTGAACAGAAAAAGGAATCAGTCCTGATTCACAACTAGCAACATTCATCTATTTCCCCTAGACAGAAATGTTATAAATTAAGGCCAATCGCATCATTTACGGTCGCTACGTGCAAAATACGGACCATCACCTTTTTCACCAGTGGTTCGATGAATTCACATTTGCCAACCAGGCCACCGACCCACTCCACGTAAACTCGCTGTCCCTTTTCCTTCTTATACATTCTCCCTTGCCTCCTTAAGAGTGTGTCCAGGCTCATTCTACTTCTATCAACCAAGTAACCGCCATTCCAAGAAAATGCGCCAAGCACCACCGAAAGCACATTTTCAGACACTATCTTTCAACATTGATCCTACATCGTCCATGCAAAGAACCCAACAAAGACAAAAGGAACAAAAAGAATCCGCAAAATGGCTAACGGAATGATAAGAAACAGAGAACGGCGAAATGAGCTGCAAGAGAAGGCTTCTTACAGAGAAGGGAACCAGTAGAGAGGAGGGCCCCGAGCGGAGGCGTCCCAACCGGAGTACACCGAGTAGTACACCAGCTGATGCACCCGGTGTGGGTGCGACGGCTTCAACGCCTTGGCGCTCGCCAGCTCTCTCCACACCTCCCTCGGGTCGAGCTCAAGCCCCGGCGACGGCGTCCTGGACTGCCAGGCTCGGGCCACCGACTCCCGGAGCTTCTGCTCGAGTTCGGCGGCGGCTTCCCTGGACAGGCCCGCCTCCACCAGGTCATCCAAGCCCACCTCGTTGATGCTCTTGGGATTGCCCATCTCCCTCTCCCACTCCCTCTCTCTGGGCAACGAGCGTCAGTCGCTTGATACTTCATTAGGAGGCGCCACTGGAATAGTAGGTGAGGGACGTGGGTTGACGATGGACCACGTGATTTGTCTTTGTTTAAGTCAACAATTTCTTAAGGCGTCGTCTCATTCGTATGAAATTTAATTCTGGATGATTAGGTGATGAGAGAGTTAAGGTTGTCGAGTACCACAAGGCAGAGGTAGTTAGTTGGTTAGGACATGTTCTGTGGAGAACGTCAGGTGGCGATTTCTGAAATCGCCTCGTCATTAACCCTTAAACACCAACCCAAGCACAGCAGCTTTCTTTATAATTCGGAAAGAGACGTGTTACCATTCCCATTCAGACCGGAACAGCCCTTGGACATCGCCACGTTGGGTGTAGAGAGAGTTCCGGCTTGTGCTCGGTAACTAGCTTTTCCGCACTTTCAACAGGGTTCGCATACTTTTTGCCAATTGAGTGGCGCTATCTAGACAAGCTGGCGTCAGACGGTTGGCCGACCGGCAATTGCGTCGATTTGTAATTTTGAGTGAAATGCGACTGCGATGCAGGCTTTCGGCAACATGCATTAGTGGAATGATACCTACTTCGTAGCTAAAACCCGAAGGGGTTAGAGACCATTTCGAATGGCAACTTTAGCTAAACCTCACCTCAAATGTTTTGATCTCCTGATGTCTGTTGAGAGGACACTTGTCATATAAAGAACGAAAGCAAAATAGAAGAGCACGCTTCAGAACTATTATTACATTTAACAGCTTTTACTATCGAAAGAACGAAAGCAACATAAAAGAGAACACTTCAGAGCTATTATTATATAGAAGAGCACACTTCAGAACTATTATTATATTTAACAGCTTTTACTATTAATTTTACGCTTTCTATTACCGCCTACCAAACATGTTAATTTTCCAGTTGGTCATGTCGATGAGCAAAATTAAACTCTGGACGCGGAGATCTCCATCGCAAAAATGTCCTGAGAATAGATTAGAACGGTAAGTAGTTTAGCAATAAACTTTTGCAGCTTATGTGCTATAGCCGATTTGCTCGGAATGCCCATATGGTTCATCAACCGAAGCACATCCTCAAGATCATATTCAATAACATTCGATTGTCCCACCTCCTACATGCTAGTCAATTTTACCTATCCAAATTCCTAGATCCCATTTGACCATAAATTAAATTCCTAGGTCTGAAACAGTTGATTTTCTCATCAAGAAACACCCATAAATTTTACATAGTAGACAGTGACATCCCGGTGCACGTCAATTAAGTTCACTATTTCCACAATAACAGAGACACCTGAGGGCCAAATCCACCAACAATCAACAAAATTAAGTTCATCATGCAATCTCCATCAGATTGTGACATGAAAAAGACGTCCTACAATATTTAACACCAACAGCAGAGGAGTCTACATTCATAATGACAACAAACCACAAAGGTGCAACAGAGAGATTATCAAACTCAGGGACAAAATATGAAAGAAAGTTTGGAATCCTATCGGCTTGTTACTGACTAGGAGTCCCATCTCCATTTGGCTCCCTAGCATAGTCTTCAAGAGGAGGGCTTCGGCTTCGGCTCCTGCTTTTGCCTTGGGCTGGACTTTCATTGTCGCTTCGGGAACCATTGATAGGCGGGGATCGTGAGTATGACCTCTCCCGACTGGGATGTGGGGAGTATGACTTCTCTCGGCTGTGCCTTTTCTCTTGAGGCGAAGCAGATCTGACCCAAAAGAAAATGCATCACATCATACAACAAAAATACGCAAAAGCTTTGGAACTCGAAAATATCACCGCATAAACCAAAATTTTAGAATTTTACATAGAGATGTATCAACTAAAATCTCTAGCAACTGGATGCAACTGGACAGAAAATGAGATTCTCCAAAAAACAATGATTACAACATACCAAGAACAAATTTTTTGCACAAGTTCAAAACCTCACCAACTGCTAATAAAATGCATACCATCAGATATCGACTCAAAGTCATCAGGAGTTACTATATCACAGCACACAACTTATGCCAAAAAAGTTCGCAGACATGTTGAATGATCCAACATAGCCTAAGTACCAGAAAAAAATAATAATAAATTGCAATAGACCACATCTTGATGAGAACAAAACCATATTCACTAGATCCGGCTCAAGTCTACTGAGGTGATGATGTTTATAGGGAAGGTCCCATAGAAAAATAGCTTTACAACAGGATGAAAGAGTTACAGACAAGCCCAGAGAGCATTAGCCATTGCATGCCTTCTTATTTATTTGCCCTATTCAACAATCAATATGGTTTTGTTTATTTCCCCCTTCCTTAAATCAACTGAGGGAGGAAATAGAACCTACAACAAGAAACAAGAAAGCAAAGCAGGTCACATACCTTGAGTACCTTCTTTTCGCAGGAGGGGAGTAATAATCACGACTACGGGACCGAGATCTTGCATGGCGAGGAGGTGGAGACCAGGAATATCCCACTAGAGACCGTCTTCGATCACTTCTACCTTTGCTGCATAGAACCAGGAGAATCAAATCCATATTTTTTTTTCTTAAAGAAAAAGTAATGCACACTTTTTCTTAAAAATAGATTAAAAAAAATTCACCAAGATCAGACTCTAGTAGGTTCCTGTATTTAATTTATCAATTATTAACTCCAAGCAGATGTGGATAGTGTTCTGCCAAACCTGATTCTCTTCTACCTCATCCTATAACTTATTAACACAGGGATACAACAATTCATTCGTGACGATTGTGACGGCTTGAATTTTCAGAATTTATTTTTGATTAAATAAATCATGCATTTCATTGATGCGTCGATAATGTTATTCTCTGAGCTGATTACTCACAAGATAACTGGACTATCTAGGGAAATAATTAAGGAATCTAAATGCAATAAACGTGAGAAATTCGATCGGGAATCGATTACTCGACTTGTGTTGATCTGCAAGGACCATTATGATACCGTTAAAAATCGATCAGAGACTGGAGATAGGTGATTCGATTGAGATATGTGATTAGTGCGTATGTGATTCTACCTAATTGCAAAATTCTCGTCAAACGGCACTAGACCAATTTTTCTGTCATTTCTATATCTTGTATCAATAATTGAAACCTTGAGATTTTCACGACAACCGAGAGTCGCCAATGTGTCAGAGATATACTTTGTGACTCAAGATAAATCGATCACAGGTCAATTACACCAAAAATTTCCAAAAGTTACCCAATAGACTAAGTCACGTTAAAAGCACGCCGGATTAAAAATAACCGCGAATTTGAACCCGATTTCAAAAATTGAAAGTTTTGTGGTGTCACGAGCTATTTTAGGAATGTCAACTCATCCTCCGAAAATTTTTTAGAGATTTCGAGATTTTTATGAAAAATTTGTTCAGACGTTGCGGAAAATCAGAGGAAATTCAGATGGGCTAAATTGATAGAAATTGAGACTTCTAAATCAAGCCTTCGAGTGTCAGGGACTTATAAAAAATCATTTGGAATTTTTCTTCATCGAAATCGGACCTCAATTTGAGAAATTGAGTAAGGAAAATGAATTTAATATAGTGAAATTCGAAATTGGACATGAAACTGAAAAATTGGACTTCAATTGGGTTTATTTATGGAAAATCTATTCAAGAAAGAAAGGTGGGGACAAGCAATTAAGGCAATGGCTAAGGATTGAGGATTTGCCCCTCCTTGGCTTCCTTTGCACGGTTCTTTCCTCTCCGTGCGTCACTCTCCTCGACCCCTCTCTGGTTGTGTTTGTTTTCATTCTCCCTATTCGTTTGCTTCGGTTCTCTTTTCCCTTTGTCTTTTCATCCACGAAACAACACCCACACTCCACCCATCCACCTGCCCCGAATACCCCTCCTCTTTTCTGTTCACGTTTAGTCTTCGCTTTCATTTTGTTTACCTCACAGCAACCGAAGCTGCTACCCTTTTGAATCATCGCAAGCAAAGCCTCCACGTGCGTCTGTGTCTTCTCTCCTTCGCCTACACAAATCCAGTCAACTGAAGCTGCTTCTCGTCCCCCAGCTCAGCCACGAATTATACAGCTCAACCCACCGAACAGCTTGGCTTCTTCGCCGACCCTCACATCATCCCCCAGCTGCTAGCAATTTTGTCCCACCGAAGCCCATCTCTGCCACATTCCAGTCAAACGAAGCAGCGTTGGAGACACCAAAGTTGACCCGTCTCGCTGCTCCGTCTCCACATGGGCTTCTTCAGCAACTTCCAGCGCTTCTTTGGCCCAGTTGAGGCCATTTCAAGCCCACATTTGGCCAGAATCGGCCTAGCTTTCAGCAGCAATCCATACAAGTCTTGTTGGAGAAATCTTCTTAAAGTGTTTTGAAGCTGACAAAACGTTTCCATCAGTCTAGTCTGAAGGTTTGCAGACTCTGATATTTAAAGTCTGAAGACCTCCGGACAGCCAGACTCAAGACTCAAAGTCTATCCTCATTGATAGTCTCTAATCCGTTGAAGAAAGGTTATCCATAATTGGATGTTTCGTTAAGGATTCAACTTTATCAACTGGAGAAGATCTCGTGGCTAGAAAAGACGTAACGGAATCCTTTGATTGATCGAGATTGATTCGATGATTGAAGATTCGATGATTGCCTAAATATTCTTGGAAGGTTCTACTTATGGAAACCGAGATCCTGATTGTATGGGCGAACAGGATTGATGGGCTATCGACACGTTCCTTTAATAGCTCGGACAATCTTCCCAATTGATTCCGTCTAACGGGTAGATTGGAGGAATTCCTTTGGTAAGTGCCAACGAGTATGATGGCATAAAGGAGTATATAAGGAAGACGTTCTTAGTTGTTCGAGGTGTGCGCGAAAGAAGAATTCCAAAGTCTGAAGCTCCTTGTTGTTTAGACAATCACTTTGAGCGAATACTTGTATACAAAAGAGAGTCTATATTTGTGAGAAACCTTGAGGAGGTGTGGTAGAACATCTACATTGTGGAATTAAGGCAAAGCTGTGCTGTAACTTCTCTTTTGATCATAGTGAAATCCAGCCGGTGGGCTGTCAGTGCGGAAGAGTGGATGTAGGCTTGGAATAAGTCGAACCACTATAAATCCTGTGTTCAACTTTCTCTTCCTTACTCTCTTTACTTTGATTGTACTTCATTTTCGTTAATCATAGTAAACTTCCTTTCTATCATTTGCCAACAACCGCTTCCGTATCTCGATAAATTATTTGTGCACCTATTCACCCCCCTCTAGGTGCTTATACTAGCTATCTCAAGTCTTGTGGCCCAATAGCTGGGCTTGTCTTTAGTCCATCAAGCCTAGCGAATTTCAGTTTAGCTAGGCCCAAAAGTCCAGCAGTCCAATCCAACTTTGAAGCCCAGCAAGTTGTCTTTTTCAACAATCCAAGCCCGCGAGGTCAACCCGCTTCAAGCCCAACCTGTATCAATAACAAATCTCAATTTGGGCTGAGATTTGTTGGGCCCGTTTTAGGCCTGGCCCGATTATCTGCTGAAGCCGCCAAAAATTCGGATTTCGGCTGCCGTCATGCCGTCATCGCAGTTAACCGATTTCCACAATTAATAGGTGAGTTTATACACTAAACTCTTCTTAGTATGTTAATGATGTTTAAGGGGTGTTTAGATTTATTTAATTATGAATTAAGTGGTTAGTTACGTTAAATTAGAAGTTCAATTATTTAATTTAGCATGTTAGGCGGTTAGCATGGTTTAAATAAGGCCTAGATAAGTTGCACTATTTGTTTAGAAGGGTTAGGGAATTTTCCAAGTCTGTATTGGTATTTATTTAATAATTTTGGCCTAGGTTAGTATTTTTAGAAATTAAATTAATTTATTTAATTAATTTTAGAAATTAATTAATTATTCATTATTTTTTTGGAAATTAGGTCGGGATAGTCGATGACTAGAATTTCGTGTTGATTGTAATAGTGTAGTTAATTTTTGCAATCGAGTGTTAAATTGTGAAAATTGAGTGCTGATTGAAAATTTTGTCAATTATTCCAAAATTTGTGAATTTTGATATTTATCCAAAAAATCCCAGGTGTCGGGTTTTAAACACCAAAAATAGTTTTATATACTGTATGAACTAGTAGGATTTTGAAAGGAATGTTATGAATTTTTCGGGTCCAATTTAACCGTGTATTCACACACGACTATTTTCACTGAGTGTTTTTAATACGAAGAAAATAGGTCAGGATCACTATTTTAATTGAGACATTTGAGTGCAATGCACGGTGTCCTGAGCCGAGATTGAATGGTCGTGTGCTGATTAAAAGAACTTGTCCCGAATTGTATCGAATGAACATTACCCTATATGAGATATCCACTTAGTAGGATTTGGGTTGCAGTAAATTCTTGACCTATACTCCTTTAGGAAATTCGTCTAAGAAATGTAATCAAGCTCAATGGGGTGAGAGGATGCTTGGCTACGCTAGTAGACCGCCGAACTTTGAGTAGGCCGTGCCTTAGAGTAGGAGTAATTGCCAATTAGAACGCTTGTTGAGTGGAAGTGATGTGTTGGATTATGAGACAAAATTGTGTGACATAGTATGGGACACGTCATAATGATTTGACCCTATAATCAGGACCCTGTACTGATTTGAGAATTGATTGTGACATTCCAATTATTAGAGCTTAATTATTACTCATGCTTGTCTGTAATATAAACTGTACTACCCTGCAGGGTGGAACTAAGGCGAGGTAAGTCCTCTATGCTCAATGTGTGATTGTGTGGTTAGAACGCCTCTAGGCATATTACCCTCCTAATTGGGGTTTAGAGCGTAGACTCGCTGAGATTATATCTCACCCCGTTGTGGGCAAAATTTTCAGGGTCGTCAAGCGAAGGATCTAGGGCCGAAATGAGGTGATTTGAAGTATAGGTCAGCTACGACTGTTTCTTTTTTGAAAGACAGTCTATGTAGTCTTTTGATCATAGACCTTGTACATGACTCAGTGTATATATAAAAGTGTGATTTATTTGTGAAATTGTTGTCCTGCTTTTCTATCCTAAGATGATCATTGTCAAGGGATTTCTTTTCACTTCCACACGTACAATAAAATAAAAATGGTCGGTGACTCGTCTTGGGAAGTTACAAATTATTATTGACCAGATGATGGGCACGCGCTCGGGATCCGGGGCATGACAATGATGCCCTCCGTTGTACATATGATTCTATTTCAGGATTTCTTCCCAACCCCCTCCAAAGAATAATAAACCCTTTCCAAATGTTTCCACCAATGTACTGCAGAACAAATGATCAACTAAGCATATGCATGTCTAGGATCCTTCACAACACTATCAATGCCCCTCTATGCCAAAATAACTCAAACAAATTATAGAAAATTCCACCACATTATATAGACTTGTGCAACTATTCACCATGCATAAATTATGTAGTTATGGAGACGGAAGGCACCTTACGCGCTCCCTCACCCTCCTTTCAGTAGGTTTCTTTCTATTCTCTTCTGCAAATACAACAGTCAACTCCCGACCAAGAAGCACATATCCATCCATATGGTACTTAGCCTCCGCAGCATCAGCAAGATCTACATATTGGACGAAACCAAAACCACATGGCTCTTTGCATATAGAGAGAGAAAGAGAGAGATACAGGAAAAAGTCATAACAGGGTTCATTTGAAAAGCCAAAAAAACATACAACATAAACTGGAAAACCACAGCATGTAACTTGCCAGAATATCCCCAACGAGCTATAAAGTCAGGATAAGCAAGTAAAAGCAAGCACTTTGGTTGCTAACCCTGCAAGTGTCAGTTTTAAGATGACTTGATATTCTTCAAGACTTGGAACATCTTCTCAATGTATTCAAACCCAACTTCCTTCCAATCTTCACTACCATTAACATCATCTTCAAATGAACTCTAATTACTTGGTTGATCTCTTTAAAACTTTATTTTCACTGGGTAAATATCTCAACAACTTCAATAAAACACCCAATTGGTGAACAAAGGAGAACACAGAAAGCTGCCCTCTGATCCAAATTAAAGTTCGCAAAAATGAACCCTTTAGCATGCTGAGTCAATCTTCCGAAGATGATTTTACCAAAATGTAAACAGTGAAAGACGACAAACTGAGTAAAACAATTACTAGGAAAAAACATTTGGATGCACAAGCTCTTGGATATTTCTACTAATTTACAGTGAATAAGAATCATGCATTCAAATTCCTTGCAAATAAAATCCAAGGAGAACATTTATTTGAATTATTATGACACATAGATTTTCAGATGCATGGATAAAAGACTCATTAAGTTTTATTAAATCAACATCAAACATGAAACTTGTGAACTCAAAATGGAGATATGAAGAAAATTGGCATCAGATAGAAGCTTCCAAAGGATTCTGAAACCAAAGTCTACTACATGATAGCATTAACGTAATTGGCTGCTGTTGCTCACCCAGTGTAGTAGTCCCTGGGCAAATAAATGTCCTTAAGAGCACTGAACTTGCCCAATTGGCCTTCGAAGATCTTCTGGCCTGCAATAATTAGTCAATGGTTATAGCATGCAACATGCCCACAAGAAACCAATAGCATTTGCTTTCAAAGAAATGAATACATAGGATAGGAAGAAGAAAAAACTCAAGATATTAATTTTCTCAAGTATGAAGTCTTCAGTTCAATTCCATTTTTTTCTTTAAAAAACAAAAAAAGAAGTGCGAAACAGGAAGAATTATGTGTAACAATTAAATCAAACAAAGCCCTAGATATGCCTGAAAGAACCAGCCACTGACTCATGTTCGTTCAACTTTATATTCCAATATGGCAATCAAAGAATTAAGTTTAATAAATAACATACATAATGATCCACAAGGTCCAAGATTTTTGCAAAACAGGATGAAGGAAATGGAGAAACAAATTTAAAAAAAAAAAAAACCTTCAGTCATGACGAAGATTGCGAACAAGGAGGCTAGCAGGCATATCTCTGCTGCGACCAACATAACGACCCCTTGGACTAGGGCTCCGTCCTCTCCTGCCATACCCCCTCGGGGGAGATGGGGTGTAGCTCCTTCCCCTCATTAGAAAGATTGACGAACCCTACACAGTACACGAATGTTTCAGTATGCACACAAAAATGTTGAGGAAATGTAAGAGCAACCAGCATAGTATGATATCAAGGAGCTCGCCCATCTTTTGCTTTAACGAGAAATGAGAAAATTAAAGAAATAATTAAGACAACTAAATGACAGATTGACCGAATCATAATGTTATACGAGTACTAGTAGAGGGAGTCACATATGTCATCCAAAAAAAAGAGCAAATTTTCATTGTCTTAATAACACCAGAGGGAAATACAGCAATAAGAACATGGTAATCAGTTCGATTCACGACAGCCATTACACAAGATCCCAAGAACCCAAACACAGGTACCCCACTATCATATGCCAGAGTTAAAGGTACTGAATAAGAAATCTGTCCAACAGAGCCACGTGAACCCGTATTCAATGTCATGACCCTCATGGTCTAAGTAGAATGAATCATCGATCATAAGTGATTACGTAGAAATAAAATGACAATTACCCTCGATGTTAATGACTATTAACTCAGATATTCTCCATTTGCATAGAAAAATGGCCTACAGAGAATTCAAGGAGCTCAAGGGCTCTCACGACCCAAAACTCTAACCCTATCATAGTATCATGCGGGCACAAGCCGGTCAGACCGCCCCGCTCCGCTACTCCATCACCGCCTTTGACCTGGAGAACGGGGCCTGGGACCTGCTCGACCCGGTTCCAGACTACCCAGATGGGCTGCCACTATTCTGCCACCTCGCAAGCTGCGATGGCGAGCTGGTGGCCCTCGGGGGTGGGACTCGGTGACCTACAAGTCGGTGGCCGACGTCTTCGCATACGACTTCGCGGCACGGGGGGGGGGGGGGGGGCATGGCGATGCCCCAACGGGCCTCCTTCTTCGCCGTGGACGCGCACGGCGGGCGCGTCTACGTGGCCGGGGGGCTCAACGAGGGCAAGAACGCGCTGAGGTCGGCGTGGGCGTACGATGTGGGGCGGGGCGAGTGGGCAGAGCTGCCCCCGATGAGCCACGGCTGGGACAAGTGCGAAGGGCAGTCCTTCTGGGTGGTCAGTGGGTACGGGCCGGAGGACCAGGGCCGGTTCAAGGGGGGCGCGGAGGTGTACGACTTCGGGACCGGGGGAATGGCGGCGGGCGGAGAGGGTGTGGCCGTTGGAGAGATGCCCGAGCTCGCGCGTCGGCGCGGGGAGGGACGGGCAACTGTTCGACTGGGCTAGGTCGGACCCGGCGGTCGGGGCTGAGATGTGCCGGGTCGAGCTGGGGGGAGGGCGGAGTACGAAGGGGGGCGGCAGGAGTTCTACGTGGCGGAGGGGCAAAACAAGAAATTGGAGAGGATCAACGTGCCCAACAAGTTCTCTGAGTTCGCACAGACCAGGTGCCGCGTCGAAATCTAGAGCTACGAAGCACCAATACTTTTCAAGAGTTTTCGTGTCGTATTGTGTCGGACACTTCGACAACACATGTCGAAATATTTGATACTTGGTCAATTTTCCCAACACTCGTGTTGGAATTCCAACATACGAGTTTTTGACATGTATTTCCAATATTGAGGTACATCTTAAAAATTTTCAATAAATGAAAGGTCAAAATGCATAAATGTGAAAAAATAAAATAGAATAATAAAAATAATAAATTAAGAAAGAATAAAAATTTAGTATTCCCTTTTCTTTTGACTCTCACTTCCTGTAATACACAATTCATCTCTAAAGTTTTTTTTTTCTCCTCTTCCGACATATCTAACATGCGAGATCAGGATGTAGATTGCTTGTTTTTTCTTCAAGTTTTATGAATTATTAGGATAGAGTTGAATTTGTCAAATTGAAATAATTAATGATATTAATAAATTGCGGATTAATGTTTTTAGTATAAATTCATTCTAGACTTATTTATTTATTTATTCACGATTTTGAATCAAATTAATTTGATTGAAATAAACATAAAAATGATAATCTATTATGTATATATAAAAATATATATTTAATATCCAATGTGTCCCAACGTGTCAAAATTCTCCGTTCTTTTAAAAACAACGTATTAACATATCGTGTCATGTCATGGCGCGTGTCGCGTGTCGGTGTTTGTATTACTTAGGTCTAAAATAGGGAAAAGGAGATCCTTCCCAAAAATGGAAACGGGCGTTTTTATGTTCGGAGCGTGCAGTTTCGGTCACTGTCCGAATTGAGATATTTTCGCCTTTTTCCTTTTTTGGTGCTCGTCTTTTTCTTTTTCTTTTTTGAGAAACGTCTAGAGATGGGATTTTGCTTGTATACGGTTGTAGGTATGGCTTGTCTTTCAGCCAAAGCCGGGAAACACACCCAGTTTGGTCAGTTGTTTCCTGAGTTTCTGATGATGATGCCTGAAGGTGTTGTGTACAAGCTCGAGCAATGTAATTATGTCTACTAAGCACCTTTTCTTTCTTAATAAGAGTCTGTTTGGCGACGTGGATAAAGGATCCTATGTAGATGGGGTTATACGCAGATTTAGTTCGGACAGAAACATGAACAATCCACCCTGATTCTTTGTGTTTACTCAATAGTACTCGCCACGACGATTAAGGTAAGTTCCTTTTTTTTTTTAAAAAAAAATTTCGTCAAGATCGAGGCAAATTCTAGTTGGTGATTATTTTCACCTTCGTTGAATGATGTCTGTTTTAATCCAATCCGATTCTGTGTTAGTCAGGATTCGAAAGGTTAGGTGTATATTTATTATCCAAAGTCAACCATCATACAAAGAAATAGAAATTATTCAAGTCTTTAAGTTGGGTTTTTTTTTTTTTCTCTAAATACCCTGATCCACACCTGTTGAAGAAGTTTTCGAGCCCTTACGGCTTAAGTGGGCTCTAGGGTTGCAAGACCCATGATCAGGTCATTTGATTCCATTAATTTAAGGTGTTCAACACAACATTAAATTCAAAATAAACTATCAAAAGCAAAAGATAAGCCAAAAAGTAAGAGTACAACTTGCTCCAATATTATACCTATACCGGTATCCAAATTTAAGACAGTATTTGGGACGGGTTATGTCCCAAACCTATCCCATCAGCCGTATATTATTTCCCAAATTGGCTACCTGTTTTAACATGGTAGCTCAAACCAGGCCCGCCTCACCTAAGTAGTCAAGTCCCATCTACTTCACCTCATTAACAAAGATGGCGTTCTTATTGAACATACCGAGAAATCTGTATGGTGTTTGTTTCGTAAGAAGAAGAACACCCAATAGCCTCGTGCCATCTTTTCTCCTCATCTATCAATGAGTTGGAGGCTTACTTGACAATCAACTACTCTTAAGTACATTAAAAATAGGCTTGACATTTTTCGGTTTTTTCCACCGTCACTCGTGAGTTAATTGACCTCACCGGTGTCTAGGATATTAACAGAGTCTGTGGTTAATACTAGCCAATAGATTATGGAGAACAATCAACGCAGTGATCACGCAATTTCTCAATTCAACGTTTTTCACTGAAATTTTTAGCCTTTCGTGAATAAAAACGGGCCCTGATCGGGCCCCCAATCGGCCCAGCCGGCATGTGGGTAGGCGTGGCCGCCCGAGGGCTAGCGCTTTCACTTCTCGTCAGCACTATCTTGTCGCCGCCGGTCACTTTCTTCCGCACTCCTCCGCTCCAATAATGCCACAACCAAAACGTTGAAAAGAACACGCGTAATGAGCGAGGTTTCCGCATGGCAACAAAGACAGAATGCGACAACGACGATGGTCCCTAATGCGATTTCCCGCACGTCCCCGTCATTCGTTTCGTCTTCCAATCACGGTCACACCGAGCACACAGGAACAGTTCGGATATAAGGGCATCGATGATTCAAATCTCGAACGGCCTAAACGTGAGTCGTCGAAGGTCGATGGCTTGGTGGGTCCATTACGGTGCGTGGTTTACGAACATATGGACGATGCTTCATGAACATGTGCGTCGTTTACCGGAGAGTTTCTGAATCTTTCATTTCGTCTTTGACCTTTACGAACATGTGGATGATACTTCATGGAAAGTGAACTTGATCGTGAGTGTCTGCCCATGAATCATGCCTCGTTCAGATGATGTTTTGGTAGGGTGACTGTGCTGCAATAATCTGCTTTACTCATGGGACGTGGAAAGTATCCTGAGCACTCCCTTAACAAAACTCAGCGAGGAAAAACTTCACACCCAAATCAACTTCAACTCGATTCCCAAACAACATCATGTCATCATTATTGAAAAGACAAGTGTTCTGAATTCCAACCGGATAGTGCTTCTTATTCCAACTAATAATTCTCACAGATTTCCTTCAACCCAATTTATATCTCACAAGCAGGAAGTTAGAATCTAGAATCGGAACCTGCACATCGACAGTCGCAGCAAGAATATGGGACAGTACTTCCCAGTTGCCTCTACAGCTCACTCTGCGCAGAGAGCTGTTGTCGCATCTGATCCCTCAACACCCTCCTCAGTAGCTTGTTAGAAGCCGTTCGAGGGAACTCAGCGACAATCTTGACAGAGCTTACCTGTCAATCAATTGAGACATTCCAGTTAGCGATCCTCATGCATGTTCAGATGAAACAAATGCGTTGGACCAAAGATTTTCGAGATAATCTTCCGCTTGTTGAATTCTTTTTTCATCATATTCAATTTTTAACAATAAGGTCGTGACCATTCATTGAGTTCGACCTTAATTTTTACTTCACAAAAAGCAAAGCAGGAGCCGCGTCAAAATGCACTTATGCATCAGCATTTACATCTCAAGGATCAAACCTTGAACAAAGGGTTGAGGTTTCGCTGGATGGCTTTTGAGAATTTCATCTTCAGATCATTCGGTTCAGCCTTACACCCCTTCTTGAGCACCACGAGGACAACCAACTGTTCTGGACCGCCGGTTGGTGGCGCTAGACTTATTGCGGCAGTCTCTAGTATAGATTCATCTGCTCTATCACAGACTCGCTCAATCTCAACAGAACTAGTCTGCAATACCAATTGGTCCGCATTAGAAGAGGAAAACAAATTCGTAGACCCATAAAGCAGCATAAGTAAAAAGTTTTAGGTGGAAGCTGTAACATTCTTTTGACCCAGGAGAACCATATCAAAGCCTGTAGCTACTTTGCCTTCCACCGCTATACCACATATCGCCAGCATATAGAATTTAGTACAACAGCAAAGTTCTGAAGTACTTTCAGACGTCTTTATAAAGAGTGAAATTTGAAGCGTCGTACCTTAATGCCACCAAGGTTCATTGTGTCATCAGCCCTCCCTTGTACGATATAGTACCCTCCAACAGTTCTCTTAATGATGTCTCCATGTCTCCTCAGTTGCTGCAAGTTCGTTTGAATTTTCCAGGTCATGTTTCTTCCATCAATCTACTAAGTTTACTAAGCATAAATTTTCAGTAGCGACAAAACATCCGTATCCAGAGAAGGAAAATGGAATGAGTAAGCCGCGAGTATTCCACAAATTAACATGGCATACCACTCCTTTGTATGTCGGCATTCCCTTGAAGTAAACTTCTTCATGATCAGCATTGAGCAGCCTATCAGTTGCGCCCATGTAAACAGGGAACAGTCCCACTTCGCCAACACAAGGTTGATCATCTGGCTGTACGCAGTGAGACAGGAAATTAATTATATTGACTGGTTTGTCAAAATATGTTATTCCTAAAATTTATCAACTGAAGCAGGTTCCACAAGCAGTTTCCAGCAGCCCTGTGGAACCTGCAATTAAGACTACTCAGTGAAGAGCCATGATTGGTGAAATACCCATGTCCACGCCCTGAGAAATTTGTTTGAGTAGTACAGTAAAGAGCTAAATGGGATGGTCTTCATACTAAATTCAATTAGCTTCTACTAAGGCTTATAAACACTGTTGGTGCGCATCCCTCAACAGAGAACCTCCTTTACTAGAGAGAATCTTACTCGAGGGGCTCCATGGTCGTCCAGGATGACAAATCCGGTTGTCATGGAAGCATTGCTAAATGCTCCGAAAGCTTGAGGCTGCAGATGATTTCCTTGAATGTAAGATGATGCAAGCTCCGTGCCGCCACAACACTCTATAACGGGGCTATAGAAGGACTTGGAAGAAAGCCAGAGGTCGTCGTCGATATTGGATGTTTCCCCTGTGGAGCCAAATGACCTGAACCACCATTCGTAATCTTGTTACTTCTTTACAAAACACTTTGATGATCATGTGACCAATTTGATGAAAAGAAGAAAGAAAACCTTATCTTTGTCCAATCGAGGCCTTCCATACACTGCGTGCTCTTCCATGGTTTTACTAAGCTTGGTACTGTGCCCAAAATGGTCACTCCTGCATCCTGAAATAGATGCAGGAACAGGAGAGAAAGTCTGGTTAACAACTTTATAAGTGCCATCTGTCAGCGCCCAACAACAAGAATTGATCCAAAACTACTAGAATTGCCTATAAAAGCTGGCGTTTACCGCGCATTGCGCTGCTGTCATACAAAAATATAATTAAAAATGGAGTACGAAATATTTTAGCATCGATATAACATTATTATTACAAAATCATGTACGCTGAGAAAACTATTGAGAAAACTCCTATCAAGTTTTGAAGTTGACAAAACTTTATTGTTCTCATTCTTATTCTGAATAATAGTAGACTTCTGAAGTTATATCGCAAATTCTTGTCAAAATCTATTCATTCCAAAAGTCTTTTCCACTTTAACGCAATCCAAATTGAAACCAAGTTCAAAACGAAGATATAATCAAACTCAGATTTATTGATCTTGCAATAAGGATACTAATAGGGATTTATTCTTTAATATCTAGCTCTCTAACAAAAAATCTCACTTATCTTTTATAAATGCATTGATGGAATCAAAATTGATGAAATCAATATTGAAGACAAGTTCCTTTTTAGGAAGCATCTACTTATGAAAACCTAGATTCTAATTATATGGGTGACCATAATCAACGAATTTTTATCTCAATCTTCCAACGGTTATAAGATTTTCTTAATCGATTCTATCCAACGAATTGATTGGAAGAAATTCCTTTAGAAAATGCCAACGACTAGTGAGGCATGTAGGAGTATTTAAGGAGGTTATCCAATCTATTTGAGGTAGTGCGTGAAAATTGAAATTTCAAAGTCTAAAGTCTTTGCAATCACTTGTTCTTTAACGACAGCTCTTACAAATTGTATTCAAGAGAGAAAATCACAAGAAGAGTGGCTTGGTGAGGGAAAAGAAATTTTCACTAAGTGTTTGCACTCAAATATTGTACTTTTTTGTTGATACTATAGTGAATTCCAATCATAAGGTTGCTAATATAAGAGAGTGGACGTGGTTTAATCTAAGCCGAATCACTATAAATCTCATGTGTAGTTATTTCTTTCCCTGAACTCTTTTTAGTTTTATCTGTTGCACATTTTTTAAGTATCGCAAAAATCTATTCCATCACTTATCTGATTTTGAATTTTCACCAGAAGTCTAGTGGCTTATTTATCAGACTCTGATCCTTATTCAGACTTTGCTCACAACTTATTTTATTATGCATTTATTTGTCAAGGTTTATTTTAAACACGTATTCATCATCCTTTAGGTGTTTGTACTAGCATTATCAATTGGTATCAGAGCCTTATGCTCTTCTGTTGAAGTGTTTATACTTATGAACTAAAGATCTTCTGTGGCTAGTTGTTTAGCACCAAGACTCGTGGAGGAGCAGAGCAATACCGAGCTACCTTATTTTGATGAAAAAAAATGTACGTGGAAGAATAAAATAAAGGCATTCCTGATATCTAGAGATACTTTGAAATGAGATGTTGTATAAAGAGGAATCAACCTAAAGGCAATTTCAACATCTGACAAGGGAATAAGTCTTAGATAAGGATGTTGAAGAATCCAACCAAGCAAAAATTACCAAGAGATAGGCTCTTGACGCAAAAGTCATCTATTCTTATTATGTGCCTTGTCTCCTACTGAATATAATAGAATTTCTTCATGTGCAATAGCTAAAGAAGTCCGAGATAGACTTCATGTCACTATGAATGAATAGATTGTGTAAAGGAGACAAAAATAAATAACTTACTTGGCCAATATGAATCCTTTAGAATGAAGACTGGAGAGTCTATTAGAGATATGTTCAGTTGATTTACAGAAATTGTAAATGGGTTAGCATATCAAGGTCAACCAATTTATGCTCCAATGAAGATCAACTAATTTATGTGAGAACTCTTAAAGGATTGGAACCATGTGAAAATATCAATTCGGGAGACATAAAAATTATGCCTCTTTCTATTGACAAGCTGATAGGCACTCTTAAATCATATGAAGTAGAATAGATCAATGATAAAGAGGATCCAAAAGGTAAGAAGTTAATAGCGCTTAAATCTAATTCTAATTCTGATGATACAGACACAGACGATGATATGGACGACAAGGAGCTGGCTCTCATGATAAAGAAATTCAGGAAATTGAATAGGAAAGGAAGAATATTGAACTGGAAAAAGCAAAGCAAGCAAAATTCCATAAAATATTAATGGAAGATGTTGAATCTAACAAGGATGTGATATGCTTTGAGTGCAAGAAGAAGGGACACATCAAGTCTAACTGTCCTTTGCTGAAAAAGAAAAAAAAGGAAAGTATGACAAATACAAGAAAGCTCTAAAAGCATAAACTTGGAGTGACACAGAATATGAGGAAAGTGAAGAGGAGTTTGCAAATATCTGTTTGATGGCTCACTTAGAATCAGACTTAGAATTAAAGTCGGACTCAGACTTGGACACAATCAAAATCTGACAAGTAAATCAAGGTAAGTCACTTAGAAATTCCTATTAAAGTTTCTAAGTATGTAGATGAACTTTGCTTGAACTTCAAATCAACTCTTAAAAGGATTTCCGAATTAAAGAAGGAAAAATCAAAATTCAAGCAACATGATAATTCTTGGAGAGAAAAGTTTGAGAATCTGAAAAAGGATTTTGATGATTTGAAAGAAAATACTAATTCTCTTTCAAGAGAAAATGAATGTTTGAAAAATGAGATTTCAGATATTTTTACAAAGTTCTCCAAATGATCAAAAACTTTAGAGATAATTCATTCAACTCAAATACCCTATTATAACAAATCTTGTTTGGGTATGAATAAAGAAAGTACTCTTTTAATCAATTTTCCTAAAATCAATGAGAAACTTAGACAAAGACCTCCAAAATCTTTTTACAAAAATCATTTTCAAATTTTTTTTTTTGTAAAATTTGTTGGTTGGAGTGCTCTTAAGTGTTCTAAATGTAATAACTTAGAACATTTTGAGAATGAATGTCCTAAAGTCTGGAGACCTATTAAAAAAGATTGGACAAAGGCTATTTTTAATACTAACTTGCCAGGACCCAAAAAAACTTGGGTACCAAAGAAAGTTTGAGATTTTTTTTTTTTTTTTTACTACAGATTACTGTTAAGAGGAAAAGTAAATGATACTTGGACAATGGTTGTTCTGGACATATTACTAGAGATTCAGGCAGTCTCATAAAACTAGAAAAACAAAGAGGAGGAAATGTTTCTGTTGATGGGAACAACAAAAGAAAAATTATTGGACATGGAACAGTGAGGATTGAAAATTTGATCATCAACAATGTATCCCTGGTGAAATGTTTGAACTACAACATTCTAAGCATAAGCCAGCTATGTGATATAGGACTCATAATCAATTTATAAGAAGATATCTGTTATGGAGTTAGTCAAGCTTCTCTCAAACTTTTACTTAGCAAAGATATGACAATATTTATCTTTTAGACATAAGTCCAGAGAGTTCTCAATGTCTTATCTCAATTCAAGATGAAGTAAATATATGGCATTGTAAGCTTGGACATGTGAGTATGAAACAAATTGCTATGCTATCGTCTAAGAAGTTGATTCGTGATCTTCCCAAAATGATGTATCATAAGTCTAAGTTGTGTACTCCATATATCTTGGGAAAACAGGTCAAGAGCTCATTTAAACCTATAAATCGTTTTTCCACTAATCACGTATTGCAGCTTCTTCACATAGATCTCTTCGGACCAACCAGAATTCAAAACATTGGTGGTAAAAAGTACTTTTTGGTAGTTGTGGATGATTATTCAAGATTTACATGGGTTTTCTTCTAGGCAAATAAAACAAAAACATTCTCATATTTTTCAAAATTTGCTACGAAGGTTTAGAATGAGAAAGGTTATGCCATTGCCGATATAAAGACTGATTATGGGAGAGAATTTGAAAATCAAGACTTTGCAAATTTTTATGACGAGAATGGTCCACAACATGTTTTCTCCTCTCCTTACTCTCCAAAACAAAATGAAGTTATAGAAAGGAAAAATAGGTCTTTATAGGAGATGGTCGGAATTCTGTTAATTGAAAGTAGAGTCTCTTCTCTTTTTTGGACAGAAGCAATTTTTATTGCATGTTATATAATTAACAGAGTATTTTTAAAGCCCATCCTAGAGAAAACTCCTTATGAAGTTTACAAAGGGAAAAAACCGAATATCTCTTATTTTCATGCGTTTTGTTGTAAGTGTTTTATTTTGAAGAATAGAAATGACCGGCTTGGGAAATTTGAAGAAAGATCGAATGAATGAAAATTTCTTGACTATTCTACTTCAAGCAAAGCTTATAAAGTCTTCAACAAGAGTACACAAACTGCCAAAGAATCAATTAATGTCAAATTTCAAGAAAATGTCTAAAACCAACAAGACCAGATTCAACTTGAAGAATCTGAGCTAGTTTCAGACTTAATGAAGTCTGATTCCCCTGAGGAACCTCAGCCTTCTTGTGATTAAAGTCAAGCAAAAGAAAAATTATAAGAATCAAAGAAAACAGATGTTTAACAAACACTTGCAAACAATGACAAATTCAGCAATAACTGAAAACACAAATCAAGCCATCATAAAGATCTCATCATTGGCAATATAGAAGAATGGATTTGTTAACACCTAATTTTTAGTCGATACATCATTAAAAGAAGATAAGTCCAAATTTTGTTATGGGTTTTACGAAATTTGTAAATCGACCTTGCATGTTATGAAAATTATAATATTATAATATATATATATATATATATATATATATATATAGAGAGAGAGAGAGAGAGAGAGAGAGAGAGAGAGAGAGAGAGAACCCCAATTAGTTCACAATTGATCATTGCCGTTTACTAATAATGCATTGTGGCCATTAAAAAAAGGCATGTGCTCAATTAGAGGAGTTGTTAGTAATTTTAACAAAACAATTAACTGGGAGGATCAAATCATAGTCCTTAGATTAATCCAATGGCTAAGATTTGATCTTGATTTAGACTATATAATAAATTTTCCCTCCAAAATTGAAAGGGGGGCCATTTCTCGAGATCCACTTTCTCTCTCTTGGAAAACCGTTTCTCTCTCTCTCTCTCTCTCTCTCTCTCTCTCTCTCTCTCCCTCACTGATTCTCCCACTGCAACCGAGAGAAGCAAGCGGCAGCTCCCCTTGCTAGATAGAGCTCCCCTTTCCTCCATCCCTCTCGATCTCACTCCCGCCTCTGGCATTTCTCTAATCACCTGACCATGCCCCTTTCCTCTCGCGGCGATCGTTGGTGGACGACAAAACCGAGGCAGCCGCGCTTCCTACAATGGAGGCCGCCATCCTCACAGCAGCTGCTCCTCGCCGCGATCCTAATGTTCGACCTCACCATGCTTGTCTTCTTCGCGCTTGGCGTGTTCTCGTTCCCGAACAGCGGTGGCTCCTCCTCCGTTACTCCACTCCAGTAGATGAAGAAGCTGTGGTCGGTAGATTCGCGTCGTCGGAGCTTAATTTTTCCAGATCTGATAATCCTCTTGACGCTCCGAAAATGCTGTAGTGGTCTGGCGTGTGTTTGATTGAGCTCAAATCACTCGAATCGCACAAAAGGTAACTATCGACTGCTCGAGCTCAATGAAGCGAGGTTGTTCTAGACAACTGGGGCTAGAGCTCACCCTAGGGTTCTAATTCTGCAATTTCAACACGTTTAAGATGTTATAATGGCCTTAGGATAGCTTAGGATGAGCTTGATTGGCTTAAGCATGCTTGATTGATTGAATATGGTTGTTCTGCAAAAATCATGTCTCTATGACAGATCTGAGAAATGCTGTGCTATAAACTCGTTATTATAGTTTTTTGTGTTCAATGTCTTCACAAGAGTTGAAGATGACTCGAAGACCATTCCAACGACCCATAGAACGTTCCGATCTAGTGTCGTTTACTACCTGAAAATAGCTCGGCATTTAGTGCATGTTTCTGGAAAAATGTTGTGTTCTGACTTGTTCTCTATTTCGAATAACCTTTTGTGCAAATAACTTGATACGAGCTGGTTGCTGTGGTTTTTTGTGTTCGAAGTCTTCATGAAGGCCGAAGACAGTTTAAATATATTTCCAATGAGTTATAGAATGCCTTGATCGGACCTCATTTGATATGGTTTTTTCATGTCCAAAGTCCAGTCCAGAATCTGTCAATTTGCAATTTTCGGATGATTGGATGACTGATATGTGCAAATGGCTTGATATCAGCTTGTAAATGTAATTTTCTGCATTCGAAGTCTTCATGAAAGTCGTAGTATACTTCATGGGCTTTTCACTAATATAAATTTTGTATCGATTGGCATCCATTTTTCCTATCAATTTCATGTATGAATTTCTACTATGTTCTATGATATTGATGTAATCTTGTTTTTTGGACAATCCGATATGTTTCACAATTTTGTGTGCAATTTTTTTGATTGAATTGGACTAGAGTATCTTCATGAGATTTAACCCTAACATTCAGACCAAGTTGCATAAAAAAAATGGAATTTACTTACATCATATAGATAGGATTGATCACAATTGATTCTGGTCTGTGCTAGTGTTTCTATTACTGATCTAACTTCCAAGAGGAATGTCTTCGATTGAGCTTATTAATGAACCAATTTGTAGAATATGCCTTCTAGACATACTTAGAGAACATCATAAGCTTTGTGATGATGTATGGCATGTCTCATTTGAGGATCATTTACTATGTAAAAACCATGCATCAAGTTGATATGTCACAACTGAAATTGTCATGCATTTTGCTCCTAATGACAGGTCACATATCAATGTTAATGAATTTGTGTTCTCTTTTGCACATGGATTTAGGGTTATATGTCTTAATCAAACTTGTTCTTTACATTTAGCCCTACGTCATGTTCAAATTTCATAATTTTCATACATTGATTAGGCGGCTCAACAAGACAGTTATCATGCATCATTTTCTGATTTGCTTATGATTGATTTGCATGCTTTAGAGATTGTTGATTTTCAGCCATGAATTTGACCTTACTTGAACCCGGCATCTCTTAAAAAGTCTTAGGGTACGTCTTAATATTTCTAATGACACTGATTTTGCATTATTGTCATGCCATTTGTCCCATTTTCCACTTTTTGCAAAGTTGGCATTGAAATCTGCTATGAGTGAAATTCGGAATGCTTTTCTGCCCTTATTGAGTCAGACCTCTATTATTTTTACATGGATTTTTCCCTAAGGATTTTGCAATCAACTCCTTAATGAAATTTGTTTGTATTTCTCATGACTATGTCATGATGAAATTTTAGAATTTTTGGACATTGTCTACTAGGACAAGTTGTTGTTGATTTGCCATGATGTCTTGCTGTCCTGTTATGTTCCTGATGTGTTGTTTTGTGTTCTTGAATTTTTATAAATTCGTGTGTAACCCATCTTAGGAAACTTCATTCATGAAAGTTGTTCCTCATAGTGTTCTTGATGTTCCATGCTTTTCTTAGAGCTAATTATCCATGGGCTCTACCCCAATTGCTTTGATCTTATGTGTGACGTTTGATGATTTCTGTTGTGATTCTTTGTTATGATTTCATTCTAAGATTTCTTTTAGAATATCTTGCATGCTGAATTGAGATTACTTTTCTTAGAGCTAATTATCCATGGGCTCTACCCCAATTGCTTTGATCTTATGTGTGACGTTTGATGATTTCTGTTGTGATTCTTTGTTATGATTTCATTCTAGGATTTCTTTTAGAATATCTTGCATGCTGAATTGAGATTACTTGTCTTTATGAAAGTTGTTTTGATGTGTATGCTTGTTTCTTTCCATTGTATGCACATAGTTATAAGTTTCTTAGGTTAGGATTAGATTAGAACCCCGAAGATGAAGAAAGCGTGAGGACGGTGGAGGTCGATGTCCATTACGACCATTATTATATAATATTCATTTTCCCGGCATATGTCTCAAGTTCCATTTGTTGTGTAAAACCCGACGAGTTGCGGGTTTTTTTTTTTTTTTAAGTGTGTTCTCTTTTATACTTTTAGGATTGCATGATAGGTTTATTGCTTTCCTTGATTGTTTACTTGTTGTCTTGCAATTTCAATTTCATTGATTGTTTTCCTTTCTTGTTTTTTAAGAAATAGAATAGAATGAAAATGACCAACCATGCATGATCGCCTAGTTTAGGATTAATGATCCCGAAAATGTAAAAAGAAATGTATGGACATGTTAGGAAAACACAACATATTGTTTGGGTATTGAAAGGGCATTAATAGCAATATTAGCGTAACCCAAATCCCCGAACCTAGATATTTGGTTGTGTAGGAATCAAGGGAACATTCCCAACCCTCAATTGGGTTTTCTAGCCAACCCCCAAAATGAGGCTAATGGCGACTCCCGTCTATTTTTAGGTTGTCATAAGCAACTAGATCGCAAAAATAAACTCGTCGCGTGGGGTACGAGCTTGGGAGAGCTCGTAATCTTGTGAGGGAACTCTCGTGATCAAGTACCCCTAAACCCGACCTTTCCCTATTTTGATTCGAGAGCAACAAGATCGGGTCGTGACAGGATTTGTACCAAATCCAAAGTAAAGGGAGACTCAAGTGCTCTAGCTCTTATTTTTGAAATAGAACCAAAGGGAGTATAAGAAACTTTATCTGATAAAAGCTAGATCAAAATAATAATGCAAAAAGAACTAAAACGATTTAGAATTAATGATGTTTGGGAGTTAGTTCCAAAACCAAACGGAAAATATGTGATTGGAACAAAATGAGTATTTAGAAACAAGATGGATAAAAAAGGTAAAATAACAAGAGATAAAGTAAGGATTATTGCAAACGGTTACACGCAATAGGAAGTAATAGATTGTGATGAGACATATACACCTATAGTCAGGTTAGAAACTATAAGATTATTGCTAGCATATGCATGTTTCCATGATTTTAGGTTATTCCAAATGGATATCAAGAATGCATTCCTAAATGGGTTCATATAAGAAGAAGTCTATGTGGAACAATCACTAGGATTCGAAGATCCCAGAAAACTTGTCTACAAATTGAAGAAGGCTTTATACGGTCTGAAATAGGCACCTCGAGCTTGATATGAGAGACTGAGTAAGTTTCTGGTAAGCAATAGTTCCAAAAAATGAATGGTTGACACAACTTTGTTTATCAAAAGGGAAGAAAATGACTTTTTACTTGTTCAAATATATGTAGATGATATAATCTTTAGATCTTCTAATGAAAATTTGTGCAAGTTTTCAAAGTATATACAAGAAGAATTCAAAATGAGCATGATGGGTGAATTAACTTTCTTTCTGGGTATGCAAGTCAAACAATCAAAGAAAGATACCTTCATTTATCAAGAGAAATATGCTAGAGATATTATCAAGAAGTTTGGAATGGAAAACTGTAAGAAGATTGAGACTACCATGTCAAGTTCTTCCAAACTCGACAAGAATGAAAATGGAAAGAAAGTAGACCAAAAGATATACAAAAGCATAATTGGTTGTCTTCTCTACCTTACTGCTTCACGACTTTTATTCAGTGTGTGTATGTGTGCTAGATTCTAAGCTAATCCTAGAGAATCTCATCTTAGTGTTGTCAAACATATTATCAAATATATTGCAACGAATCCAAAATTAGGTATATGATATCCAAAATAATGAGACTTTACATTACTTGGATACTCAGATGTGATTTAGCTTATTATAAAGTTGGTAGGAAAAGTACTTTAGGAACATGCCAACTTTTGGGATAAATGTTAATGTCCTGGTTCTTAAAGAAGCGGAACACTGTGGTACTCTCAACGGTAGAAGCAGAATATGTTGCTCTTAAAAGTTGCTGTTCACAAATTCTTTAGATTAGGCAACAATTAAAGGACTTTGGAATAGAAGAACCCTGCACTGAAATCAGATGTGACAACACAAGTGCGATCAATCTCATCAAAAATCTTATTCTTCATTCAAGGGCAAAGCGTATTGAAATTCGCCATCATTTCTTAAGAGACCATGTACAAAATGGCAAAATCAATGTTCAATTCATTGATTTGAAGAATCAACTGGCAGATATCTTCACCAAGCCACTGGAGAAATGATCATTCAAGTTCATTAGTGAAAAACTGAATATTACTCTTACATTTGGTTAAAGTTTATGGACAAGCAAATTCATCAGTTCAACGTATGGTAGAAACATCCTTCTGAAAGCCCTTCCAAACTGAGATAGTTATATTTCAAATTTTGATGCGTAAATTTATTTCCTTCTTGAACAGGTATGATTATTCTCAAATTATTACTTGCCTTTGGAAGTTGTTATATCTCTGCTGTTTTTTTGGAATTAATATTTCAAAAATTATTGACGATTACTTTTTTTATTTTTTTTTAAAAGGGAAGTTTTTCTTTGGTGCTTTCAGGTGGCCTGGTTTATTTTCTTTAAATAAAGTCTTCGATTCTTTTTCACTCAATCACTCTTGAACGTGTCATCAAAATCTTCCAAGTCCATTTTGACATCTTATCAAAGGAAATTCTATTGCATTACTAGTCGCAAGCCTCAATTTATGCCTAATGATCCGACACACTTTGATCTCACCAGAGATGAATCACCTCAAAGCACGAATCGACCATCCGTGGAGGAAGAGGTTACTTAGGAAGCGACCCCTCTTTCCATAAGAAAGCCCAGTGTACATTTCGAACATTATGAATTTCTAAAAAAGGGAGGAAGTCCCATGGATTTCATTATTCTTGAAAGAAAATGGCTATGGAAATGAAACTTTGTTCTTGAGAGGCATGGAAAACTTAGGGCTAGTAGAGGCTAGGAAAAGCGAAAAGTAATTTTGAAACTTTCCTGTTGATCCTCGTTTTGGTACAAAGGGTTAGACTAGGAGTAAAAGGGAAGATGATGATGAGAGGGTGTTCAAAAGCTTCCAACCCAAAATGGGTGTTGCTACGAAAATCGCTGGAACAAAAGGGAAATTGTTTCGGTTGGAGGAACATAAGAAGGTCTACGCACAGATGCTAAATAGAGAGGTCATCAACCCTCGAACGCTAGATTTTGATTTTCTGGATTCCATCAAGGTGAATTTGCGAGAGAAATTTGCCATGCTTCAAATGAAAATGTTCTATGTAGAGTCATCTGATGTTTATTCTGAATTGATTGTTTATTTCTATTCCAACATATCTGTTCTAGGCCTTACTCATATTCAATTTATTATGAGTGATAAAGTTTTTAATGTTGATATTAATTTGTTGGCCGATATTCTTGGAGTAGAAAGAAGTGGATTTTTGCCCATTAATGTATCCAACGAAGAGGTTACCAAGTTTTTGGTGAACGACAGAATTCCTAGGGGAAGCATTACTTACTCTAGGATATCTACTTATAATATTTTACTCCACAATATCGTCATCAACTGCATCAAACTCAAAACTGCTTTCAAAACTGATGTCTCCAGATTTGAGGCAAATATGATGTGGACCATTTGCAATGGAGTTGCTTTTTCACTCCTCACACAATTCTATTGCACATGTACAGAACTGTCATTAAGGGAAAGGGACAACTTTCGCATATAGCTTTGGTAACCAGACTTTTCCGATACTTTTAGATTCAACTGCCATCCAATTTTTGCTCCAAAACCATTCTTTCCATGCAAATTGAACTTAAAATGATCTCAAAAATGAGATTACAAGATCTCTCCAGAGCCTTCAAACTTTTGAAGAAGGAATCTACTAGCAAAGTTAAGATAGAATCTATGGCTGTGAAGAAGCGCAAGGGAAAAACATTGTCTCATGCACTCCAAAAAGAAAAAGACATGTTCTTCTTCTACAAGATGAAGAAGAGAAAGATGAAGACGAGATTGTCTCTCATATTGTGGCAAACATAATGCGAGATTCTCTTGGTGGCATAGCTGATTTTGAAGAAGAGGAAGAGGATGATAGCAAAAAAGAACTTGAAGAAGAAAGTGAATAAGAGCAAACTGGAGTGAAAGAGAATAAGGAGGATCACTCGTATGATGAATAAGGAGATGCGAATCTAAACAAGGGATAGCATCATTCTGACAAGGAGTGAGAAGATACAAGGGCAATTATTGCAGGAGATGCTGGAGAGAAGACCAAGGGAACTGGTCAACCAACCAGTGCTAGAAGAGAAGGAGTGCAAGAAGGAGAATGAGTTTTTCCTCAAACTGAAGGTATTGTGACAAGGGGGGTAAGTGAAAAAAAAAAATCCTCTTACTAACTAGCTTATAGAACCAACTACAAGTGATGGAATCAACTGATCTCCTCCAGATGCTGAAGATATTTATGCATCTCATTTCCCTGAAGAATCTTCTAGGGGTAAGGACAAAGACGCTAATGTTCATGGGGAGCACCAAATTTCACATGTTCAGGTCGATGTTCCTTCACTTTTGGATACATCACCAGTACATTTTGAAAAAGTTAGTGCCCAAACTGAATCAGACTCAAACTATCATTGGATAGTGCAACTCCTTTTGGAGATTAAGGCGCAGTAATATGGGATGGAGGTTGAAACCCAGAAGTTGCATGCTGCTCTCGGTACTATCTCAGAATCTTTCATTGGAAAGGTACAATCTCTTGATGATAAGGTTCAGAACATAAATCAACAGGCAACTCAAAATTTAGCAAAGGTTGAGACTAGCTTCCATCAGTGCCTGATTAAGCTTGAGGAGACCGTGTAGACTTTGGAGGATTTCCGACTTGTTCGTGTTCCTAAGCAACCCTGATCATTTTCGAAACCAACTTTTTTTCTTTTTCTTTATGCTTGTTTATTTTTCTCATTTTTGCTGTTGACAAAAAGGGGGAGAGTTTTGCATATTTGAAGCTTTGACTGGTGCATGTTTGAGTTTTTCTATGCTTGTGTGAATGGTGTTCTTTTTATGCAAACTATTGGTTGGTGTGTTTTATGTGTGCAAACTATGTGTATTTTATGCAAACTTTTATTGTGATTATTGTCCGTTATCTCTATCAATTATCATGTGCTATTAAGTGTTGTTTTGCATGATAACTTTCATATTATACTTAAATCTGCGTGAAAATTTTGTCACCATTAAAAATGGTGAGATTGTTGAGAAAACTCTCACAAAGTCTTGAAGTTGACAAAAATTTCTTATTCTTATTCTTATTCTAAAGAATATTAGACTTATTCGCAGACTCTTATCAAAGTCTATTCATTTCAGAAGTTTTTACCACTCTGACGCAATCTAGACTAAAAACAAGTCTAGAATGAAAATATAATCAGACTCAGATTTATTGATTTTACAACAAGGATTCAATATGAATATAATAGGGATTTATTCTTTAATATCTGGCTCTCTGTCAAAGAATTTCACTTACCCTTTATAAATGCATTAATGGAATCAATCACAAATTGATGAAATCAATCTTGAAGACAAGTTTCTTTTTGGGAAGCATCTACTTATGAAAATATAGATTCTGATTGTATAAGTGACCAAAATCAACGGATTTTCATCTTAATCTTCAAACGGCTACAAGATTTCCTTAATCAATTCTGTCCAACGGGTTGATCGGAAGAAACTTCTTTGGAAAATGCCAACGGCTAGTGAGGCGTGGAGAAGTATTTAAGGAGGTCATTTAGTCTATTTGAGATAGTGTGTGAAAATTGAAAGTCCAAGTTTGAAGCATTTCCAACCACTTATTCTTCAACAACAACTCTTACAAATTATATTCAAGAGAGAAAATCACAAGAAGAGTGACTTAATGAGAGAAAAGAAATCTTCTACTGAGTATTTGCTCTCGAAATATTGTACTTTTATGCTGATACTATAGTGAATTCCAGCCAGAAAACTGCCAACGTGGGAGAGTGGACGTAAGCTTAATATAAGCCGAACCGCTATAAATCTCGTGTGCAATTTTTTTTTCTTGTAACTCTTTTCAATTTTATCCTATTGCACCTTTTTTAAGTATCGCAAAAATCTATTCCATCACTTATTTGATTCTGAATTTTCACCAGAAGTCTGGTGGCTCATTTATCAGACTTTGATCTTTATTCGAACTTTGCTTGTAACTTATTTTATTCCATATTTATTTGTCAAGATTTATTTTAAACACCTATTCACCTACCTTTAGGTGTTCGTACTAGCATTATCAATAACAAAATCTAGTCTGCAACAATTTAGCATGGCCTTGTATATGTTTCCCCATGATAGGAGAAAACAAAGGAAAAGGGGTGATCCATGCAAAGTAAAAAGTAAACCGCAAGGACTGCAGGCCTCACCTGAACAAATTTTCCGAAATCACGTCCTAGTGGAGATCCATGGTAAAGAGCGAGAGTTGCACCAGCTAGAAAGCAAGAGTAGAGTGCAATCGGGCCCATGACCCACCCTAAGTTTGTAGGCCAGCAGAACACATCTCCAGCCCGAATATCTATATGAGCCCACGAATCAGCACCGCATCGGATAGGCGAGAGTTGAGTCCAGGGTATCGCTTTTGGTTCTCCTAATTATTCGCAAGAAGGAATTACATCTCAGAATTCTCAAAGTTAGTTGTAAACAAGGCGCTATCTTCAACTCACACTACCTGTAGTTCCGGAAGAAAAGAGAATATTTGTCACAGAGTCGGCGGTTTGGTAAAAGGCTGGGTAATAATGCCTTCTGCAGAAAAGTAACAGAAATCACACTTCTGTGTGTCACATCTTGTCAACCGACACAAGTTCATGTTCATGACTACTCAGAGGACTTTCGAAATAGGGATGATGTTTTTTAAAAACTTCAAGGATAGCTAACAATAGGTTTTCTTGTCGCCCTGCATACTCTTTTTGTGGAAATACTGGGCAATGCAAATGCTGGTGATACCTTGGAACATGATCCACTTGGGAAAGAAAAGCTTTCCATGACATGTCTTGCTCTCTCAACTTCACGCCCACGCCATCTCCAGCCACAGGAAGCACGATGGCTTTCACTGGATTAGCTTCCACGACTCGACTGCAAGGGCGGAGAAGAACACCCGCCGTTAGCTCGGTAGCAGAACATCCACCTTCTAGCACTCTCTAGGGGACTTGAACAGTAAAGTACGGGTAAATTTACACAAGATGAGCAATTAATGTCAGAGTAAAGCCAAATATGACAAGTGAGATGATATGGCAGCTAAAACTCGTAAGGGAAAATATGGAACGAGACTGTCAGACAAGCTTGATCCGTTTCTTCTCCATTTTCATCTTTTTTATCCAATGGGTTCATTATCAAGAGAAAAGTCGCTACAAAGAAGAAATGAAGTGACCGATTTACCTATACAATGGAAACTTCCGGCCTCCTCTTTGTATAAAATCCTGAAACAGTTGAAGGACATGTAGTATTGCAATTAATTCATAGAAGAAGCATGAAATTCGTGCGAGCTGGAATTTTATGTGAAGCCTGCTTAAACAATGCAGAAAAAACTTGAACCAGCTACCACTTGAAGGAAATAAAACTTATAAGGCATACATTGACAAGTGAAAGCAAGCTTTTGGCTTAAAGACTAATAAAGCGATAGGGTCACATATATATACCAACAGAATATTAAAGAGATTCCCACGGTTAAGTCATGCAATTCTGTAATGAAATCTCCTATATAAATATCAATAGGTGTAACTTCGTTATATGCTGTAACTACTTCCCTCTGCTTCAGCTCTTGTTAAAGTTGACACATCAGAACTCAGAAGTTCCAAGCAAAGTTACAGCATTTAGAGGTCACCTGAGTAAATATTCCTTTTGCCTTGGAAATGTGCAGACGGCTTGCAATTTCCCTGGGTGCGAAACTGTCAGCTATTGATACAACAACAGATCCTCCGAGTACTATTGCCAAATATATTATAACAGCATGGATCGTCATTGGCATGTCGATTGCAATCGCGTCTCCCTTTGAGAATGTCGCGTCCAGAGCATTTGCCACCAACCTGCTTGTATTTCTATTTCTGTTAGGAACAGCGAAGTGAAAATGGACCGGCAAGTTTTACTAGTTTAAAAAGAGCAATAGTTCAACGGAGGTCAATGGCGCGAGGATAGTGGAGGCAATCTACTTGATTGGAAAAGGCTTCGAATCTGTTAATGTGGTTATTGCAGTCTCGTCATTGTTAAGCACAATGCTAAAAAAAGAACAGGAAAATGATTTGAAAAGTAAGGAGAGACCAATGGAGCTGGCATTTTTTGAAGATTTGAAACTACGTCACATTTCACATTGATTATGAATACAGCTCCAAATAGGCACACAAAATTTGAAGATGCACCTCCAAGTGCTGAGCAAATTCATTTTACCAAAGTTCTCGGACAATGAAAGTACATCATCGAGGCTGTGTGAGCACTCGCATGAGTTTGATTGTCTGGGTAGAAGTGCAGTGTGCTTCAACAATTAGCATTTTGGGACAGGCATTGATTCCAAAACCATGATTTGATTTCATCGTCTGAGAACTTAGGTAAAAGGTAAGCGTGGCTTTTTGCAAACATTGACCTCTCGCAGGAGCAAAATTACGCTAGCATCAGAGGAAGAAGAGCATACATTACTTGTTCTCGAAGCTCCTTTAGTGTCATACGGTTAACATTCATGTGATCATAGCCTTCATCTCTCCAGACTAAGGCTATGCTGTCATCCCCTCTCCTCTGTTGCTGTGAGGGCAATAAACAGCATTCAGCTATGTTGAATACTGCCCCCGGAAGCCACGTACCCCGGGGCTTTGATTTGTCGCTGGTGTCGAGAATGCAGCTCGGGGGACGACGAAATGAAAGCGAGAGTTCATTAAGAACTATCGACCAGTAGACCTGGAATCCATTAAAAGAATCCGATAAACTAGGAGCGTAGTAAGTACTTAGGAACTATGGAAATTTCTTAGCGGAGAACAAATTGAGTGGGCTCTTTCCAACTATGTAGCACTGACACGGATATGCGACACGTGACACGACACGACACGACACGACACGATATACCGACTCATCATTCCTAAAAAAATAAGAAATTCCGACACGTTATATATATTAAATAAATATTTTTATTTTTAATTAATTTGATTCAAATTCATAATTAAATAAATAAGAAAAAAAGAGCACACAATGAACTTACACAAATAATATTAATAAATCTATTCATAGGAAATTTGAAAGACATAATTATAATTAATGTGTATTTATATTTGGGGACATATTTGTAACTCTAACAAAAATTATTGATTAAAATAATGACTAACAAAAAATTAAAATTAACTTATTTAAATAAATTTATAATCTTTTACGATGACCAAATTTTTTTATTATAATTCAATATTCAACACTTTTATTTTCCGAAACCACTTTATAACTTTTCTTATTTATTTTTCTGATTAAAAAAGGCCCCTGTGGTCTACTCCAACCCTCACCCCCACATTTATTTCACTCTCTTTCCATCATTCCTTCCCCCTCCCCCCGTGGTGCCGCGTCACTTCTTTCTTGAAAATTGAACACCCACGCTCCCCTCTCTCCAAAAAGAAGAAATCACGGCAATGTCCTATCAAAATCTTATTTTTAATTTTTTGAGTTTCCCCCATCAAAAACCCTAGCGCTCGCCTTCTCCTCATCCTCGCACGACCCTTCTCATCTCAATCTCTTCTCTCAATCACTGGCCACCTCGCCTCCAGTCTTTCCTCCTTCACAAGCCCAACCTCACCGCCGGCCCTCCATCTCAGTTGCAGTCCTCTCTCTGGGTTGCCTTGGTCTCTACTCTTCCTCTAGCCCTCTCTCACCATCGTGGCCTCGCCATTGCTCCCTCCCTTGCCATTGTTTTCTTCAAGGATCCTCTCTCTTAGATAGGTGTGTCAAAACGTATCAAGAAGAGTTGATCATATGTCAGAAAATCCCACGCGTGTTGACTGCGTGTCCAAACATGTCGGACACGTTGACACATGTCAGACATGACACAGAGGCTCCGGCAACGTGTCCGTGCTTCATAGCTTTCCAGTATACAAAACCGACTTACATCAGGATGCTCCACGGAGAATTTCTGAAAAAGGCTAAAGCTCGTTATGGGATCCTTGTATGATGACCCCAAAAGCTTTCTGCCATGCGATTCCATGAGGCGTCCCAAGTTTGTTTCTTTTGATTGGGACCTGTCAATAAAGGAATACTGCATCGGTTTAGATTTGAACACAAAATGATTAAATTCACAGACAATTCCGAGAGCCACACATGAAAGCTTTGCAGAAAAATATTCGCCACAACCTCAGCCAATCATACATATTTAAAGTCTGCAAATGGCACGAGTAAGTCATCTGGAAGGAATTGAACGAAGAAATGCATCAATCCTGATTCACAACTAGCAACATTCATTGATTTCCCCTAGACAGAAATGCTATAAATTAGGGCCATTCGCATCGCTTCCCCTCGCTATGTGCAAAATACCGACCATCGCCTTTTTCACCGTAGTTCGATGAATTCACAATTGCCGACCAGACCAACAGCTGCCCACGTAAACTCGGTGTCCCTTTTCCTTTATGGACATTCTCTCTTACCACCTTAGAGGGTGTCCAGGCTCATTCTACTTCTATCAACCAAGTAACCGCCATTCCAAGAAAAAGCGCGAAGCACCATCAAAAGCACATTTTCAGAGACTTCCTTTCGACATCGATCCTACATCGTCCATGCAAAGAACACAACAAAGACAAAAAGAACAAAAAAAAATCCACAAAATGGCCAACGGAATGATAAGAAACAGAGAACGGCGAAATGAGCTGCAAGAGAAGGCTCCTTACAGAGAAGGGAACCAGTAGAGAGGAGGGCCCCGAGCGGAGGCGTCCCAACCGGAGTACACCGAGTAGTACACCAGCTGATGCACCCGGTGGGGGTGCGACGGCTTTAACGCCCCGGTGCTCGCCAGCTCTCTCCACACCTCCCTCAGGTCGAGCTCGAGCCCTAGCGACGGCATCCCGGACTGCCGGGCTCGGGCCACCGACTCCTGGAGCATCCGCTCGAGCTCGGCGGCGGCTTCCCAGGACAGACCCGCCTCCACCAGGTCATCCACGCCCACCTCGCCGATGCTCTTGGGATTGCCCATCTCCCTCTCGCTCTCTCTGGGCAACGAGCGTCAGTCGCTTGACACTTCATTAGAAGGCGTCATTGGAGTAGTAGGTGAGGGAAGTGAGCTCATGATGGACCACGTGATTTGTCTTCGTTTAAGTCAACAATTTCTTCAGGTGTCGTCTCATTCGTATGAAATTTAGTTCCGTGTGATGTGAGAGTCAAGGTTGTCAACTACCACCTACATAGCACCGACATGAATACGCAACACGACACGATACGACATACCGATATCATTTATCAAAAAATAAAGAATTTTAACATGTTTCGACACGTTATATATTTAATGAATATTTTTATTTTTAATTAATTTGATTCAAATTCATAATTAAATAAATAATAATAAAAAGAGAATACAATGAACTTACACTGATAATATCAATAAATCTATTTATAGAAAATTCGAAAGACATATTCATAGTTAATGCGTATTTATGTTTGAGAACATATTTCTAACTCTAACAAAAATTATTAATAAAACTAATGACTAACAAAAAATTAGAATTAACTTATTTAGATAAATCTATAATATTTTACAATGACCAAAAAAACCGTGGTCCACCCCAACCCTCACCCTCACATTTATATCACTCTCTTTCTATCATTTCCTCACCCCACTTCTTAGCCTCCCTTATTTATTTTTCTAATAAAAAAATAAAAATCCTTAAGGTCCACACCAAGGTCCACCCACCCCCCAACTGCGTCACTTCCCCTCTCTCCAGAAAGAGGAAATGATGGCAATGTCCCATCAAAATCTTATTTTTAATTTTTTGAGTTTCCTCCTCTCAAAAACCCTAGCCTGGCCTTCTCCTCCTCCTCGCATGACCCTCCTCCTCTCAATCTCTTCTCTCTCCGTTGCCTCATCATAATCGCTCGCCACCTCGCCTCTGGCCCTTCCTCATTTGCAGTCGCAGCCTCGCTGCCCGCCCTCCATCGCAATCGCGATCCTCTCTTTGGGTTGCCTTGGTCTCTGCTCTTACTCTAACCCTCTCTCACTATTGCAGCCTCGCCATCGCCTCCACTCCCTTGCCGTTGATTTCTTCAACGATCCTCTCTCCCAAACATGTGTGTTGGAATATGTCGAGAAGAGTTGACCACTTATCGAAAAATCCTACACATGTTGACTGCGTGTCCGAGCGTATCGAACACAACATAGAGGCTCCGGCAACATGTCCATACTTCATAGACTACCAGGAGGCAGAGGTAGTTAGTTGGTTAGGACATGTTATATGGAGAACGTCGGGTGGGGATTGTAAGAATTATTGTGGCCCACGTAATATGATTTATTATATGGTTTAATAATTGTTGAAATGCTATAAAAATAATATAAATAAATATTGGTTATGAGAAGTTGCAACTCCAATAAAATGAAATTTTATAATCCTCAAGGGAAGTTACTACTTTTCCGAAGATGTGTGACTTTTATGAAAGTTAAAAGGCGTTTTGATAGAAGGCACCTATTGATAGAACGTATAAATAGAATTTGGTCCTCTCTCCACCCATATGAACAACAATAACTAAAAAGAAGTTGGTATTCTCTCCTTCATCGATAGAATACATTAAAGAATAGTGGGTTAAACGAGAGAAATTTGATTTCTTCATTTGGTTCGAGTTCTTCAGTTTTCCACAACGATTACCATCAAGAATAACGCTATGAATAAAGGTACGTCTTCATTTATTTGTGAAAATCATAAAGAACAAATATCACTGTTTTCTTTTAAATTTCCGCATCAAAGAATTATATATATTATCTAACAGGGATTTCTGGGATTGCCTTGTCATTAACCCTTAAACACCAACCCAAGCACAGCAGCTTTCTTTATAATTCGGAAAGAAACGTGTTACCATTCCCATCCAGACCAAAATAGCCCTTGGACATCGCCATGTTGGTTAATTATGTCAATTTGTAATTTTGAGTGAAGTGCGACTGCAATGTAAGCTTTCGGCAACATGTGTAAGTGGAATGATACCTACTTCGTGGCTAGAACCCAAAGGGGTAGGTGGAATGATACCTACTTCGTGGCTAGAACCCACCTACTTCGTGGCTAGAACCCAAAGGGGTAGGTGGAATGATACCTACTTCGTGGCTAGAACCCAAAGGGGGTAGGGACCTTTTCGAATGGCAGCTTTAGCTAAACCTCACCTCAAATGTTTTGATCTCCTTACGTCTGTTGAGAGGACAATGTCATAAAAAGAACGAAGGCAAACTAGAAGAGCACTCTTTAGAACTATTATTATATTTAACAGCTTTTACTATCGAATTTTAAGTTTTCTATTACCGCCAACCAAACATGTTTATTTTCCAGTTGGACATGTCGATAAGCAAAACAAAACTCTAGATGCGAAGATCTCCATCGCAAAAATGTCCTGAGAATAGATTAGAATGATAAGTAGTTTGATCAAGGTCTGTATCGGACAACAATAAACTTTTGCAGTTCATGTGCTATAGCCAGTTCGCTTGGACTGCCCATATGGTTCATCAACCGAAGCACATCCTCCCGATCATATTCAATAACATTTGACTGTCCCACCTCCTACATGTCCTAGATCCATTATGGTCATAATTCCTAGGTCTGAAACAGTTTATTTTCTCATCAAGAAACGCCCATATATTTTACATAGTAGACAGTGACATCCCGATGCATGTCAATTAAGTTCACTATTTCCACAATAACAGAGACACTTGAGAGCTGAATCCACCAACAATCAACAAAATTAAGTTCATCATGCAATCTCCATCAGATTGCGACATGAAAAAGATGTCCCACAATATTTAACGCCAACAGCAAAGGAGTCTACATACATAATGACAACAAACCACAAAGGTGCAACAGAGAGATTGTGACATCTTGAATTTTCAAATTTTGTTTTCGATTAAATAAATCGAGCCTTTCATCGACGTGCCGATAGGGCTATTCTCTGAGTTGATCACTCAAGAGATAACTTGACTATCAGAGGAAATAATTAAGGAATCTAGATGCAATAGACTTGAAAATTCAACCAGGAATCGATTGCTTGACCATATTGATCTGCAACGATCATTACAGCACTGTCAGAAATCGATCAGAGATCGGAGATAGGTCGATTTGACTGAGATATGTGATTAGAGTTTGGGTGATTCCACCTGATTGCAAAATACCCATCGATCAGCACTAGACCGATTTTTCTATTGTTTTAGTACCCAATGCCCGTAATTGAAACCTCGAGATTTTCACGACAATTGAGAGTCGCCAATGTGTCGAAGATGTACTATGTGACTCGAGATAAATCGATCGCAAGTCAATTGCACTAAAAATTCCTAAAAGTTACCCGGTAAACTAGGTCACTCTAAAAGCACGTCAGATCGAAAATAATCGCAACTTTTAACCTGATTTCAGAAATCGAAAGTCCTGTGGTGTCACGAGCTATTTTAGAGACGTCGATTCATTCTCCGAAGAATTTTCAGAGATTCCAAGGTTTTTACGGAAAATGGATTTGTACGTTGCGGAAAATTAACGGAAATTTGGATTGGCCAAATTGAAGAGATTTTCAACTTGCAAACCGAGCTATATGACAAAGGGGACTTGTAGAAATTATGTGGGCTTTTTCTACATCAAATTTGGACATCAAATTGAAGAATTTGGGTGGAAATTGAAGCTTTATTGAGAAAATTCGGAATTAGAAAAAGGGCAGCATTTGTGTGCATCAAAATGAGTTTAATTGTGAAGATTATTGTAAGAAAGTATTGTGAGATCAAGGGATAAGATTGAGCACTATTTGGGGACCAAGCAATTAAGTTTTTGGATAGGTTTATGGAATTTTCTCTCTCTCCCCCGAAGCTTCAGTCACACGCCTCACTGGCCTCCTCCTCCTTCGCATCTTTGGGCACATCTCTCTTTCCTTCAGTCAAAGCACCCCGCACCCCACGTACGAAGCAGCTTCTGCTCTTGCCTTTCCTTCATCCTTTTGTCTTCAATTGAAGTCTGCAATTCCCCACATTGTTCTCCACGATTTCCCCTCCATCTTGCTGCCACGCCATCCACCGGTCAACTCTTCTCTTCAGCAAGGCCATTGTTGACCGAAGAAGCCCAGAGCTCCACCGAAGACCTAGGCCCACGCGTCTTCAATTTTGCCGAGCTACCACCATCTGAAGAAGCCCCCACCAGCTTCTCCACCGAAACAGTTTCGGTCTTGCCGCGCTGCCATCTCCAAAGCCCACCGAAGTCAGCCGAGTTCCTGCTTTCTTGACCCTACTGCCGTGTGTCTTCATCGAGCAAACGGCCAGTTCGCTCGCGCCAGCAACGTCCCAGCTGCCACCTCTCATGTCCGCGTGGTCTTCCCCAGCAGCAGCTCTTACTGCTTCCTTCGTCCGCATCTTCAGCCCTTCATCACCGAAGCCAGCAGTCCAGCGAACTCCCCTCCTTTGCTGCTTCTCTCGCCTGGCCCGGCTTGCACGCCAGCCCACAGCCCAGCCTCGTGAACTTCAGACTTGAAGCCCAGCAAAATTAGTCCAGCAGGCCCATTCTGTTCAGTCCATCAACAGCTCACTTCAATTTCAGTCCAGCAACTTCAGCCCGTTGAGTTCAGCGAAGCACGTGATTTTGAGGCCTAAGCCCGTGAAGTCAGCCCGCTTCAGGCCGGTCCAATTCAAAAGCAAATCTCAGATTTGACTGAGATTTGCTGGGCCTGTTTTAGGCCCGGCCCGAGTGTCCGACAATGCCGCTTAAAATTTGGATTTCGGCCACCGTCGCGCCGTCGTTGCGATGAACCGGTTTCCGCAATTAACCGGTGATTTTATGCACTAAACCCTTCTTAGTAGGCTAATGACGTCTAAGGGGTGTTTAAATTTATTTAATTAGGAATTAGGTGGTTAGTTAGATTAAATTAGAAATTTAAATATTTAATCGAGCATGTTAGGTGGTTAGCATGGTTTAGTTAAGGCCTAAATAAATTATACTATTTATCTAGACGGGTTTGGAAATTTTTCGAGTCCGGATTGGTTATTAATTTAATAATTCTAGCCTAGGTTAGTATTTTTAGGATTTAGATTGATTGATTTAATTAATTTCAGTAATTATTTAGTTATTAAATATTTTCCGGAAATTAGGCTGGGATAGTCAGTGACCGGAATTTCATGCTGATTGCAATGGTATGGTTAATTTCTACAATTGGATGTTAAATTGCGCAAATTGAGCGCTGATTGGATTTTTGGTATTTAATTCCAAAAATTGTGAATTTTCAAAATCTATTCAGAAAATCCCAGGTGTTGGATTTTGACACCGAAAATAGTTTATAGTACTATATGAAATAGTGGGATTTCAAAAATGAAGAATATCAATTTTTCTAGGTCAAGTTGACCGTGTACCCACACACGAGTAATTTTATGCGAATTTCTAATACGAAGAAAAATGTCAGGCTCATCATTTTAATTGAAGCATTTGAGTGCAATGCACGGTGCCCTAGGCCATATTTGAGTGATCATGTGATGGTTAAGATAAATCGTCCCGAACTGTTAAGTTGGACATTATCCCTATTCGGGATACCCCCGGACAATGGAAAGCCGGTCACAGTAGATTTTGGACCCTATGCTCCTTCGGGAAAGCCGTCTGATAAAGAGACGTGTCGTGCTCAATGGGGGTGAGATGATTCCTGGCAATGCCAGAAGACCACCAAACAAAGAGTAGGCCGTGCTATATGCCGAGATCAAAACTAGGAACGCATGATTAATTGAGTGTGGCATTCTAGTTGTTGGAGCTTATTTTTTGCTAATGTTTTCATGTTGTCTGAGTTATAAATTGTATTGACTTGCAGGATGGATCTGAGACGAGGTAAGTCTCCTTGATAGTGTGATTATGTGATTAGGACGCTCTTGGGCGTATTTTCCTCTTAATCGAGGTTTAGCGTGCTAACTCGCCGAGATTATATCTCACCCCATCGTGGGCTTAAATTTTTAGGGTCATCGAGTGGAAGACCTGGAGCTGAGAGGAGGTGATCGGAAGTGTAGGTCAGTTAGAACCGCTTCTTTTTGGAAGGCTAGTCTTTTGAAGTCTTTTGGCTATAGACTTTTGTGTATGACTCAGTGTTATATAAAAACATGTTTATTTGTGAATCTATTTTCCTGCTTTTCTATCTCGAGATGATTATTGTCAGGAGATTTATAATCCGCTTCCGCATGTGCAATAAAACAAATAAAAAGTCGACGACTAATCCTTAGGAAGTCGCAAATTTTATCGACCAGAGAGAGATGGGCATGTGCTCAGGGTTCGGGGCGTGACAGAGATTATCAAACTCAGAGACAAAATATGAAAGAAAGTCTGGAATCCTATCGGCTGGTTACTGACTAGGAGTCCCATCTCCATTTGGCTCCCTCGCATAGTCTTCAAGAGGAGGGCTTCGGCTTCGGCTCCTGCTTTTGCCTCGGGTCGGACTTTCACTGCGGCTTCGGGAACCATTGATAGGCAGGGATCGTGAGTATGACCTCTCCTGACTGGGACGTGGGGAGTATGACTTCTCTTGGCCATGCCTTTTCTCTTGACGTGAAGCATATCTGACCCCAAAAAAATGCATCACATCATACAACAAAAACACACAAAAGCTTTGGAACTCGATAATATCACTGCATAAACCAAAATTTTAGAATTTTACAGAGAGATGTATCAACTAAAATCTCTAGCCACTGGACGCAACTGGACAGATAATGAGATTCCCCAAAAAACAATGATTACAACATACCAAGAACAAATTTCTTGCACAAGTTCAAAACCTCACCAAATGCTGATAAAATGTATACCATCACATATCGACTCAAAGTCATCAGGAGTTACTATATCACAGCACACAACTTATGCCAAAATAGTTCGCACACATGTTGAATGATCCAACATAGCCTAAGTACCAGAAAAAAATAATAAATTGCCATAGACCACATCTTGATGAGAACAAGACCATAATCACTACATCCGGCTCAAGTCTACTGAGGTAATGATCTTTATAGGGAAGGTCCCATAGAAAAATAGCTTTACAACAGGATGAAAGAGTTACAGACAAGCCCAGAGAGCATTAGCCATTGCATGCCTTCTTATTTATTTTCGCTATTCAACAATCAATATGGTTTTGTTTTTCCCCCTTCCCTAAATCAACTGAGGAAGGAAATAGAACCTACATCAAGAAACAAGAAAGCAAAACAAGTCACATACCTTGAGTACCTTCTTTTCGCAGAGGGGAGTAATAATCACGACTACGGGACCAAGATCTTGCATGGCTAGGAGGTGGAGACCAGGAATATCCCACCGGAGACCGTCTTCGATCACTTCTGCCTCTGCTGCATAGAACTAGGAGAATCAAATCCAATTTTTTTTTTTTCAAAGAAAAAGTAATGCACACTTTTTCTTAAAAATAAAATTTAAAAAAAAAAACACCAAGACTAGACTCCAGTAGGTTCCTGTATTTAATTTATCAATTATTAACTCCAAGCAGATGCGAACAGTGTTCTGCCAAACCTGATTCTCTTCCACCTCATCCTATAACTTATTAACACAGGGATACAACCATTCATTCGTGACGATTGTGACGGCTTGAATCTTCAGAATTTATTTTCAATTAAATAAATCAAGTATTTCATTGACGCGTCGATAGTGTTATTCTCTGAGCTGATTACTCATAAGATAATTAGACTATCTGGGGAAATAATTAAGAAATCTAAATGCAATAAACTTGAGAAATTCGACCAAGAATCGATTGCTCGACTGTGTTGATCTACAAGGGCCATTACGATAACGTCAAAAATCGATCAGAGACTGAAGATAGGTCGATTCGATTGAAATATGTGATTAGTGCGTATGTGATTCCACCTAATTGCAAAATTCTCATCAAATGGCACTAGACCGATTTTTCTATCATTTTTGTATCTGGTATCAGTAATTGAATCCTTGAGATTTTCACGACAATCGAGAGTCGTCAATGTGTCAGAGATAAACTTTGTGACTCAAGATAAATCGATCATAAGTCAATTACACCAAAAATTCCCAAAAGTTACCCAATAGACTAAGTCACGCTAAAAGTGCGCTGGATTGAAAATAACTGCGAATTTGAACCCGATTTCAAAAATTGAAAGTTCTATGGTGTCACGAGCTATTTTAGGAATGTTGACTCATCCTCCGAAATTTTTTCAGAGATTTCGAGATTTTTACGAAAAATCAATTCAGACGTTGCGGAAAATCAGAGGAAATTCAGGTGGGCTAAATTGATGGAAATTGAGACTTCTAAATCAAGCCTTTGAGTGTCAGTAACTTATAAAAAATTGTTTGGAATTTTTCTTCATCGAAATCGGACCTCAATTTGGGAAATTGAGTAAGGAAATTGAATTTAATAAAGTGAAATTCGAAACTGGACATGAAGCTGAAAAATTGGGACTTCAATTGGGTTTATTTATGGAAAATCTATTCAAGAAAGAAAGGTGGGGACAAGCAAATAAGGCAATGGCTAAGGATTGATGATTGGCCCCTCCTTGGCTTCCTTTGCACGGTTCTTTCCTCTCCATGCGTCACTCTCCTCAACCCCTCTCCGTTTACGTTTGTTTTCATTCTCCTTGTCCGCTTGCTTCGGTTCACTTTTTCCTTTGTATTTTCATCCACGAAACAACGCACACACTCCACCCATCCAACTGCCTCGAATACCCCTCCTCTTTTCTGTTCACGTTTGGTCTTCGCTTTCATTTTGTTTACCTCACAGCAACCGAAGCTGCTACCCTTTTAAATCATCGCCAGTGAAGCCTCCACGTGTGTCCGTGTCTTCTCTCCTTCGCCCGCACAAATCCAGTCAACCGAAGCTGCTTCTCGTCCCCTAGCTCAGCCACGAATTCTGCAGCTCAACCCACCGAACAGCTTGGCTTCTTCGCCGTCCCTCACATCATCCTCCAGTTGCCAGCGATTCTGTCCCACCGAAGCCCATCTCTGCCACATTCCAGTCAAACGAAGCAGCGTTGGAGACACCGAAGTTGACCCGTCTCGCTTCTCCGTCTTCGCGTGGGCTTCTTCAGCAACTTCCAGCGCTTCTTTGGCCTAGTTCAGGCCATTTCAAGCCCACATTTGGCCAAAATCGGCCCAGCTTTCAATAGCAGTCCACGCAAGTCTTGTGGCCTAATAGCTGCGTTTGTCTTTAGTCCATCAAGCCCAGCGAATTTCAGTTTAGTTGAGCCCAAAAGTCCAGCAGTTCAGTCCAACTTTAAAGCCCAGCAAGTTGTCTTTTTCAGCAGTCCAAGCCCACGAGGTCAGCCCGCTTCAAGCCCAGCTCGTTTCAATAACAAATCTCAATTTGGGCTGAGATTTGTTGGGCTCGTTTTAGGCCCAGCCCGAGTATCCGTCGACGCCGCCAAAAATTTGGATTTCAGCCGCCGTCGCACCGTCATCACAGTGAATCAATTTCCGCAATTAACCGGTGAGTTTATACTCTAACATCTTCTTAGTAGGCTAATGACGTTTAAGGGGTGTTTAGTTTATTTAATTAGGAATTAAGTGGTTAGTTACATTAAATTAGAAGTTCAATTATTTAATTGAGCATGTTAGGTGGTTAGCATAATTTAGATAAGGCCTAGATAAATTGCACTATTTGTTTAGAAGGGTTCGGGAATTTTCCGAGTCCATATTGGTATTTGATTTAATAAGTTTGGCCTAGGTTAGTATTTTTAGAAATTAAATTAATTTGTTTAATTAATTTTTGAAATTAATTAATTATTAATTATTTTTTCGGAAATTAGGTCGGGATAGTCAATAACCAAAATTTTATGCTGATTGTAATAGTGTGGTTAATTTATGAAATCGAGTGTTAAATTGTGAAAATTGAGTGCTAATTGGAAATTTTGTCAATTATTCCAAAATTTGTGAATTTTGATATTTATCCAGAAAATCCTGGGTATTGGGTTTTAAACACCGAAAATAGTTTTATGTACTATATGAACCAGTGGAATTTTGAAAAGAATGTTATGAATTTTTTGAGTCTAATATGACAGTGTATTCACACGTGACTATTTTCACTGAGTGTTTTTAATACGAAAAAAAAAAATAGGCTATGATCACTATTTTAATTGAGACATTTGAGTGCAATGCACGGTGCCCTAGGTCGAGATTGAATGGTCCTATACTGATTAAGAGAACCCGTCCCCGAATTGTATCGAATGAACGTTACCCTATATGAGATATCCACTTAGTAGGATTTGGGTTGCAGTAGATTCTTGACCTATACTCCTTTAGGAAATTCGTCTGAGAGACATAATCATGCTCAATGGGGTGAGAGGATGCCTAGCTACGCCAGGAGACCGCCGAACTTTGAGTAGGCCGTGCCTTAGAGTGGGAGTAATTGCCAGTTAGAACGCTTGTTGAGTGGAAGTGATGTGTCGAATTATGAGACAAAATTGTGTGACATAGTATGGGACGTGTCATAATGATTTGGCCCTATAATCAGAACCCTGTACTGATTTGAGAATTCAGTGTGACATTCCAGTTGTTAGAGCTTAATTATTACTCATATGTGTATGCTTATCTGTAATATAAACTGTACTGACCTGCAGGGTGAAACTAAGGCGAGGTAAGTTCTCTATGCTCAATGTGTGATTCTGTGGTTAGAACGCCTCTAGGCATATTACCCTCCTAATTGGGGTTTAGAGCTTAGACTCGCTGAGATTATATCTCACCCCGTTGTGGGCAAAATTTTCAAGGTCATCGAGCGAAGGATCTAGAGCCGAAATGAGGTGATTTGAAGTATAGGTCATCTACGACTATTTCTTTTTTGAAAGACAGTCTATGTAGTCTCTTGATCATAGACCTTATACATGACTCAATCTATATATAAAAGTGTGATTTATTTATGAAATTATTGTCCTGCTTTTCTATCCCGAGATGATTACTGTCAAGGGATTTCTTTTCGCTTCGACATGTACAATAAAATAAAAATGGTCGGCGACTCGTCTTGGGAAGTCGCAAATTATTATCGACCAGATGATGGGCACGCGCTCGGGATTCCAGGCGTGACAACGATGCCCTCCGCTATACATATGATTCCATTTCAGGATTTCTTCCCAACCCCCTCGAAAGAATAATAAACCCTTTCCAAATGTTTCCACCAATGTACTGCAGAACAAATGATCGACTAAGCATATGCATGTCTAGGATCCTTCACAACACTGTCAATGCCCCTCTATGCCAAAATAACTCAAACAAATTATAGAAAATTCCACCACATTATATAGACTTGTGCTAGTGTTCACCATGCATAAATTGTATAGTTATGGAGACGGAAGGCACCTTATGCGCTCTCTCACCCTCCTTTCAGTAGGTTTCTTTCTATTCTCTTTTGCAAATACAACAGTCAACTACCAACCAAGAAGCACATATCCATCCATATAGTACTTAGCCTCCGCAGCATCAGCAGGATCTACATATTGGACGAAACCAAAACCACGTGGCTCTCTGCATATAGAGAGAGAAAGAGAGATACAAAAAAAGTCATAACAGGGTTCATTTGAAAAGCCAAAAAAACATACAACATAAACAGGGAAAACCACAGCATGTAACTTGCCAGAATATCCCCAACGAGCCATAAAGTCAGGATAAGCAAGTAAAAGCAAGCACTCTAGTTGCTAACCTTGCAAGTGTCAGTTTTAAGATGACTTGATATTCTTCAAGACTTGGAACATCTTCTCAATGTATTCAAACCCAACTTCCTTCCAATCTTCACTACCATTAACATCATCTTCAAATGAACTCTAATTACTTGATTGATCTCTTTAAAACTTTATTTTCCCTGGGTAAATATCTCAACAACTTCAATAAAACACCCAACTGGTGAACAAAGGAGAACACAGAAAGCTGCCCTCTGATCCAAATTAAAGTTTGCAAAAATGAACCCTTTAGCATGCTGAGTCAATCTCCCGAAGATGATTTTACCAAAATGTAAACAGTGAAAGAAGACAAACTGAGTAAAACAATTGCTAGAAAAAACATTTGGATGCACAAGCTCTTGGATATTTCTACTAATTTACAGTGAATAAGAATCATGCATTCAAATTCCTTGCAAATAAAATCCAATGAGAACGTTTATTTGAATTATTATGACACAGAAATTTTCAGATGCATGGATAAAAGACTCATTAAGTTTTATTAAATCAACATCAAACATGAAACTTGTGAACTCAAAATGGAGATATGAAGAAAATTGGCATCGGATAGAAGCTTCCAAAGGATTCTAAAACCAAAGTCTACTACAGATAGCATTAACGTAATTGGCTACTGTTGCTCACCCAGTGTAGTAGTCCCTGGGCAAATAAATGTCCTTAAGAGCACCAAACTTGCCCAATTGGCCTTCGAAGATATAATTAGTCAAAGGTTATAGTATGCAACATGCCCACAAGAAACCAATAGCATCTGCTTTCAAAGAAATGAATACATAGGACGGGAAGAAGAAAAAACTCAGGATATTAATTTTCTCAAGTATGAAGTCTTCGGTTCAATTCCATTTTTTTCTTTAAAAAACAAAAAAAGAAGTGCGAAACAGGAAGAATTATGTGTAACAATTAAATCAAACGAAGCCCTAGATATGCCTGAAAGAACCAGCCACTGACTCATGTTCGTTCAACTTTATATTCCAATATGGCAATCAAAGAATTAAGTTTAATAAAGAACATACATAATGATCCACAAGGTCCAAGATTTTTGCAAAACAGGATGAAGGAAATGGAGAAACAAATTTAAAAAAAAAAAAAAACCTGCAGTCATGACGAAGATTGCGAACAAGGAGGCTAGCAGGCATATCTCTGCTGCGACCAACATAACGACCCCTTGGACTAGGGCTCCGTCCTCTCCTGCCATACCCCCTCGGGGGAGATGGGGTGTAGCTCCTTCCCCTCATGAGAAAGATTGACGAACCCTACACAGTACACGAATGTTTCAGTATGCACACAAAAATGTTGAGGAAATGTAAGAGCAACCAGCATAGCATGATATCAAGGAGCTCGCCCATCTTTTGCTTTAACGAGAAATGAGAAAATTAAAGAAATAATTAAGACAACTAAATGACAGATTGACCGAATCATAATGTTATACGAGTACTAGTAGAGGGAGTCACATATGTCATCCAAAAAAAAGAGCAAATTTTCATTGTCTTAATAACACCAGAGGGAAATACAGCAATAAGAACATGGTAATCAGTTCGATTCACGACAGCCATTACACAAGATCCCAAGAACCCAAACACAGGTAAAGGTACTGAATAAGAAATCTGTCCAACAGAGCCACGTGAACCCGTATTCAATGTCATGACCCTCATGGTCTAAGTAGAATGAATCATCGATCATAAGTGATTACGTAGAAATAAAATGACAATTACCCTCGATGTTAATGACTATTAACTCAGATATTCTCCATTTGCATAGAAAAATGGCCTACAGAGAATTCAAGGAGCTCAATGGCTCTCACGACCCAAAACTCTAACCCTATCATAGTACCATGCGGGCACAAGCCGGTCAGACCGCCCCGCTACTCCATCACCGCCTTTGACCTGGAGAACGGGGCCTGGGACCTGCTCAACCCGGTTCCAGACTACCCAGATGGGCTGCCACTGTTCTGCCACCTCGCAAGCTGCGATGGCGAGCTGGTGGCCCTCGGGGGGTGGGACCCGGCGACCTACAAGTCGGTGGCCGACGTCTTCGCGGCACGGGGGGGGGGGGGGGCATGGCGATGCCCCAACGGGCCTCCTTCTTCGCCGTGGGCGCGCACGGCGGGCGCGTCTACGTGGCCGGGGGGCTCAACGAGGGCAAGAACGCGCTGAGGTCGGCGTGGGCGTACGATGTGGGGCGGGGCGAGTGGGCAGAGTTGCGCCCGATGTGTGACATCCTGAAATTCGACCCCGTTTCGATAAAGTGAAATGGGCATTTCGTCGGCGTGCCTATAGCCTTTTTCTCTGAGCTGATCACTCACGAGTTAACTAACCTATTGGGTGAAGCTGTTAAGGGATGTATCAGCTGTAAAATCCCTAAAAGCTACCTAATTGGTTGGATTGAGCTAAAATCACGTCTGATCGATTTTTAACCACGAAATTGAACTCGATTTCGGGAATCGAATTTTAAGCGCGTCATAATTCTTATTTTTAGGATCCTGTCTCATCGCTCGTCAATTTATTGACGAGTCCGAAATTTCAATAAAGAAATTATCGGAAGAAAATTTGAAGCCCAAGTGAAAATAGAAAGGAAAAGGAAAAGTGAAAAGGAAATTTTTGCATAAAAGAATTATGCATTTCCCTTTTCTTTTTTCCTCTCTCTCCCTCCCCTTTCTTTTCTTTCTTTTTCTTTTTCTTTCTCTCTCCTCTCCCCTTTTTCCCCTCCCCCTCGTGCGACCCCCACCGCTCATTTTCTCTCTCTCTCTCTCTCTCTCTCTCCTCTCTTCCCTCTCCTCTCTCTTCTTCCTCCCCCCACGCAACCGAACCCCTCTGTTCTTCTTTCTTCCTTGCGTGCGAACCAGAACCGGAGGAAGGACAACAGCTCGTCGCCGCCGCACCGCCGCCCGCGCCGCGCTCGAGCGCCCGCCGCTCGCCGTCATCCCGCCGTCCCGCCGTCCGCGTGCCAGGCCACGCGATCCAGCCGCGACCAGCCCCTGTTCCAGCATCGACCAACCCGCCTCCGGCCACCGTGGGCCACCGCCAGCTCCGCCGGACCTCCTCCCGCGACCCCCTCGCCTCCGCCGGCCTTCCCCCGCCACCCTAGCCGCCGGAGTTGCTCCGTTCAGCCGCGACCAGCAGACCCACAAAGTGGGTTTCAGCCACTTCGGGCCCGCTTTTGGGCCGTTTCCCGGCCCCGGATCCGCGAGTCGCTTTGGGAACAATCGTTCCTCGCGTCGCCGCCGTCGGATTGATCCGATTTGCGCGCGATTTGGTGAGTAATCTCACTAATCTTGGATTAGTTGACTAATTATGCTTTAAGGTTTGTTTAGTTTAATTAATTATGTTTGGGTTGTTAGATTAGAAGTAATTAGCAATTATTAGCTAATTGTGACGTGATTTAGATAAATTGATTGTGCAATTAATAAGTAGACGTGGTCTACTATTTATTGGAGGCATCTCGGGAATTTTCCGACCCCTAATCGGGCTTCAATTTGGCGATTCGGGCCTAAGTGAGATTTTTGGGCATTTAAATATTAATTTTCGAAATTAATTAAATAATTATTTATTTTCCGAAAATTCAAGAGAGATGGCCCGTGACCGGAAAATTATGCTGATGACTGTGGTGAAGTCCGTTTATTTAATCAGACTTTATTTTAAGCTAAATTGAATTTTTAATATTAATTAATTTTCGAAATTAATTAAATAATTATTTATTTTCCGAAAATTCAACTGAGATGGCCTGGAACCGGAAAATTATGCTGATGACCATGGTGTAGTCCGTTTGTTTAATTGAGTTTTAATTTGTGCTAAATTGAATTTTTAATATTTATAAATTAATTATTTTTCGAAAATTCAACTGGGATGGCCCGTGACCGGAAAATTATGCTGATGACGGTGGTGAAGTTCGTTTACTTAATTGGGCCTTAATTTGAGTTAAACGGAATTTTTAATGTTTAATAATTAATTTTCGAAATTAATTAATGATTAATTATTTTTCGGAAATTAAGATTGAGATGGCCGACGACCGAAATCTCGTGCTGATTGTCGTGGTGCAGTCTGTTTATTTATTTGAGCTTTAAACTGTGCCAAATTGCAAGCGGTCGAGTGGGACCGTAAAGCCATTGAATCTTGCAAGCGGTCGAGTGGGACCGTAAAGCCATTGAATCTTGCAAGCGGTCGAGTGGGACCGTAAAGCCATTGAATCTTGCAAGCGGTCGAGTGGGACCGTAAAGCCATTGAATCTTGCAAGCGGTCGAGTGGGACCGTAAAGCCATTAAATTGGTCGAGTGGGACCGTAAAGCCATTGAATCTTGCAAGTGGTCGAGTGGGACCGTAAAGCCATTAAATATTGAATGTGGTCGAGTGGTGGACTGTGTCTTCCACCTTTGCTTAAGATGTGATCTGAGGACTGTAGTTCGTAATTGATGATTGAGATGGAATAATTGAATTGACCTAGAATGGTCCGTCTGACATGTAATCGACGAGGTCGATTGATCATTGTTCGATTTGATGTTGTGAAGTGATTGACTGAATGGGAATGACCGTGAGTGGTCTTGTTGGCTTGTAATCGACTAGGTCGATTTGATCGATGCTTTGATCGGCGATACAATTGCTTGAGTGCCTATTGTGAATTGTACTGACTTGCAGGTGGGATCTGATGCTAAGGTACGTCTTCTGACCTATGCGTGTTTAGGCAGCCTTTAGTATAATGGTTTACTAATCGGGCTTAGTGGGGTAGAACTCGCTGAGACGTAGTCTCATCCCAGTTTGGGGAAAACCATTTCAGGACCCCGCTAAGGAGCTGAGGAGGAAGAGTTGGAGAAGGATTTTTGGAAGAAGAAGATAATCGGGAGAAGGGCCTGGAGGACGGCCAGGTGGACTGAGATGTTATCTTCTTTGATATCTCCATTTTGATGTGAATAGAGCTTAGAATAAAAAGTGGTGAAGTGTTATGGTTTGTGTTTTGTATAAAAGTGTGGTTATAAATTTCAATATGAAAAATATGGCCCTGCTTTTCTATCCCATCATTTTATTGTCTGGGGATTTTAACTGCTTCCGCATGTGCCTAAAAAATTGAAAGGGAAGGCGATACATTGTCCTGGGATATCGCATATTAAAATCGACCAAGTTAGAAGGATGTGTGCGTGCCCGAGGATCGGGGCGTGACATCCGGTTTAAGTGGTATCAGAGCGAGGTTCAAGATTGGAGTGATAAGGAGCGATGGTTAATGGGATAGTTAGTAGGGAAAGGCCTTTAAATTCATACCGGTGCATGTCTGTGTTAGCTGAATGCTAAGATTGTTTGTTGTTTGAATCGCTCTGTTTCTAATTCGGTGTTGAATTGGAAGCAGGTGTCAGTAGATTAAAGTGACACCATGAGCGATCAGGAGCCGAGAACTCCTAGGCAGAGGACCTTGTCCTCAGTGACTCAGGCTAGGACACCGGCAAGAGTTGGTGCCCGAGGTGTCCGAGGTAGAGCGCCAGCCGAGGCTAGCGCGAGTAGAGTAGCACCACCTGTTGGTGCTGGGGTAGCAGCCCCAGTTGATCAGGGATCAGTTGGGATCACGCAGGCATTGGACGCTATGCGTGAGTTGATGGGGCAGCAGGCCCGGGACCAAACAGCTGCTTTTACTGCCGCTGTAGTAGCTGCTACTACTGCTGCTGCTAATGCTGTTGCTGCAGCCGCACCTGCCGCCGTACCTGCTGGAGTCCCGTTAGTGAGGCCGATGCCTAGTTTAGTGGAGCAGTTTTTGAAGTTGAAGCCGCCGAAGTTTACTGGGGCAGGAGACCCCGAAGCTGCTGCTCTGTGGATCCAAGGACTAGAGAAAGCATTTGCACTATTGATGTGCTCTGAGACGGAGAAAGTGGTCCTCGCAGTCTACCAATTAGAAGGAGTTGCGAGTACTTGGTGGAGAACCACTAAAGGAGCGATATTTCCCGATGGTGTAGCCCCAGAATGGAACGCCTTTGTTGAAGCCTTCAACGGGAAATACTTTTCAGAGACTGCTAAAGAGATAAAGATGGTTGAATTCCAGCGCCTTCGCCAAGGCTCTATGACTGTAGATCAATATGAGGCGAAGTTTGCCGAACTGTCGCAATATGCCCCTGAATTAGTTGAGAATCCGGCAAACCGAGTGAGAAGATTTAGAGATGGACTCAAGCCAGAGTTGAGGAGCCCATTGATTTTGCTGAATCTGAGAAATTATAATGACATTTATGAGAGAGCTCAGATGATCGAAAGAGACCAGAATGATAGAGCCGCCTCGTCTGGATCGAGGTTTAACTCTCATAGAGATAACATCCGCCAAGGAAAGAGGCCAATGTTTGGAAATAGATTCCAAGGCCCGCCCAGCAAGAAGGGTGGATTTAATAGATCAAGACCCATTGGAACTGATGCGTGTCGCTTTTGTGGGAGAAGACACGGGTCAGCACCGTGCCCAGCTAGGACGATTGTGTGTTTTGAATGTGGCCAACAGGGTCACCTCGCAAGGAATTGTCCAAGGAAGCAAAGAGGACAACCTCTGTTGCCGCCGCCGCCTCCGGTGAGACAGATAGGAGGGCATGCCCCTCAGAATGCACCGCAAGGAGGACAGCAGAGACCTCCAGCTCAGGGCACTGTGTACGCGATTACCCAAGGTCAGGCTGAAGCTGCGCCTGGCGTGATTACAGGTACGGTCTCGCTCAACGACCAACCTGCTTATGCTTTATTTGATTCGGGAGCAACCCATTCTTTCATTGCCGAACAATATGTTAGGATGCTAGGATTGAATCCTGTATTGTTAGAATCGGCAATTTGCATATCTACGCCCTTGAAAGATAAAGTTGTTGCTGCTTTGGGATGTTCGGGGTGCAAGTTAGAGATTGGTGAGCGAGTGGGGAAAATCGACTTGTTAGTCCTAGCCATGTATGATTTTGATTTGATAATTGGCATGGACTGGCTCACCAATAAACGAGCTAAAATGGACTGCTATCGCAAGGCGATACAGTTTGACCCGTTAGAGGGTAAGAGTTTCGAGTTTGTCGGAAATCGAGGAGGACCTTCGATTTCCCTAATCTCGTCGCCGGAAGCAACTCGTTTGTTAGACGAGGGTTGCCAAGGCTATTTAGCGACTGTCGTAGATACGACAGTTGAAGGGTTGAAAATGGAAGATATTGCAGTGGTACAGGAGTTTCCAGATGTTTTTCCAAAAGAATTGCCAGGATTACCGCCAGAAAGAGAGATTGAATTTGTAATTGAGCTAGCACCAGGGACAGAACCGATCTCGAAGGCACCGTACCGAATGGCGTTATCTGAGTTGAAAGAACTGAAGGTGCAGATGCAAGAATTACTGGATAAGGGATTTATTCGTCCTAGTGCATCACCTTGGGGAGCACCAGTTTTATTTGTTAAGAAGAAAGATGGTTCATTGCGTTTGTGCATCGACTATCGGCAGCTCAATCAGGTAACGATCAAGAACAAGTATCCCCTGCCAAGGATAGATGACTTGTTTGATCAACTGCAAGGAGCGTCAATATTCTCGAAGATCGATTTGAGGACAGGATATCATCAGCTGAGGATTAGGAAGGAGGATATTCCTAAGTCAGCATTTCGTACCCGGTATGGTCATTACGAGTTCACAGTGATGCCGTTCGGATTGACGAATGCTCCAGCTGCCTTTATGGACTTAATGAACAGAGTGTTCAAAGAATATCTGGATCAATTTGTGATCGTGTTTATAGATGATATCTTGGTCTATTCAAGAAGTAATGAAGAGCATGAGAATCATCTAAGATTAGTGCTTCAGACCTTAAGAACTCATCAGCTGTATGCTAAGTTTAGCAAATGCGAGTTTTGGTTGACTCGTGTTGCGTTCTTAGGTCATGTGATTTCCGGAGAAGGAATCTCCGTCGACCCGAGCAAGATAGAGGCTGTGATCAAATGGCCGAGACCGACATCAGTGACAGAAATCAGAAGTTTTCTGGGGTTAGCAGGTTATTACAGACGGTTTGTGGAAGGGTTTTCATCGATAGCGTCGCCTCTGACAAAGCTCACGAAGAAAAATGAGAAGTTCATATGGACAGACAAGTGCGAGCGTAGTTTTCAAGAGCTGAAGGAAAAGCTGACTACCGCACCTGTGCTGACAATTCCATCTGGTCCTGGAGGATTCGAGATCTATAGCGATGCGTCATTTAGAGGATTGGGTTGCGTGCTGATGCAACATGGCAGGGTTGTTGCATACGCTTCCCGGCAGTTGAGACCTCATGAAATGAATTACCCGACGCATGACTTAGAACTCGCAGCCATTATATTTGCGTTGAAGATTTGGAGGCACTACTTGTGTGGGGAAAAGTTTCAGATCTTCACGGACCATCAGAGTCTCAAGTATTTGTTCTCTCAGAAGGAGTTGAACATGAGACAGCGTCGATGGATGGAATTGTTGAAGGATTATGACTGTGATATTTTATATCACCCGGGAAAGGCAAATAAGGTTGCCGATGCATTGAGTAGGAAGTCTTCAATAGCGCAAATCTTGGTTAAGGAGTGGAACTTAATCGAGAGAGCTCGAGATTCGGAATTCAAATTTGAGGTAGGTCATCTCTCAAGTTTTATGGCTACCCTCAGAATTGAGCCGGATTTCCAAGTCAGAATCAAGCAACTTCAACCGATAGATCCGGACGTACGGAAAATTCTTCAAGAGGATACCGAGAAAAGAAAAACCGATTTTCAAGTTTCTGATGATGGGGTACTGAGGTTTCGTGGACGTTTGGTGGTACCTGACGATGTAGAGCTTAGAGAAGAGATTTTATCTGAAGCACATCGTAGCAATTACAGCGTTCACCCTGGAAGCACTAAGATGTATCAGAATTTACGTCAACACTACTGGTGGTCAGGTATGAAGGCGGATATCGCCAAGCATGTGGCCAAGTGTTTGACTTGTCAGCAAGTAAAAGCCCAGCATTGCAAGCCGGGAGGATTTCTGCAACCTCTCGCGATCCCAGAGTGGAAATGGGAGCATATCACGATGGACTTCGTGACTGGACTACCAAGGAGTCAGAGGGGGAATGATTCGATTTGGGTAGTAGTCGACAGGCTGACAAAGTCGGCTCACTTCATTGCAGTTCGAAAGGACCTGAGTCTGGATAGACACGCAGACCTGTATGTGCGTCATGTGGTTCGTATGCATGGAGTGCCAGTTACGATAACATCTGATAGAGACCCGAGATTTACTGCTGCTTTTTGGAAGAGCTTGCAGAGTGCTCTAGGTACGAAGCTTCAGTACAGTACGGCGTATCATCCTCAGACGGATGGCCAGTCGGAAAGGACGATTCAGACTCTTGAAGACATGCTGAGAGCGTGTGTAATAGACTTCAAAGGAAGTTGGGAAGATCAGCTTCATCTGGTGGAATTCGCTTACAACAACAGTTATCAGCAGAGCATCAAGATGGCTCCATTTGAAGCGTTGTATGGCAGAGCGTGCAGAACTCCAGTGTGTTGGGATGAAGTTGGAGAAAGGAAGATAACCGGCCCAGAGTTGGTTCAGCAATCAGTAGATGCCGTGGCAGTAATCAGAGACAGATTGAAGACAGCACAGAGCAGACAGAAAAGTTATGCAGATAAGCGCCGAAGGTCTTTGGAATTCCAAGTTGGTGACCACGTTTTTCTAAAAGTGTCACCAATGAGGGGAACTTCGCGCTTTGGTAAGAAAGGCAAGCTGAGTCCGAGGTACGTAGGTCCGTTTGAGATTCTTGAAAGAATCGGGAACCTAGCGTATCGTCTTGCGTTGCCGCCAAGATTGGCGCACATGCATGACGTCTTTCACGTGTCGATGTTAAGGAAGTACGAGCCTGACCCGACCCACGTGCTCAATTTCGAGGAATTGGACGTGGATGACCGTGTGTCATACGTTGAAAGCCCGGTTCAGATTGTCGATCATAAAGAGCAAGTTCTGCGTACAAAGACCATCCCGTTGGTCAAAGTGGTCTGGCAACACCACGGCATTGAAGGAGCGACTTGGGAGACTGAAGAATCGATGAGACAGTTGTACCCCCACCTTTTTGAGCAAAGTGTAATGGTTTAAATTTCGAGGACGAAATTTTTATAAGAGGGGAAGAGTTGTGACATCCTGAAATTCGACCCCGTTTCGATAAAGTGAAATGGGCATTTCGTCGGCGTGCCTATAGCCTTTTTCTCTGAGCTGATCACTCACGAGTTAACTAACCTATTGGGTGAAGCTGTTAAGGGATGTATCAGCTGTAAAATCCCTAAAAGCTACCTAATTGGTTGGATTGAGCTAAAATCACGTCTGATCGATTTTTAACCACGAAATTGAACTCGATTTCGGGAATCGAATTTTAAGCGCGTCATAATTCTTATTTTTAGGATCCTGTCTCATCGCTCGTCAATTTATTGACGAGTCCGAAATTTCAATAAAGAAATTATCGGAAGAAAATTTGAAGCCCAAGTGAAAATAGAAAGGAAAAGGAAAAGTGAAAAGGAAATTTTTGCATAAAAGAATTATGCATTTCCCTTTTCTTTTTTCCTCTCTCTCCCTCCCCTTTCTTTTCTTTCTTTTTCTTTTTCTTTCTCTCTCCTCTCCCCTTTTTCCCCTCCCCCTCGTGCGACCCCCACCGCTCATTTTCTCTCTCTCTCTCTCTCTCTCTCTCCTCTCTTCCCTCTCCTCTCTCTTCTTCCTCCCCCCACGCAACCGAACCCCTCTGTTCTTCTTTCTTCCTTGCGTGCGAACCAGAACCGGAGGAAGGACAACAGCTCGTCGCCGCCGCACCGCCGCCCGCGCCGCGCTCGAGCGCCCGCCGCTCGCCGTCATCCCGCCGTCCCGCCGTCCGCGTGCCAGGCCACGCGATCCAGCCGCGACCAGCCCCTGTTCCAGCATCGACCAACCCGCCTCCGGCCACCGTGGGCCACCGCCAGCTCCGCCGGACCTCCTCCCGCGACCCCCTCGCCTCCGCCGGCCTTCCCCCGCCACCCTAGCCGCCGGAGTTGCTCCGTTCAGCCGCGACCAGCAGACCCACAAAGTGGGTTTCAGCCACTTCGGGCCCGCTTTTGGGCCGTTTCCCGGCCCCGGATCCGCGAGTCGCTTTGGGAACAATCGTTCCTCGCGTCGCCGCCGTCGGATTGATCCGATTTGCGCGCGATTTGGTGAGTAATCTCACTAATCTTGGATTAGTTGACTAATTATGCTTTAAGGTTTGTTTAGTTTAATTAATTATGTTTGGGTTGTTAGATTAGAAGTAATTAGCAATTATTAGCTAATTGTGACGTGATTTAGATAAATTGATTGTGCAATTAATAAGTAGACGTGGTCTACTATTTATTGGAGGCATCTCGGGAATTTTCCGACCCCTAATCGGGCTTCAATTTGGCGATTCGGGCCTAAGTGAGATTTTTGGGCATTTAAATATTAATTTTCGAAATTAATTAAATAATTATTTATTTTCCGAAAATTCAAGAGAGATGGCCCGTGACCGGAAAATTATGCTGATGACTGTGGTGAAGTCCGTTTATTTAATCAGACTTTATTTTAAGCTAAATTGAATTTTTAATATTAATTAATTTTCGAAATTAATTAAATAATTATTTATTTTCCGAAAATTCAACTGAGATGGCCTGGAACCGGAAAATTATGCTGATGACCATGGTGTAGTCCGTTTGTTTAATTGAGTTTTAATTTGTGCTAAATTGAATTTTTAATATTTATAAATTAATTATTTTTCGAAAATTCAACTGGGATGGCCCGTGACCGGAAAATTATGCTGATGACGGTGGTGAAGTTCGTTTACTTAATTGGGCCTTAATTTGAGTTAAACGGAATTTTTAATGTTTAATAATTAATTTTCGAAATTAATTAATGATTAATTATTTTTCGGAAATTAAGATTGAGATGGCCGACGACCGAAATCTCGTGCTGATTGTCGTGGTGCAGTCTGTTTATTTATTTGAGCTTTAAACTGTGCCAAATTGCAAGCGGTCGAGTGGGACCGTAAAGCCATTGAATCTTGCAAGCGGTCGAGTGGGACCGTAAAGCCATTGAATCTTGCAAGCGGTCGAGTGGGACCGTAAAGCCATTGAATCTTGCAAGCGGTCGAGTGGGACCGTAAAGCCATTGAATCTTGCAAGCGGTCGAGTGGGACCGTAAAGCCATTAAATTGGTCGAGTGGGACCGTAAAGCCATTGAATCTTGCAAGTGGTCGAGTGGGACCGTAAAGCCATTAAATATTGAATGTGGTCGAGTGGTGGACTGTGTCTTCCACCTTTGCTTAAGATGTGATCTGAGGACTGTAGTTCGTAATTGATGATTGAGATGGAATAATTGAATTGACCTAGAATGGTCCGTCTGACATGTAATCGACGAGGTCGATTGATCATTGTTCGATTTGATGTTGTGAAGTGATTGACTGAATGGGAATGACCGTGAGTGGTCTTGTTGGCTTGTAATCGACTAGGTCGATTTGATCGATGCTTTGATCGGCGATACAATTGCTTGAGTGCCTATTGTGAATTGTACTGACTTGCAGGTGGGATCTGATGCTAAGGTACGTCTTCTGACCTATGCGTGTTTAGGCAGCCTTTAGTATAATGGTTTACTAATCGGGCTTAGTGGGGTAGAACTCGCTGAGACGTAGTCTCATCCCAGTTTGGGGAAAACCATTTCAGGACCCCGCTAAGGAGCTGAGGAGGAAGAGTTGGAGAAGGATTTTTGGAAGAAGAAGATAATCGGGAGAAGGGCCTGGAGGACGGCCAGGTGGACTGAGATGTTATCTTCTTTGATATCTCCATTTTGATGTGAATAGAGCTTAGAATAAAAAGTGGTGAAGTGTTATGGTTTGTGTTTTGTATAAAAGTGTGGTTATAAATTTCAATATGAAAAATATGGCCCTGCTTTTCTATCCCATCATTTTATTGTCTGGGGATTTTAACTGCTTCCGCATGTGCCTAAAAAATTGAAAGGGAAGGCGATACATTGTCCTGGGATATCGCATATTAAAATCGACCAAGTTAGAAGGATGTGTGCGTGCCCGAGGATCGGGGCGTGACACGATGAGCCACGGCCGGGACAAGTGCGAGGGGCAGTCCTTCTGGGTGGTCAGTGGGTACACGTCGGAGGACCAGGGCCGGTTCAAGGGGGGCGCGGAGGTGTACGACTTCGGGACCGGGGGAATGGCGGCGGGCGGAGAGGGTGTGGCCGTTGGAGTGATGCCCGAGCTCGCGCGTCGGCGCGGGGAGGGACGGGCAACTGTTCGACTGGGCCAGGTCGGACCCGGCGGTCGGGGCTGAGACGTGCCGGGTTGAGCTGGGGGGAGGGCGGAGTACGAAGGGGGGCGGCAGGAGTTCTATGTGGCGGAGGGGCAAAACAAGAAATTGGAGAGGATCAACGTGCCCAACAAGTTCTCCAAGTTCGCACAGACCAGGTGCCGTGTCGAAATCTAGAGCTACGAAGCACCAATACTTTTCAAGAGTTTTCGTGTCGTATTGTGTCGGACACTTCGACAACACATGTCGAAATATTGATACTTGGTCAATTTTCCCAACACTCGAGTTGGAATTCCAACATACGAGTTTTTGACATGTATTTCCAATATTGAGGTACATCTTAAAAATTTTCAATAAATGAAAGGTCAAAATGCATAAATGTGAAAAAATAAAATAGAATAATAAAAATAATAAATTAAGAAAGAATAAAAATTTAGTATTCCCTTTTCTTTTGACTCTCACTTCCTGTAATACACAATTCATCTCTAAAGTTTTTTTTTCTCCTCTTCCGACATATCTAACATGCGAGATCAGGATGTTCCGACATATCTAACATGCGAGATCAGGATGTAGATTGCTTGTTTTTTCTTCAGTTTTATGAATTATTAGGATAGAGTTGAATTTGTCAAATTGAAATAATTAATGATATTAATAAATTGCGGATTAATGTTTTTAGTATAAATTCATTCTAGACTTATTTATTTATTTATTCACGATTTTGAATCAAGTTAATTTGATTGAAATAAACATAAAAATGATAATCTATTATGTATATATAAAAATATATATTTAATATCCAATGTGTCCCAACGTGTCAAAATTCTCTGTTCTTTTAAAAACAATGTATTAACATATCGTGTCATGTCATGGCGCGTGCCGCGTATCGGTGTTTGTATTACTTAGGTCTAAAACAGGGAAAAGGAGATCCTTCCCAAAAATGGAAACGGGCGTTTTTATGTTCGGAGCGTGCAGTTTCGGTCACTGTCCGAATTGAGATATTTTCGCCTTTTTCCTTTTTTGGTGCTCGTCTTTTTCTTTTTCTTTTTTGAGAAACGTCTAGAGATGGGATTTTGCTTGTATACGGTTGTAGGTACGGCTTGTCTTTCAGCCAAAGCCGGGAAACACACCCAGTTTGGTCAGTTGTTTCCTGAGTTTCTGATGATGATGCCTGAAGGTGTTGTGTACAAGCTCGAGCAATGTAATTATGTCTACTAAGCACCTTTTCTTTCTTAATAAGAGTCTGTTTGGCGACGTGGATAAAGGATCCTATGTAGATGGGGTTATACGCAGATTTAGTTCGGACAGAAACATGAACAATCCACCCTGATTCTTTGTGTTTACTCAATAGTACTCGCCACGACGATTAAGGTAAGTTCCTTTTTTTTTTAAAAAAAAATTTCGTCAAGATCGAGGCAAATTCTAGTTGGTGATTATTTTCACCTTCGTTGAATGATGTCTGTTTTAATCCAATCCGATTCTGTGTTAGTCAGGATTCGAAAGGTTAGGTGTATATTTATTATCCAAAGTCACCCATCATACAAAGAAATAGAAATTATTCAAGTCTTTAAGTTGGGTTTTTTTTTTTTTTTCTCTAAATACCCTGATCCACACCTGTTGAAGAAGTTTTCGAGCCCTTACGGCTTAAGTGGGCTCTAGGGTTGCAAGACCCATGATCAGGTCATTTGATTCCATTAATTTAAGGTGTTCAATACAACATTAAATTCAAAATAAACTATCAAAAGCAAAAGATAAGCCAAAAAGTAAGAGTACAACTTGCTCCAATATTATACCTATACCGCTATCCAAATTTAAGACAGTATTTGGGACGGGTTATGTCCCAAACCTATCCCATCAGCCGTATATTATTTCCCAAATTGGCTACCTGTTTTAACATGGTAGCTCAAACCAGGCCGCCTCACCTAAGTAGTCAAGTCCCATCTACTTCACCTCATTAACGAAGATGGTGTTCTTATTGAACATACCGAGAAATCTGTATGGTGTTTGTTTCGTAAGAAGAAGAACACCCAATAGCCTCGTGCCATCTTTTCTCCTCATCTATAAATGAGTTGGAGGCTTACTTGACAATCAACTACTCTTAAGTACATTAAAAATAGGCTTGACATTTTTCGGTTTTTTCCACCGTCACTCGTGAGTTAATTGACCTCACCGGTGTCTAGGATATTAACAGAGTCTGTGGTTAATACTAGCCAATAGATTATGGAGAACAATCAACGCAGTGATCACGCAATTTCTCAATTCAACGTTTTTCACTGAAATTTTTAGCCTTTCGTGAATAAAAACGGGCCCTGATCGGGCCCCCAATCGGCCCAGCCGGCATGTGGGTAGGCGTGGCCGCCCGATGGCTGGCGCTTTCACTTCTCGTGAGCACTATCTTGTCGCCGCCGGTCACTTTCTTCCGCACTCCTCCGCTCCAATAATGCCACAACCAAAACGTTGAAAAGAACACGCGTAATGAGCGAGGTTTCCGCATGGCAACAAAGACAGAATGCGACAACGACGATGGTCCCTAATGCGATTTCCCGCACGTCCCCGTCATTCGTTTCGTCTTCCAATCACGGTCACACCGAGCACACAGGAACAGTTCGGATATAAGGGCATCGATGATTCAAATCTCGAACGGCCTAAACGTGAGTCGTCGAAGGTCGATGGCTTGGTGGGTCCATTACGGTGCGTGGTTTACGAACATATGGACGATGCTTCATGAACATGTGCGTCGTTTACCGGAGAGTTTCTGAATCTTTCATTTCGTCTTTGACCTTTACGAACATGTGGATGATACTTCATGGAAAGTGAACTTGATCGTGAGTGTCTGCCCATGAATCATGCCTCGTTCAGATGATGTTTTGGTAGGGTGACTGTGCTGCAATAATCTGCTTTACTCATGGGACGTGGAAAGTATCCTGAGCACTCCCTTAACAAAACTCAGCGAGGAAAAACTTCACACCCAAATCAACTTCAACTCGATTCCCAAACAACATCATGTCATCATTATTGAAAAGACAAGTGTTCTGAATTCCAACCGGATAGTGCTTCTTATTCCAACTAATAATTCTCACAGATTTCCTTCAACCCAATTTATATCTCACAAGCAGGAAGTTAGAATCTAGAATCGGAACCTGCACATCGACAGTCGCAGCAAGAATATGGGACAGTACTTCCCAGTTGCCTCTACAGCTCACTCTGCGCAGAGAGCTGTTGTCGCATCTGATCCCTCAACACCCTCCTCAGTAGCTTGTTAGAAGCCGTTCGAGGGAACTCAGCGACAATCTTGACAGAGCTTACCTGTCAATCAATTGAGACATTCCAGTTAGCGATCCTCATGCATGTTCAGATGAAACAAATGCGTTGGACCAAAGATTTTCGAGATAATCTTCCGCTTGTTGAATTCTTTTTTCATCATATTCAATTTTTAACAATAACGTCGTGACCATTCATTGAGTTCGACCTTAATTTTTACTTCACAAAAAGCAAAGCATGAGCCGCGTCAAAATGCACTTATGCATCAGCATTTACATCTCAAGGATCAAACCTTGAACAAAGGGTTGAGGTTTCGCTGGATGGCTTTTGAGAATTTCATCTTCAGATCATTCGGTTCAGCCTTACACCCCTTCTTGAGCACCACGAGGACAACCAACTGTTCTGGACCGCCGGTTGGTGGCGCTAGACTTATTGCGGCAGTCTCTAGTATAGATTCATCTGCTCTATCACAGACTCGCTCAATCTCAACAGAACTAGTCTGCAATACCAATTGGTCCGCATTAGAAGAGGAAAACAAATTCGTAGACCCATAAAGCAGCATAAGTAAAAAGTTTTAGGTGGAAGCTGTAACATTCTTTTGACCCAGGAGAACCATATCAAAGCCTGTAGCTACTTTGCCTTCCACCGCTATACCACATATCGCCAGCATATAGAATTTAGTACAACAGCAAAGTTCTGAAGTACTTTCAGACGTCTTTATAAAGAGTGAAATTTGAAGCGTCGTACCTTAATGCCACCAAGGTTCATTGTGTCATCAGCCCTCCCTTGTACGATATAGTACCCTCCAACAGTTCTCTTAATGATGTCTCCATGTCTCCTCAGTTGCTGCAAGTTCGTTTGAATTTTCCAGGTCATGTTTCTTCCATCAATCTACTAAGTTTACTAAGCATAAATTTTCAGTAGCGACAAAACATCCGTATCCAGAGAAGGAAAATGGAATGAGTAAGCCGCGAGTATTCCACAAATTAACATGGCATACCACTCCTTTGTATGTCGGCATTCCCTTGAAGTAAACTTCTTCATGATCAGCATTGAGCAGCCTATCAGTTGCGCCCATGTAAACAGGGAACAGTCCCACTTCGCCAACACAAGGTTGATCATCTGGCTGTACGCAGTGAGACAGGAAATTAATTATATTGACTGGTTTGTCAAAATATGTTATTCCTAAAATTTATCAACTGAAGCAGGTTCCACAAGCAGTTTCCAGCAGCCCTGTGGAACCTGCAATTAAGACTACTCAGTGAAGAGCCATGATTGGTGAAATACCCATGTCCACGCCCTGAGAAATTTGTTTGAGTAGTACAGTAAAGAGCTAAATGGGATGGTCTTCATACTAAATTCAATTAGCTTCTACTAAGGCTTATAAACACTGTTGGTGCGCATCCCTCAACAGAGAACCTCCTTTACTAGAGAGAATCTTACTCGAGGGGCTCCATGGTCGTCCAGGATGACAAATCCGGTTGTCATGGAAGCATTGCTAAATGCTCCGAAAGCTTGAGGCTGCAGATGATTTCCTTGAATGTAAGATGATGCAAGCTCCGTGCCGCCACAACACTCTATAACGGGGCTATAGAAGGACTTGGAAGAAAGCCAGAGGTCGTCGTCGATATTGGATGTTTCCCCTGTGGAGCCAAATGACCTGAACCACCATTCGTAATCTTGTTACTTCTTTACAAAACACTTTGATGATCATGTGACCAATTTGATGAAAAGAAGAAAGAAAACCTTATCTTTGTCCAATCGAGGCCTTCCATACACTGCGTGCTCTTCCATGGTTTTACTAAGCTTGGTACTGTGCCCAAAATGGTCACTCCTGCATCCTGAAATAGATGCAGGAACAGGAGAGAAAGTCTGGTTAACAACTTTATAAGTGCCATCTGTCAGCGCCCAACAACAAGAATTGATCCAAAACTACTAGAATTGCCTATAAAAGCTGGCGTTTACCGCGCATTGCGCTGCTGTCATACAAAAATATAATTAAAAATGGAGTACGAAATATTTTAGCATCGATATAACATTATTATTACAAAATCATGTACGCTGAGAAAACTATTGAGAAAACTCCTATCAAGTTTTGAAGTTGACAAAACTTTATTGTTCTCATTCTTATTCTGAATAATAGTAGACTTCTAAAGTTATATCGCAAATTCTTGTCAAAATCTATTCATTCCAAAAGTCGGCAGAAGAACAGCACAAGTGCCATAACTTGGCACGCCGGGACACTTAAGTGCCATAACTTCCAAACGGTACACTTAAGTGCCACTTTTTTTTTCGAGTGGGACACTTAAGTGCCACCTCCGGCGACCCTTGCCGGAAATCCTACGTGGCAATATTTTATTATTATTTTTTGCCTACGTGGCTCGCCGGAGCTCCAAATCAGCATAAAAATTAACAAAAAATTTTTTAAAAAAAGAAAATTTTAAAAATTCTAATTTTAAAAAATTTTAAAAATTTAAAAAAAATAAGAAATTTTTAAAAAATTTAAAATTTAAGAATTAAAAAAAAAAGTGGGGGGAGGTCGAACGGGCGGCTGAGGGCTGAGCCCTCGCCGCCGCCGCCTCCCCGCCATCGCCGCCTCCCCGCCGTCGCCGGGAAGGGCCGGCGACGGAGGGGGGAGGGTCGGTCGGGGTTGCCGGCCCCCGGCCGACCGACGGCGAGGGCCGCGACCCTCGCCCCAGATTTGGGCGAGGACTCGCGGGCCCTCGCCACCGGTCGGCCGGCCCCTGGCCAGGGCCCGGCAACCCCGGCCAACCCTCCCCCCTCCGTTGCCGGCCCTTCCCAGCGGCGGCGGGGAGGCGGCGAGGGCCCGCGACCCCTCGCCGGATCTGGGCGAGGGTCGCGGCCCGCGCCCAGATCTAGGGCGAGGGTCGCGGCCCTCGCCCAGATCCGGCGAGGGCTCGCGGGCCCTCGCCACCTCCCCGCCGCCGCCGGGAAGGGCCGGCGACGGAGTGGGGAGGGTCGGCGAGGGCCCACGAGCCCTCGCCCAGATCTAGGGCGAGGGTCACGGCCCTCGCCGCGATTCGGCGAGGGCTCGCAGCCCTCGCCGTCGGTCGGCCGGGGGCCGGTGACCTCGACCGACCCTCCCCCCTCCGTCGCCAGCCCTTCCCAGCGACGGCGGGGAGGCGGCGACGGCAGGGAGGCGGCGGCGGCGAGGGCTCAGCCCTCAGCCGCCCGTTCGACCTCCCCCACCCTTTTTTTTTTTTAATTTTTAATTTTCTTAATTTTTTAAAAATTTAAAAATTTTCTTAATTTTTTAAATTTTTTGAATACTTTATAATTTAATTAATTTTTATATTATTATTTACACGTAGGCACGAAACGGCGTCGTTTTTGCGTTTTCTCTGCCACGTCAGCGTGCAAAATGACGCCGTTTTGGACTAAACTCGCCGGAAAATTGCCACGTCAACCATTTGGCCGGATTTTCGCCGGAGTGGCACTTAAGTGTCCCATTTTACTCCGATGATGGCACTTAAGTGTACCATTTTAAAGTTATGGCACTTAAGTGTCCCGGCGTGCCAAGTTATGGCACTCCAGGTGTCCTCACCTCCCAAAAGTCTTTTCCACTTTAACGCAATCCAAATTGAAACCAAGTTCAAAACGAAGATATAATCAAACTCAGATTTATTGATCTTGCAATAAGGATACTAATAGGGATTTATTCTTTAATATCTAGCTCTCTAACAAAAAATCTCACTTATCTTTTACAAATGCATTGATGGAATCAAAATTGATGAAATCAATATTGAAGACAAGTTCCTTTTTAGGAAGCATCTACTTATGAAAACCTAGATTCTAATTATATGGGTGACCATAATCAACGAATTTTTATCTCAATCTTCCAACGGTTACAAGATTTTCTTAATCGATTCTATCCAACGAATTGATTGGAAGAAATTCCTTTAGAAAATGCCAACGACTAGTGAGGCATGTAGGAGTATTTAAGGAAGTTATCCAATCTATTTGAGGTAGTGCGTGAAAATTGAAATTTCAAAGTCTAAAGTCTTTGCAATCACTTGTTCTTTAACGACAGCTCTTACAAATTGTATTCAAGAGAGAAAATCACAAGAAGAGTGGCTTGGTGAGGGAAAAGAAATTTTCACTAAGTGTTTGCACTCAAATATTGTACTTTTCTGTTGATACTATAGTGAATTCCAATCATAAGGTTGCTAATATAAGAGAGTGGACGTGGTTTAATCTAAGCCGAATCACTATAAATCTCATGCGTAATTATTTCTTTCCCTGAACTCTTTTTAGTTTTATCTGTTGCACATTTTTTAAGTATCGCAAAAATCTATTCCATCACTTATCTGATTTTGAATTTTCACCAGAAGTCTAGTGGCTTATTTATCAGACTCCGATCCTTATTCAGACTTTGCTCACAACTTATTTTATTATGCATTTATTTGTCAAGGTTTATTCTAAACACGTATTCATCATCCTTTAGGTGTTTGTACTAGCATTATCAATTGGTATCAGAGCCTTATGCTCTTCTGTTGAAGTGTTTATACTTATGAACTAAAGATCTTCTGTGGCTAGTTGTTTAGCACCAGGACTCGTGGAGGAGCAGAGCAATATCGAGCTACCTTATTTTGATGAAAAAAATAGTACGTGGAAGAATAAAATAAAGGCATTCCTGAGATCTAGAGATACTTTGAAATGAGATGTTGTATAAAGAGGAATCAACCTAAAGGCAATTTCAACATCTGACAAGGGAATAAGTCTTAGATAAGGATGTTGAAGAATCCAACCAAGCAAAAATTACCAAGAGATAGGCTCTTGATGCAAAAGTCATCTATTCTTATTATGTGCCTTATCTCCTACTGAATATAATAGAATTTCTTCATGTGCAATAGCTAAAGAAGTCCGAGATAGACTTCATGTCACTATGAATGAATAGATCGTGTAAAGGAGACAAAAATAAATAACTTACTTGGCCAATATGAATCCTTTAGAATGAAGACTGGAGAGTCTATTAGAGATATGTTCAGTTGATTTACGGAAATTGTAAATGGGTTAGCATATCAAGGTCAACCAATTTCTGCTCCAATGAAGATCAACTAATTTATGTGAGAACTCTTAAAGGATTGGAACCATGTGAAAATATCAATTCGGGAGACATAAAAATTATGCCTCTTTCTATTGACAAGCTGATAGGCACTCTTAAATCATATGAAGTAGAATAGATCAATGATAAAGAGGATCCAAAAGGTAAGAAGTTAATAGCGCTTAAATCTAATTCTAATTCTGATGATACAGACACAGACGATGATATGGACGACAAGGAGCTGGCTCTCATGATAAAGAAATTCAGGAAATTGAATATGAAAGGAAGAATATTGAACTGGAAAAAGCAAAGCAAGCAAAATTCCATAAAATATTAATGGAAGATGTTGAATCTAACAAGGATGTGATATGCTTTGAGTGCAAGAAGAAGGGACACATCAAGTCTAACTGTCCTTTGCTGAAAAAGAAAAAAAATGAAAGTATGAAAAATACAAGAAAGCTCTAAAAGCATAAACTTGGAGTGACACAGAATGTGAGGAAAGTGAAGAGGAGTTTGCAAATATCTGTTTGATGGCTCACTTAGAATCAGACTTAGAATTAAAGTCGGACTCAGACTTAGACACAATCAAAATCTGACAAGTAAATCAAGGTAAGTCACTTAGAAATTCCTATTAAAGTTTCTAAGTATGTAGATGAACTTTGCTTGAATTTCAAATCAACTCTTAAAAGAATTTCCGAATTAAAGAAGGAAAAATCAAAATTCAAGCAACATGATAATTCTTGGAGAGAAAAGTTTGAGAATCTGAAAAAGGATTTTGATGATTTGAAAGAAAATACTAATTCTCTTTCAAGAGAAAATGAATGTTTGAAAAATGAGATTTCAGATATTTTTACAAAGTTCTCCAAATGATCAAAAACTTTAGAGATAATTCATTCAACTCAAATACCCTATTATAACAAATCTTGTTTGGGTATGAATAAAGAAAGTACTCTTTTAATCAATCTTCCTAAAATCAATGAGAAACTTAGACAGAGACCTCCAAAATCTTTTTACAAAAATCATTTTCAATTTTTTTTTTTTGTAAAATTTGTTGGTTGGAGTGCTCTTAAGTGTTCTAAATGTAATAACTTAGAACATTTTGAGAATGAATGTCCTAAAGTCTGGAGACCTGTTAAAAAAGATTGGACAAAGGCTATTTTTAATACTAACTTGCCAGGACCCAAAAAAACTTGAGTACCAAAGAAAGTTTGAGATTTTCTTTTTTTTTTTTACTGCAGATTACTGTTAAGAGGAAAAGTAAATGGTACTTGGACAATGGTTGTTCTGGACATATTACTGGAGATTCAGGCAGTCTCATAAAACTAGAAAAACAAAGAGGAGGAAATGTTTCTTTTGATGGGAACAACAAAAAAAAAATTATTGGACATGGAACAGTGAGGATTGAAAATTTGATCATCAACAATGTATCCCTGGTGAAATGTTTGAACTACAACATTCTAAGCATAAGCCAGCTATGTGATATAGGACTCAGAATCAATTTATAAGAAGATATCTGTTATGGAGTTAGTCAAGCTTCTCTCAAACTTTTACTTAGCAAAGATATGACAATATTTATCTTTTAGACATAAGTCCAGAGAGTTCTCAATGTCTTATCTCAATTCAAGATGAAGTAAATATATGGCATTGTAAGCTTGGACATGTGAGTATGAAACAAATTGCTATGCTATCGTCTAAGAAGTTGATTCGTGATCTTCCCAAAATGATGTATCATAAGTCTAAGTTGTGTACTCCATATATCTTGGGAAAACAGGTCAAGAGCTCATTTAAACCTATAAATCGTTTTTCCACTAATCACGTATTGCAGCTTCTTCACATAGATCTCTTCGGACCAACCAGAATTCAAAACATTGGTGGTAAAAAGTACTTTTTGGTAGTTGTGGATGATTATTCAAGATTTACATGGGTTTTCTTCTAGGCAAATAAAACAGAAACATTCTCATATTTTTCAAAATTTGCTACGAAGGTTTAGAATGAGAAAGGTTATGCCATTGCCGATATAAAGACTGATTATGGGAGAGAATTTGAAAATCAAGACTTTGCAAATTTTTATGACGAGAATGGTCCACAACATGTTTTCTCCTCTCCTTACTCTCCAAAACAAAATGAAGTTATAGAAAGGAAAAATAGGTCTTTATAGGAGATGGTCGGAATTCTGTTAATTGAAAGTAGAGTCTCTTCTCTTTTTTGGACAGAAGCAATTTTTACTGCATGTTATATAATTAACAGAGTATTTTTAAAGCCCATCCTAGAGAAAACTCCTTATGAAGTTTACAAAGGGAAAAAACCGAATATCTCTTATTTTCATGCGTTTTGTTGTAAGTGTTTTATTTTGAAGAATAGAAATGACCGGCTCGGGAAATTTGAAGAAAGATCGAATGAATGAAAATTTCTTGACTATTCTACTTCAAGCAAAGCTTATAAGGTCTTCAACAAGAGTACACAAACTGCCAAAGAATCAATTAATGTCAAATTTCAAGAAAATGTCTAAAACCAACAAGACCAGATTCAACTTGAAGAATCTGAGCTAGTTTCAGACTTAATGAAGTCTGATTCCCCTGAGGAACCTCAGCCTTCTTGTGATTAAAGTCAAGCAAAAGAAAAATTATAAGAATCAAAGAAAACAGATGTTTAACAAACCCTTGCAAACAATGACAAATTCAGCAATAACTGAAAACACAAATCAAGCCATCATAAAGATCTCATCATTGGCAATATAGAAGAATGGATTTGTTAACACCTAATTTTTAGTCGATACATCATTAAAAGAAGATAAGTCCAAATTTTGTTATAGGTTTTACGAAATTTGTAAATCGACCTTGCATGTTATGAAAATTATAATATTATAATATATATATATATATAGAGAGAGAGAGAGAGAGAGAGAGAGAGAGAGAGAGAGAGAGAGAGAGAGAGAGAGAGAGAGAGAGAGAGAGAGAGAGAACCCCAATTAGTTCACAATTGATCATTGCCGTTTACTAATAATGCATTGTGGCCATTAAAAAAAGGCATGTGCTCAATTAGAGGAGTTGTTAGTAATTTTAACAAAACAATTAACTGGGAGGATCAAATTATAGTCCTTAGATTAATCCAATGGCTAAGATTGATCTTGATTTAGACTATATAATAAATTTTCCCTCCAAAATTGAAAGGGGGGCCATTTCTCGAGATCCACTTTCTCTCTCTTGGAAAACCGTTTCTCTCTCTCTGCTAAACAACTGAACCGTTTCTCTCTCTCTCTCTCTCTCTCTCTCTCTCTCTCCCTCACTGATTCTCCCACTGCAACCGAGAGAAGCAAGCGGCAACTCCCCTTGCTAGATAGAGCTCCCCTTTCCTCCATCCCTCTCGATCTCACTCTCGCCTCTGGCATTTCTCTAATCACCTGACCATGCCCCTTTCCCCTCGCGGCGATCGTTGGTGGACAACAAAACCGAGGCAGCCGCGCTTCCTACAATGGAGGCCGCCATCCTCACAGCAGCTACTCCTCGCCGCGATCCTAATGTTCGACCTCACCATGCCTGTCTTCTTCGCGCTTGGCGTGTTCTCGTTCCCGAACAGCGGTGGCTCCTCCTCCGTTACTCCACTCCAGTAGATGAAGAAGCTGTGGTCGGCAGATTCGCGTCGTCGGAGCTTAATTTTTCTAGATCTGATAATCCTCTTGACGCTCCGAAAATGCTGTAGTGGTCTGGCGTGTGTTTGATTGAGCTCAAATCACTCGAATCGCACAAAAGGTAACTATCGACTGCTCGAGCTCGATGAAGCGAGGTTGTTCTAGACAACTGGGGCTAGAGCTCACCCTAGGGTTCTAATTCTTCAATTTCAACACGTTTAAGATGTTATAATGGCCTTAGGATAGCTTAGGATGAGCTTGATTGGCTTAAGCATGCTTGATTGATTGAATATGCTTGTTCAGCAAAAATCATGTCTCTATGACAGATCTGAGAAATGCTGTGCTATAAACTCGTTATTATAGTTTTTTGTGTTCAATGTCTTCACAAGAGTTGAAGATGACTCGAAGACCATTCCAACGACCCATAGAACGTTCCGATCTAGTGTCGTTTACTACCTGAAAATAGCTCGGCATTTAGTGCATGTTTTTGGAAAAATGTTGTGTTCTGACTTGTTCTCTATTTCAAATAACCTTTTGTGCAAATAACTTGATACGAGCTGGTTGCTGTGGTTTTTTGTGTTCGAAGTCTTCATGAAGGCCGAAGACAGTTTAAATATATTTCCAATGAGTTATAGAATGCCTTGATCGGACCTCATTTGATATGGTTTTTTCATATCCAAAGTCCAGTCCAGAATCTGTCAATTTGCAATTTTCGGATGATTGGATGACTGATATGTGCAAATGGCTTGATATCAGCTTGTAAATGTAATTTTCTGCATTCGAAGTCTTCATGAAAGTCGTAGTATACTTCATGGGCTTTTCACTAATATAAATTTTGTATCGATTGGCATCCATTTTTCCTATCAATTTCATGTATGAATTTCTACTATGTTCTATGATATTGATGTAATCTTGTATTTTGGACAATCCGATATGTTTCACAATTTTGTGTGCAATTTTTTTGATTGAATTGGACTAGAGTATCTTCATGAGATTTAACCCTAACATTCAGACCAAGTTGCATAAAAAAAATGGAATTTACTTACATCATATAGATAGGATTGATCACAATTGATTCTGGTCTGTGCTAGTGTTTCTATTACTGATCTAACTTCCAAGAGGAATGTCTTCGATTGAGCTTATTAATGAACCAATTTGTAGAATATGCCTTCTAGACATACTTAGAGAACATCATAAGCTTTGTGATGATGTATGGCATGTCTCATTTGAGGATCATTTACTATGTAAAAACCATGCATCAAGTTGATATGTCACAACTGAAATTGTCATGCATTTTGCTCCTAATGACAGGTCACATATCAATGTTAATGAATTTGTGTTCTCTTTTGCACATGGATTTAGGGTTATATGTCTTAATCAAACTTGTTCTTTACATTTAGCCCTACGTCATGTTCAAATTTCATAATTTTCATACATTGATTAGGCGGCTCAACAAGACAGTTATCATGCATCATTTTCTGATTTGCTTATGATTGATTTGCATGCTTTAGAGATTGTTGATTTTCGGCCATGAATTTGACCTTACTTGAACCCGGCATCTCTTAAAAAGTCTTAGGGTACGTCTTAATATTTCTAATGACACTGATTTTGCATTATTGTCATGCCATTTGTCCCATTTTCCAATTTTTGCAAAGTTGGCATTGAAATCTGCTATGAGTGAAATTCGGAATGCTTTTCTGCCCTTATTGAGTCAGACCTCTATTATTTTTACATGGATTTTTCCCTAAGGATTTTGCAATCAACTCCTTAATGAAATTTGTTTGTATTTCTCATGACTATGTCATGATGAAATTTTAGAATTTTTGGACATTGTCTACTAGGACAAGTTGTTGTTGATTTGTCATGATGTCTTGCTGTCCTGTTATGTTCCTGATGTGTTGTTTTGTGTTCTTGAATTTTTATAAATTCGTGTGTAACCCATCTTAGGAAACTTCATTCATGAAAGTTGTTCCTCATAGTGTTCTTGATGTTCCATGCTTTTCTTAGAGCTAATTATCCATGGGCTCTACCCCAATTGCTTTGATCTTATGTGTGACGTTTGATGATTTCTGTTGTGATTCTTTGTTATGATTTCATTCTAAGATTTCTTTTAGAATATCTTGCATGCTGAATTGAGATTACTTTTCTTAGAGCTAATTATCCATGGGCTCTACCCCAATTGCTTTGATCTTATGTGTGACGTTTGATGATTTCTGTTGTGATTCTTTGTTATGATTTCATTCTAGGATTTCTTTTAGAATATCTTGCATGCTGAATTGAGATTACTTGTCTTTATGAAAGTTGTTTTGATGTGTATGCTTGTTTCTTTCCATTGTATGCACATAGTTATAAGTTTCTTAGGTTAGGATTAGATTAGAACCCCGAAGATGAAGAAAGCGTGAGGACGGTGGAGGTCGATGTCCATTACGACCATTATTATATAATATTCATTTTCCCGGCATATGTCTCAAGTTCCATTTGTTGTGTAAAACCCGACGAGTTGCGGGTTTTTTTTTTTTTTTTTAAGTGTGTTCTCTTTTATACTTTTAGGATTGCATGATAGGTTTATTGCTTTCCTTGATTGTTTACTTGTTGTCTTGCAATTTCAATTTCATTGATTGTTTTCCTTTCTTGTTTTTTAAGAAATAGAATAGAATGAAAATGACCAACCATGCATGATCGCCTAGTTTAGGATTAATGATCCCGAAAATGTAAAAAGAAATGTATGGACATGTTAGGAAAACACAACATATTGTTTGGGTATTGAAAGGGCATTAATAGCAATATTAGCGTAACCCAAATCCCCGAACCTAGATATTTGGTTGTGTAGGAATCAAGGGAACATTCCCAACCCTCAATTGGGTTTTCTAGCCAACCCCCAAAATGAGGCTAATGGCGACTCCCGTCTATTTTTAGGTTGTCATAAGCAACTAGATCGCAAAAATAAACTCGTCGCGTGGGGTACGAGCTTGGGAGAGCTCGTAATCTTGTGAGGGAACTCTCGTGATCAAGTACCCCTAAACCCGACCTTTCCCTATTTTGATTCGAGAGCGACAAGATCGGGTCGTGACAGGATTTGTACCAAATCCAAAGTAAAGGGAGACTCAAGTGCTCTAGCTCTTATTTTTGAAATAGAACCAAAGGGAGTATAAGAAACTTTATCTGATAAAAGCTAGATCAAAATAATAATGCAAAAAGAACTAAAACGATTTAGAATTAATGATGTTTGGGAGTTAGTTCCAAAACCAAACGGAAAATATGTGATTGGAACAAAATGAGTATTTAGAAACAAGATGGATAAAAAAGGTAAAATAACAAGAGATAAAGTAAGGATTATTGCAAACGGTTACACGCAATAGGAAGTAATAGATTGTGATGAGACATATACACCTATAGTCAGGTTAGAAACTATAAGATTATTGCTAGCATATGCATGTTTCCATGATTTTAGGTTATTCCAAATGGATATCAAGAATGCATTCCTAAATGGGTTCATATAAGAAGAAGTCTATGTGGAACAATCACTAGGATTCGAAGATCCCAGAAAACTTGTCTACAAATTGAAGAAGGCTTTATACGGTCTGAAATAGGCACCTCGAGCTTGATATGAGAGACTGAGTAAGTTTCTGGTAAGCAATAGTTCCAAAAAATGAATGGTTGACACAACTTTGTTTATCAAAAGGGAAGAAAATGACTTTTTACTTGTTCAAATATATGTAGATGATATAATCTTTAGATCTTCTAATGAAAATTTGTGCAAGTTTTCAAAGTATATACAAGAAGAATTCAAAATGAGCATGATGGGTGAATTAACTTTCTTTCTGGGTATGCAAGTCAAACAATCAAAGAAAGATACCTTCATTTATCAAGAGAAATATGCTAGAGATATTATCAAGAAGTTTGGAATGGAAAACTGTAAGAAGATTGAGACTACCATGTCAAGTTCTTCCAAACTCGACAAGAATGAAAATGGAAAGAAAGTAGACCAAAAGATATACAAAAGCATAATTGGTTGTCTTCTCTACCTTACTGCTTCACGACTTTTATTCAGTGTGTGTATGTGTGCTAGATTCTAAGCTAATCCTAGAGAATCTCATCTTAGTGTTGTCAAACATATTATCAAATATATTGCAACGAATCCAAAATTAGGTATATGATATCCAAAATAATGAGACTTTACATTACTTGGATACTCAGATGTGATTTAGCTTATTATAAAGTTGGTAGGAAAAGTACTTTAGGAACATGCCAACTTTTGGGATAAATGTTAATGTCCTGGTTCTTAAAGAAGCGGAACACTGTGGTACTCTCAACGGTAGAAGCAGAATATGTTGCTCTTAAAAGTTGCTGTTCACAAATTCTTTAGATTAGGCAACAATTAAAGGACTTTGGAATAGAAGAACCCTGCACTGAAATCAGATGTGACAACACAAGTGCGATCAATCTCATCAAAAATCTTATTCTTCATTCAAGGGCAAAGCGTATTGAAATTCGCCATCATTTCTTAAGAGACCATGTACAAAATGGCAAAATCAATGTTCAATTCATTGATTTGAAGAATCAACTGGCAGATATCTTCACCAAGCCACTGGAGAAATGATCATTCAAGTTCATTAGTGAAAAACTGAATATTACTCTTACATTTGGTTAAAGTTTATGGACAAGCAAATTCATCAGTTCAACGTATGGTAGAAACATCCTTCTGAAAGCCCTTCCAAACTGAGATAGTTATATTTCAAATTCTGATGCGTAAATTTATTTCCTTCTTGAACAGGTATGATTATTCTCAAATTATTACTTGCCTTTGGAAGTTGTTATATCTCTGCCGTTTTTTTGGAATTAATATTTCAAAAATTATTGACGATTACTTTTTTTATTTTTTTTTTTAAAAAGGGAAGTTTTTCTTTGGTGCTTTCAGGTGGCCTGGTTTATTTTCTTTAAATAAAGTCTTCGATTCTTTTTCACTCAATCACTCTTGAACGTGTCATCAAAATCTTCCAAGTCCATTTCGACGTCTTATCAAAGGAAATTCTCTTGCATTACTAGTCGCAAGCCTCAATTTATGCCTAATGATCCGACACACTTTGATCTCACCAGAGATGAATCACCTCAAAGCACGAATCGACCATCCATGGAGGAAGAGGTTACTTAGGAAGCGACCCCTCTTTCCATAAGAAAGCCCAGTGTACATTTCGAACATTATGAATTTCTAAAAAAGGGAGGAAGTCCCATGGATTTCATTATTCTTGAAAGAAAATGGCTATGGAAATGAAACTTTGTTCTTGAGAGGCATGGAAAACTTAGGGCTAGTAGAGGCTAGGAAAAGCGAAAAGTAATTTTGAAACTTTCCTGTTGATCCTCGTTTTGGTACAAAGGGTTAGACTAGGAGTAAAAGGGAAGATGATGATGAGAGGGTGTTCAAAAGCTTCCAACCCAAAATGGGTGTTGCTACGAAAATCGCTGGAACAAAAGGGAAATTGTTTCGGTTGGAGGAACATAAGAAGGTCTACGCACAGATGCTAAATAGAGAGGTCATCAACCCTCGAACGCTAGATTTTGATTTTCTGGATTCCATCAAGGTGAATTTGCGAGAGAAATTTGCCATGCTTCAAATGAAAATGTTCTATGTAGAGTCATCTGATGTTTATTCTGAATTGATTGTTTATTTCTATTCCAACATATCTGTTCTAGGCCTTACTCATATTCAATTTATTATGAGTGATAAAGTTTTTAATGTTGATATTAATTTGTTGGCCGATATTCTTGGAATAGAAAGAAGTGGATTTTTGCCCATTAATGTATCCAACGAAGAGGTTACCAAGTTTTTGGTGAACGACAGAATTCCTAGGGGAAGCATTACTTACTCTAGAATATCTACTTATAATATTTTACTCCACAATATCGTCATCAATTGCATCAAACTCAAAACTGCTTCCAAAACTGATGTCTCCAGATTTGAGGCAAATATGATGTGGACCATTTGCAATGGAGTTGCTTTTTCACTCCTCACACAATTCTACTGCACATGTACAGAACTGTCATTAAGGGAAAGGGACAACTTTCGCATATAGCTTTGGTAACCAGACTTTTCCGATACTTTTAGATTCAACTGCCATCCAATTTTTGCTCCAAAACCATTCTTTCCATGCAAATTGAACTTAAAATGATCTCAAAAATGAGATTACAAGATCTCTCCAGAGCCTTCAAACTTTTGAAGAAGGAATCTACTAGCAAAGTTAAGATAGAATCTATGGCTGTGAAGAAGCGCAAGGGAAAAACATTGTCTCGTGCACTCCAAAAAGAAAAAGACATGTTCTTCTTCTACAAGATGAAGAAGAGAAAGATGAAGACGGGATTGTCTCTCATATTGTGGCAAACATAATGCGAGATTCTCTTGGTGGCATAGCTGATTTTGAAGAAGAGGAAGAGGATGATAGCAAAAAAGAACTTGAAGAAGAAAGTGAATAAGAGCAAACTGGAGTGAAAGAGAATAAGGAGGATCACTCGTATGATGAATAAGGAGATGCGAATCTAAACAAGGGATAGCATCATTCTGACAAGGAATGAGAAGATACAAGGGCAATTATTGCAGGAGATGCTGGAGAGAAGACCAAGGGAACTGGTCAACCAACCAGTGCTAGAAGAGAAGGAGTGCAAGAAGGAGAATGAGTTTTTCCTCAAACTGAAGGTACTGTGACAAGGGGGGTAAGTGAAAAAAAAAAAATCCTCTTACTAACTAGCTTATAGAACCAACTACAAGTGATGGAATCAACTGATCTCCTCCAGATGCTGAAGATATTTATGCATCTCATTTCCCTGAAGAATCTTCTAGGGGTAAGGACAAAGACGCTAATGTTCAGGGGGAGCACCAAATTTCACATGTTCAGGTCGATGTTCCTTCACTTTTGGATACTTCACCAGTACATTTTGCAAAAGTTAGTGCCCAAACTGAATCAGACTCAAACTATCATTGGATAGTGCAACTCCTTTTGGAGATTAAGGCGCAGTAATATGGGATGGAGGTTGAAACCCAGAAGTTGCATGCTGCTCTCGGTACTATCTCAGAATCTTTCATTGGAAAGGTACAATCTCTTGATGATAAGGTTCAGAACATAAATCAACAGGCAACTCAAAATTTAGCAAAGGTTGAGACTAGCTTCCATCAGTGCCTGATTAAGCTTGAGGAGACCGTGCAGACTTTGGAGGATTTCCGACTTGTTCGTGTTCCTAAGCAACCCTGATCATTTTCGAAACCAACTTTTTTTCTTTTTCTTTATGCTTGTTTATTTTTCTCATTTTTGCTGTTGACAAAAAGGGGGAGAGTTTTGCATATTTGAAGCTTTGACTGGTGCATGTTTGAGTTTTTCTATGCTTGTGTGAATGGTGTTCTTTTTATGCAAACTATTGGTTGGTGTGTTTAATGTGTGCAAACTATGTGTATTTTATGCAAACTTTTATTGTGATTATTGTCCGTTATCTCTATCAATTATCATGTGCTATTAAGTGTTGTTTTGCATGATAACTTTCATATTATACTTAAATCTGCGTGAAAATTTTGTCACCATTAAAAATGGTGAGATTGTTGAGAAAACTCTCACAAAGTTTTGAAGTTGACAAAACTTTCTTATTCTTATTCTTATTCTAAAGAATATTAGACTTATTCGCAGACTCTTATCAAAGTCTATTCATTTCAGAAGTTTTTACCACTCTGACGCAATCTAGACTAAAAACAAGTCTAGAATGAAAATATAATCAGACTCAGATTTATTGATTTTACAACAAGGATTCAATATGAATATAATAGGGATTTATTCTTTAATATCTGGCTCTCTGTCAAAGAATTTCACTTACCCTTTATAAATGCATTAATGGAATCAATCACAAATTGATGAAATCAATCTTGAAGACAAGTTTCTTTTTGGGAAGCATCTACTTATGAAAATATAGATTCTGATTGTATAAGTGACCAAAATCAACGGATTTTCATCTTAATCTTCAAACGGCTACAAGATTTCCTTAATCAATTCTGTCCAACGGGTTGATTGGAAGAAACTTCTTTGGAAAATGCCAACGGCTAGTGAGGCGTGGAGAAGTATTTAAGGAGGTCATTTAGTCTATTTGAGATAGTGTGTGAAAATTGAAAGTCCAAGTTTGAAGCATTTCCAACCACTTATTCTTCAACAACAACTCTTACAAATTATATTCAAGAGAGAAAATCACAAGAAGAGTGACTTAATGAGAGAAAAGAAATCTTCTACTGAGTATTTGCTCTCGAAATATTGTACTTTTATGCTGATACTATAGTGAATTCCAGCCAGAAAACTGCCAACGTGGGAGAGTGGACGTAAGCTTAATATAAGCCGAACCGCTATAAATCTCGTGTGCAATTTTTTTTTTCTTGTAACTCTTCTCAATTTTATCCTATTGCACCTTTTTTAAGTATCGCAAAAATCTATTCCATCACTTATTTGATTCTGAATTTTCACCAGAAGTCTGGTGGCTCATTTATCAGACTTTGATCTTTATTCGAACTTTGCTTGTAACTTATTTTATTCCATATTTATTTGTCAAGATTTATTTTAAACACCTATTCACCTACCTTTAGGTGTTCGTACTAGCATTATCAATAACAAAATCTAGTCTGCAACAATTTAGCATGGCCTTGTATATGTTTCCCCATGATAGGAGAAAACAAAGGAAAAGGGGTGATCCATGCAAAGTAAAAAGTAAACCGCAAGGACTGCAGGCCTCACCTGAACAAATTTTCCGAAATCACGTCCTAGTGGAGATCCATGGTAAAGAGCGAGAGTTGCACCAGCTAGAAAGCAAGAGTAGAGTGCAATCGGGCCCATGACCCACCCTAAGTTTGTAGGCCAGCAGAACACATCTCCAGCCCGAATATCTATATGAGCCCACGAATCAGCACCGCATCGGATAGGCGAGAGTTGAGTCCAGGGTATCGCTTTTGGTTCTCCTAATTATTCGCAAGAAGGAATTACATCTCAGAATTCTCAAAGTTAGTTGTAAACAAGGCGCTATCTTCAATCTCACACTACCTGTAGTTCCGGAAGAAAAGAGAATATTTGTCACAGAGTCGGCGGTTTGGTAAAAGGCTGGGTAATAATGCCTTCTGCAGAAAAGTAACAGAAATCACACTTCTGTGTGTCACATCTTGTCAACCGACACAAGTTCATGTTCATGACTACTCAGAGGACTTTCGAAATAGGGATGATGTTTTTTAAAAACTTCAAGGATAGCTAACAATAGGTTTTCTTGTCGCCCTGCATACTCTTTTTGTGGAAATACTGGGCAATGCAAATGCTGGTGATACCTTGGAACATGATCCACTTGGGAAAGAAAAGCTTTCCATGACATGTCTTGCTCTCTCAACTTCACGCCCACGCCATCTCCAGCCACAGGAAGCACGATGGCTTTCACTGGATTAGCTTCCACGACTCGACTGCAAGGGCGGAGAAGAACACCCGCCGTTAGCTCGGTAGTAGAACATCCACCTTCTAGCACTCTCTAGGGGACTTGAACAGTAAAGTACGGGTAAATTTACACAAGATGAGCAATTAATGTCAGAGTAAAGCCAAATATGACAAGTGAGATGATATGGCAGCTAAAACTCGTAAGGGAAAATATGGAACGAGACTGTCAGACAAGCTTGATACGTTTCTTCTCCATTTTCATCTTTTTTATCCAATGGGTTCATTATCAAGAGAAAAGTCGCTACAAAGAAGAAATGAAGTGACCGATTTACCTATACAATGGAAACTTCCGGCCTCCTCTTTGTATAAAATCCTGAAACAGTTGAAGGACATGTAGTATTGCAATTAATTCATAGAAGAAGCATGAAATTCGTGCGAGCTGGAATTTTATGTGAAGCCTGCTTAAACAATGCAGAAAAAACTTGAACCAGCTACCACTTGAAGGAAATAAAACTTATAAGGCATACATTGACAAGTGAAAGCAAGCTTTTGGCTTAAAGACTAATAAAGCGATAGGGTCACATATATATACCAACAGAATATTAAAGAGATTCCCACGGTTAAGTCATGCAATTCTGTAATGAAATCTCCTATATAAATATCAATAGGTGTAACTTCGTTATATGCTGTAACTACTTCCCTCTGCTTCAGCTCTTGTTAAAGTTGACACATCAGAACTCAGAAGTTCCAAGCAAAGTTACAGCATTTAGAGGTCACCTGAGTAAATATTCCTTTTGCCTTGGAAATGTGCAGACGGCTTGCAATTTCCCTGGGTGCGAAACTGTCAGCTATTGATACAACAACAGATCCTCCGAGTACTATTGCCAAATATATGATAACAGCATGGATCGTCATTGGCATGTCGATTGCAATCGCATCTCCCTTTGAGAATGTCGCGTCCAGAGCATTTGCCACCAACCTGCTTGTATTTCTATTTCTGTTAGGAACAGCGAAGTGAAAATGGACCGGCAAGTTTTACTAGTTTAAAAAGAGCAATAGTTCAACGGAGGTCAATGGCGCGAGGATAGTGGAGGCAATCTACTTGATTGGAAAAGGCTTCGAATCTGTTAATGTGGTTATTGCAGTCTCGTCATTGTTAAGCACAATGCTAAAAAAAGAACAGGAAAATGATTTGAAAAGTAAGGAGAGACCAATGGAGCTGGCATTTTTTGAAGATTTGAAACTACGTCACATTTCACATTGATTATGAATACAGCTCCAAATAGGCACACAAAATTTGAAGATGCACCTCCAAGTGCTGAGCAAATTCATTTTACCAAAGTTCTCGGACAATGAAAGTACATCATCGAGGCTGTGTGAGCACTCGCATGAGTTTGATTGTCTGGGTAGAAGTGCAGTGTGCTTCAACAATTAGCATTTTGGGACAGGCATTGATTCCAAAACCATGATTTGATTTCATCGTCTGAGAACTTAGGTAAAAGGTAAGCGTGGCTTTTTGCAAACATTGACCTCTCGCAGGAGCAAAATTACGCTAGCATCAGAGGAAGAAGAGCATACATTACTTGTTCTCGAAGCTCCTTTAGTGTCATACGGTTAACATTCATGTGATCATAGCCTTCATCTCTCCAGACTAAGGCTATGCTGTCATCCCCTCTCCTCTGTTGCTGTGAGGGCAATAAACAGCATTCAGCTATGTTGAATACTGCCCCCGGAAGCCACGTACCCCGGGGCTTTGATTTGTCGCTGGTGTCGAGAATGCAGCTCGGGGGACGACGAAATGAAAGCGAGAGTTCATTAAGAACTATCGACCAGTAGACCTGGAATCCATTAAAAGAATCCGATAAACTAGGAGCGTAGTAAGTACTTAGGAACTATGGAAATTTCTTAGCGGAGAACAAATTGAGTGGGCTCTTTCCAACTATGTAGCACTGACACGGATATGCGACACGTGACACGACACGACACGACACGACACGATATACCGACTCATCATTCCTAAAAAAATAAGAAATTCCGACACGTTATATATATTAAATAAATATTTTTATTTTTAATTAATTTGATTCAAATTCATAATTAAATAAATAAGAAAAAAAGAGCACACAATGAACTTACACAAATAATATTAATAAATCTATTCATAGGAAATTTGAAAGACATAATTATAATTAATGTGTATTTATATTTGGGGACATATTTGTAACTCTAACAAAAATTATTGATTAAAATAATGACTAACAAAAAATTAAAATTAACTTATTTAAATAAATTTATAATCTTTTACGATGACCAAATTTTTTTATTATAATTCAATATTCAACACTTTTATTTTCCGAAACCACTTTATAACTTTTCTTATTTATTTTTCTGATTAAAAAAGGCCCCTGTGGTCTACTCCAACCCTCACCCCCACATTTATTTCACTCTCTTTCCATCATTCCTTCCCCCTCCCCCCGTGGTGCCGCGTCACTTCTTTCTTGAAAATTGAACACCCACGCTCCCCTCTCTCCAAAAAGAAGAAATCACGGCAATGTCCTATCAAAATCTTATTTTTAATTTTTTGAGTTTCCCCCATCAAAAACCCTAGCGCTCGCCTTCTCCTCATCCTCGCACGACCCTTCTCATCTCAATCTCTTCTCTCAATCACTGGCCACCTCGCCTCCAGTCTTTCCTCCTTCACAAGCCCAACCTCACCGCCGGCCCTCCATCTCAGTTGCAGTCCTCTCTCTGGGTTGCCTTGGTCTCTACTCTTCCTCTAGCCCTCTCTCACCATCGTGGCCTCGCCATTGCTCCCTCCCTTGCCATTGTTTTCTTCAAGGATCCTCTCTCTTAGATAGGTGTGTCAAAACGTATCAAGAAGAGTTGATCATATGTCAGAAAATCCCACGCGTGTTGACTGCGTGTCCAAACATGTCGGACACGTTGACACATGTCAGACATGACACAGAGGCTCCGGCAACGTGTCCGTGCTTCATAGCTTTCCAGTATACAAAACCGACTTACATCAGGATGCTCCACGGAGAATTTCTGAAAAAGGCTAAAGCTCGTTATGGGATCCTTGTATGATGACCCCAAAAGCTTTCTGCCATGCGATTCCATGAGGCGTCCCAAGTTTGTTTCTTTTGATTGGGACCTGTCAATAAAGGAATACTGCATCGGTTTAGATTTGAACACAAAATGATTAAATTCACAGACAATTCCGAGAGCCACACATGAAAGCTTTGCAGAAAAATATTCGCCACAACCTCAGCCAATCATACATATTTAAAGTCTGCAAATGGCACGAGTAAGTCATCTGGAAGGAATTGAACGAAGAAATGCATCAATCCTGATTCACAACTAGCAACATTCATTGATTTCCCCTAGACAGAAATGCTATAAATTAGGGCCATTCGCATCGCTTCCCCTCGCTATGTGCAAAATACCGACCATCGCCTTTTTCACCGTAGTTCGATGAATTCACAATTGCCGACCAGACCAACAGCTGCCCACGTAAACTCGGTGTCCCTTTTCCTTTATGGACATTCTCTCTTACCACCTTAGAGGGTGTCCAGGCTCATTCTACTTCTATCAACCAAGTAACCGCCATTCCAAGAAAAAGCGCGAAGCACCATCAAAAGCACATTTTCAGAGACTTCCTTTCGACATCGATCCTACATCGTCCATGCAAAGAACACAACAAAGACAAAAAGAACAAAAAAAAATCCACAAAATGGCCAACGGAATGATAAGAAACAGAGAACGGCGAAATGAGCTGCAAGAGAAGGCTCCTTACAGAGAAGGGAACCAGTAGAGAGGAGGGCCCCGAGCGGAGGCGTCCCAACCGGAGTACACCGAGTAGTACACCAGCTGATGCACCCGGTGGGGGTGCGACGGCTTTAACGCCCCGGTGCTCGCCAGCTCTCTCCACACCTCCCTCAGGTCGAGCTCGAGCCCTAGCGACGGCATCCCGGACTGCCGGGCTCGGGCCACCGACTCCTGGAGCATCCGCTCGAGCTCGGCGGCGGCTTCCCAGGACAGACCCGCCTCCACCAGGTCATCCACGCCCACCTCGCCGATGCTCTTGGGATTGCCCATCTCCCTCTCGCTCTCTCTGGGCAACGAGCGTCAGTCGCTTGACACTTCATTAGAAGGCGTCATTGGAGTAGTAGGTGAGGGAAGTGAGCTCATGATGGACCACGTGATTTGTCTTCGTTTAAGTCAACAATTTCTTCAGGTGTCGTCTCATTCGTATGAAATTTAGTTCCGTGTGATGTGAGAGTCAAGGTTGTCAACTACCACCTACATAGCACCGACATGAATACGCAACACGACACGATACGACATACCGATATCATTTATCAAAAAATAAAGAATTTTAACATGTTTCGACACGTTATATATTTAATGAATATTTTTATTTTTAATTAATTTGATTCAAATTCATAATTAAATAAATAATAATAAAAAGAGAATACAATGAACTTACACTGATAATATCAATAAATCTATTTATAGAAAATTCGAAAGACATATTCATAGTTAATGCGTATTTATGTTTGAGAACATATTTCTAACTCTAACAAAAATTATTAATAAAACTAATGACTAACAAAAAATTAGAATTAACTTATTTAGATAAATCTATAATATTTTACAATGACCAAAAAAACCGTGGTCCACCCCAACCCTCACCCTCACATTTATATCACTCTCTTTCTATCATTTCCTCACCCCACTTCTTAGCCTCCCTTATTTATTTTTCTAATAAAAAAATAAAAATCCTTAAGGTCCACACCAAGGTCCACCCACCCCCCAACTGCGTCACTTCCCCTCTCTCCAGAAAGAGGAAATGATGGCAATGTCCCATCAAAATCTTATTTTTAATTTTTTGAGTTTCCTCCTCTCAAAAACCCTAGCCTGGCCTTCTCCTCCTCCTCGCATGACCCTCCTCCTCTCAATCTCTTCTCTCTCCGTTGCCTCATCATAATCGCTCGCCACCTCGCCTCTGGCCCTTCCTCATTTGCAGTCGCAGCCTCGCTGCCCGCCCTCCATCGCAATCGCGATCCTCTCTTTGGGTTGCCTTGGTCTCTGCTCTTACTCTAACCCTCTCTCACTATTGCAGCCTCGCCATCGCCTCCACTCCCTTGCCGTTGATTTCTTCAACGATCCTCTCTCCCAAACATGTGTGTTGGAATATGTCGAGAAGAGTTGACCACTTATCGAAAAATCCTACACATGTTGACTGCGTGTCCGAGCGTATCGAACACAACATAGAGGCTCCGGCAACATGTCCATACTTCATAGACTACCAGGAGGCAGAGGTAGTTAGTTGGTTAGGACATGTTATATGGAGAACGTCGGGTGGGGATTGTAAGAATTATTGTGGCCCACGTAATATGATTTATTATATGGTTTAATAATTGTTGAAATGCTATAAAAATAATATAAATAAATATTGGTTATGAGAAGTTGCAACTCCAATAAAATGAAATTTTATAATCCTCAAGGGAAGTTACTACTTTTCCGAAGATGTGTGACTTTTATGAAAGTTAAAAGGCGTTTTGATAGAAGGCACCTATTGATAGAACGTATAAATAGAATTTGGTCCTCTCTCCACCCATATGAACAACAATAACTAAAAAGAAGTTGGTATTCTCTCCTTCATCGATAGAATACATTAAAGAATAGTGGGTTAAACGAGAGAAATTTGATTTCTTCATTTGGTTCGAGTTCTTCAGTTTTCCACAACGATTACCATCAAGAATAACGCTATGAATAAAGGTACGTCTTCATTTATTTGTGAAAATCATAAAGAACAAATATCACTGTTTTCTTTTAAATTTCCGCATCAAAGAATTATATATATTATCTAACAGGGATTTCTGGGATTGCCTTGTCATTAACCCTTAAACACCAACCCAAGCACAGCAGCTTTCTTTATAATTCGGAAAGAAACGTGTTACCATTCCCATCCAGACCAAAATAGCCCTTGGACATCGCCATGTTGGTTAATTATGTCAATTTGTAATTTTGAGTGAAGTGCGACTGCAATGTAAGCTTTCGGCAACATGTGTAAGTGGAATGATACCTACTTCGTGGCTAGAACCCAAAGGGGTAGGTGGAATGATACCTACTTCGTGGCTAGAACCCACCTACTTCGTGGCTAGAACCCAAAGGGGTAGGTGGAATGATACCTACTTCGTGGCTAGAACCCAAAGGGGGTAGGGACCTTTTCGAATGGCAGCTTTAGCTAAACCTCACCTCAAATGTTTTGATCTCCTTACGTCTGTTGAGAGGACAATGTCATAAAAAGAACGAAGGCAAACTAGAAGAGCACTCTTTAGAACTATTATTATATTTAACAGCTTTTACTATCGAATTTTAAGTTTTCTATTACCGCCAACCAAACATGTTTATTTTCCAGTTGGACATGTCGATAAGCAAAACAAAACTCTAGATGCGAAGATCTCCATCGCAAAAATGTCCTGAGAATAGATTAGAATGATAAGTAGTTTGATCAAGGTCTGTATCGGACAACAATAAACTTTTGCAGTTCATGTGCTATAGCCAGTTCGCTTGGACTGCCCATATGGTTCATCAACCGAAGCACATCCTCCCGATCATATTCAATAACATTCGACTGTCCCACCTCCTACATGTCCTAGATCCATTATGGTCATAATTCCTAGGTCTGAAACAGTTTATTTTCTCATCAAGAAACGCCCATATATTTTACATAGTAGACAGTGACATCCCGATGCATGTCAATTAAGTTCACTATTTCCACAATAACAGAGACACTTGAGAGCTGAATCCACCAACAATCAACAAAATTAAGTTCATCATGCAATCTCCATCAGATTGCGACATGAAAAAGATGTCCCACAATATTTAACGCCAACAGCAAAGGAGTCTACATACATAATGACAACAAACCACAAAGGTGCAACAGAGAGATTGTGACATCTTGAATTTTCAAATTTTGTTTTCGATTAAATAAATCGAGCCTTTCATCGACGTGCCGATAGGGCTATTCTCTGAGTTGATCACTCAAGAGATAACTTGACTATCAGAGGAAATAATTAAGGAATCTAGATGCAATAGACTTGAAAATTCAACCAGGAATCGATTGCTTGACCATATTGATCTGCAACGGTCATTACAGCACTGTCAGAAATCGATCAGAGATCGGAGATAGGTCGATTTGACTGAGATATGTGATTAGAGTTTGGGTGATTCCACCTGATTGCAAAATACCCGTCGATCAGCACTAGACCGATTTTTCTATTGTTTTAGTACCCAATGCCCGTAATTGAAACCTCGAGATTTTCACGACAATTGAGAGTCGCCAATGTGTCGAAGATGTACTATGTGACTCGAGATAAATCGATTGCAAGTCAATTGCACTAAAAATTCCTAAAAGTTACCCGGTAAACTAGGTCACTCTAAAAGCACGTCAGATCGAAAATAATCGCAACTTTGAACCTGATTTCAGAAATCGAAAGTCCTGTGGTGTCACGAGCTATTTTAGAGACGTCGATTCATTCTCCGAAGAATTTTCAGAGATTCCAAGGTTTTTACGGAAAATGGATTTGTACGTTGCGGAAAATTAACGGAAATTTGGATTGGCCAAATTGAAGAGATTTTCAACTTGCAAACCGAGCTATATGACAAAGGGGACTTGTAAAAATTATGTGGGCTTTTTCTACATCAAATTTGGACATCAAATTGAAGAATTTGGGTGGAAATTGAAGCTTTATTGAGAAAATTCGGAATTAGAAAAAGGGCAGCATTTGTGTGCATCAAAATGAGTTTAATTGTGAAGATTATTGTAAGAAAGTATTGTGAGATCAAGGGATAAGATTGAGCACTATTTGGGGACCAAGCAATTAAGTTTTTGGATAGGTTTATGGAATTTTCTCTCTCTCCCCCGAAGCTTCAGTCACACGCCTCACTGGCCTCCTCCTCCTTCGCATCTTTGGGCACATCTCTCTTTCCTTCAGTCAAAGCACCCCGCACCCCACGTACGAAGCAGCTTCTGCTCTTGCCTTTCCTTCATCCTTTTGTCTTCAATTGAAGTCTGCAATTCCCCACATTGTTCTCCACGATTTCCCCTCCATCTTGCTGCCACGCCATCCACCGGTCAACTCTTCTCTTCAGCAAGGCCATTGTTGACCGAAGAAGCCCAGAGCTCCACCGAAGACCTAGGCCCACGCGTCTTCAATTTTGCCGAGCTACCACCATCTGAAGAAGCCCCCACCAGCTTCTCCACCGAAACAGTTTCGGTCTTGCCGCGCTGCCATCTCCAAAGCCCACCGAAGTCAGCCGAGTTCCTGCTTTCTTGACCCTACTGCCGTGTGTCTTCATCGAGCAAACGGCCAGTTCGCTCGCGCCAGCAACGTCCCAGCTGCCACCTCTCATGTCCGTGTGGTCTTCCCCAGCAGCAGCTCTTACTGCTTCCTTCGTCCGCATCTTCAGCCCTTCATCACCGAAGCCAGCAGTCCAGCGAACTCCCCTCCTTTGCTGCTTCTCTCGCCTGGCCCGGCTTGCACGCCAGCCCACAGCCCAGCCTCGTGAACTTCAGACTTGAAGCCCAGCAAAATTAGTCCAGCAGGCCCATTCTGTTCAGTCCATCAACAGCTCACTTCAATTTCAGTCCAGCAACTTCAGCCCGTTGAGTTCAGCGAAGCACGTGATTTTGAGGCCTAAGCCCGTGAAGTCAGCCCGCTTCAGGCCGGTCCAATTCAAAAGCAAATCTCAGATTTGACTGAGATTTGCTGGGCCTGTTTTAGGCCCGGCCCGAGTGTCCGACAATGCCGCTTAAAATTCGGATTTCGGCCACCGTCGCGCCGTCGTTGCGATGAACCGGTTTCCGCAATTAACCGGTGATTTTATGCACTAAACCCTTCTTAGTAGGCTAATGACGTCTAAGGGGTGTTTAAATTTATTTAATTAGGAATTAGGTGATTAGTTAGATTAAATTAGAAATTTAAATATTTAATCGAGCATGTTAGGTGGTTAGCATGGTTTAGTTAAGGCCTAAATAAATTATACTATTTATCTAGACGGGTTTGGGAATTTTCCGAGTCCGGATTGGTTATTAATTTAATAATTCTAGCCTAGGTTAGTATTTTTAGGATTTAGATTGATTGATTTAATTAATTTCAGTAATTATTTAGTTATTAAATATTTTCCGGAAATTAGGCTGGGATAGTCAGTGACCGGAATTTCATGCTGATTGCAATGGTATGGTTAATTTCTACAATTGGATGTTAAATTGCGCAAATTGAGCGCTGATTGGATTTTTGGTATTTAATTCCAAAAATTGTGAATTTTCAAAATCTATTCAGAAAATCCCAGGTGTTGGATTTTGACACCGAAAATAGTTTATAGTACTATATGAAATAGTGGGATTTCAAAAATGAAGAATATCAATTTTTCTAGGTCAAGTTGACCGTGTACCCACACACGAGTAATTTTATGCGAATTTCTAATACGAAGAAAAATGTCAGGCTCATCATTTTAATTGAAGCATTTGAGTGCAATGCACGGTGCCCTAGGCCATATTTGAGTGATCATGTGATGGTTAAGATAAATCGTCCCGAACTGTTAAGTTGGACATTATCCCTATTCGGGATACCCCCGGACAATGGAAAGCCGGTCACAGTAGATTTTGGACCCTATGCTCCTTCGGGAAAGCCGTCTGATAAAGAGACGTGTCGTGCTCAATGGGGTGAGATGATGCCTGGCAATGCCAGAAGACCACCAAACAAAGAGTAGGCCGTGCTATATGCCGAGATCAAAACTAGGAACGCATGATTAATTGAGTGTGGCATTCTAGTTGTTGGAGCTTATTTTTTGCTAATGTTTTCATGTTGTCTGAGTTATAAATTGTATTGACTTGCAAGATGGATCTGAGACGAGGTAAGTCTCCTTGATAGTGTGATTATGTGATTAGGACGCTCTTGGGCGTATTTTCCTCTTAATCGAGGTTTAGCGTGCTAACTCGCCGAGATTATATCTCACCCCATCATGGGCTTAAATTTTTAGGGTCGTCGAGTGGAAGACCTGGAGCTGAGAGGAGGTGATCGGAAGTGTAGGTCAGTTAGAACCGCTTCTTTTTGGAAGGCTAGTCTTTTGAAGTCTTTTGGCTATAGACTTTTGTGTATGACTCAGTGTGATATAAAAACATGTTTATTTGTGAATCTATTTTCCTGCTTTTCTATCTCGAGATGATTATTGTCAGGAGATTTATAATCCGCTTCCGCATGTGCAATAAAACAAATAAAAAGTCGACGACTAATCCTTAGGAAGTCGCAAATTTTATCGACCAGAGAGAGATGGGCATGTGCTCAGGGTTCGGGGCGTGACAGAGATTATCAAACTCAGAAACAAAATATGAAAGAAAGTCTGGAATCCTATCGGCTGGTTACTGACTAGGAGTCCCATCTCCATTTGGCTCCCTCGCATAGTCTTCAAGAGGAGGGCTTCGGCTTCGGCTCCTGCTTTTGCCTCGGGTCGGACTTTCACTGCGGCTTCGGGAACCATTGATAGGCGGGGATCGTGAGTATGACCTCTCCTGACTGGGACGTGGGGAGTATGACTTCTCTTGGCCATGCCTTTTCTCTTGACGTGAAGCATATCTGACCCCAAAAAAATGCATCACATCATACAACAAAAACACACAAAAGCTTTGGAACTCGATAATATCACTGCATAAACCAAAATTTTAGAATTTTACAGAGAGATGTATCAACTAAAATCTCTAGCCACTGGACGCAACTGGACAGATAATGAGATTCCCCAAAAAACAATGATTACAACATACCAAGAACAAATTTCTTGCACAAGTTCAAAACCTCACCAAATGCTGATAAAATGTATACCATCACATATCGACTCAAAGTCATCAGGAGTTACTATATCACAGCACACAACTTATGCCAAAATAGTTCGCACACATGTTGAATGATCCAACATAGCCTAAGTACCAGAAAAAAATAATAAATTGCCATAGACCACATCTTGATGAGAACAAGACCATAATCACTACATCCGGCTCAAGTCTACTGAGGTAATGATCTTTATAGGGAAGGTCCCATAGAAAAATAGCTTTACAACAGGATGAAAGAGTTACAGACAAGCCCAGAGAGCATTAGCCATTGCATGCCTTCTTATTTATTTTCGCTATTCAACAATCAATATGGTTTTGTTTTTCCCCCTTCCCTAAATCAACTGAGGAAGGAAATAGAACCTACATCAAGAAACAAGAAAGCAAAACAAGTCACATACCTTGAGTACCTTCTTTTCGCAGAGGGGAGTAATAATCACGACTACGGGACCAAGATCTTGCATGGCTAGGAGGTGGAGACCAGGAATATCCCACCGGAGACCGTCTTCGATCACTTCTGCCTCTGCTGCATAGAACTAGGAGAATCAAATCCAATTTTTTTTTTCAAAGAAAAAGTAATGCACACTTTTTCTTAAAAATAAAATTTAAAAAAAAAACACCAAGACTAGACTCCAGTAGGTTCCTGTATTTAATTTATCAATTATTAACTCCAAGCAGATGCGAACAGTGTTCTGCCAAACCTGATTCTCTTCCACCTCATCCTATAACTTATTAACACAGGGATACAACCATTCATTCGTGACGATTGTGACGGCTTGAATCTTCAGAATTTATTTTCAATTAAATAAATCAAGTATTTCATTGACGCGTCGATAGTGTTATTCTCTGAGCTGATTACTCACAAGATAATTAGACTATCTGGGGAAATAATTAAGAAATCTAAATGCAATAAACTTGAGAAATTCGACCAAGAATCGATTGCTCGACTGTGTTGATCTACAAGGGCCATTACGATAACGTCAAAAATCGATCAGAGACTGAAGATAGGTCGATTCGATTGAAATATGTGATTAGTGCGTATGTGATTCCACCTAATTGCAAAATTCTCATCAAATGGCACTAGACCGATTTTTCTATCATTTTTGTATCTGGTATCAGTAATTGAATCCTTGAGATTTTCACGACAATCGAGAGTCGTCAATGTGTCAGAGATAAACTTTGTGACTCAAGATAAATCGATCATAAGTCAATTACACCAAAAATTCCCAAAAGTTACCCAATAGACTAAGTCACGCTAAAAGTGCGCTGGATTGAAAATAACTGCGAATTTGAACCCGATTTCAAAAATTGAAAGTTCTATGGTGTCACGAGCTATTTTAGGAATGTTGACTCATCCTCCGAAATTTTTTCAGAGATTTCGAGATTTTTACGAAAAATCAATTCAGACGTTGCGGAAAATCAGAGGAAATTCAGGTGGGCTAAATTGATGGAAATTGAGACTTCTAAATCAAGCCTTTGAGTGTCAGTAACTTATAAAAAATTGTTTGGAATTTTTCTTCATCGAAATCGGACCTCAATTTGGGAAATTGAGTAAGGAAATTGAATTTAATAAAGTGAAATTCGAAACTGGACATGAAGCTGAAAAATTGGGACTTCAATTGGGTTTATTTATGGAAAATCTATTCAAGAAAGAAAGGTGGGGACAAGCAAATAAGGCAATGGCTAAGGATTGAGGATTGGCCCCACCTTGGCTTCCTTTGCACGGTTCTTTCCTCTCCATGCGTCACTCTCCTCAACCCCTCTTCGTTTACGTTTGTTTTCATTCTCCTTGTCCGCTTGCTTCGGTTCACTTTTTCCTTTGTATTTTCATCCACGAAACAACGCACACACTCCACCCATCCAACTGCCTCGAATACCCCTCCTCTTTTCTGTTCACGTTTGGTCTTCGCTTTCATTTTGTTTACCTCACAGCAACCGAAGCTGCTACCCTTTTAAATCATCGCCAGTGAAGCCTCCACGTGTGTCCATGTCTTCTCTCCTTCGCCCGCACAAATCCAGTCAACCGAAGCTGCTTCTCGTCCCCTAGCTCAGCCACGAATTCTGCAGCTCAACCCACCGAACAGCTTGGCTTCTTCGCCGTCCCTCACATCATCCTCCAGTTGCCAGCGATTCTGTCCCACCGAAGCCCATCTCTGCCACATTCCAATCAAACGAAGCAGCGTTGGAGACACCGAAGTTGACCCGTCTCGCTTCTCCGTCTTCGCGTGGGCTTCTTCAGCAACTTCCAGCGCTTCTTTGGCCTAGTTCAGGCCATTTCAAGCCCACATTTGGCCAAAATCGGCCCAGCTTTCAACAGCAGTCCACGCAAGTCTTGTGGCCTAATAGCTGCGTTTGTCTTTAGTCCATCAAGCCCAGCGAATTTCAGTTTAGTTGAGCCCAAAAGTCCAGCAGTTCAGTCCAACTTTAAAGCCCAGCAAGTTGTCTTTTTCAGCAGTCCAAGCCCACGAGGTCAGCCCGCTTCAAGCCCAGCTCGTTTCAATAACAAATCTCAATTTGGGCTGAGATTTGTTGGGCTCGTTTTAGGCCCAGCCCGAGTATCCGTCGACGCCGCCAAAAATTTGGATTTCAGCCGCCGTCGCACCGTCATCACAGTGAATCAATTTCCGCAATTAACCGGTGAGTTTATACTCTAACATCTTCTTAGTAGGCTAATGACGTTTAAGGGGTGTTTAGTTTATTTAATTAGGAATTAAGTGGTTAGTTACATTAAATTAGAAGTTCAATTATTTAATTGAGCATGTTAGGTGGTTAGCATAATTTAGATAAGGCCTAGATAAATTGCACTATTTGTTTAGAAGGGTTCGGGAATTTTCCGAGTCCATATTGGTATTTGATTTAATAAGTTTGGCCTAGGTTAGTATTTTTAGAAATTAAATTAATTTGTTTAATTAATTTTTGAAATTAATTAATTATTAATTATTTTTTCGGAAATTAGGTCGGGATAGTCAATAACCAAAATTTTATGCTGATTGTAATAGTGTGGTTAATTTATGAAATCGAGTGTTAAATTGTGAAAATTGAGTGCTAATTGGAAATTTTGTCAATTATTCCAAAATTTGTGAATTTTGATATTTATCCAGAAAATCCTGGGTATTGGGTTTTAAACACCGAAAATAGTTTTATGTACTATATGAACCAGTGGAATTTTGAAAAGAATGTTATGAATTTTTTGAGTCTAATATGACAGTGTATTCACACGTGACTATTTTCACTGAGTGTTTTTAATACGAAAAAAAAAATAGGCTATGATCACTATTTTAATTGAGACATTTGAGTGCAATGCACGGTGCCCTAGGTCGAGATTGAATGGTCCTATACTGATTAAGAGAACCCGTCCCCGAATTGTATCGAATGAACGTTACCCTATATGAGATATCCACTTAGTAGGATTTGGGTTGCAGTAGATTCTTGACCTATACTCCTTTAGGAAATTCGTCTGAGAGACATAATCATGCTCAATGGGGTGAGAGGATGCCTAGCTACGCCAGGAGACCGCCGAACTTTGAGTAGGCCGTGCCTTAGAGTGGGAGTAATTGCCAGTTAGAACGCTTGTTGAGTGGAAGTGATGTGTCGAATTATGAGACAAAATTGTGTGACATAGTATGGGACGTGTCATAATGATTTGGCCTTATAATCAGAACCCTGTACTGATTTGAGAATTCAGTGTGACATTCCAGTTGTTAGAGCTTAATTATTACTCATATGTGTATGCTTATCTGTAATATAAACTGTATTGACCTGCAGGGTGAAACTAAGGCGAGGTAAGTTCTCTATGCTCAATGTGTGATTCTGTGGTTAGAACGCCTCTAGGCATATTACCCTCCTAATTGGGGTTTAGAGCTTAGACTCGCTGAGATTATATCTCACCCCGTTGTGGGCAAAATTTTCAAGGTCATCGAGCGAAGGATCTAGAGCCGAAATGAGGTGATTTGAAGTATAGGTCATCTACGACTATTTCTTTTTTGAAAGACAGTCTATGTAGTCTCTTGATCATAGACCTTATACATGACTCAATCTATATATAAAAGTGTGATTTATTTATGAAATTATTGTCCTGCTTTTCTATCCCGAGATGATTACTGTCAAGGGATTTCTTTTCGCTTCGACATGTACAATAAAATAAAAATGGTCGACGACTCGTCTTGGGAAGTCGCAAATTATTATCGACCAGATGATGGGCACGCGCTCGGGATTCCAGGCGTGACAATGATGCCCTCCGCTATACATATGATTCCATTTCAGGATTTCTTCCCAACCCCCTCGAAAGAATAATAAACCCTTTCCAAATGTTTCCACCAATGTACTGCAGAACAAATGATCGACTAAGCATATGCATGTCTAGGATCCTTCACAACACTGTCAATGCCCCTCTATGCCAAAATAACTCAAACAAATTATAGAAAATTCCACCACATTATATAGACTTGTGCTAGTGTTCACCATGCATAAATTGTATAGTTATGGAGACGGAAGGCACCTTATGCGCTCTCTCACCCTCCTTTCAGTAGGTTTCTTTCTATTCTCTTTTGCAAATACAACAGTCAACTACCAACCAAGAAGCACATATCCATCCATATAGTACTTAGCCTCCGCAGCATCAGCAGGATCTACATATTGGACGAAACCAAAACCACGTGGCTCTCTGCATATAGAGAGAGAAAGAGAGATACAAAAAAAGTCATAACAGGGTTCATTTGAAAAGCCAAAAAAACATACAACATAAACAGGGAAAACCACAGCATGTAACTTGCCAGAATATCCCCAACGAGCCATAAAGTCAGGATAAGCAAGTAAAAGCAAGCACTCTAGTTGCTAACCTTGCAAGTGTCAGTTTTAAGATGACTTGATATTCTTCAAGACTTGGAACATCTTCTCAATGTATTCAAACCCAACTTCCTTCCAATCTTCACTACCATTAACATCATCTTCAAATGAACTCTAATTACTTGATTGATCTCTTTAAAACTTTATTTTCCCTGGGTAAATATCTCAACAACTTCAATAAAACACCCAACTGGTGAACAAAGGAGAACACAGAAAGCTGCCCTCTGATCCAAATTAAAGTTTGCAAAAATGAACCCTTTAGCATGCTGAGTCAATCTCCCGAAGATGATTTTACCAAAATGTAAACAGTGAAAGAAGACAAACTGAGTAAAACAATTGCTAGAAAAAACATTTGGATGCACAAGCTCTTGGATATTTCTACTAATTTACAGTGAATAAGAATCATGCATTCAAATTCCTTGCAAATAAAATCCAATGAGAACGTTTATTTGAATTATTATGACACAGAAATTTTCAGATGCATGGATAAAAGACTCATTAAGTTTTATTAAATCAACATCAAACATGAAACTTGTGAACTCAAAATGGAGATATGAAGAAAATTGGCATCGGATAGAAGCTTCCAAAGGATTCTAAAACCAAAGTCTACTACAGATAGCATTAACGTAATTGGCTACTGTTGCTCACCCAGTGTAGTAGTCCCTGGGCAAATAAATGTCCTTAAGAGCACCAAACTTGCCCAATTGGCCTTCGAAGATATAATTAGTCAAAGGTTATAGTATGCAACATGCCCACAAGAAACCAATAGCATCTGCTTTCAAAGAAATGAATACATAGGACGGGAAGAAGAAAAAACTCAGGATATTAATTTTCTCAAGTATGAAGTCTTCGGTTCAATTCCATTTTTTTCTTTAAAAAACAAAAAAAGAAGTGCGAAACAGGAAGAATTATGTGTAACAATTAAATCAAACGAAGCCCTAGATATGCCTGAAAGAACCAGCCACTGACTCATGTTCGTTCAACTTTATATTCCAATATGGCAATCAAAGAATTAAGTTTAATAAAGAACATACATAATGATCCACAAGGTCCAAGATTTTTGCAAAACAGGATGAAGGAAATGGAGAAACAAATTTTAAAAAAAAAAAAAAACCTGCAGTCATGACGAAGATTGCGAACAAGGAGGCTAGCAGGCATATCTCTGCTGCGACCAACATAACGACCCCTTGGACTAGGGCTCCGTCCTCTCCTGCCATACCCCCTCGGGGGAGATGGGGTGTAGCTCCTTCCCCTCATGAGAAAGATTGACGAACCCTACACAGTACACGAATGTTTCAGTATGCACACAAAAATGTTGAGGAAATGTAAGAGCAACCAGCATAGCATGATATCAAGGAGCTCGCCCATCTTTTGCTTTAACGAGAAATGAGAAAATTAAAGAAATAATTAAGACAACTAAATGACAGATTGACCGAATCATAATGTTATACGAGTACTAGTAGAGGGAGTCACATATGTCATCCAAAAAAAAGAGCAAATTTTCATTGTCTTAATAACACCAGAGGGAAATACAACAATAAGAACATGGTAATCAGTTCGATTCACGACAGCCATTACACAAGATCCCAAGAACCCAAACACAGGTAAAGGTACTGAATAAGAAATCTGTCCAACAGAGCCACGTGAACCCGTATTCAATGTCATGACCCTCATGGTCTAAGTAGAATGAATCATCGATCATAAGTGATTACGTAGAAATAAAATGACAATTACCCTCGATGTTAATGACTATTAACTCAGATATTCTCCATTTGCATAGAAAAATGGCCTACAGAGAATTCAAGGAGCTCAATGGCTCTCACGACCCAAAACTCTAACCCTATCATAGTACCATGCGGGCACAAGCCGGTCAGACCGCCCCGCTACTCCATCACCGCCTTTGACCTGGAGAACGGGGCCTGGGACCTGCTCAACCCGGTTCCAGACTACCCAGATGGGCTGCCACTGTTCTGCCACCTCGCAAGCTGCGATGGCGAGCTGGTGGCCCTCGGGGGGTGGGACCCGGCGACCTACAAGTCGGTGGCCGACGTCTTCGCATACGACTTCGCGGCACGGGGGGGGGGCATGGCGATGCCCCAACGGGCCTCCTTCTTCGCCGTGGGCGCGCACGGCGGGCGCGTCTACGTGGCCGGGGGGCTCAACGAGGGCAAGAACGCGCTGAGGTCGGCGTGGGCGTACGATGTGGGGCGGGGCGAGTGGGCAGAGTTGCGCCCGATGAGCCACGGCCGGGACAAGTGCGAGGGGCAGTCCTTCTGGGTGGTCAGTGGGTACACGTCGGAGGACCAGGGCCGGTTCAAGGGGGGCGCGGAGGTGTACGACTTCGGGACCGGGGGAATGGCGGCGGGCGGAGAGGGTGTGGCCGTTGGAGCGATGCCCGAGCTCGCGCGTCGGCGCGGGGAGGGACGGGCAACTGTTCGACTGGGCCAGGTCGGACCCGGTGGTCGGGGCTGAGACGTGCCGGGTTGAGCTGGGGGGAGGGCGGAGTACGAAGGGGGGCGGCAGGAGTTCTATGTGGCGGAGGGGCAAAACAAGAAATTGGAGAGGATCAACGTGCCCAACAAGTTCTCCAAGTTCGCACAGACCAGGTGCCGTGTCGAAATCTAGAGCTACGAAGCACCAATACTTTTCAAGAGTTTTCGTGTCGTATTGTGTCGGACACTTCGACAACACATGTCGAAATATTGATACTTGGTCAATTTTCCCAACACTCGAGTTGGAATTCCAACATACGAGTTTTTGACATGTATTTCCAATATTGAGGTACATCTTAAAAATTTTCAATAAATGAAAGGTCAAAATGCATAAATGTGAAAAAATAAAATAGAATAATAAAAATAATAAATTAAGAAAGAATAAAAATTTAGTATTCCCTTTTCTTTTGACTCTCACTTCCTGTAATACACAATTCATCTCTAAAGTTTTTTTTTTCTCCTCTTCCGACATATCTAACATGCGAGATCAGGATGTTCCGACATATCTAACATGCGAGATCAGGATGTAGATTGCTTGTTTTTTCTTCAGTTTTATGAATTATTAGGATAGAGTTGAATTTGTCAAATTGAAATAATTAATGATATTAATAAATTGCGGATTAATGTTTTTAGTATAAATTCATTCTAGACTTATTTATTTATTTATTCACGATTTTGAATCAAGTTAATTTGATTGAAATAAACATAAAAATGATAATCTATTATGTATATATAAAAATATATATTTAATATCCAATGTGTCCCAACGTGTCAAAATTCTCTGTTCTTTTAAAAACAATGTATTAACATATCGTGTCATGTCATGGCGCGTGCCGCGTATCGGTGTTTGTATTACTTAGGTCTAAAACAGGGAAAAGGAGATCCTTCCCAAAAATGGAAACGGGCGTTTTTATGTTCGGAGCGTGCAGTTTCGGTCACTGTCCGAATTGAGATATTTTCGCCTTTTTCCTTTTTTGGTGCTCGTCTTTTTCTTTTTCTTTTTTGAGAAACGTCTAGAAATGGGATTTTGCTTGTATACGGTTGTAGGTACGGCTTGTCTTTCAGCCAAAGCCGGGAAACACACCCAGTTTGGTCAGTTGTTTCCTGAGTTTCTGATGATGATGCCTGAAGGTGTTGTGTACAAGCTCGAGCAATGTAATTATGTCTACTAAGCACCTTTTCTTTCTTAATAAGAGTCTGTTTGGCGACGTGGATAAAGGATCCTATGTAGATGGGGTTATACGCAGATTTAGTTCGGACAGAAACATGAACAATCCACCCTGATTCTTTGTGTTTACTCAATAGTACTCGCCACGACGATTAAGGTAAGTTCCTTTTTTTTTTAAAAAAAAATTTCGTCAAGATCGAGGCAAATTCTAGTTGGTGATTATTTTCACCTTCGTTGAATGATGTCTGTTTTAATCCAATCCGATTCTGTGTTAGTCAGGATTCGAAAGGTTAGGTGTATATTTATTATCCAAAGTCACCCATCATACAAAGAAATAGAAATTATTCAAGTCTTTAAGTTGGGTTTTTTTTTTTTTTCTCTAAATACCCTGATCCACACCTGTTGAAGAAGTTTTCGAGCCCTTACGGCTTAAGTGGGCTCTAGGGTTGCAAGACCCATGATCAGGTCATTTGATTCCATTAATTTAAGGTGTTCAATACAACATTAAATTCAAAATAAACTATCAAAAGCAAAAGATAAGCCAAAAAGTAAGAGTACAACTTGCTCCAATATTATACCTATACCGCTATCCAAATTTAAGACAGTATTTGGGACGGGTTATGTCCCAAACCTATCCCATCAGCCGTATATTATTTCCCAAATTGGCTACCTGTTTTAACATGGTAGCTCAAACCAGGCCGCCTCACCTAAGTAGTCAAGTCCCATCTACTTCACCTCATTAACGAAGATGGTGTTCTTATTGAACATACCGAGAAATCTGTATGGTGTTTGTTTCGTAAGAAGAAGAACACCCAATAGCCTCGTGCCATCTTTTCTCCTCATCTATAAATGAGTTGGAGGCTTACTTGACAATCAACTACTCTTAAGTACATTAAAAATAGGCTTGACATTTTTCGGTTTTTTCCACCGTCACTCGTGAGTTAATTGACCTCACCGGTGTCTAGGATATTAACAGAGTCTGTGGTTAATACTAGCCAATAGATTATGGAGAACAATCAACGCAGTGATCACGCAATTTCTCAATTCAACGTTTTTCACTGAAATTTTTAGCCTTTCGTGAATAAAAACGGGCCCTGATCGGGCCCCCAATCGGCCCAGCCGGCATGTGGGTAGGCGTGGCCGCCCGATGGCTGGCGCTTTCACTTCTCGTGAGCACTATCTTGTCGCCGCCGGTCACTTTCTTCCGCACTCCTCCGCTCCAATAATGCCACAACCAAAACGTTGAAAAGAACACGCGTAATGAGCGAGGTTTCCGCATGGCAACAAAGACAGAATGCGACAACGACGATGGTCCCTAATGCGATTTCCCGCACGTCCCCGTCATTCGTTTCGTCTTCCAATCACGGTCACACCGAGCACACAGGAACAGTTCGGATATAAGGGCATCGATGATTCAAATCTCGAACGGCCTAAACGTGAGTCGTCGAAGGTCGATGGCTTGGTGGGTCCATTACGGTGCGTGGTTTACGAACATATGGACGATGCTTCATGAACATGTGCGTCGTTTACCGGAGAGTTTCTGAATCTTTCATTTCGTCTTTGACCTTTACGAACATGTGGATGATACTTCATGGAAAGTGAACTTGATCGTGAGTGTCTGCCCATGAATCATGCCTCGTTCAGATGATGTTTTGGTAGGGTGACTGTGCTGCAATAATCTGCTTTACTCATGGGACGTGGAAAGTATCCTGAGCACTCCCTTAACAAAACTCAGCGAGGAAAAACTTCACACCCAAATCAACTTCAACTCGATTCCCAAACAACATCATGTCATCATTATTGAAAAGACAAGTGTTCTGAATTCCAACCGGATAGTGCTTCTTATTCCAACTAATAATTCTCACAGATTTCCTTCAACCCAATTTATATCTCACAAGCAGGAAGTTAGAATCTAGAATCGGAACCTGCACATCGACAGTCGCAGCAAGAATATGGGACAGTACTTCCCAGTTGCCTCTACAGCTCACTCTGCGCAGAGAGCTGTTGTCGCATCTGATCCCTCAACACCCTCCTCAGTAGCTTGTTAGAAGCCGTTCGAGGGAACTCAGCGACAATCTTGACAGAGCTTACCTGTCAATCAATTGAGACATTCCAGTTAGCGATCCTCATGCATGTTCAGATGAAACAAATGCGTTGGACCAAAGATTTTCGAGATAATCTTCCGCTTGTTGAATTCTTTTTTCATCATATTCAATTTTTAACAATAACGTCGTGACCATTCATTGAGTTCGACCTTAATTTTTACTTCACAAAAAGCAAAGCATGAGCCGCGTCAAAATGCACTTATGCATCAGCATTTACATCTCAAGGATCAAACCTTGAACAAAGGGTTGAGGTTTCGCTGGATGGCTTTTGAGAATTTCATCTTCAGATCATTCGGTTCAGCCTTACACCCCTTCTTGAGCACCACGAGGACAACCAACTGTTCTGGACCGCCGGTTGGTGGCGCTAGACTTATTGCGGCAGTCTCTAGTATAGATTCATCTGCTCTATCACAGACTCGCTCAATCTCAACAGAACTAGTCTGCAATACCAATTGGTCCGCATTAGAAGAGGAAAACAAATTCGTAGACCCATAAAGCAGCATAAGTAAAAAGTTTTAGGTGGAAGCTGTAACATTCTTTTGACCCAGGAGAACCATATCAAAGCCTGTAGCTACTTTGCCTTCCACCGCTATACCACATATCGCCAGCATATAGAATTTAGTACAACAGCAAAGTTCTGAAGTACTTTCAGACGTCTTTATAAAGAGTGAAATTTGAAGCGTCGTACCTTAATGCCACCAAGGTTCATTGTGTCATCAGCCCTCCCTTGTACGATATAGTACCCTCCAACAGTTCTCTTAATGATGTCTCCATGTCTCCTCAGTTGCTGCAAGTTCGTTTGAATTTTCCAGGTCATGTTTCTTCCATCAATCTACTAAGTTTACTAAGCATAAATTTTCAGTAGCGACAAAACATCCGTATCCAGAGAAGGAAAATGGAATGAGTAAGCCGCGAGTATTCCACAAATTAACATGGCATACCACTCCTTTGTATGTCGGCATTCCCTTGAAGTAAACTTCTTCATGATCAGCATTGAGCAGCCTATCAGTTGCGCCCATGTAAACAGGGAACAGTCCCACTTCGCCAACACAAGGTTGATCATCTGGCTGTACGCAGTGAGACAGGAAATTAATTATATTGACTGGTTTGTCAAAATATGTTATTCCTAAAATTTATCAACTGAAGCAGGTTCCACAAGCAGTTTCCAGCAGCCCTGTGGAACCTGCAATTAAGACTACTCAGTGAAGAGCCATGATTGGTGAAATACCCATGTCCACGCCCTGAGAAATTTGTTTGAGTAGTACAGTAAAGAGCTAAATGGGATGGTCTTCATACTAAATTCAATTAGCTTCTACTAAGGCTTATAAACACTGTTGGTGCGCATCCCTCAACAGAGAACCTCCTTTACTAGAGAGAATCTTACTCGAGGGGCTCCATGGTCGTCCAGGATGACAAATCCGGTTGTCATGGAAGCATTGCTAAATGCTCCGAAAGCTTGAGGCTGCAGATGATTTCCTTGAATGTAAGATGATGCAAGCTCCGTGCCGCCACAACACTCTATAACGGGGCTATAGAAGGACTTGGAAGAAAGCCAGAGGTCGTCGTCGATATTGGATGTTTCCCCTGTGGAGCCAAATGACCTGAACCACCATTCGTAATCTTGTTACTTCTTTACAAAACACTTTGATGATCATGTGACCAATTTGATGAAAAGAAGAAAGAAAACCTTATCTTTGTCCAATCGAGGCCTTCCATACACTGCGTGCTCTTCCATGGTTTTACTAAGCTTGGTACTGTGCCCAAAATGGTCACTCCTGCATCCTGAAATAGATGCAGGAACAGGAGAGAAAGTCTGGTTAACAACTTTATAAGTGCCATCTGTCAGCGCCCAACAACAAGAATTGATCCAAAACTACTAGAATTGCCTATAAAAGCTGGCGTTTACCGCGCATTGCGCTGCTGTCATACAAAAATATAATTAAAAATGGAGTACGAAATATTTTAGCATCGATATAACATTATTATTACAAAATCATGTACGCTGAGAAAACTATTGAGAAAACTCCTATCAAGTTTTGAAGTTGACAAAACTTTATTGTTCTCATTCTTATTCTGAATAATAGTAGACTTCTAAAGTTATATCGCAAATTCTTGTCAAAATCTATTCATTCCAAAAGTCGGCAGAAGAACAGCACAAGTGCCATAACTTGGCACGCCGGGACACTTAAGTGCCATAACTTCCAAACGGTACACTTAAGTGCCACTTTTTTTTTCGAGTGGGACACTTAAGTGCCACCTCCGGCGACCCTTGCCGGAAATCCTACGTGGCAATATTTTATTATTATTTTTTGCCTACGTGGCTCGCCGGAGCTCCAAATCAGCATAAAAATTAACAAAAAATTTTTTAAAAAAAGAAAATTTTAAAAATTCTAATTTTAAAAAATTTTAAAAATTTAAAAAAAATAAGAAATTTTTAAAAAATTTAAAATTTAAGAATTAAAAAAAAAAGTGGGGGGAGGTCGAACGGGCGGCTGAGGGCTGAGCCCTCGCCGCCGCCGCCTCCCCGCCATCGCCGCCTCCCCGCCGTCGCCGGGAAGGGCCGGCGACGGAGGGGGGAGGGTCGGTCGGGGTTGCCGGCCCCCGGCCGACCGACGGCGAGGGCCGCGACCCTCGCCCCAGATTTGGGCGAGGACTCGCGGGTCCTCGCCACCGGTCGGCCGGCCCCTGGCCAGGGCCCGGCAACCCCGGCCAACCCTCCCCCCTCCGTTGCCGGCCCTTCCCAGCGGCGGCGGGGAGGCGGCGAGGGCCCGCGACCCCTCGCCGGATCTGGGCGAGGGTCGCGGCCCGCGCCCAGATCTAGGGCGAGGGTGGCGGCCCTCGCCCAGATCCGGCGAGGGCTCGCGGGCCCTCGCCACCTCCCCGCCGCCGCCGGGAAGGGCCGGCGACGGAGTGGGGAGGGTCGGCGAGGGCCCACGAGCCCTCGCCCAGATCTAGGGCGAGGGTCACGGCCCTCGCCGCGATTCGGCGAGGGCTCGCAGCCCTCGCCGTCGGTCGGCCGGGGGCCGGTGACCTCGACCGACCCTCCCCCCTCCGTCGCCAGCCCTTCCCAGCGACGGCGGGGAGGCGGCGACGGCAGGGAGGCGGCGGCGGCGAGGGCTCAGCCCTCAGCCGCCCGTTCGACCTCCCCCACCCTTTTTTTTTTTTAATTTTTAATTTTCTTAATTTTTTAAAAATTTAAAAATTTTCTTAATTTTTTAAATTTTTTGAATACTTTATAATTTAATTAATTTTTATATTATTATTTACACGTAGGCACGAAACGGCGTCGTTTTTGCGTTTTCTCTGCCACGTCAGCGTGCAAAATGACGCCGTTTTGGACTAAACTCGCCGGAAAATTGCCACGTCAACCATTTGGCCGGATTTTCGCCGGAGTGGCACTTAAGTGTCCCATTTTACTCCGATGATGGCACTTAAGTGTACCATTTTAAAGTTATGGCACTTAAGTGTCCCGGCGTGCCAAGTTATGGCACTCCAGGTGTCCTCACCTCCCAAAAGTCTTTTCCACTTTAACGCAATCCAAATTGAAACCAAGTTCAAAACGAAGATATAATCAAACTCAGATTTATTGATCTTGCAATAAGGATACTAATAGGGATTTATTCTTTAATATCTAGCTCTCTAACAAAAAATCTCACTTATCTTTTACAAATGCATTGATGGAATCAAAATTGATGAAATCAATATTGAAGACAAGTTCCTTTTTAGGAAGCATCTACTTATGAAAACCTAGATTCTAATTATATGGGTGACCATAATCAACGAATTTTTATCTCAATCTTCCAACGGTTACAAGATTTTCTTAATCGATTCTATCCAACGAATTGATTGGAAGAAATTCCTTTAGAAAATGCCAACGACTAGTGAGGCATGTAGGAGTATTTAAGGAAGTTATCCAATCTATTTGAGGTAGTGCGTGAAAATTGAAATTTCAAAGTCTAAAGTCTTTGCAATCACTTGTTCTTTAACGACAGCTCTTACAAATTGTATTCAAGAGAGAAAATCACAAGAAGAGTGGCTTGGTGAGGGAAAAGAAATTTTCACTAAGTGTTTGCACTCAAATATTGTACTTTTCTGTTGATACTATAGTGAATTCCAATCATAAGGTTGCTAATATAAGAGAGTGGACGTGGTTTAATCTAAGCCGAATCACTATAAATCTCATGCGTAATTATTTCTTTCCCTGAACTCTTTTTAGTTTTATCTGTTGCACATTTTTTAAGTATCGCAAAAATCTATTCCATCACTTATCTGATTTTGAATTTTCACCAGAAGTCTAGTGGCTTATTTATCAGACTCCGATCCTTATTCAGACTTTGCTCACAACTTATTTTATTATGCATTTATTTGTCAAGGTTTATTCTAAACACGTATTCATCATCCTTTAGGTGTTTGTACTAGCATTATCAATTGGTATCAGAGCCTTATGCTCTTCTGTTGAAGTGTTTATACTTATGAACTAAAGATCTTCTGTGGCTAGTTGTTTAGCACCAGGACTCGTGGAGGAGCAGAGCAATATCGAGCTACCTTATTTTGATGAAAAAAATAGTACGTGGAAGAATAAAATAAAGGCATTCCTGAGATCTAGAGATACTTTGAAATGAGATGTTGTATAAAGAGGAATCAACCTAAAGGCAATTTCAACATCTGACAAGGGAATAAGTCTTAGATAAGGATGTTGAAGAATCCAACCAAGCAAAAATTACCAAGAGATAGGCTCTTGATGCAAAAGTCATCTATTCTTATTATGTGCCTTATCTCCTACTGAATATAATAGAATTTCTTCATGTGCAATAGCTAAAGAAGTCCGAGATAGACTTCATGTCACTATGAATGAATAGATCGTGTAAAGGAGACAAAAATAAATAACTTACTTGGCCAATATGAATCCTTTAGAATGAAGACTGGAGAGTCTATTAGAGATATGTTCAGTTGATTTACGGAAATTGTAAATGGGTTAGCATATCAAGGTCAACCAATTTCTGCTCCAATGAAGATCAACTAATTTATGTGAGAACTCTTAAAGGATTGGAACCATGTGAAAATATCAATTCGGGAGACATAAAAATTATGCCTCTTTCTATTGACAAGCTGATAGGCACTCTTAAATCATATGAAGTAGAATAGATCAATGATAAAGAGGATCCAAAAGGTAAGAAGTTAATAGCGCTTAAATCTAATTCTAATTCTGATGATACAGACACAGACGATGATATGGACGACAAGGAGCTGGCTCTCATGATAAAGAAATTCAGGAAATTGAATATGAAAGGAAGAATATTGAACTGGAAAAAGCAAAGCAAGCAAAATTCCATAAAATATTAATGGAAGATGTTGAATCTAACAAGGATGTGATATGCTTTGAGTGCAAGAAGAAGGGACACATCAAGTCTAACTGTCCTTTGCTGAAAAAGAAAAAAAATGAAAGTATGAAAAATACAAGAAAGCTCTAAAAGCATAAACTTGGAGTGACACAGAATGTGAGGAAAGTGAAGAGGAGTTTGCAAATATCTGTTTGATGGCTCACTTAGAATCAGACTTAGAATTAAAGTCGGACTCAGACTTAGACACAATCAAAATCTGACAAGTAAATCAAGGTAAGTCACTTAGAAATTCCTATTAAAGTTTCTAAGTATGTAGATGAACTTTGCTTGAATTTCAAATCAACTCTTAAAAGAATTTCCGAATTAAAGAAGGAAAAATCAAAATTCAAGCAACATGATAATTCTTGGAGAGAAAAGTTTGAGAATCTGAAAAAGGATTTTGATGATTTGAAAGAAAATACTAATTCTCTTTCAAGAGAAAATGAATGTTTGAAAAATGAGATTTCAGATATTTTTACAAAGTTCTCCAAATGATCAAAAACTTTAGAGATAATTCATTCAACTCAAATACCCTATTATAACAAATCTTGTTTGGGTATGAATAAAGAAAGTACTCTTTTAATCAATCTTCCTAAAATCAATGAGAAACTTAGACAGAGACCTCCAAAATCTTTTTACAAAAATCATTTTCAATTTTTTTTTTTTGTAAAATTTGTTGGTTGGAGTGCTCTTAAGTGTTCTAAATGTAATAACTTAGAACATTTTGAGAATGAATGTCCTAAAGTCTGGAGACCTGTTAAAAAAGATTGGACAAAGGCTATTTTTAATACTAACTTGCCAGGACCCAAAAAAACTTGAGTACCAAAGAAAGTTTGAGATTTTCTTTTTTTTTTTTACTGCAGATTACTGTTAAGAGGAAAAGTAAATGGTACTTGGACAATGGTTGTTCTGGACATATTACTGGAGATTCAGGCAGTCTCATAAAACTAGAAAAACAAAGAGGAGGAAATGTTTCTTTTGATGGGAACAACAAAAAAAAAATTATTGGACATGGAACAGTGAGGATTGAAAATTTGATCATCAACAATGTATCCCTGGTGAAATGTTTGAACTACAACATTCTAAGCATAAGCCAGCTATGTGATATAGGACTCAGAATCAATTTATAAGAAGATATCTGTTATGGAGTTAGTCAAGCTTCTCTCAAACTTTTACTTAGCAAAGATATGACAATATTTATCTTTTAGACATAAGTCCAGAGAGTTCTCAATGTCTTATCTCAATTCAAGATGAAGTAAATATATGGCATTGTAAGCTTGGACATGTGAGTATGAAACAAATTGCTATGCTATCGTCTAAGAAGTTGATTCGTGATCTTCCCAAAATGATGTATCATAAGTCTAAGTTGTGTACTCCATATATCTTGGGAAAACAGGTCAAGAGCTCATTTAAACCTATAAATCGTTTTTCCACTAATCACGTATTGCAGCTTCTTCACATAGATCTCTTCGGACCAACCAGAATTCAAAACATTGGTGGTAAAAAGTACTTTTTGGTAGTTGTGGATGATTATTCAAGATTTACATGGGTTTTCTTCTAGGCAAATAAAACAGAAACATTCTCATATTTTTCAAAATTTGCTACGAAGGTTTAGAATGAGAAAGGTTATGCCATTGCCGATATAAAGACTGATTATGGGAGAGAATTTGAAAATCAAGACTTTGCAAATTTTTATGACGAGAATGGTCCACAACATGTTTTCTCCTCTCCTTACTCTCCAAAACAAAATGAAGTTATAGAAAGGAAAAATAGGTCTTTATAGGAGATGGTCGGAATTCTGTTAATTGAAAGTAGAGTCTCTTCTCTTTTTTGGACAGAAGCAATTTTTACTGCATGTTATATAATTAACAGAGTATTTTTAAAGCCCATCCTAGAGAAAACTCCTTATGAAGTTTACAAAGGGAAAAAACCGAATATCTCTTATTTTCATGCGTTTTGTTGTAAGTGTTTTATTTTGAAGAATAGAAATGACCGGCTCGGGAAATTTGAAGAAAGATCGAATGAATGAAAATTTCTTGACTATTCTACTTCAAGCAAAGCTTATAAGGTCTTCAACAAGAGTACACAAACTGCCAAAGAATCAATTAATGTCAAATTTCAAGAAAATGTCTAAAACCAACAAGACCAGATTCAACTTGAAGAATCTGAGCTAGTTTCAGACTTAATGAAGTCTGATTCCCCTGAGGAACCTCAGCCTTCTTGTGATTAAAGTCAAGCAAAAGAAAAATTATAAGAATCAAAGAAAACAGATGTTTAACAAACCCTTGCAAACAATGACAAATTCAGCAATAACTGAAAACACAAATCAAGCCATCATAAAGATCTCATCATTGGCAATATAGAAGAATGGATTTGTTAACACCTAATTTTTAGTCGATACATCATTAAAAGAAGATAAGTCCAAATTTTGTTATAGGTTTTACGAAATTTGTAAATCGACCTTGCATGTTATGAAAATTATAATATTATAATATATATATATATATATAGAGAGAGAGAGAGAGAGAGAGAGAGAGAGAGAGAGAGAGAGAGAGAGAGAGAGAGAGAGAGAGAGAGAGAGAGAGAGAGAACCCCAATTAGTTCACAATTGATCATTGCCGTTTACTAATAATGCATTGTGGCCATTAAAAAAAGGCATGTGCTCAATTAGAGGAGTTGTTAGTAATTTTAACAAAACAATTAACTGGGAGGATCAAATTATAGTCCTTAGATTAATCCAATGGCTAAGATTGATCTTGATTTAGACTATATAATAAATTTTCCCTCCAAAATTGAAAGGGGGGCCATTTCTCGAGATCCACTTTCTCTCTCTTGGAAAACCGTTTCTCTCTCTCTGCTAAACAACTGAACCGTTTCTCTCTCTCTCTCTCTCTCTCTCTCTCTCTCTCCCTCACTGATTCTCCCACTGCAACCGAGAGAAGCAAGCGGCAACTCCCCTTGCTAGATAGAGCTCCCCTTTCCTCCATCCCTCTCGATCTCACTCTCGCCTCTGGCATTTCTCTAATCACCTGACCATGCCCCTTTCCCCTCGCGGCGATCGTTGGTGGACAACAAAACCGAGGCAGCCGCGCTTCCTACAATGGAGGCCGCCATCCTCACAGCAGCTACTCCTCGCCGCGATCCTAATGTTCGACCTCACCATGCCTGTCTTCTTCGCGCTTGGCGTGTTCTCGTTCCCGAACAGCGGTGGCTCCTCCTCCGTTACTCCACTCCAGTAGATGAAGAAGCTGTGGTCGGCAGATTCGCGTCGTCGGAGCTTAATTTTTCTAGATCTGATAATCCTCTTGACGCTCCGAAAATGCTGTAGTGGTCTGGCGTGTGTTTGATTGAGCTCAAATCACTCGAATCGCACAAAAGGTAACTATCGACTGCTCGAGCTCGATGAAGCGAGGTTGTTCTAGACAACTGGGGCTAGAGCTCACCCTAGGGTTCTAATTCTTCAATTTCAACACGTTTAAGATGTTATAATGGCCTTAGGATAGCTTAGGATGAGCTTGATTGGCTTAAGCATGCTTGATTGATTGAATATGCTTGTTCAGCAAAAATCATGTCTCTATGACAGATCTGAGAAATGCTGTGCTATAAACTCGTTATTATAGTTTTTTGTGTTCAATGTCTTCACAAGAGTTGAAGATGACTCGAAGACCATTCCAACGACCCATAGAACGTTCCGATCTAGTGTCGTTTACTACCTGAAAATAGCTCGGCATTTAGTGCATGTTTTTGGAAAAATGTTGTGTTCTGACTTGTTCTCTATTTCAAATAACCTTTTGTGCAAATAACTTGATACGAGCTGGTTGCTGTGGTTTTTTGTGTTCGAAGTCTTCATGAAGGCCGAAGACAGTTTAAATATATTTCCAATGAGTTATAGAATGCCTTGATCGGACCTCATTTGATATGGTTTTTTCATATCCAAAGTCCAGTCCAGAATCTGTCAATTTGCAATTTTCGGATGATTGGATGACTGATATGTGCAAATGGCTTGATATCAGCTTGTAAATGTAATTTTCTGCATTCGAAGTCTTCATGAAAGTCGTAGTATACTTCATGGGCTTTTCACTAATATAAATTTTGTATCGATTGGCATCCATTTTTCCTATCAATTTCATGTATGAATTTCTACTATGTTCTATGATATTGATGTAATCTTGTATTTTGGACAATCCGATATGTTTCACAATTTTGTGTGCAATTTTTTTGATTGAATTGGACTAGAGTATCTTCATGAGATTTAACCCTAACATTCAGACCAAGTTGCATAAAAAAAATGGAATTTACTTACATCATATAGATAGGATTGATCACAATTGATTCTGGTCTGTGCTAGTGTTTCTATTACTGATCTAACTTCCAAGAGGAATGTCTTCGATTGAGCTTATTAATGAACCAATTTGTAGAATATGCCTTCTAGACATACTTAGAGAACATCATAAGCTTTGTGATGATGTATGGCATGTCTCATTTGAGGATCATTTACTATGTAAAAACCATGCATCAAGTTGATATGTCACAACTGAAATTGTCATGCATTTTGCTCCTAATGACAGGTCACATATCAATGTTAATGAATTTGTGTTCTCTTTTGCACATGGATTTAGGGTTATATGTCTTAATCAAACTTGTTCTTTACATTTAGCCCTACGTCATGTTCAAATTTCATAATTTTCATACATTGATTAGGCGGCTCAACAAGACAGTTATCATGCATCATTTTCTGATTTGCTTATGATTGATTTGCATGCTTTAGAGATTGTTGATTTTCGGCCATGAATTTGACCTTACTTGAACCCGGCATCTCTTAAAAAGTCTTAGGGTACGTCTTAATATTTCTAATGACACTGATTTTGCATTATTGTCATGCCATTTGTCCCATTTTCCAATTTTTGCAAAGTTGGCATTGAAATCTGCTATGAGTGAAATTCGGAATGCTTTTCTGCCCTTATTGAGTCAGACCTCTATTATTTTTACATGGATTTTTCCCTAAGGATTTTGCAATCAACTCCTTAATGAAATTTGTTTGTATTTCTCATGACTATGTCATGATGAAATTTTAGAATTTTTGGACATTGTCTACTAGGACAAGTTGTTGTTGATTTGTCATGATGTCTTGCTGTCCTGTTATGTTCCTGATGTGTTGTTTTGTGTTCTTGAATTTTTATAAATTCGTGTGTAACCCATCTTAGGAAACTTCATTCATGAAAGTTGTTCCTCATAGTGTTCTTGATGTTCCATGCTTTTCTTAGAGCTAATTATCCATGGGCTCTACCCCAATTGCTTTGATCTTATGTGTGACGTTTGATGATTTCTGTTGTGATTCTTTGTTATGATTTCATTCTAAGATTTCTTTTAGAATATCTTGCATGCTGAATTGAGATTACTTTTCTTAGAGCTAATTATCCATGGGCTCTACCCCAATTGCTTTGATCTTATGTGTGACGTTTGATGATTTCTGTTGTGATTCTTTGTTATGATTTCATTCTAGGATTTCTTTTAGAATATCTTGCATGCTGAATTGAGATTACTTGTCTTTATGAAAGTTGTTTTGATGTGTATGCTTGTTTCTTTCCATTGTATGCACATAGTTATAAGTTTCTTAGGTTAGGATTAGATTAGAACCCCAAAGATGAAGAAAGCGTGAGGACGGTGGAGGTCGATGTCCATTACGACCATTATTATATAATATTCATTTTCCCGGCATATGTCTCAAGTTCCATTTGTTGTGTAAAACCCGACGAGTTGCGGGTTTTTTTTTTTTTTTTAAGTGTGTTCTCTTTTATACTTTTAGGATTGCATGATAGGTTTATTGCTTTCCTTGATTGTTTACTTGTTGTCTTGCAATTTCAATTTCATTGATTGTTTTCCTTTCTTGTTTTTTAAGAAATAGAATAGAATGAAAATGACCAACCATGCATGATCGCCTAGTTTAGGATTAATGATCCCGAAAATGTAAAAAGAAATGTATGGACATGTTAGGAAAACACAACATATTGTTTGGGTATTGAAAGGGCATTAATAGCAATATTAGCGTAACCCAAATCCCCGAACCTAGATATTTGGTTGTGTAGGAATCAAGGGAACATTCCCAACCCTCAATTGGGTTTTCTAGCCAACCCCCAAAATGAGGCTAATGGCGACTCCCGTCTATTTTTAGGTTGTCATAAGCAACTAGATCGCAAAAATAAACTCGTCGCGTGGGGTACGAGCTTGGGAGAGCTCGTAATCTTGTGAGGGAACTCTCGTGATCAAGTACCCCTAAACCCGACCTTTCCCTATTTTGATTCGAGAGCGACAAGATCGGGTCGTGACAGGATTTGTACCAAATCCAAAGTAAAGGGAGACTCAAGTGCTCTAGCTCTTATTTTTGAAATAGAACCAAAGGGAGTATAAGAAACTTTATCTGATAAAAGCTAGATCAAAATAATAATGCAAAAAGAACTAAAACGATTTAGAATTAATGATGTTTGGGAGTTAGTTCCAAAACCAAACGGAAAATATGTGATTGGAACAAAATGAGTATTTAGAAACAAGATGGATAAAAAAGGTAAAATAACAAGAGATAAAGTAAGGATTATTGCAAACGGTTACACGCAATAGGAAGTAATAGATTGTGATGAGACATATACACCTATAGTCAGGTTAGAAACTATAAGATTATTGCTAGCATATGCATGTTTCCATGATTTTAGGTTATTCCAAATGGATATCAAGAATGCATTCCTAAATGGGTTCATATAAGAAGAAGTCTATGTGGAACAATCACTAGGATTCGAAGATCCCAGAAAACTTGTCTACAAATTGAAGAAGGCTTTATACGGTCTGAAATAGGCACCTCGAGCTTGATATGAGAGACTGAGTAAGTTTCTGGTAAGCAATAGTTCCAAAAAATGAATGGTTGACACAACTTTGTTTATCAAAAGGGAAGAAAATGACTTTTTACTTGTTCAAATATATGTAGATGATATAATCTTTAGATCTTCTAATGAAAATTTGTGCAAGTTTTCAAAGTATATACAAGAAGAATTCAAAATGAGCATGATGGGTGAATTAACTTTCTTTCTGGGTATGCAAGTCAAACAATCAAAGAAAGATACCTTCATTTATCAAGAGAAATATGCTAGAGATATTATCAAGAAGTTTGGAATGGAAAACTGTAAGAAGATTGAGACTACCATGTCAAGTTCTTCCAAACTCGACAAGAATGAAAATGGAAAGAAAGTAGACCAAAAGATATACAAAAGCATAATTGGTTGTCTTCTCTACCTTACTGCTTCACGACTTTTATTCAGTGTGTGTATGTGTGCTAGATTCTAAGCTAATCCTAGAGAATCTCATCTTAGTGTTGTCAAACATATTATCAAATATATTGCAACGAATCCAAAATTAGGTATATGATATCCAAAATAATGAGACTTTACATTACTTGGATACTCAGATGTGATTTAGCTTATTATAAAGTTGGTAGGAAAAGTACTTTAGGAACATGCCAACTTTTGGGATAAATGTTAATGTCCTGGTTCTTAAAGAAGCGGAACACTGTGGTACTCTCAACGGTAGAAGCAGAATATGTTGCTCTTAAAAGTTGCTGTTCACAAATTCTTTAGATTAGGCAACAATTAAAGGACTTTGGAATAGAAGAACCCTGCACTGAAATCAGATGTGACAACACAAGTGCGATCAATCTCATCAAAAATCTTATTCTTCATTCAAGGGCAAAGCGTATTGAAATTCGCCATCATTTCTTAAGAGACCATGTACAAAATGGCAAAATCAATGTTCAATTCATTGATTTGAAGAATCAACTGGCAGATATCTTCACCAAGCCACTGGAGAAATGATCATTCAAGTTCATTAGTGAAAAACTGAATATTACTCTTACATTTGGTTAAAGTTTATGGACAAGCAAATTCATCAGTTCAACGTATGGTAGAAACATCCTTCTGAAAGCCCTTCCAAACTGAGATAGTTATATTTCAAATTCTGATGCGTAAATTTATTTCCTTCTTGAACAGGTATGATTATTCTCAAATTATTACTTGCCTTTGGAAGTTGTTATATCTCTGCCGTTTTTTTGGAATTAATATTTCAAAAATTATTGACGATTACTTTTTTTATTTTTTTTTTAAAAAAGGGAAGTTTTTCTTTGGTGCTTTCAGGTGGCCTGGTTTATTTTCTTTAAATAAAGTCTTCGATTCTTTTTCACTCAATCACTCTTGAACGTGTCATCAAAATCTTCCAAGTCCATTTCGACGTCTTATCAAAGGAAATTCTCTTGCATTACTAGTCGCAAGCCTCAATTTATGCCTAATGATCCGACACACTTTGATCTCACCAGAGATGAATCACCTCAAAGCACGAATCGACCATCCATGGAGGAAGAGGTTACTTAGGAAGCGACCCCTCTTTCCATAAGAAAGCCCAGTGTACATTTCGAACATTATGAATTTCTAAAAAAGGGAGGAAGTCCCATGGATTTCATTATTCTTGAAAGAAAATGGCTATGGAAATGAAACTTTGTTCTTGAGAGGCATGGAAAACTTAGGGCTAGTAGAGGCTAGGAAAAGCGAAAAGTAATTTTGAAACTTTCCTGTTGATCCTCGTTTTGGTACAAAGGGTTAGACTAGGAGTAAAAGGGAAGATGATGATGAGAGGGTGTTCAAAAGCTTCCAACCCAAAATGGGTGTTGCTACGAAAATCGCTGGAACAAAAGGGAAATTGTTTCGGTTGGAGGAACATAAGAAGGTCTACGCACAGATGCTAAATAGAGAGGTCATCAACCCTCGAACGCTAGATTTTGATTTTCTGGATTCCATCAAGGTGAATTTGCGAGAGAAATTTGCCATGCTTCAAATGAAAATGTTCTATGTAGAGTCATCTGATGTTTATTCTGAATTGATTGTTTATTTCTATTCCAACATATCTGTTCTAGGCCTTACTCATATTCAATTTATTATGAGTGATAAAGTTTTTAATGTTGATATTAATTTGTTGGCCGATATTCTTGGAATAGAAAGAAGTGGATTTTTGCCCATTAATGTATCCAACGAAGAGGTTACCAAGTTTTTGGTGAACGACAGAATTCCTAGGGGAAGCATTACTTACTCTAGAATATCTACTTATAATATTTTACTCCACAATATCGTCATCAATTGCATCAAACTCAAAACTGCTTCCAAAACTGATGTCTCCAGATTTGAGGCAAATATGATGTGGACCATTTGCAATGGAGTTGCTTTTTCACTCCTCACACAATTCTACTGCACATGTACAGAACTGTCATTAAGGGAAAGGGACAACTTTCGCATATAGCTTTGGTAACCAGACTTTTCCGATACTTTTAGATTCAACTGCCATCCAATTTTTGCTCCAAAACCATTCTTTCCATGCAAATTGAACTTAAAATGATCTCAAAAATGAGATTACAAGATCTCTCCAGAGCCTTCAAACTTTTGAAGAAGGAATCTACTAGCAAAGTTAAGATAGAATCTATGGCTGTGAAGAAGCGCAAGGGAAAAACATTGTCTCGTGCACTCCAAAAAGAAAAAGACATGTTCTTCTTCTACAAGATGAAGAAGAGAAAGATGAAGACGGGATTGTCTCTCATATTGTGGCAAACATAATGCGAGATTCTCTTGGTGGCATAGCTGATTTTGAAGAAGAGGAAGAGGATGATAGCAAAAAAGAACTTGAAGAAGAAAGTGAATAAGAGCAAACTGGAGTGAAAGAGAATAAGGAGGATCACTCGTATGATGAATAAGGAGATGCGAATCTAAACAAGGGATAGCATCATTCTGACAAGGAATGAGAAGATACAAGGGCAATTATTGCAGGAGATGCTGGAGAGAAGACCAAGGGAACTGGTCAACCAACCAGTGCTAGAAGAGAAGGAGTGCAAGAAGGAGAATGAGTTTTTCCTCAAACTGAAGGTACTGTGACAAGGGGGGTAAGTGAAAAAAAAAAAATCCTCTTACTAACTAGCTTATAGAACCAACTACAAGTGATGGAATCAACTGATCTCCTCCAGATGCTGAAGATATTTATGCATCTCATTTCCCTGAAGAATCTTCTAGGGGTAAGGACAAAGACGCTAATGTTCAGGGGGAGCACCAAATTTCACATGTTCAGGTCGATGTTCCTTCACTTTTGGATACTTCACCAGTACATTTTGCAAAAGTTAGTGCCCAAACTGAATCAGACTCAAACTATCATTGGATAGTGCAACTCCTTTTGGAGATTAAGGCGCAGTAATATGGGATGGAGGTTGAAACCCAGAAGTTGCATGCTGCTCTCGGTACTATCTCAGAATCTTTCATTGGAAAGGTACAATCTCTTGATGATAAGGTTCAGAACATAAATCAACAGGCAACTCAAAATTTAGCAAAGGTTGAGACTAGCTTCCATCAGTGCCTGATTAAGCTTGAGGAGACCGTGCAGACTTTGGAGGATTTCCGACTTGTTCGTGTTCCTAAGCAACCCTGATCATTTTCGAAACCAACTTTTTTTCTTTTTCTTTATGCTTGTTTATTTTTCTCATTTTTGCTGTTGACAAAAAGGGGGAGAGTTTTGCATATTTGAAGCTTTGACTGGTGCATGTTTGAGTTTTTCTATGCTTGTGTGAATGGTGTTCTTTTTATGCAAACTATTGGTTGGTGTGTTTAATGTGTGCAAACTATGTGTATTTTATGCAAACTTTTATTGTGATTATTGTCCGTTATCTCTATCAATTATCATGTGCTATTAAGTGTTGTTTTGCATGATAACTTTCATATTATACTTAAATCTGCGTGAAAATTTTGTCACCATTAAAAATGGTGAGATTGTTGAGAAAACTCTCACAAAGTTTTGAAGTTGACAAAACTTTCTTATTCTTATTCTTATTCTAAAGAATATTAGACTTATTCGCAGACTCTTATCAAAGTCTATTCATTTCAGAAGTTTTTACCACTCTGACGCAATCTAGACTAAAAACAAGTCTAGAATGAAAATATAATCAGACTCAGATTTATTGATTTTACAACAAGGATTCAATATGAATATAATAGGGATTTATTCTTTAATATCTGGCTCTCTGTCAAAGAATTTCACTTACCCTTTATAAATGCATTAATGGAATCAATCACAAATTGATGAAATCAATCTTGAAGACAAGTTTCTTTTTGGGAAGCATCTACTTATGAAAATATAGATTCTGATTGTATAAGTGACCAAAATCAACGGATTTTCATCTTAATCTTCAAACGGCTACAAGATTTCCTTAATCAATTCTGTCCAACGGGTTGATTGGAAGAAACTTCTTTGGAAAATGCCAACGGCTAGTGAGGCGTGGAGAAGTATTTAAGGAGGTCATTTAGTCTATTTGAGATAGTGTGTGAAAATTGAAAGTCCAAGTTTGAAGCATTTCCAACCACTTATTCTTCAACAACAACTCTTACAAATTATATTCAAGAGAGAAAATCACAAGAAGAGTGACTTAATGAGAGAAAAGAAATCTTCTACTGAGTATTTGCTCTCGAAATATTGTACTTTTATGCTGATACTATAGTGAATTCCAGCCAGAAAACTGCCAACGTGGGAGAGTGGACGTAAGCTTAATATAAGCCGAACCGCTATAAATCTCGTGTGCAATTTTTTTTTTCTTGTAACTCTTCTCAATTTTATCCTATTGCACCTTTTTTAAGTATCGCAAAAATCTATTCCATCACTTATTTGATTCTGAATTTTCACCAGAAGTCTGGTGGCTCATTTATCAGACTTTGATCTTTATTCGAACTTTGCTTGTAACTTATTTTATTCCATATTTATTTGTCAAGATTTATTTTAAACACCTATTCACCTACCTTTAGGTGTTCGTACTAGCATTATCAATAACAAAATCTAGTCTGCAACAATTTAGCATGGCCTTGTATATGTTTCCCCATGATAGGAGAAAACAAAGGAAAAGGGGTGATCCATGCAAAGTAAAAAGTAAACCGCAAGGACTGCAGGCCTCACCTGAACAAATTTTCCGAAATCACGTCCTAGTGGAGATCCATGGTAAAGAGCGAGAGTTGCACCAGCTAGAAAGCAAGAGTAGAGTGCAATCGGGCCCATGACCCACCCTAAGTTTGTAGGCCAGCAGAACACATCTCCAGCCCGAATATCTATATGAGCCCACGAATCAGCACCGCATCGGATAGGCGAGAGTTGAGTCCAGGGTATCGCTTTTGGTTCTCCTAATTATTCGCAAGAAGGAATTACATCTCAGAATTCTCAAAGTTAGTTGTAAACAAGGCGCTATCTTCAATCTCACACTACCTGTAGTTCCGGAAGAAAAGAGAATATTTGTCACAGAGTCGGCGGTTTGGTAAAAGGCTGGGTAATAATGCCTTCTGCAGAAAAGTAACAGAAATCACACTTCTGTGTGTCACATCTTGTCAACCGACACAAGTTCATGTTCATGACTACTCAGAGGACTTTCGAAATAGGGATGATGTTTTTTAAAAACTTCAAGGATAGCTAACAATAGGTTTTCTTGTCGCCCTGCATACTCTTTTTGTGGAAATACTGGGCAATGCAAATGCTGGTGATACCTTGGAACATGATCCACTTGGGAAAGAAAAGCTTTCCATGACATGTCTTGCTCTCTCAACTTCACGCCCACGCCATCTCCAGCCACAGGAAGCACGATGGCTTTCACTGGATTAGCTTCCACGACTCGACTGCAAGGGCGGAGAAGAACACCCGCCGTTAGCTCGGTAGTAGAACATCCACCTTCTAGCACTCTCTAGGGGACTTGAACAGTAAAGTACGGGTAAATTTACACAAGATGAGCAATTAATGTCAGAGTAAAGCCAAATATGACAAGTGAGATGATATGGCAGCTAAAACTCGTAAGGGAAAATATGGAACGAGACTGTCAGACAAGCTTGATACGTTTCTTCTCCATTTTCATCTTTTTTATCCAATGGGTTCATTATCAAGAGAAAAGTCGCTACAAAGAAGAAATGAAGTGACCGATTTACCTATACAATGGAAACTTCCGGCCTCCTCTTTGTATAAAATCCTGAAACAGTTGAAGGACATGTAGTATTGCAATTAATTCATAGAAGAAGCATGAAATTCGTGCGAGCTGGAATTTTATGTGAAGCCTGCTTAAACAATGCAGAAAAAACTTGAACCAGCTACCACTTGAAGGAAATAAAACTTATAAGGCATACATTGACAAGTGAAAGCAAGCTTTTGGCTTAAAGACTAATAAAGCGATAGGGTCACATATATATACCAACAGAATATTAAAGAGATTCCCACGGTTAAGTCATGCAATTCTGTAATGAAATCTCCTATATAAATATCAATAGGTGTAACTTCGTTATATGCTGTAACTACTTCCCTCTGCTTCAGCTCTTGTTAAAGTTGACACATCAGAACTCAGAAGTTCCAAGCAAAGTTACAGCATTTAGAGGTCACCTGAGTAAATATTCCTTTTGCCTTGGAAATGTGCAGACGGCTTGCAATTTCCCTGGGTGCGAAACTGTCAGCTATTGATACAACAACAGATCCTCCGAGTACTATTGCCAAATATATGATAACAGCATGGATCGTCATTGGCATGTCGATTGCAATCGCATCTCCCTTTGAGAATGTCGCGTCCAGAGCATTTGCCACCAACCTGCTTGTATTTCTATTTCTGTTAGGAACAGCGAAGTGAAAATGGACCGGCAAGTTTTACTAGTTTAAAAAGAGCAATAGTTCAACGGAGGTCAATGGCGCGAGGATAGTGGAGGCAATCTACTTGATTGGAAAAGGCTTCGAATCTGTTAATGTGGTTATTGCAGTCTCGTCATTGTTAAGCACAATGCTAAAAAAAGAACAGGAAAATGATTTGAAAAGTAAGGAGAGACCAATGGAGCTGGCATTTTTTGAAGATTTGAAACTACGTCACATTTCACATTGATTATGAATACAGCTCCAAATAGGCACACAAAATTTGAAGATGCACCTCCAAGTGCTGAGCAAATTCATTTTACCAAAGTTCTCGGACAATGAAAGTACATCATCGAGGCTGTGTGAGCACTCGCATGAGTTTGATTGTCTGGGTAGAAGTGCAGTGTGCTTCAACAATTAGCATTTTGGGACAGGCATTGATTCCAAAACCATGATTTGATTTCATCGTCTGAGAACTTAGGTAAAAGGTAAGCGTGGCTTTTTGCAAACATTGACCTCTCGCAGGAGCAAAATTACGCTAGCATCAGAGGAAGAAGAGCATACATTACTTGTTCTCGAAGCTCCTTTAGTGTCATACGGTTAACATTCATGTGATCATAGCCTTCATCTCTCCAGACTAAGGCTATGCTGTCATCCCCTCTCCTCTGTTGCTGTGAGGGCAATAAACAGCATTCAGCTATGTTGAATACTGCCCCCGGAAGCCACGTACCCCGGGGCTTTGATTTGTCGCTGGTGTCGAGAATGCAGCTCGGGGGACGACGAAATGAAAGCGAGAGTTCATTAAGAACTATCGACCAGTAGACCTGGAATCCATTAAAAGAATCCGATAAACTAGGAGCGTAGTAAGTACTTAGGAACTATGGAAATTTCTTAGCGGAGAACAAATTGAGTGGGCTCTTTCCAACTATGTAGCACTGACACGGATATGCGACACGTGACACGACACGACACGACACGACACGATATACCGACTCATCATTCCTAAAAAAATAAGAAATTCCGACACGTTATATATATTAAATAAATATTTTTATTTTTAATTAATTTGATTCAAATTCATAATTAAATAAATAAGAAAAAAAGAGCACACAATGAACTTACACAAATAATATTAATAAATCTATTCATAGGAAATTTGAAAGACATAATTATAATTAATGTGTATTTATATTTGGGGACATATTTGTAACTCTAACAAAAATTATTGATTAAAATAATGACTAACAAAAAATTAAAATTAACTTATTTAAATAAATTTATAATCTTTTACGATGACCAAATTTTTTTATTATAATTCAATATTCAACACTTTTATTTTCCGAAACCACTTTATAACTTTTCTTATTTATTTTTCTGATTAAAAAAGGCCCCTGTGGTCTACTCCAACCCTCACCCCCACATTTATTTCACTCTCTTTCCATCATTCCTTCCCCCTCCCCCCGTGGTGCCGCGTCACTTCTTTCTTGAAAATTGAACACCCACGCTCCCCTCTCTCCAAAAAGAAGAAATCACGGCAATGTCCTATCAAAATCTTATTTTTAATTTTTTGAGTTTCCCCCATCAAAAACCCTAGCGCTCGCCTTCTCCTCATCCTCGCACGACCCTTCTCATCTCAATCTCTTCTCTCAATCACTGGCCACCTCGCCTCCAGTCTTTCCTCCTTCACAAGCCCAACCTCACCGCCGGCCCTCCATCTCAGTTGCAGTCCTCTCTCTGGGTTGCCTTGGTCTCTACTCTTCCTCTAGCCCTCTCTCACCATCGTGGCCTCGCCATTGCTCCCTCCCTTGCCATTGTTTTCTTCAAGGATCCTCTCTCTTAGATAGGTGTGTCAAAACGTATCAAGAAGAGTTGATCATATGTCAGAAAATCCCACGCGTGTTGACTGCGTGTCCAAACATGTCGGACACGTTGACACATGTCAGACATGACACAGAGGCTCCGGCAACGTGTCCGTGCTTCATAGCTTTCCAGTATACAAAACCGACTTACATCAGGATGCTCCACGGAGAATTTCTGAAAAAGGCTAAAGCTCGTTATGGGATCCTTGTATGATGACCCCAAAAGCTTTCTGCCATGCGATTCCATGAGGCGTCCCAAGTTTGTTTCTTTTGATTGGGACCTGTCAATAAAGGAATACTGCATCGGTTTAGATTTGAACACAAAATGATTAAATTCACAGACAATTCCGAGAGCCACACATGAAAGCTTTGCAGAAAAATATTCGCCACAACCTCAGCCAATCATACATATTTAAAGTCTGCAAATGGCACGAGTAAGTCATCTGGAAGGAATTGAACGAAGAAATGCATCAATCCTGATTCACAACTAGCAACATTCATTGATTTCCCCTAGACAGAAATGCTATAAATTAGGGCCATTCGCATCGCTTCCCCTCGCTATGTGCAAAATACCGACCATCGCCTTTTTCACCGTAGTTCGATGAATTCACAATTGCCGACCAGACCAACAGCTGCCCACGTAAACTCGGTGTCCCTTTTCCTTTATGGACATTCTCTCTTACCACCTTAGAGGGTGTCCAGGCTCATTCTACTTCTATCAACCAAGTAACCGCCATTCCAAGAAAAAGCGCGAAGCACCATCAAAAGCACATTTTCAGAGACTTCCTTTCGACATCGATCCTACATCGTCCATGCAAAGAACACAACAAAGACAAAAAGAACAAAAAAAAATCCACAAAATGGCCAACGGAATGATAAGAAACAGAGAACGGCGAAATGAGCTGCAAGAGAAGGCTCCTTACAGAGAAGGGAACCAGTAGAGAGGAGGGCCCCGAGCGGAGGCGTCCCAACCGGAGTACACCGAGTAGTACACCAGCTGATGCACCCGGTGGGGGTGCGACGGCTTTAACGCCCCGGTGCTCGCCAGCTCTCTCCACACCTCCCTCAGGTCGAGCTCGAGCCCTAGCGACGGCATCCCGGACTGCCGGGCTCGGGCCACCGACTCCTGGAGCATCCGCTCGAGCTCGGCGGCGGCTTCCCAGGACAGACCCGCCTCCACCAGGTCATCCACGCCCACCTCGCCGATGCTCTTGGGATTGCCCATCTCCCTCTCGCTCTCTCTGGGCAACGAGCGTCAGTCGCTTGACACTTCATTAGAAGGCGTCATTGGAGTAGTAGGTGAGGGAAGTGAGCTCATGATGGACCACGTGATTTGTCTTCGTTTAAGTCAACAATTTCTTCAGGTGTCGTCTCATTCGTATGAAATTTAGTTCCGTGTGATGTGAGAGTCAAGGTTGTCAACTACCACCTACATAGCACCGACATGAATACGCAACACGACACGATACGACATACCGATATCATTTATCAAAAAATAAAGAATTTTAACATGTTTCGACACGTTATATATTTAATGAATATTTTTATTTTTAATTAATTTGATTCAAATTCATAATTAAATAAATAATAATAAAAAGAGAATACAATGAACTTACACTGATAATATCAATAAATCTATTTATAGAAAATTCGAAAGACATATTCATAGTTAATGCGTATTTATGTTTGAGAACATATTTCTAACTCTAACAAAAATTATTAATAAAACTAATGACTAACAAAAAATTAGAATTAACTTATTTAGATAAATCTATAATATTTTACAATGACCAAAAAAACCGTGGTCCACCCCAACCCTCACCCTCACATTTATATCACTCTCTTTCTATCATTTCCTCACCCCACTTCTTAGCCTCCCTTATTTATTTTTCTAATAAAAAAATAAAAATCCTTAAGGTCCACACCAAGGTCCACCCACCCCCCAACTGCGTCACTTCCCCTCTCTCCAGAAAGAGGAAATGATGGCAATGTCCCATCAAAATCTTATTTTTAATTTTTTGAGTTTCCTCCTCTCAAAAACCCTAGCCTGGCCTTCTCCTCCTCCTCGCATGACCCTCCTCCTCTCAATCTCTTCTCTCTCCGTTGCCTCATCATAATCGCTCGCCACCTCGCCTCTGGCCCTTCCTCATTTGCAGTCGCAGCCTCGCTGCCCGCCCTCCATCGCAATCGCGATCCTCTCTTTGGGTTGCCTTGGTCTCTGCTCTTACTCTAACCCTCTCTCACTATTGCAGCCTCGCCATCGCCTCCACTCCCTTGCCGTTGATTTCTTCAACGATCCTCTCTCCCAAACATGTGTGTTGGAATATGTCGAGAAGAGTTGACCACTTATCGAAAAATCCTACACATGTTGACTGCGTGTCCGAGCGTATCGAACACAACATAGAGGCTCCGGCAACATGTCCATACTTCATAGACTACCAGGAGGCAGAGGTAGTTAGTTGGTTAGGACATGTTATATGGAGAACGTCGGGTGGGGATTGTAAGAATTATTGTGGCCCACGTAATATGATTTATTATATGGTTTAATAATTGTTGAAATGCTATAAAAATAATATAAATAAATATTGGTTATGAGAAGTTGCAACTCCAATAAAATGAAATTTTATAATCCTCAAGGGAAGTTACTACTTTTCCGAAGATGTGTGACTTTTATGAAAGTTAAAAGGCGTTTTGATAGAAGGCACCTATTGATAGAACGTATAAATAGAATTTGGTCCTCTCTCCACCCATATGAACAACAATAACTAAAAAGAAGTTGGTATTCTCTCCTTCATCGATAGAATACATTAAAGAATAGTGGGTTAAACGAGAGAAATTTGATTTCTTCATTTGGTTCGAGTTCTTCAGTTTTCCACAACGATTACCATCAAGAATAACGCTATGAATAAAGGTACGTCTTCATTTATTTGTGAAAATCATAAAGAACAAATATCACTGTTTTCTTTTAAATTTCCGCATCAAAGAATTATATATATTATCTAACAGGGATTTCTGGGATTGCCTTGTCATTAACCCTTAAACACCAACCCAAGCACAGCAGCTTTCTTTATAATTCGGAAAGAAACGTGTTACCATTCCCATCCAGACCAAAATAGCCCTTGGACATCGCCATGTTGGTTAATTATGTCAATTTGTAATTTTGAGTGAAGTGCGACTGCAATGTAAGCTTTCGGCAACATGTGTAAGTGGAATGATACCTACTTCGTGGCTAGAACCCAAAGGGGTAGGTGGAATGATACCTACTTCGTGGCTAGAACCCACCTACTTCGTGGCTAGAACCCAAAGGGGTAGGTGGAATGATACCTACTTCGTGGCTAGAACCCAAAGGGGGTAGGGACCTTTTCGAATGGCAGCTTTAGCTAAACCTCACCTCAAATGTTTTGATCTCCTTACGTCTGTTGAGAGGACAATGTCATAAAAAGAACGAAGGCAAACTAGAAGAGCACTCTTTAGAACTATTATTATATTTAACAGCTTTTACTATCGAATTTTAAGTTTTCTATTACCGCCAACCAAACATGTTTATTTTCCAGTTGGACATGTCGATAAGCAAAACAAAACTCTAGATGCGAAGATCTCCATCGCAAAAATGTCCTGAGAATAGATTAGAATGATAAGTAGTTTGATCAAGGTCTGTATCGGACAACAATAAACTTTTGCAGTTCATGTGCTATAGCCAGTTCGCTTGGACTGCCCATATGGTTCATCAACCGAAGCACATCCTCCCGATCATATTCAATAACATTCGACTGTCCCACCTCCTACATGTCCTAGATCCATTATGGTCATAATTCCTAGGTCTGAAACAGTTTATTTTCTCATCAAGAAACGCCCATATATTTTACATAGTAGACAGTGACATCCCGATGCATGTCAATTAAGTTCACTATTTCCACAATAACAGAGACACTTGAGAGCTGAATCCACCAACAATCAACAAAATTAAGTTCATCATGCAATCTCCATCAGATTGCGACATGAAAAAGATGTCCCACAATATTTAACGCCAACAGCAAAGGAGTCTACATACATAATGACAACAAACCACAAAGGTGCAACAGAGAGATTGTGACATCTTGAATTTTCAAATTTTGTTTTCGATTAAATAAATCGAGCCTTTCATCGACGTGCCGATAGGGCTATTCTCTGAGTTGATCACTCAAGAGATAACTTGACTATCAGAGGAAATAATTAAGGAATCTAGATGCAATAGACTTGAAAATTCAACCAGGAATCGATTGCTTGACCATATTGATCTGCAACGGTCATTACAGCACTGTCAGAAATCGATCAGAGATCGGAGATAGGTCGATTTGACTGAGATATGTGATTAGAGTTTGGGTGATTCCACCTGATTGCAAAATACCCGTCGATCAGCACTAGACCGATTTTTCTATTGTTTTAGTACCCAATGCCCGTAATTGAAACCTCGAGATTTTCACGACAATTGAGAGTCGCCAATGTGTCGAAGATGTACTATGTGACTCGAGATAAATCGATTGCAAGTCAATTGCACTAAAAATTCCTAAAAGTTACCCGGTAAACTAGGTCACTCTAAAAGCACGTCAGATCGAAAATAATCGCAACTTTGAACCTGATTTCAGAAATCGAAAGTCCTGTGGTGTCACGAGCTATTTTAGAGACGTCGATTCATTCTCCGAAGAATTTTCAGAGATTCCAAGGTTTTTACGGAAAATGGATTTGTACGTTGCGGAAAATTAACGGAAATTTGGATTGGCCAAATTGAAGAGATTTTCAACTTGCAAACCGAGCTATATGACAAAGGGGACTTGTAAAAATTATGTGGGCTTTTTCTACATCAAATTTGGACATCAAATTGAAGAATTTGGGTGGAAATTGAAGCTTTATTGAGAAAATTCGGAATTAGAAAAAGGGCAGCATTTGTGTGCATCAAAATGAGTTTAATTGTGAAGATTATTGTAAGAAAGTATTGTGAGATCAAGGGATAAGATTGAGCACTATTTGGGGACCAAGCAATTAAGTTTTTGGATAGGTTTATGGAATTTTCTCTCTCTCCCCCGAAGCTTCAGTCACACGCCTCACTGGCCTCCTCCTCCTTCGCATCTTTGGGCACATCTCTCTTTCCTTCAGTCAAAGCACCCCGCACCCCACGTACGAAGCAGCTTCTGCTCTTGCCTTTCCTTCATCCTTTTGTCTTCAATTGAAGTCTGCAATTCCCCACATTGTTCTCCACGATTTCCCCTCCATCTTGCTGCCACGCCATCCACCGGTCAACTCTTCTCTTCAGCAAGGCCATTGTTGACCGAAGAAGCCCAGAGCTCCACCGAAGACCTAGGCCCACGCGTCTTCAATTTTGCCGAGCTACCACCATCTGAAGAAGCCCCCACCAGCTTCTCCACCGAAACAGTTTCGGTCTTGCCGCGCTGCCATCTCCAAAGCCCACCGAAGTCAGCCGAGTTCCTGCTTTCTTGACCCTACTGCCGTGTGTCTTCATCGAGCAAACGGCCAGTTCGCTCGCGCCAGCAACGTCCCAGCTGCCACCTCTCATGTCCGTGTGGTCTTCCCCAGCAGCAGCTCTTACTGCTTCCTTCGTCCGCATCTTCAGCCCTTCATCACCGAAGCCAGCAGTCCAGCGAACTCCCCTCCTTTGCTGCTTCTCTCGCCTGGCCCGGCTTGCACGCCAGCCCACAGCCCAGCCTCGTGAACTTCAGACTTGAAGCCCAGCAAAATTAGTCCAGCAGGCCCATTCTGTTCAGTCCATCAACAGCTCACTTCAATTTCAGTCCAGCAACTTCAGCCCGTTGAGTTCAGCGAAGCACGTGATTTTGAGGCCTAAGCCCGTGAAGTCAGCCCGCTTCAGGCCGGTCCAATTCAAAAGCAAATCTCAGATTTGACTGAGATTTGCTGGGCCTGTTTTAGGCCCGGCCCGAGTGTCCGACAATGCCGCTTAAAATTCGGATTTCGGCCACCGTCGCGCCGTCGTTGCGATGAACCGGTTTCCGCAATTAACCGGTGATTTTATGCACTAAACCCTTCTTAGTAGGCTAATGACGTCTAAGGGGTGTTTAAATTTATTTAATTAGGAATTAGGTGATTAGTTAGATTAAATTAGAAATTTAAATATTTAATCGAGCATGTTAGGTGGTTAGCATGGTTTAGTTAAGGCCTAAATAAATTATACTATTTATCTAGACGGGTTTGGGAATTTTCCGAGTCCGGATTGGTTATTAATTTAATAATTCTAGCCTAGGTTAGTATTTTTAGGATTTAGATTGATTGATTTAATTAATTTCAGTAATTATTTAGTTATTAAATATTTTCCGGAAATTAGGCTGGGATAGTCAGTGACCGGAATTTCATGCTGATTGCAATGGTATGGTTAATTTCTACAATTGGATGTTAAATTGCGCAAATTGAGCGCTGATTGGATTTTTGGTATTTAATTCCAAAAATTGTGAATTTTCAAAATCTATTCAGAAAATCCCAGGTGTTGGATTTTGACACCGAAAATAGTTTATAGTACTATATGAAATAGTGGGATTTCAAAAATGAAGAATATCAATTTTTCTAGGTCAAGTTGACCGTGTACCCACACACGAGTAATTTTATGCGAATTTCTAATACGAAGAAAAATGTCAGGCTCATCATTTTAATTGAAGCATTTGAGTGCAATGCACGGTGCCCTAGGCCATATTTGAGTGATCATGTGATGGTTAAGATAAATCGTCCCGAACTGTTAAGTTGGACATTATCCCTATTCGGGATACCCCCGGACAATGGAAAGCCGGTCACAGTAGATTTTGGACCCTATGCTCCTTCGGGAAAGCCGTCTGATAAAGAGACGTGTCGTGCTCAATGGGGTGAGATGATGCCTGGCAATGCCAGAAGACCACCAAACAAAGAGTAGGCCGTGCTATATGCCGAGATCAAAACTAGGAACGCATGATTAATTGAGTGTGGCATTCTAGTTGTTGGAGCTTATTTTTTGCTAATGTTTTCATGTTGTCTGAGTTATAAATTGTATTGACTTGCAAGATGGATCTGAGACGAGGTAAGTCTCCTTGATAGTGTGATTATGTGATTAGGACGCTCTTGGGCGTATTTTCCTCTTAATCGAGGTTTAGCGTGCTAACTCGCCGAGATTATATCTCACCCCATCATGGGCTTAAATTTTTAGGGTCGTCGAGTGGAAGACCTGGAGCTGAGAGGAGGTGATCGGAAGTGTAGGTCAGTTAGAACCGCTTCTTTTTGGAAGGCTAGTCTTTTGAAGTCTTTTGGCTATAGACTTTTGTGTATGACTCAGTGTGATATAAAAACATGTTTATTTGTGAATCTATTTTCCTGCTTTTCTATCTCGAGATGATTATTGTCAGGAGATTTATAATCCGCTTCCGCATGTGCAATAAAACAAATAAAAAGTCGACGACTAATCCTTAGGAAGTCGCAAATTTTATCGACCAGAGAGAGATGGGCATGTGCTCAGGGTTCGGGGCGTGACAGAGATTATCAAACTCAGAAACAAAATATGAAAGAAAGTCTGGAATCCTATCGGCTGGTTACTGACTAGGAGTCCCATCTCCATTTGGCTCCCTCGCATAGTCTTCAAGAGGAGGGCTTCGGCTTCGGCTCCTGCTTTTGCCTCGGGTCGGACTTTCACTGCGGCTTCGGGAACCATTGATAGGCGGGGATCGTGAGTATGACCTCTCCTGACTGGGACGTGGGGAGTATGACTTCTCTTGGCCATGCCTTTTCTCTTGACGTGAAGCATATCTGACCCCAAAAAAATGCATCACATCATACAACAAAAACACACAAAAGCTTTGGAACTCGATAATATCACTGCATAAACCAAAATTTTAGAATTTTACAGAGAGATGTATCAACTAAAATCTCTAGCCACTGGACGCAACTGGACAGATAATGAGATTCCCCAAAAAACAATGATTACAACATACCAAGAACAAATTTCTTGCACAAGTTCAAAACCTCACCAAATGCTGATAAAATGTATACCATCACATATCGACTCAAAGTCATCAGGAGTTACTATATCACAGCACACAACTTATGCCAAAATAGTTCGCACACATGTTGAATGATCCAACATAGCCTAAGTACCAGAAAAAAATAATAAATTGCCATAGACCACATCTTGATGAGAACAAGACCATAATCACTACATCCGGCTCAAGTCTACTGAGGTAATGATCTTTATAGGGAAGGTCCCATAGAAAAATAGCTTTACAACAGGATGAAAGAGTTACAGACAAGCCCAGAGAGCATTAGCCATTGCATGCCTTCTTATTTATTTTCGCTATTCAACAATCAATATGGTTTTGTTTTTCCCCCTTCCCTAAATCAACTGAGGAAGGAAATAGAACCTACATCAAGAAACAAGAAAGCAAAACAAGTCACATACCTTGAGTACCTTCTTTTCGCAGAGGGGAGTAATAATCACGACTACGGGACCAAGATCTTGCATGGCTAGGAGGTGGAGACCAGGAATATCCCACCGGAGACCGTCTTCGATCACTTCTGCCTCTGCTGCATAGAACTAGGAGAATCAAATCCAATTTTTTTTTTCAAAGAAAAAGTAATGCACACTTTTTCTTAAAAATAAAATTTAAAAAAAAAACACCAAGACTAGACTCCAGTAGGTTCCTGTATTTAATTTATCAATTATTAACTCCAAGCAGATGCGAACAGTGTTCTGCCAAACCTGATTCTCTTCCACCTCATCCTATAACTTATTAACACAGGGATACAACCATTCATTCGTGACGATTGTGACGGCTTGAATCTTCAGAATTTATTTTCAATTAAATAAATCAAGTATTTCATTGACGCGTCGATAGTGTTATTCTCTGAGCTGATTACTCACAAGATAATTAGACTATCTGGGGAAATAATTAAGAAATCTAAATGCAATAAACTTGAGAAATTCGACCAAGAATCGATTGCTCGACTGTGTTGATCTACAAGGGCCATTACGATAACGTCAAAAATCGATCAGAGACTGAAGATAGGTCGATTCGATTGAAATATGTGATTAGTGCGTATGTGATTCCACCTAATTGCAAAATTCTCATCAAATGGCACTAGACCGATTTTTCTATCATTTTTGTATCTGGTATCAGTAATTGAATCCTTGAGATTTTCACGACAATCGAGAGTCGTCAATGTGTCAGAGATAAACTTTGTGACTCAAGATAAATCGATCATAAGTCAATTACACCAAAAATTCCCAAAAGTTACCCAATAGACTAAGTCACGCTAAAAGTGCGCTGGATTGAAAATAACTGCGAATTTGAACCCGATTTCAAAAATTGAAAGTTCTATGGTGTCACGAGCTATTTTAGGAATGTTGACTCATCCTCCGAAATTTTTTCAGAGATTTCGAGATTTTTACGAAAAATCAATTCAGACGTTGCGGAAAATCAGAGGAAATTCAGGTGGGCTAAATTGATGGAAATTGAGACTTCTAAATCAAGCCTTTGAGTGTCAGTAACTTATAAAAAATTGTTTGGAATTTTTCTTCATCGAAATCGGACCTCAATTTGGGAAATTGAGTAAGGAAATTGAATTTAATAAAGTGAAATTCGAAACTGGACATGAAGCTGAAAAATTGGGACTTCAATTGGGTTTATTTATGGAAAATCTATTCAAGAAAGAAAGGTGGGGACAAGCAAATAAGGCAATGGCTAAGGATTGAGGATTGGCCCCACCTTGGCTTCCTTTGCACGGTTCTTTCCTCTCCATGCGTCACTCTCCTCAACCCCTCTTCGTTTACGTTTGTTTTCATTCTCCTTGTCCGCTTGCTTCGGTTCACTTTTTCCTTTGTATTTTCATCCACGAAACAACGCACACACTCCACCCATCCAACTGCCTCGAATACCCCTCCTCTTTTCTGTTCACGTTTGGTCTTCGCTTTCATTTTGTTTACCTCACAGCAACCGAAGCTGCTACCCTTTTAAATCATCGCCAGTGAAGCCTCCACGTGTGTCCATGTCTTCTCTCCTTCGCCCGCACAAATCCAGTCAACCGAAGCTGCTTCTCGTCCCCTAGCTCAGCCACGAATTCTGCAGCTCAACCCACCGAACAGCTTGGCTTCTTCGCCGTCCCTCACATCATCCTCCAGTTGCCAGCGATTCTGTCCCACCGAAGCCCATCTCTGCCACATTCCAATCAAACGAAGCAGCGTTGGAGACACCGAAGTTGACCCGTCTCGCTTCTCCGTCTTCGCGTGGGCTTCTTCAGCAACTTCCAGCGCTTCTTTGGCCTAGTTCAGGCCATTTCAAGCCCACATTTGGCCAAAATCGGCCCAGCTTTCAACAGCAGTCCACGCAAGTCTTGTGGCCTAATAGCTGCGTTTGTCTTTAGTCCATCAAGCCCAGCGAATTTCAGTTTAGTTGAGCCCAAAAGTCCAGCAGTTCAGTCCAACTTTAAAGCCCAGCAAGTTGTCTTTTTCAGCAGTCCAAGCCCACGAGGTCAGCCCGCTTCAAGCCCAGCTCGTTTCAATAACAAATCTCAATTTGGGCTGAGATTTGTTGGGCTCGTTTTAGGCCCAGCCCGAGTATCCGTCGACGCCGCCAAAAATTTGGATTTCAGCCGCCGTCGCACCGTCATCACAGTGAATCAATTTCCGCAATTAACCGGTGAGTTTATACTCTAACATCTTCTTAGTAGGCTAATGACGTTTAAGGGGTGTTTAGTTTATTTAATTAGGAATTAAGTGGTTAGTTACATTAAATTAGAAGTTCAATTATTTAATTGAGCATGTTAGGTGGTTAGCATAATTTAGATAAGGCCTAGATAAATTGCACTATTTGTTTAGAAGGGTTCGGGAATTTTCCGAGTCCATATTGGTATTTGATTTAATAAGTTTGGCCTAGGTTAGTATTTTTAGAAATTAAATTAATTTGTTTAATTAATTTTTGAAATTAATTAATTATTAATTATTTTTTCGGAAATTAGGTCGGGATAGTCAATAACCAAAATTTTATGCTGATTGTAATAGTGTGGTTAATTTATGAAATCGAGTGTTAAATTGTGAAAATTGAGTGCTAATTGGAAATTTTGTCAATTATTCCAAAATTTGTGAATTTTGATATTTATCCAGAAAATCCTGGGTATTGGGTTTTAAACACCGAAAATAGTTTTATGTACTATATGAACCAGTGGAATTTTGAAAAGAATGTTATGAATTTTTTGAGTCTAATATGACAGTGTATTCACACGTGACTATTTTCACTGAGTGTTTTTAATACGAAAAAAAAAATAGGCTATGATCACTATTTTAATTGAGACATTTGAGTGCAATGCACGGTGCCCTAGGTCGAGATTGAATGGTCCTATACTGATTAAGAGAACCCGTCCCCGAATTGTATCGAATGAACGTTACCCTATATGAGATATCCACTTAGTAGGATTTGGGTTGCAGTAGATTCTTGACCTATACTCCTTTAGGAAATTCGTCTGAGAGACATAATCATGCTCAATGGGGTGAGAGGATGCCTAGCTACGCCAGGAGACCGCCGAACTTTGAGTAGGCCGTGCCTTAGAGTGGGAGTAATTGCCAGTTAGAACGCTTGTTGAGTGGAAGTGATGTGTCGAATTATGAGACAAAATTGTGTGACATAGTATGGGACGTGTCATAATGATTTGGCCTTATAATCAGAACCCTGTACTGATTTGAGAATTCAGTGTGACATTCCAGTTGTTAGAGCTTAATTATTACTCATATGTGTATGCTTATCTGTAATATAAACTGTATTGACCTGCAGGGTGAAACTAAGGCGAGGTAAGTTCTCTATGCTCAATGTGTGATTCTGTGGTTAGAACGCCTCTAGGCATATTACCCTCCTAATTGGGGTTTAGAGCTTAGACTCGCTGAGATTATATCTCACCCCGTTGTGGGCAAAATTTTCAAGGTCATCGAGCGAAGGATCTAGAGCCGAAATGAGGTGATTTGAAGTATAGGTCATCTACGACTATTTCTTTTTTGAAAGACAGTCTATGTAGTCTCTTGATCATAGACCTTATACATGACTCAATCTATATATAAAAGTGTGATTTATTTATGAAATTATTGTCCTGCTTTTCTATCCCGAGATGATTACTGTCAAGGGATTTCTTTTCGCTTCGACATGTACAATAAAATAAAAATGGTCGACGACTCGTCTTGGGAAGTCGCAAATTATTATCGACCAGATGATGGGCACGCGCTCGGGATTCCAGGCGTGACAATGATGCCCTCCGCTATACATATGATTCCATTTCAGGATTTCTTCCCAACCCCCTCGAAAGAATAATAAACCCTTTCCAAATGTTTCCACCAATGTACTGCAGAACAAATGATCGACTAAGCATATGCATGTCTAGGATCCTTCACAACACTGTCAATGCCCCTCTATGCCAAAATAACTCAAACAAATTATAGAAAATTCCACCACATTATATAGACTTGTGCTAGTGTTCACCATGCATAAATTGTATAGTTATGGAGACGGAAGGCACCTTATGCGCTCTCTCACCCTCCTTTCAGTAGGTTTCTTTCTATTCTCTTTTGCAAATACAACAGTCAACTACCAACCAAGAAGCACATATCCATCCATATAGTACTTAGCCTCCGCAGCATCAGCAGGATCTACATATTGGACGAAACCAAAACCACGTGGCTCTCTGCATATAGAGAGAGAAAGAGAGATACAAAAAAAGTCATAACAGGGTTCATTTGAAAAGCCAAAAAAACATACAACATAAACAGGGAAAACCACAGCATGTAACTTGCCAGAATATCCCCAACGAGCCATAAAGTCAGGATAAGCAAGTAAAAGCAAGCACTCTAGTTGCTAACCTTGCAAGTGTCAGTTTTAAGATGACTTGATATTCTTCAAGACTTGGAACATCTTCTCAATGTATTCAAACCCAACTTCCTTCCAATCTTCACTACCATTAACATCATCTTCAAATGAACTCTAATTACTTGATTGATCTCTTTAAAACTTTATTTTCCCTGGGTAAATATCTCAACAACTTCAATAAAACACCCAACTGGTGAACAAAGGAGAACACAGAAAGCTGCCCTCTGATCCAAATTAAAGTTTGCAAAAATGAACCCTTTAGCATGCTGAGTCAATCTCCCGAAGATGATTTTACCAAAATGTAAACAGTGAAAGAAGACAAACTGAGTAAAACAATTGCTAGAAAAAACATTTGGATGCACAAGCTCTTGGATATTTCTACTAATTTACAGTGAATAAGAATCATGCATTCAAATTCCTTGCAAATAAAATCCAATGAGAACGTTTATTTGAATTATTATGACACAGAAATTTTCAGATGCATGGATAAAAGACTCATTAAGTTTTATTAAATCAACATCAAACATGAAACTTGTGAACTCAAAATGGAGATATGAAGAAAATTGGCATCGGATAGAAGCTTCCAAAGGATTCTAAAACCAAAGTCTACTACAGATAGCATTAACGTAATTGGCTACTGTTGCTCACCCAGTGTAGTAGTCCCTGGGCAAATAAATGTCCTTAAGAGCACCAAACTTGCCCAATTGGCCTTCGAAGATATAATTAGTCAAAGGTTATAGTATGCAACATGCCCACAAGAAACCAATAGCATCTGCTTTCAAAGAAATGAATACATAGGACGGGAAGAAGAAAAAACTCAGGATATTAATTTTCTCAAGTATGAAGTCTTCGGTTCAATTCCATTTTTTTCTTTAAAAAACAAAAAAAGAAGTGCGAAACAGGAAGAATTATGTGTAACAATTAAATCAAACGAAGCCCTAGATATGCCTGAAAGAACCAGCCACTGACTCATGTTCGTTCAACTTTATATTCCAATATGGCAATCAAAGAATTAAGTTTAATAAAGAACATACATAATGATCCACAAGGTCCAAGATTTTTGCAAAACAGGATGAAGGAAATGGAGAAACAAATTTTAAAAAAAAAAAAAAACCTGCAGTCATGACGAAGATTGCGAACAAGGAGGCTAGCAGGCATATCTCTGCTGCGACCAACATAACGACCCCTTGGACTAGGGCTCCGTCCTCTCCTGCCATACCCCCTCGGGGGAGATGGGGTGTAGCTCCTTCCCCTCATGAGAAAGATTGACGAACCCTACACAGTACACGAATGTTTCAGTATGCACACAAAAATGTTGAGGAAATGTAAGAGCAACCAGCATAGCATGATATCAAGGAGCTCGCCCATCTTTTGCTTTAACGAGAAATGAGAAAATTAAAGAAATAATTAAGACAACTAAATGACAGATTGACCGAATCATAATGTTATACGAGTACTAGTAGAGGGAGTCACATATGTCATCCAAAAAAAAGAGCAAATTTTCATTGTCTTAATAACACCAGAGGGAAATACAACAATAAGAACATGGTAATCAGTTCGATTCACGACAGCCATTACACAAGATCCCAAGAACCCAAACACAGGTAAAGGTACTGAATAAGAAATCTGTCCAACAGAGCCACGTGAACCCGTATTCAATGTCATGACCCTCATGGTCTAAGTAGAATGAATCATCGATCATAAGTGATTACGTAGAAATAAAATGACAATTACCCTCGATGTTAATGACTATTAACTCAGATATTCTCCATTTGCATAGAAAAATGGCCTACAGAGAATTCAAGGAGCTCAATGGCTCTCACGACCCAAAACTCTAACCCTATCATAGTACCATGCGGGCACAAGCCGGTCAGACCGCCCCGCTACTCCATCACCGCCTTTGACCTGGAGAACGGGGCCTGGGACCTGCTCAACCCGGTTCCAGACTACCCAGATGGGCTGCCACTGTTCTGCCACCTCGCAAGCTGCGATGGCGAGCTGGTGGCCCTCGGGGGGTGGGACCCGGCGACCTACAAGTCGGTGGCCGACGTCTTCGCATACGACTTCGCGGCACGGGGGGGGGGCATGGCGATGCCCCAACGGGCCTCCTTCTTCGCCGTGGGCGCGCACGGCGGGCGCGTCTACGTGGCCGGGGGGCTCAACGAGGGCAAGAACGCGCTGAGGTCGGCGTGGGCGTACGATGTGGGGCGGGGCGAGTGGGCAGAGTTGCGCCCGATGAGCCACGGCCGGGACAAGTGCGAGGGGCAGTCCTTCTGGGTGGTCAGTGGGTACACGTCGGAGGACCAGGGCCGGTTCAAGGGGGGCGCGGAGGTGTACGACTTCGGGACCGGGGGAATGGCGGCGGGCGGAGAGGGTGTGGCCGTTGGAGCGATGCCCGAGCTCGCGCGTCGGCGCGGGGAGGGACGGGCAACTGTTCGACTGGGCCAGGTCGGACCCGGTGGTCGGGGCTGAGACGTGCCGGGTTGAGCTGGGGGGAGGGCGGAGTACGAAGGGGGGCGGCAGGAGTTCTATGTGGCGGAGGGGCAAAACAAGAAATTGGAGAGGATCAACGTGCCCAACAAGTTCTCCAAGTTCGCACAGACCAGGTGCCGTGTCGAAATCTAGAGCTACGAAGCACCAATACTTTTCAAGAGTTTTCGTGTCGTATTGTGTCGGACACTTCGACAACACATGTCGAAATATTGATACTTGGTCAATTTTCCCAACACTCGAGTTGGAATTCCAACATACGAGTTTTTGACATGTATTTCCAATATTGAGGTACATCTTAAAAATTTTCAATAAATGAAAGGTCAAAATGCATAAATGTGAAAAAATAAAATAGAATAATAAAAATAATAAATTAAGAAAGAATAAAAATTTAGTATTCCCTTTTCTTTTGACTCTCACTTCCTGTAATACACAATTCATCTCTAAAGTTTTTTTTTTCTCCTCTTCCGACATATCTAACATGCGAGATCAGGATGTTCCGACATATCTAACATGCGAGATCAGGATGTAGATTGCTTGTTTTTTCTTCAGTTTTATGAATTATTAGGATAGAGTTGAATTTGTCAAATTGAAATAATTAATGATATTAATAAATTGCGGATTAATGTTTTTAGTATAAATTCATTCTAGACTTATTTATTTATTTATTCACGATTTTGAATCAAGTTAATTTGATTGAAATAAACATAAAAATGATAATCTATTATGTATATATAAAAATATATATTTAATATCCAATGTGTCCCAACGTGTCAAAATTCTCTGTTCTTTTAAAAACAATGTATTAACATATCGTGTCATGTCATGGCGCGTGCCGCGTATCGGTGTTTGTATTACTTAGGTCTAAAACAGGGAAAAGGAGATCCTTCCCAAAAATGGAAACGGGCGTTTTTATGTTCGGAGCGTGCAGTTTCGGTCACTGTCCGAATTGAGATATTTTCGCCTTTTTCCTTTTTTGGTGCTCGTCTTTTTCTTTTTCTTTTTTGAGAAACGTCTAGAAATGGGATTTTGCTTGTATACGGTTGTAGGTACGGCTTGTCTTTCAGCCAAAGCCGGGAAACACACCCAGTTTGGTCAGTTGTTTCCTGAGTTTCTGATGATGATGCCTGAAGGTGTTGTGTACAAGCTCGAGCAATGTAATTATGTCTACTAAGCACCTTTTCTTTCTTAATAAGAGTCTGTTTGGCGACGTGGATAAAGGATCCTATGTAGATGGGGTTATACGCAGATTTAGTTCGGACAGAAACATGAACAATCCACCCTGATTCTTTGTGTTTACTCAATAGTACTCGCCACGACGATTAAGGTAAGTTCCTTTTTTTTTTAAAAAAAAATTTCGTCAAGATCGAGGCAAATTCTAGTTGGTGATTATTTTCACCTTCGTTGAATGATGTCTGTTTTAATCCAATCCGATTCTGTGTTAGTCAGGATTCGAAAGGTTAGGTGTATATTTATTATCCAAAGTCACCCATCATACAAAGAAATAGAAATTATTCAAGTCTTTAAGTTGGGTTTTTTTTTTTTTTCTCTAAATACCCTGATCCACACCTGTTGAAGAAGTTTTCGAGCCCTTACGGCTTAAGTGGGCTCTAGGGTTGCAAGACCCATGATCAGGTCATTTGATTCCATTAATTTAAGGTGTTCAATACAACATTAAATTCAAAATAAACTATCAAAAGCAAAAGATAAGCCAAAAAGTAAGAGTACAACTTGCTCCAATATTATACCTATACCGCTATCCAAATTTAAGACAGTATTTGGGACGGGTTATGTCCCAAACCTATCCCATCAGCCGTATATTATTTCCCAAATTGGCTACCTGTTTTAACATGGTAGCTCAAACCAGGCCGCCTCACCTAAGTAGTCAAGTCCCATCTACTTCACCTCATTAACGAAGATGGTGTTCTTATTGAACATACCGAGAAATCTGTATGGTGTTTGTTTCGTAAGAAGAAGAACACCCAATAGCCTCGTGCCATCTTTTCTCCTCATCTATAAATGAGTTGGAGGCTTACTTGACAATCAACTACTCTTAAGTACATTAAAAATAGGCTTGACATTTTTCGGTTTTTTCCACCGTCACTCGTGAGTTAATTGACCTCACCGGTGTCTAGGATATTAACAGAGTCTGTGGTTAATACTAGCCAATAGATTATGGAGAACAATCAACGCAGTGATCACGCAATTTCTCAATTCAACGTTTTTCACTGAAATTTTTAGCCTTTCGTGAATAAAAACGGGCCCTGATCGGGCCCCCAATCGGCCCAGCCGGCATGTGGGTAGGCGTGGCCGCCCGATGGCTGGCGCTTTCACTTCTCGTGAGCACTATCTTGTCGCCGCCGGTCACTTTCTTCCGCACTCCTCCGCTCCAATAATGCCACAACCAAAACGTTGAAAAGAACACGCGTAATGAGCGAGGTTTCCGCATGGCAACAAAGACAGAATGCGACAACGACGATGGTCCCTAATGCGATTTCCCGCACGTCCCCGTCATTCGTTTCGTCTTCCAATCACGGTCACACCGAGCACACAGGAACAGTTCGGATATAAGGGCATCGATGATTCAAATCTCGAACGGCCTAAACGTGAGTCGTCGAAGGTCGATGGCTTGGTGGGTCCATTACGGTGCGTGGTTTACGAACATATGGACGATGCTTCATGAACATGTGCGTCGTTTACCGGAGAGTTTCTGAATCTTTCATTTCGTCTTTGACCTTTACGAACATGTGGATGATACTTCATGGAAAGTGAACTTGATCGTGAGTGTCTGCCCATGAATCATGCCTCGTTCAGATGATGTTTTGGTAGGGTGACTGTGCTGCAATAATCTGCTTTACTCATGGGACGTGGAAAGTATCCTGAGCACTCCCTTAACAAAACTCAGCGAGGAAAAACTTCACACCCAAATCAACTTCAACTCGATTCCCAAACAACATCATGTCATCATTATTGAAAAGACAAGTGTTCTGAATTCCAACCGGATAGTGCTTCTTATTCCAACTAATAATTCTCACAGATTTCCTTCAACCCAATTTATATCTCACAAGCAGGAAGTTAGAATCTAGAATCGGAACCTGCACATCGACAGTCGCAGCAAGAATATGGGACAGTACTTCCCAGTTGCCTCTACAGCTCACTCTGCGCAGAGAGCTGTTGTCGCATCTGATCCCTCAACACCCTCCTCAGTAGCTTGTTAGAAGCCGTTCGAGGGAACTCAGCGACAATCTTGACAGAGCTTACCTGTCAATCAATTGAGACATTCCAGTTAGCGATCCTCATGCATGTTCAGATGAAACAAATGCGTTGGACCAAAGATTTTCGAGATAATCTTCCGCTTGTTGAATTCTTTTTTCATCATATTCAATTTTTAACAATAACGTCGTGACCATTCATTGAGTTCGACCTTAATTTTTACTTCACAAAAAGCAAAGCATGAGCCGCGTCAAAATGCACTTATGCATCAGCATTTACATCTCAAGGATCAAACCTTGAACAAAGGGTTGAGGTTTCGCTGGATGGCTTTTGAGAATTTCATCTTCAGATCATTCGGTTCAGCCTTACACCCCTTCTTGAGCACCACGAGGACAACCAACTGTTCTGGACCGCCGGTTGGTGGCGCTAGACTTATTGCGGCAGTCTCTAGTATAGATTCATCTGCTCTATCACAGACTCGCTCAATCTCAACAGAACTAGTCTGCAATACCAATTGGTCCGCATTAGAAGAGGAAAACAAATTCGTAGACCCATAAAGCAGCATAAGTAAAAAGTTTTAGGTGGAAGCTGTAACATTCTTTTGACCCAGGAGAACCATATCAAAGCCTGTAGCTACTTTGCCTTCCACCGCTATACCACATATCGCCAGCATATAGAATTTAGTACAACAGCAAAGTTCTGAAGTACTTTCAGACGTCTTTATAAAGAGTGAAATTTGAAGCGTCGTACCTTAATGCCACCAAGGTTCATTGTGTCATCAGCCCTCCCTTGTACGATATAGTACCCTCCAACAGTTCTCTTAATGATGTCTCCATGTCTCCTCAGTTGCTGCAAGTTCGTTTGAATTTTCCAGGTCATGTTTCTTCCATCAATCTACTAAGTTTACTAAGCATAAATTTTCAGTAGCGACAAAACATCCGTATCCAGAGAAGGAAAATGGAATGAGTAAGCCGCGAGTATTCCACAAATTAACATGGCATACCACTCCTTTGTATGTCGGCATTCCCTTGAAGTAAACTTCTTCATGATCAGCATTGAGCAGCCTATCAGTTGCGCCCATGTAAACAGGGAACAGTCCCACTTCGCCAACACAAGGTTGATCATCTGGCTGTACGCAGTGAGACAGGAAATTAATTATATTGACTGGTTTGTCAAAATATGTTATTCCTAAAATTTATCAACTGAAGCAGGTTCCACAAGCAGTTTCCAGCAGCCCTGTGGAACCTGCAATTAAGACTACTCAGTGAAGAGCCATGATTGGTGAAATACCCATGTCCACGCCCTGAGAAATTTGTTTGAGTAGTACAGTAAAGAGCTAAATGGGATGGTCTTCATACTAAATTCAATTAGCTTCTACTAAGGCTTATAAACACTGTTGGTGCGCATCCCTCAACAGAGAACCTCCTTTACTAGAGAGAATCTTACTCGAGGGGCTCCATGGTCGTCCAGGATGACAAATCCGGTTGTCATGGAAGCATTGCTAAATGCTCCGAAAGCTTGAGGCTGCAGATGATTTCCTTGAATGTAAGATGATGCAAGCTCCGTGCCGCCACAACACTCTATAACGGGGCTATAGAAGGACTTGGAAGAAAGCCAGAGGTCGTCGTCGATATTGGATGTTTCCCCTGTGGAGCCAAATGACCTGAACCACCATTCGTAATCTTGTTACTTCTTTACAAAACACTTTGATGATCATGTGACCAATTTGATGAAAAGAAGAAAGAAAACCTTATCTTTGTCCAATCGAGGCCTTCCATACACTGCGTGCTCTTCCATGGTTTTACTAAGCTTGGTACTGTGCCCAAAATGGTCACTCCTGCATCCTGAAATAGATGCAGGAACAGGAGAGAAAGTCTGGTTAACAACTTTATAAGTGCCATCTGTCAGCGCCCAACAACAAGAATTGATCCAAAACTACTAGAATTGCCTATAAAAGCTGGCGTTTACCGCGCATTGCGCTGCTGTCATACAAAAATATAATTAAAAATGGAGTACGAAATATTTTAGCATCGATATAACATTATTATTACAAAATCATGTACGCTGAGAAAACTATTGAGAAAACTCCTATCAAGTTTTGAAGTTGACAAAACTTTATTGTTCTCATTCTTATTCTGAATAATAGTAGACTTCTAAAGTTATATCGCAAATTCTTGTCAAAATCTATTCATTCCAAAAGTCGGCAGAAGAACAGCACAAGTGCCATAACTTGGCACGCCGGGACACTTAAGTGCCATAACTTCCAAACGGTACACTTAAGTGCCACTTTTTTTTTCGAGTGGGACACTTAAGTGCCACCTCCGGCGACCCTTGCCGGAAATCCTACGTGGCAATATTTTATTATTATTTTTTGCCTACGTGGCTCGCCGGAGCTCCAAATCAGCATAAAAATTAACAAAAAAATTTTTAAAAAAAGAAAATTTTAAAAATTCTAATTTTAAAAAATTTTAAAAATTTAAAAAAAATAAGAAATTTTTAAAAAATTTAAAATTTAAGAATTAAAAAAAAAAAAGTGGGGGGAGGTCGAACGGGCGGTTGAGGGCTGAGCCCTCGCCGCCGCCGCCTCCCCGCCATCGCCGCCTCCCCGCCGTCGCCGGGAAGGGCCGGCGACGGAGGGGGGAGGGTCGGTCGGGGTTGCCGGCCCCCGGCTGACCGACGGCGAGGGCCGCGACCCTCGCCCCAGATTTGGGCGAGGACTCGCGGGCCCTCGCCACCGGTCGGCCGGCCCCTGGCCAGGGCCCGGCAACCCCGGCCAACCCTCCCCCCTCCGTTGCCGGCCCTTCCCAGCGGCGGCGGGGAGGCGGCGAGGGCCCGCGACCCCTCGCCGGATCTGGGCGAGGGTCGCGGCCCGCGCCCAGATCTAGGGCGAGGGTCGCGGCCCTCGCCCAGATCCGGCGAGGGCTCGCGGGCCCTCGCCACCTCCCCGCCGCCGCCGGGAAGGGCCGGCGACGGAGTGGGGAGGGTCGGCGAGGGCCCACGAGCCCTCGCCCAGATCTAGGGCGAGGGTCACGGCCCTCGCCGCGATTCGGCGAGGGCTCGCAGCCCTCGCCGTCGGTCGGCCGGGGGCCGGTGACCCCGACCGACCCTCCCCCCTCCGTCGCCAGCCCTTCCCAGCGACGGCGGGGAGGCGGCGACGGCAGGGAGGCGGCGGCGGCGAGGGCTCAGCCCTCAGCCGCCCGTTCGACCTCCCCCACCCTTTTTTTTTTTAATTTTTAATTTTCTTAATTTTTTAAAAATTTAAAAATTTTCTTAATTTTTTAAATTTTTTGAATACTTTATAATTTAATTAATTTTTATATTATTATTTACACGTAGGCACGAAACGGCGTCGTTTTTGCGTTTTCTCTGCCACGTCAACGTGCAAAATGACGCCGTTTTGGACTAAACTCACCGGAAAATTGCCACGTCAACCATTTGGCCGGATTTTCGCCGGAGTGGCACTTAAGTGTCCCATTTTACTCCGATGATGGCACTTAAGTGTACCATTTTAAAGTTATGGCACTTAAGTGTCCCGGCGTGCCAAGTTATGGCACTCCAGGTGTCCTCACCTCCCAAAAGTCTTTTCCACTTTAACGCAATCCAAATTGAAACCAAGTTCAAAACGAAGATATAATCAAACTCAGATTTATTGATCTTGCAATAAGGATACTAATAGGGATTTATTCTTTAATATCTAGCTCTCTAACAAAAAATCTCACTTATCTTTTACAAATGCATTGATGGAATCAAAATTGATGAAATCAATATTGAAGACAAGTTCCTTTTTAGGAAGCATCTACTTATGAAAACCTAGATTCTAATTATATGGGTGACCATAATCAACGAATTTTTATCTCAATCTTCCAACGGTTACAAGATTTTCTTAATCGATTCTATCCAACGAATTGATTGGAAGAAATTCCTTTAGAAAATGCCAACGACTAGTGAGGCATGTAGGAGTATTTAAGGAAGTTATCCAATCTATTTGAGGTAGTGCGTGAAAATTGAAATTTCAAAGTCTAAAGTCTTTGCAATCACTTGTTCTTTAACGACAACTCTTACAAATTGTATTCAAGAGAGAAAATCACAAGAAGAGTGGCTTGGTGAGGGAAAAGAAATTTTCACTAAGTGTTTGCACTCAAATATTGTACTTTTCTGTTGATACTATAGTGAATTCCAATCATAAGGTTGCTAATATAAGAGAGTGGACGTGGTTTAATCTAAGCCGAATCACTATAAATCTCATGCGTAATTATTTCTTTCCCTGAACTCTTTTTAGTTTTATCTGTTGCACATTTTTTAAGTATCGCAAAAATCTATTCCATCACTTATCTGATTTTGAATTTTCACCAGAAGTCTAGTGGCTTATTTATCAGACTCCGATCCTTATTCAGACTTTGCTCACAACTTATTTTATTATGCATTTATTTGTCAAGGTTTATTCTAAACACGTATTCATCATCCTTTAGGTGTTTGTACTAGCATTATCAATTGGTATCAGAGCCTTATGCTCTTCTGTTGAAGTGTTTATACTTATGAACTAAAGATCTTCTGTGGCTAGTTGTTTAGCACCAGGACTCGTGGAGGAGCAGAGCAATATCGAGCTACCTTATTTTGATGAAAAAAATAGTACGTGGAAGAATAAAATAAAGGCATTCCTGAGATCTAGAGATACTTTGAAATGAGATGTTGTATAAAGAGGAATCAACCTAAAGGCAATTTCAACATCTGACAAGGGAATAAGTCTTAGATAAGGATGTTGAAGAATCCAACCAAGCAAAAATTACCAAGAGATAGGCTCTTGATGCAAAAGTCACCTATTCTTATTATGTGCCTTGTCTCCTACTGAATATAATAGAATTTCTTCATGTGCAATAGCTAAAGAAGTCCGAGATAGACTTCATGTCACTATGAATGAATAGATCGTGTAAAGGAGACAAAAATAAATAACTTACTTGGCCAATATGAATCCTTTAGAATGAAGACTGGAGAGTCTATTAGAGATATGTTCAGTTGATTTACGGAAATTGTAAATGGGTTAGCATATCAAGGTCAACCAATTTCTGCTCCAATGAAGATCAACTAATTTATGTGAGAACTCTTAAAGGATTGGAACCATGTGAAAATATCAATTCGGGAGACATAAAAATTATGCCTCTTTCTATTGACAAGCTGATAGGCACTCTTAAATCATATGAAGTAGAATAGATCAATGATAAAGAGGATCCAAAAGGTAAGAAGTTAATAGCGCTTAAATCTAATTCTAATTCTGATGATACAGACACAGACGATGATATGGACGACAAGGAGCTGGCTCTCATGATAAAGAAATTCAGGAAATTGAATATGAAAGGAAGAATATTGAACTGGAAAAAGCAAAGCAAGCAAAATTCCATAAAATATTAATGGAAGATGTTGAATCTAACAAGGATGTGATATGCTTTGAGTGCAAGAAGAAGGGACACATCAAGTCTAACTGTCCTTTGCTGAAAAAGAAAAAAAATGAAAGTATGAAAAATACAAGAAAGCTCTAAAAGCATAAACTTGGAGTGACACAGAATGTGAGGAAAGTGAAGAGGAGTTTGCAAATATCTGTTTGATGGCTCACTTAGAATCAGACTTAGAATTAAAGTCGGACTCAGACTTAGACACAATCAAAATCTGACAAGTAAATCAAGGTAAGTCACTTAGAAATTCCTATTAAAGTTTCTAAGTATGTAGATGAACTTTGCTTGAATTTCAAATCAACTCTTAAAAGAATTTCCGAATTAAAGAAGGAAAAATCAAAATTCAAGCAACATGATAATTCTTGGAGAGAAAAGTTTGAGAATCTGAAAAAGGATTTTGATGATTTGAAAGAAAATACTAATTCTCTTTCAAGAGAAAATGAATGTTTGAAAAATGAGATTTCAGATATTTTTACAAAGTTCTCCAAATGATCAAAAACTTTAGAGATAATTCATTCAACTCAAATACCCTATTATAACAAATCTTGTTTGGGTATGAATAAAGAAAGTACTCTTTTAATCAATCTTCCTAAAATCAATGAGAAACTTAGACAGAGACCTCCAAAATCTTTTTACAAAAATCATTTTCAATTTTTTTTTTTTTGTAAAATTTGTTGGTTGGAGTGCTCTTAAGTGTTCTAAATGTAATAACTTAGAACATTTTGAGAATGAATGTCCTAAAGTCTGGAGACCTGTTAAAAAAGATTGGACAAAGGCTATTTTTAATACTAACTTGCCAGGACCCAAAAAAACTTGGGTACCAAAGAAAGTTTGAGATTTTCTTTTTTTTTTTTTACTGCAGATTACTGTTAAGAGGAAAAGTAAATGGTACTTGGACAATGGTTGTTCTGGACATATTACTGGAGATTCAGGCAGTCTCATAAAACTAGAAAAACAAAGAGGAGGAAATGTTTCTTTTGATGGGAACAACAAAAAAAAAATTATTGGACATGGAACAGTGAGGATTGAAAATTTGATCATCAACAATGTATCCCTGGTGAAATGTTTGAACTACAACATTCTAAGCATAAGCCAGCTATGTGATATAGGACTCAGAATCAATTTATAAGAAGATATCTGTTATGGAGTTAGTCAAGCTTCTCTCAAACTTTTACTTAGCAAAGATATGACAATATTTATCTTTTAGACATAAGTCCAGAGAGTTCTCAATGTCTTATCTCAATTCAAGATGAAGTAAATATATGGCATTGTAAGCTTGGACATGTGAGTATGAAACAAATTGCTATGCTATCGTCTAAGAAGTTGATTCGTGATCTTCCCAAAATGATGTATCATAAGTCTAAGTTGTGTACTCCATATATCTTGGGAAAACAGGTCAAGAGCTCATTTAAACCTATAAATCGTTTTTCCACTAATCACGTATTGCAGCTTCTTCACATAGATCTCTTCGGACCAACCAGAATTCAAAACATTGGTGGTAAAAAGTACTTTTTGGTAGTTGTGGATGATTATTCAAGATTTACATGGGTTTTCTTCTAGGCAAATAAAACAAAAACATTCTCATATTTTTCAAAATTTGCTACGAAGGTTTAGAATGAGAAAGGTTATGCCATTGCCGATATAAAGACTGATTATGGGAGAGAATTTGAAAATCAAGACTTTGCAAATTTTTATGACGAGAATGGTCCACAACATGTTTTCTCCTCTCCTTACTCTCCAAAACAAAATGAAGTTATAGAAAGGAAAAATAGGTCTTTATAGGAGATGGTCGGAATTCTGTTAATTGAAAGTAGAGTCTCTTCTCTTTTTTGGACAGAAGCAATTTTTACTGCATGTTATATAATTAACAGAGTATTTTTAAAGCCCATCCTAGAGAAAACTCCTTATGAAGTTTACAAAGGGAAAAAACCGAATATCTCTTATTTTCATGCGTTTTGTTGTAAGTGTTTTATTTTGAAGAATAGAAATGACCGGCTCGGGAAATTTGAAGAAAGATCGAATGAATGAAAATTTCTTGACTATTCTACTTCAAGCAAAGCTTATAAGGTCTTCAACAAGAGTACACAAACTGCCAAAGAATCAATTAATGTCAAATTTCAAGAAAATGTCTAAAACCAACAAGACCAGATTCAACTTGAAGAATCTGAGCTAGTTTCAGACTTAATGAAGTCTGATTCCCCTGAGGAACCTCAGCCTTCTTGTGATTAAAGTCAAGCAAAAGAAAAATTATAAGAATCAAAGAAAACAGATGTTTAACAAACCCTTGCAAACAATGACAAATTCAGCAATAACTGAAAACACAAATCAAGCCATCATAAAGATCTCATCATTGGCAATATAGAAGAATGGATTTGTTAACACCTAATTTTTAGTCGATACATCATTAAAAGAAGATAAGTCCAAATTTTGTTATAGGTTTTACGAAATTTGTAAATCGACCTTGCATGTTATGAAAATTATAATATTATAATATATATATATATATATATATATATATAGAGAGAGAGAGAGAGAGAGAGAGAGAGAGAGAGAACCCCAATTAGTTCACAATTGATCATTGCCGTTTACTAATAATGCATTGTGGCCATTAAAAAAAGGCATGTGCTCAATTAGAGGAGTTGTTAGTAATTTTAACAAAACAATTAACTGGGAGGATCAAATTATAGTCCTTAGATTAATCCAATGGCTAAGATTGATCTTGATTTAGACTATATAATAAATTTTCCCTCCAAAATTGAAAGGGGGGCCATTTCTCGAGATCCACTTTCTCTCTCTTGGAAAACCGTTTCTCTCTCTCTGCTAAACAACTGAACCGTCTCTCTCTCTCTCTCTCTCTCTCTCTCTCCCTCACTGATTCTCCCACTGCAACTGAGAGAAGCAAGCGGCAACTCCCCTTGCTAGATAGAGCTCCCCTTTCCTCCATCCCTCTCGATCTCACTCTCGCCTCTGGCATTTCTCTAATCACCTGACCATGCCCCTTTCCCCTCGCGGCGATCGTTGGTGGACAACAAAACCGAGGCAGCCGCGCTTCCTACAATGGAGGCCGCCATCCTCACAGCAGCTACTCCTCGCCGCGATCCTAATGTTCGACCTCACCATGCTTGTCTTCTTCGCGCTTGGCGTGTTCTCGTTCCCGAACAGCGGTGGCTCCTCCTCCGTTACTCCACTCCAGTAGATGAAGAAGCTGTGGTCGGCAGATTCGCGTCGTCGGAGCTTAATTTTTCTAGATCTGATAATCCTCTTGACGCTCCGAAAATGCTGTAGTGGTCTGGCGTGTGTTTGATTGAGCTCAAATCACTCGAATCGCACAAAAGGTAACTATCGACTGCTCGAGCTCGATGAAGCGAGGTTGTTCTAGACAACTGGGGCTAGAGCTCACCCTAGGGTTCTAATTCTTCAATTTAAACACGTTTAAGATGTTATAATGGCCTTAGGATAGCTTAGGATGAGCTTGATTGGCTTAAGCATGCTTGATTGATTGAATATGCTTGTTCAGCAAAAATCATGTCTCTATGACAGATCTGAGAAATGCTGTGCTATAAACTCGTTATTATAGTTTTTTGTGTTCAATGTCTTCACAAGAGTTGAAGATGACTCGAAGACCATTCCAACGACCCATAGAACGTTCCGATCTAGTGTCGTTTACTACCTGAAAATAGCTCGGCATTTAGTGCATGTTTTTGGAAAAATGTTGTGTTCTGACTTGTTCTCTATTTCAAATAACCTTTTGTGCAAATAACTTGATACGAGCTGGTTGCTGTGGTTTTTTGTGTTCGAAGTCTTCATGAAGGCCGAAGACAGTTTAAATATATTTCCAATGAGTTATAGAATGCCTTGATCGGACCTCATTTGATATGGTTTTTTCATATCCAAAGTCCAGTCCAGAATCTGTCAATTTGCAATTTTCGGATGATTGGATGACTGATATGTGCAAATGGCTTGATATCAGCTTGTAAATGTAATTTTCTGCATTCGAAGTCTTCATGAAAGTCGTAGTATACTTCATGGGCTTTTCACTAATATAAATTTTGTATCGATTGGCATCCATTTTTCCTATCAATTTCATGTATGAATTTCTACTATGTTCTATGATATTGATGTAATCTTGTATTTTGGACAATCCGATATGTTTCACAATTTTGTGTGCAATTTTTTTGATTGAATTGGACTAGAGTATCTTCATGAGATTTAACCCTAACATTCAGACCAAGTTGCATAAAAAAAATGGAATTTACTTACATCATATAGATAGGATTGATCACAATTGATTCTGGTCTGTGCTAGTGTTTCTATTACTGATCTAACTTCCAAGAGGAATGTCTTCGATTGAGCTTATTAATGAACCAATTTGTAGAATATGCCTTCTAGACATACTTAGAGAACATCATAAGCTTTGTGATGATGTATGGCATGTCTCATTTGAGGATCATTTACTATGTAAAAACCATGCATCAAGTTGATATGTCACAACTGAAATTGTCATGCATTTTGCTCCTAATGACAGGTCACATATCAATGTTAATGAATTTGTGTTCTCTTTTGCACATGGATTTAGGGTTATATGTCTTAATCAAACTTGTTCTTTACATTTAGCCCTACGTCATGTTCAAATTTCATAATTTTCATACATTGATTAGGCGGCTCAACAAGACAGTTATCATGCATCATTTTCTGATTTGCTTATGATTGATTTGCATGCTTTAGAGATTGTTGATTTTCGGCCATGAATTTGACCTTACTTGAACCCGGCATCTCTTAAAAAGTCTTAGGGTACGTCTTAATATTTCTAATGACACTGATTTTGCATTATTGTCATGCCATTTGTCCCATTTTCCAATTTTTGCAAAGTTGGCATTGAAATCTGCTATGAGTGAAATTCGGAATGCTTTTCTGCCCTTATTGAGTCAGACCTCTATTATTTTTACATGGATTTTTCCCTAAGGATTTTGCAATCAACTCCTTAATGAAATTTGTTTGTATTTCTCATGACTATGTCATGATGAAATTTTAGAATTTTTGGACATTGTCTACTAGGACAAGTTGTTGTTGATTTGTCATGATGTCTTGCTGTCCTGTTATGTTCCTGATGTGTTGTTTTGTGTTCTTGAATTTTTATAAATTCGTGTGTAACCCATCTTAGGAAACTTCATTCATGAAAGTTGTTCCTCATAGTGTTCTTGATGTTCCATGCTTTTCTTAGAGCTAATTATCCATGGGCTCTACCCCAATTGCTTTGATCTTATGTGTGACGTTTGATGATTTCTGTTGTGATTCTTTGTTATGATTTCATTCTAAGATTTCTTTTAGAATATCTTGCATGCTGAATTGAGATTACTTTTCTTAGAGCTAATTATCCATGGGCTCTACCCCAATTGCTTTGATCTTATGTGTGACGTTTGATGATTTCTGTTGTGATTCTTTGTTATGATTTCATTCTAGGATTTCTTTTAGAATATCTTGCATGCTGAATTGAGATTACTTGTCTTTATGAAAGTTGTTTTGATGTGTATGCTTGTTTCTTTCCATTGTATGCACATAGTTATAAGTTTCTTAGGTTAGGATTAGATTAGAACCCCGAAGATGAAGAAAGCGTGAGGACGGTGGAGGTCGATGTCCATTACGACCATTATTATATAATATTCATTTTCCCGGCATATGTCTCAAGTTCCATTTGTTGTGTAAAACCCGACGAGTTGCGGGTTTTTTTTTTTTTTTTTTAAGTGTGTTCTCTTTTATACTTTTAGGATTGCATGATAGGTTTATTGCTTTCCTTGATTGTTTACTTGTTGTCTTGCAATTTCAATTTCATTGATTGTTTTCCTTTCTTGTTTTTTAAGAAATAGAATAGAATGAAAATGACCAACCATGCATGATCGCCTAGTTTAGGATTAATGATCCCGAAAATGTAAAAAGAAATGTATGGACATGTTAGGAAAACACAACATATTGTTTGGGTATTGAAAGGGCATTAATAGCAATATTAGCGTAACCCAAATCCCCAAACCTAGATATTTGGTTGTGTAGGAATCAAGGGAACATTCCCAACCCTCAATTGGGTTTTCTAGCCAACCCCCAAAATGAGGCTAATGGCGACTCCCGTCTATTTTTAGGTTGTCATAAGCAACTAGATCGCAAAAATAAACTCGTCGCGTGGGGTACGAGCTTGGGAGAGCTCGTAATCTTGTGAGGGAACTCTCGTGATCAAGTACCCCTAAACCCGACCTTTCCCTATTTTGATTCGAGAGCGACAAGATCGGGTCGTGACAGGATTTGTACCAAATCCAAAGTAAAGGGAGACTCAAGTGCTCTAGCTCTTATTTTTGAAATAGAACCAAAGGGAGTATAAGAAACTTTATCTGATAAAAGCTAGATCAAAATAATAATGCAAAAAGAACTAAAACGATTTAGAATTAATGATGTTTGGGAGTTAGTTCCAAAACCAAACGGAAAATATGTGATTGGAACAAAATGAGTATTTAGAAACAAGATGGATAAAAAAGGTAAAATAACAAGAGATAAAGTAAGGATTATTGCAAACGGTTACACGCAATAGGAAGTAATAGATTGTGATGAGACATATACACCTATAGTCAGGTTAGAAACTATAAGATTATTGCTAGCATATGCATGTTTCCATGATTTTAGGTTATTCCAAATGGATATCAAGAATGCATTCCTAAATGGGTTCATATAAGAAGAAGTCTATGTGGAACAATCACTAGGATTCGAAGATCCCAGAAAACTTGTCTACAAATTGAAGAAGGCTTTATACGGTCTGAAATAGGCACCTCGAGCTTGATATGAGAGACTGAGTAAGTTTCTGGTAAGCAATAGTTCCAAAAAATGAATGGTTGACACAACTTTGTTTATCAAAAGGGAAGAAAATGACTTTTTACTTGTTCAAATATATGTAGATGATATAATCTTTAGATCTTCTAATGAAAATTTGTGCAAGTTTTCAAAGTATATACAAGAAGAATTCAAAATGAGCATGATGGGTGAATTAACTTTCTTTCTGGGTATGCAAGTCAAACAATCAAAGAAAGATACCTTCATTTATCAAGAGAAATATGCTAGAGATATTATCAAGAAGTTTGGAATGGAAAACCGTAAGAAGATTGAGACTACCATGTCAAGTTCTTCCAAACTCGACAAGAATGAAAATGGAAAGAAAGTAGACCAAAAGATATACAAAAGCATAATTGGTTGTCTTCTCTACCTTACTGCTTCACGACTTTTATTCAGTGTGTGTATGTGTGCTAGATTCTAAGCTAATCCTAGAGAATCTCATCTTAGTGTTGTCAAACATATTATCAAATATATTGCAACGAATCCAAAATTAGGTATATGATATCCAAAATAATGAGACTTTACATTACTTGGATACTCAGATGTGATTTAGCTTATTATAAAGTTGGTAGGAAAAGTACTTTAGGAACATGCCAACTTTTGGGATAAATGTTAATGTCCTGGTTCTTAAAGAAGCGGAACACTGTGGTACTCTCAACGGTAGAAGCAGAATATGTTGCTCTTAAAAGTTGCTGTTCACAAATTCTTTAGATTAGGCAACAATTAAAGGACTTTGGAATAGAAGAACCCTGCACTGAAATCAGATGTGACAACACAAGTGCGATCAATCTCATCAAAAATCTTATTCTTCATTCAAGGGCAAAGCGTATTGAAATTCGCCATCATTTCTTAAGAGACCATGTACAAAATGGCAAAATCAATGTTCAATTCATTGATTTGAAGAATCAACTGGCAGATATCTTCACCAAGCCACTGGAGAAATGATCATTCAAGTTCATTAGTGAAAAACTGAATATTACTCTTACATTTGGTTAAAGTTTATGGACAAGCAAATTCATCAGTTCAACGTATGGTAGAAACATCCTTCTGAAAGCCCTTCCAAACTGAGATAGTTATATTTCAAATTTTGATGCGTAAATTTATTTCCTTCTTGAACAGGTATGATTATTCTCAAATTATTACTTGCCTTTGGAAGTTGTTATATCTCTGCCGTTTTTTTGGAATTAATATTTCAAAAATTATTGACGATTACTTTTTTTATTTTTTTTTTTAAAAAGGGAAGTTTTTCTTTGGTGCTTTCAGGTGGCCTGGTTTATTTTCTTTAAATAAAGTCTTCGATTCTTTTTCACTCAATCACTCTTGAACGTGTCATCAAAATCTTCCAAGTCCATTTCGACGTCTTATCAAAGGAAATTCTCTTGCATTACTAGTCGCAAGCCTCAATTTATGCCTAATGATCCGACACACTTTGATCTCACCAGAGATGAATCACCTCAAAGCACGAATCGACCATCCATGGAGGAAGAGGTTACTTAGGAAGCGACCCCTCTTTCCATAAGAAAGCCCAGTGTACATTTCGAACATTATGAATTTCTAAAAAAGGGAGGAAGTCCCATGGATTTCATTATTCTTGAAAGAAAATGGCTATGGAAATGAAACTTTGTTCTTGAGAGGCATGGAAAACTTAGGGCTAGTAGAGGCTAGGAAAAGCGAAAAGTAATTTTGAAACTTTCCTGTTGATCCTCGTTTTGGTACAAAGGGTTAGACTAGGAGTAAAAGGGAAGATGATGATGAGAGGGTGTTCAAAAGCTTCCAACCCAAAATGGGTGTTGCTACGAAAATCGCTGGAACAAAAGGGAAATTGTTTCGGTTGGAGGAACATAAGAAGGTCTACGCACAGATGCTAAATAGAGAGGTCATCAACCCTCGAACGCTAGATTTTGATTTTCTGGATTCCATCAAGGTGAATTTGCGAGAGAAATTTGCCATGCTTCAAATGAAAATGTTCTATGTAGAGTCATCTGATGTTTATTCTGAATTGATTGTTTATTTCTATTCCAACATATCTGTTCTAGGCCTTACTCATATTCAATTTATTATGAGTGATAAAGTTTTTAATGTTGATATTAATTTGTTGGCCGATATTCTTGGAATAGAAAGAAGTGGATTTTTGCCCATTAATGTATCCAACGAAGAGGTTACCAAGTTTTTGGTGAACGACAGAATTCCTAGGGGAAGCATTACTTACTCTAGAATATCTACTTATAATATTTTACTCCACAATATCGTCATCAATTGCATCAAACTCAAAACTGCTTCCAAAACTGATGTCTCCAGATTTGAGGCAAATATGATGTGGACCATTTGCAATGGAGTTGCTTTTTCACTCCTCACACAATTCTATTGCACATGTACAGAACTGTCATTAAGGGAAAGGGACAACTTTCGCATATAGCTTTGGTAACCAGACTTTTCCGATACTTTTAGATTCAACTGCCATCCAATTTTTGCTCCAAAACCATTCTTTCCATGCAAATTGAACTTAAAATGATCTCAAAAATGAGATTACAAGATCTCTCCAGAGCCTTCAAACTTTTGAAGAAGGAATCTACTAGCAAAGTTAAGATAGAATCTATGGCTGTGAAGAAGCGCAAGGGAAAAACATTGTCTCGTGCACTCCAAAAAGAAAAAGACATGTTCTTCTTCTACAAGATGAAGAAGAGAAAGATGAAGACGGGATTGTCTCTCATATTGTGGCAATCATAATGCGAGATTCTCTTGGTGGCATAGCTGATTTTGAAGAAGAGGAAGAGGATGATAGCAAAAAAGAACTTGAAGAAGAAAGTGAATAAGAGCAAACTGGAGTGAAAGAGAATAAGGAGGATCACTCGTATGATGAATAAGGAGATGCGAATCTAAACAAGGGATAGCATCATTCTGACAAGGAATGAGAAGATACAAGGGCAATTATTGCAGGAGATGCTGGAGAGAAGACCAAGGGAACTGGTCAACCAACCAGTGCTAGAAGAGAAGGAGTGCAAGAAGGAGAATGAGTTTTTCCTCAAACTGAAGGTACTGTGACAAGGGGGGTAAGTGAAAAAAAAAAAAATCCTCTTACTAACTAGCTTATAGAACCAACTACAAGTGATGGAATCAACTGATCTCCTCCAGATGCTGAAGATATTTATGCATCTCATTTCCCTGAAGAATCTTCTAGGGGTAAGGACAAAGACGCTAATGTTCAGGGGGAGCACCAAATTTCACATGTTCAGGTCGATGTTCCTTCACTTTTGGATACTTCACCAGTACATTTTGCAAAAGTTAGTGCCCAAACTGAATCAGACTCAAACTATCATTGGATAGTGCAACTCCTTTTGGAGATTAAGGCGCAGTAATATGGGATGGAGGTTGAAACCCAGAAGTTGCATGCTGCTCTCGGTACTATCTCAGAATCTTTCATTGGAAAGGTACAATCTCTTGATGATAAGGTTCAGAACATAAATCAACAGGCAACTCAAAATTTAGCAAAGGTTGAGACTAGCTTCCATCAGTGCCTGATTAAGCTTGAGGAGACCGTGCAGACTTTGGAGGATTTCCGACTTGTTCGTGTTCCTAAGCAACCCTGATCATTTTCGAAACCAACTTTTTTTCTTTTTCTTTATGCTTGTTTATTTTTCTCATTTTTGCTGTTGACAAAAAGGGGGAGAGTTTTGCATATTTGAAGCTTTGACTGGTGCATGTTTGAGTTTTTCTATGCTTGTGTGAATGGTGTTCTTTTTATGCAAACTATTGGTTGGTGTGTTTAATGTGTGCAAACTATGTGTATTTTATGCAAACTTTTATTGTGATTATTGTCCGTTATCTCTATCAATTATCATGTGCTATTAAGTGTTGTTTTGCATGATAACTTTCATATTATACTTAAATCTGCGTGAAAATTTTGTCACCATTAAAAATGGTGAGATTGTTGAGAAAACTCTCACAAAGTTTTGAAGTTGACAAAACTTTCTTATTCTTATTCTTATTCTAAAGAATATTAGACTTATTCGCAGACTCTTATCAAAGTCTATTCATTTCAGAAGTTTTTACCACTCTGACGCAATCTAGACTAAAAACAAGTCTAGAATGAAAATATAATCAGACTCAGATTTATTGATTTTACAACAAGGATTCAATATGAATATAATAGGGATTTATTCTTTAATATCTGGCTCTCTGTCAAAGAATTTCACTTACCCTTTATAAATGCATTAATGGAATCAATCACAAATTGATGAAATCAATCTTGAAGACAAGTTTCTTTTTGGGAAGCATCTACTTATGAAAATATAGATTCTGATTGTATAAGTGACCAAAATCAACGGATTTTCATCTTAATCTTCAAACGGCTACAAGATTTCCTTAATCAATTCTGTCCAACGGGTTGATTGGAAGAAACTTCTTTGGAAAATGCCAACGGCTAGTGAGGCGTGGAGAAGTATTTAAGGAGGTCATTTAGTCTATTTGAGATAGTGTGTGAAAATTGAAAGTCCAAGTTTGAAGCATTTCCAACCACTTATTCTTCAACAACAACTCTTACAAATTATATTCAAGAGAGAAAATCACAAGAAGAGTGACTTAATGAGAGAAAAGAAATCTTCTACTGAGTATTTGCTCTCGAAATATTGTACTTTTATGCTGATACTATAGTGAATTCCAGCCAGAAAACTGCCAACGTGGGAGAGTGGACGTAAGCTTAATATAAGCCGAACCGCTATAAATCTCGTGTGCAATTTTTTTTTCTTGTAACTCTTCTCAATTTTATCCTATTGCACCTTTTTTAAGTATCGCAAAAATCTATTCCATCACTTATTTGATTCTGAATTTTCACCAGAAGTCTGATGGCTCATTTATCAGACTTTGATCTTTATTCGAACTTTGCTTGTAACTTATTTTATTCTATATTTATTTGTCAAGATTTATTTTAAACACCTATTCACCTACCTTTAGGTGTTCGTACTAGCATTATCAATAACAAAATCTAGTCTGCAACAATTTAGCATGGCCTTGTATATGTTTCCCCATGATAGGAGAAAACAAAGGAAAAGGGGTGATCCATGCAAAGTAAAAAGTAAACCGCAAGGACTGCAGGCCTCACCTGAACAAATTTTCCGAAATCACGTCCTAGTGGAGATCCATGGTAAAGAGCGAGAGTTGCACCAGCTAGAAAGCAAGAGTAGAGTGCAATCGGGCCCATGACCCACCCTAAGTTTGTAGGCCAGCAGAACACATCTCCAGCCCGAATATCTATATGAGCCCACGAATCAGCACCGCATCGGATAGGCGAGAGTTGAGTCCAGGGTATCGCTTTTGGTTCTCCTAATTATTCGCAAGAAGGAATTACATCTCAGAATTCTCAAAGTTAGTTGTAAACAAGGCGCTATCTTCAACTCACTACCTGTAGTTCCGGAAGAAAAGAGAATATTTGTCACAGAGTCGGCGGTTTGGTAAAAGGCTGGGTAATAATGCCTTCTGCAGAAAAGTAACAGAAATCACACTTCTGTGTGTCACATCTTGTCAACCGACACAAGTTCATGTTCATGACTACTCAGAGGACTTTCGAAATAGGGATGATGTTTTTTAAAAACTTCAAGGATAGCTAACAATAGGTTTTCTTGTCGCCCTGCATACTCTTTTTGTGGAAATACTGGGCAATGCAAATGCTGGTGATACCTTGGAACATGATCCACTTGGGAAAGAAAAGCTTTCCATGACATGTCTTGCTCTCTCAACTTCACGCCCACGCCATCTCCAGCCACAGGAAGCACGATGGCTTTCACTGGATTAGCTTCCACGACTCGACTGCAAGGGCGGAGAAGAACACCCGCCGTTAGCTCGGTAGCAGAACATCCACCTTCTAGCACTCTCTAGGGGACTTGAACAGTAAAGTACGGGTAAATTTACACAAGATGAGCAATTAATGTCAGAGTAAAGCCAAATATGACAAGTGAGATGATATGGCAGCTAAAACTCGTAAGGGAAAATATGGAACGAGACTGTCAGACAAGCTTGATACGTTTCTTCTCCATTTTCATCTTTTTTATCCAATGGGTTCATTATCAAGAGAAAAGTCGCTACAAAGAAGAAATGAAGTGACCGATTTACCTATACAATGGAAACTTCCGGCCTCCTCTTTGTATAAAATCCTGAAACAGTTGAAGGACATGTAGTATTGCAATTAATTCATAGAAGAAGCATGAAATTCGTGCGAGCTGGAATTTTATGTGAAGCCTGCTTAAACAATGCAGAAAAAACTTGAACCAGCTACCACTTGAAGGAAATAAAACTTATAAGGCATACATTGACAAGTGAAAGCAAGCTTTTGGCTTAAAGACTAATAAAGCGATAGGGTCACATATATATACCAACAGAATATTAAAGAGATTCCCACGGTTAAGTCATGCAATTCTGTAATGAAATCTCCTATATAAATATCAATAGGTGTAACTTCGTTATATGCTGTAACTACTTCCCTCTGCTTCAGCTCTTGTTAAAGTTGACACATCAGAACTCAGAAGTTCCAAGCAAAGTTACAGCATTTAGAGGTCACCTGAGTAAATATTCCTTTTGCCTTGGAAATGTGCAGACGGCTTGCAATTTCCCTGGGTGCGAAACTGTCAGCTATTGATACAACAACAGATCCTCCGAGTACTATTGCCAAATATATGATAACAGCATGGATCGTCATTGGCATGTCGATTGCAATCGCGTCTCCCTTTGAGAATGTCGCGTCCAGAGCATTTGCCACCAACCTGCTTGTATTTCTATTTCTGTTAGGAACAGCGAAGTGAAAATGGACCGGCAAGTTTTACTAGTTTAAAAAGAGCAATAGTTCAACGGAGGTCAATGGCGCGAGGATAGTGGAGGCAATCTACTTGATTGGAAAAGGCTTCGAATCTGTTAATGTGGTTATTGCAGTCTCGTCATTGTTAAGCACAATGCTAAAAAAAGAACAGGAAAATGATTTGAAAAGTAAGGAGAGACCAATGGAGCTGGCATTTTTTGAAGATTTGAAACTACGTCACATTTCACATTGATTATGAATACAGCTCCAAATAGGCACACAAAATTTGAAGATGCACCTCCAAGTGCTGAGCAAATTCATTTTACCAAAGTTCTCGGACAATGAAAGTACATCATCGAGGCTGTGTGAGCACTCGCATGAGTTTGATTGTCTGGGTAGAAGTGCAGTGTGCTTCAACAATTAGCATTTTGGGACAGGCATTGATTCCAAAACCATGATTTGATTTCATCGTCTGAGAACTTAGGTAAAAGGTAAGCGTGGCTTTTTGCAAACATTGACCTCTCGCAGGAGCAAAATTACGCTAGCATCAGAGGAAGAAGAGCATACATTACTTGTTCTCGAAGCTCCTTTAGTGTCATACGGTTAACATTCATGTGATCATAGCCTTCATCTCTCCAGACTAAGGCTATGCTGTCATCCCCTCTCCTCTGTTGCTGTGAGGGCAATAAACAGCATTCAGCTATGTTGAATACTGCCCCCGGAAGCCACGTACCCCGGGGCTTTGATTTGTCGCTGGTGTCGAGAATGCAGCTCGGGGGACGACGAAATGAAAGCGAGAGTTCATTAAGAACTATCGACCAGTAGACCTGGAATCCATTAAAAGAATCCGATAAACTAGGAGCGTAGTAAGTACTTAGGAACTATGGAAATTTCTTAGCGGAGAACAAATTGAGTGGGCTCTTTCCAACTATGTAGCACTGACACGGATATGCGACACGTGACACGACACGACACGACACGACACGATATACCGACTCATCATTCCTAAAAAAATAAGAAATTCCGACACGTTATATATATTAAATAAATATTTTTATTTTTAATTAATTTGATTCAAATTCATAATTAAATAAATAAGAAAAAAAGAGCACACAATGAACTTACACAAATAATATTAATAAATCTATTCATAGGAAATTTGAAAGACATAATTATAATTAATGTGTATTTATATTTGGGGACATATTTGTAACTCTAACAAAAATTATTGATTAAAATAATGACTAACAAAAAATTAAAATTAACTTATTTAAATAAATTTATAATCTTTTACGATGACCAAATTTTTTTATTATAATTCAATATTCAACACTTTTATTTTCCGAAACCACTTTATAACTTTTCTTATTTATTTTTCTGATTAAAAAAGGCCCCTGTGGTCTACTCCAACCCTCACCCCCACATTTATTTCACTCTCTTTCCATCATTCCTTCCCCCTCCCCCCGTGGTGCCGCGTCACTTCTTTCTTGAAAATTGAACACCCACGCTCCCCTCTCTCCAAAAAGAAGAAATCACGGCAATGTCCTATCAAAATCTTATTTTTAATTTTTTGAGTTTCCCCCATCAAAAACCCTAGCGCTCGCCTTCTCCTCATCCTCACACGACCCTTCTCATCTCAATCTCTTCTCTCAATCACTGGCCACCTCGCCTCCAGTCTTTCCTCCTTCACAAGCCCAACCTCACCGCCGGCCCTCCATCTCAGTTGCAGTCCTCTCTCTGGGTTGCCTTGGTCTCTACTCTTCCTCTAGCCCTCTCTCACCATCGTGGCCTCGCCATTGCTCCCTCCCTTGCCATTGTTTTCTTCAAGGATCCTCTCTCTTAGATAGGTGTGTCAAAACGTATCAAGAAGAGTTGATCATATGTCAGAAAATCCCACGCGTGTTGACTGCGTGTCCAAACATGTCGGACACGTTGACACATGTCAGACATGACACAGAGGCTCCGGCAACGTGTCCGTGCTTCATAGCTTTCCAGTATACAAAACCGACTTACATCAGGATGCTCCACGGAGAATTTCTGAAAAAGGCTAAAGCTCGTTATGGGATCCTTGTATGATGACCCCAAAAGCTTTCTGCCATGCGATTCCATGAGGCGTCCCAAGTTTGTTTCTTTTGATTGGGACCTGTCAATAAAGGAATACTGCATCGGTTTAGATTTGAACACAAAATGATTAAATTCACAGACAATTCCGAGAGCCACACATGAAAGCTTTGCAGAAAAATATTCGCCACAACCTCAGCCAATCATACATATTTAAAGTCTGCAAATGGCACGAGTAAGTCATCTGGAAGGAATTGAACGAAGAAATGCATCAATCCTGATTCACAACTAGCAACATTCATTGATTTCCCCTAGACAGAAATGCTATAAATTAGGGCCATTCGCATCGCTTCCCCTCGCTATGTGCAAAATACCGACCATCGCCTTTTTCACCGTAGTTCGATGAATTCACAATTGCCGACCAGACCAACAACTGCCCACGTAAACTCGGTGTCCCTTTTCCTTTATGGACATTCTCTCTTACCACCTTAGAGGGTGTCCAGGCTCATTCTACTTCTATCAACCAAGTAACCGCCATTCCAAGAAAAAGCGCGAAGCACCATCAAAAGCACATTTTCAGAGACTTCCTTTCGACATCGATCCTACATCGTCCATGCAAAGAACACAACAAAGACAAAAAGAACAAAAAAAAATCCACAAAATGGCCAACGGAATGATAAGAAACAGAGAACGGCGAAATGAGCTGCAAGAGAAGGCTCCTTACAGAGAAGGGAACCAGTAGAGAGGAGGGCCCCGAGCGGAGGCGTCCCAACCGGAGTACACCGAGTAGTACACCAGCTGATGCACCCGGTGGGGGTGCGACGGCTTTAACGCCCCGGTGCTCGCCAGCTCTCTCCACACCTCCCTCAGGTCGAGCTCGAGCCCTAGCGACGGCATCCCGGACTGCCGGGCTCGGGCCACCGACTCCTGGAGCATCCGCTCGAGCTCGGCGGCGGCTTCCCAGGACAGACCCGCCTCCACCAGGTCATCCACGCCCACCTCGCCGATGCTCTTGGGATTGCCCATCTCCCTCTCGCTCTCTCTGGGCAACGAGCGTCAGTCGCTTGACACTTCATTAGAAGGCGTCATTGGAGTAGTAGGTGAGGGAAGTGAGCTCATGATGGACCACGTGATTTGTCTTCGTTTAAGTCAACAATTTCTTCAGGTGTCGTCTCATTCGTATGAAATTTAGTTCCGTGTGATGTGAGAGTCAAGGTTGTCAACTACCACCTACATAGCACCGACATGAATACGCAACACGACACGATACGACATACCGATATTATTTATCAAAAAATAAAGAATTTTAACATGTTTCGACACGTTATATATTTAATGAATATTTTTATTTTTAATTAATTTGATTCAAATTCATAATTAAATAAATAATAATAAAAAGAGAATACAATGAACTTACACTGATAATATCAATAAATCTATTTATAGAAAATTCGAAAGACATATTCATAGTTAATGCGTATTTATGTTTGAGAACATATTTCTAACTCTAACAAAAATTATTAATAAAACTAATGACTAACAAAAAATTAGAATTAACTTATTTAGATAAATCTATAATATTTTACAATGACCAAAAAAACCGTGGTCCACCCCAACCCTCACCCTCACATTTATATCACTCTCTTTCTATCATTTCCTCACCCCACTTCTTAGCCTCCCTTATTTATTTTTCTAATAAAAAAATAAAAATCCTTAAGGTCCACACCAAGGTCCACCCACCCCCCAACTGCGTCACTTCCCCTCTCTCCAGAAAGAGGAAATGATGGCAATGTCCCATCAAAATCTTATTTTTAATTTTTTGAGTTTCCTCCTCTCAAAAACCCTAGCCTGGCCTTCTCCTCCTCCTCGCATGACCCTCCTCCTCTCAATCTCTTCTCTCTCCGTTGCCTCATCATAATCGCTCGCCACCTCGCCTCTGGCCCTTCCTCATTTGCAGTCGCAGCCTCGCTGCCCGCCCTCCATCGCAATCGCGATCCTCTCTTTGGGTTGCCTTGGTCTCTGCTCTTACTCTAACCCTCTCTCACTATTGCAGCCTCGCCATCGCCTCCACTCCCTTGCCGTTGATTTCTTCAACGATCCTCTCTCCCAAACATGTGTGTTGGAATATGTCGAGAAGAGTTGACCACTTATCGAAAAATCCTACACATGTTGACTGCGTGTCCGAGCGTATCGAACACAACATAGAGGCTCCGGCAACATGTCCATACTTCATAGACTACCAGGAGGCAGAGGTAGTTAGTTGGTTAGGACATGTTATATGGAGAACGTCGGGTGGGGATTGTAAGAATTATTGTGGCCCACGTAATATGATTTATTATATGGTTTAATAATTGTTGAAATGCTATAAAAATAATATAAATAAATATTGGTTATGAGAAGTTGCAACTCCAATAAAATGAAATTTTATAATCCTCAAGGGAAGTTACTACTTTTCCGAAGATGTGTGACTTTTATGAAAGTTAAAAGGCGTTTTGATAGAAGGCACCTATTGATAGAACGTATAAATAGAATTTGGTCCTCTCTCCACCCATATGAACAACAATAACTAAAAAGAAGTTGGTATTCTCTCCTTCATCGATAGAATACATTAAAGAATAGTGGGTTAAACGAGAGAAATTTGATTTCTTCATTTGGTTCGAGTTCTTCAGTTTTCCACAACGATTACCATCAAGAATAACGCTATGAATAAAGGTACGTCTTCATTTATTTGTGAAAATCATAAAGAACAAATATCACTGTTTTCTTTTAAATTTCCGCATCAAAGAATTATATATATTATCTAACAGGGATTTCTGGGATTGCCTTGTCGTTAACCCTTAAACACCAACCCAAGCACAGCAGCTTTCTTTATAATTCGGAAAGAAACGTGTTACCATTCCCATCCAGACCAAAATAGCCCTTGGACATCGCCATGTTGGTTAATTATGTCAATTTGTAATTTTGAGTGAAGTGCGACTGCAATGTAAGCTTTCGGCAACATGTGTAAGTGGAATGATACCTACTTCGTGGCTAGAACCCAAAGGGGTAGGTGGAATGATACCTACTTCGTGGCTAGAACCCACCTACTTCGTGGCTAGAACCCAAAGGGGTAGGTGGAATGATACCTACTTCGTGGCTAGAACCCAAAGGGGGTAGGGACCTTTTCGAATGGCAGCTTTAGCTAAACCTCACCTCAAATGTTTTGATCTCCTTACGTCTGTTGAGAGGACAATGTCATAAAAAGAACGAAGGCAAACTAGAAGAGCACTCTTTAGAACTATTATTATATTTAACAGCTTTTACTATCGAATTTTAAGTTTTCTATTACCGCCAACCAAACATGTTTATTTTCCAGTTGGACATGTCGATAAGCAAAACAAAACTCTAGATGCGAAGATCTCCATCGCAAAAATGTCCTGAGAATAGATTAGAATGATAAGTAGTTTGATCAAGGTCTGTATCGGACAACAATAAACTTTTGCAGTTCATGTGCTATAGCCAGTTCGCTTGGACTGCCCATATGGTTCATCAACCGAAGCACATCCTCCCGATCATATTCAATAACATTCGACTGTCCCACCTCCTACATGTCCTAGATCCATTATGGTCATAATTCCTAGGTCTGAAACAGTTTATTTTCTCATCAAGAAACGCCCATATATTTTACATAGTAGACAGTGACATCCCGATGCATGTCAATTAAGTTCACTATTTCCACAATAACAGAGACACTTGAGAGCTGAATCCACCAACAATCAACAAAATTAAGTTCATCATGCAATCTCCATCAGATTGCGACATGAAAAAGATGTCCCACAATATTTAACGCCAACAGCAAAGGAGTCTACATACATAATGACAACAAACCACAAAGGTGCAACAGAGAGATTGTGACATCTTGAATTTTCAAATTTTGTTTTCGATTAAATAAATCGAGCCTTTCATCGACGTGCCGATAGGGCTATTCTCTGAGTTGATCACTCAAGAGATAACTTGACTATCAGAGGAAATAATTAAGGAATCTAGATGCAATAGACTTGAAAATTCAACCAGGAATCGATTGCTTGACCATATTGATCTGCAACGGTCATTACAGCACTGTCAGAAATCGATCAGAGATCGGAGATAGGTCGATTTGACTGAGATATGTGATTAGAGTTTGGGTGATTCCACCTGATTGCAAAATACCCGTCGATCAGCACTAGACCGATTTTTCTATTGTTTTAGTACCCAATGCCCGTAATTGAAACCTCGAGATTTTCACGACAATTGAGAGTCGCCAATGTGTCGAAGATGTACTATGTGACTCGAGATAAATCGATTGCAAGTCAATTGCACTAAAAATTCCTAAAAGTTACCCGGTAAACTAGGTCACTCTAAAAGCACGTCAGATCGAAAATAATCGCAACTTTGAACCTGATTTCAGAAATCGAAAGTCCTGTGGTGTCACGAGCTATTTTAGAGACGTCGATTCATTCTCCGAAGAATTTTCAGAGATTCCAAGGTTTTTACGGAAAATGGATTTGTACGTTGCGGAAAATTAACGGAAATTTGGATTGGCCAAATTGAAGAGATTTTCAACTTGCAAACCGAGCTATATGACAAAGGGGACTTGTAAAAATTATGTGGGCTTTTTCTACATCAAATTTGGACATCAAATTGAAGAATTTGGGTGGAAATTGAAGCTTTATTGAGAAAATTCGGAATTAGAAAAAGGGCAGCATTTGTGTGCATCAAAATGAGTTTAATTGTGAAGATTATTGTAAGAAAGTATTGTGAGATCAAGGGATAAGATTGAGCACTATTTGGGGACCAAGCAATTAAGTTTTTGGATAGGTTTATGGAATTTTCTCTCTCTCCCCCGAAGCTTCAGTCACACGCCTCACTTGCCTCCTCCTCCTTCGCATCTTTGGGCACATCTCTCTTTCCTTCAGTCAAAGCACCCCGCACCCCACGTACGAAGCAGCTTCTGCTCTTGCCTTTCCTTCATCCTTTTGTCTTCAATTGAAGTCTGCAATTCCCCACATTGTTCTCCACGATTTCCCCTCCATCTTGCTGCCACGCCATCCACCGGTCAACTCTTCTCTTCAGCAAGGCCATTGTTGACCGAAGAAGCCCAGAGCTCCACCGAAGACCTAGGCCCACGCGTCTTCAATTTTGCCGAGCTACCACCATCTGAAGAAGCCCCCACCAGCTTCTCCACCGAAACAGTTTCGGTCTTGCCGCGCTGCCATCTCCAAAGCCCACCGAAGTCAGCCGAGTTCCTGCTTTCTTGACCCTACTGCCGTGTGTCTTCATCGAGCAAACGGCCAGTTCGCTCGCGCCAGCAACGTCCCAGCTGCCACCTCTCATGTCCGTGTGGTCTTCCCCAGCAGCAGCTCTTACTGCTTCCTTCGTCCGCATCTTCAGCCCTTCATCACCGAAGCCAGCAGTCCAGCGAACTCCCCTCCTTTGCTGCTTCTCTCGCCTGGCCCGGCTTGCACGCCAGCCCACAGCCCAGCCTCGTGAACTTCAGACTTGAAGCCCAGCAAAATTAGTCCAGCAGGCCCATTCTGTTCAGTCCATCAACAGCTCACTTCAATTTCAGTCCAGCAACTTCAACCCGTTGAGTTCAGCGAAGCACGTGATTTTGAGGCCTAAGCCCGTGAAGTCAGCCCGCTTCAGGCCGGTCCAATTCAAAAGCAAATCTCAGATTTGACTGAGATTTGCTGGGCCTGTTTTAGGCCCGGCCCGAGTGTCCGACAATGCCGCTTAAAATTCGGATTTCGGCCACCGTCGCGCCGTCGTTGCGATGAACCGGTTTCCGCAATTAACCGGTGATTTTATGCACTAAACCCTTCTTAGTAGGCTAATGACGTCTAAGGGGTGTTTAAATTTATTTAATTAGGAATTAGGTGGTTAGTTAGATTAAATTAGAAATTTAAATATTTAATCGAGCATGTTAGGTGGTTAGCATGGTTTAGTTAAGGCCTAAATAAATTATACTATTTATCTAGACGGGTTTGGGAATTTTCCGAGTCCGGATTGGTTATTAATTTAATAATTCTAGCCTAGGTTAGTATTTTTAGGATTTAGATTGATTGATTTAATTAATTTCAGTAATTATTTAGTTATTAAATATTTTCCGGAAATTAGGCTGGGATAGTCAGTGACCGGAATTTCATGCTGATTGCAATGGTATGGTTAATTTCTACAATTGGATGTTAAATTGCGCAAATTGAGCGCTGATTGGATTTTTGGTATTTAATTCCAAAAATTGTGAATTTTCAAAATCTATTCAGAAAATCCCAGGTGTTGGATTTTGACACCGAAAATAGTTTATAGTACTATATGAAATAGTGGGATTTCAAAAATGAAGAATATCAATTTTTCTAGGTCAAGTTGACCGTGTACCCACACACGAGTAATTTTATGCGAATTTCTAATACGAAGAAAAATGTTAGGCTCATCATTTTAATTGAAGCATTTGAGTGCAATGCACGGTGCCCTAGGCCATATTTGAGTGATCATGTGATGGTTAAGATAAATCGTCCCGAACTGTTAAGTTGGACATTATCCCTATTCGGGATACCCCCGGACAATGGAAAGCCGGTCACAGTAGATTTTGGACCCTATGCTCCTTCGGGAAAGCCGTCTGATAAAGAGACGTGTCGTGCTCAATGGGGTGAGATGATGCCTGGCAATGCCAGAAGACCACCAAACAAAGAGTAGGCCGTGCTATATGCCGAGATCAAAACTAGGAACGCATGATTAATTGAGTGTGGCATTCTAGTTGTTGGAGCTTATTTTTTGCTAATGTTTTCATGTTGTCTGAGTTATAAATTGTATTGACTTGCAAGATGGATCTGAGACGAGGTAAGTCTCCTTGATAGTGTGATTATGTGATTAGGACGCTCTTGGGCGTATTTTCCTCTTAATCGAGGTTTAGCGTGCTAACTCGCCGAGATTATATCTCACCCCATCGTGGGCTTAAATTTTTAGGGTCGTCGAGTGGAAGACCTGGAGCTGAGAGGAGGTGATCGGAAGTGTAGGTCAGTTAGAACCGCTTCTTTTTGGAAGGCTAGTCTTTTGAAGTCTTTTGGCTATAGACTTTTGTGTATGACTCAGTGTGATATAAAAACATGTTTATTTGTGAATCTATTTTCCTGCTTTTCTATCTCGAGATGATTATTGTCAGGAGATTTATAATCCGCTTCCGCATGTGCAATAAAACAAATAAAAAGTCGACGACTAATCCTTAGGAAGTCGCAAATTTTATCGACCAGAGAGAGATGGGCATGTGCTCAGGGTTCGGGGCGTGACAGAGATTATCAAACTCAGAAACAAAATATGAAAGAAAGTCTGGAATCCTATCGGCTGGTTACTGACTAGGAGTCCCATCTCCATTTGGCTCCCTCGCATAGTCTTCAAGAGGAGGGCTTCGGCTTCGGCTCCTGCTTTTGCCTCGGGTCGGACTTTCACTGCGGCTTCGGGAACCATTGATAGGCGGGGATCGTGAGTATGACCTCTCCTGACTGGGACGTGGGGAGTATGACTTCTCTTGGCCATGCCTTTTCTCTTGACGTGAAGCATATCTGACCCCAAAAAAATGCATCACATCATACAACAAAAACACACAAAAGCTTTGGAACTCGATAATATCACTGCATAAACCAAAATTTTAGAATTTTACAGAGAGATGTATCAACTAAAATCTCTAGCCACTGGACGCAACTGGACAGATAATGAGATTCCCCAAAAAACAATGATTACAACATACCAAGAACAAATTTCTTGCACAAGTTCAAAACCTCACCAAATGCTGATAAAATGTATACCATCACATATCGACTCAAAGTCATCAGGAGTTACTATATCACAGCACACAACTTATGCCAAAATAGTTCGCACACATGTTGAATGATCCAACATAGCCTAAGTACCAGAAAAAAATAATAAATTGCCATAGACCACATCTTGATGAGAACAAGACCATAATCACTACATCCGGCTCAAGTCTACTGAGGTAATGATCTTTATAGGGAAGGTCCCATAGAAAAATAGCTTTACAACAGGATGAAAGAGTTACAGACAAGCCCAGAGAGCATTAGCCATTGCATGCCTTCTTATTTATTTTCGCTATTCAACAATCAATATGGTTTTGTTTTTCCCCCTTCCCTAAATCAACTGAGGAAGGAAATAGAACCTACATCAAGAAACAAGAAAGCAAAACAAGTCACATACCTTGAGTACCTTCTTTTCGCAGAGGGGAGTAATAATCACGACTACGGGACCAAGATCTTGCATGGCTAGGAGGTGGAGACCAGGAATATCCCACCGGAGACCGTCTTCGATCACTTCTGCCTCTGCTGCATAGAACTAGGAGAATCAAATCCAATTTTTTTTTTCAAAGAAAAAGTAATGCACACTTTTTCTTAAAAATAAAATTTTAAAAAAAAAACACCAAGACTAGACTCCAGTAGGTTCCTGTATTTAATTTATCAATTATTAACTCCAAGCAGATGCGAACAGTGTTCTGCCAAACCTGATTCTCTTCCACCTCATCCTATAACTTATTAACACAGGGATACAACCATTCATTCGTGACGATTGTGACGGCTTGAATCTTCAGAATTTATTTTCAATTAAATAAATCAAGTATTTCATTGACGCGTCGATAGTGTTATTCTCTGAGCTGATTACTCACAAGATAATTAGACTATCTGGGGAAATAATTAAGAAATCTAAATGCAATAAACTTGAGAAATTCGACCAAGAATCGATTGCTCGACTGTGTTGATCTACAAGGGCCATTACGATAACGTCAAAAATCGATCAGAGACTGAAGATAGGTCGATTCGATTGAAATATGTGATTAGTGCGTATGTGATTCCACCTAATTGCAAAATTCTCATCAAATGGCACTAGACCGATTTTTCTATCATTTTTGTATCTGGTATCAGTAATTGAATCCTTGAGATTTTCACGACAATCGAGAGTCGTCAATGTGTCAGAGATAAACTTTGTGACTCAAGATAAATCGATCATAAGTCAATTACACCAAAAATTCCCAAAAGTTACCCAATAGACTAAGTCACGCTAAAAGTGTGCTGGATTGAAAATAACTGCGAATTTGAACCCGATTTCAAAAATTGAAAGTTCTATGGTGTCACGAGCTATTTTAGGAATGTTGACTCATCCTCCGAAATTTTTTCAGAGATTTCGAGATTTTTACGAAAAATCAATTCAGACGTTGCGGAAAATCAGAGGAAATTCAGGTGGGCTAAATTGATGGAAATTGAGACTTCTAAATCAAGCCTTTGAGTGTCAGTAACTTATAAAAAATTGTTTGGAATTTTTCTTCATCGAAATCGGACCTCAATTTGGGAAATTGAGTAAGGAAATTGAATTTAATAAAGTGAAATTCGAAACTGGACATGAAGCTGAAAAATTGGGACTTCAATTGGGTTTATTTATGGAAAATCTATTCAAGAAAGAAAGGTGGGGACAAGCAAATAAGGCAATGGCTAAGGATTGAGGATTGGCCCCTCCTTGGCTTCCTTTGCACGGTTCTTTCCTCTCCATGCGTCACTCTCCTCAACCCCTCTCCGTTTACGTTTGTTTTCATTCTCCTTGTCCGCTTGCTTCGGTTCACTTTTTCCTTTGTATTTTCATCCACGAAACAACGCACACACTCCACCCATCCAACTGCCTCGAATACCCCTCCTCTTTTCTGTTCACGTTTGGTCTTCGCTTTCATTTTGTTTACCTCACAGCAACCGAAGCTGCTACCCTTTTAAATCATCGCCAGTGAAGCCTCCACGTGTGTCCGTGTCTTCTCTCCTTCGCCCGCACAAATCCAGTCAACCGAAGCTGCTTCTCGTCCCCTAGCTCAGCCACGAATTCTGCAGCTCAACCCACCGAACAGCTTGGCTTCTTCGCCGTCCCTCACATCATCCTCCAGTTGCCAGCGATTCTGTCCCACCGAAGCCCATCTCTGCCACATTCCAATCAAACGAAGCAGCGTTGGAGACACCGAAGTTGACCCGTCTCGCTTCTCCGTCTTCGCGTGGGCTTCTTCAGCAACTTCCAGCGCTTCTTTGGCCTAGTTCAGGCCATTTCAAGCCCACATTTGGCCAAAATCGGCCCAGCTTTCAACAGCAGTCCACGCAAGTCTTGTGGCCTAATAGCTGCGTTTGTCTTTAGTCCATCAAGCCCAGCGAATTTCAGTTTAGTTGAGCCCAAAAGTCCAGCAGTTCAGTCCAACTTTAAAGCCCAGCAAGTTGTCTTTTTCAGCAGTCCAAGCCCACGAGGTCAGCCCGCTTCAAGCCCAGCTCGTTTCAATAACAAATCTCAATTTGGGCTGAGATTTGTTGGGCTCGTTTTAGGCCCAGCCCGAGTATCCGTCGACGCCGCCAAAAATTTGGATTTCAGCCGCCGTCGCACCGTCATCACAGTGAATCAATTTCCGCAATTAACCGGTGAGTTTATACTCTAACATCTTCTTAGTAGGCTAATGACGTTTAAGGGGTGTTTAGTTTATTTAATTAGGAATTAAGTGGTTAGTTACATTAAATTAGAAGTTCAATTATTTAATTGAGCATGTTAGGTGGTTAGCATAATTTAGATAAGGCCTAGATAAATTGCACTATTTGTTTAGAAGGGTTCGGGAATTTTCCGAGTCCATATTGGTATTTGATTTAATAAGTTTGGCCTAGGTTAGTATTTTTAGAAATTAAATTAATTTGTTTAATTAATTTTTGAAATTAATTAATTATTAATTATTTTTTCGGAAATTAGGTCGGGATAGTCAATAACCAAAATTTTATGCTGATTGTAATAGTGTGGTTAATTTATGAAATCGAGTGTTAAATTGTGAAAATTGAGTGCTAATTGGAAATTTTGTCAATTATTCCAAAATTTGTGAATTTTGATATTTATCCAGAAAATCCTGGGTATTGGGTTTTAAACACCGAAAATAGTTTTATGTACTATATGAACCAGTGGAATTTTGAAAAGAATGTTATGAATTTTTTGAGTCTAATATGACAGTGTATTCACACGTGACTATTTTCACTGAGTGTTTTTAATACGAAAAAAAAAATAGGCTATGATCACTATTTTAATTGAGACATTTGAGTGCAATGCACGGTGCCCTAGGTCGAGATTGAATGGTCCTATACTGATTAAGAGAACCCGTCCCCGAATTGTATCGAATGAACGTTACCCTATATGAGATATCCACTTAGTAGGATTTGGGTTGCAGTAGATTCTTGACCTATACTCCTTTAGGAAATTCGTCTGAGAGACATAATCATGCTCAATGGGGTGAGAGGATGCCTAGCTACGCCAGGAGACCGCCGAACTTTGAGTAGGCCGTGCCTTAGAGTGGGAGTAATTGCCAGTTAGAACGCTTGTTGAGTGGAAGTGATGTGTCGAATTATGAGACAAAATTGTGTGACATAGTATGGGACGTGTCATAATGATTTGGCCCTATAATCAGAACCCTGTACTGATTTGAGAATTCAGTGTGACATTCCAGTTGTTAGAGCTTAATTATTACTCATATGTGTATGCTTATCTGTAATATAAACTGTACTGACCTGCAGGGTGAAACTAAGGCGAGGTAAGTTCTCTATGCTCAATGTGTGATTCTGTGGTTAGAACGCCTCTAGGCATATTACCCTCCTAATTGGGGTTTAGAGCTTAGACTCACTGAGATTATATCTCACCCCGTTGTGGGCAAAATTTTCAAGGTCATCGAGCGAAGGATCTAGAGCCGAAATGAGGTGATTTGAAGTATAGGTCATCTACGACTATTTCTTTTTTGAAAGACAGTCTATGTAGTCTCTTGATCATAGACCTTATACATGACTCAATCTATATATAAAAGTGTGATTTATTTATGAAATTATTGTCCTGCTTTTCTATCCCGAGATAATTACTGTCAAGGGATTTCTTTTCGCTTCGACATGTACAATAAAATAAAAATGGTCGGCGACTCGTCTTGGGAAGTCGCAAATTATTATCGACCAGATGATGGGCACGCGCTCGGGATTCCAGGCGTGACAACGATGCCCTCCGCTATACATATGATTCCATTTCAGGATTTCTTCCCAACCCCCTCGAAAGAATAATAAACCCTTTCCAAATGTTTCCACCAATGTACTGCAGAACAAATGATCGACTAAGCATATGCATGTCTAGGATCCTTCACAACACTGTCAATGCCCCTCTATGCCAAAATAACTCAAACAAATTATAGAAAATTCCACCACATTATATAGACTTGTGCTAGTGTTCACCATGCATAAATTGTATAGTTATGGAGACGGAAGGCACCTTATGCGCTCTCTCACCCTCCTTTCAGTAGGTTTCTTTCTATTCTCTTTTGCAAATACAACAGTCAACTACCAACCAAGAAGCACATATCCATCCATATAGTACTTAGCCTCCGCAGCATCAGCAGGATCTACATATTGGACGAAACCAAAACCACGTGGCTCTCTGCATATAGAGAGAGAAAGAGAGATACAAAAAAAGTCATAACAGGGTTCATTTGAAAAGCCAAAAAAACATACAACATAAACAGGGAAAACCACAGCATGTAACTTGCCAGAATATCCCCAACGAGCCATAAAGTCAGGATAAGCAAGTAAAAGCAAGCACTCTAGTTGCTAACCTTGCAAGTGTCAGTTTTAAGATGACTTGATATTCTTCAAGACTTGGAACATCTTCTCAATGTATTCAAACCCAACTTCCTTCCAATCTTCACTACCATTAACATCATCTTCAAATGAACTCTAATTACTTGATTGATCTCTTTAAAACTTTATTTTCCCTGGGTAAATATCTCAACAACTTCAATAAAACACCCAACTGGTGAACAAAGGAGAACACAGAAAGCTGCCCTCTGATCCAAATTAAAGTTTGCAAAAATGAACCCTTTAGCATGCTGAGTCAATCTCCCGAAGATGATTTTACCAAAATGTAAACAGTGAAAGAAGACAAACTGAGTAAAACAATTGCTAGAAAAAACATTTGGATGCACAAGCTCTTGGATATTTCTACTAATTTACAGTGAATAAGAATCATGCATTCAAATTCCTTGCAAATAAAATCCAATGAGAACGTTTATTTGAATTATTATGACACAGAAATTTTCAGATGCATGGATAAAAGACTCATTAAGTTTTATTAAATCAACATCAAACATGAAACTTGTGAACTCAAAATGGAGATATGAAGAAAATTGGCATCGGATAGAAGCTTCCAAAGGATTCTAAAACCAAAGTCTACTGCAGATAGCATTAACGTAATTGGCTACTGTTGCTCACCCAGTGTAGTAGTCCCTGGGCAAATAAATGTCCTTAAGAGCACCAAACTTGCCCAATTGGCCTTCGAAGATATAATTAGTCAAAGGTTATAGTATGCAACATGCCCACAAGAAACCAATAGCATCTGCTTTCAAAGAAATGAATACATAGGACGGGAAGAAGAAAAAACTCAGGATATTAATTTTCTCAAGTATGAAGTCTTCGGTTCAATTCCATTTTTTTCTTTAAAAAACAAAAAAAGAAGTGCGAAACAGGAAGAATTATGTGTAACAATTAAATCAAACGAAGCCCTAGATATGCCTGAAAGAACCAGCCACTGACTCATGTTCGTTCAACTTTATATTCCAATATGGCAATCAAAGAATTAAGTTTAATAAAGAACATACATAATGATCCACAAGGTCCAAGATTTTTGCAAAACAGGATGAAGGAAATGGAGAAACAAATTTAAAAAAAAAAAAAAAACCTGCAGTCATGACGAAGATTGCGAACAAGGAGGCTAGTAGGCATATCTCTGCTGCGACCAACATAACGACCCCTTGGACTAGGGCTCCGTCCTCTCCTGCCATACCCCCTCGGGGGAGATGGGGTGTAGCTCCTTCCCCTCATGAGAAAGATTGACGAACCCTACACAGTACACGAATGTTTCAGTATGCACACAAAAATGTTGAGGAAATGTAAGAGCAACCAGCATAGCATGATATCAAGGAGCTCGCCCATCTTTTGCTTTAACGAGAAATGAGAAAATTAAAGAAATAATTAAGACAACTAAATGACAGATTGACCGAATCATAATGTTATACGAGTACTAGTAGAGGGAGTCACATATGTCATCCAAAAAAAAGAGCAAATTTTCATTGTCTTAATAACACCAGAGGGAAATACAGCAATAAGAACATGGTAATCAGTTCGATTCACGACAGCCATTACACAAGATCCCAAGAACCCAAACACAGGTAAAGGTACTGAATAAGAAATCTGTCCAACAGAGCCACGTGAACCCGTATTCAATGTCATGACCCTCATGGTCTAAGTAGAATGAATCATCGATCATAAGTGATTACGTAGAAATAAAATGACAATTACCCTCGATGTTAATGACTATTAACTCAGATATTCTCCATTTGCATAGAAAAATGGCCTACAGAGAATTCAAGGAGCTCAATGGCTCTCACGACCCAAAACTCTAACCCTATCATAGTACCATGCGGGCACAAGCCGGTCAGACCGCCCCGCTACTCCATCACCGCCTTTGACCTGGAGAACGGGGCCTGGGACCTGCTCAACCCGGTTCCAGACTACCCAGATGGGCTGCCACTGTTCTGCCACCTCGCAAGCTGCGATGGCGAGCTGGTGGCCCTCGGGGGGTGGGACTCGGCGACCTACAAGTCGGTGGCCGACGTCTTCGCATACGACTTCGCGGCACGGGGGGGGGGGGGGCATGGCGATGCCCCAACGGGCCTCCTTCTTCGCCGTGGGCGCGCACGGCGGGCGCGTCTACGTGGCCGGGGGGCTCAACGAGGGCAAGAACGCGCTGAGGTCGGCGTGGGCGTACGATGTGGGGCGGGGCGAGTGGGCAGAGTTGCGCCCGATGAGCCACGGCCGGGACAAGTGCGAGGGGCAGTCCTTCTGGGTGGTCAGTGGGTACACGTCGGAGGACCAGGGCCGGTTCAAGGGGGGCGCGGAGGTGTACGACTTCGGGACCGGGGGAATGGTGGCGGGCGGAGAGGGTGTGGCCGTTGGAGCGATGCCCGAGCTCGCGCGTCGGCGCGGGGAGGGACGGGCAACTGTTCGACTGGGCCAGGTCGGACCCGGCGGTCAGGGCTGAGACGTGCCGGGTTGAGCTGGGGGGAGGGCGGAGTACGAAGGGGGGCGGCAGGAGTTCTATGTGGCGGAGGGGCAAAACAAGAAATTGGAGAGGATCAACGTGCCCAACAAGTTCTCCAAGTTCGCACAGACCAGGTGCCGTGTCGAAATCTAGAGCTACGAAGCACCAATACTTTTCAAGAGTTTTCGTGTCGTATTGTGTCGGACACTTCGACAACACATGTCGAAATATTGATACTTGGTCAATTTTCCCAACACTCGAGTTGGAATTCCAACATACGAGTTTTTGACATGTATTTCCAATATTGAGGTACATCTTAAAAATTTTCAATAAATGAAAGGTCAAAATGCATAAATGTGAAAAAATAAAATAGAATAATAAAAATAATAAATTAAGAAAGAATAAAAATTTAGTATTCCCTTTTCTTTTGACTCTCACTTCCTGTAATACACAATTCATCTCTAAAGTTTTTTTTTCTCCTCTTCCGACATATCTAACATGCGAGATCAGGATGTTCCGACATATCTAACATGCGAGATCAGGATGTAGATTGCTTGTTTTTTCTTCAGTTTTATGAATTATTAGGATAGAGTTGAATTTGTCAAATTGAAATAATTAATGATATTAATAAATTGCGGATTAATGTTTTTAGTATAAATTCATTCTAGACTTATTTATTTATTTATTCACGATTTTGAATCAAGTTAATTTGATTGAAATAAACATAAAAATGATAATCTATTATGTATATATAAAAATATATATTTAATATCCAATGTGTCCCAACGTGTCAAAATTCTCTGTTCTTTTAAAAACAATGTATTAACATATCGTGTCATGTCATGGCGCGTGCCGCGTATCGGTGTTTGTATTACTTAGGTCTAAAACAGGGAAAAGGAGATCCTTCCCAAAAATGGAAACGGGCGTTTTTATGTTCGGAGCGTGCAGTTTCGGTCACTGTCCGAATTGAGATATTTTCGCCTTTTTCCTTTTTTGGTGCTCGTCTTTTTCTTTTTCTTTTTTGAGAAACGTCTAGAGATGGGATTTTGCTTGTATACGGTTGTAGGTACGGCTTGTCTTTCAGCCAAAGCCGGGAAACACACCCAGTTTGGTCAGTTGTTTCCTGAGTTTCTGATGATGATGCCTGAAGGTGTTGTGTACAAGCTCGAGCAATGTAATTATGTCTACTAAGCACCTTTTCTTTCTTAATAAGAGTCTGTTTGGCGACGTGGATAAAGGATCCTATGTAGATGGGGTTATACGCAGATTTAGTTCGGACAGAAACATGAACAATCCACCCTGATTCTTTGTGTTTACTCAATAGTACTCGCCACGACGATTAAGGTAAGTTCCTTTTTTTTTTAAAAAAAAAATTCGTCAAGATCGAGGCAAATTCTAGTTGGTGATTATTTTCACCTTCGTTGAATGATGTCTGTTTTAATCCAATCCGATTCTGTGTTAGTCAGGATTCGAAAGGTTAGGTGTATATTTATTATCCAAAGTCACCCATCATACAAAGAAATAGAAATTATTCAAGTCTTTAAGTTGGGTTTTTTTTTTTTTTCTCTAAATACCCTGATCCACACCTGTTGAAGAAGTTTTCGAGCCCTTACGGCTTAAGTGGGCTCTAGGGTTGCAAGACCCATGATCAGGTCATTTGATTCCATTAATTTAAGGTGTTCAATACAACATTAAATTCAAAATAAACTATCAAAAGCAAAAGATAAGCCAAAAAGTAAGAGTACAACTTGCTCCAATATTATACCTATACCGCTATCCAAATTTAAGACAGTATTTGGGACGGGTTATGTCCCAAACCTATCCCATCAGCCGTATATTATTTCCCAAATTGGCTACCTGTTTTAACATGGTAGCTCAAACCAGGCCGCCTCACCTAAGTAGTCAAGTCCCATCTACTTCACCTCATTAACGAAGATGGTGTTCTTATTGAACATACCAAGAAATCTGTATGGTGTTTGTTTCGTAAGAAGAAGAACACCCAATAGCCTCGTGCCATCTTTTCTCCTCATCTATAAATGAGTTGGAGGCTTACTTGACAATCAACTACTCTTAAGTACATTAAAAATAGGCTTGACATTTTTCGGTTTTTTCCACCGTCACTCGTGAGTTAATTGACCTCACCGGTGTCTAGGATATTAACAGAGTCTGTGGTTAATACTAGCCAATAGATTATGGAGAACAATCAACGCAGTGATCACGCAATTTCTCAATTCAACGTTTTTCACTGAAATTTTTAGCCTTTCGTGAATAAAAACGGGCCCTGATCGGGCCCCCAATCGGCCCAGCCGGCATGTGGGTAGGCGTGGCCGCCCGATGGCTGGCGCTTTCACTTCTCGTGAGCACTATCTTGTCGCCGCCGGTCACTTTCTTCCGCACTCCTCCGCTCCAATAATGCCACAACCAAAACGTTGAAAAGAACACGCGTAATGAGCGAGGTTTCCGCATGGCAACAAAGACAGAATGCGACAACGACGATGGTCCCTAATGCGATTTCCCGCACGTCCCCGTCATTCGTTTCGTCTTCCAATCACGGTCACACCGAGCACACAGGAACAGTTCGGATATAAGGGCATCGATGATTCAAATCTCGAACGGCCTAAACGTGAGTCGTCGAAGGTCGATGGCTTGGTGGGTCCATTACGGTGCGTGGTTTACGAACATATGGACGATGCTTCATGAACATGTGCGTCGTTTACCGGAGAGTTTCTGAATCTTTCATTTCGTCTTTGACCTTTACGAACATGTGGATGATACTTCATGGAAAGTGAACTTGATCGTGAGTGTCTGCCCATGAATCATGCCTCGTTCAGATGATGTTTTGGTAGGGTGACTGTGCTGCAATAATCTGCTTTACTCATGGGACGTGGAAAGTATCCTGAGCACTCCCTTAACAAAACTCAGCGAGGAAAAACTTCACACCCAAATCAACTTCAACTCGATTCCCAAACAACATCATGTCATCATTATTGAAAAGACAAGTGTTCTGAATTCCAACCGGATAGTGCTTCTTATTCCAACTAATAATTCTCACAGATTTCCTTCAACCCAATTTATATCTCACAAGCAGGAAGTTAGAATCTAGAATCGGAACCTGCACATCGACAGTCGCAGCAAGAATATGGGACAGTACTTCCCAGTTGCCTCTACAGCTCACTCTGCGCAGAGCTCTGTTGTCGCATCTGATCCCTCAACACCCTCCTCAGTAGCTTGTTAGAAGCCGTTCGAGGGAACTCAGCGACAATCTTGACAGAGCTTACCTGTCAATCAATTGAGACATTCCAGTTAGCGATCCTCATGCATGTTCAGATGAAACAAATGCGTTGGACCAAAGATTTTCGAGATAATCTTCCGCTTGTTGAATTCTTTTTTCATCATATTCAATTTTTAACAATAACGTCGTGACCATTCATTGAGTTCGACCTTAATTTTTACTTCACAAAAAGCAAAGCATGAGCCGCGTCAAAATGCACTTATGCATCAGCATTTACATCTCAAGGATCAAACCTTGAACAAAGGGTTGAGGTTTCGCTGGATGGCTTTTGAGAATTTCATCTTCAGATCATTCGGTTCAGCCTTACACCCCTTCTTGAGCACCACGAGGACAACCAACTGTTCTGGACCGCCGGTTGGTGGCGCTAGACTTATTGCGGCAGTCTCTAGTATAGATTCATCTGCTCTATCACAGACTCGCTCAATCTCAACAGAACTAGTCTGCAATACCAATTGGTCCGCATTAGAAGAGGAAAACAAATTCGTAGACCCATAAAGCAGCATAAGTAAAAAGTTTTAGGTGGAAGCTGTAACATTCTTTTGACCCAGGAGAACCATATCAAAGCCTGTAGCTACTTTGCCTTCCACCGCTATACCACATATCGCCAGCATATAGAATTTAGTACAACAGCAAAGTTCTGAAGTACTTTCAGACGTCTTTATAAAGAGTGAAATTTGAAGCGTCGTACCTTAATGCCACCAAGGTTCATTGTGTCATCAGCCCTCCCTTGTACGATATAGTACCCTCCAACAGTTCTCTTAATGATGTCTCCATGTCTCCTCAGTTGCTGCAAGTTCGTTTGAATTTTCCAGGTCATGTTTCTTCCATCAATCTACTAAGTTTACTAAGCATAAATTTTCAGTAGCGACAAAACATCCGTATCCAGAGAAGGAAAATGGAATGAGTAAGCCGCGAGTATTCCACAAATTAACATGGCATACCACTCCTTTGTATGTCGGCATTCCCTTGAAGTAAACTTCTTCATGATCAGCATTGAGCAGCCTATCAGTTGCGCCCATGTAAACAGGGAACAGTCCCACTTCGCCAACACAAGGTTGATCATCTGGCTGTACGCAGTGAGACAGGAAATTAATTATATTGACTGGTTTGTCAAAATATGTTATTCCTAAAATTTATCAACTGAAGCAGGTTCCACAAGCAGTTTCCAGCAGCCCTGTGGAACCTGCAATTAAGACTACTCAGTGAAGAGCCATGATTGGTGAAATACCCATGTCCACGCCCTGAGAAATTTGTTTGAGTAGCACAGTAAAGAGCTAAATGGGATGGTCTTCATACTAAATTCAATTAGCTTCTACTAAGGCTTATAAACACTGTTGGTGCGCATCCCTCAACAGAGAACCTCCTTTACTAGAGAGAATCTTACTCGAGGGGCTCCATGGTCGTCCAGGATGACAAATCCGGTTGTCATGGAAGCATTGCTAAATGCTCCGAAAGCTTGAGGCTGCAGATGATTTCCTTGAATGTAAGATGATGCAAGCTCCGTGCCGCCACAACACTCTATAACGGGGCTATAGAAGGACTTGGAAGAAAGCCAGAGGTCGTCGTCGATATTGGATGTTTCCCCTGTGGAGCCAAATGACCTGAACCACCATTCGTAATCTTGTTACTTCTTTACAAAACACTTTGATGATCATGTGACCAATTTGATGAAAAGAAGAAAGAAAACCTTATCTTTGTCCAATCAAGGCCTTCCATACACTGCGTGCTCTTCCATGGTTTTACTAAGCTTGGTACTGTGCCCAAAATGGTCACTCCTGCATCCTGAAATAGATGCAGGAACAGGAGAGAAAGTCTGGTTAACAACTTTATAAGTGCCATCTGTCAGCGCCCAACAACAAGAATTGATCCAAAACTACTAGAATTGCCTATAAAAGCTGGCGTTTACCGCGCATTGCGCTGCTGTCATACAAAAATATAATTAAAAATGGAGTACGAAATATTTTAGCATCGATATAACATTATTATTACAAAATCATGTACGCTGAGAAAACTATTGAGAAAACTCCTATCAAGTTTTGAAGTTGACAAAACTTTATTGTTCTCATTCTTATTCTGAATAATAGTAGACTTCTAAAGTTATATCGCAAATTCTTGTCAAAATCTATTCATTCCAAAAGTCGGCAGAAGAACAGCACAAGTGCCATAACTTGGCACGCCGGGACACTTAAGTGCCATAACTTCCAAATGGTACACTTAAGTGCCACTTTTTTTTTCGAGTGGGACACTTAAGTGCCACCTCCGGCGACCCTTGCCGGAAATCCTACGTGGCAATATTTTATTATTATTTTTTGCCTACGTGGCTCGCCGGAGCTCCAAATCAGCATAAAAATTAACAAAAAATTTTTTAAAAAAAGAAAATTTTAAAAATTCTAATTTTAAAAAATTTTAAAAATTTAAAAAAAATAAGAAATTTTTAAAAAATTTAAAATTTAAGAATTAAAAAAAAAAGTGGGGGGAGGTCGAACGGGCGGCTGAGGGCTGAGCCCTCGCCGCCGCCGCCTCCCCGCCATCGCCGCCTCCCCGCCGTCGCCGGGAAGGGCCGGCGACGGAGGGGGGAGGGTCGGTCGGGGTTGCCGGCCCCCGGCCGACCGACGGCGAGGGCCGCGACCCTCGCCCCAGATTTGGGCGAGGACTCGCGGGCCCTCGCCACCGGTCGGCCGGCCCCTGGCCAGGGCCCGGCAACCCCGGCCAACCCTCCCCCCTCCGTTGCCGGCCCTTCCCAGCGGCGGCGGGGAGGCGGCGAGGGCCCGCGACCCCTCGCCGGATCTGGGCGAGGGTCGCGGCCCGCGCCCAGATCTAGGGCGAGGGTCGCGGCCCTCGCCCAGATCCGGCGAGGGCTCGCGGGCCCTCGCCACCTCCCCGCCGCCGCCGGGAAGGGCCGGTGACGGAGTGGGGAGGGTCGGCGAGGGCCCACGAGCCCTCGCCCAGATCTAGGGCGAGGGTCACAGCCCTCGCCGCGATTCGGCGAGGGCTCGCAGCCCTCGCCGTCGGTCGGCCGGGGGCCGGTGACCCCGACCGACCCTCCCCCCTCCGTCGCCAGCCCTTCCCAGCGACGGCGGGGAGGCGGCGACGGCAGGGAGGCGGCGGCGGCGAGGGCTCAGCCCTCAGCCGCCCGTTCGACCTCCCCCACCCTTTTTTTTTTAATTTTTAATTTTCTTAATTTTTTAAAAATTTTAAAATTTTCTTAATTTTTTAAATTTTTTGAATACTTTATAATTTAATTAATTTTTATATTATTATTTACACGTAGGCACGAAACGGCGTCGTTTTTGCGTTTTCTCTGCCACGTCAGCGTGCAAAATGACGCCGTTTTGGACTAAACTCGCCGGAAAATTGCCACGTCAACCATTTGGCCGGATTTTCGCCGGAGTGGCACTTAAGTGTCCCATTTTACTCCGATGATGGCACTTAAGTGTACCATTTTAAAGTTATGGCACTTAAGTGTCCCGGCGTGCCAAGTTATGGCACTCCAGGTGTCCTCACCTCCCAAAAGTCTTTTCCACTTTAACGCAATCCAAATTGAAACCAAGTTCAAAACGAAGATATAATCAAACTCAGATTTATTGATCTTGCAATAAGGATACTAATAGGGATTTATTCTTTAATATCTAGCTCTCTAACAAAAAATCTCACTTATCTTTTACAAATGCATTGATGGAATCAAAATTGATGAAATCAATATTGAAGACAAGTTCCTTTTTAGGAAGCATCTACTTATGAAAACCTAGATTCTAATTATATGGGTGACCATAATCAATGAATTTTTATCTCAATCTTCCAACGGTTACAAGATTTTCTTAATCGATTCTATCCAACGAATTGATTGGAATAAATTCCTTTAGAAAATGCCAACGACTAGTGAGGCATGTAGGAGTATTTAAGGAAGTTATCCAATCTATTTGAGGTAGTGCGTGAAAATTGAAATTTCAAAGTCTAAAGTCTTTGCAATCACTTGTTCTTTAACGACAACTCTTACAAATTGTATTCAAGAGAGAAAATCACAAGAAGAGTGGCTTGGTGAGGGAAAAGAAATTTTCACTAAGTGTTTGCACTCAAATATTGTACTTTTCTGTTGATACTATAGTGAATTCCAATCATAAGGTTGCTAATATAAGAGAGTGGACGTGGTTTAATCTAAGCCGAATCACTATAAATCTCATGCGTAATTATTTCTTTCCCTGAACTCTTTTTAGTTTTATCTGTTGCACATTTTTTAAGTATCGCAAAAATCTATTCCATCACTTATCTGATTTTGAATTTTCACCAGAAGTCTAGTGGCTTATTTATCAGACTCCGATCCTTATTCAGACTTTGCTCACAACTTATTTTATTATGCATTTATTTGTCAAGGTTTATTCTAAACACGTATTCATCATCCTTTAGGTGTTTGTACTAGCATTATCAATTGGTATCAGAGCCTTATGCTCTTCTGTTGAAGTGTTTATACTTATGAACTAAAGATCTTCTGTGGCTAGTTGTTTAGCACCAGGACTCGTGGAGGAGCAGAGCAATATCGAGCTACCTTATTTTGATGAAAAAAATAGTACGTGGAAGAATAAAATAAAGGCATTCCTGAGATCTAGAGATACTTTGAAATGAGATGTTGTATAAAGAGGAATCAACCTAAAGGCAATTTCAACATCTGACAAGGGAATAAGTCTTAGATAAGGATGTTGAAGAATCCAACCAAGCAAAAATTACCAAGAGATAGGCTCTTGATGCAAAAGTCATCTATTCTTATTATGTGCCTTGTCTCCTACTGAATATAATAGAATTTCTTCATGTGCAATAGCTAAAGAAGTCCGAGATAGACTTCATGTCACTATGAATGAATAGATCGTGTAAAGGAGACAAAAATAAATAACTTACTTGGCCAATATGAATCCTTTAGAATGAAGACTGGAGAGTCTATTAGAGATATGTTCAGTTGATTTACGGAAATTGTAAATGGGTTAGCATATCAAGGTCAACCAATTTCTGCTCCAATGAAGATCAACTAATTTATGTGAGAACTCTTAAAGGATTGGAACCATGTGAAAATATCAATTTGGGAGACATAAAAATTATGCCTCTTTCTATTGACAAGCTGATAGGCACTCTTAAATCATATGAAGTAGAATAGATCAATGATAAAGAGGATCCAAAAGGTAAGAAGTTAATAGCGCTTAAATCTAATTCTAATTATGATGATACAGACACAGACGATGATATGGACGACAAGGAGCTGGCTCTCATGATAAAGAAATTCAGGAAATTGAATATGAAAGGAAGAATATTGAACTGGAAAAAGCAAAGCAAGCAAAATTCCATAAAATATTAATGGAAGATGTTGAATCTAACAAGGATGTGATATGCTTTGAGTGCAAGAAGAAGGGACACATCAAGTCTAACTGTCCTTTGCTAAAAAAGAAAAAAAAATGAAAGTATGAAAAATACAAGAAAGCTCTAAAAGCATAAACTTGGAGTGACACAGAATGTGAGGAAAGTGAAGAGGAGTTTGCAAATATCTGTTTGATGGCTCACTTAGAATCAGACTTAGAATTAAAGTCGGACTCAGACTTAGACACAATCAAAATCTGACAAGTAAATCAAGGTAAGTCACTTAGAAATTCCTATTAAAGTTTCTAAGTATGTAGATGAACTTTGCTTGAATTTCAAATCAACTCTTAAAAGAATTTCCGAATTAAAGAAGGAAAAATCAAAATTCAAGCAACATGATAATTCTTGGAGAGAAAAGTTTGAGAATCTGAAAAAGGATTTTGATGATTTGAAAGAAAATACTAATTCTCTTTCAAGAGAAAATGAATGTTTGAAAAATGAGATTTCAGATATTTTTACAAAGTTCTCCAAATGATCAAAAACTTTAGAGATAATTCATTCAACTCAAATACCCTATTATAACAAATCTTGTTTGGGTATGAATAAAGAAAGTACTCTTTTAATCAATCTTCCTAAAATCAATGAGAAACTTAGACAGAGACCTCCAAAATCTTTTTACAAAAATCATTGTCAATTTTTTTTTTTTTTTTGTAAAATTTGTTGGTTGGAGTGCTCTTAAGTGTTCTAAATGTAATAACTTAGAACATTTTGAGAATGAATGTCCTAAAGTCTGGAGACCTGTTAAAAAAGATTGGACAAAGGCTATTTTTAATACTAACTTGCCAGGACCCAAAAAAACTTGGGTACCAAAGAAAGTTTGAGATTTTCTTTTTTTTTTTTTTTACTGCAGATTACTGTTAAGAGGAAAAGTAAATGGTACTTGGACAATGGTTGTTCTGGACATATTACTGGAGATTCAGGCAGTCTCATAAAACTAGAAAAACAAAGAGGAGGAAATGTTTCTTTTGATGGGAACAACAAAAAAAAAATTATTGGACATGGAACAGTGAGGATTGAAAATTTGATCATCAACAATGTATCCCTGGTGAAATGTTTGAACTACAACATTCTAAGCATAAGCCAGCTATGTGATATAGGACTCAGAATCAATTTATAAGAAGATATCTGTTATGGAGTTAGTCAAGCTTCTCTCAAACTTTTACTTAGCAAAGATATGACAATATTTATCTTTTAGACATAAGTCCAGAGAGTTCTCAATGTCTTATCTCAATTCAAGATGAAGTAAATATATGGCATTGTAAGCTTGGACATGTGAGTATGAAACAAATTGCTATGCTATCGTCTAAGAAGTTGATTCGTGATCTTCCCAAAATGATGTATCATAAGTCTAAGTTGTGTACTCCATATATCTTGGGAAAACAGGTCAAGAGCTCATTTAAACCTATAAATCGTTTTTCCACTAATCACGTATTGCAGCTTCTTCACATAGATCTCTTCGGACCAACCAGAATTCAAAACATTGGTGGTAAAAAGTACTTTTTGGTAGTTGTGGATGATTATTCAAGATTTACATGGGTTTTCTTCTAGGCAAATAAAACAGAAACATTCTCATATTTTTCAAAATTTGCTACGAAGGTTTAGAATGAGAAAGGTTATGCCATTGCCGATATAAAGACTGATTATGGGAGAGAATTTGAAAATCAAGACTTTGCAAATTTTTATGACGAGAATGGTCCACAACATGTTTTCTCCTCTCCTTACTCTCCAAAACAAAATGAAGTTATAGAAAGGAAAAATAGGTCTTTATAGGAGATGGTCGGAATTCTGTTAATTGAAAGTAGAGTCTCTTCTCTTTTTTGGACAGAAGCAATTTTTACTGCATGTTATATAATTAACAGAGTATTTTTAAAGCCCATCCTAGAGAAAACTCCTTATGAAGTTTACAAAGGGAAAAAACCGAATATCTCTTATTTTCATGCGTTTTGTTGTAAGTGTTTTATTTTGAAGAATAGAAATGACCGGCTCGGGAAATTTGAAGAAAGATCGAATGAATGAAAATTTCTTGACTATTCTACTTCAAGCAAAGCTTATAAGGTCTTCAACAAGAGTACACAAACTGCCAAAGAATCAATTAATGTCAAATTTCAAGAAAATGTCTAAAACCAACAAGACCAGATTCAACTTGAAGAATCTGAGCTAGTTTCAGACTTAATGAAGTCTGATTCCCCTGAGGAACCTCAGCCTTCTTGTGATTAAAGTCAAGCAAAAGAAAAATTATAAGAATCAAAGAAAACAGATGTTTAACAAACCCTTGCAAACAATGACAAATTCAGCAATAACTGAAAACACAAATCAAGCCATCATAAAGATCTCATCATTGGCAATATAGAAGAATGGATTTGTTAACACCTAATTTTTAGTCGATACATCATTAAAAGAAGATAAGTCCAAATTTTGTTATAGGTTTTACGAAATTTGTAAATCGACCTTGCATGTTATGAAAATTATAATATTATAATATATATATATATATATATATAGAGAGAGAGAGAGAGAGAGAGAGAGAGAGAGAGAGAGAGAGAGAGAGAGAGAGAGAGAGAGAGAGAGAGAGAGAACCCCAATTAGTTCACAATTGATCATTGCCGTTTACTAATAATGCATTGTGGCCATTAAAAAAAGGCATGTGCTCAATTAGAGGAGTTGTTAGTAATTTTAACAAAACAATTAACTGGGAGGATCAAATCATAGTCCTTAGATTAATCCAATGGCTAAGATTTGATCTTGATTTAGACTATATAATAAATTTTCCCTCCAAAATTGAAAGGGGGGCCATTTCTCGAGATCCACTTTCTCTCTCTTGGAAAACCGTTTCTCTCTCTCTGCTAAACAGCTGAACCGTTTCTCTCTCTCTCTCTCTCTCTCTCTCTCTCTCTCTCTCTCTCTCTCTCTCTCCCTCACTGATTCTCCCACTGCAACCGAGAGAAGCAAGCGGCAACTCCCCTTGCTAGATAGAGCTCCCCTTTCCTCCATCCCTCTCGATCTCGCTCCCGCCTCTGGCATTTCTCTAATCACCTGACCGTGCCCCTTTCCCCTCGCGGCGATCGTTGGTGGACGACAAAACTGAGGCAGCCGCGCTTCCTACAATGGAGGCCGCCATCCTCACAGCAGCTGCTCCTCGCCGTGATCCTAATGTTCGACCTCACCATGCTTGTCTTCTTTGCGCTTGGCGTGTTCTCATTCCCGAACAGCGGCGGCTCCTCCTCCGTTACTCCACTCCAGTAGATGAAGAAGCTGTGATTGGCAGATTCGCGTCGTCGGAGCTTAATTTTTCCAGATCTGATAATCCTCTTGACGCTCCGAAAATGCTGTAGTGGTCTGGCGTGTGTTTGATTGAGCTCAAATCACTCAAATCGCACAAAAGGTAACTATCGACTGCTCGAGCTCGATGAAGCGAGGTTGTTCTAGACAACTGGGGCTAGAGCTCACCCTAGGGTTCTAATTCTGCAATTTCAACACGTTTAAGATGTTATAATGGCCTTAGGATAGCTTAGGATGAGCTTGATTGGCTTAAGTATGCTTGATTGATTGAATATGCTTGTTCTGCAAAAATCATGTCTCTATGACAGATATGAGAAATGCTGTGCTATAAACTCGTTATTATAGTTTTTTGTGTTCAATGTCTTCACAAGAGTTGAAGATGACTCGAAGACCATTCCAACGACCCATAGAACGTTCCGATCTAGTGTCGTTTACTACCTGAAAATAGCTCGGCATTTAGTGCATGTTTCTGGAAAAATGTTGTGTTCTGACTTGTTCTCTATTTCGAATAACCTTTTGTGCAAATAACTTGATACGAGCTGGTTGCTGTGGTTTTTTGTGTTCGAAGTCTTCATGAAGGCCGAAGACAGTTTAAATATATTTCCAATGAGTTATAGAATGCCTTGATCGGACCTCATTTGATATGGTTTTTTCATGTCCAAAGTCCAGTCCATAATCTGTCAATTTGCAATTTTCGGATGATTGGATGACTGATATGTGCAAATGGCTTGATATCAGCTTGTAAATGTAATTTTCTGCATTCGAAGTCTTCATGAAAGTCGTAGTATACTTCATGGGCTTTTCACTAATATAAATTTTGTACCGATTGGCATCCATTTTTCCTATCAATTTCATGTATGAATTTCTACTATGTTCTATGATATTGATGTAATCTTGTATTTTGGACAATCCGATATGTTTCACAATTTTGTGTGCAATTTTTTTAATTGAATTGGACTAGAGTATCTTCATGAGATTTAACCCTAACATTCAGACCAAGTTGCATAAAAAAAAATGGAATTTACTTACATCATATAGATAGGATTGATCACAATTGATTCTGGTCTGTGCTAGTGTTTCTATTACTGATCTAACTTCCAAGAGGAATGTCTTCGATTGAGCTTATTAATGAACCAATTTGTAGAATATGCCTTCTAGACATACTTAGAGAACATCATAAGCTTTGTGATGATGTATGGCATGTCTCATTTGAGGATCATTTACTATGTAAAAACCATGCATCAAGTTGATATGTCACAACTGAAATTGTCATGCATTTTGCTCCTAATGACAAGTCACATATCAATGTTAATGAATTTGTGTGCTCTTTTGCACATGGATTTAGGGTTATATGTCTTAATCAAACTTGTTCTTTACATTTAGCCCTACGTCATGTTCAAATTTCATAATTTTCATACATTGATTAGGCGGCTCAACAAGACAGTTATCATGCATCATTTTCTGATTTGCTTATGATTGATTTGCATGCTTTAGAGATTGTTGATTTTCGGCCATGAATTTGACCTTACTTGAACCCGGCATCTCTTAAAAAGTCTTAGGGTACGTCTTAATATTTCTAATGACACTGATTTTGCATTATTGTCATGCCATTTGTCCCATTTTCCAATTTTTGCAAAGTTGGCATTGAAATCTGCTATGAGTGAAATTCGGAATGCTTTTCTGCCCTTATTGAGTCAGACCTCTATTATTTTTACATGGATTTTTCCCTAAGGATTTTGCAATCAACTCCTTAATGAAATTTGTTTGTATTTCTCATGACTATGTCATGATGAAATTTTAGAATTTTTGGACATTGTCTACTAGGACAAGTTGTTGTTGATTTGTCATGATGTCTTGCTGTCCTGTTATGTTCCTGATGTGTTGTTTTGTGTTCTTGAATTTTTATAAATTCGTGTGTAACCCATCTTAGGAAACTTCATTCATGAAAGTTGTTCCTCATAGTGTTCTTGATGTTCCATGCTTTTCTTAGAGCTAATTATCCATGGGCTCTACTCCAATTGCTTTGATCTTATGTGTGACGTTTGATGATTTCTGTTGTGATTCTTTGTTATGATTTCATTCTAGGATTTCTTTTAGAATATCTTGCATGCTGAATTGAGATTACTTGTCTTTATGAAAGTTGTTTTGATGTGTATGCTTGTTTCTTTCCATTGTATGCACATAGTTATAAGTTTCTTAGGTTAGGATTAGATTAGAACCCCGAAGATGAAGAAAGCGTGAGGACGGTGGAGGTCGATGTCCATTACGACCATTATTATATAATATTCATTTTCCCGGCATATGTCTCAAGTTCCATTTGTTGTGTAAAACCCGACGAGTTGCGGGTTTTCTCTTCTTTTTTTTTTTTTAAGTGTGTTCTCTTTTATACTTTTAGGATTGCATGATAGGTTTATTGCTTTCCTTGATTGTTTACTCGTTGTCTTGCAATTTCAATTTCATTGATTGTTTTCCTTTCTTGTTTTTTAAGAAATAGAATAGAATGAAAATGACCAACCATGCATGATCGCCTAGTTTAGGATTAATGATCCCGAAAATGTAAAAAGAAATGTATGGACATGTTAGGAAAACACAACATATTATTTAGGTATTGAAAGGGCATTAATAGCAATATTAGCGTAATTCAAATCCCCGAACCTAGATATTTGGTTGTGTAGGAATCAAGGGAACATTCCCAACCCTCAATTGGGTTTTCTAGCCAACCCCCAAAATGAGGCTAATGGCGACTCCCGTCTATTTTTAGGTTGTCATAAGCAACTAGATCGCAAAAATAAACTCGTCGCGTGGGGTACGAGCTTGGGAGAGCTCGTAATCTTGTGAGGGAACTCTCGTGATCAAGTACCCCTAAACCCGACCTTTCCCTATTTTGATTCGAGAGCGACAAGATCGGGTCGTGACAGGATTTGTACCAGATCCAAAGTAAAGGGAGACTCAAGTGCTCTAGCTCTTATTTTTGAAATAGAACCAAAGGGAGTATAAGAAACTTTATCTGATAAAAGCTAGATCAAAATAATAATGCAAAAAGAACTAAAACAATTTAGAATTAATGATGTTTGGGAGTTAGTTCCAAAGCCAAACGGAAAATATGTGATTGGAACAAAATGAGTATTTAGAAACAAGATGGATAAAAAAGGTAAAATAACAAGAGATAAAGTAAGGATTATTGCAAACGGTTACACGCAATAGGAAGTAATAGATTGTGATGAGACATATACACCTATAGTCAGGTTAGAAACTATAAGATTATTGCTAGCATATGCATGTTTCCATGATTTTAGGTTATTCCAAATGGATATCAAGAATGCATTCCTAAATGGGTTCATATAAGAAGAAGTCTATGTGGAACAATCACTAGGATTCGAAGATCCCAGAAAACTTGTCTACAAATTGAAGAAGGCTTTATACGGTCTGAAATAGGCACCTCGAGCTTGATATGAGAGACTGAGTAAGTTTCTGGTAAGCAATAGTTCCAAAAAATGAATGGTTGACACAACTTTGTTTATCAAAAGGGAAGAAAATGACTTTTTACTTGTTCAAATATATGTAGATGATATAATCTTTAGATCTTCTAATGAAAATTTGTGCAAGTTTTCAAAGTATATACAAGAAGAATTCAAAATGAGCATGATGGGTGAATTAACTTTCTTTCTGGGTATGCAAGTCAAACAATCAAAGAAAGATACCTTCATTTATCAAGAGAAATATGCTAGAGATATTATCAAGAAGTTTGGAATGGAAAACTGTAAGAAGATTGAGACTACCATGTCAAGTTCTTCCAAACTCGACAAGAATGAAAATGGAAAGAAAGTAGACCAAAAGATATACAAAAGCATAATTGGTTGTCTTCTCTACCTTACTGCTTCACGACTTTTATTCAGTGTGTGTATGTGTGCTAGATTCTAAGCTAATCCTAGAGAATCTCATCTTAGTGTTGTCAAACATATTATCAAATATATTGCAACGAATCCAAAATTAGGTATATGATATCCAAAATAATGAGACTTTACATTACTTGGATACTCAGATGTGATTTAGCTTATTATAAAGTTGGTAGGAAAAGTACTTTAGGAACATGCCAACTTTTGGGATAAATGTTAATGTCCTGGTTCTTAAAGAAGCGGAACACTGTGGTACTCTCAACGGTAGAAGCAAAATATGTTGCTCTTAAAAGTTGCTGTTCACAAATTCTTTAGATTAGGCAACAATTAAAGGACTTTGGAATAGAAGAACCCTGCACTGAAATCAGATGTGACAACACAAGTGCGATCAATCTCATCAAAAATCTTATTCTTCATTCAAGGGCAAAGCGTATTGAAATTCGCCATCATTTCTTAAGAGACCATGTACAAAATGGCAAAATCAATGTTCAATTCATTGATTTGAAGAATCAACTGGCAGATATCTTCACCAAGCCACTGGAGAAATGATCATTCAAGTTCATTAGTGAAAAACTGAATATTACTCTTACATTTGGTTAAAGTTTATGGACAAGCAAATTCATCAGTTCAACGTATGGTAGAAACATCCTTCTGAAAGCCCTTCCAAACTGAGATAGTTATATTTCAAATTTTGATGCGTAAATTTATTTCCTTCTTGAACAGGTATGATTATTCTCAAATTATTACTTGCCTTTGGAAGTTGTTATATCTCTGCTGTTTTTTTGGAATTAATATTTCAAAAATTATTGACGATTACTTTTTTATTTTTTTTTTAAAAGGGAAGTTTTTCTTTGGTGCTTTCAGGTGGCCTGGTTTATTTTCTTTAAATAAAGTCTTCGATTCTTTTTCACTCAATCACTCTTGAACGTGTCATCAAAATCTTCCAAGTCCATTTCGATGTCTTATCAAAGGAAATTCTCTTGCATTACTAGTCGCAAGCCTCAATTTATGCCTCATGATCCGACACACTTTGATCTCACCAGAGATGAATCACCTCAAAGCACGAATCGACCATCCGTGGAGGAAGAGGTTACTTAGGAAGCGACCCCTCTTTCCATAAGAAAGCCCAGTGTACATTTCGAACATTATGAATTTCTAAAAAAGGGAGGAAGTCCCATGGATTTCATTATTCTTGAAAGAAAATGGCTATGGAAATGAAACTTTGTTCTTGAGAGGCATGGAAAACTTAGGGCTAGTAGAGGCTAGGAAAAGCGAAAAGTAATTTTGAAACTTTCCTGTTGATCCTCGTTTTGGTACAAAGGGTTAGACTAGGAGTAAAAGGGAAGATGATGATGAGAGGGTGTTCAAAAGCTTCCAACCCAAAATGGGTGTTGCTACGAAAATGCTGGAACAAAAGGGAAATTGTTTCGGTTGGAGGAACATAAGAAGGTCTACGCACAGATGCTAAATAGAGAGGTCATCAACCCTCGAACGCTAGATTTTGATTTTCTGGATTCCATCAAGGTGAATTTGCGAGAGAAATTTGCCATGCTTCAAATGAAAATGTTCTATGTAGAGTCATCTGATGTTTATTCTGAATTGATTGTTTATTTCTATTCCAACATATCTGTTCTAGGCCTTACTCATATTCAATTTATTATGAGTGATAAAGTTTTTAATGTTGATATTAATTTGTTGGCCGATATTCTTGGAGTAGAAAGAAGTGGATTTTTGCCCATTAATGTATCCAACGAAGAGGTTACCAAGTTTTTGGTGAAGGACAGAATTCCTAGGGGAAGCATTACTTACTCTAGGATATCTACTTATAATATTTTACTCCACAATATCGTCATCAACTGCATCAAACTCAAAACTGCTTCCAAAACTGATGTCTCCAGATTTGAGGCAAATATGATGTGGACCATTTGCAATGGAGTTGCTTTTTCACTCCTCACACAATTCTATTGCACATGTACAGAACTGTCATTAAGGGAAAGGGACAACTTTCGCATATAGCTTTGGTAACCAGACTTTTCCGATACTTTTAGATTCAACTGCCATCCAATTTTTGCTCCAAAACCATTCTTTCCATGCAAATTGAACTTAAAATGATCTCAAAAATGAGATTACAAGATCTCTCCAGAGCCTTCAAACTTTTGAAGAACGAATCTACTAGCAAAGTTAAGATAGAATCTATGGCTGTGAAGAAGCGCAAGGGAAAAACATTGTCTCGTGCACTCCAAAAAGAAAAAGACATGTTCTTCTTCTACAAGATGAAGAAGAGAAAGATGAAGACGAGATTGTCTATGATATTGTGGCAAACATAATGCGAGATTCTCTTGGTGGCATAGCTGATTTTGAAGAAGAGGAAGAGGATGATAGCAAAAAAGAACTTGAAGAAGAAAGTGAATAAGAGCAAACTGGAGTGAAAGAGAATAAGGAGGATCACTCGTATGATGAATAAGGAGATGCGAATCTAAACAAGGGATAGCATCATTCTGACAAGGAATGAGAAGATACAAGGGCAATTATTGCAGGAGATGCTGGAGAGAAGACCAAGGGAACTGGTCAACCAACCAGTGCTAGAAGAGAAGGAGTGCAAGAAGGAGAATGAGTTTTTCCTCAAACTGAAGGTACTGTGACAAGGGGGGTAAGTGAAAAAAAAAATCCTCTTACTAACTAGCTTATAGAACCAACTACAAGTGATGGAATCAACTGATCTCCTCCAGATGCTGAAGAAATTTATGCATCTCATTTCCCTGAAGAATCTTCTAGGGGTAAGGACAAAGACGCTAATGTTCAGGGGGAGCACCAAATTTCACATGTTCAGGTCGATGTTCCTTCACTTTTGGATACTTCACCAGTACATTTTGCAAAAGTTAGTGCCCAAATTGAATTAGACTCAAACTATCATTGGATAGTGCAACTCCTTTTGGAGATTAAGGCGCAGTAATATGGGATGGAGGTTGAAACCCAGAAGTTGCATGCTGCTCTCGGTACTATCTCAGAATCTTTCATTGGAAAGGTACAATCTCTTGATGATAAGGTTCAGAACATAAATCAACAGGCAACTCAAAATTTAGCAAAGGTTGAGACTAGCTTCCATCGGTGCCTGATTAAGCTTGAGGAGACCGTGCAGACTTTGGAGGATTTCCGACTTGTTCGTGTTCCTAAGCAACCCTGATCATTTTCGAAACCAACTTTTTTTCTTTTTCTTTATGCTTGTTTATTTTTCTCATTTTTGCTGTTGACAAAAAGGGGGAGAGTTTTGCATATTTGAAGCTTTGACTGGTGCATGTTTGAGTTTTTCTATGCTTGTGTGAATGGTGTTCTTTTTATGCAAACTATTGGTTGGTGTGTTTTATGTGTGCAAACTATGTGTATTTTATGCAAACTTTTCTTGTGATTATTGTCCATTATCTCTATCAATTATCATGTGCTATTAAAGTGTTGTTTTGCATGATAACTTTAATATTATACTTAAATCTGCGTGAAAATTTTGTCACCATTAAAAATGGTGAGATTGTTGAGAAAACTCTCACAAAGTTTTGAAGTTGACAAAACTTTCTTATTCTTATTCTTATTCTAAAGAATATTAGACTTATTCGCAGACTCTTATCAAAGTCTATTCATTTCAGAAGTTTTTACCACTCTGACGCAATCTAGACTAAAAACAAGTCTAGAATGAAAATATAATCAGACTCAGATTTATTGATTTTACAACAAGGATTCAATATGAATATAATAGGGATTTATTCTTTAATATCTGGCTCTCTGTCAAAGAATTTCACTTACCCTTTATAAATGCATTAATGGAATCAATCACAAATTGATGAAATCAATCTTGAAGACAAGTTTCTTTTTGGGAAGCATCTACTTATGAAAATATAGATTCTGATTGTATAAGTGACCAAAATCAACGGATTTTCATCTTAATCTTCAAACGGCTACAAGATTTCCTTAATCAATTCTGTCCAACGGGTTGATTGGAAGAAACTTCTTTGGAAAATGCCAACGGCTAGTGAGGCGTGGAGAAGTATTTAAGGAGGTCATTTAGTCTATTTGAGATAGTGTGTGAAAATTGAAAGTCCAAGTCTGAAGCATTTCCAACCACTTATTCTTCAACAACAACTCTTACAAATTATATTCAAGAGAGAAAATCACAAGAAGAGTGACTTAATGAGAGAAAAGAAATCTTCTACTGAGTATTTGCTCTCAAAATATTGTACTTTTATGCTGATACTATAGTGAATTCCAGCCAGAAGACTGCCAACGTGGGAGAGTGGACGTAAGCTTAATATAAGCCGAACTGCTATAAATCTCGTGTGCAATTTTTTTTTCTTGTAACTCTTTTCAATTTTATCCTATTGCACCTTTTTTAAGTATCGCAAAAATCTATTCCATCACTTATTTGATTTTGAATTTTCACCAGAAGTCTGGTGGCTCATTTATCAGACTTTGATCTTTATTCGAACTTTGCTTGTAACTTATTTTATTCCATATTTATTTGTCAAGATTTATTTTAAACACCTATTCACCTACCTTTAGGTGTTCGTACTAGCATTATCAATAACAAAATCTAGTCTGCAACAATTTAGCATGGCCTTGTATATGTTTCCCCATGATAGGAGAAAACAAAGGAAAAGGGGTGATCCATGCAAAGTAAAAAGTAAACCGCAAGGACTGCAGGCCTCACCTGAACAAATTTTCCGAAATCACGTCCTAGTGGAGATCCATGGTAAAGAGCGAGAGTTGCACCAGCTAGAAAGCAAGAGTAGAGTGCAATCGGGCCCATGACCCACCCTAAGTTTGTAGGCCAGCAGAACACATCTCCAGCCCGAATATCTATATGAGCCCACGAATCAGCACCGCATCGGATAGGCGAGAGTTGAGTCCAGGGTATCGCTTTTGGTTCTCCTAATTATTCGCAAGAAGGAATTACATCTCAGAATTCTCAAAGTTAGTTGTAAACAAGGCGCTATCTTCAACTCACACTACCTGTAGTTCCGGAAGAAAAGAGAATATTTGTCACAGAGTCGGCGGTTTGGTAAAAGGCTGGGTAATAATGCCTTCTGCAGAAAAGTAACAGAAATCACACTTCTGTGTGTCACATCTTGTCAACCGACACAAGTTCATGTTCATGACTACTCAGAGGACTTTCGAAATAGGGATGATGTTTTTTAAAAACTTCAAGGATAGCTAACAATAGGTTTTCTTGTCGCCCTGCATACTCTTTTTGTGGAAATACTGGGCAATGCAAATGCTGGTGATACCTTGGAACATGATCCACTTGGGAAAGAAAAGCTTTCCATGACATGTCTTGCTCTCTCAACTTCACGCCCACGCCATCTCCAGCCACAGGAAGCACGATGGCTTTCACTGGATTAGCTTCCACGACTCGACTGCAAGGGCGGAGAAGAACACCCGCCGTTAGCTCGGTAGCAGAACATCCACCTTCTAGCACTCTCTAGGGGACTTGAACAGTAAAGTACGGGTAAATTTACACAAGATGAGCAATTAATGTCAGAGTAAAGCCAAATATGACAAGTGAGATGATATGGCAGCTAAAACTCGTAAGGGAAAATATGGAACGAGACTGTCAGACAAGCTTGATCCGTTTCTTCTCCATTTTCATCTTTTTTATCCAATGGGTTCATTATCAAGAGAAAAGTCGCTACAAAGAAGAAATGAAGTGACCGATTTACCTATACAATGGAAACTTCCGGCCTCCTCTTTGTATAAAATCCTGAAACAGTTGAAGGACATGTAGTATTGCAATTAATTCATAGAAGAAGCATGAAATTCGTGCGAGCTGGAATTTTATGTGAAGCCTGCTTAAACAATGCAGAAAAAACTTGAACCAGCTACCACTTGAAGGAAATAAAACTTATAAGGCATACATTGACAAGTGAAAGCAAGCTTTTGGCTTAAAGACTAATAAAGCGATAGGGTCACATATATATACCAACAGAATATTAAAGAGATTCCCACGGTTAAGTCATGCAATTCTGTAATGAAATCTCCTATATAAATATCAATAGGTGTAACTTCGTTATATGCTGTAACTACTTCCCTCTGCTTCAGCTCTTGTTAAAGTTGACACATCAGAACTCAGAAGTTCCAAGCAAAGTTACAGCATTTAGAGGTCACCTGAGTAAATATTCCTTTTGCCTTGGAAATGTGCAGACGGCTTGCAATTTCCCTGGGTGCGAAACTGTCAGCTATTGATACAACAACAGATCCTCCGAGTACTATTGCCAAATATATTATAACAGCATGGATCGTCATTGGCATGTCGATTGCAATCGCGTCTCCCTTTGAGAATGTCGCGTCCAGAGCATTTGCCACCAACCTGCTTGTATTTCTATTTCTGTTAGGAACAGCGAAGTGAAAATGGACCGGCAAGTTTTACTAGTTTAAAAAGAGCAATAGTTCAACGGAGGTCAATGGCGCGAGGATAGTGGAGGCAATCTACTTGATTGGAAAAGGCTTCGAATCTGTTAATGTGGTTATTGCAGTCTCGTCATTGTTAAGCACAATGCTAAAAAAAGAACAGGAAAATGATTTGAAAAGTAAGGAGAGACCAATGGAGCTGGCATTTTTTGAAGATTTGAAACTACGTCACATTTCACATTGATTATGAATACAGCTCCAAATAGGCACACAAAATTTGAAGATGCACCTCCAAGTGCTGAGCAAATTCATTTTACCAAAGTTCTCGGACAATGAAAGTACATCATCGAGGCTGTGTGAGCACTCGCATGAGTTTGATTGTCTGGGTAGAAGTGCAGTGTGCTTCAACAATTAGCATTTTGGGACAGGCATTGATTCCAAAACCATGATTTGATTTCATCGTCTGAGAACTTAGGTAAAAGGTAAGCGTGGCTTTTTGCAAACATTGACCTCTCGCAGGAGCAAAATTACGCTAGCATCAGAGGAAGAAGAGCATACATTACTTGTTCTCGAAGCTCTTTTAGTGTCATACGGTTAACATTCATGTGATCATAGCCTTCACCTCTCCATACTAAGGCTATGCTGTCATCCCCTCTCCTCTGTTGCTGTGAGGGCAATAAACAGCATTCAGCTATGTTGAATACTGCCCCCGGAAGCCACGTACCCCGGGGCTTTGATTTGTCGCTGGTATCGAGAATGCAGCTCGGGGGACGACGAAATGAAAGCGAGAGTTCATTAAGAACTATCGACCAGTAGACCTGGAATCCATTAAAAGAATCCGATAAACTAGGAGCGTAGTAAGTACTTAGGAACTATGGAAATTTCTAAGTGGAGAACGAATTAAGCGGGCTCTTTCTAACTATGTAACACTGACACGGACATGCGACACACGACACAACACGACACGACACATCGACTCATCATTCCTAAAAAAATAAGAAATTCCGACATGTTATATATATATATATATATATATATATATATATATATATAGATTAAATGAATATTTTTATTTTTAATTAATTTGATTCAAATTCATAATTAAATAAATAAGAAAAAAAGAGCACACAATGAACTTACACTAATAATATTAATAAATCTATTCATAGGAAATTTGAAAGACAATTATAATTAATGTGTATTTATATTTGGGGATATATTTGTAACTCTAACAAAAATTATTGATTAAAATAATGACTAACAAAAAATTAAAATTAACTTATTTAAATAAATTTATAATCTTTTACGATGACCATAATTTATTATTATAATTCAATATTCAACACTTTTATTTTCCAAATCACTTTATAACTTTTTTTATTTATTTTTCTGATTAAAAAAAGCCCCTGTGGTCTACTCCAACCCTCACCCCCACATTTATTTCACTCTCTTTCCATCATTCCTTCCCCCTCCCCCTGTGGTGCCGCGTCACTTCTTTCTTGAAAATTGAACACCCACGCTCCCCTCTCTCCAAAAAGAAGAAACCACGGCAATGTCTTATCAAAATCTTATTTTTAATTTTTTGAGCTTCCCCCATCAAAAACCCTAGCGCTCGCCTTCTCCTCATCCTCGCACGACCCTTCTCCTCTCAATCTCTTCTCTCAATCACTCGCCACCTCGCCTCCGGTCTTTCCTCCTTCACAAGCCCAGCCTCACCGCCGGCCCTCCATCTCAGTTGCGGTCCTCTCTCTGGGTTGCCTTGGTCTCTACTCTTCCCCTAGCCCTCTCTCACCATCGTGGCCTTGCCGTTGCTCCCTCCCTTGCCATTGTTTTCTTCAACGATCCTCTCTCGGATACGTGTGTCAAAACGTATCAAGAAGAGTTGATCATGTGTCAGAAAATCCCACACGTGTTGACTGCGTGTCCAAACGTGTCGGACACGTTGACACATGTCAGACATGACACAGAGGCCCCAGCAACGTGTCCGTGCTTCATAGCTTTCCAGTACACAAAACCGACTTACATCAGGATGCTCCACGGAGAATTCCTGAAAAAGGCTAAAGCTCGTTATGGGATCCTTGTATGATGACCCCAAAAGCTTTCTGCCATGCGATTCCATGAGGCGTCCCAAGTTTGTTTCTTTTGATTGGGACCTGTCAAGAAAGGAATACTGCATCGGTTTAGATTTGAACACAAAATGATTAAATTCACAATTCCGAGAGCCACACATGAAAGCTTTAAAGAAAAATATTCGCCACAACCTCAGCCAATCATACATATTTAAAGTCTGCAAATGGCACGAGTAAGTCATCTGGAAGGAATTGAACGAAGAAATGCATCAATCCTGATTCACAACTAGCAACATTCATTGATTTCTCCTAGACAGAAATGCAATAAATTAGGGCCATTCGCATCGCTTCCCCTCGCTATGTGCAAAATACCGACCATCGCCTTTTTCACCGTAGTTCGATGATTTCACAATTGCCGACCAGACCAACAACTGCCCACGTAAACTCGGTGTCCCTTTTCCTTTATGGACATTCTCTCTTACCACCTTAGAGGGTGTCCAGGCTCATTCTACTTCTATCAACCAAGTAACCGCCATTCCAAGAAAAAGCGCGAAGCACCATCAAAAGCATATTTTCAGAGACTTCCTTTCGACATCGATCCTACATCGTCCATGCAAAGAACACAACAAAGACAAAAAGAACAAAAAAGAAATCCACAAAATGGGCAACGGAATGATAGGAAACGGAGAACGGCAAAATGAGCTGCAAGAGAAGGCTCCTTACAGAGAAGGGAACCAGTAGAGAGGAGGGCCCCGAGCGGAGGCGTCCCAACCGGAGTACACCGAGTAGTACACCAGCTGATGCACCCGGTGCGGGTGCGACGGCTTTAACGCCCCGGTGCTCGCCAGCTCTCTCCACACATGTTGAGCTCGAGCCCTAGCAATGGCGTCCCGAACTGCCGGGCTCAGGCCACCGACTCCTGGAGCATCCGCTCAAGCTCAGCGGCGGCTTCCCAGGACAAACCCGCCTCCACCAGGTCATCCACGCCCACCTCGCCGATGCTCTTGGGATTGCCCATCTCCCTCTCGCTCTCTCTGGGCAACGAGCGTCAGTCGCTTGACACTTCATTAGAAGGCGCCATTGGAGTAGTAGGTGAGGGAAGTGAGCTCATGATGGACCACGTGATTTGTCTTCGTTTAAGTCAACAATTTCTTCAGGTGTCGTCTCATTCGTATGAAATTTAGTTCCGGGTGATGTGAGAGTCAAGGTTGTCAACTACCACCTACATAGCACTGACATGGATACGCAACACGACACGATACGACACACCGATATCATATCTCAAAAAATAAAGAATTCTAACATGTTTCGACACGTTATATATTAAATAAATATTTTTATTTTTAATTAATTTGATTCAAATTCATAATTAAATAAATAATAAAAAAAGAGTATACAATGAATTTACACTGATAATATCAATAAATCTATTTATAGAAAATTCAAAAGACATATTCATAGTTAATGCGTATTTATGTTTGAGAACATATTTCTAACTCTAACAAAAATTATTAATAAAACTAATGACTAACAAAAAATTAGAATTAACTTATTTAAATAAATCTATAATATTTTACAATGACCAAAAAAACCGTGGTCCACCCCAACCCTCACCCCCACATTTATTTCACTCTCTTTCTATCATTTCTTCACCCCACTTCTTAGCCTCCCTTATTTATTTTTCTAATAAAAAAATGAAAGTCCCTGAGGTCCACATCAAGGTCCACCCACCCCCCGGCCGCGTCACTTCGAGGAAATGATGGCAATGTCCCATCAAAATCTTTTTTAATTTTTTGAGTTTCCTCCTCTAAAAAACCCTAGCCCTGGCCTTCTCCTCCTCCTCGCACGACCCTCCTCCTCTCAATCTCTTCTCTCTCTATTGCCTCATCATAATCGCTCGCCACCTCACCTCCAGCCCTTCCTCCTTTGCAGGCGCAGCCTCGCTGCCCGCCCTCCATCGCAGTCGCGATCCTCTCTTTGGGTTGCCTTGGTCTCTACTCTTCCTCTAACCCTCTCTCACTATTGCAGCATTGCCATCGCCTCCACTCCCTTGCCGTTGATTTCTTCAACGATCCTCTCTCCCAAATATGTGTGTTGGAAAATGTCGAGAAGAGTTGACCACTTATCGAAAAATCCCACACATGTTGATTGCGCGTCCGAGTGTGTCGGACACGACATAGAGGCTCCAGCAACATGTCCATGCTTCATTGACTACCAGGAGGCAGAGGTAGTTAGTTGGTTAGGACATGTTATGTGGAGAACGTCGGGTGGGGATTGTAAGAATTATTGTGGCCCACGTGATATGATTTATTATATGGTTTAATAATTGTTGAAATGCTATAAAAATAATATAAATAAATATTGGTTATGAGAAGTTGCAACTCCAATAAAATGAAATTGTATAATCCTCAAGGGAAGTTACTGCTTTTCCGAAGATGTGCGACTTTTATGAAAGTTAAAAGGCGTTTTGATAGAAGGCACCTGTTGATAGAACGTATAAATAGAATTTGGTCCTCTCTCCACCCATATGAACAACAATAACTAAAAAGAATTTGGAATTCTCTCCTCCATTGATAGAATACATTAAAGAATAGTGGGTTAAAGGAGAGAAATTAGAATTCTTCATTTGGTTCGAGTTCTTCGGTTATCCACAACGATTACCATCAAGGATAATGCTATGAATAAATGTACGTCTTCATCTATTTGTGAAAATCATAAAAATCAAATATCATTATTTTCTTTTGAATTTCCGCATCAAAGAATTATATATATTATCTAACAGGGATTTCTGGGATCGCCTTGTCATTAACCCTTAAATACCAACCCAAGCACAGCAGCTTTCTTTATAATTCGGAAAGAGACGTGTTACCGTTCCCATCCAGACCAAAATAGCCCTTGGACATCGCCATGTTGGTTAATTACGTTGATTTGCAATTTTGAGTGAAGTGCGATTGCAATGTAAGCTTTCGGCAACATGTGTAAGTGGAATGATACCTACTTCGTGGCTAGAACCCAAAGGGGGTAGGTGGAATGATACCTACTTCGTGGCCAGAACCCAAAGGGGGTAGGGACCTTTTCGAGTGGCAGCTTTAGCTAAACCTCACCTCAAATGTTTTGATCTCCTTACATCTGTTGAGAGGACAATGTCCTAAAAAGAACGAAGGCAAAATAGAAGAGCACACTTTAGAACTATTATTATATTTAACAGCTTTAACTATCGAATTTTAAGTTTTCTATTACTGCCAACCAAACATGTTTATTTTCCAGTTGGACATGTCGATAAGCAAAACAAAACTCCAGACGCGAAGATCTCCATCGCAAAAATATCCTGAGAATAGATTAGAACGATAAGTAGTTTGATCAAGGTCTGTATCGGACAACAATAACCTTTTGCAGCTCATGTGCTATAGCCAGTTCGCTCAGACTGCCCATATGGTTCATCAACCGGAGCACATCCTCCAGATCATATTCAATAACATTTGACTGTCCCACCTCCTACATGTCCTAGATCCATTTTGACCATAATTCCTAGGTCTGAAACAGTTTATTTTCTCATCAAGAAACACCCATATATTTTACATAGTAGACAGTGACATCCCGATGCACGTCAATTAAGTTCACTATTTCCACAATAACAGAGAAACCTGCGGGCTGAATCCACCAACAATCAACAAAATTAAGTTCATCATGCAATCTCCATCAGATTGCGACATGAAAAAGGCATCCCACAATATTTAACGCCAACAGCAAAGGAGTCTACATACATAATGACAACAAACCACAAAGGTGCAACAGAGAGATTGTGACATCCTGAATTTTCAGATTTTGTTTTCGATTAAATAAATCGGGTCTTTTATCGACACGCCAATAGTGCTATTCTCTAAGCTGATCACTCAAGGGATAACTGGACTATCAGAGGAAACAATTAAGGAATTTAAATGCAATAGACTTGAGAATTCGACCATGAATCGACTGCTCGACCGTATTGATCTGCAAGGGTCATTATGGCACTGTCAGAAATTGATCAGAGATTGGAGATAGATCGATTTGACTGAGATATGTAATCAGAGTTTGGGTGATTCCACCTGATTGCAAAATACTCGTCGATCAGCACTAGACCGATTTTTCTATCGTTTTGGTACCCGGTGCCCGTAATTGAAATCTCAAGATTTTCACAACAATTGAGAGTCGTCAATGTGTCGAAGATGCACTATGTGACTCGAGATAAATCTATCGCAAGTCAATTATACTAAAAATTCCTAAAAGTTACCCGGTAAACTAGGTCATTCTAAAAGCACACCGGATCAAAAATAACAGGGACTTTGAACCCAATTTCAAAAATCGAAAGTCCTGTGGTGTCACAAGATATTTTAGGGACGTCAACTCATTCTCCGAAGAATTTTCAGAGATTCCGAGGTTTTTACAGAAAATGGATTCGTACATTGCGGAAAATTAACGGAAGTTTGGATTGGCCGAATTGAAGAGATTTTTGACTTGCAAACCGAGCTATATGACGAAGGGGACTTGTAGAAATTATGTGGGTCTTTTCTACATCAAATTTGGACATCAAATTGAAGAATTTGGGTGGAAATTGAAGCTTTATTGAGAAAATTCGGAATTAGAAAAAGGGCAGCATTTGTGGGCATCAAAATGAGTTTAATTGTGAAGATTAATGTAAGAAAGTATTGTGAGATCAAGGGATAAGATTGAGCACTATTTGGGGAACAAGCAATTAAGTTTTTGGATAGGTTTATGGACTTTTCTCTCTCCCCCCAAAGCTTCAGTCGCACGCCTCACTGGCCTCCTCCTCCTTCGCATCTTCGGGCACATCTCTCTTTCCTTCAGTCAAAGCTCCCCGCTCCCCACGTACGAAGCAGCTTCTGCTCTTGCCTTTCCTTCATCCTTTTGTCTTCAATTGAAGTCTGCAATTCCCCACACTGTTCTCCACGATTTCCCCTCCATCTTGCTGCCACGCCATCCACCGGTCAACTCTTCTCTTCAGCAAGGCCATTGTTGACCGAAGAAGCCCAGAGCTCCACCGAAGACCTAGGCCCACGCGTCTTCAATTTTGCCGAGCTACCACTGTCTGAAGAAGCCCCCACCAGCTTCTCCACCGAAACAGTTTCGGTCTTGCCGCGCTGCCATCTCCAAAGCCCACCGAAGTCAGCCGAGTTCCTGCTTTGTTGACCCTACTGACGTGTGTCTTCATCGAGCAAACGGCCAGTTCGCTCATGCCAGCAACGTCCCAACTGCCACCTCTCACATCCGCGTGGTCTTCCCCAGCAGAAGCTCTTACTGCTTCCTTCGTCCGCATCTTCAGCCCTTCATCACCGAAGCCAGCAGTCCAGCGAACTCCCCTCCTTTGCTGCTTCTCTCGCCTGGCTCGGCTTGCACACCAGCCCACAGCCCAGCCCACGAGTCCACAGAATTCCTGCAGTAGCCCAAGCTGTCGCTCGTGAACTTCAGCCTTGAAGCCCCGCAAAATTAGTCCAGCAGGCCCATTCTGTTCAATCCATCAGTAGCTCACTTCAATTTCAGTCCAGCAACTTCAGCCTGTTGAGTTCAGCGAAGCCCGCAATTTTGAGGCCTAAGCCCGTGAAGTCAGCCCGCTTTAGGCCCGGTCCAATTCAAAAGCAAATCTCAGATTGGACTGAGATTTGTTGGGCCTATTCTAGGCCCAGCTCGAGTGTCCGCCAATGCCACCGAAAATTCGGATTTCGGCCGCCGTCGCCCCGTCGTTGCGATGAACCGGTTTCCGCAATTAACCGGTGAGTTTATGCACTAAACCCTTCTTAGTAGGCTAATGACGTCTAAGGGGTGTTTAAATTTATTTAATTAGGAATTAGGTGGTTAGTTAGATTAAATTAGAAATTTAAATATGTAATCGAGCATGTTAGGTGGTTAGCATGGTTTAAATAAGGCCTAAATAAATTATACTCTTTATCTAGACGAGTTCAGGAATTTTCCAGGTCCGTATTGGTTATTAATTTAATGATTCTAGCCTAGGTTAGTATTATTAGGATTTAGATTGATTGATTTAATTAATTTCAATAATTATTTAATTATTAAATATTTTCCGAAAATTAGGTCGGGATAGTCAATGACTAGAATTTCATGCTGATTGCAATGGTATTGTCAATTTCTACAATTGGATGTTAAATTGCGCAAATTGAGTGCTGATTGGATTTTTGGTATTTAATTCTAAAAATTGTGAATTTTCAATATTTATTTAGAAAATCCCGGGTGTCGGATTTTGACACCGAAAATAGTTTTTAGTACTATATGAAATAGTGGGATTTCAAAAATGAAGAATATCAATTTTTCTAGGTCAAGTTGACCGTGTACCCACACACGAGTAATTTTATGTGAATTTCTAATATGAAGAAAAATGTCAGGCTCATCATTTTAATTGAAGCCTTTGAGTGCAATGCACGGTGCCCTAGGCCATATTTGAGTGATCGTGTGATGGTTAAGAGAAATCATCCCGAATTGTTAAGCTGGACATTATCCCTATTCGGGATACCCCCGGACAAAGGGAAGCCGGTCGCAGTAGATTCTGGACCTTATGCTCCTTCAAGGAAGCTGTCTAATAAAAAGACGTGCCGTACTCAATGGGGTGAGACGATGCCTGGTAATGCCAGAAGACTGCCAAACAAAGAGTAGCCCGTGCTATATGCCGAGATCAAAACTAGGAACACATGATTAATTGAGTGTGGCGTTCTAGTTATTGGAGCTTATTTGTTGCTAGTGTTTTCATGCTGTCTGAGTTATAAATTGTATTAACTTGCAGGATGGATTGAGACGAGGTAAGTCTCCTTGATAGTGTGATTATGTGATTAGGACGCTCATTGGCGTATTTTCCTCTTAATCGGGGTTTAGCGTGCTAACTCGTTGAGATTATATCTCACCCCATCGTGGGCTTAAATCTTCAGGGTCGTCGAGTGGAAGACCTAGAGCTGAGAGGAGGTGATTGGAAGTGTAGGTCAGTTAGAACTACTTCTTTTTGGAAGTCTAGTCTTTTGAAGTCTTTTGGCTATAGACTTTTGTGTATGACTCAGTGTGAATATAAAAACATGTTTGTTTGTGAATCTGTTTTCCTGCTTTTCTATCTCGAGATGATTATTGTCAGGGGATTTATAATCCGCTTCTGCATGTGCAATAAAACAAATAAAGAGTCGACGACTAATCCTAGAAAGTCGCAAATTTTATCGACTAGAGAGGGATGGGCACGCACTCAGAGTTCGGGGCGCGACAGAGATTATCAAACTCAGAGACAAAATATGAAAGAAAGTCTGGACTCCTATCAGCTAGTTACTAACCAGGAGTCCCATCTCCATTTGGCTCCCTAGCATAGTCTTCAAGAGGAGGGCTTCGGCTTCGGCTCCTGCTTTTGCCTCGGGCCAGACTTTCACTGCGGCTTCAGTAACCATTGATAGGCGGGGATCGTGAGTATGACCTCTCCCGGCTGGGACGTGGGGAGTATGACTTCTCTTGGCCGTGCCTTTCTCTTCAGGCAAAGCAGATCTGACCCCAAAAAAATGCATCACATCATCCAACAAAAACACACAAAAGCTTTGGAACTCGATAATATCACTGCATAAACCAAAATTTTAGAATTTTACAAAGAGATGTATCAACTAAAATCTCTAGCAACTGGACAGATAATGAGATTCCCCAAAAAACAATGATTACAACATACCAAGAACAAATTTCTTGCACAAGTTCAAAACCTCACCAAATGCTAATGAAATGCATACCGTCAGATATCAACTCAAAGTCATCAGGAGTTACTATATCACAGCACACAACTTATGCCAAAATAGTTCGCACACGTGTTGAATGATCCAACATAGCCTAAGT